>CM053029.1:372056501-374456501 GCA_028564925.1 Lithobates sylvaticus
TCTGGGGGTCCCCTTGTTAAAGGGGGCTTCCAGATTCCGATAAGCCCCCCGCCCGCAGACCCCCACAACCACCGGCCAGGGTTGTGGGGAAGAGGCCCTTGTCCTCATCAACATGGGGACAAGGTGCTTTAGGGGTCTTAGACCCCCAAAGCATCCTCCCAATGTTGAGGGCATGTGGCCTGGTACGGTTCAGGCGAGAGGGGGGGCCGCTCTCGTCCCCCCCTCTTTTCCTGCGGCCTGCCAGGTTGCGTGCTCGGATAAGGGTCTGGTATGGATTTTGAGGGGGACCCCACGCCATTTTTTTTGGCTAGGGTTCCCCTTAAAATCCATACCAGACCTCAAGGGTCTGGTATGGATTTTGAGGGGGACCCTACGCCATTTTTTTATTTTTTTTTTGGCTGGGGTTCCCCTTAATATCCATCCCAGACCTGAAGGGCCTGGTTATTGAATTTGGGGGGACCCCTATGCATTTTTTTTTTGTTTTTTATTAATGAATGACAGCTCTCTGTGTTACAGGAGCCATCAATTCATTAGCCGCGAGTGATTTAAATAGCTTTCTTCCTGCAAAAATGACACTTTTTTGCAGGGAAAGTTCTAAGCACAGGAAACCTGCCCTCCTTCACAGGCCACCTATAGACACCCCCCAGATGTGATACTGCAATGCTGTTCTAACAGCATGCACACACATATCCCCAGAAATAAAGCACATATTGTTGTCAACAGTCAGCAGCACACTGACACGCTGACACTGTCTGAAACATAATATGCGAGGCCGCCGGCGCGGCGGCCTCTTATACCGTGGGGCGTGTACTAAAGCCCCTGAGCTATAATTGGCTACAGGCATCCTGCCTGTAGCCAATTATGGCTCTCCTCGCTGCCGGCGCTGTGATTGGCCAAGCATGCGGGGTCACAGTGCATGCTTGGCCAATCATCAGCCAGCATTGCACTGCGCGGGCCGCAATGCATTGCGGGGCCGCTCGCATCACACGAATTTGATGCGAGCGGCCCCAATAGTTCTGGGCTCGCCGAGCGAGCGAACACCCGGTGCTCGATTCGAACATGGGTTCGAATCGAACACCGGGCTCATCCTTAATCCTGAAGCTGGTAAGTTGTCCCCAGCAAAACATTGCTAAACAGGGCAAAGAAACCCCCACCTGTTTTCCATGGAAGTGTAACATGATCTATCACATTATACAAATAAATTGGGCTAACTTTACTGGGGTTTATTTTATTTTTGAATTCATTAAAGTGTATTATTTCCAAAAAAGTTGCGTTTGAAAGACTGCTGCGCAAATACAGTGTAACATAAACTATTGTAAGGACTGACATTTTATTCTCTGGGGTCTTTGCTTAAAAGAAAGTATATGTATAATGTTTGGAGGTTCTAAGTAATTTTCTAGCAAAAAATACAGATTTGTACTGACATTTACAAATGTCAGAAAAAGGCTGGGTCTTAAAGTGGTTAAATTGCCACTGCTGATGTGAAGGAGAACTCCTAATGTGAAGGGGGAGACTTCTGATGTAAAGAGGGATTCTGACATAAAGGGACATACCTGATGGTCAGTTGGAGGCTATTGATGTAAGGTGGGCTCCTGTTGTATAGAGGGACTACTAATACAAAGGGGGGCTCCTAATGTAAAGGGGAGGACTTCTGATATAAAAGGAGACTCTTGATCTTAATTAGGTGGCTCCTGATGCTAAGTATGGAGCTCCTGATGTTAAGGGGGACTCTTGGTGTGAAGTGGGGGATTACGGATGTAAGGGGGCTTCTGATTTAAAGGGTGGTTCCTCATGTAAAGGGGGTTCCTGATTTAAAGGGTGTACAGCAGAGCTCATATTTTTGGGAGGGTGAAGAAGCACAAGTTGTCAATCAGTTGTGCTGCAGTGCAGGGTGGATACTTATATGAGAGAGAACAGTGACAGAGTTATGAGCTCATCGATGTACAGCTCTTACCTTCACTCCGCAATCATAGACTGGGGATTAGTGGGAGATTGTAATTGTTAATATGCTGCAGCAAAGAAATGTGCTCTACCCTGCCAGACATGGCTGTGCTGTGTCTCAGGACTGGGTGGACAGAAATATAAATCATCTGACAGGTAAAATAAATTTCTTGGATGTATTTCATCTGTGTATTTAGCTGTTTTCCCTGAGTAAATCTTTAAACTTTTTGGTGATATATTGCATATAAAATGGTAACAAAATGTTTGTATCTGCACAGAATTATAAGTAGAGGCTAGTTGCTAAAACATATTGGAATTCTTACATTTAAAGTCTTCTAGTAAAATATAGTCATTAATTCAAATAAGGGCACAACATAAAGGTCAAGCTAACCAATGCTGAGGCTGATGGTGTTTAAATATTTTAATTTGTATATTTCATAGAAGGGTTTTCTAGCCTCCTTGATGCACATTTCTGGATGCACTTTTATCAGTGATTGTAGCATTTAACCTTTTTGTGTTATATTCATGTTATATTGAAGGGCTTTTACTGGCCTCTCTTATCCAAGCAGCCGCAGCTGTGCTGCATTTAGAGCTCATGTCCATATCCATTAATATACAAGTATGAAAAGATTCATAATTGTAAGCTATTCATTGGTAAGTATTCTAATTACTCCTGTGACATTTGCTGCTGCTATATTTTAAACTAGCAAGTACTTTTTCACATTAAATATATGATAATACATAATTACATTTTCAATGATTTCAACAAATAACTTTTCAGCAAATAACATTTTCTTCATGGATGCAGTGGTAAACTTCTACTGATATGTTGGTCAACTCCTTTCAGCTTTCATCTGCTTACTTTAATTTTAATGCCCTTGATATCTGAAAGAAGGAACAAAAAAAAGTATATATAGATATTGTTATACAACTAGTATTTCTGTCTGCAAACACAATGCACAATGTAAAGTCATATACTGTATAATAGTTGTCAAGGAAACTTTTTGGTATCAAAAAAGTAAAGGTAAGTTATATTTCTTATTGCTGAATATTTCCAAAAAAGATCTAGTATTGTATTCCTGTACTGATTTAGTTTACAATCAATTTATGGCCAGGCTATGAATACTAATGCCACGTACACATGATCGGAAATGCCGCCAGCAAAACTCAGATGAGAGCTTTTTGTCGGAAAATGCGACCTTGTGTATGCTCCATCGGTCTTTTGCTGGCGGAATTCCAGCCAGCAAAAGATTGAGAGCATGTTCTCTATTTTTTGGTCGGGAAAAGTTCCTGTCCAAAAATGCGATCGCCTGTATGCAATTTGGACATGCAAAAAATCACACATTCTTGGAAACAATTTGACGCATGCTCGGAAGCATTGAACTTAATTTCTCGGCTCTTCGTAGTGTTGTACGTCACCGTGTTCTTGACGGTCGAAAGTTCAGAGAACTTTTGTGTGACCATGTGTATGCAAGGCAAGCTTGAGCAGAATTCCGTCGGAAAAACCATCCAAGTTTTTTCTGATGAAAATTACGATCGTATTTACGCAGCATTTTGAAGAAAATGAGCTTCACTGACCTCTGCCGCTGCAGATATTGTGGAACACATCTTCAAAGCAGTAGAAAAGTAATTTACGTAATTATCTCAACAGCTCATCTCTCTCTGCCCCGTTTCCCAGTAATGACTCCGCATTCTGCTAGCCTTCTTTAAATTAGAAGCTAGATATATTTTAGAAGAGTATCTAGAGTAAAACGCCAATGAGCCCTGTTTAATGTGGGCCTCTTGGACCTCCTTAACTCATGAAGGGCTAAGTGTATTTTAGCTTTAGAGTTCATTCAAAATAAATATAAAACACTAAAGAGGCTGAAATCTTCAAGGTTCATAAATCATTCCACTCAAGTAATTTCAAAAGTTGTAAGGGTGAGTCGTGGAAAAAATTGTATTGCAAATACTAAAATAAAAATTCCTAGTTCTTACTAAAACCTCACTAGAGTATATACAAAAATATGAACAAGGGAGGCAGGTATTGTCAGCAACAGGTGATTTGTTTATAATTCTTGGCCCAGATTTGTTATTTTGGTATTGTTTCTGTTTTTCTTTTATAGTAAGGTATCAATAAAAGCATTGATTTTAATAGTTTTGTACTGGAAATACCTTGTTTATAATTTTGTATATGCTCTAGTGGGACTGTAGTTAAATAAAAACATATCCTGAAAATCATGATTACAGATTAGATAATCTGCATTACTTAGGTGTAGGTGGACTCCTAGTGGCTGTGATAGGTGGATGATGTCTCATATCCTAAAGCTTTGGATTTGATGTCGTAGGAGTGACGTTGAGGAGTTAAAGCATGTTTTCCAGGTAAAAGAAGTGGATATCAGAGTTAGAAGCAGAAAAGGACAAATGAAATGTTGGAGGATAAACTGGGTAAGTATTGGAAATAATACCAGCCAATGACAAATTTAAGAAAGGGTCAGGAAGGGCAATTCCCAAACGTTGAAAGGGACTGATGACTTGGCAATGTTGTCTTTTAGGCACCTTAAAGGTGATGGTTAAAGGGAAGCCGGGGGGGGGGGGGTTGGAGTGGAAAAACTCTGGGTTGGTGGGTGCAAAGTGGGTAATCCATGGGCCTTCCTGTTGTATGGCTGCAGTTTAAGCATGAGAGTAAACAGGGATAATGTGAATCTTCCACAGTATAAGTGGTTCTAAAGTTTAAATATTTTTTTTAACTTATTGAATTTCTAGAATTACCTGAGCCATCATTCAATGCAGCATCATCTGCAGCTCTTCTCTCCCCTCTCTTTCTGGTCTCACAGGCTTTGCTATGACAGCAGGAGCTATTGGTTCCCACTGCTGTCAATAAAAGACAGTGATGAGGAGGCAGGGCTGAATCCTGCTGTCTGTGTCTACAGATGCAGACATTGAGGCTTAAGAGCAAGCCCGCATGAGTGCCCCCATAGAAATTTGTTTTCTATGAGGGCACTCACTGGAGGAGAGTAACCCTTCGAGTCTACCTTCCTGAAGTAGTCCAATGTGACAGACAGCAGGAAAGATTGCTAGGACAGGCTCATAGAAATATATAAAAGTGACGGCAGAAAAAGAAAAAGTAGTCCTTTGAGTCTCCCCTTTTTTTTATACAAGTTTTTTGTGTGTGTTTTTTTTCATTAACTTTTTTTTTAACCAAGTATAGATATATGTTTGTCCCAGGCATGTTTGAAGCCATTTACTGTTGACTGGTTCACTACCTCTGCTGGAAGTTTATTCCAAGCATTAACTAACCTTTCAGTAAATTAATACTTTCTAAGATTAGTTTTGAGCTTTCCTCCAGTTTTTTTGAGGTCATATCCCCGTGTTCTTGATTTTGGTTTCATATTGCAAAAACTGCCCTCCTGAACTTTATTCACCCCCTTGATGTATTTAAAGGTTTCAGTCGTGTTTCCCCTTTCCCTACTTTCCACCATACTGTACATATTAAGTTCCTGAAGTCACTCTCAATATTTTTTATCTCCCAGACCTTTCACCATTTTTGTTACCCAGCTCTGGACTTGTTCTATATCAATATCTTTCTGTAAGTGAGGTCTCCAGAACTGACCACAGTATTCTAAATGAGGTCTCACTAAAGATCTATATAGGAAAATCAGGACATCCCCCTGCTGGTGATCCCTCTAGCGTCTTAGCTTACTTAACCACTTCACATCCGGCCGTAGCCGAATGACGGCCACAGCGCGGATGTGAAATCCCGGGAAGCCGTCATATGACGGCCTCCCCTTTCCTCGTTCCCTGTGCACGCTCCCGAGCGCGCAGCAGGGAAATTCTGTGTTGGCCGTGTCCCTCGGACACGGCCAATCACAGATCGCTGTAAACGGCCAATCACAGCGGCCGTTTACAGCGCGATCGCCCTGGCCAATGAGAGATCATCTGTCAGCGCCGCTCCCCCTCCTCACACAGAGACAGCGTGTGAGGAGGGGGAGATGAACGGCTGCAGCGCCGTAAGTTTAAAAAAAAATAAAAATAAAAATGAAATGCCATCTGTGCCCACTGCCACCACTGCAATCTGTCCCCAATGCCATCTGTGCCCAGTGACATCGCCATTGCCATCTGCCAGTGCCATCCCCAGTGCCATCTGCCAGTGCCATCCCCAGTGCCATCTGCCAGTGCCATCCCCAGTGCCATCTGTAGTCAGTGCCATCTGCCAGTGCCATCTGTAGTCAGTGCCATCTGTAGTCAGTGCCATCTGCCAGTGCCATCTGTAGTCAGTGCCATCTGTAGTCAGTGCCACCTGTCATCAGTGCCACCTGTCATTAGTGCCATCTGTCATCAGTGCCACATAGTGCCATCTGTCATCAGTGCCACATATTAGTGCCATCTGTCATCAGTGTCACGTATTAGTGCCATCTGTCATCAGTGCCACCTGTCAGTGTCACGTGCCATCTGTTATCAGTGTCACCTGCCATCAATGCCACGTATCAGTGCCATCTGTCATCAGTGTCATCAGTGTCATGTGTCATCAGTGCCACGTATTAGTGCCGCCTGTCATCAGTGCCACGTATTAGTGCCATCTCTCATCAGTGCCACATATTAGTGCCACGTGATATCAGTGCCATGTATGAGTGCCATCTCTCATCAGTGCCACATATTAGTGCCATCTGTCATCAGTGTCACGTGTCATCAGTGCCCCGTATTAGTACCATCTGTCATCAGTGCCACGTCAGTGTCACGTGTCATCAGTGCCACGTCAGTGTCACGTGTCATCAGTGCCACGTCAGTGTCACGTGTCATCAGTGCCACGTCAGTGTCACGTGTCATTGTCCTGTTGCTCCAGGGCCTTCAAAAGTGTAATAGGTAGTCAACAATTTAGATGTGTAATTTATGCTCCCAGAACACGTGATGGTGCTCCCTGCATGTTGGGCCTCTCTATGTGGCCAGGCTGTGTAAAAGTCCCACATATGTGGTATCGTAATAATCAGGAGGAGTAGCAGAATTTATTTTGGGGTGTCATTTGTGGTATACACATGCCATGTGAGAGAAATAACCTATTACAATGACAATTTTGTAGAAAAAAAATAAAAAATAAAAAAATAATTCATTTTGCAAAGAATTGTGGGAAAAAATGACAACATCAAAAAGCTCACCATGCCTCTTACTAAATACCTTGGAATGTCTACTTTCAAAAAAATGGGTCATTTGGGGGGTATTTGTACTTTCCTGGCTTGTTCGGGTGGCAAGAAATGAGATTGGCCACCAGTGCATCAGATGTGATAAATTTTGTATAATTCGCACCACAGATTGTAGAGTCTGTAACTTTCACAACGACCAAATAATTTCCACTAATTTGGGTTATTTTTACCAAAGATATGTGGCAGTATAAATTGTGGCCAAAATTTATGAAGAAAAATTAATAATTTCCTAAATTGTATCACAGAAACAAAGAAAAATTTGTTTTTTTTTCAAAATTTTCGGTCTTTTTTCAATTATAGCGCAAAAAATAAAAAACCCAGAGGTGATCAAATACCACCAAAAGAAAGCTCTATTTGTGGGAAAAAAAGGACAAAAAATGTATTTGGGTACAGTGTTGCATGACTGAGTAATTGTCAGTCAAAGCATGAGAGGACCGAAAGCTGAAAATTGGTCTGGATGGGAGGGGGGTTTAAGTGCCTGGTAGGCAAGTGGTTAAAGCATTTGTTACCCCAACACTTCCCATTCTTGATATGCACCTACCGTACCATGTACTTGTATGAGAAAATATTCTGTTCTCTTCATGTGAAATCCCTGATGTACATGCCAGTCCCTCTGCTTTCCTATTACAAATTGACCATACTAAGCAGGAGAGCACACTGTGGTCAGTTATATCCTCCAATGATCAGACTTGACACGTCCCCGCTGCACAATTATTCACTGGCAAGCTCAGCATGCTGCTGCTTTTCCTCCCCACAGCTCCAATGCAGCTGAGAACAGAGGGAATGTGATCATTTAATAAAAAGGGAAAATGTGTTCATAATGTTTTTTTTTTATATCTATACAAAAATGTTTAGCCTTTCATTTTTTTTTTTAAACTGAAAGGTTTGTTTTACAAAGTGATCTTTTACAATCACTTTACGCTTCTTTTGTTTCCCTATTATGGATGCTCTATTAATTGTTTTATGGTAGTCCCAGAGAGGAGATCTAAACAGTCATTTTCATCCTCAAGGCCATCCAAGCACACCCCTCTTCTAGCCTTGTAATCTCCAAGGCAAATTCAGAACAGGAGCTCAGGACAGACAAAGCAGGGGACTTGAGCTACTGAGACAATGATTTGAATGATTTCAGTGATTCTGATGTGAACTTGAAGTATACATTTTGCCACAGTGCCTACAGTTACAGAGGTCAGTGAGGGTTTATTTTTACAGATGATATTCTGCTTGCTAAGACTATGGTAACACCTTAATGTCCATAGCCTGACCACATGTTAATTTTAAATGCATCCTTATTTAAATGAATTTTGTTGTTAATAGATTAACTACCATCAGCTTTTAGTGTGGGCAGATATTTTGGATCCAAATTTACTAGAGTACTAGTACTACTAGAGAATACCAATAAAAAACAGTAAAAAGTATTAGATGGGCTCACTAGCAGTTTGTTACGCTTTATAAAATACTTAATAGGCAGTTGGCAATAATAAAGAATGCACATAAATTGTTAATTTTTTTAAGCAATGCCTGATCCAGTAAAATGCAGTTAATTAGACAATGCTCCATAGTATTTGTACTAAGACCTATACTGGAGCTTTATACCAAGAGACCTACAAAAAAAATCATATTATAATCCTTTTTTGTATAATTAAGACTGGATGAAAGGCGTATGAACAAGAATTATCCTTGGCAATTTCCAGTATATAAATGTCATCTTTGTAATAAATCTTCAGTCCATGTTGGCACCAAGCAAGTGTTGTCTCGTTTGGTGCTTGGAGCGGTTGGAATATCTTATACCTATTCCAGACTGAGAGGAAGTGATATATGACGAACGCACTCAAATTCTTCCTGCAGTCTGGGACATCCAAACCTCCACCTGGATCCAAGGTCCGGATAGCAGGAGAGGAGGAGAGGTACAGATACCAGCCGCCATGGAAGAGGAATTCAGGAGGAGGTTGCGAGAGATGCAGCTACAGCACAGAGGACCAGTATCAGAGCAGGTCCTGCTGGGATTGTTTGATTCTATTCGCTGCGAACTCTGGAAGGAAGCGCTAGCCCGTGAGCGGCGTCACCAGGAAAAGTTCTCCCCTCCAACCAGGAAAGGTACTGGTCGCAGTATGGATTGCGGGTGAACAGACAGCTGAATTAAGCAAAGGTCCAGTGGCGGTTGGATGAAATTTCGGAAGTGCACTGGGCAGAGTATTCACTCTGATGACTGCAGTGTGCTTTGCTATGTCATCATTCATCAATAAAAATCCCATCACTTTTTGGACTCGAGGCAATGGCCATCAGGGGCACAGGGTGAAGGAGAACATTCAATGCTGTATATATGTGTATATATATAATGTGTGTGGTCTTATGCTGTTGGGACATACACTCTCCTCAAGATGTTAATTGAGTTAGTTGATCCCATTGTCCTCTGCACAATGCAGGAGACGCTCCGTCTGTTACTGGTGGTCTCCTGCTACTGTGTTTAGCTCGGTGACCACAAGTCTGACTTGTAGTGAAATCCTGAGTCACATCAGCTGCTTAAAGGAATTAGCTAATTAGTTTATGTTAAGTTGTTACAAGTGTATTGTTAGAATAATATGAGCAGGAGGGGGGATCTCCAGTCCATGTTGGCACCAGCAAGTGCACATATAGCGAATAAAAAAAAAACTTACAGAGGTTCTAACTCCACAGCAAAAAATGTGACTTTACCTACACTTTAACGCAATTAAAAAAAGATATTCAAAAATGTGCAGTAGTTTAATAAAACATATCAGATTTCCTATAATCTTTGAGAATTCAGATTTGCCTAAACAAACTGCATGTCAAACTGCCCAAGACAATAAATGACCAATATAGTTTCACCATCAGTTATCATTTAATGACAATGACATTTAAAATCTGTTGCATTCAACAGCATCAGTCCCAAGAAGCCAAAGAATATACTTAATGCATAGAAAGATTAAGTTTAATAATTCTGCATATACTATATCACAAATGATACAAAATGTATGTATTTATACCTTTATAAAATATACTATATGCATTATATCAAATATTAATTTATAAGAAGGAATTTTATAGACTTAAAAAAATGGCTCCTGAAACTGTTATGAAAAAATTCAAGAAAATTCAAGAAAATATATCTTGTTGTCATGACAATCAAATTAAAATTATTTACAACATTAAAGTTATTAATTCATGTTAAGATGTGTCAGAGCTTTTATTGACAGAAAGTTGGCCACTGGCGGGAATTTGATTTTACCGAAAGGAACACAGGCTTCAGAAACCTCAGTCAATATATAGCCTGATTTTTTGCACTGCATTGGGAGACTTCATGGGTGAGTGAAATGAGACCATCATTTACATTTGGACAGGTTACAAAAAAGCTGAGAATTTTCCCTGGGTCAAAGCCTATTTCCAATGGGGAGGAGGAGTATGAAACCTAGATGGTGAAGACCATGCAGGAACTGGAAGAATTTAATATTTCAGAAATCTAAAAAAAAAAAATGAAAAACAGAGACAGCCTAAAAGTTGCTAAAGTGGAAGTGCAAGTTAGGTTTTGCGGGTTAGAATTTACCAGTTCTGAGGTTTCATGTACACTAGCAGCTTCTAAATGTGAGTTTAGGAGCTTTTGGTGTTTTTTGCCAAAGCTCCTAAAGTCAACTCCAAAAAAGCTTGTGTGTCAATGTACACATAGGCTTTTAGCAGAGTTTAGAAGCTGCAGTGGTTAGGTGAGCTTCAACCTCCCTCAACCTCCCTCTCCTGAACGTGTAAGAATTGCATTCGGGATGGGAACCTTTTGCAGGAAAACGCAAAGCGTGGCAAAATCATGGTAAAATCGCAGCATGATTTTAACACGTTTTGCATTTTTCCGCAGCCGCGGTAAATGTAGGCAGGGTGTACATGAAGCCTAACATAGCCAAGTCATTCCTATCAATTTTCACAGTACATAGGAGCTCCATAAATGTACTTACTTCTTGATTGAGGACTGCCTCCTGGCTGCACAATCACATCCTTAATGCTCCTCTGAGTCTTGCAGTGACAACAGAAGAAATGACTGACAGCTGTCCACCTGACATCCTCTTCCCATCAGAGCCCTCTGCAGCCAGCATGCAGAACCTGGGAGCTACTGGAGACCTTGCTGCTGAGCTGGCTGGCTGTGTGGGACATGCAAACAAGAAGGAAGAGCATGTGGCACTAGACTGCCATTTTCTTCAGTGCGTGAACAAAGAAAAGGCTAAACTAAGATAAAGTTAAAGGATAAGTAAAAAAAAAAAAAGAAAAAAAAAGCAAATTTTTGCAGGTAACCTGGTGACCCCACCCCCTCTAATGCACAGGGGCGTCATGGGGACCTCCCTATGGCTTTTCCCCCCTCTATTATAAAAAACCTGTCAGACGCAGTGAAGCCTCACACAGCGGGAGCCTCCCATTGCGCGGATCGGCCCAAGAAGAGACGCCGACGTCATGGAAAAAGATGCCGGACAAGAAGACCAGAGCAAGAAGAAGCGGATCGGAGGAAGAAGAAGATGGAAGAAGAAGATGGAAGAAGATGCCGGAAGGAGAAGATGAAGAAACCGAAGGATGAAGAAAGGAAGAGGGAAGAAGACCAGAAGAAAGAAGATGAAAGAAGATTTTAATAAAGGAATTGTCAAAGACCGTCTCCTGTCATTTTATACCATTTTTGTCACTTTTTTGGTGAAATGGTAGGGGTACTTTTGTACCCCCTTACCATTTCACACAGGGGGGGGGCGGGATCTGGGGGTCCCCTTGTTAAAGGGGGCTTCCAGATTCTGATAAGCCCCCCGCCCGCAGACCCCCACAACCAATGGCCAGGGTTGTGGGGAAGAGGCCCTTATCCTCATCAACATGGGGACAAGGTGATTTGAGGGGTCACAGACCCCCAAAGCACCCTCCCAATGTTGAGGGCATATGGCCTGGTACGGTTCAAGAGGGAGGGGGGGCGCTTTCGCCCCCCCTCTTTTCCTGCGGCCTGCCAGGTTGCGTGCTCGGATAAGGGTCTGGCATGGATTTTGAGGGGGACCCCACGCCATTTTTTTTTTTGGCCGGGGTTCCCCGTAAAATCCATCCCAGACCTGAAGGGTCTGGTATGGATATTTAGGGGGACCCCTACGTCATTTTTTTTTTATTTGACGCAGGGTTCCCCTTAATATCCATAGCAGACCTGAAGGGCCCGGTAATTGAATTTGGGGGGACCCCCACGCTTTTTTTTTTTTTTTTTTTTATCAATGACTTTTTTTTTATCAATGACTTTCAATGAATGACTGTTCTCTGTGTTACGGGAGCCGTCAATTCATTAGCCGCGAGTGATTTTAAATAGCTTTTTTTCCTGCAAAAATTACACTTTGTGCAGGGACAGTTCTAAGCACGGGGAAACATGCGCCCCTTCACAGGCATACTATAGACACCCCCCAGGTACGAAATTTAAAGGAATATTACACTTTTATTGTTTCATATTAAGCATTATTAAAATCACTGCTCCTGAAAAAACGGCAGTTTTTTTTAAAAAAAAAATTGCATTGATACATGTCCCCTGGGGCAGGACCCAGGTCCCCAAACACTTTTTATGACAATAACATGCATATTAGCCTTTAAAATTAGTACTTTTGATTTCAAACCTTCGCGTCCATTGTAATTAATAGGGTTCTAATATTCGCGCAAACTTTAGGTCCGTTCGCAGGTTCTGATGCGGACCGAACCCGGGGGTGTTCGGCTAATCCCTAGTTGCTACTTGTAAGCTTTAAGCAGGAATATGTTGCTGCAGAGCTGACAAGAGCCCCAACACAGACCTTCAAGCTCACCATGGACAATTTTAAAAACGTACATTCTAATTAGCTTAGATAGATAGGGAAAAGCGAATTACTGTATCATGGTTGCTGATGTTGCAATGCTAATACTGGGATTTCATGTTTGATTATTTAATTGTTGCTCTGTTTCTTATTTCAGAAAGTTGTCACCACTGAATAAAGTTGTTTGTTATTAACAATTTCCTGTAACCCCGTCTCAAGGGAATTTGTGGGTATCACCAGATTCAGGTAGGAACTGTACCCACATACTAATCAAAGCCATTTTCTCTTTATTTTGATCTAGTATTACTGCCAATAACATATGTCTTGTCCTACGGTGACAACACTTACTTACTGTACTGCAGAGGCGTAACTAGAACCTTCAGGGCCCCATGGCAAGAAACCATGATGGGCCCCCCTGACCCACCCTTCCATCCGAGCCCCTGGCTTCCAATTGTTGGAGGGCGTCCATGGACATCCTCCCAGAGCCCTGCTTCCGGCATGCCCCCTGGAACATGCATCCAGCACAATAACAGTGGCCCTTTACCATGTGATCAGCTGATCACATGTAAACAGACTTGCTGGTTATCAGCAGCCCCTTTCCTCCCATGCTGTGTCTGTGTGAGCAAAGGAGAGCTGTTAACCAGCATGAATGTCAGTAAAATGTTTACACTGATCATCAATATCACATATCAGTGCTCATCAATGCCACCTACAGGGGGTCCCCGACTTACAAACATCCGACTTACAAACGACTCCTACTTACAAACGGAGGGAGACAACAGGAAGTGAGAGGAAATCCACCCCTAGGAAGGGAAATTCTCTCCTGTAAGAGTTAATATGGGAAAAAGGTGTCTCCACTGATGCTTTATCACCAGTCCATGCTTCCCTAACAACCCAAAATTTTCAAAATTCAATTGTCATTGGGACAGAAGGTGGGGTGAAATCTTCTGAACAGGGGCACAGACAGCAAAACAAATGTTACAGGGGTGATTAACCTTCTCTATGTTATCTAAAAAACGTAAAAATAGATTTTTTGGCTGGAGCTACACAAAAAATTTACCTGTTCCGACTTGCAAACAGATTCAACTTAAGAACAAACCTACAGTCCCTATCTTGTTTGTAACCCGGGGACCCCCTGTATTAGTAGACATGTGCACAACCAAAAAATTCGTTTATTTTCATTTCGTTTTTTTCGTTTCCGTGGATTCGTAACGATTCGTGCATTCGTAAGTCGTTGTTGTTCGGATTCGTAACGATTCGTACATTCGCAAGTCGTCGGTGTTCGTATTCGTAACGATTCGTACATTCGTAAGAGTTATTTTTTCGTTGATTCGTTTTTTCGTTAGTTGAATTTTCGGACGCATTCGTATTTATTCGTACATTCGTAACATTCGTAACATTCGTAACATTCGTAGATTCGTAATCGGAGCATAATTCATAATTTGATGTAATGTGTATGCTATTATTACATTTTAATAATTTATGAATCGAAAAAAAAAGTTACGAATCGAAAAAAAAAAAAGTTACGAATCGAAAAAAAAAGTTACGAATGTACGAATTTTTTGGTTCAATAGAGACACGGAAAATTACAAATCGAAAAAAATAAAAAAATGTTCCGAATTGAAAAAAAAGTTACGAATCGAAAAAAAAAGTTACGAATCGAAAAAAAAGTTACGAATGTACGAATTTTTTGGTTCAATAGAGACACGGAAAATTACAAATCGAAAAAAAAAAAAAAAAGTTACGAATCTAAAAAAAAAAAAAGTTACGAATCTAAAAAAAAAGTTACGAATCTAAAAAAAGTTACGAATGTACGAATTTTTTTGTTCAATCCATTCGAAGCACGTTTAGCAGCACCATTGTAAGGGACACGGAAAATTACCAATTCAACAAAAAAAAAAGTTACGAATGTACGAATTTTTTCGTTCGTTTTCGTTTTTCGGATTTTCTTCATTAGTACATTCGTTGTTTCTAATTTGTTTTTTTTTCGGATTTTCGTTGTTTTTCAGATTAGTTCGATTCGAATGATTCGTTAATCGGATTCGTACGATTTGAACGATTCGTTACGATTCGTTATTCGGATTCGTACGATTCGAATGATTCGTTCATTCGTACGAAAACGAACGAACGAAAATAACGAAAAAAACGAAAAACGAAAAAAAAAGAAACGAATTGCACATGTCTACCTATTAGCGCGCATTAGTGCCACCTAGCAGTGCTCATCAATGCCACCGATCAGTTCTGCACTTCAGTGCCGCCTATCAGTGCCCATTAATTCCACCAATCAGTGTCCATCAATTGCGCTTATCAGTGCTCATCAATGCCGCCTATCAGCGTCCATCAGTGCCCCCTAGCAGTGCTCATCAATGCTGCCTATCAGTGCCCAGCATTGCCACCTATCAGTGCTTATCAATGCTGCATATCAGTGCCCATCAGTGCCACCTCTCAGTGCCCATAAATGCTGCCTATCAGTGCCCATCAGTGCTCATCAATGCTGCCTAGCAGGGCACATCAATGCTGCCTATCAGTGTCTATCAGTGCAACCTATCAGTGCTCATCAATGCCACCTATCAGTGCCCATCAGTGGCACATGTCAGTGCCCATCAATGCTGCCTATCACTGCCCATCAGTGCTCAACAATGCCACCTATCAGTGCCCATCTGTGGCACATGTCAGTGCCCATCAATGCTGCATATCACTGCCTATCAGTGCTCAACAATGCCACCTATCAGTGCCCATTAATGCTGCCTATCAGTGCTCATCATTGCCACCTGTTAGTGCTCATCAATGCTGTCTATCAGTTGCTATCATTGCTACCTATCCATGCTCTCCAATGCTGCCTATGAGTGTCCATCAATGCCACCTATCAGTGACCATCAATGCTGCCTATCGGTGCCCATCAGTGCTCATCAATGCTGCCTATCAGTGCCCATCAATGCCACCTATCAGTGTCTATCAATCCCACCTATCAGTGCTGATTAGTGCCTCCTATTAGTGCTCATCGATCAATGCCGCCTGCCTCCTCAGCAGATCTCTGAGCTGAGAGCGTGTGTTTCATAGAGCTCAGAGCCGTCATTGACAGTTCTCCCTCTGGCTTCTCTCACACGGGATGAAAGAGGAGACAGCCAATCTGCTCCTTCTCCCCTCTCCTCCTGTGTGTACCATGGGAAGTGTGAGCTTGTTAGCTTCACACTTGAATTCCCGCAGAGCACACACAGGAGAGGGGGGGTTGGAGACGGAGCAGATCGACTGTCTCCTCTCTCATCCAGTTCGAGAGAGGAGAGAGGGAGAACTGTCAATGATGGCTCTGAGCTGTATGAGTGAGACGCTCTCAGCTCAGAGACATGTGACTAGCAACCCTGCTGGGGCCCCTGACAGTGGCAGAATGCCAGGGCCTGATCGCAAGTGTGACTGCTGCAACCATGGTAGTTCTGCCACTGCTGTACTGTATCTTTGGAGGTGGTTATGGTTGTCAATGGGCTGCTCTTCTGATTCAGACTACTAACCTTTCCTCAGATTCTCATTTTGTAAAACAAAAACCAAAGAAAACTCCCAGCTCTACTTACCAGCCAGTCTGCAACCAACCAAATTCTTCTGTCTAACAATTTACGTTAAAAACATGGGTTTAGTTAGCACACATTTGCAAATACATGCGTAAGCTGCAGAGCCACTCTACAGCACCCCAGAATTATCTGCAGCCCTTACTCTGTAAATTTATAAGAGCCTCCATAGTAGAAGCACATGCATTCTAATGGATAGATAGAGGGCAGGTGAGCCTAGAGGGAGCCCACTCCTCCCTAAAGACACAAGGGCACACTGGACACCCAGCACATTACATCAGTACAAATTACTAGCCACTGCCCCCACCTAGCCAACCTGCAACCAACCAAATCCTCCTGTCGACCAATTTGCATTAAAAACAGGGGGTTTTAACACAAATTGTTAGAAAGGAGAATTTGGTTGGTTGCAGGCTGGCTGGTGAGTTGGGATGTTTTTGGTTTTCTTTGACATGAGTCATCCTTCCATGTGCTCCTTGCTGCAAAGGCCAGTTATAGGTGGGGGCAGTGGCCAGTAATTTGGAGTTATTTTTTAGTTCACAGAAGATGGCTGGGAAAAAAAACAAATAAAGTTGTTTGATATATCAGTTCAGTGGTGTTCAGAAAGATACAAGGAACTATGGCAAAATAAAGTTATTTTCTCTGTGCTTGCAGAAAACAAATGCAGCAATTGCATCTAAGAACTGGTAAATTGTAATTGAATACGTTTTTGTTTTGGAACTTAGATATAATATGAATACAGATATGTGAACAAAGGAAGAAGAACACTGTTGGGGAGATTTACTAAAACTGTAACGTACAAAATCTGGTGCAGCTGTGCATTAGGCCAATCAACATCTAACTTCAGCTTGTTCAATTAAGCTTTGACAGTAAAACCTGGAAGCCAATTGGTTTCTATGCAGAGCTGCACCAGATTTTGCACGCTCCAGTTTTAGTAAATCTTCCCATTGTGTATAAGAAATAAGTCAATTGAATCCTTGTAAGCTATACGGTAGATGGGAATACTTTTTTTTAACATTAACATGCATTGATAAGATTGTTTACAGTAAATTGATCACAAACATTGATTGATCTTGATCTAAAAAAATAATGGATTTCTTTAAACTTGTATTATTTCAAACACATGAGAACCTTTAAATAACTTTTCACGTGAGCATTTCTTGGACATATTGTAACTATTCTAACGGAGCTATAAAATAGATTTCCAGGCCTAAGGGACTTTTCAATCTACCATGACTAGCTGGCAAAATATTTAGTGACCTTTTCAGTATTTTTTCATTCAGTTGCTAGAGGCCCAGAATACTCACTTGTAATAACAATCATCTCATCGTGAGTAGATAAAAAAACATCCAGACATTGCATAACTTTGGGAAAAGCTGTGTTATAGCAAATACATAGTCAATTGAAAATGCACAGAAATATGTTTAATATTAATTTGCATCAGAGGTTGGCAAGCAAACTATTGCCCTTCTCTCATGCACTTTCCTTGATAGGTATTAATAAACTGAACTTGCTTAGAGCAGGAGAGTCTACATTTGCTGAGAGAGTCAAAAATCTTAGTTTCTTTCAAAGTCAATGAAGCAGTTAATGCATTGGCAAATAAAGAGGTTTTAGATTAAAAACAATTATAGTTTATATTTTCATTAAGATATATTAGGTAGAGTGAAATGACGGTAAAGTTACACCTTTAAAGTAAAGAGCTGTTAATCTCAACACGGTGCCTGCATTTACATTTCATTAATAAGTGTATCGTCCTTCAGTGTCCTTTGGAATGTTCCCTCCATAATGCAGCAAACTTTTATTTCATCTTCATTTATTAGAATAAATAGGGCTTCACTTGCTCTGGAATACTGAAAGCACATTTGTAAACTACAACACTGTGCTATGATCTGGCTTTGGTAGGGCCATACTGTTTTTTTTTCTATAAATCACTCTATAAAATTATAAGTGTATCTTAAAAGTAAGTACTGTCTGAAGGCCCATTCAAGCTATGGGGCTGATCTACTAAAGGCAAATAGGCTGTTCACTTTACAAGTGAAAATGGACATAGAAAGGGAGTTTTCACTGGGGCTTAGTGAATGCTGGTTTTTATTTTCATGTCACATGACTATGAATTCTTTGCAAAGTGAAATTTCAGCATACTCGCTGAGCTCTGGGAAAAATTCCCATGCAATGTGTAATTTCCCTTGCAATGTGCATCTTCACTTGAAAAGAGAACAGCCTATTTGCCTTTAGTAAACAAATTCTTATGTGTTGGGTTATTGTGAAGCACCTTAGCATGTTAAAAAATGGACCTGACCTATCTCACTCTACATTTTAATGCAGCTCACCATAATGCATGGCATGTGCAATGTGGTGCACTGCTGTAGGGGTGCATTGCCTGCTACTATAACAGTGTCATAGGATGCCATTCAAAATGATTTGCACTGCAGTGAACCATGGTTTGCTTTTCAATGGCATTGAAGTGGCATGCACATTTTACTGCATGGTACCACAATGTTAAGATGTGATTGGGTCCTAACAGTAGCAGACCCCACCACAAATGCTTGATGGGCTAAAAGCATTTTAAATTCCCATTCTACACTTAAAAGCCCTCTAGTCTTATGTCTGCCAACTAAATATTATAGAAACTGAACCCTTGGCTCTTATTAATACAGTGTATTCCATATTAATGACCCAAATGCTGTGAATTCTCTATATTGTTAAAAAATAACTTAATAAAAATAAATAACTAAATTACACAAGACTTCATAGTAACTCAATATCCCAATATATTTTGAATAATTGGAAAAAAAAAACTAATATTGTTTAATCATTTTCAAATGGATATTGAAACTCAAATATGTATTTAACATTTGCCTAGAAAGCCAATTGCCTGCCTTTAATTCTCAGAGCTCTCTCAGAGGTGTTGTGAATACGGTCGGAAAGCTGTTCAACTTAATACAATAGTCTGTGCATTTTAATGTACACGTCTTAGTCGTTTTTAATTCCTCCCATTAGTAAAGCAAATCTGGTTACAGTGAGTTCAGCAATTATTTAAATATGTGTCTAATCAAAACATCCATATAGTACAGTGAGCCTACTTGACAATATAATGTACGTTTGTGGAATAAAAATAATCCCTTCTCTTTAATGGAGTGCAGTACTCTTGGGGAATAGCATTCCTCTCTTTTCTTAGACTTCCACTGGACCCGGGGGAAACATTAATCTGCTCTCAATTTTTTTTCACTATTTCAGATCCTACTCTCAAAAAGCTAAAAGAGAAAATTAAAAATAATAAATAAACAGCTGTACGTGTAGCCCGGCTAAAGTGCACTTGATTTTGCAAAGTAGCTGTCGAGGCAGTTTATTTTCCTTTCTATGCTTCCAGCTGCTCATTCTGTATTTTCTTTTAGATTAGACTTAGAATGGACTCTTAAAGCATAAAAGAGGCTCAGAATAAGATCTGTCAAATCTACAAATGGATCAAAATTATAAAATGCTAACACCATATGAAGACCTTTTCAGGAGAGATAGCTGCAAGCAGTTAAGTGATTTACGGTAAAGGTAGATACTCTTTGTATAGTCACGGTTATTCCCCTCTATCCCCACATTATCTCTAATGCAGTGATTATAAACCACGAAATGTCACATTTGCAATATATTTCATACTGATAACTGTAAGACACAAGTTCTATAGAAAGTGATAGCAGAATACACTGCAGAAAATTGCAATGTTTAAAGTTGTAATTCTCCTATTAATCTTTAAAGACAGCCTGTCAAAGAGAATAGAGTACTTTGATAAAATGAAGTTCCCTAATTAGAAAAAGTGACATGTTTCTGCCAAGTCTGTCAGTGTACAGATTCATTTTCCAATATAACACAAATCCACTGTGGGCACAGCCATCCTGAATAATGGTTTCCACTTGTCTGACTCACCTGGGAGCCCTATGGTTTGTACAGCGTTGTGCTATTAACATATAGCCTTACCTTCAGTCTTGCATATTCACTATATTACCAAAAGTATTGGGGCACCTGCCTTTACACGCACATGAACTTTAAAGTAATTGTAAAGCTTTGATTATTTAAAAAAACAAACAAAAAAAAACATGTCATACTTACCTCCACTGTGCAGCTTGTTTTGCAAGTGGCCCCAAACACCATCTTCTGGGGTCCCTCGGCGGCTCTCGGAGCTCTTCCCCACATCAGATAACCTCCTAGGAGAAGCGCTCTCCCAGGGAGTTACCTTGCGGGCTCGCTCCCGAGTCCATTATTTTGCGTCCTTAGCCACCGAATGTATGACTCGGCCCCGCCCCCGATGCCCACGCAGTTGAATTTGATTGACAGCAGCAGGAGCCAATGGCTGCGCTACTATCTATCTATCCAATCAAGAGCCAAGAACCCCCGGCAGAGGGACAACGCGTCCCCGACAGGTGAAGTTTCAGGGCTCAGGTAAGTAAAACGGGGGCCTGGGTGGCTGGTCATTGCCGGGTGTTTTTTCATCTTAATGCATAGGATGCATTAAGGTGAAAAAACACAAGGGTTTACAACCCCTTTAATGGCATCCCAGTGTTAGTCCGTAGGGTTCAATATTGAGTTGGCCCACCCTTTGTAAACTATAACAGCTTCCACTCTTCTGGGAATGCTGTCCACAAGGTTTAGGAGTGTGTCTATGGAAATGTTTGACCATTCTTCCATTTGTGAGGTCAGGCACTGATGTTGATGAGAAGGCCTGGCTCACAGTCTCCGCTCTAATTCATCCCAAAGGTGTTCTGACTGGGTGGAGGTCAGGACTCTGTACAGGCCAGTCATGTTCCTCCACCCGAAAAACGCTCATCCATGTCTTTATGGACCTTGCTTTGTGCACTGGTCCAAATCCTTTGGTGGAGGGGGGATTCAGGTGCGTGGTTGTTTTTCAGGTGTTGGGCTTGGCCCCTTAGTTCCAGTGAAGGGAACTCTTAAGGCGTCAGCATGCCAAGACATTTTGGACAATTTCATGCTCCCAACTTTGTGGGAACAGTTTGGGGATGGCCCCTTCCTGTTCCAACATGACTGCACACCAGTGCACAAACAAGGTCCATAAAGACATGGATGAGCGAGTTTGGGGTGGAGGAACTTGATTGCCCTCCACCTCAACACAATTAGACCAGAGACTGCGAGTCAGGTCTTCTCGTCCACATCACTGCCTGACCTCACAAATGCGCTTCTGGAAAAATGGTCATAGATTCCCATAGCCACAATCCTAAACCTTGTGGTCAGCCTTCCCAGATGAGTTGAAGCTGTTATAGCTACAAAGGGTGGGCAAACTCAATATTGAACCCTACAGACTAAAACTGAGATGCCATTGAAGTTAATGTGCGTGTAAAGGCAGGTGTCTCAATACTTTTGATAATATAGTGTACATGCTCCTATCCTGAATTTGCTTACTCTGCCCTCACTGCACAATGTGAGCTTCCCACAGTGTGCATTAGAAGCTGGAGCTGCCTTATTTTCTGGATGGAGGATGTCCAGCATAATCAATCCCTTCCCTCCAGCCTTTCTTTCCCTTCTTTTCCTCTTCCCCTTCTTCCCTTCTTAGGATTTAAGCTCATTCAATCATGGAGGCTTAGCAACGCATGTGGCCATTACCTAGGGTATTCTGCATTCAAATAGACCATACCTACACATACCCACTTCTGCAGACTGTTATTTACTCATCAAGGAATTGTAATAAATGCATAACTCCTCCCAAGAGTTAACTCATTGCTTGCATTAGGGCCAACCTACCAGATTTAAATTTACTGACCGAACACCCAAAATTTACTGGCACTGCCAAGTTTTTACTGACAAGTTAAAAAATTACAGCTTTAAGTGCAAATTTCAGTGTTTAGGCTTCAAACAAGAACAATATGCAATTAGCAATGTGATTTAAGGTAGATATTACTGCAAAAAACATATTTCTTATTTTATTTTCGATATAGTAAGTAGCTCAGGGACAGGACTCAGGAGGGCACGAAATTAGAATGGGCAGGCACACACATATGAAACTGACTCACAGTGACAGCAGTGTACAGCAGCACAGATAATGATGACACCACACTGGCACGACACGTCCCCTCTCGAGTCACAGTGACAGTCTTTCTCCATGCCAGATGGTCCCTTCAGTCCAAACAGCACTGAGAGTCCAACTCCCGGCTTGGCTTGCTCCCGTCCTGCAGATCCACACACGAGGCTCCGGCCGCTCCGCTCGGCTCCGTTGCACCATGACATCACACAACACCATAACTCTCAACTTTTTGAGATTGGAATGAGGGACACCTATTAGCAAAAGTAGGCATAGGACACACCAATTGCCACGCCCCCTTAAAAGGAGAATTGCACAAAAAAACAAGATTGGTTAAACCCACAAGTGCTTTTTCTACCACTACTATTCCTTTATATTGGCTTTTGGAATTTACAAATGCAGCAATTTAGAAATCAGATGAAAGGTTTAGCACTTTAAAACACTTTATGATAGATAAAAAGTGCATTTTATATACAACTATATAGATCAGACCAAAATGAGGGACAAATGAGGAGGAATGAGGGACAGAGGGACATTGCTCCAAATCAGGGACAGTCCCTCGAAAATCAGGGACAGTTGGGAGCTATGCACAACACGCTCAGGCCAGACCCACCCTCCACTGATGCTGCCCAAACACACTGTAGCAGGCACTTTGATGGTCTTTGCCGGCTCCGGGCCGGAACTGCGCATGTGCAGTTCTGAGCAGAGCATCACATCCATATTGTTTTACTGGCAAACTTTTCCTGTCACTGGCAGGAGAAAAGCGTCTGTTTTTTACTGTCTGCCAGTAAAAATACTGACAGTTGGCAACACTGATCATGGCTGACAGCTCTTGAAAGGAGTACACAGAGCTTTAATGTTTTGAGGAAGATATGTACAGCGCCCTTCTGTCCCTTACCACCAGCCACAATCTTCATTGCATGAAGAGACACAGAGATCCAGTGATCTCTAAGATAATTCATGTAATGACAACAGAAAGGTTTTATTTAAACATTTATTTAGCATATACAATGAGGGGGAAAGGAGGAACCAGGAAAGTTGATTTATAAGCAGATTAAACGTCAGCTTTACGTGATAAAACAAAAAGAGAAAGGTATGTTTACAGTAATTTACTCTGATTTACAACACTGTGATCTTGTTTCACATGTGATCAGTTTTCTTTAAGAATAGTGCATGCACTCATTGATGTATGTGCTACATTCAGTAAAGCTTCATAGAAACTGATGGACTGAACATGTTGGAAAATGGATCAACAACACATGTCATTAATGTAAAGCACTAAAAGAAACTGGTTGTAATCCTTGGGCAGCACATATGGAGTTGATCATAACAGACAGAGATTTATATCCAGCCTGAAAGCCTCCAAAGAATTATTTCTCTGGCTGTCCATATGTGTTTGTTTGGTGACATCCCTGGTGAATTAAAAAAGAATGTAAAGAGTGTCATGATGAGGATCAACCAGTGAATATTCCTAAGTTTGCAGAGGTGGGAATTTTCTGACACGTGTTTCTCTAAGTGGAGGGCAGCATAAATAAGGACACAGTACTGCAATTAATAGCATTTTATATCTTATTTACATGCAGATAATGAAATATGGCAGCAGTAGCAAAGATAGCAACAACATCCAATATGCTAGTTTTCGACAGTGAGAGTCTTGCTCTGCTTGTTTCTGTGCCAAGGGAAAGCTAAAAAAAAGTGCTCTGTCTTTTGGTAAAATTTAAAATACAAATGCTCTCCAAAGTTTTAGTATAATCAAACCTTCCCCTTACCCAACACTACTCCTTATGGCTTCTCTATATGAACCCTTAATATACCCAGGAGGATAACTTAACAAATAACCCCCTCCCCAGTGGCGGTGCGTCCATAAAGGGCGCAGGAGCGCTGCCACCTCTCTCCTGGCACCGCTCTATCACCATAGCTATATTCATGAATTGCATGAATCTAGCTATGGTCACCGCTGACACCCCTTATTCAGGTGTCCCGCCCCTTTTCGGGCACCGGGCATCTGAATTACAGCGGCGGAGGTGTTTTTTGGAAGCACCTGATTAGAGCTTTGATTAGAGTCAATTGATGGGCACACTGGCAGCAATTGATGGGTACAGTAGCTGCGTTTGATGGCATAGTGGCTGCGCTTGATGCACAGTGGCTGCGTTTGATGGACACAGTGGCTGCATTTGATGGCACAGTGGCTGCATTTGATGGCACAGTGGCAGCGTTTGATGGGTACAGTGGCTGCATTTGATGGGCACAGTGGCAGCATTTGATGGGCACAGTGGCTGCGTTTGATGGGCACAGTGGCTGCGTTTGATGGGCACAGTGGCTGCGTTTGATGGGCACATTGGCTGTGCTTGATGGGCACAGTGGCTGCACTTGATGGGCACAGTGGCGGCAATTGATGTTTTTTTTTTCATTTTTTTCAGTTTGTTTGCGCCCCCCAAAACATTTTGAGCACCAGCCGCCACTGCCCCATCCCCATGAACCAACAAGATGCATATATCCAGCCACATGTGTCCAAGTCTACAAAAGTGATTCACAGATCCAAACCACAATGATGTCCAAGCTAAAAGATTTTTTTTTTTGCTTAAAAATAACAAACATGTTATACTTACCTGCTCTGTGAAGTTGTTTTTCACAGAGTAGCCCCGATCATCCTCTTCTTGGGAGGCATTACGGGCCCTTCCCTCCTGCCGAGTGCCCCCACAGCAAGCAGCTTGCTACGGAGACACCTAAGCCGCTCCTCTGTGTGTCCATTCAGTCTCCTCTCTCTCCTCATTGGCTCACTGACTTTGATTGACAGCAGTGGGAGCCAATGGCGGTGATATCTCAGCCAATGAAGGAAAGTCCCCGGATAGCCAAGACTCTAGTGCAACTTCATTGGATCGAGATGGGGTCAGGTAAGTATTAGGAGGGCTGAGGGGGGCTGCTGCACACAGAAGGTTTTTTATCTTAATGCAAAGAATGCACTAAGATAAAAAAACTTTTGCCTTTAGAATCGCTTTAAAATGGTTTTAAAGGCTTGATGTTTTTTACCCTCAAGCATTCTATGACATATGAGATATATGATACAATGTAACAATTCTAACTGGAATGGATCACAGTGTTTCTCCAGGAGCCTTCAGGGGCTCCTGGAGAAACACTGTGATCCATTCCAGCCAGTTGCTCAATCCTTTCCAGCTATCCGGAACAGCGGTGGGACCCACAGAGCCATGTGGAATGCCAGGACTGCACTTTACTTTGACGAGCATGCATCTTCTATCATCTTGTAAGTGTTTTTAATCTTATCCTATTAAAGTCATCATTTTAATACTACACTCAGGTCGGTGCCTCTACCTCCCTGTTTTTTCCTTACAGTTGGAAATTGGGCTGCCTATCAGTTCTATCAGATAGGCAGCCCAATGGCCTACTAAAGAAGTTCACATGGTAGGCTAACAATGTCACCGCTAATTGTGACCAGTGGCGCAACATTGTCAGCAGACAACACAATCACAAACCAGTTTGCTTAAGAAAATTGTATACAGGGAGGCATGGTAACAAACATACTAACAAATAGATTTAGAATTGACATGCCCTACACTAATGCAGTAATTTGTCCCCATTTGTTACCTCTATTCACCTGTTGTGGTGTCAACCCAAAATTTGGGATTTTCCCTCACTTGCATGCTTAGTGACGAGGGTAATGAGAGAGGGTGACTTATCCTAGAAGGGATACAATCAGTAATTAAAACTTGACAGTTCTAGCCCTTTCCCACTCTATACAATGCTTAAAAAACATAGATAAACTGATCTTAGGTGAAAATGTATTTTTCAAAAACATCAAACCATAGCAAAGAAAATAGAAAAATAGGACCTTTGCTTTTTTTTTTCTAATGGAAAATTTTAATTTCTGGAGACAAATATGGTAATTTAACCAGATCTATAACTTCTGGGTGTGTGACCTCGTTGTGTTTTGTGGTAAATACTTTTGTCTTTTGTCTACTTAGTTTTTTTGAGGCGGGGATATAGGTAACGTGGTTGTAAAGCTAAAACTTGTTTCTAAAATAAAAAACATGTTATACTTACCTTACCAGAGCTGACCATAGTTGCTGCACTCAGACAGAATTCTGGATAAAGATAGGACTCAGGTAAGTATTTAGGGAGCAATACAAAATCAGGGACATTTTTTTTCCTTATAGCAGGGAATGCATTAAAGCCTTTTTTACCCTAACACTTCTTTTTTTTGTATATTCCCTTTTTATTTTGCAAAAATTATTTAAGTTTGACAACATTATCAGATATAAAAGAATTTTACATTTCTACATAACATATATATAATTGAAATTATACCTATCCCTCCCTTCCTCCCCCCTCCCTCTCTCTCTCTCTCTCTCTCCCCCCATCCCGCCCCTCGCACTTCAATCCTTCGCAGTTTATCCTAGTCCTTCATCATTTTCAGGTGTTCTGCTGTCTTTTTAAACTCTATCCACCTCCCCCATATACTGTTGAATACTTCCATCGAATCTTCACTTCTATGTAAGGTTTCTTCTATTGATCTTAACCAATCTATCCTTACTATCCAATCTTTAATTAAAGGGGGGTCAGGGGTCCTCCATGCTTTTGGTATTAGGCTCTTGGCCGCATTTAGCAGATGGGGTGTCAGAGTATTCTTATATTGGGCTATTGTTTTACCCGTATCATGGAACAAGCATGTCCAAGGCTCCTTCCTGACTTGTTCCCCTGTTATTTGGTAGATATTTTCTATAATTTTTCCCCAGTATGGCTGAATCTTTACGCAATCCCACCATAAATTTACAAATGCTTCCGGGGCATCACAACCCCTCCAACACTTTGATGAGGTCTTTACTCTAAGCTTCTCTGCTCTTTGTGGGACAATGTACCAACTCGCCATCAGTTTATAAGACATTTCTATTGTCCTGACATCTCTAGAGGTAGTGCACACTGTTCTTAAGATCCTACTTCTATGTTCCTCATCCCGTAAGTCTCCTATCTCTTCCTTCCATTTTTTCAAATAGTGCGGATACCTAGGTTCTATTTCCTCTCCTACTATTTTATATATTTTAGACATACTCTGTCCCAGGCACCGCAAGGAGGAGAGCAATCTCTCCATAGGCCTCATGTTTCCCTCCCCTCGGAGTGGCTGGGGAAGTGTCTGCGTAAAATGTTGTATTTGTGCGTACCTCCGCCTATCTAGTGGCCTATTTCCCCATTTTTGTATTAGTTCATTAAAGGTGCATACTCTGTTTCCTATCATCACGTCCAAATCAGAGTTATATCATTTTTCTTTGCACACCTAATAAAATAAATATATTCCTCCTTCCCAGGTTTAAAGCAATTTGTGTCTAGTAAAGAAATTAAAGGTGAATTAAATTGCCAGTGATGTAATTTACCCAATTCATCCCATATTTTAAAGACATTTTTTGTTAGTGGGTTTGTGCTACTTGAGAATTCCAGATAATCCAGTGGAACCCATACCCTTTTCCCTAAATCCACTTTACTTTGAGCTTTCTCAATATCTACCCACCCTTTACTACCCTTATCGTGTATCCAACCTGTTATTCGTGATTTAATAATTGACTGATAATATCTCTTAAAATCTGGTGCTGCTAATCCCCCTAATTGTTTCCCCTTTACCAATGTTGCATATGAGATTTTAGGATGTCTACGCCCCCAAATTAATTTTATTGCTAGGGTTCTTAATTTTGTGAAAAACTCTTGTGGGACTTTTATTGGGATCATTTGAAATACATATGTTAGTTTTGGTAATATAAACATTTTTAAAGCATTAATTCTCCCTATCAGCGAGAGGGGTTTATATCTCATATATATTAAATAATCTTTAACCTTATTCAAAATAGGAATATAATTAGCCACATACACAGTCGACAGTGATGCTGTAAGTTTTATGCCTAGGTACCCAAGCTACCCCTCACACCAGACAAAGGGAAATGAGGGTTGGAGTGCCTGTTGTTCTTTTTTAGTCATGGTTATATTTAAGATTTCTGTTTTTGATACATTGATCTTAAAATTTGTCATCTTTCCATATCTATGCAATTCCTTCATTATGTTGGGTATAGTTATCCTAGGATCTGAAACATAAAATAATATGTCGTCTGCGTATGCAGCCACCTTATACTCCTCTTTACCTATTTTTACACCTCTTATATCAATATTTTTTCTGATTGCAGCTAATAGTGGTTCCAATGCCAATACAAATAGCATTGGTGACAGGGGACACTCCTGTCTTGTGCCATTATGTAGCTCTAGGAGGGGAGATAAACTTCCATTTTTTTTCTGTTGGATGATGGTAAAATGCAGTTATCCATCACATCATTCTTTCTTTTATTCCCAAATGTCTCAGTATTCCCATCATGAAGCCCCAGTCGACTCTGTCGAAAGCCTTCTCAGCATCAACCGACAAGTACGACCGGGGCTTCACTCTCCCTGGCCTCATGTATCAATAGCAAAGTTTTAAGACAGTTATCCTTTCCTTCCCTTCCTGTCACAAACCCCACCTGATCTCTATGCACCCAGCAAGGCAATTATGGTTTTAAACTGCCCGCTATTATTTTTGCAAAGATTTTAATATCAGTATTCAATAAAGATATTGGTCTGTAGCTCTCTGGTGTCATTGGATCTTTACCCTCCTTCAATATCAAGGTGATGTAGGCCATCAACGCTTCTTCCCTTAATTTTTCCCCCTCTGCCAAAGCATTCATATAGTCACATAATTTAGGTACCAATATTTTTTCAAACTTCTTATAATACATAATAGAGTACCCATCAGGGCTAGGACTTTTTCCAGTTGCCATTTCCTTTATTGCTCTTAATACTTCTTCCTGCGTTATTGGAGCATCTAAGAGCTCCAATTCTTCTTTAGGATCCCCTGGGAGGTCGAGCCCCTGCAGGTACTCTAAAATGTCTTCCTTATTCCCTCTATTTTCCTCGCCCTGCCCCACATTATACTGCTGACTAGGGATGAGCCGAACACCCCCGGGTTCGGTTCGCACCAGAACCTGCGAACGGACCGAAAGTTTGCACGAATGTTAGAACCCTATTAGTTACAATGGACGCGAACGTTCGAAATCTAAAGTGCTAAATATAAGGGCCAATATGCATGTTATTGTCATAAAAAATGTTTGGGGACCCGGGTCCTGCCCCAGGGGACATGTTTTAATGCAAAGAGAAGTTTTAAAAACTGACGTTTTTTCTGGAGCAGTCATTTTAATGATGCATAAAGTGAAAAAAAAGTGAAATATTCCTTTAAATATAGTACCTGGGGGGTGTCTAAAGTATGCCTGTGAAGTGGCATGTGTTTCCCGTGTTTAGAACTGTCCCTGCACAAAATTACATTTGTAAAGGAAAAAAAAGAAGCCATTTAAAACTGCTTGCGGCTTTAATGTCATGTCTTGTCCTGACAATATGGATGAAAATCTTTGAGAAAAATGGCATGGCTACCCTATCACCCCCCCCCCCCCACCCCAGCCCATTACCAGCCCCTTTGGGTCTTGTATGGATATTAAGGGGAACCCCGCACCCAAAATAAAATCCTATACCTACAACCCTATATACTCTGAACAGCAGTATACAGGCGGTGCAAACAAGACAGGGACTGTAGGTTTGTTCTTAAGAAGAATCTGTTTGTAATTTTGAACAGTTACATTTTTAAGTGTAGCTCCATCCAAAAAAAAATCTATTTTTACGCTTTTTGGAGAACATAGGGAAGGGTTATCACCCCTGTAACATTTGTTTTGCTGTCTGTGCACCTGTTCAGAACATTTCACCTCACTTTCCGTCCCAATGACAAATGTTTTTGGAAAAGTGGGGTTTTTATTGTAACAAGGATTGGTGATAAAGCATCAGTAGAGAGGAGATACCCTTTTCCCAAATTAAATCTAACAGGATAGAATTTTCCTTCCTAGGGGTAGATTTCCTCTCACTTCCTGTTTTCTCCTTCCGTTTGCAAGTAGGAGTCGTTTCTAAATTGGATGTTTGAAAGTAGGGGCCTGCCATATAGGTGGGCGCTGGAACACCCTGCTGTGAACTATTATATCAGGAATTGTAATTACATACCATTGTTGAACAGTGTTAGGAAAAATTGGGCCTTTGGTGGTGGCAGTGGTGCTGGTGCTACAACACTGTAAGCCCTCACAGTTACACTTGGTGGGCGCAGGAATGGGCCCTGCTGTGAATTATTAGATCAAGAATTGTAAATGCATGCACCTGTTGAACAGGGGCAGCAAAAATTGGGCCTTTGGTGGTGGTGGTGGACGGTGTTGCCACAACACTGTAAGCCCTCACAGTTACTCTTGTTGGGTGCAGGAATGGGCCCTGCTGTGAATTATTAGATCAAGAATTGTAATTGCATGCACCTGTTGAACAGGGGCAGAAAAATTGGGCCTTTGGTGGTGGTGGTGGTGGACGGTGTTGCCACAACACTGTAAGCCCTCACAGTTACTAACTCCTGCAGATGGCTGGATTAGATGAAACCAGGGCAGAAGGGCAGATACAGGTGCAGGTTGTATACTGTGCTGTGCTGCACTCACACAACACAATTACTAACTCCTGCAGATGGCTGGATTAGATGACAACAGGGCAGAAGGGCAGATACAGGTTCAAGTTTTATACTGTGCTGTGCTGCACTCACACAACACAATTACTAACTCCTGCAGATGGCTGGATTAGATGAAACCAGGGCAGATACAGGTAAAGGTTGTATACTGTGCTGTGCTGCACTCACACAACACAATTACTAACTCCTGCAGATGGCTGGATCAGATGACAACAGGGCAGAAGGGCAGATACAGGTCCAAGTTGTATACTGTGATGTGCTGCACTCACACAACACAAGTACTAACTCCTGCAGATGGCTGGATTAGATGACAACAGGGCAGAAGGTCAGATACAGGTTCAGGTTGTATACTGTGCTGTGCTGCACGCACACAACACAATTACTAACTCCTGCAGATGGCTGGATTAGATGAAACCAGGGCAGAAGGGCAGATTCAGGTTCAGGTTGTATACTGTGCTGTGCTGTGCTGCACTCACACAACACAATTACTAACTCCTGCAGATGGCTGGATTAGATGACACCAGGGCAGAAGGGCAGATACAGGTGCAGGTTGTATACTGTGCTGTGTTAGACTCACACAGCACACACACTAACTCCTGCAGATGGCTGTATTGGTAGAGAACAGCACTTTCCCTACACGCAAATGCCTGAGAAGAACACACTATCCTTGCCTATTATTCCTCTTTCCCTACACTTTCCCCACACGCAAATGCCTGAGAGGAAAACACTATCCCTGCCTATTTTTCCTCTTTCCCTACACTTTCCCCACACAGAAATGATTGAAAAATAGTTTAGACTGTCCCTGCCTATCAATCCTCTATCCCTCAACGCCGGAACACACTACACAAGGCCGCCGGCGCGGCGGCCTTATATAGTGTGAGGCGTGTACTAAACACCCTGAGCTATAATTGGCCACAGGCATCCTGCCTATGGCCAATTATTGCTCTCCTCGCTGCTGGCTCTATGATTGGCCAGGCATGCAGGGTCACAGTGCATGCTTGGCCAATCATCAGCCAGCAATGCACTGCGACTGGCGCAGTGCATTGTGCACCAATCGCATCACACAAATTTGATGCGAACGGCCCTCAGAGTTCTGAACTCGACGAGTGGACGAACGGCCGATGTTCGATTCGAACATGGGTTCAAATCGAACACCGGGCCCATCCCTACAGCTGACTATAGAAACTATGAAAAACATCTGCTTTTTCCCGGGGATGAGTGCATAATTTTTCCTTTCGTGCTTCTGATTTTAGCTATAAATGATGCATTTTTCTTTTCCTTTACTGCTCTCGCTAACCATTTCCCAGGTTTATTTCCCTCCTGATATCTCTTTTTACCCTAACACTTCATATTCCTGATATGTGCCTGCTGTACCATGTACTTGTATAAGAAAGCATTCTGTTATCTTTGTATTGCTTCTTTTATGTGAGATCCCTGGTGTTCCTGCCAGTCCCTCTGCTTTCCTATTACAAAACTGAACTGAACACTCTAAGCAGGAGAGCACACCATGGTCAGTTCTGTAGCTATGTTGGGAACTCAGTGTTCTCTCCTCCAATGATCAGACTTGTCCTGACACACCCCCCACTGCACAGCCATTTACTGGGAAGCTCAGTGTGCTGCTGCTTCTTCTCCCCCTCCTTCCAGATCTTTTGCAGCTGAGAACAGAGGGAATGTGAGCACAAAGAAAGAACAAAGCTAATTATAATGTTTTTTTTTTTTAATATCTATACAAAAATGTTTTGCCTTTCCTTTCTATTTTAAACTGAATGGGTTGTCTTACAAAGTGATCCGTTACAATCACTTTAAGGTAAAAAATGTCCTGCCTTCAGAATCACTTTAATGTTGGTGGAGGAGATCAAGTTAAGTTAATTTACGGAGTTAAGTGAAAATTCACTTTTAAAGTGAAAATGCTTTACGCCCTTAGTAAATCAGGGTCAATGACTATAACATAGCTATGCCTGGACTGGCAATCTGACAATGCATGCATTTTCTGTTCTGTTCCAAAGTATTTTTAGGCTACAGTAAAATCTATGTGATGCCATGGTCTAGTCAGCCTTAATTTCACTTAACTTATTTTTATGCAAATTACATTCTGAAGTTGGGACCCAAACACTGTCTGTGTGACCCCAAATAAAATCAGTAGTTTTTTTTTAACAAATCACATATTAAAGTGATTGTAAAGCCTCTTTTTTTTTTAAATAACAAACATGTTATGCACAAAATAGAGTGAAACCAAAATATCCGCCCTTATGGCCCACCCCTCCGCGCTATCTGGATATATATTTCTTAAATAATGGATAAAAATAAATCAATAAATATATAAATATAAAAATTATAAATATATAAATATAGTCCACCACTTCTGGTGATAGCAGCTGCTTAAAATATGTAAACATGAAAATATGGCAATATTATTGTATATTATTGCAGCAGCGCTTTTGTCCTTATTAACACCCAGGACCATTTGGTGCATAGAAAAACAACCCGTTGAATCAATATGATCTGATAAAGACGTCCCCACGTAGTATTTCCAATAGATCTTTCACCTATGGGGATGCACTCACCAGACCAATGATCAAAAAAAGCCTTTAAATGAAACCACCATGCATCCTCCCACGCTCTATCTCCTTTGCAGCAAACTGGCAGGATCATGCACCAATTTTCCTCATAAAAATAAAGGGGTTTGCAATAGTGTAATACTGTTTTTAAAAAAAGCCTTTATTTAGATAACAACCCCCCCCCCCCAGTACAATCTGCGTACCATCAAAGAGTTAATATAAAGCATTCAAGTGTGTGTCACTGTGCCTGATATTGTGCGGTTTCCTCCGGAATTGATGTGATTCCTGTTTTTTTTTAAATAAATCACCGCCCTGACGTTTCGTCGCTATCGGACTTCCTCTGAGGGCGTGATCTACAGCCGGACATTACTTCCTATATAGCCCTGGCTCTGGATTCCTCCAATCACCAGGTTGGATAGGATTGATTGATGTGGGTGCCGCGCAATCAGAGCATCCGGCCGCCGCGCTTTCCCCCACTCAGCCATAGTAATTGAAATGTCTTATGTCAGCAATGAATGTCAGTGTGTTATGCGGCCACTGTCTCTACCCGCACAATATCAGGCAGACAGCTCCACATACAACATATAGCATTATTCATGCTACATTACATGGGCAATTCGTTACATGCATAATCCATATATCCGATCCTCTCAGGCCGACCGTTCCCATGGTGTATGGTGGTTGGTTTTTTGGTTTTATCAGGGGGCATTATTAATTTGTAAGGACAAGCCCATATGCATAAATATGCTTGCTTATACAATACAACAACATTTATACTCTCCATTGTATATCTTATGCGTATTTCCTCAGTAAGCATACCTGGCTATAGGTCATATTTTATTATCCCCAAAAATGTATAAATATAATAAAATATATATGCATGCCTATAATTCCTATAGGTCATATTTTATTATACATCTATTGAGTGGATATATAAATCCCCATATCAATAAATATCAATAAATATAAATATAGACAAAAAAAAAGGATAATATGAAAAATATATAATAAAGAGGTGCCTAAAAATGTGTTAAAAATTAAAACTTAATTAATATCCAGATAAAATTGGCCTATAAAATTCTATAAATATCCAGATAAATAATTTAATAATATCTAGATAAAAGCTTGCTATATAAAATTTCATAGATATCCAGAAAAAAACTATTATTAATATCCAGATAAAGCTTGCTATATGACACCTGCACAAAAGGGTAAAATAAAATAAAAAATAAAAGAATATATAAAATAAAAAACAAAAAACAAATTTTTCTATAAAATATAATTAATATACTTAAAATCAAAATGTCATATACCTGCTAATGATTATGATTAACATATAGTGTGAAATGCGTCAGATTTGTGCCCCCCCCCCCCCCGTTTGCTTTGCTGTGCTGTGGATTGATGTGATTCCTGTTTTTTAAATAAATCATCAAAGTTTTTAGCTTCCTCCGGTGTGCGGCTGTCTACACGGCTCCCTGTATCCATTTAGACATGGAGCCGTGACCTGGCCCTGCCCCTGTCTCTCCTGACTGGCTGAATGATTTTGATTAACAGCAGTGGGGGCCAATGGTGCCACACTTCTGTCTCAGCCAATGAGGAGGGGAGTTCCAGGCAGCTTAGACACTCCTTCAACATCGCTAGATAAAGACAGGCTCAGGTAAGTGTTAGGGGGCTGAAGGGGGTTGTTGCAGACAGAAGGTTTTTTATCTTAATGCATGGAATGCATTAAGATAAAAAACATTCTGCTTTTACAATCCCTTTAATGCGATAACTGACAATTGAGAAAAGAAGCAATCAGGTTACCTAAATAAACTTATTAGTATTTTCCTATTGCTTGTCTCACATTCCAAAATGTTGAATATTAATACTTATTGTGCATTGTACGCTATGAAAATAATTGAATATGCTGATGAACCCATAGTGATACATCCAAGGGTTCAGAGAACATCTGTGCAAGTTGGGAGACCTTGATGTTAACCATGTTCATGATTAAAATATCTCATATAGTCTTTCAAGAAGGAAACCACTGACCTTAACAGAAGACAATGCTTGGGAGAATACGCTGACCCTTTTGCAAAAGGAAATGCTTTGAGTTGCCAGTGTCAACACAATGTGGATCTGAGCAAGCTCCCATTTCAGCTAGTATAATAAACACTCTGATCCAAATAAAACATCTATAAAGAGGTTTGGAGTTCAGAAGTCTAGGTGTTGTTAAAAACTTGCAATAAATTGCTAATTACAAATATTGAGCCTGCTCTAAGAAGTAAACATCTTGCATATAAACTAGATACATAACATATGGTTTACAATTACTTATAGTTTAAATTGAGTAAAAATTATTTATTAATCATGTGCTAGCCATACATACGATGAGACTGTAGCATGATGTGAACTTTTTTGATGTAGTCATGTAAAAACCTCACACTAATCTACCTAAAGTGTATCAGGGGATAGGCATCAAATTTGTATTGTCACTGTTAATAAAAGAGAGCTGAATATAATATTGATGATTAGGGGCCGTTCTGGGCAGAAACACGTTAGGGTTGAGATCCACTATGTTTTTTAACTGTGACAAATAAAGCTCTTTTTGGATTCTGAAAACGCTTGGCGCTGCTATGTACTTACATACACTGCACTATAGATATGGAATTTTTTTAAGAGAGTTGAGTCAAAGAATTTTACTAGTATAGATAGATCTGTCGATATATAGGCACTGTTAGATGTCTGTTAGCCCCTAGCTTTAACTTATTGGTCCTTGATTTGTCTTCCCATTGTTCATAATTTTGTAGGGATGCGTACGGATGTTTTCTAGTACATGTACTAAGCAACGTATTATTCATTTCCCACACAAACTAATCCTTTGGCCTATATTATGAGAATTCAAGCGCCACTTATAATATCTTGGTGTATGGATGAAAAGCTTTGAATAATGAGTGTGTCTTAGCAACGCATGCCTCTGGCAGTGGTCATAAAATATTCCAGCCGATCTGAGGGAAGTAAAAGCTAAAAGAACAGATGAATTAATGTAAAATTTGACAGCACTCCTCTGAAGTGAACTCAGTACAATTACAATTTTGAAACTTATCAGTGAAATCAAATGAAGAAAATGTATAATACTCGCCTCTGTGTAATATATGACAGTGTTTGGCACTTAAAATGTATCATACATGTTTGGTGTCTTAGGTGCACCACAAAAGCCCATACCTGCGGACATCCATATTAAAGTAATACTATTTTTCCTAGTGACCAGGCCTAGCCTCACCTGAAAAGTGCAGAAAGCCCAAGTATGTGTACATTACTTCCCATATCAGAATAATCCTAACCTGTTAACCCGAAAATAAGACCTAGCGTGATTGTCGGTGATGGCTGCAATATAAGCCCTACCCCCCCAAATAAGCCATAGTTAAAGTCCTTGTAGGTCTTATTTTCAGGGTAGGGCTTATTTTCGGGGAAACAGGGTAGGGCTTATTTAGGGATAGGGCTTATATTGCAGCCATCACGACAATCATGCTAGGTCTTATTTTTGGGGAAACAGAGTAGTTCCCTTAGGGACCACATCTAGCATCCATTGAAGATTGCAGAAGGCCAAGATTGCACGTACATTGCATTCCATTTTGGAGTGATACTTGTCCCTCTGGTGAGCAGGTCTCAGCTCTACAGAACATCTGTCAGGAAAGGCAAGTCCGTGCTGCAGCAGGAGATGCACGACAGGCACGCATGCTCAGCGCGCACCTGTCACTGACACTGGCGCCAAAGGGGCTATTTAAACTGAGTGCACCAAGGACTCTTTGCTGTTTGGTCTGCAGCTTCTGTGTGTTCTGACCTGTTACCTGTGCTGACCTCTGATCTTGATCTGGCTTGTTCCCACTAACGCTGTCTGCTTGACACCCTGACCTTGGCTTGTTTTGGACTTCTCTTCTGCCTGCTGCTCTGCTTATCTGACTGAACATTACCGATCTGGCCTGCCTGACCCTGCACCTGCTCAACCAGCCTGCCACGGCTCAGCTCTGCCAGTCGCAAACGGTTCCTGCTCCTGCTGCGATTCCAGCATGCCACGACTCTGGTTTGCCTAACCATCACCAGCCAGCTTGCTGCACATCCGGCCACGGACAACCAGCTATACTGACTACTGGACTGATCCCAGGCACTCCTATGTCACCGTGCTTCTGTGGTTGCTGTCTCACCTCCAGTGACCCACAAGCCGGTGTGGCACAAGAGGCTCACCTCTATATGTCATGCTCACAAACTAGGTATGTGACAAAATCAGTACATATCAGAGTAGTGCTAACACCCCTATTCACTAGGTCTAACCTCCATCCAAGACTGTAGAGATATTTCTGCTGTTGCACTGCTACCCCTATCAAATTCCCTGTGAATAGAGAAAATGTGTGTTGCTGGTTTCCTTTATCAAACCATTGATGCAGTGGCTGCACTTGTTTTCATTTTGCAGTTTTTATTTATTTTTGGTGATGTTGAGTTTCCTACCCATCATTATTCTTTCTGACTGGCCAGCTACCATTTGGGGTTTACTAAAAATAACTACATAAACCATATTCTAGAACAATCTGTAAAATTCACATTATTAGAGAATCCACTGCACAAATTAATCTTGAAGAGGTACCATTACCAGAGTGGGGATGAACTATTTGAAATATATTTGCAATGAGTTTAAAATTCCCATGCATTTTCCCTATTTTTCAACACACAAATTAAAGGTTTTGATTCTATGGAAAGACTATGTCAGACCCAACTTATTACATTATCTCATATAGGAGTTATATGTTTATTGCAGAGGTCCTGGCCTCATGGAACTCATTTTATTCATACGAAGCTTATTGCTAGTGTAGTAATTCCATTTAAAGTGTAAGCAAAGTCCACCTTTTAACCTGTACCTGCAGGCAAGCCTATAATAAGGCTTACCTGTAGGTACAGTGAATATCTCCTAAACTGTTTAGTAGCATACCCAGGCCATTCATATAGCCGAAACCCGCAAACTGGATGGAAAACCAGGTGAAGATGGAAGAGCCAGGGAGCTGTGTCACTAGCACTAGCAATAGGCAAGGCAGGCAACTGCCTAGGGTGCCAGGGTAGGGGGAGTGGCAAAATCTGGATCCCAGCTACACACTGGGGGATTCAGATTTTTTTTAAATACCTGAAGGGCCGGTAATAAGCAGCATTGGTAAAATGAGCCTGTGGTCCCCGCACAAACATATCACCCTCTCCATCCCCATTCCGTCAGCCTTCTATTCTGAGCTCTCCAGGACGGGTCACTATGATGATTGTGGACTCCCCTGCCAGGACTTCACTCTATCCCCAGCCTGCAGTGCCACCCTAGCAGCGGCAGTAAGAAGAGGAGGGGAGAGAGCCGGAACAAATAGCAGAACCGGCCCTGAAGTTCCTCCAGGACACATAAAACTGGGTGGGGTGAATGAGATGGAAGCCTGGCTGCATGTGAGTTCAGGTTTGCTGTGATTTCTCCACCCTCCTCCTCCTAGACCATCGGGGATCTTTTGTGGGAGGACAGGCAGCAGCGCCACTCTCCTCGAGGTGAGGCCACCATGCCGTTCGCACAGGTAGTGGAAGAACAAGCAGCACACTCAGAGCTGCACCCAGTAACCTGAATGTAAAAAAAAACTTTTTCTGCTGTCAAGTTCATATTGCATTAAGTACAGAGGGGAACAGAGGTGGGGGGTGTCTGCAGAAAGGAACTAATGTGCGTGGGGGGTACAGAGGGGAAAAATGTGTGTGGGGGGGTACAGAGGGGAAAAATGTGTGTGGGGGGTACGGAGGAGAACAGATATGTGGGGGGGGGGTACAGAGGGGAACAGATATGTGGGGGGGTTATAGAGGGGAACAAATATGTTTTGGGGGTACATAGGGGAACAGATATGTGGGGGGGTTACAGAGGGGAAAATACCTGTGGAGGGGTACAGAGGGAAACAGATGTGTGTGTGTGGGGGGAGGGGTACAGAGAGGAACTGATGTGCTTGTGGGGGGGGGGGGTACAGAGGGGAAAAGGTGTAAAGGTGGAAGAATTGTGGTGATCTGAGGCCAGAAAATACTGGAATTGCAGTGATTTGAGGATTGGAGGATCAAGTTCACCTTTGTAAAAAAATAATAAATACAGGCAAAAAATTTACATTTATTATTTTAGGCATTGTCAGTGTATCTGCCTGCTCATACAGACAGGCAATTACACAGTTAGCCTGTCTATATACTACCCTAGGCTGTCCGTATACTACCCTAGGCTGTCCGTATATTACCCTAGCCTGTCTTTATACTACCCTAGCGTGTCCATAGACCTGTGGACCACAGCTGGCGTGAGGAAGCGAGCCAGTGCCGCCACTATTTGTCTTCAGGCCAGGTCCAGAGGTGAGGGCCTGTGGATCACAGCTGAAGAAAAGGTGCAGTGGTCCTGCAAAAATCCCCCCCCCCACCACCTCCACCGTATACATGGGCATGGCAAAGGGGGAGGAGTCAGAGGCAGATCTAAAATGCACCAGCCCTGATGACAACGCTGCGCTAGAGGGCTCTGTGTAGAAGTAGGTCTTTCATAATGTAATAGTATGCATTTTTTTTTGTTTGTTTTTTGTTTGTGTGTGGCAGTTTATCCCCGCTTCAAGTGATCAACATTGCTACTAACATTTAATAATACTTTTTTAAGCATAAAAACGTGTTTTTAGGTGCATCAAATAAAAAAAGTAATAACTACATTAAATGTGCAACAAACTATTATAATGTTGTCTAAATTAGTTTATTTCTATAATGTTTTAAATATCTAGATCTTAAAATTTGACAGTGAAGTTTATAATAAAATCAAAATTTTCATTCGGCAAAGCGCCAGTTATTTAACACATCCATACTTGTATTAAAAAAATGTAAAAATGTTGCTAAACATTAATACATTGCACTGAGATTCCCACTGCATACCGGTGTATAATTAATTGCTCAGTATTATTCATTTAGGTGATTAATTTAGGTAATGAATAAAATAGTGTTATTGAATTAAAATTCAAATTAATTAACCTACAAATCCTATTTCCTTGATCCTTAATAACTCAAGCTTTCTTCATAAAATGTCTACTTTAATAGCCTTCTTATCCAACAATGCAAGTTTTTTTTTTAAATACTTAATGATCTATTTATTTCCAATTATGTCTTCATTGTCTATTATGCTTATGAATAGTATGGTTGCAGAAGTAAAAAGGTAAGTCTGTGCTATAGTGTAAATAGGCTGCAAGCAAAATAAGCGATCGACATACAAATTCACAAAGGTCTAACAAAGGTAAGTATTTGCAGTGCCACCTAAAAACATTAAAGTATATAATTACCAAGTAAACAACACACTGTGTTAGGTGTAAATAATAAAGTGACTAAAACAACCATAAGGTGCATACATCCTAATAATAAATACTAATATAAAGTTTTGTTCAAGTTCAAACAAGAATCTCCAAAGTTAGAGTTCATTTAAGTGTACAAAAAATGCAATCCTCCACTGCCAAATCTGAATTGGCTGCAAATCTTCCAGTGTAAAATCACACATCGCCAACAAGTAAAATAGATACTGGCCAGATGTTTGTGCTACAGCAAGTGCAGCAAGATCTCTTAAGCTGAAAAGGACAGTCTCTGCAGTCTCCAGGCCAGCACTTCCTCTCAGACACCTGTTGTATCCAGTATGGATGCCACTGCATACTGTTACAGTACAAAATAAATCTCTCTTTGCTTGTATAGATGTCATTGTTGTAACCGGTCTTTATCCATGTCTTTATCCATGTCTATTATATTATGATAAACCTGTGCTTTTTGGACTTGGAAGTGCTCTATGTTAAAATTCAGACCTTATTTTCTAAATATAGATGTGTCTCTATTACCTGCCTGCTGAGCTGTCAGCAAAATGTCACTTTTATGGTTCACTACAGAAAAACAGATATGTTTACAAAACTACGATGATGTACAAATTAATGTTATGAGTTTTAGTGTATACAGCCAACTTAGTATTCTATAGGCAAGTACAATATGCAATGTGCACTTTTGGAAAAGCTTAAAACTTAGTGAATGGGTAGGGGTACTATGTACCCCATACTCATTCACAAAGGGGGGTGGGATCTGGGGGCCCCCTTGTTTAAGGCCCACAGACCCCCACAACCACCGTCCAGGGTTGTGGGGAAGAGCCCCTTGTCCCCATGAATATGAGGACAAGGTGCTTTGGGGTGGAGAGTGCAGTGTCCCCCCTGCCCCAAGCAGCCCCCCATGTTAAGGGCATGTGGCCTGGTATGGTTCAGGAGGGGGGGGACTCGCTCATCCCTCCCCTTTCCTGGCCTGCCATGCTTCACGCTTGAATAACGGTCTGAAATTGATTTTGGGACTCCACACCATTTCTTTTTTAATTTTGGCATTGGGTTCCGTGAAAATCCATACCAGACCCTAAGGGCCTGGTATGGATGGGGGGGGGGCACACTGTTTTTTTTTTTTTTTTTTGCCAGCATTCTTTTGTTTACATTTCAGCTCTCAGCGGGGAAGCCCCCTGACAGCTGATGATTCATCGGTTGTTAAGGATGCGGCGCCCAGCTTCCCGGCCCGCTCCTTTACAATCAGCTATTCTTCACACAGAATTCGAATCGGTTGACCATTTTTCGACCGATCCAAATTTGAATCATTCTGAAAACCAACCGTTATACTGCGGCAGGTTGGCTCCCTTGCTAGAGCAGTCATAGCTGTACATTGGCTCTTTAAAATACTTTAGCAGGCACGCACATGCGCCCGCAGCGCGATGACCGCCAGCTCCCACGATCACTCGTGACAGAGCGAGAATCAGGATCTGTTTTTAAAAATGTGTTTGAATGTCACTGGTCCCAAAAAAAAATCAAAAGGGTCCAATCTGTCCGCCGCAGTGTCGCAGTCACAATAAAAATTGCTTCAAAATATCAAAAACGGGGATTACCGCATTGTGAAAAAATATATATACAGCAGCCAGCACAGCCGGAGACAAGCAGCAAAAGGTTAAAATAAAATAAAAGGCAGTGCTCATATATATGTAGCGGGGTCGTACCCCTTTTAGAGCAAGAGACTACATCCCCCATAATTCCCCAGGCTCCCGGGCTGCTTGTTTCCGCCCGAGAGGCTGCTGGGGGAGGTTATAAAAAGGAAGAGCGGAGACCGCCTCTTCCTCTTGGGACACTTCCTCTTCAGAGGCCTCACCTGACTGGTCTCCCTCTCATGACGGAGCTTGTGACGCGGAGACTGCAGCCAGTGGAGACACCTGTGCGGACCGGAGCTGAAGGCCTGAAGCCTGGGCCTTGCAGCAGATGGAGTGAGACTCTCATCCCTCAGAGTCAGCAGCAGCGGAGCGGAGACTCTTCCCTACAGTCGGTCGGTCGGAGCTGAGGACCGGAGCGCAGGGGCTGTGACTGAGGAGACCAGAACCGCCATTTGAAGGGACCGGAGCTGAGGACAGTACCCAAGGATTGGTGAGAGAGCTGAGAGGCTCATCCTGCATTGATACACACGTTTTATGCCTATTGAACTGCCTAGGCGCAATTTACTTCAGAGCAGCAATGTTACTTTCTGTGGATTACAAATACACCATTTAAAGCTACATGTGCACCACCTCTACAGATTTATTGCCGGTGAAGAACACTGTACTAGTACAAGGACTGAGCTCTATTGCTAGGGATCAGGCCTGGTCCGTTAGGTAGGCGCAGATAGATTTATTGCACCTCAGAGGTGCATAGCAGACGGTCGCCACACTTGGCGCTCCGTTTCCTCATTGCTAGTTGATACATATGTGTGTACATGTTAAAGTGCATATTGCAGGGACCTGCTAAAGTATTGTGAGTCATATGTTTAAATGCATGTTACTATTTCTTTTCCTTACTGACAAAGTAAAGCCAGTTATTCTTATTTCAGCAGTCTGCTTGTGAGTTCATACCCATTACACTTAGAGTATAAGTGATGTTTATATGTGCATAGATTCATACCCCTTGACTAACTGTGCCAGAGCGGGTAGAGCAAATTGCCGGGGGTTGGTGGAGCTGTACTCAGGACCCAAAACAAACCAGCGGCTCTCTTAACTGGGGTAGCGCTACATATATATATATATAAAACTAACAATATACATTGTGATCAAATGTACCACACCAAGTGAAAAAAAATTATGAAAGATATGATTCAAGAAAGTCCTGGCATCAGTGAATAATGTCAAAAGATGGACATCTCAAAAACATTGGTAAGGCAAATGATATCAGTGCAAAAGGAAAAGAGGCTTGTGGAAGAAACCGCCACCAATTGTATGAAGGCTTACCGGAAGTGGTAGACTTAAAGGGGCTTATACCTTTTAAGTCAAACAGGCTTATGATGATAAACACTGTGTATGGAAAACCATCAGGGATCCTGGACAAATCTTTAAATGTTGATGATCAAAGCCCAATCCACAGTATACAAGCACATGGGGCTCAAATTGAAGGAGGAAAGACCAGAGGATATCCTTATGCTCACACGTTGAAACCAAAAATCAAAGAAAGGTTCCACATAGTGTAATATCGTTTTAAAAATTTAATTTATTTAAAAAGAGTAACAATGGAACACTCACGTTTAAGTAGTCCATAAAAGGCTCATAAAAAAGGTATGAAGAGGCGCAGTAATGTTGGCAGAGGTCGTCCTGACACATTTCGTCTGATTAGACGTCATCTGGGGTATGACCTACTGCCAACAATTGCGTGTTTAAATTTGTTATGTGGCCCCAAATTAGAATAATTGATAACCGGAAGTTCCGGTATAGATCATCATCTACGGTTTAGTCATTTCCGGTTTAATCGAAAACGTGGTCAAATCCAAAAAGAAAATATGAAAGATTTTTAATCACTTGTATAAATGCAAATATGCCCCCAAGATTCAAATATTGCTAAAAGAAATCTTAAGAGCATATCATATAAATAGGATAGTGCTGTCGACACCTCAGTATGATTCACATAACTTCCGGCACCCAGCACCATATAGTGTGCATACACCGGATGTAAAGCGATAAACCAAGCCTCGCTCTGGAGTGTAACAACCCGCATCACTTCCTGTTCAGCAAACCAGAGGAGGTGTGCGCATCAAGCCTCATGTTAGCCAGTGACACGTGGCCAGAATATTAACCACGTCACTTACAGAAGTGGGTCGCACTATACGATCTTTTGCCATAAGGGTGGCCAAGCATATTATTAAGATTAAACAGGGTAGTATCAAACTTACCGTTCCTCAGCATTAATGACAATTCCATAATTGAGACCCAAAAGGTACTGAATTTCTTGTTATTGATAGGTTTATTCCATCCTGGAGGGGGGGGGGTGCTATCACTGGGGCATATCCAGACTCGAAATGTACTGGATATTTGAATTGCAATCCCACTCCCCATTCCGTAAGACTGTGGAGACTGTGGAGCTGAATATTAATGCTTTTATTAATAAAGCACGATACTATTATTAATTATTTTAATTGAATTCTTAATTATTTTTGGAAGTTAATATTGGAGGGTTAGGCTAACCTTTTAACTATTATTCTGTAATTTTTCAATTTTATACAATTTTTTAATTCATGATTTAAGATACTTTTGTTTTCTTTACTTCGACTGTTCTACTTATTTTTTTAACATTGACTGAGTGCGCTTTCACTTAATTTTGTCATTACATGAAACTGTCGGGTAAATACCATGTTTATATATGTGTATGGCTTGTGTGGCTCCAATTAGATCTATTTTTGAGTTTCCCACACTCACTTCTGGCCTCACTTGTTACTAAAATGTCACAGAGAAGCTGTCAATCAATTACTACGTATTTGACGCAGTTGCGCCCACCATATTACGGCTGGCTACGTGATTCATTTTAAAACGAGGCCTGGCGCGCACCCCCTCTCGGTTCCGCCGATGAGGAAGTGACGTGGTTAATATTCCGGCCACGTGTCACTGGCTAACATGAGGCTTGATGCACACACATCCTCTGGTTTGCTGAACAGGAAGTGATGCGGGTTGTTACACTCCAGAGCAAGGCTTGGTTTATCGCTTTACATACAGTGTATGCATATGATGCTGGGTGCCGGAAGTTTTGTGAATCATACTGAGGTGTGGACCGCACTCTCCTATTTATATGGTATGCTCTTACGCTTTCTTTTAGCAATATTTGAATCTTGGGGGCATATTTGCATCTATACAAGTGATTAAAGATCTTTCATATTTTCTTTTTGGATTTGACCACGTTAAACCGGAAACGACTAAACCGGAAATGCCGCTAATCTATACCGGAACTTCCGGTTATCCATTATTCTAATTTGGGGCCACATAGCCTATTTAAATGCGTGGTTGTTGGCAGTATGTCATACCCCTAATGACGTCTAATCAGACGAAACGTCTTGACCTCTACCAACATTACTGCACCTCTTCATGCCTTTTCATGAGCCTTTTATGCACTTCTTAAACGTGAGTGTTCCATTGTTACTCTTTTTAAATAAATGTAATTTTTAAAACGATATCACACTATGTGATAATTTGTATTTAGGAATTTTATGTTTTATTAATAGATCATTTTCACATATGGTTTTTACTTGCTCATATGCACAATTTTTCTTGATGGCACCCATGTTGTTATCACCCAGCACATAATATTTATTCTTTATTCAGCGCTGCACTTTTTTCTTTATATATACTATTTTGTGCCCTATATCGGAGTTATTAGTGTCCAGCTGCAGAACAACTGTCACGGTAATTTTTGACTCATACACATATAACTTTCACACACCTAGCGCAATTCTTTTTGTTTATAACTTACAGGCCTTGCTTAGAGAAATGCTGCATTCTGCTTTTGCGTGCGCTGGCAGAGTAATTTCCACTCACAGAGAAAGAGTTGCGGGTACCAATCAACAGCGCCTGCAAGAAGAGGGCAGTTTGAAGATGTGTTGGTCACTTCTGATATGAGATCATTCTTTCAGCCGACCCATCGACAGGTGTCAGCCAGATCCAGCATCAGGGAACGCCTAGACCGACAGGTGTCCGACTACATCGGGATAACGCCCGATGTGGACGCTCTGAGAAGTGATGAACCCCTGGACTACTGGGTGGGCAGGCTTGACCTCTGGCCAGAGCTTGCACAATTTGCAATGGAACTGTTGGCTTGCCCCTCGTCCAGTGTCCTGTCCGAAAGGACGTTCAGCGCAGCAGGGGGGATCGTGACTGATAAGCGCACTTGCCTTGCTCACGACAGTGTTGACAACCTCACATTTATAAAAAAGAATGAGGCATGGATCTCGGAGGAATTCAACACATGTGACCAGTAGACCATGTATATGCATAACTCTATAAACGATTTATATAATCTAGCACAGTGGTCATCAACCCTGTCCTCAGGGCCCTCTAACAGGCCAGGTTTTATGTATTACCTTGGGGAGATGCAGACTAGAATACTGCAATCACTGAGCAGCAAATGATATCACCTGTGATGTATTTCAGTTATCTTGCAAACCTGGCCTGTTAGTGGGCCCTGAGGACAGGGTTGATGACCACTGATCTAGCACACGGACCTTTTTACTACCTTTGGTTCACTTGTAGAAAAAAAGCACACCATACTATATGCCTGTACCCTCCTGTTTGAAGAGGTTGAGCGGTGTCATATTTTTGGGTCCCGCAGCGACTTGCTGGTGTCAGTTCTGGTGTCAGTGCTCTCTATCTCAGTGCTGGTGTCAGTGCTCTCTATCACGGTGCTGGTGTCAGTGCTCTCTATCTCGGTGCTGGTGTCAGTGCTCTCTATCTCGGTGCTGGGGTCAGTGCTCTCTATCGCGTGCTGGTTTCAGTGTTCTATCTCGGTGCTGGTGCCAGTGTTCTATCTCGATGCTGGTGTCAGTGTTCTATCTCAGTGCTGGTGTCAGTGAGGGAGATAGCAGCGGAGAAGCCAATCAGCAGGCAGTGCCAGCACCATGGCTGAGGATCAGCACTGGACTGGCACCTCCTGCATAGGTGTGGGTAAGGGCCGGGCAGAGGGAGGGGTCAGGGGCTCAAGCACAGGTTGGCACACTGGAACACTGGCACAGGACTGCGCTGCCCTGACTGTGGCACTGATCAATCATCTCCTGCACCCCCTTCATAGCCTGTCCTGACCTTGCCTCTCCTCCATGGCCTTCAATTGACAAAATTTCACAGATAAAAAAATAATGCTTGTCGTTGTCCATCCCAGATTCACTTAATACTTCTGCTATGTCAGTGTCCATGTTGTGGGACTATGTGTGCACAGCTAGTAAGTATTTTGTGGCTGAAAATATGACCTGGAGGTTTTTAAGGTTCGCCTGCCATTAAAGTGAATGGGGCCCGCTGCGAACCTGCGGGCCCCATTTGGGCACGTTCGCGGATCGCGTTTGCGAAACGTCTCGTCAGAAGTTTGTCCATCACTAATAGCACTGTCATTTGTTGCAAACAATCATTGAGAGTAGACATGATCTGGGTTAGCATGCTTTTTGTTTTGGCAGGTTGGTGGGCATTGTTCAGCATTATTGATAGTCCTACATCACTGGATGACATGATTGATGATGGTTTTAATGACCCAAAAGAAACACTCCATATCTGCATACTTATGGGTCAGTGACTTGTAAAGTATTTGAGCCAGAGGACAGGGAACTAGCTGCAGGCAATGGCAGCCTATTTGTTTCTTGCATGAGAAGTTTCCTGTTGGGGAATCCAGTCAAGACTTGTCTTACGGTGAACAGAAGGATGTTTTTGGAACATACAAAAAAGGTGTTCTTTGACAGAAGTATTTATACATTATAGAAAGCACATACGTGATTGGCCATCAGGCATTAGCAGCTTTGTCAGCATAACTAATTGGAAAAGATTGCCAAGTATGCAATGTCATACAACAGATAAACACGAACGTGCAGGATAACCTTTGGCATATGCTAACAGATGCTCATATCATAAAATACTCTAACTTTCATGTTTTAGCTACCAAAGTCTTAGCTTCAAAAGGTCTTGGAGAGTTCATGATACAAGAGTGAACTATTGATTAACTCAGGCCTATGTTATATTTTATTTGATAATCAGGTTCATAAGTGGGTCATGAAAAGAGAAGCAGTAGATTCATGAAACCATCTCTCAATCATTCTGCTCTCTCTTCCTATCTGCATGCACTTTGTTAGCACATGACTGATTGACTCCTTGTGCTACTTCTTCCTCTCCCATTCTGAGCTTTGCTGTACAGGAGATTACAAGAGACTGATACCAAATCAAATTCAGATGTTTCTACTGTTAGCATTTAAAAAAAAAAAAAAAATGTAACGATGTATCAATAAATACAGAGCTACATTAATGCGTGTCTTTCATTTTTGACTGATGGTAAGGGTTATAATTTCAGCAAAGCAAGATAGCATTCACCTAAGAATACCTTTTTCACATTTAACTGTAAACAGGTGTTATATTTCCAGCATTTCATAAGCAATTTACAAATTACTCAGTTGTTACCAAATGTGATGTTTCCTTGAACAAATTAGATACATTTAAAAAAATTCAGATTTCACTCTGTGTTGGATCCCTAGGTACTGCATGCTTCGCAAGCTATCCTCCTACACATCATAAATTGGTCAGTGCAGGTGTAAAGATTAATAACGACATTCTGAGAATGACGCAACTTGCCAAATTTCAACTCAGTCTAAAAGGAACTGTAGAAAATATACCAATCTCTTCTATTTCCCATATATTATGGGTTGGGCTCATTGTTACACACAAACTCTTTATTTAAACTCCTCACAAAGAACGCATACTAAATTATGACATCTGATGTTTGCACAGTGTCTACATTGCACTGACAGGCTATATTTCTCCTTTGATGTGCCAGATCTTTGTAGCAGGCTTAGAAAAAAACAATAGCTGGGAAAATTCTTATATACTTACTCCCTGAGCTATTACCTAATATCATGCCTGTCAAGCAACTGTGAATGACCTGCAAGTTAAATTTGACAGGTAAAATATTTTACAAAATGATGTGAGTAATTACACCCATTGAATACATCACTGACATTTTGTACATTTGTAATACTACTATTATTATTGGTATCATTAATATTTTATAACTTATTTCACTTATAGATAATAAACGGGAACTGCCATACGTGGATCGAAATTCATGAATCATCCGAATTTCAATCAGTGTATGGCCAGCTTAATTTTCCTTGCATATAATCGGGTATTCATTGGAAAGATTTCAACACATTTACTGAGCTCTGGGGATTGTTCCCTTGCAAGGTGCAATTTCCCTTGCAAAGTGATCCACTGATTTGCCTTTAGTAAGTAAATCTCAGCATATAAAATAAGCCATCATGGTTAGCCCTTAAAATTATATTAAAGGGTTTTTTTATTATTATTTTTAAAATAACAAACATGTTATACACACCTGCTCTGTGCAGTGGCTTTGGACAGAGCAGCCCCGATCCTCCTTTTCTTAGGTTCCCCGCTAACACTCCTGGCCGCTCCCTCCTGACCAGTGCCCCCAAAGCAAACAGCTTGCAATGGGGGTACCCACCTAGGCTTGATCTCGAGCTGCAGATCTGCATGTCCATTCACACACAGAGCCACGGCTTGGCCCTGCCCCCTCTCTCTCCTCATTGGCTTACTGGCTGTAATTAACAGCCAATGTTTCTCCCACTGCTCTCTCAGCCAATAAGAAGGAAGGTTCTCTGGAGAGCTGAGTCTCTTGTGCACACAGCTGGATTGTGCTGAGGCTCAGGTAAGTATTAGGGGGGCTGGGGGGGAAGCACACAGAAGTTTTTTTTTACCTACATGCATAGTATGCATGAATGTAAATAACCTTGAGCCTTTAGAACCAATTTAATGTCAAAAAGATTAACTACAGGTAGCTAAAATTTTATATCTGTGGCTAGTCTTTTGATCTATCTCTCTGCCTTATCTTATAAAATGAAAATAAAAAAAACATACTTTATGTTGTAGTATAGGGATGAGCCAAACACCCCCCAGTTCGGTTTGCACCAGAACCTTCGAACAGACCTAAACTTTGCGTGAACCTTAGAACCCTATTGCTAATTTTAAAGCCTATATGCAAGTTATTGTCATAAAAAGTGTTTGGGGACCTGGGTCCTGCCCCAGGGGACATGTATCAATGCAATAAAAACTTTTAAAAACAGACGTATTTTCAGGAGCAGTGATTTTAATAATGCTTAAAGTGAAACAATAAAGAACTGTCCCTGCACAAAGTGTAATTTCTGCAGGAAAAAAAGTCATTTAAAAGCACTCGCGGCTATAATGAATGGTCGGCTCCCCGTAATACAGAGAACAGTCATTGAAAGTCATTGATTAAAAAAAAAAATGCATGGGCTTCCCCCCAAATTCAATTACCTTCAGGTCTGGTATGGATATTAAGGGGAACCACTCTTGTTATCCAGCGATGGCTGATCTCTTCTCCGGGGTCCAGCGATGGGTGATCTCTCCCAATGGTCCAGCGCAGCACATGCTGTCTCCACGCAGGTTTTCGTTACATCAGAGGGGGCGGGATCACCCGCACGTCACTGGGGAAGCCCGGGTTTCCCCTTGCGTCAGAGGGGGACGGTGTCAGGTGACGGACGGCCCCATCCTCCTCATCTAAGACCTGTCAGGCCATCACCGGGATTCCTGCAGTGTCTCCGGTGGAGACAAGATGCGCTGCGCTGGACCAACAGGCGAGATCACCTATCACTGGACCCCAGAGAAGAGGTCAGCCATCGCTGGATAGCAAGAGTGGATTACCTCTGCTGGAATCTTTTTTTTTTTTTTTTTTTAATAAAGGACTTTTCCCAACCCTCTGTGTGTTTTTTAACAATATTTTACACTTTCTTTGTGAAATGGTAGGGGTACTTTTGTACCCCCTTATCATTTCAAACGGGGGGGATCTGGGGGTCCCCTTGTTAAAGGGTGCTTCCAGATTCTGATAAGCCCCCGCCTGCAGACCCCCACAACCACCGGCCAGGGTTGTGGGGATGAGGCCCTTGTCCCCATGGTGCTTTGAGGGGGTCGCAGACCCCCAAAGCATCCTCCCAATGTTGAGGGCATGTGGTCTGGTATGGTTCAGGGGGGGGGGGGCGCTCTCTCGTCCCCCCCTCTTTTCCTGCGGCCTGCCTGGTTGCATGCTCGGATAAAGGGTCTGGTATGGATATTTGGGGGGAACCCCACGTAATTTTTTTTTTATTTGACCCGGGGTTCCCCTTAATATCCATACCAGACCTGAAGGGCCTGGTAATTGAATTTGGGGGATCCCCACGCATTTTTTTTAATCAATGACTTTCAATGACTATTCTCTGTATTATGGGGAGCCGACAATTCATTATAGCCGCAAGTGCTTTTAAATGACTTTTTTTCCTGCAGAAATGACACTTTGTGCAAGGACAGTTCTAAGCACAGGAAACATGTGCCCCTTTACAGGCATACTATAAACACCCCCCAGGTATGAAATTTAAAGGAATATTACACTTTTATTGTTTCACTTTAAGCATTATTAAAATCACTGCTCCCGAAAAAACTTCTGCTTTTAAAACTTTTTTTTTGCATTTATACGTGTCCCCTGGGGCAGGACCCAGGTCCCCAAACACTTTTTATGACAATAACTTGCATATAAGCCTTTAAAATTAGCACTTTAAATTTCTCCCATAGACTTTTACAGGGTGTTCCACGGCTTTTCGAATTTGCCGCAAACACCCCAAATTGTTCGCTGTTCGGTGAACAGGCGAACAGGCAATGTTCGAGTCAAACATGAGTTCGACTCGAACTCGAAGCTCATCCCTATTGTAGTATATCAACCCTTCATTGCATAACTACTTTCAATTCTATACTGTTTTCATTCTATAATGGTTGAGTATCTTTTTTCTCTAGTTTATCAGTTTTATTTTTTTATGTCAATGCGCTGTTTTGACTTACACTGTCATCACTTTGATGTTCTGCCAGACAGCCTTTAAAATTTGTCTTTGGCCTTTTTTCCTACCCATTTCATCCTAGGTTTTGACAAGCAGTATTTAAGTGGTACAGTTATAGATATTTTATTCAATGTCCTCACAAAACTTTTCAATACTTATTTAAGAGGAAAAACACATTTTGATGTGATGAGCACATAAACAGAGTAAACTAAGGACTACATTTGTAAATCACTTGCAGGGCAATATACAATAATTCCCCTATATTTTGGTGATCCATCTCTAACCATAGCCTATATTTGCTTGACTTAATTTAGAATATTAGTTGAGAAGCCAATAAAATCAATAGAAAAAATCTATTTCCCTCTGTCAGGCGGCATTCACATGGTGAACAGAAGATGGGCTATAGGTAGACACCAGGGCATACAAATTGGACCAATTTCCCTTAATGGGTTTTGAGGACAGGAGGCTTCAATAGAGAGAAAATATATTGATCTCTGCCTGAGTGGGGACTAGGGATGAGTCAAACTCATGTTGTTGCTGTTTGCCAGTTCGCCGAACAGCGAACAATTTTGGGTGTTCGCTGCAAATTCGAAAGCCTTTAAAAGTCTATGGGAGAAATCAAAAGTGATAATTTTAAAGGCTTATATGCATGATATTGTCATAAAATGTGTTTGGGGACCTGGGTCCTGCCCCAGGGGACATGTATCAATGCAAAAAAAAGTTTTAAAAACAGCCGTTTTCTCTGGAGCAGTGATTTTAATAATGCTTAAAGTGAAACAATAAAAGTGTAATATTCCTTTAAATTTCATAAGGGGGGTGTCTATAGTATGCCTATAAAGGGGCACATGTGTCCCGTGTTTAGAACAGTCTGACAGCAAAATGACATTTTTAAAGGAAAAAACTCATTTAAAACTCGCGGCTACAATTAATTGTCGGGTCCGACAATACACATAACAGTTCATTGATAAAAACGGCATGGGGTTTTCCCCACAGGGAAACCACAAATCAAAATTAAAAAAAAAATTAGTGGGGGTCCCCCTAAATTACATACCAGGCCCTTCAGGTCTGGTATGGATATTAAGGGGAACCCCGTGCCAAAATAAAACAAAATGGCGTGGGGGGTCCCCCTCAAATCCATACCAGACCCGAAGGTATGGATTTTGAGGGGAACCCCGCACCAAAATAAAAAACAAATGACGTGGGGTCCCCCCAAAAATCCATACCAGACCGTTATCCGAGCACGCAACCTGGCAGGCCGCAGGAAAAGAGGGGGGGATGAGAGAGCTGAATAGTACCAGGCCACATGCTCTCAACATGGGACCTTGTCCCCATGTTGAACCCTTGGACGGTGGTTGTGGGGGTCTGCGGGCGGGGGGATTATCAGAATCTGGAAGCCCCCTTTAACAAGGGGACCCCCAGATCCCGGGCCCCCCCTGTGTGAAATGGTAATGGGGTACAAATTTACCCCTACCATTTCACAAAAAAAGTGACAAAAAGGTAAAAAAAAACACAAGAGGCAGTTTTTGACAAGTCCTTTATTAATTTCTTCTTCCATCTTCTTTCTTCTGGTCTTCCTTCGGTGTTCTACTTGTTCCACCAACTTCTTCTTCTCCATCTTCTTCTTCATCTTCTTCTTCCTCCGCTCTTCTCGTCCTGCATCTTGCTCGTGCTTCTTCTCCGCTCCGCCCGCACGATCTGCCTCAGTGGGAGACTTCAGCCGTGTGACGCTTCGATTCTTCTGACACTTCTTAAATAACAGAGGGCGGGGCCACCCGGGGACCCCACCCTCCTCTGATACACGGAGACTTCCCTATGGCTTTCCCCATGTTGTCAGAGGGGGGCGGGGTCACCCGTTTACGTATGTATGTTTTTTTAAATTCAATTTTTTTGAAGATTATAGAGAGTAAGAACAATACAAAGTTGAACAGTTGAAGCAGGTTATTATATCAATAGAAGTTATACATAAAACATTTAGGAAGCTATTGAGTGCGTCTAACAGAGGTTTAGCACGTAAAGGTAAAGGTTAACAGTTGTACTGTGTTGTGTTTGACAGGTATATGAGAAAAGATATGGCAAATTGGGTGTGGACAAGGAATTAGGGTTTCATATATGTGGTATAGCGTTCATGGGAGGTAGGCATTTAGGGTGTTTGAGCCAAAGATCCCAGTGCTTTTGGAATTTAGGAATTTGTAGGTGGGCTTTGGCGTACATAAGTTCCATCAGGCAGTGGTTATTCAGAAGAGCAATTAGCTCCGAGCTAGAGGGGGGGTTGGGGGTTTTCCAATTTTCGGCAATAGCTAGTCGAGTAGCAATAAGTACGTGGGAGATGACCGTATGGGAAAGTTGGGCCATAAATTCATGTCCAGGCCCAATAGCACCACTTGAGGCGTTAGGGATACAGGAGTTGGTAGAATTGAGAGGATAACATCCTTTGTTCTATTTAACTATTTGCCGCTTGCCATATAGCAAAATTACGTTGGCAAAGTGGTTGTGTTATCCTGACCAGACGTCATATGACATCTTTGAAGATAACAAGCCGATGCCTTCCCCGCAGGCACGCATCATGGTGATTATTGTTGCGGTGTGTCAGTCTGACACACCTCAACTCCGATCTAAGTAAAGAGTCTCTGACGGAGACTCTTTACCACATTTCCAATAACGGCTGATCACAGTGTAAACAGGAAGAGCCATTGATCGGCTTTTCCTCACTCCCGTCTGTCAGACACGAGTAGAGGAGAGCCGATCGGCTGCTCCTCTGACAGGGGGGTCTGTGCTGATTGATTATCAGCGCAGCCCCCCCAAGGATGCCCACACTGGACCACCAGGGACGCCACCAGGGCCACCAGGAATGCCCACCACTAGTCACCAACAGGTATGCCCCCCATGGCCACCAGGGATGCCAATCAGTACCCACAATGGAAGCCAAGCAGGACCCACAATGGATGGCAATCTGTGCCAAACAATAATAATAACAATAATCAGTGATGCCCATCAGTACCACCCATTAGTGTACATCAGTGCCACCTATCAGTGACCATCCATGCCCATCCGTGCCACCTATTCGTGCCCATCCATGCCGCCTGTCCGTGCCCATCCATGCCACCTATCAGTGCCCATCAGTGCCACCTTTCAGTGCCCATCAGTGTCACCTATGCATACCCATCAGTGCTGCATATCAGTGCCACCTATCAGTGCCGCTATCAGTGCCCCATCAGTGCCGCATATTAGTGCCTATCATCAGTGCCCATCAGTGTCACCTCATCAGTACCCATCAGTGCCGCCTTATCAGTGCCCGTCAGTGCAGCCCCATCAGTGCCCATCAGTGAAGGAGGAAACTTACTTATTTACAAAGTTTTGTAACAGAAACAAACATATTTTTTAATTTGTTTAGCAGAAAATAAAAATCCCAGAGGTGATCAATTACCACCAAAAGAAAGCTCTATTAGTGGGAACAAAAGGCTAAAAATTTGGTTTGGATACAGTGTAGCATGACCGTGCAATTGTCATTCAAAGTGCGACAGTGCTGAAAATTGGTCTGGGTAGGAAGGTGTATAAGTGCCGTGTAAGTGGTTAATTGTTTTTCTTTTTCATAAAAAAATTAAAATAAATCTAACTTAATAATAGTGTTTGTGTTCAAATGGCAACACTCATTCAACACCAAACGAACATGCAAGAATGCATTAATACTTGTAGTTAAACTTTTGGAGTTGTAAACTTTCTACTTTTTAGTCCATTTATTTACTGATACCGGAGTCAAATATAGAACAGCTGGCAGTTCAGCAACTTTGATTTTTCTGTTCACATTTGTATTGGTTTTTGTTGGCAGCAATCCAATGAGAACTAGGATTACAAGTATACAAGGTCATGTCAGCCTGCACCAAAAGATTATTGTTGAATAACTGCATGGATCAAAGCAGCAACATTTACTGTGCTCGGAAAGGTTGCCATCTGTAATGGGAAACAAGAGAACAATAAACATTTGGCCCAAGGAGCTTAATGAAGTTTGCTGCATATTATTAAAAGGCAAGTGGTCAACTGCTCTTTTGTTTTACTTTTATGTGATATTATTAAGCAACGAGTATTCACTTTGTTGTGCCAAATTTAAGAAACAACCTTTAAAAGCCAGGCTACCTTATTAAAAAGTTGATACATGTAATTCATATAATTGAATGCAGTATAATAGAAGATATATACTTGTCATTATAGAATGGCTTGAGTTTATAAAAATTTCCTGAGAGAAATACAAGCAATAGAGCTGACTCCCTTTGGAAAATGCTAGATGCCTGGCCATTATACCAATCCACTAGCTTTAATGCTTTCTTTGCCACTTACCAGGAATGTAAAAAATATATATATATATGTACCTTTAAACTTTTCAGAGACTTACAAGGTAACTATAGCAACTAAAATTTTAGAAAAAAATTGTATCCAGCAAAGTTCTGTAGATGAAATTTAAGCCCGTCAAGTCATTGTCCCCTCTAGCAATTCTATACAAAGTGAACCTGTCCTTCATCCAACAATTATTACTTAACGTGGTTGTTACCCCAACATTACATATTCCCGATATGTGCCTGCTGTACCATGTACTTGTAGGAAAAAATATCCTGTTCTCTGTGTATTGCTTCCTTTGTGTGAAATCCCTGGTTGTTCCTGCCAGTCCCTGAGCTTTCCTATTAAAAACTGACCACACTAAACAGGAGAGCACACCAAGGTCAGTTCTCTAGCTGTGCTGGGAACTCAGCCTGCTCTCCTCTAATGATCAGACTTGTCCTGACATGCCTAACCCGCAGAGCCTTTCACTAAGAAGATCAGTGTACTGTTGTTTTTCCTCCCACCAGTTCTTTTGCAGCTGAGAACCGAGGGGACAGAGGGAATATGATCACTTTTAAAAAAGAGAAAAAAAAAAATTATATTGTGTTTTTATATCTATACACAAATGTTTTGCCTTTCATTTCTATTTTAAACTGAATGGATTGTTTTACAAGGTGATCGTTTACAATCACTTTTAGAGCAAGTATCCAGTGTTAAAGTGGTTGTAAGAGCTAAAGATTTTTGACCTTTATGCATTCTATGCATGTAGGTAAAAAACCTTGGTGTGCAGCTTCCCCCTCAGCCACTCTAAAGCCCCATACACACGGTAGGATTTTCCGATGGATTCTGTCCTATCAGACAATGTTGTCGGAGGTAGGCACCATCGGACAGTTTCCATCAGATTGTCTGACGGACAAAGTCCTATCTCCTGCTGGATAGATTTTTTGACAACAAAGTCCGATCACACCAAATCCGATCGTGTGTAGCGAATTCCGACCGGACAAAGTGCTACGCATGCTCAGATCACATTACAAGACCCAAGCTATTGGCTACTAGCCTCTACGTAGTCCCGTCGTAGGCAACAAACGTCACCACGTTCAGAATGATCGGATTTTCCGACAACTTTGTCCGACCATGTGTACGCAAAACCAACATCAGACAAAGTATGAAGGACATGGTCTGACGGATCTGGTCCTCGGATAATCCGCGCGTGTGTATGGGGCTTAATACTTATCTAACCCCGATCTCGATTCAGCGATGTGCACTAGACCCGAGGCTCTCCCAGTTCTCTCCCCCCTGTTTGGCTGAGATGCAGCAAATGACTAGGAATAAGCGAATATGCCTAGGTTAAGTTCACTCAATTTTCAAACATCCCAAACTTTGTGGCAAACCCAATTGAAGTCTATGCTGGCTAAAACTTGTAATTCAATTTCGGCCAGTTATAGGGCTAATAAGCAAGCTTTTGTCACGCAAAGGACATAGGAATCTGAGTACTGCCATTTGAGAAATGTTCCAATACCAGTGATAAAAAAGTATTTCTCCCTAAACACAACTGTCAGCTCTCCATAAGAAGCAGGATCAAGGCTACAGGTTTCCAGGAAAAAAAAGATTATGTATACACAGGTTAAAACCCCATATGATGTCACAGTCCCAGCATCCTCCGAGACTGTGACATCATAAGGGGGCGGAGTCACCATGTGACATGAGCATGTGACCCGCCCCTTGTCCCTATATAAGTCACAGCACAGCGTGTCTCTGCCATTACGGCCAGAGAGAGCATCGTGTCAACATCGGATGAAGAAAGAAGAACAAGAAGCAGAAGGCGGCAGCGGCGGCGACTGCATCACGAGCCCGGGCCAGCGCTCGTAAAAGAGCTGGAAGAAGAAAGCGGAGGCCCGGCAAGAAGAACAGAAGAGACCCCCGAAGTCGGAACAAGACCCCCAGACGGCGGCGGCGACGAAGAAGAAAGCCGGGCTCCTCCGCTAGTGAAAGAGCTAGTAAAAGAGCAGAAGATAGTGGAGGAGTCCGGCGAGAAGACCCCCCAAGACGGAAGAAGATCCCGGGAGCTGTGCAATAAAGTATTTTAAAAACTTGTGTCGTTTTTTTATTTACACTTTTTTCCTTAGGTGAATGGGTCGGGGAACATCGTACCCCATACTCATTCACATAGGGGGGGGGCCGGTATCTGGGGGCTCCCTTATTAAAGGGGGCTCCTGGATTCCGATAAGCCCCCCGCCTGCAGACCCCGACAACCAATGGCCAGGACAATCCCGCCGGAAAGTCCGAGCGTGTGTACACCGCATAAGAGATTCTAGAGAAATCTGTCAGGGAACCTCCGCACCAAGCAGGTGAATCCCTGATCCAATATGCGCATTTGCGCACCTTTTTGCTAACATATGTGCGCATCAGCTCATCATATGTATAGATGTGCGCATTGGCACACACATTGGCGCATGGATGTGTGCATTGGCGCCCATATGTGCGCATCGGCACATTTTTTGTGAAACGGACATGTGCACTGTGCACGTTCTTGTGCGCATGCGCACACGCCGGCGAATCACAGCGCACGGCGCCCTATTTAAACGAGCAGCCACTTAGCATCAGTGCTGGATTGTCTCAGCTTGTTCCTGCATACCTTGCTGTTGCTTTGTCTGATTTCACCTGATCTTGAACACCCAGCTCTTCCTGTCTACTCTCTTGGATTACCCCTGCAACCTTGTCTGCCTTGTTTACCTGCACCGACCCCGGCTTGAACCTCTGACTTCGGCTTTGTCCCCTGATTCTGTACTTCGCTGCCTGACTTGTTGCCGACCTCTGCCTGCCCCCGACCACGAGTCTGCCTGCCATCTGTGTACTTTTCTGCCAGCCCGTTGCCAACTCCTGCTTGTTCCTGACCTGCTATCTACCTGCCTACAGGCACCTGCACCCTTCTACTGCCCTAGCAGTTCCTGTCTCCACCTCCAGGGGTGCTAGGACCGGGACCGCGCAAGAGGCCGCCCTCGTCATTTCGGACTCCGCTGTAAGGTACGTGACAAGATCATTTAAATACCTTTCCAACAGCCAGCATCAGGGGAAGACTAATTCCTGGACCTGCTTACTGCTGGGAAACACCCACATGTTGACACTAGAACTACCCCCTAAAGTTCGGGGACAACAGTGGTCTAGTTCCTAACATGGATGCTGTTTACGAGCAGCAGTTAGTTTTCTGAATTGTTTTACTGAAGTGGTGATTATTAGTTAGACTCTTTATTGTTAAAAAGCTTTCTATAGACTATGCTATGCAACTACATGCTACCCTTATTGAGCCACAGAGCTATTGCTGTGAAGAGTCCATGTTTGTGCTGCTTTCGTAATCTTGTTTCTATTATCTGCAGTGTTTGCATACTTCTCTCTACTGCCTTACACTGTATTCAACTCCAATGTAAGGAAAATAAAAGACAGGCTTCAGATCTTTGGTTGCGCCCCTCTGACATGTTTTAACCCACATTGGGCTTAATCATAGAGGTCTAAAGGGGGTGAAACATCTCGGAGGGTCATGACCAAAGGGTGGGAATTTGGGCTGAAGCCTGTCTTTCATTTACTTTACACTAGAGTTGAATGCAGAGTGTGGTGGTATCTGTATGCTATATTATATCTTGTGGTGAGGTGTGCTCTATCTCTGCCAGCACCTGAATCCCAGAATGTAAACCTGAGAGAAGGATACTGCAGGCTTGGAGCAGTGCCAATCTGTTATTGTATCTGTTTTTCATTAATACTTCAAATGTTACACCTGTTTAGTATACTGCTGGTTACAGTTACTCCCTGTTTACCTATTCTGTTAACGTTTTCCAGTTTCAACATCAGGAAACGTACCCTGAGTAATGTTATGCAGCCCTTTCTGGAGTGCACGCACAAGTTATTTATGATTCACAGTACTTTACTAAATTAAATACAATTCATTAAGAGTTTATCTACTTTAACAATGAGGCATCCATCCCTCCTCTTCCCTGAAGGTAGCAAAATTGGCAGATGCTCATCCAATGTACATGTACAGGTTTTGCTGCTAACTAGCATAAATCTGAACCCTACATGAATGGCATTCAGTTCTCTAAGGCAGTGTTTCTCAACTCCAGTCCTCAAGGCGCCCCAACAGGTCATGTTTTCAGGATTTCCCTCGGATGAAACGGCTGTGGTAATTACTAAGGCAGTGAATCTGATCAAATCACCTGTGCAAAACGATGGAAATCCTGAAAACATGACCTGTTGGGGCGCCTTGAGGACTGGAGTTGAGAAACGCTGCTCTAAGGCACTGTGACGAGAATTCAATAAGAATGGTGCAGCCAGAATCTTGAGAAAGCTGAATATAGAAGCTAATTGGTTACAATGCACAGCTGCTTCATATTCTGTCTGATCCCAGCTTTGTAAATTCCTTCCTTTTTGTAATAAACAATTGTAAATTTTTTAAATAAAATACTTGTTTTCACCTTTTTATAATTATTTGTTGCTTTTCAGTTCTGTAGGTCTTTTGTAGCTTCTTTGCAGAAAGATCATCATCAGAAACCAATGTGACAGGGTGAAAAAGCAAGAGCACAATTAGAAGATGGGAACAATCTTCTAAATAACACAGTCGGATTTTCTGACGGGAAATGTTGGATGTGAGGTTGTTGTCGGAAAGTCTGTCCGTGTGTATGCTCCATCGAACATTTGCTGTCGGACTTTCGCCAACAAATGTTGGCTAGCAGGTTCTCAAATTTTCTGATCGTGTGTGCACAAGTCCGACACACAAAAGTTCACGCATGCTCGTAATCAAGCAGAAGGAGCCGCGCTGGCTATTGAACTTCCTTTTTCTCGGCTCATCGTACGTCTTGTACGTCACCACGTTCCCACGTTTGTAATTGTTGGCCAACATTTGTGTGACCGTGAGTAGGCAAGACAAGTTTGAGCCAACAACCTTTGAACAAAAATCCACGGTTTTGTTGGCGGAAAGTCTGATCGTGTGTACGCGGTATAAGTCTTCACCCTATAACAGGAAAAGGACTCTCATTGCAGGATCACCTGGTACCAGCTGCAGAATTAAATACAAAATATGACTTTCAAAATGATAAATCAATGTTAAAAATTTTAGTATGTGAATTTACATATACTTTAAAGGCCAACTCCAGCTTTTAAAACAAAATTGATCCACCAAATGTAAAATAAAAATAAAAAAACAGCTCTGCAATACTTACCCAGCATTGATTTCTTGGCCTGACATCACCTGGCATCATTCATCTAATTTCCTGTAAACCCAGGGCATCAAAGACCCACCCCTTGGAAGTGTATCGTCAGATCACCATGGACTCACAAGAAAAATTTTCAGAGATCCGTACTATGTCATTTCATATGGTATCTTTGTAATAACTGGGACTGGCCCACCGCTGGAGGAAGAGGAGGGAAAAGAGGACCTGTAATGTCACATGACCAGACTGAAGACACATGCAAACGAAAGATATATTTAATGATATAAAAAAAGAGTTGGCTTGCTTACATTTGTTTACCCTTAACTACAGTGCTTATTAATTGAACTTTTCTTTTTCCACACCACTTACAGAGCCTCCAGCATAATGCATTTTTGTTATTGCAAATACACTTCTCTTTTTCCTGAATACTTGAAATGCTACTATGGCACATAGCCCCATGTACTCACATAACTTCTCCCAGTGTACAAAGCCTATTGGTTTAAAACTGGAATTGAAATCTGCTGCTTCAAAAGACTGGACCGGCAACTTCATTGGAAAATATTTTCAAACTGAAACATTTACACACAACAGATTCCTGTTTTTAAGAAGCCTAATTAAAGCAAATAATTTAAGCTGTCCAAGTTTAGATTTCAGAAGCAATTCAGAAGCATTTTGTTAATTTAAACCTTAGATGTACATGTAAATATTACAGTGGTATGTCTTTGCATACATTTTGTATATAAAACATTTTTAGGAGACAAATACCCAAAATCATCATCATGGTAAATCATTGTGCATATTTATATCACACCTATATGGTTTTGATTTTCATTTTAAAATGCCAATTTGATTTTATAACAGACATATGCAACAGCAATACAGTAACTACCTTTTTTTCCTGAAAGTTTGCTGGAATATTTGTTTTATATTACTATTTTTCCAAGCACTCATTTATCAAAGTCATAAAGCAGCATAGTGCTGGAAAAGAAATGTATATGTTTCATGACAAACTGTAGCAGACAAACTGTTCTGTAGCAGCCTGAATCATATATTATAGGGGTTTATGTGCTGATGGAGTTAAATCACAATTGGGTCTAGAAACAAGAGCATAATACTGGAGGCCTAGACATGTAATCATTCGTGTGATTAAAGGATACCAATGTCACATATCAGAGTGCGCCATAAAGTGTACATTGTAAGGAAGTTTTCACTGATAAACCACACTGTCATTCTTACTGCGAGTCTAGGTGAGAATGAAGAAACACTTAAAGGATTTAGTATTTAGGATGCAACAAGTAACATGATGTTCCCAAAGAACACCTGTCTGTGCCCCTCCAATCCCCCACTGTGACAGCAAGCGGGGGATCTTCTCCCTGCACCTGCTGTCACAATTTGAAAAGAGTGCAGCCATGTGGGGCTCCATCCACGCAGCCATGTCATTCATTCACAGCAATCTGTGAATGAATGACCTATAACTACCATCTCCCACTGCAGCAGATAGCTTGTAATTCTCAATGAACTATGAGGATACTGGTGAGCACTCTCGTAGTTCATTGGTTTTCCTGCTCTCCAGTAACTGTCTACCCATATGGGAGGTACAGGCAGACAGATATACTGAGATTCTGCAGGGGCCTGACATTGCACCCGCAATATGCTGGATGCTAGATAATATTAACATAATAGAAAAACTGACTAAAAACCTGGAAATGCGCAACTCTAGGTTGCCTCCATGTATAAAAAGTGGTCTGCTTGTATAACTTTCTAACACATGCTATTAAATAGAAGAATAGAATAGATTATGTTTATTGTCATTGTAAAAAACATGCAGTGAAATTTAATCCCACTCTCACAATATCTTACACACAAATATACAATATAACAACACACACAATAACATAAATAATTAAACCCACAAATAATAAATAAATATAATTAACATTCATAACACTTTAAAAACAGCATTAAAATGTAATGCAATTCCACTGCTAAACAAAACTCATCTAATCAGCACTTGTGAGCTTGATCTAATTTTTGGTTATGTCAAGAGGCTGCATAAACTCAAGTACCCAGGGTTTCCTGAATGCTCTGCATCTCTCATTATCAGTATCTAGTAAACTATTCACTTATCTCTACCCATCTGAGATTTTCCTCCCACCTCTCCTCCTTTACAGAGCAACATCAGCAGATATACAGAAACAGCTGGCTAAATGTTAAACTACTGCAGAAAGAAAACTTTAAATGCTGACAGCAGAAAGGGTTAAGGCTCGTTGGTATTAGCAATACAGTTTGCAGGAAGGTTGGTTTCAAGTAAGTAACCAGTGGTATAATGTACATTCTGTGTTTCTAGAATGAAATAATCAACCTGGGAACACAAGTAGACCTTTAGTAAGGCTGTCTGATAATAGTATATTTGGGCAGCATGTATGTAGACAAGCTGGATAGAGCCCCCTTGAAGGTATTATATATATATAATATATATATATATATATATATATATATATATATATATATATATATATATATATATAATATATATATATATATATATATATATTTGATATAATGCAGACTTGTATGTATGTATGTTCTTTATTTGCATTTATTATAATATTTTAGCCTCTTTTTTAGTGATTCATGTCACTTTCTTGGTCTCCTTTTGTACAGGCAGTCCCGAGTTACAAATATGTGACTTACACACGACTCATACTTCCAGAGGGAGACAACAGGAAGTGAGTGGAAATCTACCCATAGGAAGGGAAAATTCACTCCTGCAGGATTATAGTTTTATCTCTGGGGATATACTCCAGAGATAAAACTATAATCCTGCCACTTTATAAAACCCCAACCACATCTGGAGTATTCTGTCTAGTTCTGGTCACCAGTCCTCAGAAGGGATGTGCTGGAGCTGGAGAGAGTCCAAAGAGTAATTAAATTAACAAGGGGACTGAAGCGCCTCAAATACAAGGAGCAACTACAAGCACTATATGTATTCTCACTGGAGAAGAGACGCTTGAGAGGGGACATGATAGCAATTTACAAATACCTTAATGGCGATCCCAGTGTAGAAAAAAAAACTATTCAGTCTCAGGGAGTGTAAGAGGACACAGGGCCACACAATGAGATTGGAGGAGAAGCAGTTTAACCTTAAGCTGCGCAGGGGTTTTTTCACTGTCAGGGCGATAAGGATGTGGAACTCTATTCCACAAGTGGTGGTGTCAGCGGGGAATATTGATATTTAAAAAAAACTCTTGGATGTGCATCTTAAAGAACACAATATACAGAGATATGGTAAATGAATATCGATACTGACACCAGGGATGTGCAGTCAGGGGAGGCAGGTGAGGCAGGGCAATTTTTTTTAAATGCTTTTTTTGGGGGAAAAAGATTGTTTCATGAATTAAGAAAAAAAATTTGAAAGATGATGTTACACTGAGTAAATAGATACCTAACATGTCACACTTTAAAATTGCGCACACTTGTGGAATGGCGCTAAACGTCAGTACTTATAAATCTCTGTAGGTGACGCTTTAAACATTTTTACAGGTTACATGTTTGAAGTTACAGAGGAGGTCTAGTGCTAGAATTATTGCTCTCGCTCTAACGATCGCAGCATATTCAACCTGTGTGTATCTGGTTCTGATACTAGCCAGTGCCTCACCATCCACTGACCTCACTGCACGTCCCTGACTGACACACGTGCACCTACACAGGTTAAACTGGATGTGTCTTTATTCAACCTTACCTACTATGTAACTATATTTAAGAGTTATCATGGGAAAAAGGTGTCTCACCAATCCTTGTTTCCACAACAACCCAACATTTTCAAAATCCAATTGTCACAGGGACAGAAAGTGAGGTGAAATCTTCTGAAGGGGGGGCACAGACAGCAAAACAAACATTACAGGGGTGTTAACACTTCCCTATGCTATCCAAAAAAACATAAATAAATATTTTTGGGCTGGAGTTACACTTAAAAAATTTACCTGTTCCAACTTGCATACAAATTCAACTTGAGAACAAACCTACAGAACCTATCTTGTTTGAAACCCGGGGACTGTATAGCTGTAAATCTGCAATTTCAAGACTGCAAGAGGGAAATTAAATTGTTTTGCTCATGGTGCTCTAGGAATCCTTTTCTTTTGTCATGTATTACATGCATGTTTGTTAACAAAGATTTTACACATATGTATATATAAAGATGATTTTAAAACATTGGTGCAATTTTTATTTTATTTTATTATTTTTGTCATGTATTACATGCATATTTGTTAACAAAGATTTTACACATATGTATATATAAAGATACATTTCAAACATCGGTGCAATTTTTATTTTATTTATTATTTTTATTTTATTTATTTTTTATTTCTTTTTATATTTTAAATGTTCCATTTGTTTTCCATTAAATTTTTTTATATTCTGTGTCACCGGTCATTTAGTATGCAGCATATAGAATCCAGTGCATTGTTATAGTAGCTAAAGTAATTTTAAATATTAAAGCTAAGAAAAACACTGGAGACCTAATCAGATAAAGAAGTATGGTTACATTTCAGTGAACAATAGTTGTTTTGAGGGAAGAAAAAAAAATCAATCAATGACTGATATTCTGCTTTTACTAGTTCAGAAACCAAGCTGCATCTGCTGACTGTTTTACTTCTGAAAACAGTTAAAAGGGCTAAAATCAATTGTAAGAATTTTAGATGTTGGTGTGGTACAACTTAAAATGTATTCTGTCAAGTAAATGTTTGCCCTCTACTCAAATGTTGAAATACCAAGACATGAAGGACTATATGACATGTCTCCAAATATTGTTAAATGAAGGAAATGTCATAGAAATGTGTACAGACTTTTATGGTTATATTGGTAAATCACAACTTGTACATCAAAACTACGATTTAGTCTGCCAGGTATTGAATGTGAACAATAAAAAAAGTATGTGATCTTGGCAAAAAAGGGGGATAAAAGTTATGGTCAATGGTAAATATAGACATGCTTATTAATAATCTTTGATAGCGCAAATCTTGGCCCTTTTAATAAAAATATTTCACTTCAGAGGTTAGAAAGAAACAGGATATGTTTAAATCAGAGTAGTTCATAAACTCTGCTCCCATCATCTCGCGTGGCCTGGCTTACAAGGGGGGGTTATCTAATGGGAACCATACATGTGGTGGCTGTAGTCTATTCTTCTCTCTGGTTGGAGGTTGGTCATACAGAATGGACAGTTATTTATTAGAGATTGCTACTTTTATGTAATATTCTGCCCCAAATGTAACCGTACAGGTTTAGGAGATATTAATTTTACCTACAAGTAAGCCTATATTAAGTGAGTGAAAGGTGAAAATGTAACAAAAGTGTATACAACCACATTAGGTAGTAAAACCCACAAAAAAATAAAAAAGAATGTTATTACAACAAAAAGCATGTCTAATAACCTGCATGTGGGCAACAAGCCACAAATTCCTGTATATAATATAGTCATATAATAGGTTTAGGTTCCTTAAAATGCAATGTAACTAGGTCAACTGTTTGCTGAGAAGAGGAATGAATTAAGACATCTATTGTTTCTTTGTAATGAGATTTCCGTTCATCTCTTTTTCATAGGTACCGTATATCGTGGCATTTGAATATTGGGCAAAGTTAGGCAGGTCTATAAGCCTGTTGTAAAACTATTCCAAATCATAAGTAATATATGTGAAACGTGAAATAGCTATAGTCATGCGGTTCATTTTACCTTTTGTTACCTGTGGAATAAATCACATATAACGAAAACTAAATTTCCCCATGTTCTTGATTATAGATCAATTAGCAAATCTACTGTAATTATTTAGGAGTACCCTGAAAAAAGTGACACCAGTCTGCATTGAAATTTAGCTAATGCTCCATGACTGCTGTGAGAATGATGATAAGTAAGACCAAGTAGCCCCCATGCACACAAGTGTTATGATTTGCAATCCTGTGAATGATGGATGCATTCCCGCTGCAGCATACGAGCATGTCTAAGCTCTAGTATGTGACAGTGTTTGGGCCTGGTTGCTCAGGTCCAAGCATAGTCACATGGATGAGGTCACCTTCTCCTTCCTACCTAGAAACCCTGCTCCATTAGCAATGGTGACATTGGTGTGGGGAAGCAGAGAGGGAGTATTTCCAGGTATTGATACTTACCTGGTGGGTTATTTTACCCTAAAACGTAATCAGAATACCTTAAAATCTAGGTCATTGTTAGGACTTTCACAAATCCTGGGAGGGGAGGGGGGTATTTTGAATGTTTGAGATAATAGACATACACCGTTCATTAACCATTTGCCGACCGCCGCACATTTACATATACTGTACATCGGCAGAATGGCACGGCTGCGCAAATGGGTGTACCTGTACGTCTCATGGAGAGGAAGAACGGGGAGATGCTAATGTAAACAAGCATCTCCCCGTTCTGCCTAGTGACACTGTGATAAAAATCGCTGATCGCCGCCATTACTAGTAAAAAAAAAAAATATTAATAAAAATGCCATAAAACTAACCCCTATTTTGTAGACGCTATAACTTTTGCGCAAACAATTTAATAAAGGCTTATTCTGATTTTTTTTTACCAAAAATATGTAGAAGAATACATATCGGCCTAAACTGAGGAAAAAAAAAAAATTTTATATATTTTTGGGAGAAATTTATTATAGCAAAAAGTAAAAAATAATGTGTTTTTTTCAAAATTGTGGCTCTATTTTTGTTACCAAAAATATGTAGAAGAATACATATTGGCCTAAACTGAGGAAAAGAACGTTTTTTTATATATTTTTGGGGGATATTTATTATAGCAAAAAGTTAAAAATAATATGTTTTTTTTCAAAATTGACGCTCTATTTTTGTTTATAGCGCAAAAAATAAAAACCGCAGAGGTGATCAAATACCACAAAAAGAAAGCTCTATTTGTGCGGAAAAAAGGAAGTCAATTTTGTTTGGGAGCCATGTCGCACGACCGCGCAATTGTCAGTTAAAGCAACGCAGTGCCAAATCGCAAAAAGTGCTCTGGTCTTTGGCCAGCCAAATGGTCTGGGGCTAATGTAGGTTAATGTAGAACTCTCTCTCTTTATACTTTAGTTTAAATATGTTTAGTTAAATTTGCTAAATATGCTGCAGGTATAATTTGTGCTTTAATGTCCATATTGTAGGCATATGGTAATTTGGACATTTATGCATGTGGGCAATGCTATACAGAGTTTTTGGTTAATTTTAAATGTTATGAATGAATGAATGAATGAATGAAAGACTTGTAAATCGCTGCAGCTTTGAACTGAATCGCCTCGAGGCGCTTGATCCGTCCTGTGCTTCCTGCTTGTTAGAAGAGATGGGTCTTGAGTTTTTTCCTGAAGGCCAGATGGTTTTCTTCCATGCGGATGTCAGTGGGTAGAGTGTTCCATAGCCGAGGTCCTTGAACTGCGAATCTTCGTTCTCCCTTGGATTTGTAGCGGGATTTAGGGATGAGGAGGAGGTTTTGGCTAGTTGTCAATTATTAAGGATGTTAATAAACGTTAAAGAGTAACCAATTCATAAAACTAAATTTTAGGCCCCTTTCACACTGTCGGACCGTTCAGGTCCACCTGTCAGTTTTGACAGCGGACCTAAACGGGCGCTCCATGCTAGTCTATGGAGCGACAGATGTCAGCGGCGACATGTCCGCTGACATCCGACCCGGTCCGATCCGTTAAAAGCAGACAGATGGCCCTACGTTCGCATCCGTCGCTGGCGGATCGAGTGAGATCTGATGAAAACAGACATGCTGTCCGTTTTCTTCCGATTTTTCCATAGAAACCAGCAGCGCTCGTCAAGCCCCTCCCCGCTCAGCAAGCAGAGAGGGACTTGTCATCCGCCGGCTCAACAGAGAGATCTTCCACTGAGCTGGCGGACAGAGGCGGACTCCGTGGAAGCGGATCCGCTTCGTGAGAATGAGGCCTTATATGTTGTATTGTAGCTTACCAATCATTGGATGTGTTAGCTGCATTCGTTTTTTCGATTTTTCAGCTTTTATTCTTTTATTTTCATCTGATAAACGGCCAGTAATGTGCCTTCAGTCTTAGGTTGGCTATATTCACTCCTGCACTGCATCTATGGAAGAGCAACATAGCCATCCTTTGGCCCTTTTCACACGAGCATTCCAATCAGGGCCACCTGTCAGCTTTTCAGGTGGACTAGATCAGAAGGTCCATTCATCCTTATGGACAGGCAGGTGCAAATGGACTTTCGTGTCAGTTTATATCCACCTGCCTTCGGATATGATCAGGTCCCCTAATGCCGCGTACACACGAAGGGACTTTCCCGCGGGATTGTCCGCTGGACTCGAGTCCGCCGGACAGTCCGATCGTGTGTGGGAGCCTTCGACTGACTTTTTTTCACAAAAGTCCGGAGGACTAAGTATTAAGTTTTGTTTTAAAATTATCCGCTGGACTTGGCAGTCCGGCGGACAATGCGGCCGTCTGTAGTATGGTCCGGCGGACCAAAAAGGACACATGCTCAGTAGCAAGTATTTTTCTAGTATTTTTCTTTTTCTAGTCCCGTCGTATGTGCTGTACGTCATTGCGTGAACCGCCTGACTTTTAGCGTGATCGTGTGGTCAAGTCCGTTCGCTTCCAAGTCCAGGGAAGCCCAGCTGGAAAGTCCAGCGGTTTGTCCGCTGGACTAGGTCCGGCGGACAAAGTCCCTTTGTGTGTACGAGGCATAAGAAAAACTGATGGGGAATGGCTCCCGCTGCTATCAATCTATCCAATGAGGATGGAGACAGTGGCTGGAGCTGCTGGTCTTGTGCTCGTCACTGGAACAGATGGGTTCAGGTAAGAAAAAGGGGGGGGGGGCTCTGGGGGCAGCTGCAGCACAGGAGGTTTTTCACCTTAATGCATGCATTACGGTGAAAAACCTTGAGACTTTTCAACCCCTTTAAGGCTAGATATAGGGAAAAAAGTTTGGTTCCATTTAAACTGTTTTTTTAAGTTGTGAAATTAAGAATTTTTTTTTCTGTTGCAGGGGGTTCTTACATAATCTGTGTTTGAAATCATATGCTGTATTCACCAGGGTTCACCGAAATCTAGATCTGTTTTCTCTTACAAAAGCTAGATGCTGTGTTTGCATCCTAGATCTGATTAAGTGTACAAATACTGAAACACAGAAAGACAAATGAAAGGCAAACAGCCAATGCACTAGAAACATGTTGTTTTTTTTTAAACTAACATGCATAAGTCAAAACTGTATATTACATTATTTATTGAAAATAGCTGAATAAATTGTAAATATTATATTTAGCTCAATAATGAGATCAGTGGAATGAGAGCAGAAAGCAAGCAAGTAAAACAGTGAAAATAAAACAAAAATTTGCTTCTAAAGAAGTTTGACTATGTCCACCTTGTTCTCCTTATGCCATGGCCAGTTGTGGAGGGATCTGATCGAGATTGCCTAATCCTTCTGAAGTCTGACACCCACCACACCTTCTTTCCTCAGAACTGTGTCTTGTGACAGGTCATTAATGAGCCTAATAATGTGACCCTCCTGACATCCATATCAGAGAAGTGCTGGACTCCATCTGCAAATCCAGATATTGTGCTGGTAATGCCCATGAGCAGAGCTTGCAGGGGGGCAGTGCAGATTTAATACTAGCAGACAACCAGGTCTGGTAAAAGATCAAGAGGCAGAGGCATGATGAAACAGGCAAGGCTGAAACAGACCGCAAATGGAAACATGGTCAGACAGGCAAGGGGTAGAAAGTGACAGTAAGGGAAATGGCACACAGAAGCCTAATCCACAGGATCTATGAATGGTCAATGGACGGGGTGGAGCTATCAACCATCCATCTCCATCATCCTCCATTCACAGAGCCCGTTTCATTGATAGAAGCTGTAGCATGCCTTCCATGAATGGCAGAGCTTGGCAGAAAGGTTGACCATAGTCAGGCTTTCCTAATGAGAACCTATGACAGGCGATTTGTGTTGGGAGGGAGAATTTAGAGAGCGGCAGGGAAAATTTGGGGGGATTTGATAGGAGTTGTAATCTAAAGGGATTTGTGTTGGAGGAGGGGGATGGGGAAAGAGGATTTGTGCAAGAAGGGGGGATTTGGAGGATTTGTGCTAGAAGGGGAAAACATTTTTAAGGGGAGGTGTGTGCTAGTAGGAATGATTGGGGGGGGGGGGTATTTGTGCTAGGAGAGGAAATCTGGGAGGGAGGATTTGTGCTAGGAGGGGGATTTGGAGTGGGGTTATATGTAGTGGGGGGATATAAGGGGTAGAGGATTTGTGCTAGGAGGGGTGATTTGATTTTTTTTTCTGGGGGAGGGGGCATTTGTGCTGAGTGATTTGGGGGATGGGGGTGGGGGCAAATATTTGTGCTAGGAGGGGGATTTCAGCAGGGGGCTGACTTCTACTGGGGGAGGGGGATTAATGCTTAGGGGGTAGCCATGCAGATTGGTGCTGAATTATATTTTTTTTGGGGGGGGGATTTTTGCTGACACATAATGCTCATACATCTTGAGGGGGTGAAGTTTAGTGGATTTGCCCTGGGTTCTAGATGACCCTGTCCCGGCACTGCATCCTGCTTGACTGTAAGTTATGTCCCGTGTGCTGATTTTTGTGTTTTTGATTTTGGCTGCACAAGTTGTGTATTTTTTAAAATGTAATTAAATTTATTTTAATGCAACGAATATAAGAACTTGAGTCTGCTTTTATGTCTGGGAAAGAGAACGTTAGTATTCTGCATGCACATATACAGACAGGAATCATGCTAAATGAAGGAGAAGGGGGTCAGTTGGTTACTGCTCATTCAATGTTCAAGAGAGATATTCAAACTGAAGTGTCCAACTTCAGCAGAGAAAAGTCAAGCAATCAACTAATGCCGTGTACACGCGATGAGTGCTTTTGGTCGGAAAATGCGACCGCGTGTATGCTCCATCGGACTTTTGCAGGCCGAATTCCCACCAGCAAAAGATTGAGAAATTCCGCAAAATTCCTACGCATGCACGGAAACAATTCAACGCATGCTCGGAAGCATTGAACTTCATTTTCTCGGCTCGTCGTAGTGTCGTACGTCATCGCGTTCTTGACGGTCGACAGTTCAGCAAACTTTTTTGTGACCGTGTGTATGCAAGCCAAGCTTGAGCGGAATTCCATTGAAAAAAACATCGAAGATTTTTCATGTGTACGCGGCATTAGAAGTGTTGTATGGTAGGGCTTTGTAAATCCTAGCACTGGCTGGACAAAATTGCTAAACAGTCACTATACAATATATACATTTCAGTTGTTTATTTAGCTCAACCAGTGGCTACAGTTTTTAAGACAAAAAGGTTGATGCTTTGGGAGCGCTTTTGCCAGATCACTAGTATGCTTAACAAATTACATATAATATGGGCATATCTATACTGTATTTATATATAGTAGACAGGAAACACTTTGTGTCCATTAGCACTGTGTCAGGAAACTATGCTTACACAAAACTCTTTCTCCAGTAGCGGTTGCAGTTCACTATCCAAGCAATTATTATCATGCGAATCTATAGACCCAGGAAAAATTAAGTGTCAGTGCTATTGTAAAATAAACTGTATGTAAGTGCCATCTATCTTTTATTTTGTTGGCCTGATATCTGTTAGCGATGGAATGTATGAATGCCTGGTAGGACAAGGATTACAGTATATCTTGATTTCTGTCACTGAAAATATATTGCCGATCTTTTAATGTGCTTTTCCATGTGATCAGGTTAAATTTGAAGCAGAATGTATATGTTATAGATATCTCTGCCCATGATCAGGTACATCAATAAATTAACTTGTCATATTGATTAACTAGGTGTTCTGATATTAGCATAGAATATGTTTGTTCTGTGATTATTTATGACCAGTTATTAACGTAACCAGGTATGAGTCTCCAACCTTCTCCAACTAAGGACGCGGTCTATTTACTGTAATCAGACCTAAGCCATGGTTTTCATTTAACCTGGGTTCCTGTGGACATTCTTTTGTCTGACTCTATATAACAAGAGTTTTGTTTTGGCACTGTGTGATCTGTGTATGTCTCTTCTAGTACATGGAGGTACTTTTGAAAGATCATTTCAGCGTTAGCCAATCAAATTTGTATCTGATAAAGAATTTAGTTCAGCCAAATCATATACTTTACTCTGAATTTTACTGCACAGACTTTGAAGTTTCAGACATGTGTATTTAATCAAGTCATTGCTGCACTACAGCAGTGAAATACAATTATTGACCTGTTTAATTGATTCCTTAAGTTCCATTTCAAAATATTTCAGCTGGCCTCTCAAGGGGATTTGTGTTTCATCCAGAGTGTCTGCATGCACGTCTGCCTGGTCTTAAAGGAGATGTATACTAAAAAAATTAAACTCAGTGAGCAGGGCAAGTTTAATAGAAGCATATGATACAACTTACACAACCTTGAACTAGATGGGCATTTGTTTTACATCACAGTAATATAGAAGGACAACATTCCATGTTATTATAACTGTTAATCAAACAGCCATATTATTAAAAGCAAGATCTAAATAAAGAAAAATGGAAAGCCCATTTAAAAAGGTACACTCCAATCCCCCCAGTTGGCTGCAGTTTCATACTAAGATTGCTGCTGTCCCAACACACACACACACTCTGGTTGGGTTGAGCTGGTCTTTATCTGTTATTTCCTCTTGCCACCCTCAAAAAAAAATTGTTTTGCAAATATAAAATGCTTACTAGCATCCACCTCCAAAAAACATTCATTATAGCTGAATCCTAGACCATTTTTACAAGTGTATTCCATCATTTCTTCATATTGCTGAAGCTTGCCCATCCCTTCCTGACTCCTGTTGGGGAGAGGACTTGGGTGGTAATGACATATCTAGTATAAATCCCACTATTGTAAATAGATTTATAATTGATCCTTATACATTAACACAGGAGAATTAAAATTCATGGCACTGTTATTATATATATATATATATATGTATATATATATATATAAAATTGGTGCCTGTGACTCTATTGCACCCGTGGTTTTATTATGTACCTAATAGTTCTTCCACTTCCCTATTTCTTCTTTTTGTACCCTCATAGGTTTTGATTCTCACACCCTGAAAATATTAATAAAAATATATTCAACCTATCATTATAATATTAAAATATCTCATACTTTAAATATATATATAAAAAAAACAATCCAACCTTTCTTTAGCCATGCAGTTTAAGGAAAAACATCAAGATATGTCATGCAATCTCCCTAAGCTCCTCATATGATCAAAGCCCATCTTAACTTTGCCCTTGTGTCCATTATTTATACTTCTATATATTGCTGTGATGAAATATTTCCTCTTGGGATTAACTATGTAAGTTGTTCATTGACTTGATAAATATTTATATCATGAATAAGAGGCTTGTGTAACCTTGACATTTTACCTCTTTCTACATGGTAATATAATAAGCTTACAGAGCTGCATACATGCTGCAGTTTGCAAACTTTGTACTACTGAAGCAGTTTAGGATTTATATTTTAATCTGTCATAGTATATATTTACTGAAAGATGTTCCAATGATTTTTATCGCCCCTTTTAAAAAAAATTAATAATTATATAATATATAAATTAATAATAATTTAAGCAATACTATTAACATGTTTATTTTTCATTTGATGTTTTAGTTTAACTACCTTAAAGTAAGAATAATTTAAATTATGACTGAGCAGATTTTTCCTTAGGTAAAAATTAAAATTTATGGATTCTTTGATAAGGAAATTAATGCTAGGTTATCAGTTTACAATAATACAAACTACAAATACCGTGCTAGGGCTCTGTTGGATATTAAAAACTTAGCAGCTAGCAGAATACCATAAAACATAGCATAATAAAAATCACAAAACAATAGTCCAGTGCTAAGATAAATTAAAATGTATGCACAATACAATAGTGCAATGCAAATATATCTAATATGTGTCACCGCAAATTGAAAAAATAAAACAAAGAAATCCAAATGTGAAACCAAAAACTGTGACTTCAGTGATTCTTCGATTATGAGGGAAATGAAAGATGTGGATACCAAATGCCACCAAACTTCTTAATGATAAACCACACAACAGAGGGAGACTTACCAGAATCATATGACCCCCAATTAAGAGTGGTTAACCAGCGCTTGTGTATCTATCCAAGATATCCAGCCTTCCTCAAAATCACATGTCAAACAATGGTACTTCTGCATTGTAATAAATCGCTGTGCATATATACTCAGTTTGACATAGTATCATGAAAAAGAAAAAGACACGCTCTCCATAGTGTAATCCCAATTAAAACATTGATTTAATGTGGTAAATGCACTTGCAATGACGAGATGACAACCTGGCACGTCATATCCTATAAACAACTCATATTCCAGAATCCAAGATGGCCGCGGCTAGATCGCATATGTATAGTGGTGTGTGTTCCATTTCTGCCCACGCCATCACGCATATGCGATTCCACGTGGCCATCTTGAGTTCTGAAATATGAGCTGTTTATATGATATGAAGTGCCTGGATCTCTTCATCGTAAGTGCATTTACCACATTGAATTGGTGTTTTAATCGGGATTACACTACGGAGGGCGTGTCATGCTATTATGTCCAACTAAGTATATATGCACATTGATCTATTACAACGCAACAGTACTATTGTTTGACATGTGGTTTTGAGGAAAGCTAGATATTTTGGATTGATACACAAAGGCTGGTTGACCACTCTTAAGCCCCATACACACGGTCGGACTTTTTCATGGATTCTGTCCGATCGGACAAGGTTGTTGAAAAATCAGACCGTGTGTATGCACCATCGGACAGTGTTCGTCGGTTTGTCCGACGGACAAAGTCTTATCTCCTGCTGGAAAGATTTGCCGTCAACCCGGTCCGATCACACCAAACCCGATCGTGTGTACGGTTGTCCGACCGGACAAAGTGCTACGCATGCTCAGATCACATTACAAGACCAAAGCTATTGGCTACTAGCCTCTACGTAGTCTCGTCGTAGGCAACAAACGTCACCACGTTCAAAATGATCGGATTTTCCGACAACTTTGTCCGACCGTGTGTACGCAAAACCAACATCAGACAAAGTATGACGGACATGGTCCGACGGACCTGGTCCGCGGATTGTCCGACCGTGTGTATGGGGCTTTAATTGGGGGTCATATGATTCCGGTAAGCCTCCCTCAGTTGCACACTGGGGTGCTGTGTGGTATATCATTAAGAAGTTTGGTATCCACATCTGTCATTTCCCTCATAATCAAACAATCACTGAATTCACAGTTTTTGGCTTCACATTTGGATTTCTTTGTTTTAATTTTTTGCACTTGTGGTGACACATAATAGTTTGACATATTTGCATTGCACTATTGTATGGAACATGCATTTTAATTTATCGTAGCACTGTTTTGTGAATTTTATAATATTGTTCCAAATAGTGATGTTGTAACTTTGCTTATCCCTTTCATCCAAAATATTTTTAAATACAAAATGCTGTTTTTATGGATTTAGTAGGGTCATACCAAACTGTCATGATAAAAAAAAAAAATATGGAAAACAAAAGTAAGAGAAAATTATCTTTAATGAAAGCACTTTTGTTACAGTATTGTAATGGTAATGGAATAGACAGGGGTCAGCCACCTTTTTGCACTTAAGGGCCGGATTCAATGTATGTGAATGCATGGAGGGCCTCATTCACCTGCTAATAAATGAAAATAATAATAAGATACCTAACATGTCATGCTTTAAAATTGCACACACTCGTGGAATGGTGACAGACTATGATACTTAGAAATCTCCATGGGCGATGTGACGGAACGTCCCTACACTCCTCTTGAGTGCGTTCGTCATATATAACTTCCTTCAAGTCTGGATATAGATATCAGATATTCCAACCGCCCCCAAGCACTAAACAAAACGACACAACCTTTAGTTGCTCAACATGGACTGACGATTTATTACCAAACCAAACTGACATTTATATAGCAGGAGAAGAGGAGATCCCCCCTCCTGTTCATATTACTCTAACAATACACCTGTAACAACTTAACATAAACAAATTAACTAATCACTTTAAGCAGCCGATGTGACTCATCAGGATTTCACTACAAGTCAGACTTCTTGTCACCGAGATAAACACAGTTGATTATAAATTATCATAATTACAACCACACAACATTTCATCACAATAGCAGGAGACCACCAGTAACAGACGGAGCGTCTACCACATTGTACAGAGGACAATGTGATCAGCCATCTCAATTAACATATTGAGTTCATGACATTAGCATCTGACGGTGTGTGTCCCAACAGCATGAGACACACACATTATATATACACATATATACAGCATGGAATCTGACTGGGGGTTGGGGTTCTCCTTCACCCTGCGCCCCTTAAAACCCAGGGCCCATAATCTGTTGGCAGGAGGCTCGCATTTAGTCCTCTCAAAAAGCCTGTGTCCCGACTAGGTCTGTCACAGGCGACATTTTAAAAATTTCTACAGGTTACCAGTTTAGAGTTACAGAGGTGGTCTTGTTGTATAATTATTGCCCTCTAACAATCGCAGCGATACCTCACATGTGGGGTTTGAATGTTTTTTTTTACATTTGCGGTTGCGACTTGCGTATACGTTAGCTTCTGCGCGTGAGCACGGAGGGATGGTAATTTAAACCTTTTGAATTTTTTTTTTTTTACACTATTCCTTTAAAAAAATAAAATTCTGATCACTTTTATTGCTGTCATAAGGAATGTAAACATCCCTTGTGATAGTAAAAGACAGTGACATGTACTCTTTATGGAGGGATCTGGGGTCCATAAGACCCCAAATTCCTCCTTTGCACTTAAAAGCATTCCAAACGCAAAGTTTGGCTGTTTTAAATGCTGTTATTTATTTAAATGTGGCACCTTTAAGTCTTCTGTAAACCGGAAGTGATGTCATGACATCGATTCCGGGTTACTAGATTTGAGACCCGATCGAGCCGATTGCGGGTTCATGGGGTCTATGGCCAGCCAGTGGATGTGTCGGCTATCGATCGGGCCTCCCAATGGGACGGGAGAGCCTGTATGAGCCGCGGAAGGCGGTGGGGGGGGGGGATGTCCCCTCCCGCTGCTTGGGACTAACAGCTGAGTGTCTTCTTAGCCACATTGAATGTTAATCCAAGAAAGCCAATTGTCGGCTCGAATACACTCGAATTTATCACGTGCACTAACGGGCCGAACATTTATAGGCGGTGAGCTGGGTGCAGCCTGTGTGCCGTAAGTTGCCGACCCCTGGAGTAGACGGTAACATACCTGGCTCTAAAAGTATAAAGTAAATTTTCACAGCATGAAAGCTTACATTCACCAATTAAGATATATTTAAAGGTGTTTCTGTTAATAAAGGTGAACACAATATGCAAACTTTGATACTAACAATGACATTTTATTCTACATACAATGGTTCTACTCCAAACATACGTTTTAGATTAATATTGTATGAAACTGTTGTGATCACTATAGATGTTGAAAACAAATTGAAAGATTACACCTAGATGAAAATAACTTTTTTCAGTCTGGATGCTTGGATAGTTTGACATGCTTGCATCTGAAAATCAAGATCAGAGTTCATATGAACTGATATTCCTTTCATTGGCAGAGCTCAAAAGAACTAATACCTACTCTGATCACATGTAAAAGCGGAGATCCACCCAAAAGTGGAACTTACACTTATCTGTCTCCTCTCCCCCCTCCGGTGCCACATTTAACACCTTTCGGTGGAGGAGGGGGGAACAGGTACCTGTTTTTGACAGGTACCATTCCCCACTTCCAGAGACAGTGCCGTCCCTCGGAAGTTCGGCCCCCCTCTTCCTTTTTCCGCTGCCGGGCCAATTAGAAAGAGCAGCACACTTCAGTCATGCGCAGTAGGGAGCCGGCTGTGAAACTGAAAGGCTTCACTGCCGGGTTTCCTTACGAGGATGGCACAGCAGCTGCACCTGACAGCCAAACTGAAAATCAGCTGGGGTGCCGACATCGTGGGAACCCTGATAAGGTAAGTGTCCTAATATTAAAAGTTTGCTTTAAGAAACCATGGGATCCTGGAGCAACAATTTCTCTGAGTCAGGTAGGAAGACCAGACCTTCTATTTTCACACTGAAATTTAAGGCAGGGGTGGACAGTAGGATAGATGTAATTTCACTTTAAGTCTGTTTTATAAATAAGCATAAGGTGGCCACCTTGCTTGTTGAATCTAAGGATAATGTGAGATTGGACACGGATATACCGTACTTAGATGCTATTTATCTACTCAACCCTAAGTATTGAATGCAGTAAAATGACATTAATCATTTATAATTAATAATAATATAATTACTAAGAAAATAGCCATTCACTAGCTTAGAAGTTCTTTAACCACATCATCACTTACAGCTGTTCACCCCATGTGAACTAGAGCAATTTTTTCACTTCAGTTATAGACCTATTGATTTAGCCATAAATCTGGCATTACATCTAATAGTGAAGTGATATAAATATACTGTATATATATTATATATATATATATATATATATATATATATGGTTTTCATTTAAAGACATTTCATGTTGCTTGGATTCACTAATGCCCAAAGTTGCTTAAGACCCAGACCAAAAAGCTACCACACAGATTGAACCCATAGAGACATTGCTGACATACCATATACCATTGCTATGTGTACTACAAAAACAAAGTATATTTCAAGTATCTTTCAAGTCTTGCATAATTATACATTTTGATAAGCTGGAATCACAGAGGTCATGTTCTGTTGAGGTAATATCTACTACTTTTTCACTGTAAAGGAAAACTGAATGAATGTTTTATCATTTTTAGATACTTTTTTGCCCCATAGCCACAACTTTGAAGTGAGTGGAAATCCATCCAAAATAAGGGAAACCTCTGGTAGTGACCAGGATGACCAGAACTAGTGTCAATTGGAAGATTTCTTCTCTATTTCTGTTGTGGTGACAACCCAAAATTTGGGATTTTTTTTCACTTTCAGTAAAAGCAGTCACCAGGACAAATAGAAATAGTGAATATCCCTTAAAAACAGCCGAGAAAGCCTGACAGGTGTTTAAATCATTTAAGAAAGAAATTGCCCCAGCGTGTACTTTGGGGGTGGGGGCATATGTCCCCTTTCACATTATATTATATAGTAGCTTCCATTGGTGTTCCATTAGGTTCCAGTAGGTTCCATTGGGGACATCCTCCCTATGTTGAGGGCATGTGGCCTGGTACGGTTCAGGAGGGGGGGTGCGCACTCTCGTTCCCCCCTCTTTTCCTGTGGCCTGCCAGGTTGCATGCTCGGATAAGGGTCTGGTATGGTTTTTTTCGGGGAACCCCCACGCCATTTTTTGGGAGGGAATTTTTTTTACATTTTGGTGCGGGGTTCCCCTTAATATCCATACCAGACCTGATGGGCCTGGTATGGAATTTAGGGGGAACCCCACGCATTTTTTTTTAAATTTTGGTTCAGGGTTCCCTTTAATATTCATTCCAGACCCAAAGGGCCTGGTAATGGACTGTGGGGGAATCCCATGCCGTTTTTATCAATAAACTTTTATGTGCATTGCCCGGACCTTGAGGCGATTCAGTTCGCATTGTTAGCGCTATACAAATTATTCATTCATTCATTCATTCACCGACAATTGATTATAGCCGCGAGTACTTTTAAATGATTTTTTTTCCTTTAGAAATGTCATTTTGCTCTCGAACTGTTCTAAACACAGGAAACATTCACCACTTTACAGGCATACTATAGACACCCCCCAGGTATGAAATTTAAAGGAATATTTAACTTTTATTGTTTCACTTTAAGCATTATTAAAATCACTGCTCCTGAAAAAAACGGCAGTTTTTAAAACTTTTTTTTGCCTTGATACATGTCCCCTGGGGCAGGACCCAGGTCCCCAAACACTTTTTATGACAATACCATGCATATAAGCCTTTAAAATGATCACTCTTGATTTCTCCCATAGACTTTTAAAGGGTGTTCCGTGGCTTTCAAATTTGCCGCGAACAACCCAAATTGTTTGCTATTCAGCGAACGAGCGAACAGCCAATGTTCGACCCGAACAAAAAGCTCATCCCTAATCATTATCCAGTTCAGTTTGAAGCAATTCAAAGATATTTAAATGATCAATTCCATGACCAAGCAATTATATAATAATTATGACTGCAAGAAATGTATAAAAAATGCAATGCAGTGGGGTACACTTAAAGTGTAATTAAACCCACATCATAAAAAAAACTATCAAACGGTGTATTACATGCTGTTCATACTCACTCTGTCACTATGAGATTCCTTTTCTGTATTCTGCAAAAAAAACTGGTTGATCCTGCTGCTCTCTGTCTCCACCTTCTGTCCATGTCCCCAATTCAGCGAGGGATTTTGCAGAGCAGTGTTGGCGGCTCTGCACATGCTCAGTTTTCAGTGAGCTGTTTCTATACTGAGCATTTCCTCCCTATCACATCTGAGCAGCCCATGTAACTATAGAGTCACACATGTGGGTGTATACACAGTGGTAAATGACAGCCCCCTCCCCCCCTTATCCATGTCCACTAGCCAGCTAAACACAATGGGGGTGGGATACTACCTGTAGATTAATGGAGGCTTCACCTCCCACTCATTCTAAGACACAGGCTGGAGGGGGGCGTGACACAGCCTGTGACTGGCAGAAATCCACCCACACCATGTTATTTTCACAAAATAATAAAGATTTGATTTCAAATACATGTTTGTATGACGATGTAAAACTGTTTTTTTATATTATTTATTTATTTTTACTCTGTATACCAAAGGCTGTTTATTTTTATTTATTTTTTTTGAACATGTGACCAGCAGCAGAGGACTAGAAGCTCCTTATATTTCCCTGGGAGAGAGCTGGGTCATGTGACATCTGTATATCAATTAGGAAAAAGGGTACTCTAATATCTTTTTTTTTTTTTTTTATTAAAATAATTGCTGTGCCATCATCCACATACAGAAAGAGAAGCAACAATGTAAAATAAACAAATGTGTGCTTATAGTACCCTGATGGATTCTCCATTCTCCTGACCTTTCCCTCTCCCTTTGTGTCTATACTCACTCATGAGGCATCTATGGAGGGAGCAATGGTTGTGACGCAGGCCTTCAAATGCATAAACTACAATATATTACATTTTTGGTTTTGCTATGCCTTAAATTTACTTAATGTTAACCACTTACGGACCGCCCGCCGCAGTTTTACGTTGGCTGTTTGAAGGAGGATATCTTTGTTATGGCAGCAGCTAGATGCCATAACCCTGGTATCCTCTTTTTCAGCGGGTGGTCCGCTACAAGATAAAAGTTGTCTATGTGGCAGATTCACTGCAAGATCACTTTTTTATCGGCTGTGGGAGAGGGCCCCCCCTCCCGCCACAATCCGGTGCCCTCCGCTACTTACTGGAGCCATCAGCAGTGGTGGTGGCGATCACATTCTGTCTCCTGTTAGGTATGGAGACGAGTGAGGGGAAGATGGCCATTGCAGGGCGGAAGCGACGTTAAAACGTCACTTCCGCCCACAGCTCTTAAAGGGCCATTTTTTAAAATGATTTATTTTTATTATTTTTTTTGCATTTTAGTGTAAATATGAGATCTGAGGTCTTTTTGACCCCAGATCTCATATTTAAGAGGTCCTGTCATGCTTTTTATTTAAATGTCTTGTATTAGGAATAAAAAAAAAAAAAACTGTGTAAAAATAAAAAATAAAAGGTAAAATAAATCAGAAAAAAATAAAATTTAAACGCACCCCGTCCCGACGAGCTTACGCGCAGAAGCGTACCCATACGTGACTAGCGCCCGCATATGAAAATGGTGTTCAAACCACACATGTGAGGTATCGCTGCGATTGGTAGAGTGAGAGCAATAATTATAGCCCTAGACCTCCTCTGTAACTCAAAACATGCAACCTGTAGAATTTTTTACACGTCGCCTATGGAGATTTTTAAGGGTAAAAGTTTGTCGCCATTCCACAAGCGGACGCAATTTTGAAGCGTGACATGCTGGGTATCAATTTACTCGGCGTAACATTATTTTTCACAATATAAAAAAAAAAATTGGGCTAACTTTACCGTTGTCTTACTTTTTAATTAAAAAAAGTGTATTTTTTCAAAGTAAAAGTGCGCTTGTAAGACCGCTGCGCAAATACGGTGTGACAGAAAGTATGGCAACGACCGCCATTTTATTCTCTTGTGTGTTAGAAAGTAAGTAATTTTCTAAAAAAGAGGCCTGGTCCTTAAGTGGTTAAAGGAGAATTGTACAAAAACAAGATTGGTTAAACCCACAAGTGCTTTTTTTACCACTACTATTATTTTATATTGGCTTTGGAATTTACAAATGCAGCAATTTAGAAATCAGATAAAAGGTTTAGCGCTGGGAAACACTTTTTGATAGATAAAAAGTGCATTTTATATACAAGTATATAGATCAGATCAAAATGAGGGACAAATGAGGGGAAAGAGGGACAGATGGACATTGTTCCAAATCAGGGGATCAACTTCAGTACAACCAGCCTGCCCATAGATGGATTGAATCTCAGCTGGTCCCTGCTAAACTGGCCAAGAGTCGATCCATCTATGGCCAGCTTTAGATAGTTGTCACTGGAACAGGAAGCGTTTCCCTCGCTTCTTGTTCTGGTGACAACTGTGATTTTGGATTGACAATAGTCGCCAGGACAAAGAGGCTGAATCTCATAGAAAGCAATTATACCTGAGAGAGCACGCCTCCTCCTTCTCATACCCCCAGGGTAGTTCCTCCATGCTGCGAGGATCAAAGGAGGCTGGGTGCTTGGTGCGGAGGACTCCAAGTGTCATATAACCGGGACAGAGTGTGATGCTGCCGCAAAAATCATCTCTGTATCCTAGATTTAAGGAGTGATTCACATCTATGCATCTATGTGTTTCTACAGTGCTTTTTGCTGTGCTTTCTGCGTTTTTTAACCACATTTTTACTGTGATTTTGTTGCGATTTGCATTTTTATGCTTTTTTGGGGGGGAAATTTGTTGTTGGGCAGATTTAAAAATGCAAATTGCAGCAAAATTGCGGTAAAAACACACTACATGCATTTCTGCAGCTTCTCCATTGAACTCTATTGAACCAAAAAAAGCACCGTTCTGCACTTAAAAAAGTCCCCGACCCTTTCCAAAAATGCAGAGGCACAAAATGCATTGATGTGGACGTGTTCTATAGGAACACATGTTAAAAAATTTCCCTACATTTCTGCAAAAAAGCATGAAAAAACGCATTGGTGTGACTGGAGCCTAATTCCACTTTTGTAGAGAAAAAACATTCCCCTCTTGCTGATCTATGCAAATGTAGCACCCTCTACCAATAGGCAGGTGCTAGTAATAGGATTTTTACTAGGAGACTGTCAACACAAGCAAATTTAGGCAGGCCTATGCTGCAAGCTAGGCCTGTCTGTTTTGATCTGGGGGCTGGGAGTGGTTAGTGTAGCAGTGGGTGTAACCACCTGTGCTCTAGTTCTGAGGCGCCTCCCCTGCTTCCAGGGAGAATGTTCTTGAACAGGGGCAGGGCCTAGAACTGAAATGGCAGGCAGCTCATGTGGGAGCCCTGACCAATCCCCAACTGGAATTGTTAAGGGGTGGGCCTCCTATATAAGCTGAGGTAACATGCCACTGGGAGGAGCTGTCGAACGGGTGAAGTGGAGAATGGAATACTAGACAGCAGCAGGAGGGCTTCCCCATCGGGGGGGGGCAATCGCAGGAGGAGGCCCGGGGAGAACTGTGAAGGAACTTTGCCTTTACACGGTCATTGGCAATGTCCTCATCATTACACAGTCATTGATGAGGAACTCCTGAAGCAGAGGGGCAGGTGAAGCTGTCGGAACGTATGGTCAGGTTAAGTTCTCCATAAAGGACTCAGGGCAGAGAAAGGTCGGTGAGTGTACCACAGTGGAGGGCTGAATGTGCCAGGAAGTCTGTGAGGGAACTTCACTTCTACACGGTCATTAGTGAAGTCCTCATCATTACACGGTCAATGATGAGGAATCCTGGATCAGAGGAGAGACTGTGGGGAATAGTGTCAAATCGATGTGGCCTGAGGGCACAGGATTTGCAAACAGGGCTGGCTGGAAACAGTAGTCCACCGCTCAGTTTGTGCTTTTAAACTACTGGGCCTCCGGGGAGAGGTACTGCAGGCCTCTGGCCTAGTAGCAGCGAGCAAACCAGAGTCTGCATGAGGATTTATTCAGAGTGGGTCCTTTTTGCTTAAAGAAGAAGATGTGACATTACACTAATAACTACAGTATAAGTTTGTGCAGGAGGAGAGGATTTCTGGGAACATTACCCATATATGGTCAAGAATGATGTCCTCATCCTTACACGGTCATGGGTGAGGTAGTTCTGGAAGCAATAGTCTGCAGGAGTTGAGCAGAGGAGGAGCAATAGTCTGCATGGTGATGCAGGGAAAAGACTGTAGTTGCTTAACCACTTAACAACCTGCCCATAGCTGAATGACGGCTACAGGGCGGTTGCTTATCTCTGGGAGGGCATACAGTGACATCCTCCCAGAATCCTGCTCTTAGAACATCCGTGACCACCGGGTCCTCCGGATCACTGTAAACTGTAAACGGCCGCTGATTGAGGCCGTTTACCACGTGATCGATCTGTCAAATGATGGAGCTATTCACATGTAAACAAACCGGCTTGATTTCCGGTTCCTCTCCCCCCTCTCCGTCCAGTGTGAGCGGAGAGGGGAGAGATCGGTGGCAGCAGCGCTGTGGGCTGGATGTGTAGTGCCCACAGCACTGCTCTGGGACAAATCCATCCATCCATTCTCAGCCATGCATACTCATCCATACTCTGCATACTCTGCATACCCATCCATCCATACTCTGCATACCCATCCATCCATACTCTGCATACCCATCCATCCATACTCTGCATACCCATCCATCCATAATCTGCATACTCATCCATACTCTGCATACCCATCCTAACTCTGCATACCCATCCATCCATCCATGCTCACCCATCCATGCTCAGCATACCCATCCATACTCTGCATACCCATCTTACGCTGCATACCCATCCATCCATCCATGCTCACCCATCCATGCTCAGCATACCCATCCATACTCAGCATACTCATCCATCCATCCATGCTCACTCATCCATACTCAGCATACTCATCTATCCACCCATGCTCACCCATCCATACTCAGCATACTCAGCCATCCATGCTCAACATACCCATCCATACTCAGCATACTCATCCATCCATCCTCATTCATACTCAGCATACTCATCCATGCTCAGCCATCCATCCCTCCTCAGCAATACTCATCCATCCATGCTCAGCCATCCCATCCACCCCCATCCATAATTAGCCATACCCATCCATACTCAGCCATACCCAGCAATACTCAGCCATACCCAGCCGTACCCAGACGTACCCAGCCGTACCTAGCCGTACTCAATCATACCCAGCCATCCCATCTATACACAGCCATCCCATCTATAGCCATCCATACTCAGTTGTACCCATCCATACTCAGCCGTACCCATCCATACTCACCCGTACCCATCCATACCCAGCCGTACCCAGCCATACTCAGCCGTACCCAGCCATACTCAGCCGTACCCAGCCGTACCCAGCCGTACCCAGCCGTACCCAGCCATACTCAGCCATACCCAGCCATACTCATTCGTGCTCAGCCATCCCCATCCACGGCCCAGACACCACATCTGCATGTGTAGGATCGCTGTCTCTTATGGCAACAGTCTTATAACAGTTTGTAGATCTTCACTCCACTGAGCTCCCAGTCTCTCTCACTAGACTTTCTGATCCACTGCCACTGGATCTCCTGAGCTCTTCCAACCTTCTCACTCAGTATCTTCCCCAAGCGTCACCCCCGCATCCCTTCTGGGTCCCTAGCTTGGCACTCAAGATACTCCTCAAGCGTCACCCCACTGGCCTGCTTGATCCCTGGCTTGACACACACGGCTGCTCTGCAAGCGTCACCTTCGCTGGCTGGGTCCCTGGCTTGACACCTGCTGAAGTTTCCCAATTCTTCATCGTCCCCGGTTGGTGAGAATACTGCCCTCCGGTACTTGCTTCATCTACTCACTGTGGTCCCTGGTAATAAGGTGGATGGCCACTTAGTGGTGACAGCTTCCCCTCTACCTCTGACTACGACAGGTTCTCCGGCCAGCAGAACCATCATTTCTGGTTGGACTGCAATCCGCAATCCCAACCCTGCGCTGCTCTCTTGCTTCTGGATAGGCCCTGAGACAGCCTAGCAGCCAGATGTCCCGGGATAGGCCTCAGGCTCTGGCCTAGCAGCCCGGGGCAGCACAACACATGTCCACCCAGACAGCCCTCCAGGTGGCACAGAACCCCGATCACCTGACTCCACCCAAATAAATAGGTTCTCCCAGCAGGCCAAGGGATTTAAGAAAACCACTGCACATTGGCTGAGATACCCCATATACTCCTAATCTGCCCTTGCTTTGCCCTTATCTTATCTAATGCCACCAAATGCCTGGCCACCTAGCAGTAGAAGAGAGAAGTGCAGCAATTCCAGACTTAGGGTGAATTCAATTGACCCCTAACAATTAGCCAAGGCGAATATACCTGGCAGGTACATTTAGGAGCAACCCTGCCTAAACACCAGGGTGCTACATCAATAAATAAATAAAAATTCTAGTTAATGAGACTTGGGTGATCACCGATCCCAGCCCCTTACCATGTGATCAGCTGTCAGCCAATGACAGCTGATAACGTGATGTAAACAGAGGATCTGTAATCTTTTTTTTTCTTCTCACGCTGACAGCATGAGGAGTAAAAAAAAAAAAAAGCTGATCAAATACCACCTTGGGTACAGTGTTGTATGACCGTGCAATTGTCATTCAAAGAGTGCCAGCACTAAAAGCGGAAAATTGGTCTGGGCAGGAGGGGGGTTTAGGTGCCCAGTAAGCAAGTGGTTAAGGGAATCCCTTTGATCCCCCTCTTCCCAGGTCACCAGAACTAGTGTCTCCATTGGAAGATTTCCCCTATTTTACTTTTCTGGGGACAACCGAAAATTTGGGAGTTTCTTTACTTTACTGGACAAATTGAAAGGGTTGATACTCCTTAATGGGGGCACAGACAGCCATAAAAACTGAAAGTTTTGGATTCACTCCATCCAAAACTTAAAAAATAAATAAAAAATAAAGTTTTGCCTTTAGCTATGCTTTAACTCCTTAATCCCCTTATCCTGCACATTAACCCCCTATGTCCAGCCTCCTACTGTATATTACCTGTACATTACCCCTTACCTTCTCCCCCTCCCTCTGTGTATGATGTGTATATATAATAATGAGGAGCTGTAGTGCCATTAGTATTATCTAATGAAAAAAAAACATGAATTAACCACTTCCGGAGCCCGGAACACCTTTATACGTCCTTACTTTCAGGACGGATATCGTTGTTATGGCAGCAGCTAGCTGCCATAACTCTAGTATCCTCGTGTTCGGTCGGCAGTCTGCTGCAAGATAAAAGTGGTCTCTGCGGCGGATTCACTGCTAGATCACTTTTATCGGCGGTTTGCACTCCGGTGGCCTCCGCCACTTACCGGAGAGGGGAAGATGGCCCCCACCTGTCTCCATGACATTGCAGGGCGGAAGCGATGTCAAAACGTCACTTCCGCCCATCGCTCTTAAAGGGCCATTTTTTAAAATAATTTTTTTAACCAGTTCCCAACTGGCCCATAGCCAAATGACGCGCGCACCTGAGGACATCTGTGACCGCCCGGTCCAGAGGACCCGGTGCATCACCAATCACGGTGAATGGCTGCTGATTGTGGCCGTTTACCACGTGATCGCTCTGTCAAATGATGGAGCGATCACTTGTAAACAAACCTGACGCCGGTTCCCCTCTCCCCTCTGTGTACTGATCTGTACAGTGGAGGGGAGAGATCAGATGGCAGCAGCGCTGTGGGCAGGATCTGTAGTGCCCACAGCGCTGCTCTGTGACAATTGCATTCACATCCAGCCATCCATCCATCCATGCTCAGCCATCCCTCCATACTCTGCAATACTCTGCCATACCCTGCCAATACTCTGCAAAACCCAGCCATACTCTGCAATACCCAGCCATACTCTGCAATACCCAGCCATACTCTGCAATACCCAGCCAATACTCTGCAATACCCTGCAATACTCTGCAATACCCAGCCATACTCTGCATTACCCAGCCATACTCTGCATTACCCAGCCATACTCTGCAATACCCTGCCATACCCTGCAATAGCCTGCCATACCCTGCAATAGCCTGCCATACTCTGCAATAGCCTGCCATAGTCTGCAATAGCCTGCCCATCAGTGCCGCCTATCAGTGTCCATTAGTGCCCATCAGTGCCGCCTATCAGTGCCCATCAGTGCCACCTACCAGTGCCCTCAGTGCCACCCATCAGTGACACCTCTTAGTGCCCATCAATGGCACTTATAAGTGCCCATCAATGCTGTATATCAGTGCCGCCTATCAGTGGCCATCAATTCTACATATTAGTGCCTCCTTATCTGTGCCCATCAGTGCCACATCATCAGTGCCCATCAGTGCAGCCTCATCAGTGTCCATCAGTGAAGGAGAAAACAACATTTTATAACAGAAACAAAGAAAGAAAAATTAAAAAATGTCAGTCTTTTTTAGTTTGTTTAGAAAAAAATAAAAACCCCAGTAATGATCAAATACCGCCAAAAGAAAGCTCTATTGGTGGGAATAAAATGATAAAAATTAGTTTGGGTGCAGTGTGGTATGACCGCACAATTGTGATTCAAAATGTGACAAGGCTGAAAGCTGAAAATTGTCCTGGGCAGAAAGGGGGGAAAGTGGCCAGTAATGAAGTGGTTAAAGTCCCCCAGTCAACTTCTATAATTGTAATAGAGATGTCTGTTTAATTTCTGAAAACTGGGGCAATCATATAGTCATTCTTTTCTTCAAGCACAGATGGCTATGAACACCGAATGTGTGAGAAAACGGTTAAAAACTAAGAAACAATCTTTCACTATCTGAATTGCACAATGAGTTAAACTAAGCTACATAATTTACCTCCTCATTTCAGTCGTTTATGAATACATGAATAATTTGTTATGTTAGTGTCTGTTTAACTTTGCAATAAAACCCACATGTGCGTGTATCTGTGTGAAGTGATTTCTGGCTGATATATCCCGTAGAGACTCCATTTCAACAACACGATGCACAGTGTATACAAATGAGATAAAATGTCTTTATGTCGATGGCACCTGACTTGAAAATGCAAATGAATTATAGTAAACATTGTCAAGGCTGTATGCCTAAACTTTGTCATTGCTTATTGTTAACTATGCAGAACATGCCATTTTTTTTAGCATTACCTCATTCATAAAAAGGTAGTTATTAAAAATCCAAGTGAAGTTTTTCCTAAAGTAGCTAGATAATCCATCCGAAACTCTGTCCCCAGCTACATCACTAACCTGGTCTCAAAATATCAACCAAACCATTCTCTTCATCCCTCCCAAGAATGAAAAGAAAAAAGGTGCCTCTAAGTGCAGAAGTAAAACTTTATATTCCCCAAAAGGGTTAAAAACACAAATGGGTGGATGGGAAGGAGCACCTCATATTAGTAATATGGCAGGTGGTCCAGCTTTCTGGTAGTCCTGAGAAGTTTCAGAGATATCTGGAGGTGTAATTCTATGGCAGCATATTCTGAAGTGGCCGGCAGATGGAAACCACAACTCTCCTGGATACTGGGAAAACAGCTAGGCTGTCTGAGACAGAATGGAAGCCGAATCAAGGAAGTGACGTCAGCGGGAAGAGACCAGAAACCAGCACGGACAGCAAACCAGAAGTGATGTCATCAACATACGACGGGTTTCGGAACAGCTAATTGGTTCTGTCAGGAATGGATCCGTCCGCTGGTAAGAACCATCATTTGGCGTGCAGTACTGTGGTCCACCAGCAGGTGTCTCCTGGCAGTTTATAACTGTCAGGAGAGGCCTTCCCTGCTGGGATATCATCTTTGGGCCGCAGTACTGGCGTCCACCAGCGGATGGATCCTGGCAGTGTGGAGCAGACAGCCCTTTCTCCGATCAGCTGTCACATGAGGCCAATCACTGGCAGATTATAAATACCCGGCCAGCCCTCACACACTTGCCTTGGTATCTTTCTTCCTTGTGCCCTGAACCTGAGACCCGTGACCTGTATCCTGTATCCTGAGACCTGTATCCTGTATCCTGAGACCTGTAACCTGTACCTTGTACCTTGTACCCTTCCCTTCCTATTCCGGTGTTCCTGCGTTCCTGCTCCTTTGTTGCCTTTCCATCCTTAGTTTCCCTCTCCCATCCTGCCCTTTGTTCATCTGCTGATCTCCCGTGCATGACCCTGGCTTGGCTAAACGTTTATGATTCCGGTACTGCCCATTTATTGTACATATTGTTTGTTTGTAGTTTTGTGGTTTGTAGTACACTATTTGTCTTCACTCTTTATCATTTATTTAAATAAACACTTATTATTTCACTTATATGTGTTTGGGTTTCCTCTGTGCAGTCCACACAGTCTGGTCTACTAATTTCCCTGATAGTATACCAAGGCCATCCCTGACCAGACGTGGCTGCATTGAGGAACCATCTTGGTTCGTTAGTCTGCCAAAATGGACTACAATGAAATCCTTTATTATTCTCTGCTGGCAGAAGAGGATGGTGAATTTTGTTGTCAGATGTTAAAAGGATGGACTAGTGACCAGCTGATGGAAACCATCCGATCAGCTCATTCCCTGGTGGATGAAGGCTATATGTTATTTGAGGATGTTCAGCACCTAATTAAATTATGTGCTAAGCCAGCCCTGTCATTTTCTCCAGAAGGAAAGGATGATTTCTCTCCCCCCTTCAATTATGGCCAAGTTGAATCTCTGGTATGGTTGTTAGAGGATGATCCAGCCTATTTCATGGAACGGTATTCCTCGTGTTCACAGCAGGTGTTGACTGATTGCATCCATTCAGTGCAATCTTTGGTTAGTCAGGCTGTGTGTGAACCAGCATTTGTCCAACCTGTGCTTCTAGCATGGTCAGACCTCTTGTATTTAGCTAAGCCACAACATCCCAGCCCTGTCATTAATCACCTGCCTTCTCAAGGATCTATCTCCCCATTGCCTATGACAACCTCAGCTACAGCCCAGTTTTCTCTACCTCCTACCAAATACTATTATCCAGTCGCCAAGTGTAGAACCTATCCTGCCTTCAGCCCACCTGCCTCTTCTCCTCCACCTGTAACAGTCCCACCAATTCCTCCTCCAGCCACTGTTCCTTGGTCTTCATTTTGCCCGGAAACTTTATTTTCTTACAGCCCTGCACCCACGTACAAAGCTGCAGTGGCTAAGCCAAAAAAGAAACGGAAGTTCTTTCCGACCCACACTATCCTGCCAGTAACCCAGCCTGACGTCCCAGTTCCTGCTACCCAGCCTGACGTCCCAGTTCCTGCTACCCAGCCTGACGTCCCAGTTCCTGCTACCCAGCCTGACGTCCCAGTTCCTGCTACCCAGCCTGACGTCCCAGTTCCTGCTACCCAGCCTGACGTCCCAGTTCCTGCTACCCAGCCTGACGTCCCAGTTCCTGCTACCCAGCTGGACATCCCTGCCTTCCAGCCTGATGACCCGCTGCCAGCTTTCCGGCCTGATGACCCGCTGCCAGCTTTCCGGCCTGATGACCCGCTGCCAGCTTTCCGGCCTGATGACCCGCTGCCAGCTTTCCAGCCTGATGACCCGCTGCCAGCTTTCCAGCCTGATGACCCGCTGCCAGCTTTCCAGCCTGATGACCCGCTGCCAGCTTTCCAGCCTGATGACCCGCTGCCAGCTTTCCAGCCTGATGACCCGCTGCCAGCTTTCCAGCCTGATGACCCGCTGCCAGCTTTCCAGCCTGATGACCCGCTGCCAGCTTTCCAGCCTGATGACCCGCTGCCGGCCTTCCAGTCTGCTGTCTCGGTGCCGGCCTTCCAGTCTGCTGTCTCGGTGCCGGCCTTCCAGTCTGCTGTCTCGGTGCCGGCCTTCCAGTCTGCTGTCTCGGTGCCGGCCTTCCAGTCTGCTGTCTCGGTGCCGGCCTTCCAGTCTGCTGTCTCGGTGCCGGCCTTCCAGTCTGCTGTCTCGGTGCCGGCCTTCCAGTCTGCTGTCTCGGTGCCGGCCTTCCAGTCTGCTGTCTCGGTGCCGGCCTTCCAGTCTGCTGTCTCGGTGCCGGCTTTCCAGTCTGCTGTCTCGATGCTGTCCTTCCGATCTGCTGTCTCGGTGCTGGCCTTCCAGTCTACTGCCCCGCTGCCAGCTTCCCAGTCTGATGTGCCAGCTTCCCAGTCTGATGTGCCAGCTTCCCAGTCTGATGTGCCAGTTTCCCAGTCTGATGTGCCAGTTTCCCAGTCTGATGTGCCAGTTTCCCAGTCTGATGTGCCAGTCCTCAAATCTGATGTGCCAGCTTCCCAGTCTGATGTGCCAGTTTCCCAGTCTGATGTGCCAGTCCTCGAATCTGATGTGCCAGCTTCCCAGTCTGATGTGCCAGCTTCCCAGTCTGATGTGCCAGTTTCCCAGTCTGATGTGCCAGTCCTCAAATCTGATGTGCCAGCTTCCCAGTCTGATGTGCCAGTTTCCCAGTCTGATGTGCCAGTCCTCAAATCTGATGTGCCAGCTTCCCAGTCTGATGTGCCAGCTTCCCAGTCTGATGTGCCAGCTTCCCAGTCTGATGTGCCAGCTTCCCAGTCTGAGGTGCCAGCTTCCCTGTCTGATGTGCCAGCTTCCCAGTCTGATGTGCCAGCTTCCCAGTCTGATGTGCCAGCTTCCCAGTCTGATGTGCCAGTTTCCCAGTCTGATGTGCCAGTCCTCGAATCTGATGTGCCAGCTTTCCAGTCGGATGTGCCAGCTATCCAGTCTGATGTGCCAGCTTCCCAGTCTGATGTGCCAGCTTCCCAGTCTGATGTGCCAGTTTCCCAGTCTGATGTGCCAGTCCTCGAATCTGATGTGCCAGCTTTCCAGTCGGATGTGCCAGCTTTCCAGTCTGATGTGCCAGCTTCCCAGTCTGATGTGCCAGCTTCCCAGTCTGATGTGCCAGTTTCCCAGTCTGATGTGCCAGTCCTCGAATCTGATGTGCCAGCTTTCCAGTCGGATGTGCCAGCTTCCCAGTCTGATGTGCCAGCTTCCCAGTCTGATGTGCCAGCTTCCCAGTCTGATGTGCCAGCTTTCCAGTCTGATGTGCCAGCTTCCCGGTCTGATGTGCCAGCTTCCCGGTCTGATGTGCCAGCCTCCCGGTCTGATGTGCCAGCCTCCCGGTCTGATGTGCCAGCCTCCCGGTCTGATGTGCCAGCCTCCCGGTCTGATGTGCCAGCCTCCCGGTCTGATGTGCCAGCCTCTCGGTCTGATGTGCCAGCTTACCAGTCTGATGTGCCTGTTATCCAGCCTGCCCTTACGGTACTTGCTGTTCGGCCTAAGGTCCCAGTGTCTGCTGCCCAGCCCGATGAGTTCCTGTCTGCTGCCCAGTCTGATGTGTTCCTGTCCGCTGCCCAGTCTGATGAGTCCCAGTCTGCTGCCCAGTCTGATGAGTCCCTGTCTGCTGCCCAGCCCGAAGTGTTCCTGTCTGCTGCCCAGCCCGAAGTGTTCCTGTCTGCTGCCCAGCCCGAAGTGTTCCTGTCTGCTGCCCAGCCCGAAGTGTTCCTGTCTGCTGCCCAGCCCGAAGTGTTCCTGTCTGCTGCCCAGCCCGAAGTGTTCCTGTCTGCTGCCCAGCCCGAAGTGTTCCTGTCTGCTGCCCAGCCCGAAGTGTTCCTGTCTGCTGCCCAGCTTGATGTGCCTGTTCCTGCTGCCCAGCTTGATGTGCCTGTTCCTGCTGCCCAGCCTGATGTGCCTGTTCCTGCTGCCCAGCCTGATGTGCCTGTTCCTGCTGCCCAGCCTGATGTGCCTGTTCCCGCTGCCCAGCCTAAAGTGCCCGTTCCTGCTGCCCAGCTTGATGTGCCTGTTCCTGCTGCCCAGCTTGATGTGCCTGTTCCTGCTGCCCAGCTTGATGTGCCTGTTCCTGCTGCCCAGCTTGATGTGCCTGTTCCTGCTGCCCAGCTTGATGTGCCTGTTCCTGCTGCCCAGCTTGATGTGCCTGTTCCTGCTGCCCAGCTTGATGTGCCTGTTCCTGCTGCCCAGCGTAAAGTGCCTGTTCCTGCTGCCCAGCCTGATGTGCCTGTTCCTGCTGCCCAGCCTGATGTGCCTGTTCCTGCTGCCCAGCCTGATGTGCCTGTTCCTGCTGCCCAGCCTGATGTGCCTGTTCCTGCTGCCCAGCCTGATGTGCCTGTTCCTGCTGCCCAGCCTGATGTGCCTGTTCCTGCTGCCCAGCCTGATGTGCCTGTTCCTGCTGCCCAGCCTGATGTGCCTGTTCCTGCTGCCCAGCGTGATGTGCCTGTTCCTGCTGCCCAGCCTGATGTGCCTGTTCCTGCTGCCCAGCCTGATGTGCCTGTTCCTGCTGCCCAGCCTGATGTGCCTGTTCCTGCTGCCCAGCCTGATGTGCCTGTTCCTGCTGCCCAGCCTGATGTGCCTGTTCCTGCTGCCCAGCCTGATGTGCCCGTGCCTGCTGCCCAGCTTGATGTGCCCGTGCCTGCTGCCCAGCTTGATGTGCCCGTGCCTGCTGCCCAGCCTAAAGTGCCCGCTGCCTACCTCAATGCCATGGACTTGTTCCAGCAGCAGCTAGTTGGAGCGTCCGGAGGCCGCTCCTTTGAGGGGGGGGTACTGTCAGGAATGGATCCGTCCGCTGGTAAGAACCATCATTTGGCGTGCAGTACTGTGGTCCACCAGCAGGTGTCTCCTGGCAGTTTATAACTGTCAGGAGAGGCCTTCCCTGCTGGGATATCATCTTTGGGCCGCAGTACTGGCGTCCACCAGCGGATGGATCCTGGCAGTGTGGAGCAGACAGCCCTTTCTCCGATCAGCTGTCACATGAGGCCAATCACTGGCAGATTATAAATACCCGGCCAGCCCTCACACACTTGCCTTGGTATCTTTCTTCCTTGTGCCCTGAACCTGAGACCCGTGACCTGTATCCTGTATCCTGAGACCTGTATCCTGTATCCTGAGACCTGTAACCTGTACCTTGTACCTTGTACCCTTCCCTTCCTATTCCGGTGTTCCTGCGTTCCTGCTCCTTTGTTGCCTTTCCCATCCTTAGTTTCCCTCTCCCATCCTGCCCTTTGTTCATCTGCTGATCTCCCGTGCATGACCCTGGCTTGGCTAAACGTTTATGATTCCGGTACTGCCCATTTATTGTACATATTGTTTGTTTGTAGTTTTGTGGTTTGTAGTACACTATTTGTCTTCACTCTTTATCATTTATTTAAATAAACACTTATTATTTCACTTATATGTGTTTGGGTTTCCTCTGTGCAGTCCACACAGTCTGGTCTACTAATTTCCCTGATAGGTTCCTTCTTCAAGCAATGACCAATGCCCCCTTGTCACATCCTACCTTCCTGGCCTCCAGGATTTCTCCCAAGATTCTCCTATCCTTTGGAACTCCTTACCCCAACCTGTCCAACTATCTCTTAATCTATTCATCGTTAGATGATCCCTGAAAACCCTTCAAAGAAGCCAGTACTCTTTCTAACTAATACACTGTGTTTTTACTTTCTCCATCAGCTCACCCCCACAGTTAATACTTTTTTTATCACTTGACCTTCCCTCTTAGACTGTAAGCTCTAATGAGCAGGGCCCTCTGATTCCTCTTGTACCAAATGGTATTGTAATTGCAATGTCTGCCTTAATTTTGTAAAATGCTGGGCAAACTGATGGCACTATATAAATCCTGTATAATAATATAAATGTTGTGCAAACAAGCTCAAATATAAAAGTTCTTCTGCTGTATGTAAATAAACCCAAGTCCAAGAACCCCCCCCCCCCAGCATTTAGGGGCAGAAAAAAAAAGGCAGTTGACTTTCTGCAGCAATTCAACATACCCCCCCCCCCCCCCACAAAGCCCCTTCCTACCCTCTGAATTGCAGCTGGATTTCTCCATTCAAATGGGAGCATGAGCATTAGTGCAACTTCTAATGAAAACCAGGGTAAACATTAGGGGTGCAACGGTTAAAAAAACTCACGAATCGGATCGTTCCTCGGATCAGAGTCACGGATCAGATAATTTTTCGGATCAGCAAATAATAATTGAATTTGCAAAAACCTGTTAAAATTCCACCACCATATAGTCCCCACTGTAATATCCACGTCATCTCCCCCCACTGTAATATCCACGTCATCTCCCCCCACTGTAATATCCACGTCATCTCCACCACTGTAATATTGTCTGAGTATGGCCGAGTATTGGCTGGGTATTGCCGAATATTGGCTGGGTATCGCAGAGTATTGGCTGGGTATCGCAGAGTATTGGCTGGGTATCGCAGAGTATTGGCAGGGTATCGCAGAGTATTGGCAGGGTATCGCAGAGTATTGGCAGGCTAATTCAGAGTATTGGCTGGCTAATGCAGAGTTTTGTAAACGGCGGCCGAGTGTACCAAGATGGCCGCCGCTCCGGAGCTAGGCCGAAGCCGCGGCCTTTCCTAAGGCCGCGGATCGCGGGGTGTGCCGATCCGAACAGGGTGACCCGTTCGGATCACGGATCGGCGACGATCCGTTGCACCCCTAGTAAACATGTACCTGTACATTTCTAGTCTTCATTTATTTAAAACAATAACTGCCCAGGGGCCACATATGGCCCCAATGCCACAGGTTGGGCACTAGGGGGGGTTAGCATCTTTGTCAGGTTTTTACAATTGTCTCTGCCCTCACAGGGGAGAATATTTCACTTTCCTATCTTGGTTCCAATCACAAGGATCGGGAGTAAAACTTAGCAAAGATTTAAGCTAAAAGTGTAATTTCATTCATCTTCATCACAGTTGGAGGGATCTCCCTCCACTCATGATACCCATTTTATCCAAGACTAAACAAAAACTTTGGGTTGAATTTCATAACAGAAACTTGAATATATCATTACTAAATGCCCTTTTGAAAATTGCATCTTTGATATTTTTGGCCTTTGGATTCAAATTGATTTTAAAACAATGGCAAGTAAACTAACTATAATGGATAAACATATTATTTTATTCTGCAAAATGTCATCACCCCTTTGCCAAACACAGACTGTGATATAATTTTTCTATGCAGTCATGTTTAACCACTTGCTGACCACTCAGCTCTATTCTGTACGTCATTCCATGCAATAGCCAGTGGGGCGCGCGCTGATTGGTCACAGGGGGAGTCAATCAGCTGGTCTGACAGATGCAATGTCCGCCGGCCATCCACGTTAGCTTCCCAGAGAGATAGGACGTGGTCTGCCGATGTATAAAAGACAGATCACCATCCTGTCAGGTATGAACAGAGTGATCTTTTGTTCCTGCTATGCAGAAACATGGATCTCTCTGTTCATACAGTGAGTCCATCCCCCACACAGTAAGCAAGCACCTCTTAGGGACACAATTAACCATTTGATCGCCCCTGATGTTAAACCCTTCCCTGCCAGTGTCATTAGTACAGTAACAGTGCATTTTTTTTTAGCACCGATCACTGTAATAATGTCACTGGTCCCCAAAAAAGTGTCAAAAGTGTCAGTTAGGTGTCTGATTTGTCCACCGCAATGTTGCAGTCCTGCTAAAAATAGCTAATCGCTGCCATTACTAGTAAACAAAATAAAAATGCCATAAAAATATCCCATAGTTTGTAGATGGTATAACTTTTGCGCAAACCAATCAGTATATGCTTATTGAAACTTTTTTTACCAAAAATATGTAGCAGAATACACATTGGACTAAATTGTTGAAGAATTTTTATTTTTTATTGGGTATGTTTCATAGCAAAAAGTAAAAAATATTTTTTTTTTTTTCAAAATTTTTGGTCTTTTTTTTTGTTTATAGCACAAAAACCAAAAACTGCATAGGTGGGCAAATACCACCAAAAAAAGCTCTATTTGTGGGGAAAAAAAGGACATTCATTTTATTTGGGTACATCGTCACACGACCGCACAATTGTCAATTAACGGAACTGTAACGGAACCTCACCCCACACTCCGCTTGAGTGCTTCCGTCAGTACACTGCTTCTTCCAGTCTAGACCTTCAGATATCAGATATTATAGCCAATCATACAAGACTAGCCGACAATAGCTTGTATGAACATGGAACACTTTTATTGAAACTCAAACAGAATATATATACCTCACAGGAGGTCACCCCCCCCCCTCCTGATTATATTACCCTAACAATACAAACTGTAATCAAGAACATAATTAACATGAGCTAATTAACTTGTCATTTAAGCCAGCCTAGGTGACTTAATGAGATCTCCACTTCAGGTCAGACTTGCTGTCACCGAGCTCAAGGTTCAATACACATTATCATATAAAAACACAGACCTTCAGACAGTAGCAGGAGACCCCAGTAGCACACTATCCTACCTACAGTCATACAATGTTCCATCATTCTGATACAGTGGGAATAATTAAAAATATATTTCTTGAGGGATATTGCTGATAAATATTACTGTCCCATTTGAAGTAATTTAAACCACATTCTAAGTGTTCATTAAGTAGTTGTCCATCCTTTTCTTGGTCACCCAGCTTCCCTTGGATAAGTTGGGAAACCCTTGTTTCAGCTCCCCATGTACCTCTTATGTGTAAGACACCCTGTGTCTATTAGGGACACAGGTTGTCTTACACATAAGAGGTACATGGGGAGCTGAAACAAGGGTTTCCCAACTTATCCAAGGGAAGCTGGGTTCCATGGGCTCCCCGCCCAACGTGCCTCCCATCACAGTAACGCAGTGCCGTATCGCAAAAAATGGACTGGCCATAAAGGGGGTAAAACCTCCCCGGGCTGAAGTGGTTAAAATATTGCGGGGGATTGTTCGAGCTCAGCTAACCAAAATGCCAATGATGTCATTGTTGATTTGTCATAATGAATTGAAGACGTGAAAGTGTTGTCTCACACATTAACGCATATTGTGTTAAGGCATCCCGTTTATATGAATCGGCTGTCAATATACCAAAGCAGGTGGAAAAATGCCTCTGCTCCTTGCAGCACATCACAACATGTGGTAGTGCTTTACTGTACTTTGTGGTGTGCTGCAATGAATGGCACCCCATGCACCAACATGCGTAACATGTTATGGTAACAAAATGTAGTTGTCTAAAGGGGGCATCAAGGTTTCTTCTACCATCTTTGTCTTAACCACTTGCCGACCGCCGCACAATGATATACGTCGACAGAATGGCACGGGCAGGCATATGGGCGTACCTGTACGTCCCTGCCTCCAAGCGGGTGGGGGGCCCGATAGTGCCTGGTGTGATCTGTGCTTAGGGGGAGTCCACGGATTATTGGCCACCCCCTTTGTGATCGCTCCTGACGAATGGGATTCTTCCTCTGCCTGTGAACTGTAAACACAGGTCAGAGGAAGTGATGTCATCTCTCCTCGCGCTCCTTTTTTTTAGTTTGGGAGCCGTGGAGAGGGAGTTGCACCAACAGACCACTGACACCAGTACACATAGGCACACAAATCACCCCAATCACCCCCCCAATCACCCCCTGCACCCCCAGTCACAGTGTCACCGATTGCAGTGTTTATTTTTTTACTGATCACTGCATTTGGTGTCATTTGTGACTGTAAAAAGTGTTAGGGCAGTTAGTGGTAGGCCCCTTTAGGTCTAGGGTACCCCCTTAACCCCCAATAAAGTTTTAACCCCTTGATCGCCCCCCAGTTAGCCCTTTCACCCCCTGTTGCCAGTGTCACTAAGCAATCTTTTTTCTGATCGCTGTATTAGTGTCACGGCCAGTTCGTTATTTAGGTTCACTGTCAGCTTTTTATAGCGTCAGGTACCTCATATACTACCTAACCTGATTGCCCCTAGTTAACCCTTTCACCCCCTGTCATTCCTGTTGTGTTCCTGCTGGAGCAGACTCTGCGTGGCATTATGGACAGGGCACTGGAGGCAGAGCAGCAGGATGAAGTGGAGGACTTCCTTTCCTCTCAAGGCCCACTTTATCCAGACACCGACATTCCCATGTCACAGAACACACAGGAGGAGAGAGGGGAGGAGATTGAGAAGGAGGATTCTGGCACTTTCATAGGCTTCGAAGAAGAGGAAGATGTGTCAATCTGTAAGCGATGGCTTTCCAACCCTAGGACCCTTAGGGTACATGGCTCGGAGTAGGAAGTTCCAGATGCTGTCATCCTGAGTGGCCCCGGAGTGACCCTGGGGAGTCTGCTTCTCAAGCCTCAGCAAATTTGCGGCGAATGGGCAACCTCATGCTTCAAAGCCTGTGAAAAGACCCAATAATATGTGGCATAAAGGAGAAGGGTGATTACTAGTTGGCAACCCTCCTTGACCACCGTTATAAGGGGAAGGTCTCAGAACTCATCCCATCCCCACAGAGAGTGCAGAAGATAAAATCTCTTGAGGACACCTTAAAGAGGATTTTATTGAACGTTTTTGCTGACTCCAGTAGGTTACAGTGTGGTGGAAAACGTAGTTTTAAGTCTTCTGTTGGTCAAGAGAGGAGCATTGGAGAAGCCATTTGCCTAAGTGAGGCATTTCAGAATTGTATTAGTCCTTGCCACCCAGGGCTTATCAGCTTCCACATTCCATCGGCAGCATCTGCATCACATGGAGGATGATTACCTCGGGGCCAGAACAGAGATGGAGAGCTTTCCAGCTGACGATCCACTGACTTAATTGGTCATGAGAATAGACCACTGGCCAGAACTTGCCCAGTATGCTATTAAGTTGTTGGGCTGCCCTGCATCCAGCGTGCTTTCAGAACGGTCATTTAGTGCTGCAGGAGGTTTTGTTACTGATCACAGAATGCGTCTGTCCACAAACTCCATGGACTGTTTGACTTTTATAAAAATGAATCAGTCCTGGATTACTAGCTATGAAGCCCCTGATGCCGATGTCACTGATTAAGCCTTTTTGGGATGTGGAATCTCTGCAGGACTTCAAGGTTGCCTAGATTTGAGGGTGTTCAATCATTTCATCTGGAATAATGTTTTTTGTATAGGTATCATGGGGACAATTAACACCCAAAGACCAATTTTTCAGCACCTGTTGGACAGGTGCATATCATTGCACTGTTGGACAGGTGCATATAATTGCAATTTTTTGCACCTCTATAGGGTTACAGTGGTAAGGCGCCCTCAACACCCAAAGAGTAATTTTTCTGCACCTGTTTGACAGGTGAAAATCAATCAATTTTTTACAGCAAGGCCAATTCATGCATTCATAAAGAGTACCTCTATAGGGTTATGGTGGGAAGGCACCACCGACACCCAAAGACCAATTTTTCTGCACCTGTTACTTCTATACAAAGTCAAAGTGACACCAGAATGTATCCAAGAAATCTATAATCTTGTTCCCAGTGCACTACATTGTGGCCTCATCATACATACTGGCTCCACAGCTGTTGCTGAGCAAAGTAAAGGCAGCTTGCAAGGAAAATGCAATTATTTCAGCAGCAGATTCTAAACATGGTACAGATCTGCCACTTTACAGGTAGACTAAGGGGACCCCCCAGGCACTATATTGGAATACATTTCTCATTGTTATGCTTTCACTTTAAAAATCCAAAAATCACTGCTCATTTAAAAATGACGTTTTTCACAAACTTATTTTTTATTGATACATGTCCCCAAGGGCAGGACCCGAACCCCTATTACCATTGTATGCCCAATTACTTGCATATAAGCCTTTAAAATGGGCACTTTTGATTTTTGACGTTCGGGTCTCATTGACTTTAATGGGATTCGTTATTCAGGTCTGAACTTTCACGGTGTTCAAACGTTCTGGTGTGAACCGAACATGGGGTCTGTTCGGCCCATCCCTATTCAAAGTGTGAAATAGTCTGCTTCTGAGCTGGATCCTGTCACTTTCATATTTTGTTCTGCGGGGCCTAAGGCAATAAATTAATAAATAATATAATTAACCACTTCAGCTCCTGAAGGCTTTACCCCCTTCATGACCAGGCTATTTTTTGCTATTTAGCACTGCACTACTTTAACTGGTCATGCAACGCTGTACCCAAACAAAATTTTGATTTTTTTTTTCACATAAAAAGAGCTTTCTTTTGGTGGTACAAAAATACCACTGGGTTATTAATTTTTTATTATATAAAGTAAAAAAGACCAAACATTTTGAAAAAAAAAATATATATATATTGTTTACTTTTTGCTATAAATCCTATCCAATAAAAAAACAAAAACAAAAGTCTTTATAAATTGGGGCCAAAATGTATTCTGCTACATGACTTTGGTAAAATAAATCCCAATAAGTGTATATTAAAGGGGTTGTAAACCTACTTGTTTTTTCACCTTAATGCATCCTATGCATTAAGGTGAAAAAACACCTGGCAGTGACCGGCACCCCAGCCCCCCCGTTTTACTTACCTGAGCCCTGGAACTTGACCCAGGGGGGGCACACTGTCTCTCTGCCCAGGGTTCTCGGCTCTTGATTGTATAGATTGATAGCACCGCAGCCCATCGCTCCCGCTGCTGTCAATCAAATCCAATGTCACGGGCGACGGGGCGGGGCTGAGTCATGCATTCGGCCTCTATGGACGCCGAATGCTGGACTCGGGAGCGCGCCCGCAAGGGGCCACTATGTGCAAAACGAGCTGCACACTGGAGGTAAGTATGAAAAGTTTGTTATCTAAAAAAAAAAAAAATTAACCCTTACAATCACTTTAATGGGTTTGGAGTCGACAGGGGAGGTTGGGCGGGCGTTCATGCACTGTGCCTGTACGGGCAACCCATCCTCAGTACATTATGGGCGGGTAGTCCACAAGTGGTTAATGTATGTAACATTAAATTACTCCTTGCTCCTGTCTGCAAATGTATATGGAAGGAAGCAAGTAGCAAGAGCACACCACAAATGCACAGTTCTAAAGACAAATGATTCCACATTAACCACTTCAGCTCTGGAAGGTTTATCCCCTTTATGACCAGGCCATTTTTTGTGATACAGCACTGTTACTTTAACTGACAATTGTGTGGTCATGCAACGCTTTACACAAATACAATTTATGTCCTTTTTTTACCACAAATAGACAAATTTGTAAAACATATAAACATATAAACATATAAACAAAAAAATACCGACAATTTTAAAGAAAAAAAAACAATTTGTTTTTACTTTCTGCAATAAAACATTCCCAATAAAAAAATTAAAAAAATCAAATCTATTCATTAATTTAGGCCAATATGTATACACTGTACACTATACAGTGACACTAATACAGTGATCAGTGCTAAAAAATATGCACTGGCACTGTACTAATGACACTGGCAGGGAAGGAGTTAACATCAGGGGCGATCAAAGGGTTAAGTTTGCTTCTAGGGAGTGCTTTCTAACAGTGGGAGGAAGGCTGTGACTGGCGTAAGACAGAGATCTGTGTTTCTGCATCCTCTCTCGCAGACCGCTGTTCTGTCTCTTCAGAGAACAATTGTTGGGTTCCTGGTGGACATTGTGTCTGCCAGACCTGCTGATTGGCTCCTGCTGTTATTGGACTTCGCCGGTGGCGTGCACGCGCACCACAGACCCTGTGCGCAAAATTACATACCTGTACATGATTTCGTGCTGGAGGGCTGCCCTGGGGAGATATCTGCGTGAGGCGGTCCTTATAAGGTTAAAGTATAACTAAAGGCAAAACTTTTTTTTTTTTTCGTTTTGGATAAAGAAGACCTGGATTAGAACATCTGTTAGGTTTCCATTGCTACCTATGTCACTCTCTAATTGTCCTGTTTACTGTTATCATCAAAAGTTAAAGTAAAAGAAAATCCCAAATTTTGGATCGTTCCCAAACTGTAATCGAGGGAAAATCTTCCAATAGGGACACTAGTTCAGGTATCCTGGGGAGCCCAGTGGATTGCCTTAATTTGCAGGCATTTCCTCTCACTTCCTGCTTTGGCTATTGAAGAGAAAGTAATGGTAAATCTCCCCATAGGACACAGATAGCAAAAAACTGACTGACAGGGGTTATAACCCTGCCTTACTCTATCCAAAATGAAAAAATATGTTTTTCCTATAGTTCTATATTAACTGTACTTAGCGGGGCCACCAGGGGTATCGGCAGTACTCCAGTACCTGGCCTAATCTGGTCCTTTAGGGGGGTAAGTGCTATCACGAAATTGTGATATATTTGCAGTCTCAGATCCGTTTCTCATCTTAGCCGAGGTGGGTTGGCAGAGATCCCCTTTACTTTACTTATCTTCAATCTGAAGAGTAATATTATGGCTCCTTGGGGCAAGGTGGTTCCTTACATTTAAATTATAGTTCAATGTGGTCTAGTGCAGGCTGTTAGGGCTCAATCATGGCACTCCCCGTTGAGCAGAAAGATTACCTGCCAACAGATAAATTCTAGTTCCTGCAACAGTGAGAAATAAAGCTTTAAGGGAAAGTATCCAAGGTCTTCACTAAAACGGTATTTGTGTGTTTTTTTACACTTTACATTATTTGTGAAAGAGTACTACTTTGTACCGTTTATTTATTTACATAGGGGGGCGGTATCTGGGTGACTCCTTATTGTTAAGGGGGTTTCCAGAAGTCCAGAACCATGAGCCAGATTTGTGAAAAAGAGAGGCCCCCTGCCCAGGGAGGTTTCCCCTGTCTAGATGTGACCAAATGTGGTCCAGGAGAAGCCGCTTTGATAAAAAAGAGAACAAACCCGCTGCAAGCTATCATTTTGATGATAATTTAAAGTTGTTGTAAACCCTTACATATACTGAAGTGACAAGCCTTAAGTGATACACAGATGAAACAAATCCTCCTAAATAAGTTGTACCTGTAGCCCTCTCTCCTCTACTGCCTCATAAAGCACACATTTTACACAGCATTTCTGAGCTTCAGGAAGGAGGGGATGGGGATCTGAAGTCACACACTGCACAGCAGAGAGAAGAGTTGAATGTAATCCGCGACCTGGGTGAGGGTCAGAGGAAACACATCCCCCTCCACACAATCTCATTGGGAAACATGCACAGCTGAGGATGTCAGTCACCTGTTGTGTGCTGGAGGGTGGTGGGGCTGTCTCACAGGATTTTCTGGTCTTGGCATAGATTCTTAAAGGGTAAGTTCACCTTTGTACACTTTTTTTTTCTAAATTCCATCTCCCCAATGCACCAATATAGCATTCATGTACATTTTTTGCAAAAATATCAAAGCTTTCCATTAAATCTACAGTCACTTACTTTTCTTGTCCTAATCCACCTTTCCAGATGTATCCATTTGTAATGTCTTCTTCCTGATCAGAGCTTAGATCATGACACAGGAAGGAGTTGACCAGCTGACCTCATTAGCACACACCCTGCATCATCCACCCTCCCATTCCCAGGGGCACATTTTTTAAATGAAATGCAATCAGTGATCACCCTTTTCACTAAATACACAGATTGCATAGTGTTTGGCCATGTTTATACGCCTAAAATTACTAGCTGCGCTTTCAGTGCCATTAATTGTTAACAGCATACACCAAACACAGAAGCAAATACACATTTTGCCATGTGAAAAAGCGAGGGGCAAGTAAACAAACACAACCCACAATACCTCAAAATGTCCCATTAACCACATGTAGTGCAGCCAATTGAAATCAACAGGCTGCCCTATGTGTGTCATAGGAAAAACGAGACACAAAATGTGCGCTCCCACGATGCTAGATGTGAATGGGGCCTGAAAGTGAAATTGGTGTGATAACACACGAACAACAATGCTCCAAAACGCACCAAGCTCCACTCTAAAAAAAAGTTCGGAAGTTTCTTTGGGGCAATTGCTGCGGGTAGGGCAGCCAATTCAGTGGAATGGTCTGCCCTATGTGTGATGAGTGAAAATGCTCCAAAACGCCTCCCCCACCTCGCTAAAAAAAAACAAAAAAAAAACTAACTAACTAAAAACTAATTAACTAACTATACCAAGCAGGTGCCAATGATCATCAATTTCATATGTAATTTGAAACACAGTCGTCAACTAAAACAGGATCTGTGTAGGAGGCTTAAAACTGGGCGAGGAACAGAAAAACTCTGCTACTAAGGTGAGGTTGTGGAAGACAGTTCAATGTCACAGATCATACACCATGGCAAGACTGAGCACAGCCACAATACACAAGGTACTTACATTGCCTTGTACTATTCGTACCCCTTGAAATTTTCCACATTTTGTCATGTTACAACCAAAAACATTAATGTATTTTATTGGGATGTTATGTGATAGACCAACACAAAGTGTAGGTGATAAAGGAAATATCCCAAGCTTTGAACATCTCATGGAGCACTGTTCAATCCATCATTGGAAATGGAAAGAGTATGGCACAACTGCAAACCTACCAAGACATGGCCGTCCACCTAAACTGCCAGGCCAGGCAAGGAAAGCTTTAATCGGATAAGCAGCCAAGAGGCCCATGGTAACTCTGGAGGAGCTGAAGAGATCCACAGCTCAGGTTGGAGAATCTGTCCACAGGACAACTATTAGTCGTGCATTCCACAAATATGGTCTTTATGGAAGAGTGGCAAGAAGAAAGCCATTGTAGAAAGAAAATCATAAGAAGTCTGGTTTGCGGTTTGCGAGAAGCCATGTGGGGGACACAGTGAACATGTGGAAGAAGGTGCTCTGGTCAGATGAGACAGAAATTTAACTTTTTGGCCTGAAACCAAAACACTACGTGTGGTGTAAAACCTACACTGCACATCACCCTGAACACACCACCGTGAAACATGCTGCCATCATGTTGTGGGGATGTTTTTTTTCAGCAGGGACATGGAAGCTGGTTAGAGTTGATGGGAAGATGGATGGAACCAGATACAGGGCAAGCAAAACTCAGATGAGAGCTTTTTGTTTGAAAATGCAACCGTGTGTATGCTCCATCTGTCTTTTGCTGACGGAATTTCAGCCAGCAAAAGATTGAGAACATGTTCTCTATTTTTTGGTCGGGTAAAGTTCCTATCAGAAAATGCAATCGTCTGTATGCAATTCGGACCCACAAAAAATCACGCATGCTTGGAAACAATTAGACTCATGCTTGGAAGCATTGAACTTCATTTTCTCGGCTTGTCGTAGTGTTGTACGTCATCGCGTTCTTGATGGTCGAAAGTTCCGAGAACTTTTGTGTGACCGGGTATATGCAAGACAAGTTTGAGCGGAATTCTGTCGGAAAAAACATCCAAGATATTTTGGACGGAAATTCCGCTCGTGTGTACACGGCATTAGAAGAAAACCTGTTAAGCCCCATACACACGGTCGGACTTTTTCATCAATTTGGTCCGATCGGACAAGGTTGTTGAAAAATCAGACCGTGTGTATGCACCATCGGACAGTGTTCGTCGGTTTGTCCGTCGGACAAAGTCTTATCTCCTGCTGGAATGATTTGCCGTCAACCCGGTCCGATCACACCAAATCCGAGCGTGTGTACGCTTGTCCGACGGACAAAGTGCTACGCATGCTCAGAAGAAATTCTGTGACGGAAGCGCTCGGTCAGGTAAAACTACCTTTCCTAATCGACACAGCACATTCGTCACGCTGCAATGTTAAAATGTCTTTAATGCAGCGCATTCTCTTTTTCTTTACAATGCAACAAGAATGACATGTTTTAGCTGCTCCTATTCACCCGCACTTCTCACAAACTTACTTCTTTATTACTTTGCAGCATTTATACACTACATGTTTATTTTTACTCTGAACGGAAAAGAATCTTTGTTATTTTTTTACCATGATTTGTCTTTTTTTTTTTTTTTTGGGGAATACATATTTGAATGTTTTTTTTTTTTTTTTTTGGAGGGGGGTTGTGTGTCTCAAATTACCAAAAACACATTATTTACATTTGTATTTCTTGCTTAAATTTACTAGGAGGTTGTTTGTTGTTGTTGCCCCTTGTTAATTCTACTTTAGGATTAGTGAAATGTACCAGCCTACTCAAAGAAAAACTGTCATTGTAGCAAAGTAAAACACAATAGTCAATGATTATTTCAAATCAAAAAAACCTTTATTTAGGTCACACCAACAAACCAAAGAGGAACGCAGCCATGGTGAAACTTGGGGAATTTGCAAAGTCTAGGCCCCCCACGGCAACCATCATTGTCCAAGCGTAGAAAATTGGGGGCCTGAGGAGTACGTATATTAAGGGGAGTGCAATCTGGTCGTGAAGTCCAAAGTATCCGGAACTGCAGCAGATGCCATCTAGGTCCCCAGGCTCTGGTACTACAAGAGGCTCCATCTTCTCTCACACCAGACTGATTGCAGGTCGTCACTCTCAGGTCTTCCTTCCACGCTTCCTTCCACGCTGTGGCTGTCGTGCTGGTGGGGTGGCAGAAGGAGGAGGAGGAGGAGGAGGAGGTGGAGCATGGTAGCTATGGCAAACATGTGTGACTGGGGTCATCTCCCCAGCCCTACCCTTATTTAGGACATGGAGGATGAGCCCCTCACACATGTTGCGTTGCCTCACCTCCATACCCATCATTTTTGTGACAACCACCGAGCCAAAGGTCTCCTCGTCGGCGGGTGTGGCATGTAGGGAGTCTGAAGCCTCTCTGATCATCCGGAGCGCTGACTGTGCCGCATAACCCCCCCTTCTCGCCCTTCTGTACGGAAGGCGGAGGAGAGGGATTTGGGAGTCAGTCAGGCTCCGAGGCCTAGCCCCCTCTTGGCTGCCACTACCCAGCTGGTGGCTGCCACTAACCCCTGCCTCCTCCTGACTGCCACCTTCCACAGCCACCTCCTGGCTGAGGTCTTCCTGTGTAGGAAAAAGGGACATAGTTTCAGTTATTTGTTCATCAAACACACACAATTCTCATCTAGTGACTGGTGCAAAATGTTTACAAATAGAAAACCATACAATTCTCAGCCCAGCAGTTTAGATTCTGGCCCCAAATGTCTCCCACACCACTGTCTGTTGATATGTCAAACACGTTAGGAACTAAGCAATTGGCGATCCTGAATTAAGTGAACATCATTCATTATTCCCATAAATGGTAACAAAACTACTATACCTGGAACAAGCTGGGCTCCTCCACCTCTTCCATACTGGAAGGCCCAGGTTGCTCCTCGGAAGCCTCATCAGGGGTGGGCTGTGCGCAAGGAAGCGTGGAAGGAGGAGTTGAGGTTGGCTCCGTGACATCAGCCTGGTCCTTCAGAAAATGGAGACTCTGATAGTACCAGAGCTTGGGGACATAGACCTCATCTGCTGAAGTTGCAGTTTCCTCAGACTTCACGACCTTCTTCCTCTCCCTGATATACGCACTCCTCAGGCTGCCAATTTTCTTTCTAATATCATCAACAGTTGCCGTGGGGAACCTTGGCTTGACAAATTCCACAAGTTCCTCCAGGGCTGCGTGCCTCTTTGGTTTGTTGGTGTAATGTGGGTGTATACCCTGCCACAATATGGGAAAATCCCTGTATTTGGCAATGAAGAGGGGGGAGAAAACTCATGTCGTTGAATCCCTTCATATCAATCTCTGCAAGACACAACAACACACCAAACCCTATAAATTATGTCAGGCTAAACTCTCCTAATCTTCTCCATAAAGAAGCCTCAAGTTCAAATCAGTCTAGGCTAGTTATGTACCAACGTTAAATTGTACCTTCGTTTGTAGCGATCGTCTCGTGTGAGTTTTCTCTCCCCTCGTCTCCCAGATCGTGGCTACGACACAGGCGTGTGACGTTTTATATACACTGCGCATGCTTCAAACTCCGCCCGCCCCTGACGATCTTTCTCGTCTATTCCCCACCCCTTCTCTTTACGGCGTAGTGGGGAGAGCACATGGCGGGGACACAGCAGGTGCGCCACAAATATCCCACCAACGAGGAGGAGGACGAGGAAAGTCCGGAGGCAGAAACGTCCCGATCCCGGAACCTGAAATTCAAGGCCTCCAATATGTCATTTGGAGAAATGTTGGAGATGGTGGACATATTAAAGAGGAGCGACTATGATGGGAAGTATGGGCCTTACCTCAACCCCAATGTCCGCAAGGCCAAGATCATGTCTAAAGTTGTGAGAAGGCTGTACAATAATTTTGGGGTACAACGATCCAAGGAGCAACTCAGGAAACGCTGGTCAGACCTGAAACTGAGGGAGGCCGATCAGTACAGAAAGATCAAGAGAATTCTTCAAAAAAGTAAGTAGTTGTGTTTTGTGTTTGATTTCTTGCTTGCATACTGCTCCATTGTGTTTTGATTTTTACCAAGTTGTACATTCCAAAATGGCCACTTTCAGGTTCGTCTGTGCATTCGATCGTACTCAGCCTCGATCTTTCTGCCACTGTCATGGTCGTGTGTGTGTGCATTCGATCGTACGCAACCTCGATCGTTCGGCCACTTATAATACGATGTTTGGTGTTTTTTTGGGGAAAGGAAGTTTGTTCTCACTAGAAATGTCATCAAGAATGTAAAGCCAATTTATTCAATGTAAAGGAGAGGTCACTCAGTAGCTGTTTACCCATCTGGACTCTAGAGCACTAGTGCTGGGACACCCAAACCCCCTTTTTATTATGCTTTTCCACACATGTGCTCCAGTGGATACTAGAGGGGGGTCTCCATCACACAAACTTCTACCAAAAAGCTAGTCAGTTTAGCACCTTTACAAAGTGACTTAATTCATGTAGTTGACATTTGTAACTGGCCAAACTAAAATAGTGTCCGTCACTTTCAAGCAATGTTTGTCATTTCCTATTTCTGCCCTCAATAGCTTGTGTTGCTAAATCTTCCTTTTGGACATTCTCATAGGGGAGCGAAAACTTGGGCCGTCTGAGGAAACCCCCAAACCAACACCTACCAAAAAAGGGGAAAGAGCAGAAGCAGAGGAGGAGGAGGAGGAGGAAGGAGAGATCATCGAACTTGGAGAAATTGTCACCACAACAGGTGAGTGTGGGAGAACACAGCTACTGGTAAGCTAATCCATGTATGGCTGCCTCATTTCCAACACCCCATTTTTGTTTGTTTGTGGTTTTTAGGTGACGTGGATGTTGTGGAAGAAAAATCGCACTTTACCACAGAGAGTGCCCACGTACTCATCGGAGAGATAATGGTCTGCAATAGAGATCTAGATGACATAAAGCAAAACATCAATGATGTTCAACAAAAATTGAAGAACATCATTGATATTTTAGGAAAAATATGAAAACGCACCAAGTAATTAACACACATTTGTGCCAGCTTCAGAACACATTTGCAACTTAAAAACTGTCTGAAATTTGGAACATGCACACATTGTGTCCACATGTGCTAGCTCCCACCATGGTGGATGAATGGCAACGTTTTTTTGGGGGTGCAAACACTTTACGAACTACGAAAGTGGTTGTGGTGAAGGGGTTGCACCCCCAAAAAACGTCCATTCATCCCCATGATGGAAAATGGCACTTTTGAAGCTTCTAGGCATGTGTTTTACCATCTAATGACCATTTTCAGTCCCAAATTGTGTGCATGTTCCAAATTTCCACTTTTCGGGGGTGACCCCCCCATGTGATGAAGGCAAGATCAAACACACTTTGAACATATAGTCATGTCTGATCTTGTCTTCACTTTACAAAGTTGAACTTTCCAAGTTCCTAGGTTCTGTTTTGCTCCATGCCTGGTTTTACCAATTGCGGAATGTTTGTAAACAATGTTGTAAATAACCAAGATGTTGTCAGTTTTGGCGTGAAGATTGTAAACGCACTTGGGAATGTTTTCCTAGTAAACTTTTATTTTTCTAAATGTGTGGCTTCCTTATTTAAAAAACACAATGCATTATGTATGTAAAATGAAAAGGATATGGGGGGCAATGGGTGTTATTTACTAAAGGCAAATCCACTTTGCACTCCAATTTTCTTTCCCGGGGAACTTTTTCAATGCACTTGTAGAGCATAGCGGATTTGACTTATGTAAATGACACCCACAGTGCTTTGTACGAAAACACGGAGCACAGCATTTTGGAGAATACACACATGTCAGACCTGGTGATGAAAAGGAGTATTTTGGGTGTCAGTTATGCAGTACAAACCTTCTCTAGACCAAAGATTAGGTAGCAAACACACAACATGAGAATAATCTTTTTGGGAAGAAGAGACTGTTACCTCCTTTTGCCCAGAAAGTGCATTCCCACTGTCGAAGGCAAAGGGAAAAAATGTCAAAGTAAAATAAGCTAAAAAGAAGACTGAAATGACATGAAATCATAGGTTGGTTAAAATATCAGATTTATTAAAAAATGCCTCTCACACATCGTCAGGCAGAGCAATGGCCCCCCTACCCACAAAGTACTGCATATATTGGTCCCGGACCACACGGGCATTTAGAGGGGGCAAGCCTGGACGTGCCACTCGAAGGGCTGTGAGTTCGGCATTTGGAGGGCCCTCCACATCTGGGCCAACGGGCACCACATAGTTCCTGTTATGTCTTTTGAGGAAGTTGTGCAATATGCAACAGGCAAGAACTATGTGGTTCAGTTTGTATTCCGCCAAGTTAAATGCCGTCAGGAACAGGCGGAAGCGGCTGGCCAGGATGCCAAAAGCGTTCTCCACAACTCTTCTGGCTCTGGACAGCCTGTAGTTGAAGACCCTCTGGTCCGGGGTGAGGGTCCTCATCGGGAACGGCCTCATCACATGGGGAGTCAACGCAAACGCTTCATCTGCGACAAAGACGAAGGGGAGTCCTTCGGCATTCTCCTCTGGAGGTGGCAAGCACAGACTGCCACTTTGGAGACGCCAGTAGAACTCCGTGTGCGTAATGGCCCCACCATCCGATATCCGGCCGTTCATCCCCACGTCCACATACATAAACTCGTATGTTGCCGACACCACCGCCAACATCACTACACTATTAAACCCTTTATAATTATAATAGTAGGACCCCGAGTTGGGCGGTGGGACGATGCGGACGTGTTTCCCATCAATTGCCCCTCCGCAGTTAGGAAAGTCCCAACGGCTGGCAAAGTGGGAGGCCACAGTCTGCCATTCCTGTGGCGTGGAAGGGAACTGTGGAGTGAAACCAGAAAAAAAAAATTAGTCACTTTGCACCTAAACATTGCAAGCAGATTAGACAATCAACATCTTGGAACAAGAGCATTGTCTAAAATTGGAGGCTGGAAAGTATTTGCACAGAAAAGTAGAGGCTCCCCTTCACAGATTACTCACCCCCCCATCAATCCCCCCACTTCTGATGGGCCATTGGCAATAACTAGGGGTTTTGGGGGGGGGGGTGGTGGACAGCTAACCCTCTGCACTTCATTGATTGGCAAATGGCTCAATAATGTGGGCTAGTTTGGCCAGACCCTCTGTACTTAACACTATTGGCAGGCCACAGGAAAGATCAAATAACATTTCAACCCCCCCCCCCCCAAAAAAGGCAGGCACAGTGTGACATTATTAAATTACCAAGCAAGCTAATAGGAGGGAAAGAAGACAAAAAAATAGGAAATGGAATGTATGGAGGCAGTCCCTTGCACTACATGCTTTGCTGAATTCATCCCTAAAGATGCGCACTATAAAGAGGTAGGTATATAGTGTGTATGGACCTTGGGAAAGCCAGCAGATAAAGGATTGGTACCATCTGACAGAGCAGTTGGGGGAGGGGGTTCCTAATGAGTTTGCCCCCCCCCCCCCCCACCAAAAGAACAAAAAAAGGGGGCTCTACATGAAGTAAACCACACAGCAAACATTTGTGCATATTTTAGGGGGTGTTTTGGGGCAAACAATACTATGCAGCAGACAAAAGACATTGCTTAAGTGACTAGGCCATAGGTGTCTATTGGGGCAGAAGAGCATGCTGGTGAGGTAAGTGAAGGGAAAAATGCATGAAGGAGAAAAGGGGCACAGCATATTAGAACATATTGCAATCATGGTAATTAGGGAAGGAGGTCAAAAATACAAGTCATTAGCAAACAGAGCATACATAGAAGGGAATAGTAAAGTAGAAATGTTACCTTAATATAGTCCTCCTGCAGGACCTGAATGATGGCAGAACAGGTCTCTGGAATAATGATTCCCAGGGCCTGGGGAGAGATACCTGAAGAGAACTTCAAATCCTGAAGACTTCTCCCTGTCGCCAAGTACCTCAACGTGGCAACAAGCCTCTGCTCCGGAGTAATGGCTTGTCTCATGCAGGTATCCTGCCGGCTGATAAAGGGGGTCAGCAAAGCCAAAAGACGGTGAAAATCGGGGTCCGTCATCCTGAGAAAGTTCCTGAAATCATCAGGATTATTCTCCCGGATCTCACGAAGCAAAGGCATGTGCGAGAACTGGTCACGCTGAAGCAACCAATTCTTGGTCCACATACTCCTCGTCACTCTGTTCATGGACGGGTCTTGGGTCAAAGCTAAAAGCCCGACACCAATTCCGCGTACAGCACGAACTCGGCGACGAGTACGCACGGGAAACATCGCTCAGAAGGTCACAAAAGGTCGGCTGGTCAGAACGGACAAACAGAAAGCACCGATAAACAGCAAGGCCTGAAAGAACGAAGTGAATAGCAGCAACGAGCAGACAATAAGCAGTGCAAATCAAAGCGTCCTATATCAAGATATAGGCCGCAATGACCAACAAATGCGAACTGACTACACGCACTAATAAACAGATACGCACGACAAGCACAAACTGAAGAGCAGTAACGATCTGAGTCAGAAATCTGAGAAGCGCGAATCTTAAGTCACCAAACTTCCACTAACTCTCGATAAACACGGGATCAGCAGAAGGAGCCCAACGGGTGCCTGACGTGGTGCTGAACTTCCCTTTTCTAATCTCGTGGACGACGACTTACGTCACGACGTTCTTCCGGACCGGATATTCCGACAACGTAGTCCGACCGTGTGTACGCAACGCCAACATCGGACAAAGTACGTCGGACAAAGTCCGACTGACCTGGTCCGCGGATTGTCCGAGCGTGTGTATGGGGCTTTAGAGTCTGCAAAATAATTGAGACTGGGCTGGAGGTTTATCTTCCAGCAGGACAACGACCCTAAACATACAGCCAGAGCTAAGATGGAATGGTTTAGATCAAAGCATATTTATGTTTTAGAATGGACCAGTCAAAGTCCAGACCTAAATCTAATTGAGAATATGTGGCAAGACTTGAAAATTTCTGTTCACAGATGCTCTCCATCCAATCTGACAGAGCTTAAAGAGGGGTTCCCACAAAAAATTTAAAGTCAGCAGCTACAAATACTGCAGCTGCTGACTTTTAATAATCAGATACTTACCTGTCCTAGGGTCCAGCGATGCGGGGGATCGAAGCCCCGCTCGTCCCCCCCTCCGCTCGGCGGCACCGACATTTTAACTGTGGGCGCCCGGCTGTGGCTTCACAGCCGGGCACCCACTGCGCATGTGCAAGCCGCGCCATACACCATCATTGGCCGCGCAATCTTCTGGGACTGGTCACGTGTCCCAGATGATTGACAAGAGGGAGGGGGAGAGGCGATCAGGAGCCCAGGCACCGAAGGAGGCAGACTATGAGGGACCCCCTAGCAACAGGCATTTAGAGGTGAGTAAAAAAAAAAACTATTTCTCAAAATGTTTTTTTTATTTATTTTTTTTAGCACATTAATACATTTTTGTTTCTTGGGATGAAACTTCACTTTAAACTATTTTGTAAAGAAGAATGAGAAAAAATGTCACTCTCTAGATATGCAAAGCTGGTAGAGACATCGCCAAAAAGACTTGCAGCTGTAATTGAAGCGAAAGGTGGTTCTACAAAGTATTGACTCAGGGGGGCTGAATACAAATGCACGCCACACTTTTCACATATTTATTTAACATTTAACATTTTAACACAAAATAACATTTTTTGAAAATCATTTATCAATTTCCTTCCACTCCACAATTATGTGCCACTTTCACTATCACATAAAATCTCAATAAAGTGCATTTATCTTTTTGGTTGTAACAGGACAAAATGTGGAAAATGTCAAGGGGTATGAATACTTTTTCAAGGCACTGTATAGTAGCAGGCTTTTCAATGTGATCATTACTGGAAAACAAATTCAAACTTTCTTTTTTGTGGGTGTTACATGAAATCAGAAAAATGTGAAGTTTTATGTACTGTCTAGTAATGGATCATCTGGAACGTGTATAAAATGCAGGTGCACATTATCTTGTATAGCTTGCATGCATACATATTCCAAAAGAAAAAAAAAGATTACCAAGAATTTATCCAATAAGGACAATTCCTAAAGAAGCAAGTGATTTTACAGATGATGGTTTTAGACTTTGGCCAAGAACTGTCTAAATAGGCAATCGTGGTGCTGCCTTCCCTACCCTGAATATCATTGTAGTAAATGTAGTCGTGCTTATAGTCTTAAATATGTCAGAGAAGTTGAATTGAGCTTTAAAGTTTCTCTAGCTAGGTAAAAAGGGTGATGTCATTAGAATAACTTTTTCTTGGTTATTTATTATACTTGCACAATCACCATAAGAGTTAATGTATTGCCTCCGTTGTGTTACATTCAGCCACTAGATTGAACATTACAAGTAGCTGAGAATTAATTATAATTGGAAACAAAAGAGGATTGTATTACTTAAGGCAAAGCTATGAAACATGGCATTGTCAAATTATCAGAAAAGTGGGAAAATAGAAAGAACAATCAATCCGGTTTCCAATGAAGATCCTGAGTGATCAAGGGAACCATGCCTCAGGGGATACATTATACCAGCATGTTTTCAAACCTGAAATGTCATTTATTATCTGTGATGAAAGAAAATAATGATTATTATGTGGGAGGTACCGGAGGGCAATTGCTGCTGGTCTTGTTAAAAAGCTTGAGAGTCAGTGCACATATTGCAGATGTAGCCATGGTGTTGCAGCTAGAAACAAATAATCCGTCAAATCGCCCCACTGCTAGACTTCATACATCACTTCTAGAGACTTTGCGAGTTTTGTTTTTGTTGTTTTATTGGGGGGTACAACTTGGGTAGGGATAGGAATATGGGATGCGCATAGGATAAGTTATTGCCATCATATTTTAGAATTTAGTACATTCTGATCAAATTAGAGCCAGAAGATGTAATATGCATATTGAATTAGATACGAATCTCCTCCTGCATCTCCATGCAGACTGTTGTTCCTCTTGCGGTTCGACCTCTGCAGACTACTACCTCTAATGCCATGTACACATGGTTGGATTTTCCGACAGAAATGTTTGATGGGAGCTTGTTGTCGGAAATTCCGACCGTGTGTAGGCTCCATCGGACATTTTCCATCGGAATTTTCGACAAACAAAATTTGAGATCTGGATCTCAAATTTTCCGACAACAAAATCCGTGTGTACACAATTCTGAAGCACAAAGTTCCACGCATGCTCGGAATCAAGCAGAAGAGCCCCACTGGCTATTGAACTTTTTCTCGGCTCGTCGTTCTTGGCGATCGGAATTTCCGACAAGATTTGTGTGACCCTGTGTATGCAAGTCAAATTTGAGTCAACATCCGTCGGAAAAAAAACATGGATTTTGTTGTCGGAATGTGCGATTGCGTGTACGTGTCATAAGAGTTCTCCATCCATCACCGTGTGTTGAATAGAGACACCGCTTTTGAATGTGTAAAAGCAGAGTTCTTAGATCTCTTTCACCTCCTGCCCAAAACTTAGTTCCTCCTGCACAGACTTATTTCCTCCTGCACAAAACTTGTAGTTACTAATTGAAGCATGACACACCCTCTTCTATTGAATAGTAGTGGCCCACTCCGAATAAGCCTCTCCACTGGCTCTGGTTGCTTGCTGCCACTAGGCCTGAGGCCTGCAGAACCTCTTCCTGGAGGCCCAGTGGGTTAAAAGCATATCTTCTAGGAAATATGGACTACTGTTTCCAGCCAGCCCAACTTACAAATCATGTGCCCGCAGGCAACATCGACTTGACACAGATCCCCACAGTCTCTTTTCTGCTTCAGAACTCTCCATTATCCACCATATTCCCTCACAGACTCTTTAGCGCCTCCAGCCCTCCACTGTGGTAACACTCACCGACCTTCCAACAGCCCTGAGTCCTTGATGAGGAACTTTGACTGGACCATGCATAACGACAGTTTCACCTGCCCCTCTGCTCCAGGAATTCCCTGCCATCCGACTGTGTGGTGGCAGAGACATTGCCAATGACCGTATAGAGGCAATGTTCCCTTACAGCTCTCCCTGGGCCTCCTCCTGTGATCGGCGCACCCCCCCGCGCAGATGGTCAGGGCTAACACACAAGCTGCCTGCCACTCCAGCTCTAGGCCCAGCCCCCTTTCTAGAACATTCTCCTCAGAACAGGGGAGGCGCCTCAGAACTGAATTGCAGGTGGTCACACCCACTTCTACTCTGACCACTCCCAGCCCCCAGACCAAAACAGACAGGCCTAGCTTGCAGCATAGGCCTGCCTAAATTTGCCTGTGCTGGATTACCTAATAAAATAAACCTTACTAGCACCTACCTATTGGTAGAGGGTGCTACACAGGCATACTATAATATACAGTATCTCAAAAAAGTGAGTACACCCCTTACATTTTTGTAAATATTTTATTCTTTTCATGTGACAACACTGAAGAAATTACACTTTGCTACAATGTAAAGTAGTGAGTGTACATCTTGTATAACAGTGTAAATTTGCTGTCCCCTCAAAATAACTCAACACACAGCCATAAATGTGTAAACTGCTGGCAACAAAAGTGAGTACACCCCTAAGTGAAAATGTCCAAGTTGGGCCCAAATTGTCAATATTTTGTGTGGCCATCATTATTTTCCAGCACTGTCTTAACCCTTTTGGGCATGGAGTTCACCAGAGCTTCACAGGTTGCCACTGGAGTCCTCTTTCACTCCTCTATGACGACATCACGGAGCTGGTGGATGTTAGAGGCCTTGCGCTCCTCCACCTTCCATTTGAGGATGCCCTACAGATGCTCAATGGGATTTAGGTCTGGAGACATGCTTGGCCAGTCCATCACCTTTATCCTCAGCTTCTTTAGCAAGGCAGTAGTCATCTTGGAGGTGTGTTTGGAGTCGTTATCATGTTAGAATACTGCCCTGCAGCTCAGTTTCTGAAGACAGGGGATCATGCTCTGCTTCAGTATGTCACAGTACATGTTGGCATTCATGGGTTCCCTCAATGAACTGTAGCTCCCTAGTGCTGGCAGTACTCATGCAGCCCCAGACCATGACACTGCTACCACCATGCTTGACTGTAGGCAAGACCCACTCGTCTTTGTAATCCTCACCTTGTTGCTGCCACACACTCTTGACACCATCTGAATCAAATAGGTTTATCTTGGTCTCGTCAGACCACAGGACATGGTTTCAGTAATCCATGTCCTTAGTCTGCTTGTCTTTAGCAAACTGTTTGCAGGTTTTTTTTGTGCATCATCTTTATAAGAGGCTTCCTTCTGGGGTGACAGCCATGCAGACCAATTTGATCCAGTGTGCAGCGTATGTTCTGAGCACTACAGACTGACCCCCACCCCCCCCTTCAACCTCTGCAGCAATGCTGTCAGCACTCATACATCTATTTCCCAAAGACAACCTCTGGATATGACACTAAGCATGTGCACTCAACTTCTTTGGTCAACCATGGCAAGGCCTGTTCTGAGTGGAACCTGCCCTGTTAAACCACTGTATGGGCTTGGCCACTGTTCTGCTGCTCAGTTTCAGGGTCTTGGCATTCTTCTTATAGCCTAGGCCATCTTTATGTAGAGCAACAATTCTTTTTTTCAGATCCTTTTTTTTTCCAGAGAGTTCTTTGCCATGAGGGGCAATGTTAAACTTCCAGTGACCAGTATGAGAGAGTGAGAGTGATAACACCAAATGTAACACACCTGATCCTCATTCACACTTGAGACCTTGTAAAACAAATGAGTCACATGACATCTGGGAGGGAAAATGGCTAATTGGGCCCAATTTGGACATTTTCACCTAGGGGTGTACTCACTTTTGTTGCCAGCAGTTAGGACATTAATAGCTGTGTGTTGAGTTATTTTGAGGAGACAGCAAATTTACACTGTTATACAAGCTGTACACTCACTGCTTTACATTGTAGCAAAGTGGCATTTCTTCAGTGTTGTCACATGAAAAGATAGAATACAATTTTTACAAAAATGTGAGGGGTGTACTCACATACTGTACATGGCTACAGCAATACATTCATAGAAATATTTGCATTGATGCTTTCAATCCTTTCAAAGACTAATCAGTCTGTGGCAAGCTTTAGTATTGTACATATATACAGAAGTGTACATTAAAATGTAGTATGGAATGCAATTTGGTCCTTCATAAAATGTGGAGCACAGCATGGATGGTAAGCTCTACTGGATTTCCACCAGACATATCGTTTGGTGTTGAGGCCAAATAATTACATTTTAGTCTCATCTGACCATAACACCTTTTTCCATGTGGCCTCTGAATCTTCAAGTTGCGTTTAAGGTGGTCAAATGAGACAAAAATTGAATTATTTGGCCTCAACACCAAAGGATATGTCTGGAGGAAATCCAATACAGCTCACCATCCAAATAACACAATTCCTACAGTAAAGCATGGAGGTGGTAATATCCTGTTATGGGGGTGTTTCTCTGCTGCAGGGACTGGAGCACTTGTTAGGATAGAAGAAAAATGGATGGGGCAAAATACCATCAAATTCTTGAGGAAAATCTGATGCCCTCTGCCAGAAAGTTATCAATGGGAAGAAGGTTTACCTTCCAACATGAAAATGAGGGCTATTTACTAAAGGCAAATCCACTTTTCACTACAAGTGCACAGTCGCTGCAGATCTGAGGGGGACATGCAAGGAAAATAAAAAACAGAATTTTAACTTACATATGAATGGATGATAAAATCAGCAGAGCTTCTCCTCATTTCAGATCTTCCCCTCAGATGTACAGTGACTGCACTTTCCGTGCACTTTCAAGTGCACTTGGAGAGCACTTGTAGTGATAAGTGGATTTGCCTTTAGTAAATCAACCCCATAGACCCAAAGCACACAGCAAAAATTACCACACAGTGGTTGAAGGAAAAAATGGTGACTGTCCTTACATGGCTTAGTCAGAGCCCAGACTTAAACCCCATTGAAAATCTGTGGAATGACCTAAAGACTGCTGTCCACAAACAGTCACATCACATTTAACTGACCTTGAGAAGTTCTGCAAAAAAGAGTGGACAAATATTGCAAAGTCTAAAGCCCCATACACACGGTCGGAAAATCCGACCACAAAATCCATCGGATTTTTTCCGACGGATTTTGTCCGACACTGGTGTTGCATACACACTGTCGGACAAAGTTGTTGGAAAATCCGATCATTCTGAACGTGGTGACGTTTGTTGCCTACGACGGGACTACGTAGAGGCTAGTAGCCAATAGCTTTGGTCTTGTAATTTGATCTGAGCATGCGTGGCACTTTGTCCGTCGGAATTCGCTACACACGATCGGAAAAAGTCAGATAGGACTTTGTTGTCGGAAAATTTGAGAGCAGGAGATAAAACTTTGTCCGTCGGAAAGTCCGACGGAAAAAGTCCTACACACGGTCAGAATTTCCGACAACATTGTCCGATAGGACATTTTCCATCGGAAAATCCGACCGTGTATACGGAGCATTAGTGTGCAAAGTTAGTAGAGACATATCCCAACAGACTAAAGACTGTAATTAAAGCAAAATGTGGCTCAACAAAATACTGACATAAGTGTGTGTGTGTGTGGGGGGGGGGGGGGGGGTGATCCCATTTCCAGATCAGTGATTCTGTTTTTGATTTTTTTTTCCTGACATGTTGCTGTTATATCTTTCACTTGGATGTTATAAGTTGTACTAGTAAATACAGCCAGTGTGTATTAATTTTAAAGGGGGTGTTTTTTTTTTTGTATACCCACTGTAGAAGGTGTCATAAGAATACTGAATTCTAGTATATCCTTATTCATGTTTTACTGCATTTTCTTGTCCAAAGCACCCTAAAATACAGAAATGGGTCATCAAGGCACACTAAAGCACAGTGCTTTAAGAGCTTTAATCTACTCCAGCACATCAAAACACACTTTTAAAAAGTTGACTCTAGTCTTACAGTTGAAGTAGAATAGTAAAGTATCGAACCAGGCAGAACTTCAGCAATGCAGGTTTATTAACAGCTGATAACATACAGGTTTATGTTCAACGTATTACAAGATACAGGTCTAATGTATACAGTTTCTTACAACGCAAGCATGTTATATATAGGTATTCTTATCCTGTAACCAAATTGAAACAATTGTGAATTGTTCTCTCCTTGAACCAGAATGGGTCTTTTCTGCCAATTATTGGGAACCCATCACCTGATAGGGAACAGTCGATCGACCAGTGGTCTGGTCCCCTCACAGAGTTTTGGGTTCCTGCTCGACCAAGTTCGCGAGGGAAATTTACCTGAGACCACACTCTGGAGCAAGTTAAGAAGTTTTCTCTGACTTGTACGAGGAGACAAGTTACGGACAGGTATTTGCCCATTGGTTCTGACCGTCTGCCACCCTTGCAATAGGGCTGCATAGACAAACAGTCAGCTTGATAGACGCCTATCTGACTTGTCTGTCTAACAATTGTAGAGCTTGCATTTATATACCCTTTACAAGCCTTATCTCAGTCATATCTCTTAGATGGTCACTAAGATTTACGTCAATGTAACTATCCATAAATCTGACACCTGTTCTACAACCAGATAAACTTAATTATTCCCATAATTTCTATATGTTCATTAAAGTGATTTATAACTGCTTTCGTCCAATTAAAAACACCTGTGTAGAGACAGTCTGGCACCCAGCTGTGTTATCAAACTCTCCTCATCTTGATAAGATTTAACTTAAATTCAAGGGTGACAGATTTATGATTTTGGGAGAATGAACTTTCAATAACCCCACCAGATGTGTTATATGTCTCACTATATGTATGTATTTTAACAGTTTTAATGAGGGCACAAACAGACCTTTGTTAGACCCTGTCAAACTTAATTAATGTTCTGTACATAACTTTCCCGTATTCCACCTAATTGTTTTAACCACCTGTTTTCTTATCTGTCTGAGACAATTCTATATAACTTGAATCTATTCTAATGAACTTTCGCCCAGTAAACTATCTTATAAAAAGTATGAGAAAGAAGCAGAGAGGTCATCTAAAGTTCAACATTTAAAATGAAATCTTTCTAAATCTATGGAAAACACAGTATACATATTAAAGATTAATAATTGTTGCTTACTTATTGAATAACACTATTGATAAAACCACTACTATATAATAATAATAATAATATGAATAATAATAATAATTATCAATAAATTATATGCAAATCAAATACGAATAATATGAAATACATTGGCTAGTATGAGATTCTACAACACAGTGCCACAAACTCTAAGCTTGTAGCACCCTAAACTTCTGACTCAACAACAATACCTTCCAGGACTACTGGATACAAAACAAGCAAAGGGATGATATGGGAACCAAAGTCTCTGTACCCCACCAGCTAACCGTGTCCTACAGAAATAGCTGTAGGAGAGATATAGTTGGCAACTCCATAGTCCTCAAGTATTTAATTTTGCCATACCAGTGAGTACACAGACAGTGGCAGGCGCGTTTCGGTGATAAGCCTTGTTCACATGACTGGTATGGCAACATTAAATACTTGAGGACTATGGAGTTGCCAGCTGTCTTTTCTCGATGACTGTCTTGTTTTTTGGTGGATGGGAGGACACCACAGCTTAGGCACCCAGATTGTGACTTCCAGTTTTTACCTAAACTCCACTGCTCTGAGCGATGCATAATTTTGTTTGAATCATAGGAGAGATATAGTATTTGACCTATAGTAATAGCATTGAGTGACAGCTCATTGCGTAAAACCTGCTATTCCACCTAGATGTTCCCATCCCATAGTTGACAGTTGTCCCTTTTTTTTCCAAGGACAGTGCTCTGTTTTTGAAATTTGTCCCTGGAAATTTTATCCCCAGACACTGATTATTGTCACACTAAAATTTCTGTTTAAAGGATAATGTGTCATCTATTACCCACCACTCCACACTGTATAATAACTTGCATGTTCAACACTCCACACGCCTCTATTCTGTAAACTGTGCTAAATGTTCAGTACTGCACATGGCTGCACTCCACACTGTGCTGTGCATTATATGCTACACATCACTCTACTCTGTACACTGTGCTGTATGTTCTGTACTCGACATCCCTCCCCTCTTCACACCATATGTAAACCATTCTAGTCTTTTCACAATTCTTTACATTCTATACTGCAAACTGTTCCACTGTATAATTTGTGTTGTATATTCTATACACTCCACATCTTCTCTTTGCATGCTGTGTTGTACATTATATAAGCCACACCACTCAGCTCTACAGAGCACTGTGCTATGGATTTCATACTGCACATGGCTCCACATTATACACTTTTATGTATGTTAAATTGTCCAAAATGCTTTACCTGTATAGTACAGAACCTTTCACTACTTGTTGTTTCTCCTCAGACACACCAAATTGCATTCATGATCATGGACCCTTCAATGCCCAAATTGACATTTCTATTAGTAAATACAGTATCTGAAACATGTACAAAAAAATTAATTTCATATAGGTTTCATGCAATTATACTAAAAACTTTCACTTTATCTGTAGATCTGTAATAACTGTTTACAATATGCTTTATTAGTATTAGCAGAAATTCATAGTAATTCAAACAAATCCATTTTGCTTTCATAAAAAAAGGGAAATTTGGCAGTAAAATCTAATTTCTTTTCTAGACAGCTTATGCAATGTGTCTGCCATGTTAATGACTTCCACCTATTTGTTTGTTATCGCAGAAGAAAAAAATTGTACTGTTTGTCTTGTATTAGTTTACATTGCAGCTTCAGTTAGCCTGGTACATACATGAATATCAATGAGATGCAGCTAGGTTTGCAAATTCTGTCTGCCATTGTTTAGTGAAATGTCATTAATTGTGTCTGTTTAGTCATCTTTATTCCCAAGGAATTACTTCTACAAATCAAATTATGTTTTCAATGCATAGACAATCATGCTAATGCTGAAAAAAGGAACTAATCTATTTATAATCCATTCCTACTAGACTTATAGTCATGGTATTTATTTAAAACTCTCAGGGAGAGCTTATGTACGAATAAGCTGTGTATTAACCACTTCAGCCCCGGAAGAACATACCCCTTTCATGACCAGAGCATTTTTTGCGATTCGACACTGCGTCGCTTTAACTGACAATTGCGCAGTTGTCCAACGTTGACATCCTTTTTTTTCCCACAAATAGAGCTTTCTTTTAGTGGTATTTGATTTCCTCTGCGTTTTAAATTTTTTGCGCTATAAACAAAAAAAGAGCGACAATTTAAAAAAAAAAAAAAAATTATTATTTTGTACTTTTTGCTTTAATAAATATCCCCATTTTTTTTATAAAGCAAATTTTTTCTCAGTTTGGGCCGATATGTATTCTTCTACATATTTTTGGTAAAAAAAAAAATCGCAATAAGAGTATATTGATTGGTTTGCGTAAAAGTTATAGCATCTACAAAATAGGGAATAGATTTATAGCATTTTTATTATTATTACTTTTTTTTTACTAGTAATGGCGGCGATCTGCGATTTTTATCGTGACTGCGACATTATGGTGGACACATCGGACAATTTTTACAAATTTTTGGGACCATTGGCATTATTACATCGATCAATGCTATAAAAATGGATTGATTACTGTAAAAATGTCACTGGCAGTGAAGGGGTTAACACTAGGGGGCGATCTAGGGGTTAACTGTGTTCCCTGGGAGGTAATTCTAACTGAAGGGGGAGGGGACTGACTAGAGGAAGTGATGGATCATGGTTCCTAGCTAATAGAACACACGATCTGTCACTCCTGTCAGAACAGAACAGGGAAGTGTGTGTTTACACACACTCGTCCCTGTTCTGTGTCTCCTGCTCATGATTGGCCACGAGCAGCGCCTGCTATCCCGACCCCACGAGCCGACGTACAGCTAAGACGGCTCGCGCAGGGGAGACAACCTGCTGCAGTATAACTGCGGCGGTTGGTCGGAAAGCAGTTAAAGTAGAAGTTCACCCTAAAACTAAAATCTGCTAATCTACTAGCATCCAAGGAAAATTTGCTATACATACCTTTTTTTGAAGCCACTCCGGTCCGTTCCCCAGTGGTGGAAGCTCTGAAGAGGACACAGTCAACAATGGTTGTGAAATACCAGGGAAGTGACATCACCCATAGAGTTACTATGGGGCTTCTGTTGTCGCTGCCTCTCCTGTAACCGCCTCCACAGAGAAGCTGCAGCTGACAGTTTTGAAAAGGTATGTATAGTGATTTTTTCTTTACAGGACTAGATAGGGTAGTCTTATGCCGCGTACACACGTTCGGACTTTGCCCGCCGGACCTAGTCCAGCGGACAATCCGCCGGACTTTCCAGCGGGGCTTCGCCGGACTTTCCGAGCGCGTGACTTGCCCACACACGCCTGGACTTCTCCGGCGGACAATCCGCGGGAAAAAGTCAGCGGGACTTTTGAAAATTAACGGACTTGCCCACACACGGAGCAGTCCGTTCATTTAGAACGTAACTTCAGGTACGTAGCTAGCGTAGGCAGTAAATGCCGGTGCGCTAGCTCCGTCACCTGGCATGGATTTAAAGGGACTCCCCACGCCGAAAAACGGCGTGGGGGTCCCCCAAATCCATCTCAGACCCTTATCTGAGCACGCAGCCCGGCAGAGCAGGAAAGGGGTGGGGACGAGCGAGCGCCCCCCCCTCCTGAGCCGTACCAGGCCGCGTGCCCTCAACATGGGGGGTGCCCTGGGGAAAGGGGGGCCGTGCAGCCCCCCACCCCAAAGCACCTTGTCCCCATGTTGATGAGGACAAGGGCCTCTTCCCGACAACCCTGGCCAATAGTTGTCGGGGTCTGCGGGCGGGGGGCTTATCGGAATCTGGGAGCCCCCTTTTATAAGGGGGCCCCCAGATCCCGGCCCCCCACCCTATGTGAATGAGTATGGGGTACGATGTACCCCTACCCATTCACCTAAGGTGTAAAATGTAAAGTAAAAAAAACACACTTTTGAAAAAATATTTTATTGCACTGCTCCGGGGGTCTTCTTCCGTCTTGGGGGTTTTCTCGCCGGACTCCTCCGCCATTTACCTAGCTCTTTTACCGAGCGGACAAGTTCGGCTACCTTCTTCGTCGTCGCCGCCGTCGTCTGGTGGTCTCGATCCGCCTTCGGGGGTCTTCCGGGGTCTTCCGGGGTCTCTTCTGTTCTTGCCGCTGTCGTCGCTTTCTGCGTCGCCTTCTTCTTCTTCTTCCGCCTTCTTCTTCTTCTTCTTCTTCCGATCTTGACACGTCGCTCTCTCTGGCCGGAATGCCAGCATCCTCCGGGACTGTGACATCACAAGGGGGCGGGGTCACCATGTGACATGAGCATGTGACCCTGTCCCCTTGTCCCTATATAAGTCCCAGCACAGCGCGGCTCTGGCATTCCGGCCAGAGAGAGCGACGTGTCAACATCGGAAGAAGAAGAAGAGGAGGAGGAAGAAGAAGAAGAAGGCGGCGCAGAAAGCGACGACAGCGGCAAGAACAGAAGAGACCCCGGAAGACCCCGGAAGACCCCGAAGGCGGATCGAGACCCCCAGACGACGGCGGCGACGACGAAGAAGGTAACCGGAATTCTCCGCTCGGTAAAAGAGCTAGGTAAATGGCGGAGGAGTCCGGCGAGAAGACCCCAAGACGGAAGAAGACCCCCGGAGCAGTGCAATAAAATATTTTTTCAAAAGTGTGTTTTTTTACTTTACATTTTACACCTTAGGTGAATGGGTAGGGGTACATCGTACCCCATACTCATTCACATAGGGTGGGGGGCCGGGATCTGGGGGCCCCCTTATAAAAGGGGGCTCCCAGATTCCGATAAGCCCCCCGCCCGCAGACCCCGACAACCAATGGCCAGGGTTGTCGGGAAGAGGCCCTTGTCCTCATCAACATGGGGACAAGGTGCTTTGGGGTGGGGGGGCCGCACGGCCCCCCTTTCTCCAGGGCACCCCCCATGTTGAGGGCACGCGGCCTGGTACGGCTCAGGAGGGGGGGCGCTCGCTCGTCCCCACCCCTTTCCTGGCCTGCCGGGCTGCGTGCTCGGATAAGGGTCTGAGATGGATTTGGGGGGACCCCCACGCCGTTTTTCGGCGTGGGGAGTCCCTTTAAATCCATGCCAGGTGACGGAGCTAGCGCGCCGGCATTTACTGCCTACGCTAGCTACGTATCTGAAGTCACGTGCTAAATGAACGGACTTTCCGATGAGCGGCAAGTCCGTTCATTTCAAAAGTCCGGTGTACTAGCCTACTAACGGCGGGATTGTCCGCCGGACTGCCAAGTCCAGCGGATAATTTTAAAACAAAAAACTTAAAACCTAGTCCGCCGGACTTTTGGCGCCAAAAAGTCCGCCGACGCCCACACACGAGGGGATTGTCCGCTGGACTTGAGTCCAGGGGATAATCCCACGGGATAGTCCCTTCGTGTGTACGAGGCATTAGATTGTGGATGCCTGTAGATTTACAGGTTTTAGTGTTATGGGGAACTTCTACTTTAAGGTCTAGCGTCCAATGTACAGGGGGTTCTTTAAGGTTAGGCGTGTTATTTAAAAAAAACAAAAAAACATTAATGAGTAGAAGCCTTTATTCTTTGCAATAAATCTCTCCAGTAGGTTATCACACTTGTAAAAAGACCCACTCTGGCAGATGGGTTATGGAGCTCTTGATGTTTTGGTGTATGGACAGTGGGGATGAAATGCAAACTTAGGGTGACGCAGGGTTCACTCAAAACTCTCACTGTTTGTAACCACAGCAAACTAAACAGACAGATTTGCCCATGTTTACCTGCCCAAACCCACTGCTGCACTACAACCACTAAATTACAACTTCTCATGTGTGGCTGCAAGCATCATTGGTTACTAGGATGTCAGTGGCTGTACAGCATTATTAGTTTCTAAGCACAGACAGCTGCCAGGGTCCTAGCAATCTAGGATTCAACTGCCTGCTGGTTTGTTTCTAGCTGTAAACCAGCCAATGGACATCCTGTATGACAGAATTGACTGAATATAGTCAATACAATATTTTTTTGTTTTGTGTTGTTTTGTTTTTTCTTGCTTATTTGTTGTAATTTTTCATGGGGCTCTTATGAGCATCCTGCTATAAATGCCTTGCTAAACCAATCTTAATACTAAGGTACATTACTTTAGTACATTATTCTTCCATGCTTCAAGACTAAACATAGTAATATCTCCGAAATCAGATATTATTTTGGTACCCGAACCTTTTGAAATGTTTAAAAGGAACATATATTGGTGCGTGTACAGTCAGGTTGCTTGTTATAGCTTCTTCTTTGTAATTATATTATATTTCATTCTATTTTCTGTTTGCTTATATTACTTTGTTATTTCTAGGAAAATAATAAAAATGACAATATAAAAAAAATACAATATTTTGTTAATGAGGCAGCTGCACCTGCCAGATTGTTGACATTCTGTGTTCAGTTGTCGAGCTGTTAGTTGTGGTGAGAAGGAGCATCATTTGGATCAACGTTCATTGTGAATGACGCTGAATCTACTTAGCTGGATAATGGAATTGATGTTGGATTTACAGCCTTATTATTATTATTTTTTTTTTATTTTTTTTTATTGTTACCATAGGATTTCAAGTTTTGTAATTTTTTATCTTACCCAAAACACTGACAGATACACTAATTGACAATGCAAATTCAAACTCTACCTAAAATACTCTGGCCCTGACCTATGACTCCAACCTTGAACTTTGACCCTGACCATAACCATGACACTGACCTGGATAAAACCCTGATCTCTGATGCTAGATCAAACCTGGTCTCTGTGCTGGGAGCACGCTTTGCAGTGCACTTCCAGCACAAACACATGTACGTATATATCTGGCCTTACGGAAGAAGACCCACTTCAGTGAGGCTGCATATATTTGTACATGAGGCGGGAAGGGGTTAAGGCATGTTGGCTGCTATAATTTAAAAGGGGGTACATGCTTTTTGCCCCTCTTTTTCCTGGTCTGTCAGGCTGCGTGCTCGGATAATGTTTTTCAGTGTAAAAAAATTGTCTATGAAAAAGTTCTGGTATTCCTGGAGCCATTAGCTGAAAACCAGTGTACGATTGATCTGACCCGTTTGTGGATTATTATTAAAAGTGTCAATATACCAAAGGGGGTCTTTAATTGAGGTGAGCAGGCATTGCACACGGAGGTGTTGGTGATTACTTGTCAGCACGTATTCTTTGCAGAGACTAACACAGAGCATGGATTGAATATATTCACGTTTCTTCAGCAATCAAGAGTTTTTTTTATATTATTGTGCATGTGGACTTTTTACATATTTTTTTAAGATCACAGTTTGTCACATATTCACTGGAGTTTAATATGAACTTTATAATTGAATTTTAGCGCACTGTTGATTTTTGCTATTCTATTTTTATATGTGGTACCAGAACACATTTTAAATGGTTGCAGCTGTTTTTTTATTAATATAATTAGTCACATTATTTTAGTTTTAGGTTGTTTGCTACTCATATCAACGCTTTAGTAATATATTTCACAATTTTATTCACATCTGTTTAGCACTTGAGCAGCAGATATGGAGATATTTACATTTATGGAAAATCGTATGATTGATTTAAAGATGTTTTCTCCACGGATGTTAATGTGGACACAGGGGATCTAGACATAGAAGATAGCGAAGGGGCCCGGCAGAAGACACTGGAGAGCAGGAGAAGAACCAGAGACTGGGAGAAGAGGCCGGAGAGCAGGAGAAGAGACCGGAGAGAGCAGAGAAGTCGGAAGAGACCCCCGGAGCTGCCTAATAAATTACTTTAAAAAACGGTCTGGTGTGTTTTTTTTATTGACACTTTTTCCCCCCAGGTGAATGGGTAGGGGTACGATGTGCCCCATACTCATTCACATAGGGTGGGGGACCGGGATCTGGGGGGCCCCTTATTAAAGGGGGCTCCTGGATTCCGATAAGCGCCCGCAGACCCTGACAACCAACAGCCAGAGTTGTCGGGAAGAGGTCTGTGATGGCACCCCAAGTATGAAAGGGGTTAAAGTCATTTAGGACATTCCCTTCCCGAACACCAAGGCAGCTACCAAACACTCCAATCAGCCGAACAAGAAACCCATACGAATAATTCTCCCCCAAGACAAGACGAGGCTCTGTGTTCAGGGTCAAGCAGGAATGAATTCTTTATTGGAAGGCATACAGGTCTTATATACAGTAAAAGAGGAGGTGCATACCTCTTGCTCATATTACTATTAAAATACACTGGTGACCAGACCTAATTAACATGAGCTAATTACTAATCCTTTAGACAGCCTAGATGACTCAGACATGACCTTTAGGCCAGACTTGCTGTCTTTTAGCTTAGAAGACACAATCAACATTATCACAGAAAACCTTCTCACAATAGCAGAGTTAATTAAAGCGGTAGTAAACCCGCTGACATGTTTTGTTTTTTTTAGACACCTGTAAGGGAAAAGGCATAATGAGCTAGTATGCGGTGCATACTAGCTCATTCTGAAATACTTACCTTAGAACGAGGCGTCGGTAACTCACCTGGTCCACGCCGAGGTCGCTGACATGTTGCCTCGGCGTGTCTTCCGGGTATCGTGACTCCAGCGCTGTGAGTAGGGATGAGCCGAACACCCCCGGGTTCGGTTCGAACCAGAACCTTCGAACGGACCGAAAGTTCGCGCGAATTTTCGAACCCTATACGTTATAATGGACGCGAACGTTCGAAATCAAAAGTGCTAATTACAACGGCCAATATGCATGTTAATGTCATAAAACAGGTTTGGGGACCCGGGTCCTGCCCCAGGGGACATATATCAATGCAAAAAGAACTTTTTAAAAACTAACGTTTTTTCGGGAGCAGTCATTTTAATGATGCATAAAGTGAAAAAAAAAAAGTGACATTTTCCTTTAAATATGGTACCTGGGGGGTGTCCAAAGTATGCCTGTGAAGTGGCATGTGTTTCCCGTGTTTAGAACTGTCCTTGCACAAAATGACATTTGTAAAGGAAAAAAAGAAGCCATTTAAAACCACTTGCGGCTTTAGGTTTGATCTTAAGTAGAATCTGAACAGGTACATTATGAAGTGTAGCTCCATCCCAAAAAAATCTATTTTTAAGCTTTTTGGAGAACATAGGGAGGGGTTATCACCCCTGTAACATTTGCTGTCTTTGCACATCTGTTCAGAACATGTCACCTCACTTTCCGTCCCAATGACAAATGTTTTTGGAAAAAGTGGGGTTTTAATTGAAACAAGGATTGGTGATAAAGTATCAGTAGAGAGGAGATACCTTTTTCCCAAATTAAATCTAACAGGATAGAATTTCCCTTCCTAGGGGTAGATTTCCTCTCACTTCCTGTTTTCTCTTTCCATTTTCAAGTAGGAGTCGTTTGTAAGTTGGATGTTTGAAAGTAGGGGCCTGGCGTATATACTCTGCAGAAATTTGCCCTATTAGATGTTGGTGTAGCCACAAGACTGGTGGGCACAGGAATGGGCCCTGCTGTGAGTTAATAGATCAAGATTTGTAATTGCATGCACCTGTTGAACAGGGCAGAAAAATTGGGCCTTTGGCGGTGGTGGTGGACGGTGTTGCCACAAGACTGTAGGCCCTCATAGTTACTCTTGGTGGGCGCAGGAATGGGCCCTGCTGTGAGTTATTAGATCAAGATTTGTAATTGCAAGCACCTGATGAACAGGGCAGAAAAATTGGGCCTTTGGCGGTGGTGGTGGACGGTGTTGCCACAAGACTGCAGGCCCTCATAGTTACTCTTGGTGGGCGCAGGAATGGGCCCTGCTGTGAACTATTAGATCAAGATTTGTAATTACCCGCCCCTGTTAAACAGGGGCTGAAAAATTGTGCCTTAGGCACTGGTGCTGGTGCCACAACACTGCAACCCGGCCCTCACAGATACTGTACTTGGAGCACAGCAGTCACACGTGTTGCGAAGCATTTTTTTAAAAAATTGTAAGTACACGCCCCTGTTAAACAGGGGCTGAAAAATTGTGCCTTAGGCACTGGTGCCACAACACTGCAACACGGCCCTCACAGAGACTGTACTTGGAGCACAGCAGTCACACGTGTTGCGAAGCATTTTTTTAAAAAATTGTAAGTACACGCCCCTGTTAAACAGGGGCTGAAAAATTGTGCCTTAGGCACTGGTGCCACAACACTGCAACACGGCCCTCACAGAGACTGTACTTGGAGCACAGCAGTCACACGTGTTGCGAAGCATTTTTTAAAAAAATTGTAAGTACACGCCCCTGTTAAACAGGGGCTGAAAAATTGTGCCTTAGGCACTGGTGCTGGTGCCACAACACTGCAACACGGCCCTCACAGAGACTGTACTTGGAGCACAGCAGTCACACGTGTTGCGAAGCATTTTTTTTAAAAATTGTAAGTACACGCCCCTGTTAAACAGGGGCTGAAAAATTGTGCCTTAGGCACTGGTGTGGTGGCATGGATCATTGAGGAGGAGGAAGAGGATAGTCAGTGAACATAAGAGGACAGTCACTCAGCATCAGCATAGGCAGTCTTGAAGGGATGTGACATTAAAAATTATTCGGTTATATCCGCCTCAGGTGCCTGGTAGCTGGTGGTGATCCAAGACTGATTCATTTTGATGAAGGTCAGTCGATCAACCGAGGCGGTGGACAGGCGCACCCTATGATCAGTCACAAATCCTCCAGCAGCACTGAATGTGCGTTCGGAAAGAACGCTGGAGGCAGGACAGGCCAGTAGCTCAATTGCATACTGTGCAAGCTCTGGCCAGTGATCCATCCTCAGGACCCAGTAAGCCAGAGGATTTTCGGTGGGAAAGGTGTCCAAGTCTGACCTTGCCCCAAGGTATTCCTGCACCATGTATATCAGACGCTGGCGATGGTTGCTGGAACCGATCATACCTTGGGGCTGCGGACTAAAAAATTGTCTGAACGCATCGGTCAGACGTCCACCTTCCCCACCGCTCCTTCTGCCACTGACCGAAGCCTCAGCAACTCGTCGCCCAGGACCAGGAGTTTGTAGCCTCCCAGTTTCTGGGAACGCGTTGCACAGACCTTTCTGCAAGGCCTCCCTGAGATGTCTCATCCTCTGCTCCCTCTGCGACGGCAAGATAAGGTCCGCAACCTTACCCTTGTACCGCGGATCAAGGAGAGTGGCCAGCCAGTAATGGTCCCTCTCCTTGATCCGAAGAACACGAGGATCCTTCCGCAGGCTTTGCAGGATCAGGGAGGCCATGCAGCGTAGGTTAGCTGAGGCATTCGGTCCGGAGTCTTCTGGGTCACTGAGGATGACATGATCGCCAGCCACCTCCTCCCAGCCACGTACAAGTCCACTGGCTTGTTGGGACTGTACATCATCCCTAAAAGACTGCTGCTGCTGATGCTGAGTGCCAGGCTCCACCTCCATGCTCACACAATCCTCCTCCTCCTCCTCCTCCTCCTCCTCCTCATCCTCTTCCTGTGTGATGGGTGGGACAGAAGGAACACTGTCCGGATAAAGGGGGCCTTGAGAGGCAAGGAAGTCCTCCTCTTCCTGCCTCTGTTCTGCCTCAAGTGCCCTGTCCATGATCCCACGCAGCGTATGCTCCAACAGGTGGACAAGAGGGACAGTGTCACTGATGCATGCACTGTCACTGCTCACCATCCTCGTGGCCTCCTCAAATGGTGAGAGGACAGTGCATGCATCCCTGATCATGCTCCACTGACGTGGGGAAAAAAAACCAAGCTCCCCTGACCCTGTCCTGGTGCCGTAGTCGCAAAGGTACTCATTGATGGCCCTCTGCTGCGTGTGCAGTCGCTGCAGCATGGCCAACGTTGAGTTCCACCTGGTGGGCATGTCAGATATTAGGCGGTTCTTGGGCAGGTTCAGCTCCTTTTGCAGCTCAGTCAGCCGAGCACTGGCATTATAAGATCGGCGGAAATGCACACAGACTTTCCTGGCCTGCCTCAGGACATCCTGTAAGCCTGGGAACCTGCCCAAGAACCGCTGCACCACCAGGTTGAGGACGTGAGCCATGCAGGGCACATGGGTGAGCTGCCCCTGTCGCAGGGCGGAGAGGAGGTTGGTGCCATTGTCAGAAACGACCATTCCTGGCTTAAGCTGACGTGGCGTCAACCACCTCTCGGCCTGCCCCTGCAGAGCTGCCAGAACCTCTGGCCCAGTGTGGCTCCTGTCCCCCAAACACACCAGCGCAAGCACGGCATGGCATCTTTTTGCCTGCGTACTTGCGTAGCCCCTTGTACGCCTACGGAGCACCGCTGGTTCCAAGGACAGAGCACTGGAGGAAGAAGAAGAGGAGGGGGTGGAGGAGAGAGGTGTGTCACAACCAGTAGCAGTAGTCGCGTTTTGGAGGCGTGGTGGCGGAACAACCTCCAACACTACTGCACCTTGTCCTGCATCCCTCCCAGCTGCCAATAGAGTGACCCAATGGGCCGTGAAAGAAAGGTACCGTCCCTGTCCATGCCTGCTGGACCATGAGTCAGCGGTAATATGCACCTTACCGCTGACCGCCCTGTCCAGCGAGGCATGGACATTGCCCTCCACATGCCGGTAGAGAGACGGAATCGCCTTCCGCGAGAAAAAGTGGCGTTTGGGAACCTGCCACTGAGGAACCGCACATTGAACAAACTCACGGAAGGGGGCCGAGTCTACCAACTGAAAAGGCAGCAGTTGAAGTGCTAGCAATTTAGCAAGGCTAGCATTCAACCGCTGGGCATGTGGATGGCTGGGAGTGTACTTCTTTCTACGGTCCAGCAGCTGGGGCAGGGAAATTTGCCTGCTGCATTCGGACGTCGGTGTACTGCAAGTACTTGGTTGTGACACACCGAATTCTACACCTTCAGTCCTCTCAGAGCAGCTTTCAGAGAGGACTGAAGGTGTAGTGGGGATGGAGATCCCAGCTGAGGAGGAGCAAGGAGAGGTCCGCTTAGTTCTTTGGTGTGGGTCTTTTATGTGTGCCTGCCAACGAGCTGCATGGCAGGTCGCCATATGTCTGGTCATGCTTGTGGTGCCCAAGCGGCTGATGTTTTGGCCACGCGAGATACGCTTGAGACAAATATTGCAAATAGCAGTGGTGCGATCTGCTGCACTCGTCTCAAAAAAGGCCCACACCAAAGAACTTTTCTGATAACGTGCAGAGGCAGCGCCCTGCACAGGCGGAGCTCTGCGGTGTTGTACAGTTGCTGTGCTGGCCTCTACCTGGCCTCCAGGGGGCATCCTGCCTCGTTGGACATGTGACGCCGCATCCTCCTCCTCCTCGTCCTCCTCCTCATCCTCTCTCCCTTGAGGCACCCACGTGGAGTCAGTGACCTCATCATCCCCTCCCTCTTCACCACTAGAGCAAACCTGGCAGTAAGCTGCAGCTGGTGGAACTGTACTGCCAGATTCCTCAAGCTGGGTATCGTCATCCGAGCCTTCGAATCGTTGGGCATCCTCCTGGAGCATGTACCCAACACTGTGCTCAAAGAGTTCGGGGGACTCCTCAGGAGGACATGGTGGGTCTAGGGAAGGGGTGGCTGATGATGCTCTGTCAGTACCCTGAGCCTGGGTGAGAGAGGATGAGGAGGATGAGGAGGGCTTGGTCATCCATTCTACCAAGCCTTCAGCATGATGCGGCTCCACATGTCCAGCTGCCGAAAACAAAGACGCGCGTGTCCCATGGCCACGTGCTGATGACGATGCACGACCACGTCCACGTCCACGGCCACGTCCACTAGAAACAGAGCCTGCCTGCCCTGTGTTCTTGGCTCTGCACGCTCTGCCTCCCCTTGGCGGTCTTCCAGCCATTGTAGTCGGTAGTCCTGTGGGTGCTGCTGAGAAGAAAATATAGGAGCTCTGTGTGATGCCACTAACACACTAGAAGTCCTATGGGTGCTTCTGCAAAGAAAATAGAGGAGCTCTGTGTGATGCCACTAACACACTAGAAGTCCTGTGGGTGCTTATGCAAAGAAAATAGAGGAGCTCTGTGTGATGCCACTAACACACTAGAAGTCCTGTGGGTGCTTCTGCAAAGAAAATAGAGGAGCTCTGTGTGATGCCACTAACACACTAGAAGTCCTATGGGTGCTTCTGCAAAGAAAATAGAGGAGCTCTGTGTGATGCCACTAACACACTAGAAGTCCTGTGGGTGCTTCTGCAAAGAAAATAGAGGAGCTCTGTGTGGTGCCACTAACACACTAGAAGTCCTGTGGGTGCTTATGCAAAGAATATATAGGAGCTCTGTGTGATGCCACTAACACACTAGAAGTCCTATGGGTGCTTCTGCAAAGAAAATAGAGGAGCTCTGTGTGATGCCACTAACACACTAGAAGTCCTGTGGGTGCTTCTGCAAAGAAAATAGAGGAGCTCTGTGTGGTGCCACTAACACACTAGAAGTCCTGTGGGTGCTTATGCAAAGAATATATAGGAGCTCTGTGTGATGCCACTAACACACTAGAAGTCCTATGGGTGCTTCTGCAAAGAAAATAGAGGAGCTCTGTGTGATGCCACTAACACACTAGAAGTCCTGTGGGTGCTGCTGAGAAGAATATATAGGAGCTCTGTGTGATGCCACTAACACACTAGAAGTCCTATGGGTGCCTCTGCAAAGAAAATAGAGGAGCTCTGTGTGATGCCACTAACACACTAGAAGTCCTGTGGGTGCTTCTGCAAAGAAAATAGAGGAGCTCTGTGTGGTGCCACTAACACACTAGAAGTCCTGTGGGTGCTTATGCAAAGAAAATAGAGGAGCTCTGTGTGATGGGACTAACACACTTCAAGTCCTATAGGTGCTTCTGGGAACAAAATATAGCTCTGTGTGTGTAATGGGACTAACACACTTCAAGTCCTATAGGTGCTTCTGGGAACAAAATATAGCTCTGTGTGTGTAATGGGACTAACACACTTCAAGTCCTATAGGTGCTTCTGGGAACAAAATATAGCTCTTTGTGTGTAATGGGACTAACACACTTCAAGTCCTATAGGTGCTTCTGGGAACAAAATATAGCTCTGTGTGTGTAATGGGACTAACACACTTCAAGTCCTATAGGTGCTTCTGGGAACAAAGTATAGCTCTTTGTGTGTAATGGGACTAACACACTTCAAGTCCTATAGGTGCTTCTGGGAACAAAATATAGCTCTGTGTGTGTAATGGGACTAACACACTTCAAGTCCTATAGGTGCTTCTGGGAACAAAATATAGCTCTGTGTGTGTAATGGGACTAACACACTTCAAGTCCTATAGGTGCTTCTGGGAACAAAATATAGCTCTGTGTGTGTAATGGGACTAACACACTTCAAGTCCTATAGGTGCTTCTGGGAACAAAATATAGCTCTTTGTGTGTAATGGGACTAACACACTTCAAGTCCTATAGGTGCTTCTGGGAACAAAATATAGCTCTGTGTGTGTAATGGGACTAACACACTTCAAGTCCTATAGGTGCTTCTGGGAACAAAATATAGCTCTTTGTGTGTAATGGGACTAACACACTTCAAGTCCTATAGGTGCTTCTGGGAACAAAATATAGCTCTGTGTGTGTAATGGGACTAACACACTTCAAGTCCTATAGGTGCTTCTGGGAACAAAGTATAGCTCTTTGTGTGTAATGGGACTAACACACTTCAAGTCCTATAGGTGCTTCTGGGAAGAAAATATAGCTCTGTGTGTGTAATGGGACTAACACACTTCAAGTCCTATAGGTGCTTCTGGGAACAAAGTATAGCTCTTTGTGTGTAATGGGACTAACACACTTCAAGTCCTATAGGTGCTTCTGGGAACAAAATATAGCTCTGTGTGTGTAATGGGACTAACACACTTCAAGTCCTATAGGTGCTTCTGGGAACAAAATATAGCTCTGTGTGTGTAATGGGACTAACACACTTCAAGTCCTATAGGTGCTTCTGGGAACAAAATATAGCTCTGTGTGTGTAATGGGACTAACACACTTCAAGTCCTATAGGTGCTTCTGGGAACAAAATATAGCTCTGTGTGTGTAATGGGACTAACACACTTCAAGTCCTATAGGTGCTTCTGGGAACAAAATATAGCTCTTTGTGTGTAATGGGACTAACACACTTCAAGTCCTATAGGTGCTTCTGGGAACAAAATATAGCTCTGTGTGTGTAATGGGACTAACACACTTCAAGTCCTATAGGTGCTTCTGGGAACAAAATATAGCTCTTTGTGTGTAATGGGACTAACACACTTCAAGTCCTATAGGTGCTTCTGGGAACAAAATATAGCTCTGTGTGTGTAATGGGACTAACACACTTCAAGTCCTATAGGTGCTTCTGGGAACAAAGTATAGCTCTTTGTGTGTAATGGGACTAACACACTTCAAGTCCTATAGGTGCTTCTGGGAACAAAATATAGCTCTGTGTGTGTAATGGGACTAACACACTTCAAGTCCTATAGGTGCTTCTGGGAACAAAGTATAGCTCTTTGTGTGTAATGGGACTAACACACTTCAAGTCCTATAGGTGCTTCTGGGAACAAAATATAGCTCTTTGTGTGTAATGGGACTAACACACTTCAAGTCCTATAGGTGCTTCTGGGAACAAAATATAGCTCTGTGTGTGTAATGGGACTAACACACTTCAAGTCCTATAGGTGCTTCTGGGAACAAAATATAGCTCTGTGTGTGTAATGGGACTAACACACTTCAAGTCCTATAGGTGCTTCTGGGAACAAAATATAGCTCTGTGTGTGTAATGGGACTAACACACTTCAAGTCCTATAGGTGCTTCTGGGAAGAAAATATAGCTCTGTGTGTGTAATGGGACTAACACACTTCAAGTCCTATAGGTGCTTCTGGGAACAAAATATAGCTCTGTGTGTGTAATGGGACTAACACACTTCAAGTCCTATAGGTGCTTCTGGGAAGAAAATATAGCTCTGTGTGTGTAATGGGACTAACACACTTCAAGTCCTATAGGTGCTTCTGGGAAGAAAATATAGCTCTGTGTGTGTAATGGGACTAACACACTTCAAGTCCTATAGGTGCTTCTGGGAACAAAATATAGGAGCTCTGCCTGCCTGCCACGAACACACTACAAGTCCTATAGGTGCTTCTGGTAACAAAATATAGGAGCTCTGCCTGCCTGCCACTAACACACTACAAGTCCTATAGGTGCTTCTGGTAACAAAATATAGGAGCTCTGCCTGCCTGCCACTAACACACTACAAGTCCTATAGGTGCTTCTGGTAACAAAATATAGGAGCTCTGCCTGCCTGCCACTAACACACTACAAGTCCTATAGGTGCTTCTGGTAACAAAATATAGGAGCTCTGCCTGCCTGCCACGAACACACTACAAGTCCTATAGGTGCTTCTGGTAACAAAATATAGGAGCTCTGCCTGCCTGCCACTAACACACTACAAGTCCTATAGGTGCTTCTGGTAACAAAATATAGGAGCTCTGCCTGCCTGCCACGAACACACTACAAGTCCTATAGGTGCTTCTGGTAACAAAATATAGGAGCTCTGCCTGCCTGCCACTAACACACTACAAGTCCTATAGGTGCTTCTGGTAACAAAATATAGGAGCTCTGCCTGCCTGCCACGAACACACTACAAGTCCTATAGGTGCTTCTGGTAACAAAATATAGGAGCTCTGCCTGCCTGCCACGAGCACACTACAAGCCCCTCTTTGTCAATCAATCTTTGTAACTGAATCTATCTAACTCAATCTCTGTAAGTGAATCTATCTAACTATCTCAATGCAGCAGAGTGTCACAGAATCTGCCTGCTCAATCTGCGCCGGAACAGCATGTGACCGGCGCAGACGGCGTGGCGGCGTTTTATAGGGGGGGGGGGCGTGTACTACAGCCCCTGAGCTGTAATTGGCTACAGGCGTCCTGCCTGTAGCCAATTATGGCTCTTCGATTTTCCGGGGCTGTGATTGGCCAAGCATGCGGGGGTCACAGTGCATGCTTGGCCAATCATCAGCCAGCAATGCACTGCGTCGGCCGCGCCGGCCGCAATGCATTGCGGGGCCGCTCGCATCACACGAACGTGATGCGCGCGCCCAAAATAGTTCTGGGCTCGCAGCGCGAGCGAACGCCCGGTGCTCGATGCGAACGTGGGTTCGCATCGAGCACCGGGCCCATCCTTAGCTGTGAGTGGCTGGAGCCGCGATGTCGTCACTCCCGCGCATGCGGACAGGAGACTTCGTCCCGGCAGGGTTCGTATTCTGCCGGCCTTTCAGCCGAGAATCTCCCGTGCGCATGCGCCGCTGCAGTCAGCGGCGTATTGCACGGGGAATATCTCCTAAACCGTTAAGGTTTAGGAGATATTTTTTTTACCTACAGGTAAGCCTCATTATAGGCTTACCTGTAGATGAAAGTCCAAAATGGGACTTTACTTACACTTTAACACAAACAACAATAGGTGGAAGACTCTTAGAGCCCACACTAGCCTTATTTACCATAACACATTATAGCAGACAACAGACAGGTGGAATATGGCATATACAGTTTTCCCAAAGTCTGTGTGTCTTGGGGGACATTAGACATGTGCGATTAGTTTCGTACAAATCGGAAATTCGTACGAATTTCCGGAAATTCGTACATTCGTACGAATCCGAATTACAAATTTTTACGAATACGAATTCTGTACGAAATACGAAATTTCTTTTACGAATTTCGGATCCAAATTATCCGAATCCAAACTACCAAATAACTAATTTCAACTAATACGAAAGAAATTATAGCAGATATAACGAATGATTCGAATGAATTCGAGAAGCAGTATAACGAATATCGACACTCTACGAATAATAACGAATTATTCACCATTCACTCAGAGGAAGTACGAAATACGATTTTTTTTTCTGTAAACGAGTGATTGGTGAACAATAGACAATAGACTTGTGTTATGTAACGTTAATACATTTTTGGATAATTCGTTATTATTCATAGAGTGTCGATATTCGTTATCTAAATTAACAGAAACGTTTAAAATTTACGATTCGTACGAAATTCGTATTTCGTACGAATCCGAATGAAATTTCGTGAACAATAGACAATAGACTTGTGTTATGTAACGTTAATACGTTTTCGGATAATTCGTTATTATTCGTAGACTGTCGATATTCGTTATCCAAATTAACGATTCATACTAAATTCGTATTTCGTACGAATCTGAATTACATTTCGTACACGAATTACGATTTTTTTTTATACGAAACGTAACGTACCGAAACGAAACAAATTTTTTGATGGCTCCCATGTCTAGGGGACATGGACCTGAATCCAAAGTAGCACCATCTCAGGGGTCCCCAGGCATACAGCTCACAAAGACCACCATTCCCCCAAATGCCAGGGCCCATAATCGGTTGGCAAGAGGCTGGCATTCAGTCCCCTCCAAAAGCCCCTGTCTAGGTCTGTCACAAGGCCCTTGTCCTTATCAACATGGGGACAAGGTGGTTTGGGGTGGGGAGGCTGCAGTGCCCACCCCCTTTCCTGACCGGCCGGGCTGCATGCTCGGATAAGGGTCTGGTATGGATTTTGGGGGGAAATCCACGCCGTTTATTCGGCGTAAGGAGTTCCCCTAAAATCCATACCAGACCGAAGGACCTGGTATGCTCTTGGAGGAGGAACCCATGCCAGTTTTTTATTTAAAATTTGGCGTTGAGCTCCCCCTCAAGATCATCAGAGCTTGCCAAAGTCGGATCAGGCAAGACGGCGATCCGACTTTGATCCAACTTCAATGATATTCAATGGGCTGAAGTAGGATCAAAGTCGGACCAAAGTAGTGCAGGGAGCATTTTCAAAGTCGGACCGACTTGTGTCGGACCAGTTAAGATGGTTCCCATAGGAAAACATTGATTTTCACTCGTCATGTGACATGAGCTCCCAATGTCGGAGCGTTTGTCGCACCAGTGTGAACCTGGCCTTAGGTTGTTTGTTACTTATATCAGCGCTTTAGTAATATATTTCACAATTTTCCTCATTAGTGCCCTGCAGGTGAAGCAGTTGGTTGATGATTAAGAAACCACTCCCATACAGATTCCCTTACCACATGGACACAGACAAACACACAGAGATTTCTTCAGCATAACAAAAGGTAGGAACCTGCAACAAAGTTTGTTAAAATCCTTGTAATGTACATAGATCACCCAAAGGGGAATGTTTTTTTCTCAACAAAAGTGGTGTTACTCTTTAGGCCTTATAAAAAAAAAAAAAAAACTTGGTCCCCACTGAACTGTATCTTTTTTCATTGGTACATGCCTTCTTACCCCGGCAGTGTCCAGCTCCCCACACCTTTTTTAAATAATTCCTTGCCTATTAGTTACCATATTCTTCTTTTCTACAATGTCTATAAACTCCCTATCTCTTGACCTGTCTTTTTCCTGCTCAGCATCCTTGGCCATCTTGAACATTCTAAAGAAGATAGTAAGCAGGTAGATAAGAATCTTTTATCGCAGAAGAGATATAGTATGTTTATACTACAAAAAAAAGCCTATTGTAAAGTTCGGGGGACCAGCTAGACCGCAGGACACAGGCTTTTAGTTCAAAAGGAGGTTTTATTAAACTTAAAGCGGTTTGGCACTCATTTCATTTAGTAAATCTCTTTGCCTTCCAAATCAGGCAAAGAGTACTAAATGAAATGTTTTTTTTTTTTACTTACCTTGTAATTGAAGACTTCCGGTCTTCTCCCTCTGCGGCGGCGGGCGGGGTCTCTGCGTCGATCGTCGTCACGCCGCACTGTCTCCTGGGATCTGGTGTCATTGATCCCAGGAGTCAGTGCGGGCATCTTCCGAAATCTCGCGAGATTTCGGCCACATCTTCCGAAATCTCCCGAGATTTCGGCCGCATCTGCCGAAATCTCGTGAGATGTCGGCAGATGTGCCGTTACTGCGCACGCGCGAGTAACGGCGGTGCATGCTGGGCCATCAACACTGCCTGTGGGGTTTCACATGCCCACAGGCAAGATGGACCCCAGCAGACAAGAAGAAGACAAGAAGAAGATGAAGACGAAAACCGGCGGCGATCGAGATGGAACATGGAACAGGTAAGTCCCCCAATTGAGCTATATGCCCTAGGCATATAGCCCAAAAAAAAAAAAAAAAAAAAATTTCAGAGTGCAGAACCGCTTTAAACAGCTTCACAGCAGCAAAACAAAAGAAAAAGGTTTCAGTCTCACCGACTATCAAAGTCCCGAATTGCTATCGCAATCAAACACAGTCCTGGGGTGCTGTCGCAGGTGACTTCATCTGCTAGGAGGCTTCCAGGCCGAACGCTGCTGTTGACTTTGGTTGCTGCAAATCAAGCCAAACACAAACCACTATCTCCTCTGCACTCCTCCACCCATCTGCAACTTCCTGTCTTGTTTTTAAACCCACCTCCTCTGACAGGTGAGTTAACCCTTTTTGTTCCCTTAAAGGGATCACAGACCAAACAGAGGGGAAACATAGCGTCCTTCCAGGACCCAGCCACTGCGTCCTGTACATATCCCCCCCCTGTGCCCCAACGCCAAGGAGGTGGAGGCAACCGTGGAGCTCAAACAATGGACTCGGGAGAGGGCATCTGCATTTTGATGCAGTCTCCCGGGCCTATGCTCCACCACAAATTTAAATTCCTGGAGTGCCAGGAACCACCGGGTAACCCTGGCATTAGTCCCTTTACCTTGTCTCAGCCATGTTAAAGGGGCATGGTCAGAAATCAGCCTAAACTTCCTCCCCAAGAGGTAATATCTGAGGGATTCCAGAGCCCACTTAATGGCCAGACACTCTCGTTCAATTATAGCGTAGTTTTTCTCCGCTGGTGTTAACTTCCTACTGAGGAAGACTACTGGGTGCTCCTCGCCATGAATAACCTGTGACAAAACTGCTCCCAATCCTACATCGGAAGCATCAGTCTGTACAACAAACTCTTTTGAAAAATTGGGTGCTACTAGGACAGGGTGTTGGCACAGTGCCGACTTGAGCTCCAAAAAAGCTTTCTCAGCGTCTGCATTCCACTCCACCATGACCGATTTCCGACCCTTAGTCAGATCGGTCAATGGAGCTGCCAACGTGGCAAAGTTGGGTACAAACCTCCTGTAGTATCCCACCATACCCAGGAATGCACGTACCTGTTTTTTTGTGAGGGGGCGGGGCCAATTCTGTACAGCCTCTACCTTGTTGACCTGAGGTTTTACTACCCCTCTACCTACAACATAGCCCAGGTATTTCACCTCCTCCATTCCCAAAGCACACTTTTCCGGGTTTATTGTAAACCCCTCCTTCCAAAGAGAGTCCAGTACTGCCTGGACTTTGGGCAAGTGTGACTCCCAGTCTCTGCTAAAAATGACTATGTCATCCAAGTATACTGAGGCATACTCCCGATGAGGACGTAAAATCCTATCCATTGCCCTCTGAAATGTGGCTGGAGCAGTTTGCAATCCAAAAGGCATTCTCTTGTACTGAAAACTTCCCTCTGGGGTAGAAAAAGCAGTTTTCTCTCTAGCAGCCTTAGTCAACGGGATTTGCCAATACCCCTTGGTAAGGTCTAATGTAGTGATATACCTGGCTGGACCTAGTCTCTCAATAAGCTCATCTACCCGGGGCATGGGGTAGGCATCAAACCGTGAAACTTCATTTAGTTTCCGGAAATCATTGCAGAATCGCAGAGTCCCGTTGGGCTTCGGTACCAACACAATCGGGCTTGACCACTCACTCTGTGATTCCTCAATAATCTCCAGGTCCAACATCTTCTTCACTTCCTCTGAAACAGCCTTCCTTTGGGCCTCTGGAATGCGGTAAGGCCGGACAAAAACTTTGACTCCTGGTTCCGTGACAATATCATGCTCTATGACACTAGTGAGCCCTGGCAAGTCTGAAAATTTCTCTTTATTTCTCTGCAAGAACTCCTTTGCCTGCTGACTTTGGACTCTAGACAGGGTATTTGCTACTTGGACACTCTCCACCCCAACCCTAGGCTCAAGTCTTGCACCAGCCAGGGAGGTCACCGGTTCCCTGTCTGTCCAGGGCTTTAACAAGTTTACATGATATATCTGATAGGGTTTCCTCTTACCTGGTTGGTGGACTCTATAATTTACCTCTCCCACTTTTTCTACAACTTCAAAGGGGCCTTGCCACCTGGCCAAGAATTTACTTTCCACAGTGGGGATCAACACCGCTACTCGATCCCCCACTTGGAAGTTCCTTATTCTAGCAGCCCTATTATAGACCCGTCGTTGAGCCTCCTGGGCTTTTTGCAAATGTTCTTTGACTAGAGGCATCACAGTTCGGATCCTCTCCTGCATTTGGGAAACATATTCAAGAACACTCTTATGCTGAATAGGTTCACTTTCCCATTCCTCTTTAACAAAATCCAGTAGTCCGCGAGGTCTCCGCCCATATACCAACTCAAAGGGCGAAAACCCAGTGGAGGCCTGGGGCACTTCCCGGATAGCAAATAGGAGAGCGGGTAACAGGCAGTCCCAGTCTTTCCCATCCCTTTGTACAACCCGCTTGAGCATAGACTTAAGGGTCTTATTAACCACTTCCCACCCGGCCACTGCACATATACGGCCGGGTGGGAGCCGTCTACTTCTGACTGGACGTTCCGGAACGTCCTTCAGAAGTAGCGGGATCGCGCGGGCGCGCTCCCGCGCATCCGCGCGATCCCGATGCGCGCGTGTCCCCCGCACACGCCGCATCTCGGCACGGCAGGTGGGCAATGTATTTGCCCTCCTGATCCATGCGATGGCTGTGTCTAATCACAGCCATCGCAATGTCAACAAAGGGGGAAGGGCGGCAGATGACAGGAGATCGCGCCGCTGCGTGCCCGCGCAGCGGCGCGATCCCGATCTGCCTGTGTCCCCCAGAGACAGCTGAGCAGTGTGAGACAGGAGGGCCATCTGATTGGCCCTCCTGATCACATGACGACTGTGTCCAATCACAGTCGTCATGTAATGTAAATAGAGAGCAGTTGTAACTGCTCTCATCTCTTCCTCTCCTCACACAGAGCCTGTCAGTGAGGAGAGGAAGAGAGATCTGTGCTGCAGCCAGGAGATCAGTGAGTTATATAGCTGTTTGTCTGCTGTTAACCCACTGATCACCTAGCTAGTGTCCCCAAAACACAGTGTCCCCAAAACACAGTGTCCCCAAAACACAGTGTCCATCTGTCCGCCATCATCCGGCACATCTGTCCGCCATCATCCGGCACATCTGCCCGCCATCATCCGGCACATCTGCCCGCCATCATCCGGCACATCTGCCCGCCATCATCCGGCACATCTGCCCGCCATCATCCGGCACAGCTGCCCGCCATCATCCGGCACAGCCGCCCGCCATCAGCCGCCCGCCACCAAACACATCAGCCCGCCACCATCAGGCACATCTGTCCGCCCGCCATCAGGCACATCTGTCCGCCCGCCATCAGGCACATCTGTCCGCCCGCCATCAGGCACATCTGTCCGCCCGCCATCAGGCACATCTGTCTGCCCGCCATCAGGCACATCTGTCCGCCCGCCATCATCCGGCACATCTGTCCGCCATCATCCGGCACATCTGCCCGCCATCATCCGGCACATCTGCCCGCCATCATCCGGCACAGCTGCCCGCCATCATCCGGCACAGCTGCCCGCCATCATCCGGCACATCTGCCCGCCATAATCCGCAAATCTTCCGGCCATCAGCCGCCCGCCACCAAACACATCAGCCCGCCACCATCAGGCACATCTGTCCGCCCGCCATCAGGCACATCTGTCCGCCCGCCATCAGGCACATCTGTCCGCCCGCCATCAGGCACATCTGTCCGCCCGCCATCAGGCACATCTGACACCCGCCATCAGTCGCATCTGCCCGCCATCAGTCGCATCTGCCAGTCAACATGACTAAAAGGTCATACAGCGCAGAGGAGGCTTGCCAGATACTCCAAAGTATGTCAGACGAGAGTAGCGGGGAACTCTCTCTGTCAGACTCGGATAGCGACTATGAGCCAGTGGACAGCAGTGGCTCCGAGATGGAAACAGAGGATGATAGAATCCTAACAAAGAGAAGCAGGAGAAATGAGCAGGCGCAGGCATCCACCAGCAGCGCAGCACTCCAGGATGATATGCAGGCATCCACCAGCAGCACAGCACTCCAGGATGATATGCAGGCATCCACCAGCAGCGCAGCACTCCGGGATACATCCTTTCCACAATACACAACGACACCTTGGTGGAACTGCAGAGAAGAAGAGGCGCCGTCCAGAAGCCAAAATGTATCCACGAGTATAACCTATACATGGGGGGGGTGGATATGAACGACCAGATGATGCAGCCCTACTTGGCCACCAGGAGATCGCTTTTTTGGTACAAAAAAGTCGCCATTTATTTGATGCAACTAGCCATGTTCAATTCCTATATTATTTTTTCTAAGTGCACCCAAAGTTCCCTGACCTATCTCAGATTTCAAGAAGACGTCCTCACAGCCCTCATCTATCCCCATGGCCAACCCACTCAACTAATTCGCTCTGATGAAGTATCCAGACTCCATGAAAGGCACTTTCCTGAACTTCTCCCTCCTACCCAAACAGGTCGCAAACCCCAAAAAAAAATGTCGTGTGTGTTCAAGTAGGGGAAATCGCCGCGACACCCGATACTACTGTCCCGACTGTCCCTCCCATCCAGGCCTCTGTATTGGAACGTGCTTTCGAAGCTATCATACTTCACTGCACTATTAGATGACTTTTTTCCAGTTTCCACTTTCTGCCATTTCTGTGAATGACCCGGACTGTTAACGACTATGCCTCTGCCAAACATCTTTCTGCCTTCAACGTGAATTGACCTCGGCCTGTTAAATGACCATTCTTTTTGCCTGCCTCCTGAACTGATCATTTGCCCTGCCACTGTACAGCACAGGGGTCTCACATGTGAGGGGCTCCAGAAAAGGTTTTCCGAGTGGAGAAAACATTTTTCTCCAGGTTTTGTTTTCTCGGATTAGGGTCTGGAGACTCGGAGGCTTCGTAGAGATTTGGGTGGGAAGAAGCCTCTACCCCTGTCCTCAGGTCTTACCTGACCAAGGCCTAATGTACAAAGTGCCACCTGCTGCCATCTGAACTGGTCATGCCTCTGCCTGCCACCTGAACTGGCCGTGCCTTTGCATGGCACCTGAACTGGCCGTGCCTATGCATGGCACCTGAACTGGCCGTGCCTTTGCATGGCACCTGAACTGGCCATGCCTTTGCCTGGCACCTGAACTGGCCATGCCTTTGCCTGTTACCTGAACTAGCCATACCTATGCCTGTTACCTGAACTGAACTTTGACTGCTCTGGAACGGTATTCCTGCCTGCTAGAACCACAGGTGAGCCTTTTTTTTTACCCTTTGCTCAGCAGAATGTATTTTGGGGTGCAATTCTTGGTGTATACATGCTATGTGTTAGAAGCCTAAAGGTGCTACTTGCATGTTGGGCTTCTGTATGTGGCCAGGTAGTGGAAAAGTCTGACACATGGGGTATCGCCATACTCAGGACGAGTAGCAGAATGTATTTTGGGGTGTAATTTTGGCTATGTACATTCTACGTGTTATAAAGATCTTCTAAATTGACAACTTTGTAAGAAAAAAATTGGTTTTAATTTTCTTTCCACATTTTCCAAAAACTTGTGGAAAGAAATTACATGTTCAAAAGACTCATTATGCCTCATAGAATATACATTGGGGTGTTTTCTTTCCAAAATGGGGTCACTTTGTGGGTAATTCTATTGTCCTGGTGCTCCAGGGCCTTCAAAAATGTGATAGGTACTCAGGAAATGAAATGTGTAATTTATGCCTTTAGAACACCTGATGGTGCTACATGGATGTTGGGCCTCTGTATGTGGCCAAGCTGTGTAAAAGTCTCACACATTTGGGATCGCCATACTCAGGAGGAGTAGCAGAATGTATTTTGGGGTGTAATTTTTGCTATGTACTTGCTATGTGTTGGAAATATCTTATAAATGAACAACTTAGCGTAAAAAAAATGCGTTTTCATTTTTTTTCCACATTTTCCCAAAACTTCTGGAAAAAAATGAACCGTTCAAAAGACTCATTATGCCTCATAGATTATACGTTAGGGTGTTAGCTTTCCAAAATGGGGTCACTTTGTGGGCGTTTCCATTGTCCTGGTGCTCCAGGGCCTTCAAAAGTGTAATAGGTGGTTGAGAAATGAGATGTGTCATTTATGCTTGTAGAACGCCTGAAGGTGCTACTTCACTGGCGGGCCTCTGTATGTGGCCAGGCTGTGTAAAAGTCTCACACATTTGGTATCGCCATACTCAGGAGGAGTAGCAGAATGTATTTTGGGGTGCAATTTTTGCTATGTATATGCTATGTGTTGGAAATATCTTATAAATTAACAACTTAGCGTAAAAAAAATGCGTTTTCATTTTTTTTCCACATTTTCCCAAAACTTCTGGAAAAAAATGAACCGTTCAAAAGACTCATTATGCCTCATAGATTATACGTTAGGGTGTTAGCTTTCCAAAATGGGGTCACTTTGTGGGCGTTTCCATTGTCCTGGTGCTCCAGGGCCTTCAAAAGTGTAATAGGTGGTTGAGAAATGAGATGTGTCATTTATGCTTGTAGAACGCCTGAAGGTGCTACTTCACTGGCGGGCCTCTGTATGTGGCCAGGCTGTGTAAAAGTCTCACACATTTGGTATCGCCATACTCAGGAGGAGTAGCAGAATGTATTTTGGGGTGCAATTTTTGCTATGTATATGCTATGTGTTGGAAATATCTTATAAATTAACAACTTAGCGTAAAAAAAATGCGTTTTCATTTTTTTTCCACATTTTCCCAAAACTTCTGGAAAAAAATGAACCGTTCAAAAGACTCATTATGCCTCATAGATTATACGTTGGGGTGTTAGCTTTCCAAAATGGGGTCACTTTGTGGGCGTTTCCATTGTCCTGGTGCTCCAGGGCCTTCAAAAGTGTAATAGGTGGTTGAGAAATGAGATGTGTCATTTATGCATGTAGAACGCCTGATGGTGCCATTTCAATATTGGGCCTCTGTAAGTGGCCAGGCTGTGTAAAAGTCCCACACATGTGGTATCGTAATACTCAGGAGGCGTAGCAGAATGTATTTTGGGGTGTCATTTGTGGTATACACATGCCATGTGAGAGAAATAACCTATTACAATGAACATTTTGTGGGGAAAAAATAAAAAATAAAAATTCTTCATTTTGCAAAGAATTGTGGGAAAAAAATTACAACATCAAAAACCTCACCATGCCTCTTACTAAATACCTTGGAATGTCTACTTTCAAAAAAGGGGTCATTTGGGGGGTATTTGTACTTTCCTGGCTTGTTTGGGTCGCAAGAAATGAGATAGGTCACCAGTACATCAGATGTGATCAATTTTGTATGATTCGCACCACTGCTTGTAGACTCTATAACTTTCACAAAGACCAAATAGTATCCACTAATTTGGGTTATTTTTACCAAAGATATGTAGCAATATAAATTGTGGCCAAAATTTATGAAGAAAAATTAATAATTTGCAAAATTTTATCACATAAACTAAGAAAAATTCGTTTTTTTTTCAAAATTTTCCGTCTTTTTTTCATTTATAGCGCAAAAAAAAAAAATAAAAAACCCAGAGGTGATCAAATACCACCAAAAGAAAGCTCTATTTGTGGGAAAAAAAGGACAAAAAAATCATTTGGGTACAGTGTTGCATGACTGAGTAATTGTGATTCAAAGTGTGAGAGCACCGAAAGCTGAAAATTGGTCTGGGCAGGAAGGGGTGTTTAAGTGCACAGTAAGCAAGTGGTTAAAGCGCTCTACCAACCCATCCGTTTGTGGATGGTAGACCGATGTGCGCAGCTGTTTAATCCGGAACAGCTTGCACACATCAGCCATAACCCTCGACATAAACGGGGTGCCCTGGTCCGTGAGTATTTCCTTGGGAAAACCAGTCCGTGTAAACAACTGGAATAATTCCCGAGCAATAGCCTTAGAGGAGGTATTCCGCAGAGGTAGCGCTTCAGGATACCGGGTGGCATAGTCAAGGATCACCAGTATGTAAGAGTGACCTCGAGCTGACTTTACCAAAGGACCCACTATATCCATGGCTATCCTCTCGAATGGGACCTCAATTATGGGCAGAGGGACCAAAGGGCTCCGGAAGTGGGTCACCGGCGCGGTCAACTGACAGGTGGGACAAGAGGCACAGTATCTTCTTACCTCTGCTTTCAGACCTGGCCAGTAAAACCGGTCGGTGATCCGTGCCTCCGTCTTTTCAACTCCCAGGTGTCCCCCTAAAACATCATCATGGGCCAGGTCCAGGACCTTGCGTCTATACTGTTGGGGTACCAATAATTGTTCTACCACATTTTCTCTCACTTTGGTAACCCGATAAAGCAATTCATTATATATGGCAAAGTGGGGCCACCGCTCATTCGCACCTGGCTCTTGGGGTACCCCATTTAATACTACAACTTGTTCCCGTGCACGGGCCAAAGTGGGGTCCTGCATCTGGGCAGTACCAAATGTCCCCTGGGGAACACCCAAATCCGGCAGGGCAGGGGTAGAGGCCACTTCCTCATCCTCTTCACCCAGCATTACCTGAAGTGGGGAAGGTTCCCCCTCCTCAGTGTTCAGGTAGGTCTGCGAACCACACATTTTGACACCCTTCACAGTATCAGCACTACTTTCATCACCATTAACCCAATCATTAGCATTTGTATCAACTGGATCCACATTAGGTTCATTTGGCATCTCAGGGTTATTACCCTCAACCATAGGAACAGAGGAACTAGTTTCTCCCCAGTCTTGGGATCGTTCAGATAGTTCTCCTTGTCCCCACAGTTTTTCAAAAAATGGACAGTCTCGTCCTATGATAACATCATGTATCAAGTTCTTTACCACCCCCACCTCTTGAGTACCAGTGCCATATGCTGTGGAGATGGACACCGAGATGAGAGGGTACTCTCTAGTGTCCCCGTGAATGCATACAACCCGTAAAGTTTTGCTTACCGGACCGATCTTCCCAAGTACTCTAGGATGAACAAGGGTTACCATGCTTCCGGAGTCCAGCAAAGCCCAGGCAGGGAGGTGGTTCACTTGGACTACACACTCAAATTTCTCTTCTCCGCGGTCAAGGTGTGTGGTACATGCTCTATGAGCATAAAAAGACCCCCTCCGAAGAACCCCGCATTCCATGGGCTCCTCTTGCAGTGGGCAGTGGGCCCGGGTATGGCCCCAGGAATGACACCGCCAACATTGTACATCCCCTCCTCTCCGAACAGGAACAGATCGCTGAGGAGGTACTGGGAGTGACTCTTGACCTTCCGGGGTGTTGATTCCAGGGCTCCGGGGGACATCCTTTCGAAGGGCGGCAGTCGATCGAATAGGCCGTGGCATACTGGGCCCTTGGCGCTTGGTAGGGCCAAGCAGATCCTCCACCACTGTATATCGCTCTACCATCTCGACAAGGAGGTTCACTGTTTTGGGGTCTCCATGGCTGACCCACCGTTGAAGGTCGTCTGGCAGTGACCGTAGGTATCGGTCCAGGACGACCCGCTCCACGATTTGGGGGCCCGACAACACTTCGGGCTGCAGCCATTTTTTTACCAGTTGCACCAGGTCATGCATTTGAGACCGTGGTGGACGATCTGGACAATACTTCCATTGGTGCACTCGTTGGGCCCGAACGGCCGTAGTCACCCCCAAACGAGCCAGTATTTCTGCCTTTAGTTTTTGATAGTCTTTAGCGTCCTCTGGTGGCAGGTCAAAGTAGGCTTTTTGAGGATCTCCGGTGAGAAAAGGGGCAATTAGGCCGGCCCACTGGTCCTGGGGCCACCCTTCTCTCTCTGCCGTCCTCTCAAATGTAGCAAGAAATGCCTCTACATCATCACTCAGGGACAATTTCTGCAAAAAATGGCTTGCCCTCACGGTCACCTGGTTGCCAGGGGCAACAGCCGCTTGCTCACGACCCTGAGACAACTGCTGTACTACTTCTTTTAAGGCAGTCACCTGAGCCTGCATAACCCCTTGCTGGGTTGCTTGCTGTGCTGCCAACTGAGCCACCAACAGGCGAGTATTTTCTTGCTGTACCTCCAGCTGAGTTGCTAAGCGCTGATTAGCTTCCTCATGGCGGGTCTGCGCTTGTATATTAGCCAGGGACAGTTGTTTAATTAGTTCCTCCATTGCTTCAGCTTTCAGGGTTTGGGCAGCTTTAACCCAGGACATAAATTCACTGTACTGTCCCTTTAAATGTCAGTTTTAAATTCAAATGCAAAAGCCAGCAAAAAAAAAAAAAAAAACACGCCTGTTACTCTGTCCTGCCCGCATCCGAGCACCACTTGTAAAGTTCGGGGGACCAGCTAGACCGCAGGACACAGGCTTTTAGTTCAAAAGGAGGTTTTATTAAACTTAAACAGCTTCACAGCAGCAAAACAAAAGAAAAAGGTTTCAGTCTCACCGACTATCAAAGTCCCGAATTGCTATCGCAATCAAACACAGTCCTGGGGTGCTGTCGCAGGTGACTTCATCTGCTAGGAGGCTTCCAGGCCGAACGCTGCTGTTGACTTTGGTTGCTGCAAATCAAGCCAAACACAAACCACTATCTCCTCTGCACTCCTCCACCCATCTGCAACTTCCTGTCTTGTTTTTAAACCCACCTCCTCTGACAGGTGAGTTAACCCTTTTTGTTCCCTTAAAGGGATCACAGACCAAACAGAGGGGAAACATAGCGTCCTTCCAGGACCCAGCCACTGCGTCCTGTACACTATCTACTGGCATTTTTTTTAATAGGTCAAGTTGCACTTAAAAGTAGTAGGCTAGGCTTATGTCTTGGTCCAGAATACCCAAAATAAGTATGAACATTGTTTTGAATATAAGAGCATTCAAGTTTAAGGCACTATCACAGGCAGTGTTTGAGGGTTGCTGAACAACAAGCCCTTTTAAAGCAGTTAAATAGTGACTGATGAAAAAACTGATGAAAACAACAAATGTCCTTCAAGTTTAAACTCTCATAAACTCCAGTAGTCTGGAGGAAAAGAAAGCAATACATTCTGAGAAACCACAGCCATTTACAGCTAAAACATAAATCCTTCCAGACCATTCAAGGTAGTTGAATCGTTTCCCTGGATCAATATATCAATGTAGTATCCATAGTATTATAATGGGAAGAAATCATCTATTCCTCTTTTAAAAACCCATTATTGATGTTGCAATTACTACCTACCTGACTAAAAATACTTCTTTGACAATGTCTGCACACTGCAATTGATAACCTCTTATGCCGCGTACACACGATCGGACATTGATCGGACATTCCGACAACAAAATCCATAGATTTTTTCCAAAGGATGTTGGCTCAAACTTGTCTTGCACACACACGGTCACACAAATCTTGTCAGAAATTTTGAACGTCAAGAACGCAGTGACGTACAACACGTATAATGAGCCGAGAAAAATGAAGTTCAATAGCCAGTGCGGCTCTTCTGCTTGATTCTGAGTAGGGATGAGCCGAACACCCCCGGGTTCGGTTTGCACCAGAACCCTATTAGTTACAATGGACGCGAACGTTCAAAATCTAAAGTGCTAATTATAACGGCCAATGTGCATGTTATTGTTATTGTTATACATACCCCAGGGGACATTTATCAATGCAAAAACAAGTTTTAAAAACGGACGTTTTTTCTGGAGCAGTGATTTTAATGATGCATAAAGTGGAAAAAAAAAAAAGTGAAATATTCCTTTAAATATGGTACCTGGGGGGTGTCTAAAGTATGCCTATGAAGTGGCATGTGTTTTCCCATGTTTAGAACTGTCCCTGCACAAAATTACATTTGTAAAGGAAAAAAAGAAGCTGTGACAGACCTAGCCGGGACACAGGCTGTTGGAGGGGACTGAATGCGAGCCTATTGCCTTGCGAGTATGGGCCCTGGCATTTGGGGGAACGGTGCTCTTTGGGCTGCATGCCTGGGGGACCCCAGAGCTGGCGTTGCTTGGATTCGGGTCCATGCTGGCCCCCAGGACACAGACTCTGTATGTGTATTTGGCATATTAGCAAGAGATGCTAATGTCATGAACTCAAGCCAGCCTGTTGTGTAAATGAGTATAGTCTGGCTTGTAGGAGTGTTTCACCTATTGTTGTGTGTGCTAATTAACCCGGCAATTGAATGAAGGAGTCCAATGTTGATTAAGATAATTAGCTCATGCTAATTAGGTTAGGTGTGAGTCATCTGGCTGTATATATGTGTGTCATGTCAAATAAAGTTAATTCCTGATGTAGCCTACACTGGTGTTGTCTGGTGACTGGGTGAGCTAATGGGTCTTGGATTGTGTGGTACCGGACAGAGGAAGCATTTACGGCGGACATATTGAGTACGAGGTCCGTCACAATTGGCTGGCAGCGGTGGGATCGTGCTTCCTTGTCGTGAACACATCCAAACCATCACCTGGATCCAAGGCCCGGATAGCAGAGGTACAGATACATCGTCATGGAAGAGGAATTAGGAAGGAGGTTGCGAGAGATGCGGATACAGCACAGAGGATCAGTATCGATGCAGGTCCTGCTGGGATGGTATGATTCAGTCGGCCTACAACTCTGGAAAGCGCTAGCCTGTGAGCAGCGACACCAGGGAAAAGTTCTCCCCTCCATCCATGTAAGGTACTGGTCGCAGTATGAAGTACGAATGCTGTTATTGGGGGAACAACCGAAGCAGGAGTGGACAGCTGAGTTAAGCAGGCTGATCCGGGCAGAAATGCGCTTGGACGAGAGCTACATAGCCCTCCGGTGGTATGCAGCCCAAGTGTGCCCGTGGACAGCGGATGACAGGCCCACGGAAGGCTTTGATTATAATGGCCTGAGATTGTTGTACTGGAGGCTGTCCGAGGACCCCGACTTTGGGAGTGATCTGGAGTGGCGTTTGGAGGAAATAATGGAGCACAGCGAGCAAAGATTGAACGTCTCGGAAGTGCTCTGGGCACAGGGAAGATTTGGAGTTCCTGGCCGCTCAGGAATGGGAGCTGGAGATCGCCTACATACAGCTACTAGACTCTGCTCAGCAGCAGGGTGGGGCTCCCTTTGCCTGGGACTATCAGGAAATACCAGCAGACAGCTCTGAAATGCTGGCTGAAGAGTCAGCAATGTGGCATAGTAACAGAGTGCTTTGCCCACCTACCCCCGCAGCTATGGACGCGGAGGTCTTATGGCGGATGCAGCAAGTGCTGACTGACCTTGACAAGCCTGTTACTGCACAAGACGAGGTGGGATGGAGGAATATGCCTGGCCAGCAGCATGCCAGAGAATCGGCAGTGGAAAATCTGGAGATTGCCATCCCCAAAGCTGAAGTGCTGACAACAGGGCAGAGCTCTCCTAACCTCTGCCCAGCACCGATGGCATCTTCTAGGTTCCACGGACAGATGGTGAACCTCTGTCCCCAGACATCAGTTGTAGAGACAGGGGATTTAATAGACTTTTCTGCTGAGGAAAAACAACCGGATGAGCCTCCATCAGAAGAGCTGGTATTAGGGCCAAACTTCACTGAGCTCTGCCCAGCACCAACAGCAGTATCCGTGGAGTTACAAGGAACTTCCCCAGCTGAAGTGCTGGTCACCGGACAGAGGGTCCAAGACCTCTGCCCCACACCGGTGGCAGTTATGGAGGCTCAGGGTGAGAAGGTGGCAATCACTTCCCAGCAGCAGATACAGGGGGAGAAGGGAGAGGAGGTGTTTGTCGTCCCTCCCCAACAGTTGGCCAGGGTGGAGAAAGCGATCTTTCCTCCCCAGCAAAGATTTGTGCACCTGGGAGACAGTACCAGAGACATGTTGTCCCAGCAGCCAGACGAGGGAATGGAAAAGGAAGCCAGCCTCCTGCCCCAACGGTTAACCAGAGCGGAGGATGTGGAGTCCCCAGCAGAAGTGCTGGCAACAGGGCAGAGTGCTACCCACCTCTGTCCAGCACCAGCAACAACTGTGGAGTTCCAGGGAGCCGGGGTAGTTGGCCCCTCTCTCCAGCGACAAGCTGAGGTAGTAAAGCTGCTACTCCCAGCCGAATCACTGGCAACAGGGCAGAGCGCCGCTAGCCTCTGCCTAGCACCTACAATGTCTCCACAGCTTCAGGAAGCTGGGGCAATCGGTCACACTGTCCAGCAGCAGACAGCGCCCCAGAATGATGACACCAACCCAGCTAAAGTGCTGACAACTGGACAGAGGGTCCAAGACCTCTGCCCCACACCTGTGGAAGTTCTGGAGGCCCAGGGTGAGGAGGTGATGGTCACTCCTGAGCAGCAGATCAGGACCCAAGGAGAGAATGCAATCTGCACTTCACAACTGCAGCTGGAGCTGATATTGGTGGATGGGACTTCAGTCTCCACTTGTATACCCCAGGGATGCTGGGCTGTCGGCCCAGATCCCCAACAGCATGATGGAGTGAGCCCAGTCACCCTGTCTTCGCTCCAGCGGCTGAAAAGACTCCAGGGAGAAGGGCCAGTCCAGGCCTCTCCCCAGCGGCGGATATGTTCTATTAGAGAGGCAGAGGTTGGCTGGGTGAGTCGTGCTCAGTTTGGAACAATTTGTTTGGGGTACTGTGTGGGTACAGGCATTAGAGGCCTGGAACTATGGACTAACTTCGGAGTCAACCCATCTGGGGTCTCCTCCTGTGTTAGTCTCCTGCCAAAAGGGGAGAAATGTGACAGACCTAGCCGGGACACAGGCTGTTGGAGGGGACTGAATGCAAGCCTATTGCCTTGCGATTATGGGCCCTGGCATTTGGGGGAACGGTGCTCTTTGGGCTGCATGCCTGGGGACCCCAGAGCTGGCGTTGCTTGGATTCGGGTCCATGCTGGCCCCCAGGACACAGACTCTGTATGTGTATTTGGCATATTAGCAAGAGATGCTAATGTCATGAACTCAAGCCAGCCTGTTGTGTAAATGAGTATAGTCTGGCTTGTAGGAGTGTTTCACCTATTGTTGTGTGTGCTAATTAACCCGGCAATTGAATGAAGGAGTCCAATGTTGATTAAGATAATTAGCTCATGCTAATTAGGTTAGGTGTGAGTCATCTGGCTGTATATATGTGTGACATGTCAAATAAAGTTAATTCCTGATGTAGCCTACACTGGTGTTGTCTGGTGACTGGGTGAGCTAATGGGTCTTGGATTGTGTGGTACCGGACAGAGGAAGCATTTACGGCGGACATATTGAGTACGAGGTCCGTCACAGAAGCCATTTAAAACTGCTTGCGGCTTTAATGTCATGTCTTGTACAGGCAATATGGATGAAAATCTTTGAGAAAAATGGCATGGCTACCCCATCACCCCCCCCCCTACCCCAGCCCATTACCAGCCCCTTTGGGTCTTGTATGGATATTAAGGGGAACCCTGCACCCAAAATAAAACCCTATACCTAAAACCCTATATACTCTGAACCGCAGTATACAGGCGGTGCAAACAAGACAGGGACTGTGGGTATATACTGTATGTATGTATGTATGTTTGTATGGACTGTTGGTGTATACTGTGCTGTGCTGGAGGCACACAAAAACACACTAACTCCTGCAGATGGCTGTCTTAGGTGACAACAGGGCAGATACAGTGTAAGGTGGTTTAGTGTGCTACTGCTTTGCTATACTCACACAGCACACACACACACTAACTCCTGCAGATGGCTGGATTGGTAGAGAACAGCACTGAGAAGAACACACTATCCCTGCCATATGTTGACTCGAAACCCTGGACTTATCCCTATTTTCTTCATATAAAGTGAAATTACTTGAAAGGAAAACATGCTCTGTATATGATTTAGTGGTAATATTCTTTGAAATAAATCATACAATGGAAAACATAATTGGGCAGACATGGTGTAATTGTGTTTCATAATTTGTCACATTTTGGTTGTTTTATCATGCAAAGTTAAGTATTTTGTATCTATTTTTACAAAAGCTGATGGTGCAGGCTAACCATTAAGGCTGGGTTTACACTTTTTTCGCACGCGGCTCACAGTAGCAGTCCAGTGCGTCTCCGTTCACCGTTTCAGGTCCGATTTCAGTCCCGAATTTTTGGATGAATTCAGACCTGAAATGGACCAAAAGACGCACAGGGCTTCTGTGCAAATTTGCATCAGAGTCACAGCGGAGATATGTGAACCGGCTCCATAGAGAGCTGGTCAAAATCTCCTGCTATTGCGAATTGGATGTGGGGAGCCTGGTCAAGGCACAGGGCTCTGAAGAAACAGCACCAGTGGCCGTTCCTTCAGAGCACATGCGTCGAAAACGTAATTGGCGCAGTATACAGTAAATATATGCAAGTTAAGGAGATATTTACAGTACCTATAGGTAAGCCTTATTATAGGCTTACCTATGCATGGGAGAGACGTCACGCGGCTCCGGACAGTCACAGAGCCGGAGACAGTGGACCCGGAAGAAAGAGGGGCGAAGATGGATGCAGCCTGCAGCGGGGGACGACGAAGGCTTTGTGTTCATGTAAGTGTCACATAATGTTCTAGTATGCGACGCATACTAGCACATTATGCCTTTACTTTGCAGGTAAAAAAAAAAAAAGAAATAGCAGAGTTTACTTCCTCTTTAAGATTAGTGAAAGGAAAAATAATAAAAAAGGAATAGAGTTCAACTTGTTATCTGACATGGAATAATTTGTATGCCATATCAGAGAATTTTCTGTCCACAGCATAGCACTGTAACCTTTTCACAATTTGATATTTTGAGTTGATTGTTGTGCTGACTCCTCCTGAAAGGTTAATAAGATTGCAAAGGGTAGTACTGAATGGCACGGAATAAAATTAGTGGTCAATGGAAAGGTCACAGACAGTGTTCTCATTCAAAATGAGCAACACCCAAATCATGTACATCATTAGCTTTCAATTCCAGTAGATGGTTTTATACTAATATAGATTAAATAATGGCTTTACCATTCACAAAAATGATTTTGATATGGCAGGCATCATCCTGCTTAACAGGCATAATTTTGTGAAAAAGTGGTTAACATTGCTGCCTTGAAGCACTGAAGTCCTACATTTATACTGAGTTTGCATGGAGTTTGTATATTACCTTCTGCTAATGTGGGCTTACTTTAGATACATTTGTGGGGTCTGTCCCCTCTCTCCAGCACAAGCTGCCACGTGGCCTCAGGTGGATGACCTGTGGCCCTGAATGCTGAAACCGGTTTCTCTTGAGAGCTGACTGAGGGAAGATGTCCATGGATCCTGTCTGTTATCATGAATGAAGGTGACCTGGGCCTTGTGTGTACAGCCCCCCCCCCCCAACCAAGGGATCTTAGGGACTTGTGCTGCTGAATCCGCCTCTGGGTGCTAGAAGTCAGCTGCTGAGTGTAGTTGAAGGGGGCACCGGTTTGTGTCCTGAAGAGCAGGGCTCATTCAATTTATTCTCTTTTGCAAAGGACTTTGCTCAGTCTTTTTAATACTGCTACACAGTTCCACTAAGAAAGTTGTCCTCAACTGTGAATAGCTTAATTTGGAGTATCCTACTATATCCCTTCTCCTATCCCAAGTTAACATGAACCACATTGAAGTCAATGAAAGGCGAATTTTGAAAACCAAGTCTCTTCGTTTTCATGGCCAATGGGCAAGAGATTGTCAAACAAAGGACTTGCAGAGTCGGGCACTGCCAGAGGGAACAGGTAAAAATAAAAAACATTCAGCTGGGAGCAGCTCTTTTAAAAAAGGCTAAATGGTCAACAATAAGAACAATTAATTTAGTTAAAGTTAACGATCACCTTGTAAAACAAGCATTTCTGTTTAAAATAAAAATGAAAGGCAAAACATTTTTTATAGATATAAAAGAAACATTATAAATACCCGTTTTTCCATTTTTTATAAGTGATTACATTCCCTCTGTTCTCATCTGCATAAGAGCTGGGGGTTGGAGAAACAGCATTACACTGAGCTTCCCAGTAAATAGCTGTGCAAGGGGGAGGTGTGTCAGAAAAAAATCTGATCATTGGAAAAGAGCACATGGAGTTCCCAGCATAACTAGAGTTTTTAATAGTAAAGCATAGGGACTGACAGGAAAACCATGGAATTCACACAAAGGAACAGCTGGTACAGCAAGCTCCCAACAGGAATATGAAATGTTGGGATATCAAATGCTTTAAAATGCTTGGGGAATGCCTTTAACCACTTTGAGACTGACTCCCATAAATGTATGGTGGCAGGTTGGCTCTCCTGCGCGAATCGCCTGATATGTACGGGGGCTCCTTTAAGAGCTATAGCAGGCATGGGGGACCTGATGCGCGTGATCCGTGGCCAACCCGTGATCGCGGGCACGAGAGCCAGAATGGGGATTTGTGTGTGTAAACACACAAATCCCTCTTCTTACAGGGGAGGAGAGACAGATCGTCTATTCCTACTAAGTAGGAACAGCAATCTGGCTCCTCCTCTAGTCAATCCCATCCCCTCACAGTTAGAAACACACCTAGGGAACACACTTAACCCCTTGATCGCCCCCTAGTGTTAACCCCTTCCCTGCCAGAGACATTTACACAGTAATCAGTGAATTTTTATAGCACTGATGCCTGTATAAATATCAACGGTCCCAAAAAAGTTTCAAAAGTGTCCGATTTGCCGCTGCAATGTCACAGATTGCTGCCATTACTAGTTAAAAAAATAATAATAATAAAAATGTCATTGTGGGTCCCCCACCTTAAAATTTATACCTAACCTCTCTTTAGGATAAGGAGCAGGGGGTGAAGGAAAAACATATACCAGAATTGATGGTGTCACTGAAAGGAAGAAATGCCCCTGCGTTGGTGGTGTCACTGAAAGGAAAAACTGACCCTACCTCGTTTGTGTCACTGAATGGAAAAACTGACCCTAACTTGGTTGTGTCACTAAAAGGAAAAACTGACCCTACCTCAGTTGTGTCACTGAAAGGAAAAACTGACCCTACCTCGTTTGTGTCACTGAAAGGAAAAACTGACCCTACCTCGTTTGTGTCACTGAAAGGAAAAACTGACCCTACCTCGTTTGTGTCACTGAAAGGAAAAACTGACCCTACCTCGTTTGTGTCACTGAAAGAAAAAACTGGCCCTACCTCGTTTGTGTCACTGAAAGGAAAAACTGGCCCTACCTCGTTTGTGTCACTGAAAGGAAAAACTGACCCTACCTCGGTTGTGTCACTGAAAAGAAAAACTGACACTACCTCGTTTGTGTCACTGAATGGAAAAACTGATCCTAACTTGGTTGTGTCACTGAAAGGAAAAACTTACCCTACCTCAGTTGTGTCACTAAAAGGAAAAACTGACCCTACCTCAGTTGTGTCACTGAAAGGAAAAACTGACCCTACCTGGTTTGTGTCACTGAAAGGAAAAACTGACCCTACCTCGTTTGTGTCACTGAAAGGAAAAACTGGCCCTACCTCGTTTGTGTCACTGAAAGGAAAAACTGGCCCTACCTCGTTTGTGTCACTGAAAGGAAAAACTGACCCTACCTCGGTTGTGTCACTGAAAAGAAAAACTGACCCTACCTCGTTTGTGTCACTGAATGCAAAAACTGATCCTAACTTGGTTGTGTCACTGAAAGGAAAAACTTACCCTACCTCAGTTGTGTCACTGAAAGGAAAAACTGACCCTACCTCGTTTGTGTCACTGAAAAGAAAAACTGACCCTACCTCGTTTGTGTCACTGAAAGGAAAAACTGGCCCTACCTCGTTTGTGTCACTGAAAGGAAAAATTGACCCTACCTCGTTTGTGTCACTGAAAGGAAAAACTGACCCTACCTCGTTTGTGTCACTAAAAGTGAAACATGCCCCTGCATCTGTAATGTTTATAAGAGGAAAAATGGCACTCCATCAGTATCAGTGGGGGAAAATGTCCCTATGTCAGTAGTGTCAGCGGGGAAGAAGAGACGCCATGGAGGAAGATGCCGGATGAGAACGCCAGAGCAAGAAGCAGAGGATCGGAGGAAGAAGAAGATGGAGGAAGAAACCGAAGGATGAAGGAAGGAAGAAGACCTGAAGAAGATGGAAAGAAGAAGACTTAAATAAAGGAATTGTCAAAAACTGGCTCTTTTTTAATTTTTACCATTTGACACTTTTTTGGTGAAATGGTAGGGGTACTTTTGTACCCCCTTACCATTTCACACATGGGGGGGCCGGGATCTGGGAGTCCCCTTGTTAAAGGGGGCTTCCAGATTCCGATAAGCCCCCCGCCTGCAGACCCCCGCAAGGGTTGTGGGGATGAGGCCCTTGTCCTCATCAACATTGGGACAAGGTGCTTTGGAGGGCTACCCCCAAAGCTCCCTCCCAATGTTGAGGACATGTGGCCTGGTACGGTTCAGGGGGGGCGCTCTCTCGTCCCCCCTCTTTTCCTGCGGCCTGCTAGGTTGCATGCTCGGATAAGGGCCTGGTATGGATTTTGAGGGGGACTTCCACGCCATTTTTTTTTGCGCGGAGTTCCCCTTAATATCCATACCAGACCTGAAGGGCCTAGTATGCTTTTGGAGGGGAACCCATGCCGGTTTTTATTTAAAATTAAAGTAGCCTGACCTGGGGGTGACTTAAAGTCGTGTTGTAAGTTGCCCCAAGTCGTGTTGAAGTGACCCCAAGTCGCGCTGTGATTCATACTCAAGTCGTGTCCAAGTTGCCTCCCAAAGTCACGCTGGAAGTCGTGTTGCCCCTGTGTGAATGGACTCTTAATGATACGGCGTGCGCTATTATCAATGGCATATTATTATTGCTGTTGCGCTTATGCATGCAACGGTTCACACGCTCAATTAATGATTTATCTGGCGCACCAATTAAGGTATGAACCGGCGCAGCGCATTCATCTTAGTAAATTACCCCCAATGTGATCTTTTGCTACTATTTAGTAATCTATCAGGTTCATTAACCCTTTTTTTCTGAACATCTAGGGTATTTTGGCTTGTACCAATATCATTACATCTTGCTCTTCTCCTCCTTTATTTTGTCCTTTCTATATTTATTTATCTTTTTCTTGTATTATTTTCATTTATGTATGGGGTGTTTTTGTCTCTATTTGTTTATATTAATGTGCTGCAAAGTTTGGTTGACTATGATGATATACATTTTTGATGTATATTAATCTTTTTAAACAATCAGCTGCCGCCCTCCCCTAATGCAAGGTCCCTGTTTTGGTCAATTGAGTTGCGGTTTTGGTCCTTTTGGATACCTTTTCCACTATATGGAGACTGCTCCTTGTTTGGAGTGGTTCTAGTGGGCAGTGGGTGATTTGAGCTGTGGGGGTTGTTTTCATATAGCCTATCTTCAGTCTCTGTTTGTTTTGGCTATTGGCCTCTGGAGCCACCGTGGGCACATGCGCAGTAGTGCTGTGCACTTAGTGTCAGATATGGGTGTCTTCTTGGGATGGTGATGTGGATGTGTCGTCACCCCATCCTAGTTGCAAATGACTGTGGGCGGTGACGTCTGGCGCAATGAGCAGATCTGACATCGGAGTGGGCAGTGATGGAACTAACGCCGGTAAAGTAAACGGCGTTACGTAACGCCGTTACTTTAGAGGGTAACGAGTAATCTAACTGATTACTCTTCCCCTTGCGGTAACGCCGTTCCCATTACTGGAGCGGCGTTACCGCAATTACCCGCCGCGATCTGCAGAGCCGTCCGCGGCCTCGTCCTTAGGAAAGGCCGCGGCTTCGGCCTAGCTCCAGAGCGGCGGCCATCTTGGTGCACCCGATGGCCACAGCTCCGGCCTAGCTCCGGAGCGGCGGCCATCTTGGTGCACCCGTCGGCCGTTTACAATGTGATTGCGATCAAATGACGGAGCAATCACTTGTAAACAAACCGGCGTCAAGATGACGCCGGTCTCTATTTACTGTGGTATCACTGTGGTATTCCCTTTATATTACTCACTGATATTGCCCCATAATAATTACCTTACGTTTTAATTATTCTCCAAAATGTTGTGCCCTCCAATGTCCGCCCATTTTCCCAATTTATTCAAGCTTTCCTGTCCCGGGGCTCAGGTTTAACAAAATAGCTTCTGCACATGCTCCAAAACATGTAACCGCCCCCTTCTGACATCACTTCCAGTGCATGTGCTCCAAGCTGGTCCTGGAAGTCGGTCGGCAATCTTGCTTCTGGCATCTGTGTTTCCTTTGCTGCTGGTTAGCTATTGAGGATCCAGGAGAGCCGTGATTGAAGACCTACCGCCACATCTATTTGGGATGATGAGCTTGTTTTACACTACCTTCCTGTGAGTGTTTTTTAACCGCATTTGTTTAATGAAATCTGGGGTTACTGCACTTTGAAGCACATCGCTTTCTATTTATATTTCTCTATAGTTTGTTTCTACCTCTCTGAGTGCTACTCAAGTGCCCCCTGTGTATCCTCCATTTCTCTTAGTCCCTCTGGATGATAGACCAGAGAACCAGGATATCCAGAGGTTCCATTCATACAGAAGTTCCCTACTGTATACAGTGATGGAACTAACGCCGTTAAAGTAAACGGCGTTACGTAACGCCGTTACTTTAGAGGGTAACGAGTAATCTAACTTCCCCTCGCGGTAACGCCGTTCCCATTACTGGGGCGGCGTTACCGCAATTACCCCCTGCGATTTGCGGAGCCGTCCGCGGCCTCGGCCTTAGGAAAGGCCGCGGCTTCGGCCTAGCTCCGGAGCAGCGGCCATCTTGGTGCACCCGTCGGCCGTTTACAATGTGATTGCTCCGTCAAATGACGGAGCGATCACTTGTAAACAAACCAGCGTCAAGATGACGCCGGTCTCCCCTCTGTGTACAGATCTGTACAGTGGAGGGGAGAGATCGGATGGCAGCAGCCATCCCTCCATACCCTGTCAATACTCTGCAATACCCAGCCAATACTCTCTAACACCCTGCCAATACTCTGCAATACTCTCTAACACCCTGCAATACTCTGCAATACTCTGCAATATCCAGCCAGTACCCTGCCAATACTCTGCAACACCCTGCGAATACTCTGCAACACCCTGCGAATACTCTGCAACACCCTGCCAATACTCTGCAACACCCTGCCAATACTCTGAAACACCCTGCCAATACTCTGAAACACCCTGCCAATACTCTGCAATACTCTGCAATACACGGTAATACCCAGCCATACTCGGCGATACCCAGCCGTACCCAGCCATACTCAGCCAATATTACAGTGGGGGAGATTGTGGATATTGCAGTGGGGGCTTTATGGTGGTGGAATTTTCAAAGGTTTTTGCAAATTCAATTATTATTTGCTGATCCGAAAAATGATCCGATCCGTGACTCTGATCCGAGCAACCATCCGATTTTGGGGGGGACAGATGTACAGAGGGGGAACAGATATATGTGTGTGTGTGTGGGGGGGGGGACAGACGTGTAGTGGGGTACAGAGGGGGAACAGATATATGTGTGTGTGTGTGGGGGGACAGACGTGTAGTGGGGTACAGAGGGGAAACAGATATATGTGTTGGGGGGGAACAGACGTGCAGGGGGGTACAGAGGGGAAATAGACGTGCAGGGGGGAACGCGCCCCTTGCTTACAGTAATACTAGACCCGCCCCTAAGAATATAAAAAAAAAAAGTCACAGTTACTTTGCTGAGTAACTAATTACTTTTCCAATGTAGTAACTGAGTTACTAACTCAATTACTTTTTTGGGAGAAGTAATTTGTAACGTAACTAATTACTTTTTTAAAGTAAGATGACCAACACTGGGAGTGGGTGGGATGTCAGCTGCCCGCAGCCCTATACATAGAGCTGGAGAATGTGTAATTGCTAGAAGCCCCCCTTACTGCAAGATGGAGGGTGTCTCCTAGCCATTATATGTCCTCCAGCTATATGTATAGGGCTGGGGGTGGCTGACATCCCACCTACTCAGACTTCAGATCCCCTCATTGCACCAGACTTCACTGCCGCCGCCCACAGGCATGCGCAACTAGGGCGGGATGCTCTCCTATTTTCACCGCTCCTCACTGCTCAACCATCCTATTTACTCAGTGAACCATTTTTACTACACCAGCATTCAAGAGACATGAGGTAATTAATCTTTATAGGGGTTTTTACTGCATGTATTATGTGATAGTAGTTTAAGTGCTAATCTGGCTGGTATTGTATACTGACTTCAGAATCATGCTTATTTCTATTATTTTTACATGGCCCATATTTACATTTCTCTGCATGGGGAGTAGGGAAGAAGTTGGGAATACTTAGGGCCCCAAATCAATAAATTATAAACCAGTCTATATCATTTTTTTTCTTTATATTGTGTTTATGGTGCACTATAAATGCATAGCCATGAACATACTCTTTGACAAAGCCTAGTAACCGAGGACTATCACTACAATTTCTCTTTTTATAGAAAATAGCTCATTCATATATGCTTATTGTGGCTATATTTGGTTATGGCGGACTTAAAGTGAACCCATGTGGACTATTCCATAGACTGGGGGAATCCGTGACAACTGATTGTAAACTGGCCATTGTTATTTCTATTTACAATTTTTCAGGTATGTATCTATTCCCTGTTAAGGGGTATCATACCACATCAAATGATCACAAAAACTGTTTTATAAACACTTTGCATTTTAGAGCTTGCACTGTAGCCCTATTTTACTGAAGAAGCAGGCTTTTTGTACCTGTGAAACGCACCTGCGTTGAAGTGACGTTACCGTGAGCCAATCACCACCCAGCTACTGTAGGGTGATGATAAATTTATAACATTATCACAGAATCTATTTTCTACAATTGTGCTATGTATCAACATGTTTTTCTATGTCATTTAAATTATTTTAATCTTTGTATAATAAAATGATTGATATTTTATTTTAATAGTACTGTTAAAGTTATTTTATTAGAGGTTAGGGTTTTTTGTGCATAAATGGATTTTAATGGTTTGATACTCTATATAAATAAATAAATATAAATGATTAAAGTCATTATTTATTTTTATTTTTTTGTAGCTAGATTAGCTTCTGCACCTAATTTCAGGCGAATGGTTGTAACTGATTCCCACTAGAAACATCTATTTACCTATGCTGAGATTTAGTTTCACATGGGTCAGCTTGAATATCATCTCAAGTATCAGGCTAGTTCTGTTCTTTTTACAATACAACAAAAATTGAGGAGCAGCCTGAAAATAGCACCGCAGCAGTGTGAACCGGGCCTTAATATCATCTCAAGTATCAGGCTAGTTCTGTACTGACAGTAAAGTTTAGGCTGCTTGCTTTATGATAAAATATGATACATTTTGTAAGTCGTAGCTTTCTAAAGTGAGCACAGAATACATTTGTATGTGTTGTCCAAATGTAGTTAAAAAAACTAAACATTTTATTACAAGTGAACAATCAGCAATTGAATAAACACAATAAATAATGTTCAATCGAAAAATGGAAAAAGATTAATCAATATATAAAAATAAAAGGAAACCAAAACAATTCCTATTGCATACCATAATACATATGCAGAGCACAAGCTGTCCAGATGCCTTGCTATGCTCATCAAATAATCATTATAACTAGATTTATTTGTGTGAATCACATATTGTAAAATCTGGAAACAAGACAAAATAAAATGTTTTCCATGCTTTATGCATTTTATTGCTCTGGGAAAATGTTTGCTTTAGTGGTACACATTTTCAATTAGCCACAGATGATCCTTAAACCAATTAGAAAAAAAAAAAAACAATACTAATAAATCTGCACTTTTACAGTGTGTGCCATTTTGCATCATTCTGTAAACATATATTCACAACAAGAAGCTATACAACTTTTTTTACTGGCAGCAAATATCTAATGTTCTCTTGGCCTTCCATGATAATGAGTATCTCCATGCATACAATAACTTGTGAGCCACACCAGGCTTCAATAACATATATATATATTTTTTTATTATTATTATTATTATTATTATTTTAAGGTACTTATATAGCGCCATCAATTTACACAGCACTTTACATATACAATTTTATTGGCAAGGAGTCAAGGTTCAGATTACCTAGGCTCCTCCCTCTGACATGTTTTCTCTCTGTAATAGAGCATAAAGGTATAGTATGATTAAAGTGTTACTAAACCTAGCACCCTGCATTCATTATATCTGGTCTCCCACAGTACACATAACATGGAAATGCAATCATTTTAGAAAATATAAACTGCTAAATACCTTTTCTCATCAGCAGTATATAGTCTTGTGACTTCTATCAGTGTCCAGATGAGCACTGGTTAAAGCTTGTTGAAGGAGTTTTCGTTCTACTCTGACTGTACTATGAGGCTACAGGACCCTCGACCCTCTGTCTGGACATTGCTGGTTGTGCTTGTGCTGATCACATGCACCCTAGCAAGAAAAAAAAAACTCTCTAGCAAAACACACCAAACTGAGCATGTGCAGAGTGCCCCCCAGGGCTTTGTTCTATCAGCAGAGGGATTGGGGACTGTGGAAGAAGGTGAGGATCAGAGAAGACAGGATCAAACAGCCTTTTTACACAATGCCCAGAATTAACCCCTTAGGTTCCACAGTGAGTATAACAAGCATGCTTTACTGCATATACAGACTGATTTTACTGTTGTCGGTTTAGTTACACTTTAAAGCGATATTAAAGCCTTGGGTTTTTTTATTTATTTTTTTATATAACAAACATGGTATACTTGCCTGCTCAGTGCAATGGTTTTCCATAGAGCAGCCCAGATCCTCCTCTTCTCAGGTCCCATGCTGGCACCCCTGGCCCATCCCTCCTGTCGGGTGCCCTCACAGCAAGCAGCTTGCTGTGGGGGCACCCAAGCAGGTGTACTCCGGAGCCGTGGCTCTGTGTGTCCATTCACACACGAAGACCCAGCTTGGCCTGCCCCCTCCATCTCCTGATTGGCTCACTTGCTGTGATTGACAGCAGCGGGAACCAATGGCTGCTGCCAAAAGCAATCAGGAGTGCAAGTTCCCAGAGAGGCAAGACATCGCCGGATCGAGAGGGGGCTCAGGTAAGTATTAAGGGAGACTGGGGGGGGGGGGGGATGCTGCACACAGAAGGTTATTTTACCTTCATGCACGTTGTGCCTTTACAACCACTTTAAGCTCTATTGCACAATGAAATGCATCAAAGGGAGAAGTTTAGGTTTCTCCCTCTGATGCAATCAATCCATAAAGTTTATGCAGGATTGAAGCTTTCTATGTGCACAGCTATGCTAGGCTTGAATGAGCTAAGTGGTGGAACTGCACCTGGAATAAGGTGGAGTGAGAGTTTAAATATAGTTCCTGAGATTTCATGAGCATCTTGTAATTATGAAAAAAAAATCAGGTTCTGTTAAAGATGATAACCACACATCATGGTTTTCAGCCTTGATAAAAAGTTAGAAGCTAGAAAAGGCAGTCCAAATGAGGAGTCTTGTGTAAAAACAAAAACAAAACCTTTTAACAATTTTTTTAAAAGTGTTAAGTGTAAAATCAGTCTGGATATACAGTGAAGCATGTTTGTTATACTTACTGTGGAACATGAGGGGTTAATCTTCTGCATTGTGTAAAAAAAGCAGTTTGATTCTGTCTTCTCTGATTCTCTCCTCCTTCCACTGTCCCCAATATATTTCCTGATAATACAAAGCCAGGGGACAAGCTGCACATGCTCAGTTTGGTGGGGTTTTTTTTCCCTTGGGAGGGTGCATGTTATCAGCACAGGGCCAATCAGTACTGTCCAGATATAGGGCCAGGGGTCCTGTGTCCTGATAGGACAGTCAGTGCAGAATGAAAACTCCTCCTACAAGATTTAACCAGACACTCATAGAAGCCACAAGACTGCTATATATACTGCTAATCAGAAAAGGAATTTAGCCATTTATATTTACTAAAATAATTGCATTTCCATGTTCTTTGTACTGTGGGAGACCAGACATAATGAGTGCAAGGTCCTGGGTTTAGTAATGCTAAGGATAGATACAAAATTGTGCTTTCCTGATGAGACAAAGCTGGTTGGTCCACAATAACAGCGATGCTCATCGTTTGTGATTATATGATTCATTTCTATTCTATGCTATTGATGCCATTAAGTCATAAAAAACAATGACATCAGGCTTATGGGTGTCTAACTTTAGCCCTACTTTTCTAAATATTGCCTTGGAATGAATATGCCAATGTTGAAAAGCACTCACAACAATTATGCACCCCTTTTCATTGAACCTACCTACTTAATTGATTTTCTGTTAGGACAAACCTCAAAAAAGTACAATATACAGTATGTAAATAAACCCCCGAAATGATATCTACAGGAACATACCAACTCAATGAAAGCAATTGTGAGAAAAATACTGCAAACAAAGAAAAAAGCGCAAATATACCAATGGCAACTGTCAATTAAATTTTGTTATCAGTATATATACATTTTTTTTTCCTGGATCAAGGATTAGGGCCTGGAATTTATTGTTTTTATGAGAAAAATACTAAATAATGTTTTTTGAATTTATTTTTATACATATAAATAACACTACAAGTTCCAGTATAAAGAAGGAGCACTGATATAATTCAAAAATATATTTTCTCATTGTGGTACTATAGTACAGAGAGCTTTGTTGACACATGAACATTCACCTTGTTAATATACTTTTGGAAGTAAGATAGTGAGATAGATATAAAACCATTTAAAATGGTGTAATAGGATCAGAAAGAAGCATGACTGTGCAATGCTAATTTCTTTTTTTTAACTTGACATTAGCCATAGATGAATTCGACCTCTAACAATATATTAGCAAAATAAAAAACCTTCTTTTTGGTGAAAAAAAATGGATATACTACAAATGAATGAGTCATTTTTTGTTGCAGTTCAAGAAATACTACAAAATACTACATTATGCAGTAATATGATGGGGAATTATTTTCAAACCAAGATTGCACTCAACTGAAACAAGTCATCTCTGATTTCATATTTATTTACACAAAGTCTTGAAATTGGCCAAAACCAGTTCCTCAATACAGGTATTTAGTGGTCACAGATTTCTCTATGGAAAACAGGTGGTCTGCAAACACTTCATATTACTGCATGCAAAAACCAGAACTATTCTCTGGTTTGCACTGTGGTTTACCCAATAACCCCAAAGAATGCATTCTATCTACATAAAATAATATGTTTGTGTGAGTTATTAGGTAGATATGAAGAGAGGACAGCTCCTTCCAAACATCTGCATAGTTTGCCAACTGGTCTTCATAAACTGCTTCCAGTGGGGAAAACACTGGTGTGTGACTGAGGCTGAGCAGATCACAATAAAATGATGATGAAATAAGAAAAACTCAAATACTCATCCAGCAGGTACTTGGTAGCAATAGAAGCAAAGTAAGAGATAGATGTCATCTATAGTTATCATTTTTAAAACTGTTTAGGCTTATTGTGCCACGTGCACACGACCAGACTTTCCGGCAGACTTGGTCCGACGGAATTAGTCCGTCGGACAATCCGATCGTGTGTTGGCTAAACCGACCGTTTTTCGTTAAAAAAAAAAATCAGACGGACCTAGAAATAGAACATGTTTCAAATCTATCTGACAGACTCAATTCCTATCGGGAAAACCATTTGTCTGAATGGTGGTCCAACGGACCAAATACGACGCAAGGGAAGCTATTGGCTACTGCCTATTGAACTTCCTTTTTTAATCCCGTTTACGTCAATCACGTTTAAAATGAACGGACTTTCGAACAGACTTAGTCCATTCATGTGTGGCCAAGTCCGTTCATTCGGAAAGTCCATCAGAACTCCGCCGAAAGTCCATCAGACCTAGTCTGCCGGAAAGTCCGGTCGTGTGTACGCGGCATTGAAGGTACACCCCAGCAAAACAGAAATAAAGTGAAGCCTTGCATACATGAAAATCAGGCTTCAAATCAAGGGTTTCAGTCTTTCCCCCAGGGGTTGTTTTAGTGTACCAGTCCATACCACTGACCTGAGAACCCCTAATTTCTTTCATATTATTGCAGGGGAGATTTCCAGACACACCCGGAGCTGCCTCCAAGCTGGCTCTTACACACAGAAACATAGTAATGCTTTCATGTAAAGTTACAATTAGATCTTAACTTGCCATGGGAATTTAAATATGACTGATAAACATGAAACAGAGGAACATGACAAGCATCTTCTTGAGGAAGCAGGTCCATTCAACCATACACCTTTGGAATCTAGATGATGTTGGTAAAACTTAGAATGAACTTAAAGTAGCACTATAGGCAAATCTTTTTTTATTTAATTCTGGATAGAGTAAGGGAGGGTTATAACCCAGGTGTGTATATTATTTTGCCATCCGTACCCATTACCTTCACTTCCTGTCCCATAGCCAAAAATGGAAGTGAGAGGAAATCCCTACAAATTAAGGGAATCATGTAGGGACTCCCATGCCAATAGAACTAGTGTCCCCTTTGGAAGATCTCCCCTCTATTACATTTCTGGGGACAACCTAAAATGTGGGATTTTCTTTTACATTCACTTTCAATCTTAATGGTAAACAGGACAGATAGAGAAGATGAATCTCCTTACTGGGAGCACAGACAGCAATAACTGACAGGTGTTCTTATCTCTTTGCATTCTATCCAAAACTAAAGAAAAAGTTTTGCCTTTAGTTATACTTTAACCACTTGCCGACCAGCCATCGTCATTATACTGCGGCAGGTCGGCACGATCCCACAAACCATCGTAGCTGTACATCAGTCCCTTTAAGCGCCATAGCAGGTGCACGCGATGACCTCCGGCCACGAGCGATCACGGGCAAGAGAGGCAGAACAGGGATGTGTGTGTGTAAACACACACATCCCAGTTCTGTGAGGACAGGAGAGATATTGTGAGTTCCTACGAGCTGGGAACCATGATCTGCCATCTCCTATAGTCATTCCCATCCCCCACAGTTAGAACACACACATAGGAAACACAGTTAACCCCTTGATCGCCCCCTAGTGTTAACCCCTTCCCCGTCAGTGACATTTACACAGTAATCAGTGCAATTTTATAGCACTGATCGCTGTATAAATGCCAATGGTCCCAAAAATGTGTCAAAAGCGTCCGATATTTCCGCCATAATGCCGCAGTCCCAATAAAAATCGCAGATCGCACTATTACTAGTAAAAAAATAATAATAATAATAAAATGTCATAAATCTATCCCCTATATTGTAGATGCTATAACTTTTGTGCAAACCAACCAATATACGCTTTTTGCAATTTTTATTACCAAAAATATGTAGAAGAATACATATTGGCTGTCAGGGAAATACCAGGTCTCTCCGCCGGGTTCCAGGGCTGCGCACGCGCGGTAGAGCGGCGCAACGAGGTTTACAGGTACGCCGGGTAACAGGTGCGCATGCGCGGGTCCGCGGCTCTCGGGTATCTGTCACAACCCAGCCAGTACGCCTCACCACTGTGCGCGGCGCTGACAGAAGACGAGTGCGCATGCGCACTCGTCCGGGTATCCCACCTGACCAGTTACCTGGCCTATAAAAGGCCTTCCCTGTCCGCTTCCAAATTGCTGGTTTGTTGTCTCTTCTGAGTCCTGTCTCCAGTCCAGTATCCTGTATCCTGTAACCTGTATCCTGTACCCTGTACCCTGCATCTACCTGACTACCAGTGCCGACCCGGAATCCTCCTGACTACCGCTACCGCTGCTACCTGTGTTTGACCTCTGGCTTGCTTCCTGGATACCTCTCTGCCTGATTACCTGTGTTTGACCCTCGGCTTGCCTACTGGACTTCCTCTGAGTTACTTACCTGTGTTTGACCCCTGGCTTGCCTTCTGGACACCTCTACTGCTTGATTACCTGTGCTTGACCCCCGGCTTGCCTTCTGGACATTCTCTGAGTTACTTACCTGTGTTTGACCCCTGGCTTGCCTTCTGGACACCTCTACTGCTTGATTACCTGTGCTTGACCCCCGGCTTGCCTTCTGGACATTCTCTGAGTTACTTACCTGTGTTTGACCCCCGGCTTGCCTTTGGATACTTCTACTGCCTGGTTGCCTGTGTTTGACCCTCGGCCTGCTTGCTGGACTATCTCCCGCTCAGTGTTCAGGACTTGCAGTTCTCTCATGCTCCCGAGGGTCCTCCTCCAGTATACGTGTTGGTACCTCTGCAACCTCTACCTGATCACAACCCTGCCAGGTGTCTACTCCCAGTGCAGCTTCAGCCTCTCCTGGTCTACGACGCTACTGCACGCCACCTGCTACACTCCTGCTGGCAACCCGTGCATCTTTGAGCCCGGTGTCCTCTGTATCCACTCCAGAGGCATCGTGCGCTTAGTCGCAAGGGGAGCAGCTCTCAGCATATCGGCCCGGGTGAGTACCTCTGACAGTACAAACCAGCCAATGTCCGAGGCCGACAGAGCTGGTTCACCCCTTGAGGCCTTATGCCAGCAGGTGACAACCCTTACCCAGGCTGTACAACGCCTCCAGGATGGATACTTTCAGATCGAGGGGCGTCTTCAGCATCTGACCTTATCCCCAAACCAAGCGGACCAGTCACCCCCGGTGGCCAGCACCTCCACTCTGCTATCAACACCTGGAGGTGCTCTCCCTGCCTATGATGTGTCCCATCCTGATCCCAGGGTCCCCACGCCAGAACGTTTTTCCGGGGACCGAAGGAAATTTCGCTCTTTTAAGAACTCTTGTTTGCTTCACCTAGCCCTACAACCCAGGACCTTCCAGTTGGAATCCACTAAAGTAGGGTTCATCATCTCTCTCCTTTCTGATGACCCTCAATCCTGGGCGCACCATTTGATGGAACAGAAAAGCCCACAATTGAATTCTGTAGAGACTTTCTTTTCCGCTATGGCAGCACTCTACGAGGACTCCCAACGCACAGGTACAGCAGAAACCACCCTGCATACCCTATCCCAGGGGAGAAGACCTGTAGAGGACTATGTAGTAGATTTCCGCAAATGGGCAGCTGATACTGACTGGAACGAATCAGCCCTAAAATATCAATTCCGTTTAGGGCTATCCGAGGTATTAAAGGATGAACTGGCTCGAGGAGAGATCCCAAGTACCTTTACAGATCTCTGCCAACTTGTCATTAAACTTGACCGTCGACTACGAGAACGGCGAGCAGAGAGACTGCAGAGCCCTCGTCCCACCTGGACGATGCCCCGGGTCCCTCCAGCACCTTCTCCTTCTTGGAACTCTCGCTCCCCTCCTCATGGGGAACCCATGCAGCTGGGCCTGGCACGGTCCCCCCTATCTGCTGAAGAAAGGTTCCGTCGTCGTCAAGCCAACCTCTGCCTCTACTGTGGGGGCACGGGGCACTACCTACAGAAATGCCCCATAAGACCCAGTAAGTGTCCTTCTGGGTCCCTCTCAAGTTCACACTCTGTTAAAGTGCCGCATTTTCATCTGTCGGTCCCACTCTCCCTACAGGTAGCGGGAGAGTCTTTCCAGTTGGGAGCCATCCTTGACTCTGGAGCCTGCAGTTGCTTCATGGACCTGACCCTGGCACGACACCTGAACCTCCCTTTAGCTACCAAGAAACAACCTCTTCAGATCCAGCTAGCTGATGGCTCTCCACCCTGCTCGGGACCGGTTACCCAGGAAACCGCTCCCATCCTGACCTGCACCAAATCAGGCCATCAGGAACTCTTACGTTTTGACATTATCCATTCTCCCATGTTCCCCATCATCCTGGGGTACCCCTGGCTACTGGCTCACAACCCTCGGATTGACTGGGTCAACAAGGAAGTGGAGTTCTCCTCCTCTTACTGCTTACAGCACTGCCTTCCGGATCAACCCGCAGTACCTCTCACCCATCTTGCCTTGCAACCCAGTACCAAGGACCTGCAACACGTCCCAACACCCTACCAAGACTTTATGGACATCTTCGACGAAAAAAAGGCCGAAGTTCTTCCCCCTCATCGCTCATACGATTGTCCGATTGATCTCCTACCAGGGGCTGAGATCCCCTTCGGAAGGATTTTCCCTCTGTCTGAAACTGAGCTTGAAGCCCTACGGGTATATATCGACGAGAATCTTGCCAAAGGGTTCATCCAACCATCTTCTTCGCCAGCAGGGGCTGGGATCTTCTTTGTTGAAAAAAAAGACGGTTCCCTCAGACCCTGTGTAGATTACAGGGAACTCAATAAAATTACTATCAAGAACAGGTACCCACTTCCGCTCATTCCCGAACTTTTTCAACGGCTCAGGACTGCCAAAGTGTTTACCAAGCTGGATCTTCGTGGGGCCTACAATTTAGTTAGAATACGCTCTGGGGATGAATGGAAGACGGCTTTTAGGTCCAGATTCGGCCATTTTGAGTACCTGGTCATGCCGTTTGGACTTTGTAATGCCCCAGCTACCTTCCAGCACCTTGTCAATGACATTTTTCGTGAGTATTTGGATAACTTCCTCATTGTATATCTTGATGACATCTTGATTTTCTCCGATTCCCTAGAAGCCCATCGTCAACATGTCCGGAAAGTTCTTCTCATCCTCCGCAAACACGGGCTCTACGTCAAAGGAGAAAAATGCGAGTTCGAGACTGATACCATCCAGTTCCTGGGCTTCATCATAACCACCGGAGGAGTACTGATGGATCCCCAAAAAGTGAAGGCCATCCAGGATTGGCCTGCTCCCACGGACAAGAGGTCAGTCCAACGTTTTATCGGCTTTGCCAACTTTTATAGACGGTTCATTCAGGGATTTTCTGCCATTGTGTCCCCAATCACCCAACTGACTCGCCAACAAGTTAAGTTCCAGTGGACTCCCCAAGCGCAGAGCGCTTTTGAGAAACTCAAGGAACTCTTTTCCTCTGCACCCATCTTACAGCACCCTGACCCCGAACTCCCTTACGTCCTAGAGGTGGACGCTTCAGACTCTGCTTTAGGAGCAATCCTATCGCAGAGAAGTGGCCCAAAGGCCCTCCTTCACCCAGTCGCCTTTTCCTCCCGAAAACTAAGTCCCCCTGAAAAGAATTATGATGTAGGCGACCGGGAATTACTTGCGATTAAATTCGCTCTCGAGGAATGGAGATACCTGCTTGAAGGAGCTTCCCAACCCATCCTCATCTTCACTGACCACCGCAATTTGGAGTACCTCAGGGCTGCAAAACGCCTTAGACCCAGACAGGCCCGTTGGGCCTTGTTCTTTTCCCGATTTAATTTCCACATCACTTACCGTCCTGGCTCCAAGAATGGCAAGGCGGATGCCTTATCCCGTATGTTTCTGGACACTGAATCCTCGAAAGAACCTGCTACCATCCTGTCCGCCCACAACTTTCTCCATGCCATTCAGCCTGACTTAACCACAGCCCTCAAACAGGCTTCCAACCAGTTCTCTTCTCCCACATTACCTTTTCTTGAAAGGAAGCAGGATTTACTCTGGGCCCATGCCCGAATCTTTGTCCCTCCTCCTGTCAGACTCCAAGTTCTGCAGACTCTTCATGACCACAAGATGTCTGGCCATTTTGGAGTACAGAAAACAGTGGACTTGGTAGGTCGATCTTACTGGTGGCCGGGCTGGAGAAAAGACTGTCAGGAATACGTTCTCTCTTGCAACATTTGTCAAAGGAACAAGGGGTCCAACACTAAATCCTGGGGTCTGTTACGTCCATTATCTGTTCCGGAACGTCCTTGGAAGGAGATTTCCATGGACTTCATCGTGGATTTACCCCCTTCAGATTCCTTCACCACGATTCTGGTTGTCATTGACCGTCTCTCAAAGATGGCTCACTTCCTACCCATGAAAGGTACTCCCTCGGCTTCCGCTACTACTGACATCTTCATCAGGGAAATTATAAGGTTACACGGAGTTCCAGCTAACATCACCTCGGACCGAGGGGTACAATTCACCTCTAGGTTCTGGAGAGATCTATGCAAATCCCTTGAAATCAGGACTTCCATGTCTTCAGCATATCACCCCCAATCCAACGGTCAAACTGAACGTACGAATCAAACCCTCGAGCAATACCTGAGGTGTTTTTGCTCTTTCTCCCAAGATGATTGGTCAGGCTTACTACCCTACGCGGAGTTTGCCTACAATAATTCTTTGCATTCTGCCATTAATCAGACGCCCTTCTGGGCAAACTACGGTTATCATCCTTCTTTTCTTCCAGATTCCATTCCAGACGTCCCTACTCCAGCTGCACAGGACCTAGTTAAAAGTATTCAAGACAACTTCACTCGGATCCAACAGGCCATGAAGGAAGCACAGAAGGGTTATGAGGTACAATACAACCGGGGCAGGAAGGAATGTCCGCCTTTCCAGATTGGTGAGAAAGTTTGGTTATCAACCGCTAATTTAAAACTCCCTTGTCCTTCTCGGAAATTGGGTCCCAGGTTCATCGGCCCCTTTGAGGTCAAGAGGGTGATCAACCCAGTGGCCTTTGAACTAGATCTCCCCAGTTCCTATAGGATTCACCCAGTTTTTCATGCCTCTTTGCTGAAACCCATAATTGCCAATTCTTTCCCTGATAGGCAAACGCCACTTCCTCCTCCCATCACCATCCAAGGAGAAGAAGAATTCGAGGTTGAGAAAATTCTGGATCTCCGAAGAAGAAGAGGGCAGGTCCAATATCTTGTCAAATGGAAGGGGTATCCCCCAGAAGACTGCTCCTGGGAGCCATCCGAAAACATTCATGCCCCCCGCTTAATCCGGGAATATCACCGAAGACATCCTGAAGTGGGCATCCGGAGGCTGCCCTTAGGAGGGGGGCACTGTCAGGGAAATACCAGGTCTCTCCGCCGGGTTCCAGGGCTGCGCACGCGCGGTAGAGCGGCGCAACGAGGTTTACAGGTACGCCGGGTAACAGGTGCGCATGCGCGGGTCCGCGGCTCTCGGGTATCTGTCACAACCCAGCCAGTACGCCTCACCACTGTGCGCGGCGCTGACAGAAGACGAGTGCGCATGCGCACTCGTCCGGGTATCCCACCTGACCAGTTACCTGGCCTATAAAAGGCCTTCCCTGTCCGCTTCCAAATTGCTGGTTTGTTGTCTCTTCTGAGTCCTGTCTCCAGTCCAGTATCCTGTATCCTGTAACCTGTATCCTGTACCCTGTACCCTGCATCTACCTGACTACCAGTGCCGACCCGGAATCCTCCTGACTACCGCTACCGCTGCTACCTGTGTTTGACCTCTGGCTTGCTTCCTGGATACCTCTCTGCCTGATTACCTGTGTTTGACCCTCGGCTTGCCTACTGGACTTCCTCTGAGTTACTTACCTGTGTTTGACCCCTGGCTTGCCTTCTGGACACCTCTACTGCTTGATTACCTGTGCTTGACCCCCGGCTTGCCTTCTGGACATTCTCTGAGTTACTTACCTGTGTTTGACCCCTGGCTTGCCTTCTGGACACCTCTACTGCTTGATTACCTGTGCTTGACCCCCGGCTTGCCTTCTGGACATTCTCTGAGTTACTTACCTGTGTTTGACCCCGGCTTGCCTTTGGATACTTCTACTGCCTGGTTGCCTGTGTTTGACCCTCGGCCTGCTTGCTGGACTATCTCCCGCTCAGTGTTCAGGACTTGCAGTTCTCTCATGCTCCCGAGGGTCCTCCTCCAGTATACGTGTTGGTACCTCTGCAACCTCTACCTGATCACAACCCTGCCAGGTGTCTACTCCCAGTGCAGCTTCAGCCTCTCCTGGTCTACGACGCTACTGCACGCCACCTGCTACACTCCTGCTGGCAACCCGTGCATCTTTGAGCCCGGTGTCCTCTGTATCCACTCCAGAGGCATCGTGCGCTTAGTCGCAAGGGGAGCAGCTCTCAGCATATCGGCCCGGGTGAGTACCTCTGACATTGGCCTAAACTGAGGAAAAAAATAGCTTTTTTTTTTAAAAATTGGGGCTTTTTTTTACAGCAAAAAGAACAAAATATTGTGTTTTTTTCAAAATGTACTCTTTTTTTGTTTATAGCGCAAAAAATAAAAACTGCAGAGATGATAAAATACCACCAAAAGAAAGCTTTATTTGTGGGAAAAAAGGACATAAATTTTGTTTGGGTACAGCATCGCACAACAGCGCAATTGTCAGTTAAAGTGATGCAGTGCCGTATCGCAAATAATGGTCTGGTCATTGAGCAACCAACTCTTCCGGGGATGAAGTTGTTATTGAAGACTAAATGAAAGTCTCGCTTAAGCAGTTGCATTGCAGTTGCATTGCAACCAGATAACATATAGAGGAGGTGTGCTGTAGTCTGATCTCTGATGCTGGTGGATTTCTCTTAAACCCAAAATGTATTGGCTGTTTTGTTACATATCATCTTGCTTATGACTGCTAGCATTACTTTCTTTACCTTATGACACTACCTGGGGTGCCAATAAAGCTCCCAGTTTAGATTCCATTATGTGTATGTATTTAGTTTTGTTTTAATTGATATTTGTATCATTGTCCAGTGTAAGCTGAATGTGATTATGCAATATGCGTGCTCATATATAAAATGACAGTACTGATATCAATAAGGGATAAGGGAAAGGAAAAAGGGATAGGAAAAGGGGATCAAAAGTCACATTTTAGATCTTAGAGTTTTATTCATAAAATATGATAATGTGTAATGCATTAAATGCATGAATGCATTACATATGTTGGGTTTATGTGTGTTTTAGGGATTATACCAAAATACATCTTCAATAGTTAGGGATTTCGTTTTAAACACCACCAGGCTTTGATGAGACAGTGCTTCAACCATGTTAGATAGTCCCACTTAACATGTCAAGCTCAATGCTCAGCCGCGGTCGTGCCATCTATGGGAAATTTCTTCTTCCTTCTCACTGTTTCTCTCTTTCGCCCTTACCTTCTCTCTCAGCTTGAGTTTTACCTCCTTTTTTTTTTTACACTGTTATGCAAGCTGTACACTCCCTACTTTACACTGTAGCAAAGTGTCATTTTTTTCAGTGTTGTCACATAAAAATATATATAATAAAATATTTATAAATGAGAGAGGTGTACTTACTTTTGTGAGATATATATATATATATATATATATATATATATATATATATATATATTATACATTATTGTGTTACCATATATATTTTTTTATATACTAACAATGACAGCATTAAACAGATGCTTAATGCTACCTTCATGGCCACAGTGTCATCTACAATGTCATCCACTGACTTATGGCTTATTTTGAAATCTTCAACCTGCATGTGATCACCATGTGATGACATAGTGATTACAAGAGCACTGTTGCTTGGAGAAAAATATGGTAACAAATTTAACAGAAACTCAGTTAAGCTTTCAGTTTGAGACATGACAATTATGAATGCTATCAATTAAAGTGGTTGTTAACCCACTTATACCACTTTTCATAATCCTGCTGGTTCCCTAATGACAGCTGCTCCTGTCTGTGTGCTTTATTTAAAAAAAATGTCTCGTTTATCAGGTTTCAGAGCGCCTTCTTGCAATCATGTCACAGACCAGCTGTCTCCTCTGCTCTGCTGACAGATGCAGGGGGCGGGGCCGAGATTCCCCCGCTGACGTCAGCCGAAACGCGAGGAGGAGAGGAAAGAGCGAGCCGGCTGATCACATGATCGCGGGGATCCACTCTGAAACTCGGTAAGAGAGACGTTTTTTATTAAAACACAGAGACAGGAGCAACTGACATTAGGGAACCAGCAGGATTATATAAACTTTTAACAGTTATGAGAGCATGAGGAGTTGCAGGGGCGGGCACTGACACAGAGGCAGGCAGGGAGGGGAGGGGAGGAGCACACAGGAGCACATAGGAGGACAAGAGGGTTGCAGCTGATGGAGGCACGTAAACTGACCACAGTGTCAGGCTGATGAACCGTGGTCAGTTTACAGGGGGGAGGGCAGAAACTGGCAGGATCAGCTAGGTATTTAAGGTGATACATGGGGCCAAATGACACATCACAAGCACTGTGCTCTATAACATGCTTTTAAGGAGCAGGATCCAATTTTTATTTGGGTTAACAAACTGTTTAAGGGTGAGCAGGTTATTCCTATCAAACCCCTCAAAGGCTTCTTTAAGGCTAAAAGAACAGAATGTCCCTTTAGGCATTGTCACGTGTCAGAAGTTCTCTGCTGCTTCAAATAAGGTATTAGGAAGTAAAGTACATTTTTTAATATTTAGTTGTGCTAAAATGTGTTAATGATGAAGCCCTGTTAGACAGCAAAGCTTTAGATTTTAAGTATAGGTCTCTTTTAAAATGCAATTCCAAATAAGATCCAGCTGGCAACCCTTTTTAATAACTATTAAGAATGAATGATTTGAACACCGAACGGCGATCCTATACATTAACAACTAAAGGAGATTGCATATCAATATTTAGCTCTTTTTAAATAACATTATACAGACTTTGAGAATAACCCAAATAAACTGTCATGTGATCACCGCGTAAGAAATAATTCTCCATACAAGGAAATGTTGGATTGCTGTATGCATGCTGACCATTGTTCTTTTATCACTATACCACAAAGAAAAAAAAAACATTATGTTAGAGTCTGTGACTCAGTGAGGCAAGAAATGAAACACACAATAAAAGTAGTGAGAATCTTTTAGTCATTCTTTCCAATAATAGAAATTAGCATGTGAGTTATATAAGGAAACCTCTTGGCTTAGTCATATCATAACATGAAACAACTGAAAGCAATGGTAGTTATATTTAAAAGTCTCAAAATCGTGTGTACCCATGAAATGGCAAAAAAATACCAAACACGTATTACAAACCTTTTCCGCTCAACAATGTAGCGTTAATAAAAAATGATGGCCTTAAAAATTTTCCTCTCGCTCTGATGTGTGCAGGAAAACCTGCGCAATCAGCTTGCTTTTGAGAGTCTTTACATTTAAAAATTTTTGATCATTATTTTTATTTGAACTCAACATTATTACTATTACAACACCCTGCTATGAATATGAATAATGACTTTCTTGTATTAAGTCTAGAGAGTTCCCAACAGGCAGCCAATATCTGAAAGCTGTGAACCTGGAAGTGCACAAAGTTGAGCATTTCCAGTTTTATTACACACAGGGAAGATAGACTCTTATTGGGCACTGATGAGGCTGCGCTGATGGGCACTGGTGAGGCTGCATTGATGGGTATTGGGCACTAGTGCAGCTGCATTCATGGGCACTGGTGAGGCTGCATTCATGGGCACTGGTGAGGCTGCATTCATGGGCACTGATGAGGCTGCCTTCATGGGCATTGGTGAAGCTGAATTGATGGCACTGGTGAAGCTGCATTGATGAACACTGATTAGGCTGCACTGATGGGCACTGATTAAGCTGCATTGATGGGCACTGGTGAGGGTGCACTTGGTACCCACTTTTAACCACTTGCCGACCGGCGCACGACGATATACGTCGACAGAATGGCACGTACAGGCAGGAGGGCGTATATATAAGTCCCTCCTTTAGCCTGTCAGTGCCATCGGGAGCGCGCCGGTCGGGTCCCCCGTGAGTCCGATCGCGGTCCCCGCGGACTCGATCGCCGCGGGGACACCCGTGATCGTCTCACGGGGCGGCTGAACGGGGAGATGCCGAGATAAACAGCATCTCCCCGTTCTGCCTAGCAACTAGTGACGCCGATCTCTGCTCCCTGTGATTGGAGCAGAGATCAGCATTCACTAGCTGACAGCCACGACCCCCCCCACAGTAAAAAACACACCCCTAGGCATACTTAACTCTTACACTGCCCCCTTGTGGTTAACCCCTTCACTGCCAGTGTCATTTATACAGAAATCAATGCATTTAAATGCATTAATTGCTGTAAAAATGACAATGGTCCCAAAAATGTGTCAAAAATGTCTGATGTGTCCGCCATAATGTCGCAGTCACAAAAAAAATTGCAGATCTCCGCCATTACTAATAAAAAAAAAATTATTAATAAAAATGCTATAAAACTATCCCCTATCTTGTAAACGCTATAACTTCTGCGCAAACCGATCAATAATCGCTTATTGCGATTTTTTTTACCAAAAATATGTAGAAGAATACGTATCGGCCTAAACTGAGGAAAAAAAATGTTTTTTTATATATTTTTTGGGGATATTTATTATAGCAAAAAATAAAAAATATTGCATTTTTTTCAAAATTGGCGCTCTATTTTTGTTTATAGCGCAAAAAATAAAAACCGCAGGGGCGATCAAATACCACCAAAAGAAAGCTCTATTTGTGGGAAAAAAGGACGTAAATTTTGTTTGGGAGCCACGTCGCACGACCGCGCAATTGTCAGTTAAAGCGACGCAGTGCCGAATCGCAAAAAGGGGCCTGGTCCTTTGGCTGCAAATTGGTCCGGTCTGAAAGTGGTTAATGTACAGAGAGCAAGAGGTGGAACTCTAATAGGAAAAGGTGGAGCCTAAAGAGGAAGGGGCGTGGTTTACAGATGATAGGGCAGGTCTTAAGCAGGAATGGGCGTGACATTGACAGGAAGGGGTTTGTGATATTTAAATTAGGGGGTGCGCAAGTTTAGTCAGGCCTAAGGCAGCACAAAATCTAAATACACCACTGCACTGCAGCATCCACTCTTCTGGCTCAATGAACAGTCTGTTGGTTTCTTTTTGTAAATGTATTACTGAATAACTTGGGTAGGGCATATGAAACTATGGGATACTCCAGGAACACAGAACAGAAATCAGAGGACACCCTCCACTTTATCACTACTGCTTAGGTCAGTCCTTCCAGCAATAGCCCAAAAATAATGGAAAGCACTGGGGCACCATCAGAAATGTCTCAGGCCAGGCAAGCACAAGCTTAGATGCACTAGGGATAGCAGCTGCAACAGTCCTCAGGATCCTACACTCAATGTCCCTGGATATTTGGATGCCTTCTTTCAATATCAGCCAGTGAACTTTCTAGACCGGCTCCTCAGTGAAATCCCACCCCCTCTCCCTCAGCTAGGACTTCAAAAACCCATGTAGAATTTCAACTGGGGATGTCTAGAAGGGCAGCAGCCCTTTAGGCTGAGAACTTCTGTTCCTGGACAAGAACAAGGCTGCCTCAGGCTCCAAACTATTTGTGCACCCCCAGCCCCCTTCTTGTCACCCTCCCCCAGGGATTGGCCTGAGACAACATAAGTATGCTAATTTGCCTCCTCCCCCTCAACATATCCTGGAATTTTTCAGAAGATGGGGGAGCAATGAAACCTGCAGCTTGTAGAGCCCAGAACAGCCCAAAGCAATCACAAACTGCTCCACTGATTACAATAAAACCAGAAAAAAAGTGGAATTCCAAGTTACACCTAGCTAATCTTAAAAATGCTCCTTCCCCCTCCTAACACCTATGTTGACTACCAGTGTAAGAAAGATGTCTATACTTGCATATCATCAGGTTGCTCCGGTCTGGCCACATGATCTGTGTCAGCCAGTGGCAGCTGAAGGGGAGAGTAGAGAACGCTGGTAAAGCCTGGAGCAGGACAATCCATTGTCAGTGCTCCAGCCTCTCTCCTGCAGCCGCGACTGAATGACACAGGGGAGTCAGATCACATGACCAAACTGAAGCAGCCTAAAAATTGATAGGTATATACAGAATCTCACAAAAGTGAGTACACCCCTCACATTTTTGTAAATATTTTATTCTATATTTTCATGTGACAACACTGAAGAAATTACACTTTGCTACAATGTAAAGTAGTGAGTGTACAGCTTTTATAACAGTGTAAATTTGCTGTCCCCTCAAAATAACTCAACACACAACAATTAATGTCTAAACCGCTGACAACAAAAGTGAGTACACCCCTAAGTGAAAATGTCCAAACTGGGCCCAAGTGTCAATATTTTGTGGGGCCACTATTATTTTCCAGCACTGCCTTAACCCTCTTGGGCATGGAGTTCACCAGAGCTTCACAAGTTGCCGTTGGAGTCCTATTCCACTCCTCCATGACGACATTATGGAGCTGGTGGATGTTAGAGACCTTGCGCTCCTGCACCTTCCTTTTGAGGGTGCCCCATAGATGCTCAATAGGGTTTAGGTCTGGAGTCATGCTTGGCCAGTCCAACACCTTTACCCTCAGCTTATTTAGCAAGGCAGTGGTCGTCTTGGAGGTATGTTTGGGGTTGTTAACATGTTGGAATACTGCCCTGCAGCCCAGTCTCCGAAGGTAGGGGATCATGCTTTGCTTCAGTATGTCACGGTTTATGTTGGCTTTCATGGTTCCCTCAATGAACTGTAGCTCCCCAGAGCGGCCAGCACTCATGTAGCCCCAGACCATGACACTCCCACCACCATGCTTGACTGTAGGCAAGACACACTTGTCTTTGTACACCTCACCTGGTTGCCGCCCCACATGCTTGACACCATCTAAACCAAATAAGTTTATCTTGGTCTCATCAGACCAGAGGACATGGTTTCAGGAATCCATGTCCTTAGTCTGCTTGTCTTCAGCAAATTGTTTGCAGGCTTTCTTGTGCATCATCTTTAGAAGAGGCTTCCTTCTGGGATGACAGCCATGCAGACCAATTTGATGCAGTGTGCGGCGTATGGTCTGAGCACTGACAGGCTGACCCCCCCACCCCTTCAACCTCTGCAGCAATGCTGACAGCACTCATATGTCTATTTCCCCAAAACAATCTTTGGATATAGCGCTGAGCACGTGCACTCAGCTTCTTTGGTCGACCATGGCGAGGCCTGTTCTGTGTGGAACCTGTCCTGTTAAACTGCTGTATGGTCTTGGCCACCGTGCTGCAGCTCAGTTGCAGGGTCTTGGCAATCTTTTAATAGCCTAGGCCATCTTTATGTAGAGTAACAAATCTTTTTTTCAGATCCTCAGAGAGTTCGTTGCCATGAGGTGGCATGTTGAACTTCCAGTGACCAGTATGAGAGGGTGAGAGCGATAACCCGAGCCACCCCCATCAAATCATTCTCTGCAGCTACTATCTTTTGTACCACCACCCCCTCCCTTTAGAATGTAAGCTCTACGAGCAGGGCCCTCCTGTACCTTTTGTATTGAACTGTACTGTAATTGTGTTGTCCCCCTATACATTGTAAAGCGCTGCGTAAACTGTTGGTGCTATATAAATCGTGTATAATAATAATAATAACACCAAATTTAACACACCTGCTCCCCATTCATGCCTGAGACCTTGTAACACTAATGAGTCACATCACACCGGGGAGGTAAAATGGCTATATGGGCCCAATTTGGAAATTTTCACTTAGGGGTGTACTCACTTTTGTTGCCAGCGGTTTAGACATTAATGGCTGTGTGTTAAGTTATCTTGAGGGGACAGCAAATTTACACTGTTATACAAGCTGGACACTCACTACTTAACATTGTAGCAAAGTGTCATTTCTTCTGTGTTGTCACATGAAAAGATATAATAAAATATTTACAAAAATGTGAGGGGTGTACTCACTTTTGTGAGATACTGTACATCTTTCTTGCACAGATTCGTCTGTACAGATGTTAGAAGTAAGAAGGGAGTTTTAAGATTAGTTAGGTGTGGCCCGGAATTCCACTTTAACCGCTTCCCGACCTCCTTGCGCACATATACTGCGGGAGAAGGGCATGTACAGGCAGAACCACGTACCTGCACGATGCCCTTTAAGAGGCGGCCAGCGGGCATGCGCACCGTCGGCGGCAAGCTCCGTGAGTCGGGCCACGGGTCCCATGGACTCGATCGTCATGGGGATACCCGCGATCGACTCAAGGGGAGGAAGAACGGGGAGATGCTAATGTAAACAAGCATCTTCCCATTCTGCCTAGTGACAGTGTCACTGATCTCTGCTCCCTGTGATCGGAGCAGAGATCAGTGATGTGTCACACACAGCCACGCCCCCCACAGTTAGAAACGCCCCTAGGACACACTTAACTCCTACACTGCCACTTAGTGGTTAACCCCTTGACTGCCAGTGTCATTTACACAGGAATCAGTGCATTTGTATAGCACTGATTGCTGTATAAATGCCAATGGTCCCAAAAATGTGTCAAAAATGTCCGATGTGTCCGCCATAAAGTTGCAGTTACGATAAAAATCGATGATCACCGCCATTTAAAAAAAAAAATTATTAATAAAAATGCCATAAAACCATCCCCTATTTTGTAAACGCTATAACTTTTGCGCAAACCAATCAATAATCGCTTATTCAGATTTTTTTACCAAAAATATGTAGAAGAATATGTATTGGCCTAAACTGAGGAAAAAAATTGTTGTTTTATATATTTTTGGGGGATATTTATTATAGCAAAAAGTAAAAAATAATGTGTTTTTTTTTTCAAAATTGTCGCGCTTTTTTTGTTTATAGCGCAAAAAATAAAAACCGCAGAGGTGATCAAATACCACCAAAAGAAAGCTCTATTTGTGGGAAAAAAAGACGTCAACTTTGTTTGGGAGCCACGTTGCACGACCGTGCAATTTTCAGTTAAAGCGACGCAGTGCCGAATCGCAAAAAGTGCTCTGGTCAGGAAGGAGGTAAATTCTTCCTGGGCTGAAGTGGTTAAAGCTCAACTCCATCAAAAAAAAAAAAATTACGCCCTGCATTGCAAAGGGTAACTGCTCATTTTAAAAAAGGAAAAGCCAAAGACTAAAGAAGTTCAGTAGAACCAATTGTACTGATGTGGCTTGTAAAAAACCCAATTAAATTGATACAAAAAATATCCTTTAATAAAACTTGTATATGTAGTCAAAATCCAACAGCCATGAGTATTAAAAACTACAAACCCTTGACCCCCCCACAAACCCCAAAAAATAAGTAAGGATTATGTTCCATTAAAACATGTTATACAGCACAGTGCTTGTGCTGTGTATTTTGGCCCCCTGTATCACCTGTAGGGATGGGCCCAGTGTTTGATTCGAACCCATGTTCGAATCGAACATCGGGCGTTCGCCAGCTCGGCGAGCCCAGAACTATTTGGGCCGCTCGCATGCGAGTGGCCCGCAATGCACTGCGCCAGTCGCAGTGCATTGCTGGCTGATGATTGGCCAAGCATGCACTGTGACCCGCATGCTTGGCCAATCATAGAGCCAGCGGCGAGGAGAGCAATAATTGGCCACAGGCAGGATGCTCAGGGGGTTTAGTACACGCCCCACATTATAAAAGGCCACCGCGCCGGCGGCCTCGTATATTGTGTTCCAGTGTCAGTGTTATTATGTGCTGCTGACTGCTGACATTATCTGCTGTGATTCTGGGGATTAGTGTGTGCGTGCTGTTAGTACAGCATTGCAGTATCACATCTGGGGGGTGTCTATAGTATGCCTGTGAAGGGCATTTTAAGGGGGACCCCACACCATTTTTATTTTGGCCGGGGTTCCCCTTAATATCCATAGCAGACCTGAAGGGCCAGGTAATTGAAATGGGGGGGGGGCCCTCACGCTTTTTTTTTTTTTTCTATAAATTACTTTTTTTTTTATCAATGACTTTCAATGAATGACTGTTCTCTGTGTTACGGGAGCCGACAATTCATTAGCCACGAGTGATTTTAAATAGCTTTTTTTCCTGCAAAAATGACACTTTGTGCAGGGACAGTTCTAAGCACAGGAAACATGCGCCCCTTCACAGGCATACTATAGACACCTCCCAGGTACGAAATTTAAAGGAATATTACACTTTTATTGTTTTACTTTAAGCATTATTAAAATCACTGCTCCTGAAAAAACGTCCGTTTTAAAAAAAAAATTTGCATCGATACATGTCCCCTGAGGCAGGACCCAGGTCCCCAAACACTTTTTATGACTATAACATGCATATTAGCCTTTAAAATTAGCACTTTTGATTTCGAACGTTCGCGTCCATTGTAACTAATAGGGTTCTTAAATGTACACGGACTTTAGGTCCGTTCGCGGGTTCTGGTGCGAACTGAACCCGGGGGTGTTCGGCTCATCCCTAATCACCTGAAATATCTAGCTGACCCTCCCCTCTGTAAGCTGACTCCGATATATCAAGGCTGCTGAGCCTTGACACTGTTGTAAGTGTACATGCTTCCATCATTCCCTGCTATCTGCAGCTCTCCTGTGTCTCCCTCTGTCCTCCTCCTCCTCCCTGCCTGTCATCTCTCACTATAGCTGATCTGCTCCTCTCCTCACTGCTTCAAAACTAACTGATCTGTATATCATCCCCTCTGTCAGATAAAGGCTGTGTCCTACTTTATAAAAAAAAACGATTTCTACCTGTTTTAACAGTGTCTTCCAGCAATCACATGACTCCAGGCTCTCAGCTCCTCTCCTCCCCTCCTCCCTGGCTGACGTCAGCAGGGGTATCTCGGCCCTGCCCACTGGAGGTATAACTCAGGGAGAGCTGAGAGCCTGGATGTCATCTTATCGCTGGGAGATGCTATTAAAACAGGTAGAAATCTGCTTTTTTTTTGTTTCTATAAAGCACAGTCACTAGGATGCAGCTTTTTATCTGACAGAGGGGGTGATATAAAGATGAGATAGTGACTTAACAACCACTTTAAGCTCCTAAAACTAAATAGATGCTTCAGGGGTCTCAATCTCCCAGTTAGATCTATTTTACATTATAGAAAATTTGGTGAAAAGAGCTGAAAATGAAAGATGGATAGGGGCACTCAAACCACCCATTTATGGGCAGGCATATCTCACTGGTGGTATATTCAAGACATGTTCTTCTCTGCTCTACACTTTCAGGCAACTGCATAGACCTCCTCTGCAACACAAAAAGCGACTCTATCTGTCTGTGATTTCACACCTGCCACTCCATAACCTCTGGTACCTGCATAGACATTCTCTGCAACCCAAAAAGCCACTCTATCTGTCTGTGATTTCACACCTTCCACTCCATAACCTCTGGTAACTGCATAGACCTTCTCTGCAACACAAAAAGCCATTCTATCTCTGTGTGATTTCACACCTGCCACTCCATAACCTCTGGTAACTGCATAGACTCCACCCTCCTCTTAAACACTGGGCTACATTGCCTGATTGAACACCACTCTAGTCTTGCTAAGACTTTGGAACTACTGTCTATACTTGCTTGTTTGTTTATTTTTTGGAAGTGACACTTACTTTGTATTATGCTGCCTTGGATAAGGTCAAACATGTAACCTTATCCTGTTGCCCCCCTCTTGCTTTGCACTCTGTGTAGGCCAGTTGTATACACCCACCCTCCCAATGAGCCTGTTTTTATCAGCCCCTAATTGAATAATTGTTAACCTCCACCTACACCATCCCAGTTTAAATTTAGTTCACTTTTTGTGATGGCTGGGGAAGGTATGGCTGGCCACTCCTTGTGCAAAGTGCCACTCTGGCGATAAATGCCTGGCACTTGTACATGGCACTTTGACTAAGGCACTTCTACAAAAAGTAAGTACAGACATTGTGGCGGAGTGCCTCTTTATCTACAGTCAGTTGCAGATCCCTTTAATTCAAACTCACACAATCTTCTGGGCTCCCAGCATCCCCAGAGCTCTTTGACACGCCCAGAGGATATAAATTCCAGCTCCTCCCTGCTTCCTGTGCTCAGAAAAACCCTGCCTGATGGGACAGCAGTGATTGGGCAAGTGAAATGTCACCAGGTGCCGGGTTCTCCCCCATCAAGTCTGGTGTGCAAGCCACCCGCAGTGAGCACAAGAGCACACAGCATTTATCTAAGCCCCAGTGACTGGAGAGGACTTTGCTACATTCCATGTGGAGATTCTGTCTATGCAGTGGGGTGGCCCTATCTTCAGCCACCAGAACCTCCTGACCGAAGACAACAGAAGCAGTGTCAGTGTGAAGCCTGTGCCAGTCACAAATCCACCCAGCCAGGAGCTATCCAGAACCTTCCTTCGTAAGGTGGACATGTGAGCACTAATGTCTTCTCTCTCTTTCAGAAGTTGAACTGAACTCATGAACTCTACTGCCATCTAGTGGTCATTTGTAGAATTTTTCATTATGTTAATGTTCTATACTGCACCACCTTGTTCAAATGATATCCCCTATGCAATGTTATGTTGACCTGCATTGTTTAGTAAAGTAGAAATTGCATATCACCACCTCTGATCATTTGGCTGATACCATTACACAACACTTGACGTCACGAAACAGGACCGGCCATGTCAGTCAGTGTTGAGGGGAGCAGCACGACGGCAGAGTCAGCCAGCTGCAGCACTGAGGGAGTTAAACAGTCTGCCATTACTTCCCTATTGCTGGTAGGATTGCTACCGCAACAGCTGCCTAAGTACACAGGACCAGAACAGGATTTAGATGACTGGATTAGGAGATTTAGGGGCTTGATATGGGCATATGGGGTTCCACCCGCACAGCAGGCAGATCTGGCCATTAACACCCTTGAAGGGAAAGCAAAGAATTTAATTCTGCACCTTGCAGCAAAGGACCAGGATTCACTGGACAAGATAATCTGCTGCTTGGAAGCAGTGTACACTCCAATGGTTGCATTAGGGCTTCTGTCTGACAAAGTCAGGGAAAAGTTACAAGAAAAGGACAGAACTGACCCAAATTAAAAAATCCATGAATTATTAGAGCCAGCTATCCTGTGTACAGAGCAGAGACATGCCAGAATGGATGTCCTCGTGGCCAGCATAGGCAATATACCATACAGATCCCTACAAACAGAACAAACCACTTCATGGGAGGCTGCCATCCACAAACTGACAGAAGGGATAGTCCAGCTCCAGATGGAACTAGCCGCGCTAAGGCGTGAACGAGACAATCCAAGAGACTACACCCCCTCCTGGAGAAAGCGAACACCCTCCCGGAGGTGATCTAGACAAGAGAGGTCCTCATGTTGGGGCTGTAAGCAAAAGGAGCATTGCTTGAGGGATTGCCCTGGTAGAATACAGAGGGAGCCATTAAACCCAAAGCGCCCCGCCACCAGGAGTCAAGCAGTAGGGCGGCCCAGTGGAATGACTCCCCAGTCACACACAGGGGAGGACGTGGTGGTTCATTGGCCTGTGGTGCACGGATACTTTGATGGCCAGGAGATCGAGTGCCTCTTTGACACTGGGTCGCAAGTCACTATTCTACCAGAATCTTTGTTCCAGCGGTACTTCCCAAAGAAGAAAACGAGTCAGGCTACTCCACGGATTTTGCTGACAGCTGCCAACAAACTTTCCATAGAATTGGTTGGAATTAACTGGATGAAACTAAAACTGTGGGGGCAGGACCTTGACCCAAACGGTGTGGTGATCACCTGAGCGTCCAGAGAAGGATGACAACAGGTTATATTGGGCATGAATATCATCCAGAGCCTGAAGCCTGAGCTTTTAAAACATTGCCCTACCCACCTGGGATCACCTAAGGAGGTCAGAAAACTGCTTCATGCCTTGGAAGCAAAAGAACTCTGGCTCAAGTATGGCAAACATCAAGGAAAAAGCTGGCGTTGTGAGGGTTCCCTTTGGGACAGAAATCATAATTCCTCCCTGCCAAGAGCTCCTACTACCCATGAATGTTGGATCACGCCATCGGCTGCAAGGCGTCCCAGTCCTAGTGGAACCCTTACCCTCAGATATGGCACTGTTTGTTGCTAGTACCCTCACAGTAGTTTGGCAAGGCACTGTGTTAGGATGCGTAACAGCAAAACAATTCCACTTCGCCTGCCCCCAGGGATACCAGTGGCAGAGCTGGCCCTGATTACAGGTGTGATCGCTCCTAAAGTGGACCACATAGAGCTCCAGAAATTTCATGGACGGCGCTATGTAGCGAAAGTGAATGTTGCCAAATGGTCAGCAGGAACATACCAATCATGGGCAGGAGAAAAGATACTCCCACTTCTACAGCTGTTCACTGAGGAACTGTCACCCACTTAATCAGAAGCAGTAAGGCGCATGGTGGATAGGTGGTCAGAGGTGTTTTCACAGGGGGATTTTGACCTGGGCTGTAGCAATGAGGATTGAACATGAGATCTCCACAGGAGGGAGTCCACCCATCCAGAGGCCTGACAGAAGCATACCCCCTCACCTTTATCAGGAAGTCAAGCAGATGTTGGAACAAATCATGCAACGTGTTAGGACCTGGATTTGAACCTGGGACCTCAGCTGTGTCTGGCAGTGAGTCTTCCCACTGAGCTATCTGAGATGCTGGACAGTGCCTTGTCAGATCCCTTGGACAAACCCTACAACCCTGCCTTGTATCTTGATGTCAGCTGAACCTTGAACTCTTTGCTCCTCCCACGAACTTTCTGATAAAAGCCATGTCTCTGCACTTCCTCCTTGCCAGAATATTGTGCTATCTCCAGCCTGTATCTCGCTCCTGTCTTCCCTGCTGCCCTTTATATTTGCTACTGCTCGTTAGCGACCCTTGGCTTGTTCCTCGACTACGCTTCTGCCTGATCCCAACCTGCAACTACTCGGTACCAACCTTTTGGCTTGTTTACAGACCACGCTTCTGATTGATCCTTACCTGCTCATCCGCTACTGAACCCCGGCTTACTCACGTCCTGGTGGGGCGATCCTGAGGACCGCGACCTGGTACTAACATGCAGCTAAATCCATCTCCACCATCAGGAGCTCTGGTGAACACCGGTTAGTACTTAGACACCGCACCTCAGGTGAGCCTGTGTCATCTGCCAGGGTGACTGCCTGTTTAGCTATCCTGCTGGTTAGTGGTAGTCCTGCAACTGCTATAGCAATTGGTCTTCGAGCCTGACCCCTGATCGTGACATCCTGCTTCTAATAATAATAATAGTAATGTAACTGTAATGTCTGCCTTTATTTTGTTAAGTGCTGCGCAAACTGTTGGCTCTATATAAAACCTGTATAATAATATAATAATGATATCCTATTACTCCTGAATCTTGATCATGCTAGCATCCAACAATATTTTTGGTTAAGGCACCACCACCACCACCACCACCACCCAAGGCCCAATTTTTCTGCCCCTGTTTAACAGGGGCATGTAATTACAATTTTTGATCTAATATTTCACAGCAGGGCCCATCCCTGCGCCCAACAAAAGTATCTGTGAGGGGTTACAGTGTTGTGGCACCACCACCCCCACCCAAGGCCAATTTTTCTGCCCCTGTTTAACAGGGTCATGTAATTAAAATTTTTGATATAATATTTCAATGCATGGCCCCGTTTTTGTGCCCAACAAGTGTAAATGTGAGGGGTTACAGTCTTGTGGCACCACCACCACTGCCCAAGGCCCAATTTTTCTGCCCCTGTTTAACAGGGGCATGTAATTACAATTTTTTATATAATAGTTGACAGCAGGGCACATTCCTGCACCCAACAAGAGTATCTGTGAGAGCTTACAGTGTTCTGGTACCACCAATGCCTAAGGCCCATTTTTCTGCAGAGTATAAAGGGCAGGCCGTATAGTGTAGATATACTGCTGTTCAGAGTATATAGTGCCTGGGGGCCCCCCATGTAATTTTCTTAAGAAATTGGGTGCGAGGTTCCCCTTTATAGCCATACCATAACCATAACAGTGCCTGTTATGGATTTTGGGAGTGACATCCACGCCATGTGATCGGTACAGAGAGAGAGGGGAGGGAGGAACCGGCGTCATGACGTGACGCCGGTTTGTGTACATGTGATCGCTCCGTCATTTGACTGAGCGATCACGTGGTAAACGGCCGCTATCAGCGGCCGTTTACCGTAATCCGTGATGCGCCGGGTCCTCGGGACCCGGCGGTCACGGATGTTCCCGAGTGCGCGCCCCAGGGGGCGCGCGGGAACAAGTTTCTGGGAGGACGTCCATAGGACGTCCACCCAGGATAAACCGACCGCGCTGTAGCCGTCTTTTGACTATAGCGCGGTCGGCATGTTGTTAAATTACATTTTTTTTCTTTAGAAATTTAATTTTGCTGTGGCACTGTTATAAACATGGGAAAGAAGTGCAGGACACCCCCCAGGTACGATATTTAAAGGAATATTTCATTTTTATTGTTTCACTTTAAGCATTATTAAAATCACTGCTCCCGAAAAAACTTCTGTTTTTAAAACTTTTTTTGCATTGATATATGTCCACTACACTTTTTATGGCAATAACTTGCATATAAGACTTTAAAATTAGCACAATGACCCAACTTTAGATTTTTCATGTTCGTGTCCCATAGACTTTAACAGTGTTTGTGTGTGGGGCTCTTGCAGTTGATTGAGCAAGTATGTCAGCACTGTTTGGTATATTGAGTGACGAAGGGGGCTGAAGCCCAGGTGCCTCCCATACCTTGGAGCACATCTGCCCCATTGGAAGTGCTAACAGTTGAATTCCTTACCCTGGACATGTCGGGTGATGGATATCGCTATGTCCCTGTTATAGTGGACCACTTCAGCAAGCTTGCAGTAGTCGTGCCAACTCTTGACCAGACTGCAAAGACTGCAGCTCAAACAGTATGGAAGCACTTTTGTCTCCCTTATGGCTGCCCTCAGAAAATATATTCTAATCAAGGTCCCTGCTTTGAAAGTGAGTTCTTCCAGGAGTGGTGTCGCTCCTTAGTTGCCAAGAAGACACATACGACCCCATACCACCAGCAGAGTAACTGAGCATGTGAGAGATTTAATCGTACCCTGATACAATTATCAGGGTACGATTATTAAGAGGACTGGCCCGTGAGAAAAGAACAAGATAGACCCATTACTTGGCTGAAGTTGTCTGGAAGTATAACCATACTGTGCACCTTATCACATATTTTTGGTCGTACTCTTGGAGGCCCCACAGACCTATGGGGTTGTCCCCACTGAAGAACTAGAGTATACTACAGCATCTTGGATTCGAGAGTGGAGGCGATGACTGTCGGAAGTCCAACAGTTTATTAAGGATCGAACTTGGGTAGAACGAGAAGAGTCAAAAAAAGAGGTCTATGACCTAAAACCTGGAGACAGGGTCCTGATCCGGTGCAAAGGTGCACATCAGCAAGGCAAGCTACAAACTCCATGGAAGGAAGTGCCTGGAGTTGTGTTACAGCAACCCATTCCAGGAGTGCCAGTCTATGCCATCCAGAAATAAGGTACCCAAGACAAGCCAAGACGTCTTCACTGGAGACTCCTTAAGCCCATTAGAAACTATGGAGAGATTCCTGAGACCTTGTCTAGAGGGCCAGAAGAACAGGTTCCAGGGACAGTGGCACCACCATTAGAGAATCAATGGGGGCTACTCCCTGTTCCCTCACTACTATCTCCAAGGCCTGCAGAAGAATGTACAAGTTCAGACAGTCCCATGCAGCCCAATGATTGCCTGGCTCAGGTTCTCACTCCTACGGTGGAGCCATCTGGCCCACTGTCTACTGAAACGCATAAAAGTGAGCATGTCTTTGACTGGTCCTGAAGAAGAACCTGAACCTCAGCCCTTGAAATGCTCCCAGAGGTTTAATGAAATGCCTGAAAATGAGGATGTTCCACCACCTGTTCGCAGAGGAGAGTCTGGAACCCAACCCTTGAGATGCTCCCAGAGGTCTAACTTTGGGAAAACCACTTGAACACTTTAAGCAAAAATTTATGGTCTGTAAACTTTCCTGGAATCACAAGTTCAAGTGGGGTGGAGTGTGGCAGAGTACCTCTTTATCTACCATCAGGTGCAGGTCCCTTTTAATTCAAACTCCCACAATCCTCTGGGCTCCCAGCATCCCCTGACCCTTTTGACACGCTCAGGGGATATAAATTCCAAATCCTCCCTGCTTCCTGTGCTCAGAGAAACCTGCCTGATGGGATAGCAATGATTGGGCACGTGAACTGTCACCAGGTGCTGGGTTCACCCCCGTTAAGTCTGTTGTGCGGGCCACCAGCAGTGAGCATAAAAGCATGCAGCATCTATCTAAGCCCAGGTCACTGGAGAGGACTTTGCTATAGTCGATGTGGAGAGGCTGTCCATGCAGTGGGGTGGCCCTATCTTCAGCCACCAGAACCTTCTGACCGAAGACAACAGCAGCAGTGCCAGTGTGAAGCCTGTGCCAGTCACAAATCCACCCAGCCAGGAGCTTTCCAGAACCTTCCTTCATAAGGTGGACATGTGAGCAATAATGTCTTCTCTCTCTTTCTGAAGTTGAACTGAACTCATGAACTCTACTACCATCTAGTGGCCATTTGTAGAATTGTACTCATTTCTTCTGTTATATCAATGTTCTATACTGTACCACCTTGCTCAAATGATATTCCTTATGCAAAGTTACGTTGACCTTCATTGTTTAGTAAAGTAGAAATTGCATATCACCACTTGTCTGATCATTTGGCTGATACCATTACACAACAACATTGGTGGTCCACACCAAGATGTCTGGAAGTTCTCTTTCATCTTCACCCTTTCTTCAGCCTTCCTCCTTTCCCCCTCTCTCCACCCTCCAATATGCTCACACGAATCTTCTTTGCTATAACGTCCCTTTCTCCCCCCACTCCAGCTCACAACCTGTACATATCTCTCTCACTTCTGCCCACTCAATATTACTTCACTTACCACCTCCTGCTCATTCTTAGCCCATGCAATGTCACCACTTCCATTTCACTACAGCATCTGCCCTCATATAAATCGCACTCCCGCCTTACCACCCTGACCCTCCTACTACTCCTAATGTCTGGGGACATCGCACCAAACCCTGGCCCTCCTCAAGGCAACTCCCACCCCCAAAATTGGCAGTCTACCTCCTCTGACAGTAGCCATAACTCCCACTCTCTTATCCTAATTCCACGTGTCAGCCCCCCCTTTTGTGTGCCTTCTAGAATGCCCACTCAATCTTCAACAAACTCGCCTCTGTCAATGGCCTTTTCCTCTCCCAACTCCCTTAATCTATTTGCTATTACTAAAACCTGGCTCCAGGAATCCGATACTACCTCTCTAGCTGCCCTCTCCCACATTGGCCTCCTCTTGACTCACTTACACAGACCCTGTGGATGAAAAGGAGGCAGTGTCGGACTTCTCCTCTCAATGCACCTTCCAGGTTCTTCCTACATCTTCATCTCTTTCCCTCTGCTCTTTTGGAGTGCACTGCATTCGTTTTTTCTCTCCAGTTTGTCTGAGGGTCACAGTCATTTATCGACCTCCTGGACCAGTGTCAGAATTTCAGAACGACTTTTCCGCATGGCTACCCTACTTTCTCTCCTCTGAAGTACCTGCCATCATCCTAATTGACTTTAACATTCCAATCAATGTTAACACCCCAACCACTTCTCAACTACTTAACTTAACCTTCTCTTTCAACCTAATGCAATGGACACAAACCACCACTAACTCCAATGGCAACACTCTTGACCTCGTATTCTTCCATCTCTGCACTCCTTGCAACTTCTCTAACACTCCCTTTCCTCTCTCCGATCACAACCTTATCACATTCTCCCTGTCTCCTACTACCCATGCTGCCAGTCTGCAAACTTTTACCCCCAGGAATCTTCGCCACCTCAACCCTTTACTTCTTCATTCTGCTACTGAGGGCCTGTACGATAAAATCGCACCCCTGTCCTTCTCAGACCTGACCCCTTCCATCTGAAACAACACACTGCCATCCTCCCTGGACACACTTGCTCCTCTTTCTACATGCAGAACCAGGCCTCGTCTGCTACAACCCTGGCAAACAGATGACACCAGAAGTCTCAAGAGACACAGCCATACTCTTGAGCAAGAATTTACCCTTTACAAATCTGGCCTTCTTTACTTTCAATAGATTTTTATTAAATTTTGAAAAATAATAAAAGCACAATACAATGCCAATACAGGTAACCAGAAATCCAAACAATCAATATAACAGTATGACGGATAACACGAGACGCGGTACAATCTAGGTCGTTTAGGACGTTTCTCTAGAGTAAAGTCCAGGGTAAACGAGCCCGGACAGAGAGAACATCTCCCCCCAGCCCGGCACCCCTGACGGGATCTTGCTGTGCCGTGCTACGGAAAAAATCTGGCCTTCTTAAATAAAACACCTGCCTCCCCACTGCTAAACAAACCTACTGCAAGACTCTCATCAAAACCTCATCAACTCTTCTCTACCTTTAACTTTTTTCTTCACCCCCCACTGCCTCCACCCACCAACTTGCTTACTGCCAAGCAAAATCGACACAATTCATGATGAGATATCCAGCATCCAACTTCCTCCCCAACTAACACATCAGGTCCAACACCGCACTCAATACTTTCCTCCTTCAGCCTTGTTACCACTGAGGAAGTTGCCAAACTGCTCTCCGTGGCCCACCTCACCACCTGTCCCCTGGACCCTGTCCCCTCAAAATTGCTGTGACCACCTTCCCACTCTATCATAAACTCTCTAACCGACATCTTCAACCTCTCCCTCTCCTCTGGCACCTTTCCCTCCCAGCTCAAACATGCACTGGTTACCCCAATACTTTAAAAACCCTCACTGGACCCCACCTGTTTGAATAACTTAAGACCAATCTCCCTGCTCCCGTTTGCCTCTAAGCTCCTTGTGCCTTGTCCATGACCATGTGAGTTTGGCACCTCACTGACAACAGAATAAGGGCACTTCTGGATAGCAACATCTGTCCAGAGAAAGTGTCCCCAAACCGGGCAGGTAAGGATCTGGCTGGTGAACGTCTGCTATGTACACTAAGGCAGCACTTCAAGAGAAAAGCAACGACTCAGAACACAAGGACTTTATTAGCCAAAGGGGTTAAAAACACGTACTAAAAAGTGGTGGTTAAAAGGCTTATCGTGTGGAGGAGTCCAGCAATGGTGGTAGTCCTGGGATGTTCAGGTCTGCAGCAGAGTGTTGGATGTCCTAGCCATCCAGCAGAGGGAAGGCGCATAGCAGAGGACCAGTGAGGAAACTGCCGTGCTGTTGTGGACCAGCATAGAATGCTGGACTCGTTGATTGCATTACTGGAAGTGTGCCTGGAACCAGCGGGGAACGCCTGGTCCCGGAATTGACATGTAAATGGTGCTGCAGACCTGACCATCCCAGGACTACCCCCATTGCTGGACTCCTCCACATGATGAGCCTTTTAACCACCACTTTTTAGTAAGTGTTTTTAACCCCTTTGGCTAATAAAGTCCTTGTGTTCTGCACTTAGAGGCGCCTTCCTTTTGTTTTGTTACCTCACTGACAACAACCTTCTCAAAACCCTACAGTCAGGCTTCCGCCCACAACATTCCACTGAAACTGCCCTACTAAAACTCACCAACGACCTACTAACTGCTAAAACCAATGGATAGTACTTCATACTCATACCCTTGGGCCTCTCTGCTGCCTTGGACACAGTTGACCACCTGCTCCTCCTCAACAAACACCACTCCCTTGGTCTCCGTGATTCTGCTTTTTCCTGGTTCTCCTCCTACCAATCTCAGTACACTTTCAGTGTCACATAAAACACCATCTCCTCTGCTACTCTTCCTCTTTCTGTTGGGGTACCCCAAGGCTTCATCCTTGAGCCCCTCCTATTCTCTCTCTATACCTGGGCCAGTTGATAACCACCCACGGCTTCCAATACCACCTCTATGCCGACAACACCCAGATCTTTCTCTCCACTCCTCAACTCACCCCCTCGATCTCCTCACATATCACAAACTTACTGAAGACATATCTTTATGGATGTCACACTACTTCCTCAAACTAAATTTTTCTAAAACTGAGCAATATTTCCTCCTCCCTGATACCCTCCCCATGACTTTACCATTAAGATCAATGGCCCAACCATTGGTCCTTCCACACATGCCAGGGTGCTGGGTGTAATCCTAAACTCTGACCTCTCCTTCAACCCCTACATTCAATCACTGATTACATCTTGCTGCCTTAACCGCCGCAACTTTTCAAGAATTTGCCCCTTCCTGACTAATGGCACCACAAAACAACGTATTCACTCCTTGGTTATTTCCCGCCTCGACTACTGAAACTCTCTCCTCACTGGCCTACCCTTACACAGGCTATTCCCCTTCAGTCTATTATGAATGCTGCTGCTAGACTCATGCACCTCACTAACCGATCAATGACTGCTGCTCCTCTCTGCCAATCCCTTCACTGGCTTCCACTACCCCACCGTATAAAATTCAAAATACTAACCACAGCATACAAGGCCATCCACAACATCGCCCCTAGCTACACCACCAAGTTTATCTACAGATATCGCCTAAATCGTCCTCTCTGCTCTTCCAAGACCTCCTGCTCCCTTGTTACCTCCTCCCATGCTCACCTCCATGACTTCCCTAGAGCCTCTCCCATCCTATTGAACTCCTTGCCCTGGTATGTCTAGTCAGCCCCTACCCTGTCCACCTTTAGGAGATCCCTGAAAACTCATTTATTCGGGGAAGCCTATCCCACACCCACCTAAGAACTGTACCCAAGCCACCCCCATCAGACCATCCCCCGCAGCTATTACATTGTAAAGCGCTGTGCAAACTGTTGGCACTATGTATGGAACTGGCCCTTTAAATTCAATGATGTTACACTATAATAGAATATGCCTGCATGTTGTCAAAATATAGCATCTGTTGTCACTAATCAAATGGTAGATTTATTAGTAGAAAATATATATTGTAAAATAAATTTAAGCATTACAACATGTTTTTTGTTTCAACAATACAAAAGAAAGATGAACATTAAAATGCTTAACATTTCTTCTAAAGTTCAAAGATATAGGTTTACAAGGGCTCCAGCAAACTCATTCAAAAATTCCATGTATAATTTTCTTTAATACTCAGAAATAATTTATAATCATGCTTTTTTTCCGGTTATCTCATTCATGTTAAACATACACGAATGGAAAGCATTAATTATTTTGTGCCTTGCACATATACGGTAAAGTCATTTTAATTCCAGAGTATGTTGATGCTTGCAATTTCTTTTAGAAATTTCAGACGCAATTTTCATTAAACATCCATAAAATCACATGCATCTGTTTTTGCTGTCTGAAAGTTTAGGATTTTGAAGATAGCATACGGTTTCAAGTTCAAATGCTATCCTGTAGTTTTATGCATTCATGGAACTGCCATTCAAAAGCTTCAAACATATGGTTTAAACACTTTGAAACTTCATTTGAAATCAGCTTATCTGAGTTTTTAATAACAAAAAATGACTTTCACATTTGTAAGAAATGCAGAAGCAAAACCAGGGACTATAAAGTAAACATGTATTAAGGAACCCAGTTGTATGAAATATTCCAGAAGAAAACAAGCAATAAATTATATTCTATAGTTATAACAGATGCTCTAAGGTTTTAGACATAATAGTTTGCTTTATTCTGTTTTGGGCTACATTTGAGCGCTGATGTCATATATGTAGAAGCAGATACATAAAGTGAAACTCCAGCTTTGGGTGTGCATCCTACTCCCAAAGCACCCCAGGCCTTAAAAAACCCTATTGTGACGGGAGTCACTTTTGGGCGCAGGGTGACCAAGAAAATAATGAACCCTGAGAATATGATTGGATTACTTCAAATGGGACAGTAATATTCATTAACAATATCTCTCAAGAAATAGGAAGATTTTATCCCCTGACCACTGTGAGGTCTGTGACCAGGAAGTATAACTCCTAATATGGACATTCCAGGAAGTTCATTGTAAGAGACAGACCGTCTATTGCTTAATGATGTTGCTTTTGTCTGGATAAGTAAATCATGTTAATCTTGTCTGAGGCAGTTTTCCCTATTATTAAAGAGGAGTGCCAACAAAAAAAAAAAAATTTTAAGTCAGCAGCTACAAATACTGCAGCTGCTGACTTTTAATAATCGGACACTTACCTGTCCCGGGGTCCAGAGATGCGGGGGAACGAGACCCCCCCTCGTTCCCCTCTCCGCTCACGGCGCCGGAATTCTTAATGTGGGAACCCGGCTGTGGCTTCACAGTCGGGCACCCACTGCGCATGCGCGAGTGGCGCTGTGCGCCGTGATTCGACGCTCACTCATCTGAGACACATGACAGGTCCCAGATGACTGTGCGGCGCCTACAGGAAGTGACATTTAGCCCCGGGCAGTGAAGGTGGCAGACTACGAGGGACCCCCTAGCAACAGGCATTTAGAGGTGAGTAAAAATTTTTTTTTTTTTCCAATTATTTTTTTTTTTTATGATTTTTAAGCCACATTTTTTTTTTTTTTTTGCCCGCAACCCCACTTTAAGTGTTCTAATGAACTCACCTGTTGTCTGCTAGGGGAGTTATTGACACTCAGAATAATGTGTATTGGGGGCTCGTTATGTAACCATTGTGTGATGTTATGGGTGGATCTGGGTCATTGTTCCTGTGGGGCCTGCAGGATTCTCAAATGTATAAAAAGAGCCTGCATTCGTTTTCAATAAAGATTCATTCCTGTTTGAACCTCAATACAGAGCATCGTCTCATATTTGGGGAAGAATTATTAGTATGGGTTTCTTGTTCGGATGCTTGGAGTGTTCGGTAGCTGCCTTGGTGTTCAGGAAGGGAATGTCCTAAATGACTTTAACCCCTTTCATACCCAGGGTGTCGTTACACCTATACATGCCTTTTTTTCTGCAGTCTTCTAGTCAATCCAGTGACATCACGGGTCCCTCCTCTTCATATTTGTGGGGGGAATGCAATCCTGGAATAACATTACATGTGAGTGCCACTGGAGCTCATAAATCCAAGCCTGCATGATGACTTGGTGAGTCAATGACAGGCTGGACTCACAGTAAATGGGCAGAATAACATAAGTGACTTCTGAACGAAGAGGGCTGGAAGCACTGGACCAAAGAGGAACGTTGAGATGGATCTGGAGCATGGAGAGAATAAGTAAAGGTTGGGGACTTTTTTAACTCTAGAGCGAAAACAATGTAGACGGAGTTCTTCTTTAACTTCATAAATAATAAAAATATATGAATTTATATTTCCTATTTTTTTTTTTAACAGCGTAATTAATAATACTATAACTTACTTGAGGATTACAGTACATCTTTTACAACTGTAAACTGTTGTAAATGCCAATTGAGTTGCAATTCTGCTAAAGTAATTGTGAACATACTGTGTTATAGACATTTTCTAATACACTTATACTTATTAAAAGTGTTAAAAGGTTCTGTCGTGTGACCATGAATCTGGGTGGGGTTACAGGATACTGTTCAGACAGTCAGCATGCCTGTATTTCCTAGTCTCTTAAGCCTGAGGCAAGATGCAGGCAGTGCTTGAGTAGAGGGCATGTTTAACCACTTTCAGACCGGATCATTTTGCTGGCTTAAGACCAGACCACTTTCTGCGATTCGGCACTGTGTCGCTTTAACTGACAATTGCGCGGTCGTGCGATGTGGCTCCCAAACAAAATTGACGTCCTTTTTTTCCCACAATTAGAGCTTTCTTTTGGTGGTATTTGATCACCTCTGCAGTTTTATTTTTTGCGCTATAAACAAAAAAAAAAGACAATGCATTATTTTTTACTATAATAAATATCCCCCAAAAATATAAAAAAAAACATTTTTTTTTCCTTAGTTTAGGCCGATACGTATTCTTCTACATATTTTTGGTAAAAAAAATTACAATAAGCAATTATTTATTGGTCTGCGCAAAAGTTATAAAAATAGTAGTTACAAAATATGGGATAGTTTTATAGCATTTTTATTAATATTTTTTTTTTACTAGTAATGGCGGCGATCAGCGATTTTTTTTTTTTTTTTATTGTGACAGCGACATAATGGTGGACACATCGGACATTTTTGACACATTTTTGGGACCATTGTCATTTATACAGCAATCAGTGCTATACAAATGCACTGATTGCTGTGTAAATGACACTGGCAGTGAAGGGGTTAACCAGGGGGTGGCAGTGTAGGGGTTAAGTGTGTCATAGGAGCGTGTTACTAACTGTGGGGAGCGTGGCTGTGTGTTAGTGATCACTGATCTCTGCTTCAATCACAGGGAGCAGAGATCAGTGTCACTTGTTGCTAGGCAGAACGGGGAGATGCTGTTTACTTCTACATCTCCCCGTTCGTCCTCCCCGTGAGACGATCGCGGGTATTCCCACGGCGATCAAGTCCGCGGGACCCACGGCCGGACTCACGGGGGTCCCGACCAGCACGCACGCGATGGCACGGCGGCATATTTAAAGGAACGTACCTGTACGCCTTTATGCCTGTCCGTGCCATTCTGCCGACGTACATTATCGTGCGGCGGTCGGGAAGCGGTTAAGAGGAAGGCTGTGATTAGTCAAGGTGTGGTTGCTGAACAAACTATCCAATAAAGGCATGGCATACTGTGTGTCTGTACAGTCAGTGTCCTGTATCTCTGAATGGTCAGCGATGAAAACTGGCCATGGAAGCACAGATCAGATCTGTGCTTTTTGTGGACACTTTAGAACAAGGAAAAAAGTTATTGGCAGGATCAATCAGCTACCTCAGAAGTACTGTACATGAAAATGATAGAGACTATTATAAAATACAAAACGTGAGCCACCCATAGAAGAAAAATGCATGTATTATACACATGATCTTATCAATCTGGTACTGGACCTTCACATCCATGCATTAGCTAAGGGTAGGATAATGGCCCAGCTATGTTGCTTAAAGTGGTTCTTCATCCTGTTTGGAAAAAAAATAAAAGTCAGCAGCTACAATATTGTAGCTGCTGACTTTTAGTAAAAGGACACTCACCAGTCCAGGGGTCCAATGCCATGCTCACACAAATTGGTTCTTTGCCAGTCTTTGGGTCCCCAGAGCTGACATGTTTACTGTGGGCTGCCAGCTGTGATCCTTGCAGCTTCACAGCTGGCTGCCCACTGCACATCCGTGAGCGTCGCTGTGTTTTGTGGATAGTCCTGCAGCCTTCTGGGACCTCTGATATGTCCCAGAACGTTGCGGGCAGGGTGGGGAGAAAGTACTTACGGTGGATTTGACCGAAAGAGGGGAGGGCATAAAGCGGAACTTCCTCTTTAGTGTGAAGTTCCACTTGAACTGCAACATAAAAGATTCAAGTGATCTGTGTAAATCCTCCACTCCTATTGGCTGGCAAGAGCACTGCACTTGGAGGGTGTCCTCAATGCTAGGCATGTGGCAGGCTCCATCTGCCTAGCCTCCTTCACATTGGCTGCTGCACTTTATTTGAGCATCTCAAACTCTGGGCTTGTGATACACTACCTGTTTTGCCTGTATCTGTAGGCCTTGCCTTGTCTTCTCTGGAAAATCCTGTTCCTGACCCCTTTGCTTTGATAATTTATTACTCCCTCTGATTGCCACTTGCCCTGAGTCTTGCTTGGATAACAGATTTTTCTCTGATTGCCCCAGCCCTGACCTACGTTGGACAACAGATATACCACTAGCTACTTCCCACCATAATCCTTTCTTAGATAATGCACATGTCTCTGCATGCTGCTAACCAGTCCTGACCACTGACTTTTTGGCATCCTTCCAGCCACGGGTCCTGGTCACTCTTGCATATGGTACATGCCTTGTACTTCATCTTTGCCATACTCTTCATAGAGACATCTGGCACAGTACATGAATTCTCTCTCAGGGTTGCTGGGGAGCATGGTGCTGAAAATATAGCTCTGGTAACATACTAGTACTGGTGGGCATACTTCAGTTCCCACTCCTGTACACCCCTATAGACCAGGACACTTTTTTTAAAAAAATTCTATGGGTATTTTGAATTGTTAAAACGTTTTTCATTACTTAAAGTGGAACTAAACCCTCCTATCATTTACAGACAAAGAAACTGCCATCTTAGTCTCTGTTTGATATGAAGATGCCATGGTGCTAAACATGAGATCAGTTATGACACCAGCTATTTTATGCTTTGAGAGTCACTATAACATTTGACATTTGTATGGGAATACGGTCATGTGTAAACAATGTAAACAGGACTAGACTCAATACACATCCCCGTGGTACCTTTGCATTCAGAATAATAGCATTAGACATTTATATCATATTCTCACAGTTTGCAGTAAATCCACAATTCATGAGCACAGCAGTGGTCATATGCCCAAAGCATGTAACTTCTCCAATAATTTGTCTGTAACTTCTGTGTTAAATGATAAACTAAAATCAATGAATTATATCTTATGTATTTGAGTGCTCAAATACAATAGAGAGGGCCGGGGTGGCAGAGGGGCAGAAGGACAGGACATATTACACACAGTACTTCTATGAAGTACATTTGTGTTATACTTTTATATTCATATATCATAATTAGGAACCTATCTGGCTGCTGCTATTGAGGACAGCTAATCAAAATCTACATTTATGACCAGAGTTTTTTAAGATTAGATGCCAGGACCAATTTTATCAGCATTTGTTTAATGTGGACTAATTAAAAAGGCATATTGCTGTCACAAATGGGCTTAAAGTAGTTGTAAACCCCATTCATGAAATTTAAACTGAGCACATATCCGTGGTGTTTACTTGTCTTTCTCCAAAGCTCTAAGTGTCGTTTCTCTCTGGTGCCTCATTCCTCTGTTATCAGCATGAGTCACTTCTGACAAGTTCTCAGACACATGAGATAATATGAGCTATCGGGAGGGAGTTTAGAGGGTGGTGATAAGCATGAAATTTGTCTACAGCTTTAGTACAGCTCTGCATGTTTCTTTGTTCCTTTGCCTGGGGGGGGGGGGGGTGTCCCTTTCCTCCAATCAGCTCTCACAAAGTGTAAATGCAGTCTCTCCACCCACTCCTATGTACCGCTGAAAGAGAAAGACAGATTTTTAAAATGATCTGCACTTTTCAAAGGGTGTAGAAAGGGAAGACAGCAGATATACAAGTAAAACATATGTAGGAGGGCTTGTTTATCTCTGTGCATCATCTAAAGCTATTCACTTCACTCGGTATATGTGAGGTTTTACGATTGCAGGCTGTATACTGTGTGTGTATATATATATATATATATATATATATATATATAGCAGCAAGGTGGCTCTCCTGTGCAAAATCACGTACCTGTGTGTGATTCTGCACTTCCGAGTCTGGGGCACGCACCCTGCGACCCGTTCCTGCTGTGATTGGACATAGCAGGAGCCAATCAGTGGGTCCAGCGGACGTGATGTCTGCCGGGACCCGCCGATCATTCAGGACACAGGCAGAATGGCGGTCTGCCTATGTAAACAAGGCAGATCGCCGTTCTGTGAGAAGAGAAGGTTGTGATCCTGTATTCCTACAATACAGGAACACGTATCTATGCCTTCCCATAGTACAAGCACCCCCCACACAGTTTGCAAGCACTCCCTAGGCACACATTTAACACTTTTGTCGCAGTTCCACTAAAAGTCGGTGATCACTGCCAAGTGATTACTTGTAAAAAATGAATAAATAAATAAACATTCCATAAATCTATCCCATAGATGCTATAGCTTTTACGCAAACCAATCAATACACACTTATTGGGATTTTTTCTCCCCAAAACATGTAGCAGAATACATATTGGCCTAAATTGATGAAGAAATTAGATTTTTTCCATTTTTTATTGGATTTGTTTTATAGCAGAAAGTAAGAAATTTTTTATTTTTTATTTTTTCAAAAGTGTGGCTTTTTTTGTTTATAGCGCAAAAAAAGAAAAATGCAAAGGTGATCAAATACCACCAAAAGAAAGCTCTATTTGTGGGAAAAAAAGGACATACATTTTATTTGGTACAGCAACAATCGCGCAGGTGTCAGTTAAATTAATGCAGTGCCATGAAAAAAATGGCCTGGTCATGAAGGGGGGGTGAACCTTCCGGAAGGGAGGGGGCTGTGGGCTCGCCTCCTACCCACAGATTATGGCCCAGCAGAGAACGTGAGATTTGGAGGGCTATTTGCCGTCTCCCACCACCTGGAGAAAATTCCACCACAAGACATTTGTGTCCAGGGTCGCTGGTTCATTGGAACCGGGTGAACGCGGTATCTGTGGCTGGGCTCGTGGAGTCGTTTCGGGCTACCTAAACTTATTGGCCCGGCTGGGCTAAATATATACTTTTATTCCACAAACAATGTACTTTTAGCTGATAAAGGCATATACAAGATGGCAGTATTCCCAAAGTGTGGGGCTACGAGACTTGGGGACAAAATGGCATTGAGATAATTTAATGTAATGCTACATCCCTTCTCCCCCACCCACCCTCTTGTTGCTGTGTTTAATTGTGTTGGGTCATGGCATGTAGACAAAGGTCTGGACTGGAGACACATCCCAGCAGGGGATGTGTAAGGAGGGGCTGCCTGCTTATCATAATCCCTACATGTGTTTAAACTGTAGTTTCTGTTTCAATGTACATGTGTTGAGTTCCCATTGGTTCTTCCTTGTCCCCTACCCCCTCTATGACAAGGCTAAGAGGAGTGTCCCTAATGCCGCGTACACACGACTGGACTTTTCGACAGCAAAGGTCCGACAAAACGAATCCGCCGGACAATTCGATCGTGTGTGGGCTTCATCAGACTTTTGCTGTTGAAAAATCAGACGGACTTTAGAAATAGAACATGTTTCAAATTTTTCCGCCGGACCCAGTTCCTATCGAGAAATCCGTTCGTCTGTATGCTAGTCCGACCGGCGAAAACTGACGCTAGGGCAGCTATTGGCTACTGGCTATGAACTTCCTTATTCTAGTCCGGTCGTACGTCATCACGTTCGAATCCGGCGGACTTTGGTGTGATTGTGTGTGTCCAAGTCCGTTAGTTTGGAAAGTCCGTCAGAAGTCCTGCCGAAAGTCCGTCGGAAAAAACGTCGGACCTTTGCTGATGAAAAGTCTGGTTCGTGTGTACGCGGCATTACTGTGTTTGAAGGTGTATTTTTTGTATTTAATAAACAGTTTATGCTCTGCATGTTTAACCCTCAACACCTGTGTGGCTTGTCTCGTGATTGAGGGGTTAAGGGCTGGTTATGGCGAATCTGCAGGCTGCGGATGCGTTTGGAGGACAGGAGGCACAGGCCTGGCGGAGATGCCCAGCAGGGGTATCCAAGCTCCGTCACAAGGTTATACTATGAAAATCCTCTGTAAAAGTGAATTTCTACTTTGCACTAACTCTCCCTCCACCATTTTCAGGTAAAAATACTAAACCAACAGACTAGCATTTTTATGTTACTCAATGTCACTCTTTTTATTGTACAACAAAAAAAAGGAAAACAATGATTTCACTACTGCATGTAGCTTGCTTTATGGGTTTTTTATTGACTTACCCATCTCTAACTAATACATAAATGCTACTACTTAAACTTTGGAGAATATGATAAGAAAAAAGTTATGATAAAAGGGGCAAGCTTTTTTTTTAATGAGAACAATTTTTGTTGATCCACAGCTGAATCTCAGAATCAGAGCATTAATCTTTAGCTGTCATTTGCCAGTGCAGGTGTGAATTTGCATACTGCTGGGAGACAAAGACTAGTGGATCAATAAGGCTTATTGTTTTATTATTTGGACAGTTTATAGAATACATTTTTCTTCACATAGTCACAATGGAAGATGCAAATAGAGAGTAAAAAATAAGAAAACCACATATACAATATATTATTGATAGAAAGGTTCAAAGGGTACTAGGCTTTTATTGTATTCTTTAATTGTAGAGGCTTTTTCCTTATCTCAAATGGCTGTAAACATCCCCTAGTGAGCTAAATTCAGAGAATTATGCATTTAAAAAAAAAAAAACATAAAATCTTCAAAGCATACTTTCAACAGAAAAGATGGATCAATGCGTTCTCCATGTGTGTCCCACCTGAAGTCATCTTCATAATAAAGGGACTATTTTGCTAGTGCCTCAAGGGCTAGGAAATGATCATGCAGCATGGAAAATATTGCATTACCTCCCAGGTTTTGCAAATCATTTTGAGACTATATTATACTGTAAAATACTATAATTTAAATAATGACCTATCCTGAAAAACATCATATTTAATAATTATGTTACGCATTGTCAAGTGAATATTGACAAATGGAACAGATATACACTTAGGATTTTATACATAAGGTTATTTTGCCCTTAGGGACCATTCACAATGCATTGCAGTGCATTGGTGCGTGTTGCAACACACATTAATGAGCAATGCGGTAAAACAGCTCATTAAACAGCAGTTCTGTTCAGACATCTCCAAGAGAGCAATAATTCTAGGACCGTAATTCTCTGTTAACTCTAAACTGATAATCTGTAAAGACATTTTAAAGTGTCACTAATGGACAATTTTGGGTACCATAGTTTTTTGCCATTCCACAGGCATAAATAGTTTTAAGGTGTAGCGCCGACACTTTTTTCTAAGTGTGCGCTATGTTGTAAAATGTTTCCAGAACAGTAACTGAATTCTGGGGTTAATTGTTTTAGGTCATTACTTTGGCATCAGTTTGGCTGGGCTGTGCAATAGTTCTGCCTGGTCATAGGTGAGGTGAGCACCTGTGACAGGCTGAGAACGCGGTCTGGTTGGACGCATTAGGGACCAATCTTTCCCAGAGCCAAACAGTGGGCAGGTCTGGCCCCGCTGTGTATTCCAGGAAGGGGTATTTAAGATGCTGAAGTCACGTGTTCGGCTTGCTCTTTGATTCCTGGTTCCGGTCCGGACCAGCCCCGCGAGGGGTCCCGGGCCCAGGAGTGTCTGCTGCCCCCGTAAGCCTGGTCATTATGACCAGCCCCAGAGGCCCTCATGGTCTGGGGTGGGGATCCATCCGTTTCTGAGCCTCGGAACTGGCTAGTTTGAGGCGCAGTAACTGAATGAGGATTCTGAAGTGTCCCGGTGTCCTCTCAGGATTGGAGAGGCACGGCAACTCGTACAAGCAACCAGGGGAGGACTCCTCATAAGAGGGCCACGCGCAAGGCTGGCTGCTCGGTAAGAGCCTGGGAGCTGAGATGTATGGACACTAGTTGAATCCGCATTTCCTACGGTATCGCCGGATCGGCTGAAAGATACAGGTACCATAGGAAAGGTTCCTAACCCATCCTTTGGTTACAACCAAGTCTGTGGCAGAGACTTTTACATTGTTCACTTGAAGTTTAAAAACCAAGCCTGTGGCAGAGACTTTGCTAATTCTGAATCACTTGTTGGCTGCTAGATCTACAAACAAGGGTTTATCCAACAGTGAAGAGTCCAGTTGCAAGTGGCTACACCCTGGATCCTCTAGAGAGACAATTATTTGATGTCAGCAGTTCTAAAGTGCCTGAGCTTCATCACCCATACCCTCTATTCCCAACTGAGAGACTGTGTTATGTTTCAAAGTTTTTTTGCAAATAAAAATCCTCAAAAGGACTTTGAGTGTCAGTCTCAACAATTACTGGGTACTAACCTTGGGAACCCCTAGACAACGAACGATGAGCTACTAAGAGGAGGTAATCGGTAAGCCCAGAAATCCATAGCCCCCCTGCAATGGGTTATTGACGCTACAAATGCTTGACATGTTTGGTATTTTTTGCATTCAACACAACCCCATATTTTATATTTTACCAAAAAACTAGGTATTATATTGTGTTTGTGGAAACTAAAATGCATTTTAGTCCATTATCTTCAGAAAATAAAGATTTGATAAACAGTTTCACAAGTATCCTGAGACATAAAAATCCAAACCGCCACCATTTTAATAACCAGGGAACTTAATTTTGCTTTAAAACTACCCTTATTCAATTAAATTAGTCAAAAGTTCTTTTCACTATTGCCATATTAGTAGGTATTTAAAGTGATTGTAAAGTCAGAAGGTTTTTTTATCTTAATGCATTCTATGCATTTAGATAAAAAGCCTTCTGTGTGCAGCAGCCCCCCTTTAGCCCCCCTAGTACTTACCTGCGCCCCTCTCTATACAGCAATGTTGTAGGATTGTCTTGGCTCCCCTTTTAATTGGCTGAAACATCAGCGCAGCACCATTGGCTTCCGCTGCTGTCAATCAAAGTCAGTCAGCCAATGAGGATAGAAAGGGGGCGGGCCAGGCCACAGCTCCATAACTGACTGGACACACGGAGCTGCAGCTCGGCTCGTCTGCCCCTATAGCAAGCTGCTTGCTGTGGGGGCACTTGTCAAGAGGGAGGAGCCAGGAGAGCCAAAGAGTGACCCAAGAAAAAGAGGATCTAGGCTGCTCTATGCAAATCCACTGCACAGAGCAGGCAAGTATAACATGTTTGTTATTTTTAACAAAAAAAAAAATGAGACTTTGAGGTCACATTTAAAAGCTATTTTTTTGTAAATTACTATAGATAAGCAAATCTCAGAAAATTCTCTTGGTTTGGTGGGGTAGACATGGAGAATCACATAACCAGGTAGATATTTTAACCTGCCTGCATGTAGTGACCTAATAAAGAGGTCCATTGAAGTTCTTATGAGTTTAATTGTGGTGCTTGTGTAGGCTCTGTGTAGGCTATTTTCCTCAAAGCATTCTTCAACAATATAGGTGGAATCCAGTGCTTATCCTATTTTTCTATATGTGCAAAAGGGACAGAAAATTATGTGGCTTATCTCTCCAACCCATGTGATTTATTAGCCCTGATATTGAAGCAATATACTTGTTACATTCAATCCTATAGCAACTACTTTTCTTTACTTGTTTTTTTTTTTATTCTTTTTTTTTCTTTCCACCTCAGCGAACATTAAAGAGACTTTTATTCAACTTGACGTTCATTTCTGTCTCTTTCTTTAAGTCACATCATTGTGGTATTTTCTTTTCAAATCTAAACATATAATACATCCCCCTCCCCCCCCTTAACCCCTTCTCCCCCCCCCACCTTGCAATCATTTTGAATAGGCCGTTACTTGTACTTGTTCTGATACCATATAATCCTATACAGTGGTGTGAAAAAGTGTTTGCCCCCTTCCTCATTTCCTGTTCCTTTGCATGTTTGTCACACTTAAGTGTTTCGGAACATCAAACCAATTTAAACAATAGTCAAGGACAACACAAGTAAACACAAAATGCAATTTGTAAATGAAGGTGTTTATTATTAAAGGTGAAAAAAAATCCAAACCATCATGGCCCTGTGTGAAAAAGTGATTGCCCCCTAAACCTAATAACTGGTTGGGCCACCCTTAGCAGCAACAACTGCAACCAAGCGTTTGCGATAACGTGCAATGAGGCTTTTACAGCGTCCTGGAGGAATTTTGGCCCACTCATCTTTGCAGAATTGTCCTAATTCAGTTACATTAGAGGGTTTTCGAGCATGAACGGCCTTTTTAAGGTCATACCACAACATCTCAATAGGATTCAGGTCAGGACTTTGGCTAGGCCACTCCAAAGTCTTCATTTTGTTTTTCTTCAGCCATTCGGTGGTGGACTTGCTGGTGTGTTTAGGATCATTGTCCTGCTGCAGAACCCAAGTTCGTTTCAGCTTGAGTACACGAACAGATGGTCGGACATTCTCCTTCAGGATCTCTTGGTAGACAGCAGAATTCATAGTTCCTTTTATCACGGCAAGTCTTCCAGGTCCTGAAGCAGCAAAACAGCCCCAGACCATCACACTACCACCACCATATTTTACTGTTGGTATAATGTTCTTTTTCTGAAATGCAGTGTTCCTTCTACGCCAGATATACTTGGACACACACCTTCCAAAGAGTTCCACTTTTGTCTCATCGGTCCACAGAATGTTGTCCCAAAAGTCTTGGGGATCATCAAGATGTGTTGTGGAGAAATTGAGACGAGCTTTGATGTTCTTTTTGCTCAGCAGTGGTTTTCTCCTTGGAACTCTGCCATGCAGGCCATTTTTGCCCAGTCTTTTCCTGATGGTGGAGGCATGAACGCTGACCTTAACTGAGGCAAGTGAGGCCTGCAGTTCCTTGGACGTTGTTGTGGGGTCTTTTGTGACCTCTTGGATGAGTCGTTGCTGCGCTCTTGGGGTAATTTTGGGCGGCCGGCCACTCCTGGGAAGGTTCACCACTGTTCCATGTCTTCGCCATTTGTGGATAATGGCTCTCACTGTGGTTCGCTGGATTCCCAAAGCGTTGGAAATGGCTTTATAACCCTTTCCAGACTGATAGATCTCAATTACTTTCTTTCTCAATTGTTCCTGAATTTCTTTGGGTCTCGGCATGATGTGTAGCTTTTAAGGATCTTCTGGTGGACCTTACTGTGTCAAGCAGCTCCTATTTAAGTGATGCCTTGATTGTGAACAGGTGTGGCAATAATCAGGCCTGGGTGTGGCTAGAGAAATTGAACTCAGGTGTGGACAACCACAGTTATAGTATGTTTTAACAAGGGGGGCAATCACTTTTTCACACAGGGCCATGATGGTTTGGATTTTTTTTTTTCACCTTTAATAATAAACACCTTCATTTACAAATTGCATTTTGTGTTGTCCTTGACTATTGTTTAAATTGGTTTGATGTTCCGAAACACTTAAGTGTGACAAACATGCAAAGGAACAGGAAATGAGGAAGGGGGCAAACACTTTTTCACACCACTGTACATAATTTATCGTGTAACCTATCGTGTGACCTCTTCTACATATTTCCATGTATTTTTAAATTCCTTCCAGGCTGTCCATTTATTCCTCGTGTCACCACCCAATTCACTCACTTCCCCTTTCTCATCTATATTCTCCAGGTTTTGAATTTTACTTATCTGGAAAATTAGATCCCTGATTCTCGGGCTTTCTGCTGCTCTCCAATTTTTTGGGATTAGATTTTTTGCTTCATTTAAAACAATGGGAATTAACGTGTTTTTGTATTGTTTGACGGGGAGGTCTGTCCCATGGAATAAACATGTCCATGGGTCATCTGCTATTTCCACCCCCATGACCACCTTTATTAACTGACGGACTTCATTCCAATACTTTTTAATGACGGGGCACTCCCACCAGATATGAGCTGTATTTCCCAATTGTTTACACCCACGCCAGCACTCTGTGGATTGGTCTACTGCGTATCTACTAATTGTATCGGGTGTGATGTACCACCTTGCGAGGCATTTGAAATTTGTCTCTATCGACCTATTGTCCACCACTGAACTGTGTAATAGTTTTAAAATTGTCTTCACTTTCTGTGTACTACATCGTGCTCCTAATTCTCTTTCCCACTTTTTTATGTAGGGCGGGTCCTCCAAGTCGTCACCCTCCATTTGAATTTTGTATATTCGCCCTATGTTATTTCTTGAATGGGCTTTCAAGCAGAGCTTTTCTAATGGTCTGTAATCCTCTTTCTCTCTTAATGGATGGGGCAGTTTTTCAATAAAGTGACTCAGTTGGAGGAACCGCCACACATCTACCTTCATTAGCCCAGTGTCCCTACTTAGTGTTTGAAACGTTTTAATTTTACCTTGGTGAATTATATTGTTAATTTGTGCATTTTCTTTTTTTATCCAATTTCCCCCCACTTCTTTTTTTCCCCGGTGTGAAAAAATCATTCTGACTCAGATAAATTAGTGGATAGTTATATGTCCATTTTTTTTAGTGCGTGAATCCGATCCCATATTTTTAAAGCTATATGTGTAATTTCATGTGTACCTAATCCCATATTTCTATATTGTGGGGGGGTTCCAAATTATTCTTCCCAACTGTGTGCCACTCATTTCTTTTTCTAGTCTAACCCATCTTTTTTCATTGGCCTCTTTCGCCCACTCTATCACCCGAGTAAGAACAATCGCATTGTGATATCTTTGAAAATCCGGCACCGCTAACCCCCCTTGTTTCTTTCCCCTACTTAAGACATTGAAAGCTATTCTTGGTTTTTGATTATTCCATATGTACTTTAATACTAGCCTTTTCAGTGTTTTTAAGAATATTTGCGGGAGTGATATGGGGAGCATTTGTAGCTTATAGAGAATCTTTGGGGCCAGCACCATCTTCGTCGCAATGACCCTGCCAATCCAGGATAATGAGATTACTGAGAGCTTTTTAATTTCAGTTTTGATTTCGTCTAATAAGGGAATAAAATGAATATTATATATTTCTTTGACCGTGGGTGCTAATTTAATTCCTAAATATTTAATCTCTTTTTTCCATGGAAAGTTAAATTCTTTTATCATTTTGGCTTCTTCCTGCTTACTAATATTGACTTTTAAAATTTCAGACTTACTGGGATTTATTTTTAGGTTTGAGATCTCCCCGTATTCTTTTAACGTCTTTAATAGGATCGGAATCGTTATCCTTGGATTGGTTATATAAAACAAAACGTCGTCCGCAAACGCTGCGAGTTTGTGTTCATCTGTCCCTAACTTAATCCCTTTACTATCTGGGTTTTCTCTAATAGCAGACAGCAGGGGCTCAAGGGAAAGTATAAACAACAAGGGAGACAGCGGGCACCCCTGTCTGGTGCCATTTTTCATTGTAAATTTTGAAGAAGAAATACCATTAACTTTCACAAATGCCTGGGGTTCATTGTATAGAACCCCTATCCATTTGATCATCCAGGGACCAATTCCCATAGTCTCCAAGGTTCCGACCATGAGTCCCCAGTCTACCCTGTCGAATGCTTTTTCGGCATCCATTGACAGGAGTTTTTAACCAAATAAAAAAGTATAATGAAATGTAAAACATATGATATCAAGAGTGACTGTTGATGTGACCATATAAACTAATACAACAAATATGTGATGCAATATTGCTATGTGCAAAAAATGTTAGATGAAACCCAGCAAGTAACAAAAAGCAAAATACTCATATAGATGAAAAAAAAATATATATATATATATATATATATATATATATATATATATATATATATATATTAAAGTCCAGTGATGAAGGTGACAGAAAATTCGATGAGTGAATTATCTTCTCTGTGATTAACACAAAACACCACCAAATGAGTGAACCACCACCATGCAGCATATGCGCTTACCAGAAGGCAAGCGATATAGAGCCTGTAGTATCAACACAGCATCAAGACCTCAGATCCCCTCTTGCGAATACACTGAGAGCAAACCAGGGAGTCCCAAATCGATAGGCAGTCCAAAGGTAGCAATCACGATCTCAGCAAGGAAAGAAAGCTCACCATAGTGTAACTCAATTTCAGGAAACAATTTATTATACAAAAAAGTAATGCACTTACATTTAAAATCTTTAAAAACGCATGCATGTAAAATGAAGTAAGCCGGCCGGCTTGTAGACGCCCGTCCTAGACAGCGATGGCGTCAGCACACCTCCCTCCCGACGTCCGTTTCCTCAAAGAGTGACTTAGTCATGGGGAACGGGCGACGTACTGATTCATCGCTTTAAATAGAGTAAGGAGACAACCAAGCCTCGTTTTGATGAGCACATGTTCAAGCCTCATTATGAGTCTTAAATGGCCAGATGAAATCAGCAGATTCAGCAATCACTTGAATCTGCAGAGATAAGTTTAGATTAGCAAAATTATCTGCATCACCAGAGGGTACAGTATATTGATAAAATCAAAATCAATTTGGATTATTAAAAGGTATTATCTTTACATAAAAAATATTTAAATAATGAAGGGACAGAGAGCAGAATAAATTGGAATAAAAACAAACAAAGAAAACTGGAATCTTCTTGAATGAACAGAAAGGCTAGTTCTCCATGTAAATCACTATCCATACAATGGTAAACAAACCCACCAGTGACACACAGTGGGAGATAGAGGGTATTACCACCCTTAATAGGTTGATAAATGAAAAATATGTATTACTACAATTACCTCCATCTTGAAAATGGAAATAAAAAGGAGGAATATTACATTTTTATGGACCTTGAAATAGCTATGAAGTATTAGGAAAAAAATAAATAAATAAAAATAAATGTATTTAAAATAAAAATGCCAAACAAACATAGCAATATTCTATAGGGTGAATAGTATTTAACAATACCACAAACAATATAATAGTCTTTATATTGATGAGATATAAAAACAATTTAATATGGCCATTCAGGACACACATTGAGTTCACAAAAACATCAGAATCTTAAAAATTCAGGAATTGTCAATAAAGGCATTGACATCAATATCTACGTTTAACCCGAAAGGAGTGTAACATTTTAATTTGTAAATCCAGGCCATCTCAAGTCTCGAGATACCTCAAACTAAAGAACTTCCTCTCCAATGGGGGATGTATCTATCTATCCAGAGGAAAATGGTCTTAGCCGGGTTCTTGTTATGAACCTCTAGATAATGTCTCGAGACTGGATGTTTGGGAAAACCATGGATGATATTAGTCACATGCTCGTTGAGTCTAACCGAGAGGGCCCTCTTAGTCCTGCCCACATATTGTAGCCCGCAAGGGCACTGGAGCAGGTACACAACCCCCTCGGTAGAACATGTGATGAAGGGTTTAATGTCAAATTCTTTCTGGGTACTAGAAGATAAAAACTTATGAGTTCTTCTGTGCTGACACCCACTGAGCGAGCATACACGGCACCTCCTACATTGATAAAACCCTGTAAGGTTCTCAAAAAAAACTTTTCTGATGGACGGGGGATCAAAAACATTAGGTGCTAGTCTACCCTTCAAAGAAGAAGCGCCTCTTGAGGTTTGGCAAGGAGGATAGTACTCAAAACTGGGTCACTGGTCAATATGTGCCAGTGTTTGTTCATAAGTTTGCCAATATTCCTATGTTGGATGGAATATGTGGTGATAAAAGGTATGGAAGGTCTCATATTGTTATTAGGGGGCCTTTCTTTAAGTAGGTCCTCCCTCTCCATGGCAGACACTTCATCTAAAGTTCTCTTGAGAGAAATTTCGGAGTAACCTTTTTCAAGGAATCTTTTAGTCAGGACATCAGCCTGTGTCAAAAACCCATCAAAAGAGGTACAATTACGTCTCAGACGAATATACTGGCTTTTAGGCACAGACCTCAACCAAGCCTCATGATGACAACTGTCAACTGGGATGTATGAGTTGCGGTCTGTGCCTTTAAAGAAAGTAGCGGTGGTAAATTGTGTCTCTGACACTCCAATTTTCAAATCTAAAAAGCTAATGTCTGACTGGCTAGCCTCATATTTGAGGACAATGCCCCTGGTGTTAGAATTAAGCTCATCCATGTAGGCATCCAAGTCGGCACGACTGCCATCCCAGAGGAGGAGGATGTCGTCTATGTACCTGGCCCACAGAACCACTTAGGGTTTCATGTGGGCATAGACGACATCCTCCTCCCACAGGGCCATGAAGAGGTTCGCCAAACTAGGAGCGTACTTAGCTCCCATGGCTACTCCCCTGACTTGTTTGTAATACTGCCCTGCAAACCAGAAATAACTTCTGGAGGCTGCGAAACGGAGCAATTCCATAACAAAATTAATCTGTTCATCAAACAACTCTGAGTCGCGCCTGAGGAAGTATTCCACAGCAAACAATCCCAAATCCTGGGGTATGACCGTATATAATGAAGTGACATCAGCTATCACAAGCCATAGTCCAGGTTTGGGGGTCAGTGGCAATAACATGTTGATCACATGTCGTGTGTCCTTAATATATGAGGGCATCCGGACTACTAGAGGTTGGAGAAAGAAATCCACATACCTGCCCACCCGGGATGTGATAGAATCAATGCCACTGACAATTGGGCGTCCCGGGGGGCAGGTAGGGTTTTTGTGTATCTTCGGCAAATAATAAATTACCGGAGTACGAGGTACTTTAGGTACCAAGAACACTTTCTCCTTTTTATTTAAAACCCCTAACTCGTAACCTATGTCAACCAAAGCCTCCAACTACTTACAGTATTTAGCTTTGGGGTCTGAAGGGAGTGGGGTATAGGTATTAAGATCTCCTAAGATGGTATACATTTCTCTCATGTAGTCCTCTCTATTGAGAATTACAATTCCACCCCCCTTATCGGCGGGCATGATGACTAATCCCTTGTTTTCACAAAGGGAGTCTAAACCAGCGACCATTGCCTCATTGGATCTAACCCTTTTGGTAGGCATAAGATCCAAATCCCTCAAAATAACATCCCTGAAAATCTTCAAGGACGAGGCCAAAGCCCCGGGGGGATTAAATAGGGAGGCATTAGAAAGCCCTGAATGTTGGAAGTCAGTGGCTATAGTAGTATGAAACCCCAAGTGGTTCTGTGGGCCAGGTACATAGACGACATCCTCCTCCTCTGGGATGGCAGTCGTGCCGACTTGGATGCCTACATGGATGAGCTTAATTCTAACACCAGGGGCATTGTCCTGAAATATGAGGCTAGCCAGTCAGACATTAGCTTTTTAGATTTGAAAATCAGAGTGTCAGAGACACAATTTACCACCGCTACTTTCTTTAAAGGCACAGACCGCAACTCATAAATCCCAGTTGACAGTTGCCATCATGAGGCTTGGTGTCACAAAAACCGTTATGCCTGACAGCCTGGTGGCGCGCGCCGCCGCGCGCCAGCGCGCGCGTTCCTGCGGGTGCGGGCTTGCGTGCGCGCGCGCGTGCACGCGTCCGGGTGCGGGCTTGCGTGCGCGCGCGCGTGCACGCGTCCGGGCGCGCGCGCGCGCAGTACTTTGAACACACCTGTGTGCGCTGTTGGCGCCAGCCAGCCTATTTAATCAGGCAGCACCTGTTGGCCAGTGCTGCCTGATCTTCAGCTTTCCAGAGACCTTGTTCCTGTGTTTGTATCCTGCTAAAACCTTGTTTGATCCTGTGACCCGGCTTGCCCTTTGGAATTCCTTGACCTCCGCCTGCCTGATGACCTCTGCCTGATTGACCATTCTTCTGCTTGTCCCTTTTGTACCTTGTCATCGGAACGCTGCCAAAACTCTGAAGGTATCTGGATTATCCTACTTACTATTGAGAGACTTGTGCCTGCTTCCTATTCCGCACCTCCCCCTCCATCTGTGTATCCCGCATACCTGCACCCCATCTTGTCCCTAGTGGGGCTTATACCTGGACTGACCACATCCTCTGGATACCCTGCACATCCCTACTCACCTTACCCACCAGTGGAACCTCCATCTGTGTACCCTGCATACCTGCACCCCATCTTGTCACCAGTGGGCTCTCCTGACCAACATCCGGACACCCTGCATCAGGCTCCCATACCCTTCCTAACTCTCGTGCCTCCTGTACCCATATCCAGGGGCCGTGAGTGGGATCCGTACGGGTGACCTCCCTCTGCCCAAGTGGACTCATCAGTCAGGTACGTACCAGCGTGATACTTGGTTGAGGTCTGTGCCTAAAAGCCAGTATATTCGTCTGAGACGTAATTGTACCTCTTTTGATGGGTTTTTGACACAGGCTGATGTCCTGACTAAAAGATTCCTTGAAAAAGGTTACTCCGAAATGTCTCTCAAGAGAACTTTAGATGAAGTGTCTGCCATGGAGAGGGAGGACCTACTTAAAGAAAGGCCACCTAATAACAATATGAGACCTTCCATACCTTTTATCACCACATATTCCATCCAACATAGGAATATTGGCAAACTTATGAACAAACACTGGCACATATTGACCAGTGACCCAGTTTTGAGTACTGTCCTCCTTGCCAAACCTCAAGTCATCTTCAGAGGCGCTTCTTCTTTGATGGGTAGACTAGCACCTAATGTTTTTGATCCCCCATCCATCAGAAAAGTTTTTTTTGAGAACCTTACAGGGTTTTATCAATGTAGGAGGTGCCGTGTATGCTCGCTCAGTGGGTGTCAGCACAGAAGAACTCATAAGTTTTTATCTTCTAGTACCCAGAAAGAATTTGACATTAAACCCTTCATCACATGTTCTACCGAGGGGGTTGTGTACCTGCTCCAGTGCCCTTGCGGGCAGGACTAAGAGGGCCCTCTCGGTTAGACTCAACGAGCATGTGACTAATATCATCCATGGTTTTCCCAAACATCCAGTCTCGAGACATTATCTAGAGGTTCATAACAAGAACCCGGCTAAGACCATTTTCCTCGGGATAGATAGATACATCCCCCATTGGAGAGGAAGTTCTTTAGTTCGAGGTATCTCGAGACTTGAGATGGCCTGGATTTACAAATTAAAATGTTACACTGCTTTCGGGTTAAACGTAGATATTGATGTCAATGCCTTTATTGACAATTCCTGAATTTTTAAGATTCTGATGTTTTTGTGATCTCAATGTGTGTCGTGAATGGCCATATTAAATTGTTTTTATATCTCATCAATATAAAGACTATTATATTGTTTGTGGTATTGTTAAATACTATTCACCCTATAGAATATTGCTATGTTTGTTTGGCATTTTTATTTTAAATACATTTATTTTTATTTATTTATTTTTTTCCTAATACTTCATAGCTATTTCAAGGTCCATAAAAATTAAATATTCCTCCTTTTTATTTCCATTTTCAAGATGGAGGTAATTGTAGTAATACATATTTTTCATTTATCAACCTATTAAGGGTGGTAATACCCTCTTTCTCCCACTGTGTGTCACTGGTGGGTTTGTTTACCATTGTATGGATAGTGATTTACATGGAGAACTAGCCTTTCTGTTCATTCAAGAAGATTCCAGTTTTCTTTGTTTTTATTCCAATTTATTCTGCTCTCTGTCCCTTCATTATTTAAATATTTTTTATGTAATGATAATACCTTTTAATAATCCAAATTGATTTTGATTTTATCAATATACTGTACCCTCTGGTGATGCAGATAATTTTGCTAATCTAAACTTATCTCTGCAGATTCAAGTGATTGCTGAATCTGCTGATTTCATCTGGCCATTTAAGACTCACAATGAGGCTTGAACATGTGCTCATCAAAACGAGGCTTGGTTGTCTCCTTACTCTATTTAAAGCGATGAATCAGTACATCGCCCGTTCCCCATGACTAAGTCACTCTTTGACAGTGGCGTACTAAGGGGGGTGCGGGGGGGGGCGGGCCGCACCGGGTGCCACACACTGGGGGCGGCCCGAGCGCTGATATATCTTGCGCAGCAGCGGCGCGGTGAGTGACAGCCAGCGTCAGGTGAGGTGAGAGGAGGGAGAGGGGGAGGGTGTTCGCCGCTCTCCGCGGCTCTCCGCGGCTCTCCTTGGCTCTGATCTGTCTCGGCTGTGTCATACAGCCGAGCAGAGTGAAGCCGCCGGCTCCGCCTCCCCCTCCTCCTTGTAGTTTGCTGTGTGTCCCGCGCTGACAATCCTCCTGACCATGAGGTACATTAAGGGTCGTAGGGGGGGGTCTGTACTGTAGTAGGGGGGTCTGTACTGAAGGGGGGGGTCTGCATTGTAGTAGGGGGGGTCTGCATTGTAGGGGGGGATCCACTGTAGGGGGGGTCTGTACTGAAGGGGGGGTCTGCACTGTAGGGAAGTCTGTATTGCAGGGGGGGTCTGTATTGTAGGCGGGTCTGTGTAACATGCAGGGGGTCCAGAGCTGTTAGGGGGGGTGTCTGTGTAATGTAAAGGGGTCTAGAGGTGCAGGGTGCTGTGTAATGTAAATGGGTCCAGGGTGCTGTGTAATGTAAAGGGGTCCAGAGTGCTGTGTAATGTAAAGGGGTCCAGAGGTGCAGGGTGCTGTGTAATGTAAAGGGGTCCAGAGGCGCAGGGTGCTGTGTAATGTAAAGGGGTCCAGAGGCGCAGGGTGCTGTGTAATGTAAAGGGGTCTAGAGTGCTGTGTAATGTAAAGGGGTCCAGAGGTGCAGGGTGCTGTGTAATGTAAAGGGATCCAGAGTGCTGTGTAATGTAAAGGGGTCCAGAGGTGCAGGGTGCTGTGTATTGTAAAGGGGTCCAGATTGCTGTGTAATGTAAAGGGGTCCAGAGGTGCAGGGTGCTGTGTATTGTAAAGGGGTCCAGAGTGCTGTGTAATGTAAAGGGGTCCAGAGGTGCAGGGTGCTGTGTATTGTAAAGGGGTGCAGGGTGCTGTGTAATGTACACAGTAGTGACAAAGAGATATTTAAGGATGCAGAGGTATGCAGGGAGCACAGTGGGGTGTTTTTACGTTTTAAGGTGGGGGGGGTGCCAGATATAGGATCCGCCCCGGGTGCCAAATGCACTAGGTCCCTGCTCTTTGACGAAACGGACGTCGGGAGGGAGGCGTGCTGACGCCATCGCTGTCTAGGACGGGTGTCTACAAGCCGGCCGGCTTACTTCATTTTACATGCATGCGTTTTTAAAGATTTTAAATGTAAGTGCATTACTTTTTTGTATAATAAATTGTTTCCTGAAATTGAGTTACACTATGGTGAGCTTTCTTTCCTTGCTGAGATCGTGATTGCTGCATTTGGACTGCCTATCGATTTTGGGACTCCCTGGTTTGCTCTCAGTGTATTCGCAAGAGGGGATCTGAGGTCTTGATGCTGTGTTGATACTACAGGCTCTATATCGCTTGCCTTCTGGTAAGCGCATATGCTGCATGGTGGTGGTTCACTCATTTGGTGGTGTTTTGTGTTAATCACAGAGAAGATAATTCACTCATCAAATTTTCTGTCACCTTCATCACTGGACTTTAATATATATATATATATATTTTTTTTTTTTCATCTATATGAGTATTTTGCTTTTTGTTACTTGCTGGGTTTCATCTAACATTTTTTGCACATAGCAATATTGCATCACATATTTGTTGTATTGGTTTATATGGTCACATCAACAGTCACTCTTGATATCATATGTTTTACATTTTATTTAATTTGTGCGCAGCTTCCATTCTATTATAACTTCTTGTGATTGTGCATATCTCGCAATTTTTTAGCTGCAGACATTTTTTTATTTATTTTTTGCACATCTTTTAGGTAGCGCGGTATATTCTTTTTGCAAAAAAGTATAATGCTTTCTTCTTAGGATTATGAAATCACACTGAGTGACAAATGCCCTATAATCTGCTGTTCCTTTTTAAAAAGGGAGATTTCTACTGGAATACATCCACAGGGCCAACAAGTAAGTACAAAGATGGCCCACACTAAAGAGAATAGACTTGTCCGTTCTTTCACTGCTGACCTCCAGTATGGGGCCATCTTTATGCACTGCAATGAGAAAGAGAATGGGTTAGGGGTCCAAAAGACCCATTTACTATTTGACTGAGTATATCAGTTTGTGTGGCAGAGTGAAACATCAATCAGCATGGAACATCAGATAAAGGGGTTTATTTACTAAAGGCAAATCCCCTTTGCGCTACAAGTGCAGTCGCTGTAGATCTGAGGGGGATCTGAGGGGGACATGCAAGGAAAATAAAAAACAGCACTTTTTCTTGTACATGATTAGATAATAAAATCAGCAGAGCTTCCCCTCATTTCAGATCTCCCCCTCAGATCTAAAGCGACTGCACTTCCAAATGCACTTGCAGTGCACTTGTTGTGCAAAGTGTGAATTTGCCTTTAGTAAATCAACCCCACGGTGTACCATATTGCTCATCAATTAAATAATGTTCACAAACCAATTTATGTTAAGACATTATAATACCATTAATAAATGTGCAAATTATTTCAGGAGATTAGCAGAGCACAAGGTTACTTTCAGTTCAAAAATCCAATATAAGAAAACTACCAGCTGTTGTGCTCTTGCCTCTCCTTACCTACAGTAGCAGCTTACCTAGCTTGACAACTGCACAGATTGCATGAGATTTATGTGCATTTTTTTTTTTTTTACTTTTTAAAGATTTTTATTAATTTTTCAGGAAATAAACAAAAATTATACAGGTACATAGTCTAGCTTCTTCTTCTCCAGAATGACTGGATTAGTTTCAAACAAAGAAAGAAAATTTCTGTAACATATATTGTTATTAGTAAGAAACAATAATAGTTTAAATATTCATACTAATGGATAAACTCATAGAAACAGGAAAAAAAAAAAAATCTACCAATAAAATAAATAAGATCAATAATAATAATTCCCTGTTTACCCCTATCGGGAACATACTGTAAACATAGGATACTGGTTCAGTGTAGACCATACAAATGGGGGGAATCAGAATGAGGGAAGCAAGGAAGGGGGGAGAGGAGGGGCTGGTTGTATGGAAGTTATCATAAACATCCGACTAATTTTTAATAATACTTAGGAAAGAGAAAGAAAAGAGAGTCAACTTTCAGGGACCTATTTAGTAGTTCTTAGGGTCTTTCAGAAAATTGGAAACTCTAGGGTGTCTTATCCAATCATTCCATTTTTTAAGGAAATTGCATGTGGATCCTTTTTTATGTGCTAACATTATTTCGTGGTGCGCCTGATTATTCAGCCTCAGTATAACATCAGACAGGTTAGGTGCTAGGGTAGATTTCCATAATTTAGTTATGGTGAGCCTTGCTGCTATGAGGATATTGGCAACTATAGTTCTATGCTGAGGAGGATAGATGTCAAGGTCTATACCTAGTAAGGCCATTTCGGGTGTGAGTCTTTTCAGATTACCAGTGAGAGATGCTATGAAAGAGGAGACAGATTTCCAAAAGCTAGAAAGAGTTTTACAACTCCATAATGTGTGAAGTAGATTACCTGTATGAGTATCGCATCTCCAACATATAGGGGATGCAGAGGGGAATATTTTACTGAGTCTGTATGGAGTTAAATACCAACGGTTCAGGATTTTTTGGGCATTTTCCCAGTGTTCAATACATGCTGTTGCGGTGCTATTAACCTGTAAGGCTTTCTGCCACTGTTCCCATGAGAAGGTTAGAGAAAGGTCTTTTTCCCATTTGAGCATATTTGCGGTTTTGGTATGGGGTGGGAAGGAAGAAAGTAATTTATATATATAGGAAATGCCCCTTTTTCCACTGCTCTCGTGGGAAAGGAAAAATTCCCATAGTTCGCTAGGGATTTCTATACTTTTTCCCAGGTCAAAATTCTTAGTAAAGGGCTTGCCGGAGAATTTATTTGTTATCCTACGTTTCTGATCATTCGGCAGGTGTATAAAGAAATTGAATCCCTGTTCGGACCAGGATGATGTGTTTATACGTGCTTTGCAATACTCAATTACTCTTAATGGAATTGGTATAAGGACTGGGCCGCTCATTGGTTGTAATTTTGTTAAAGCAAACTTCCAGGCTGCCAAAGTGGATTTAATTGTCAAGAAGTTTGGTACATTTATTTTGCCTAAAATACGACTGGCCATTGATAGGGAGAAAAGGTCATGTCCTTTAGTCATTTGCCTTTCAATCTTCAACCACAATTTATCATTAGAATATTTGAACCAGAATTTCATTTGGTCTAGGAGCGTAGCGTAATAATATAGACGCATATCGGGGAGATTTAATCCCCCTTTATTTTTTGGTGTTGACAAAATAGATTCTAGTGCAATTCTAGTTTTTTTCCCCAGCCAGACCAAGCTGCTAAGCTTTGAGTTGATTTGGGTAAAGAATTTCGCTGGTAATGGAATTGGAAGGGAACGGAAATAATATAGGATCTTCGGCAGGGTTTTCATTTTAAATGCTGCTATTCTTCCTATCCAGGATAGTTGCGTTTTTTTAATTGAATGCATATCTTGATTTATTTGAGTTAGCAGGGAAGGGTAATTGGCTTCATACAGCTTATTTGGAGGGTAGGCAAGTTGAATGCCCAAGTAGGTAATAGAGGGGTTGTCCCAATTATAATTAGACTGTTGTCTCAGTTTAGCAACTTGGTCTGGTGGGATGTTCATAGGTAAAACATAACATTTACTGGGATTAACCTTATAATAAGAAATAGAAGCAAACTCCTCTAGAGTGTTAGTTACTTCGCTTAGAACATTGTCTGTCGCAGATAAGGATAGAAGGACATCATCCGCAAATAAACCTATTTTATGCTCTACTTGGTCTATTTTAATCCCTGTGACTTTGGGGTTGGTTCTAAAAGATATTGCGAGGGGCTCAATTGCTAATGAGAATATGATGGGTGATAAGGGGCACCCCTGTCTGGTTCCATTTGTTAGATTAAATTGTTTAGATATATTGCCTGCTGTGTATACTCTAGCGGAAGGAATAGTGTAGAGTGACATTATGGCTTCAAAAATGAATCCAGAAAAACCAAATTTCTTAAGAGTTTCTGCTATATAACCCCAATGCACTCTGTCGAATGCCTTCTCTGCGTCCAAACCAAGAAGCAGGGAAGGCATTCTACCGCGTTCTATAAGACCAAGCAGATCAATCATGCGTCTAGTGCTATCTGGGCCTTGACGCCCCCTAACGAATCCAACCTGATCCGGTTCAATTAGATAGGGTGTGATTTCTAATAAACGGTTGGCAATAACCTTTGCAAAGATTTTCAAATCTGAATTGAGTAGTGATATGGGTCTGTAGTTAATTGGTGATGTCGGGTCCTTGCCTTGTTTCGGGATAGTGACAATAACTGCTTCAAGCATTTCTTTGGGGAATGAGTGATTGATGACTGCATGGTTGAATATTTTAGCTAGATATGGGGTGAGTGTCGTGTCAAACGCCTTATAGTACTCACTGGACAAGCCGTCTGCTCCGGGGGTTTTATTTGGTGACAGCTTTTGAATGACCTTTTTAATTTCTTCAGTAGTTATTGGGTCGTTTAGTTTTCCTAGAGCGCTACTATCTATTGCCGGGACATTAATCTTATTCAGGAATTGGCATATTTCTATCGGATTTGGTTGGATAGTATTGCAATCATCTTTTAAATTGTATAAGCTTTCATAATAATCAGCAAATGCATCAGCTATATTTTGTGGATTATATAGAACTTTCCCTGATTTATGGTGGACTAATTTATCTATTTTCTGTTTGTTTTGTTTATGACGTAATTGGGATGCCAGTAGTTTACCTGCTCTATTTCCCTGTGAGTAATAGGTTAGTTTTAGTTTTTTCAAATATTTTTCATGGTTGGAGATCAGTATTGCTCTAAGCTCACTTCTGGTCTCGTTTAATCGTTGAAGAAGAATGGGATTACTGGGGGATGTTTTGTGTTCTTTTTCAAGCTCAGCTATTTTACTTAGTAGGTTAGATATTAACCGTGTGCGTCTTTTTTTTTCCCTCAAGGCTAACTGGATCAATATACCTCTGATAAACACCTTATGGGCACACCATACACTAGAAATAGATACCGTGTCGTCATCATTTATTTTGAAAAATTCCTCCAATCTTTCCTTCATCACTGCCAGAGCCTCCTTTTGAGACAAAATATAGGTGTTGTTTCTCCATAGTGTATGATTCGAGTTTAGCTGTTCTAAATTTATGCTTAATGATATTGGAGCATGATCGGACCATGTTATATTAAAAATACGGGCCTCTGATATTTTTTGGAGGAGGACTCTGTCAGTGATGAAGAGTTCGATCCTAGAGTAAGATCTATGCACATTGGAGAAAAAAGTAAAGTCTTTTTCTGTTGCGTGGAGACATCTCCATGGATCATGGAGGTCTTCGTGTGAGAAGATGTCTTTTATACCTTTCCTTTTAGATAGAGTTCCTCTGGTGGAGTCTAGAAGTGGATCCATCGTTGCATTAAAGTCTCCACAGTAGATGACATTGCCCTTCTGAATCTTCTTCACTACTTTGATTACCTTTTGGAGGAACTGATGGGGATTTTTGTTCGGAGCGTAGATGTTGGCAATCGTTAATACTGAGTTTTCAATCTTTGCAACCAAAATAACATATCTGCCTTGACTATCAATTTTGGAATTGAGGAGTTGAAAAGAAATTGTGTCCTTGATGACCGTCAGAACACCTCTTTTTTTTCTTGCTGTTGCAGGATGCGAAGACATGTGGGAATTTCGGGTGGGCAAAATGCGGGGACTTGTCGTTTGCGAAGTGTGATTCTTGAATGCGAAAGATATCGCTTCCAAATTTCAAGGCATCAGTCCATAGGGCTTTCCTTTTGAATGGGCTGTTGAGGCCCTTCACATTTAGTGAAAGCAAGTTCAGATTAGTCATGGTGGGAATAAATGTCTTGCCACTGTGGTGCTTCCACACGTAATAGGGGTTGTTAGCTTTGAGATGAGGAGGATGGATGAGGGGGGAGGGGGAGAATTAGACTCACAAAAATAAAGAAACACATAAGAACTAGTGAGTTGGTTCACAACTCTTGTGTGCATTACAACTTGCACTTTTATCGTAGGGACTATAAGTCAAAGAAAAGAGTAAGACATAGTCTCCCTTTGTACCATAAACCTGAGGTACTTATGCATTGATAATTTGCAAGAAAGGAGAGAGAGGAGATTCTCACTCAATGTTTAGCCAGCGGATATTTCAGCCATGACTGACATTCCATGAAGATGTCAATTTCTCTACTGTGGCTTTAATAGACGAGGTGGTTTCTTCATTTATAAGCAGGCCCCATTTTCCTAGTGTTTTGAGACCCTCTTCCAGTGTGTGGATTGAATGTGACACATTGTTTCTTTCTACAATCAATTTGGTCGGAAAACCCCATTTGTAGGTTATCTTATGATTGCGTAACATTTTTGTGATCGAATTCAAATTTTTGCGTGCCAGGATAGTGGCTTGGGACAGGTCCGAATACAGGGTGATCCCTGCATATGGGTCTGGTAATGGAGCATTTTTTCTTGCGAATTGCATCACGGCATCTTTTGTTTGGAAAAAGTGGATTTTGGCGATCACATCTCTTGGGAGTTTTTCCGGGATATACGATGGCTTGGGTAGTCTGTGGGCTCTGTCGATAACTAAATCATGGTTTTGTAGTGAGGGGATAAGATCCGTGAACATTTTTTGCAGAAATTTTCTTAGGTCAATATTTTTGACATTTTCCGGTATACCGCGGAATTTGATATTATTCCTTTTGGACCTGTCTTCGAGGTCTGTGACTTTAAGTTTTAGCTGTCTGACTTCGTCTTCAAGTACAAAATGGTCGTCTACCAGCTCATTATGGGCATCAGTGAAATCAGTCAATTTGTTTTCAATGTAATCCACTCGTTCCCTTAAGTCATCTATTTCCCGTTTAGATTTTTGTATAAATGATTTCATGTCATGTTGAATAGCCCCTCTTAATGATTTCAACATTTCTTTCATGTCTGAGTATCTTAAAGCTTTCCCTGTAGTAGGGAAAGAGTCCAGCTTATCGTCAAAAGGGTTAAATTCTGCTTCTGTTTCCTCATCTATTTCTATTTCACTTACTTTATCTTCTTCAGTATCTATTTTCCTCTTTTGTTTAGGAGGGCTGGTGACATCAGGTTGGAATGCCTCTTGTTCCATAGATAATGGCTGTGGCTGCAGTTCTTGTGTCTCCCTCCTCACAGCGCGCGTTGCCTGCTTGTCTGTGTGTGTGAGGGAGGAAGGGAGAGCGCCATTTTTTTTCCTCAGAGCGCCGGTCTGCCTGTTAAAAGTGTCCAATTTACGGGTTTTTTCCCGCAGAACGCGCTTCTCCATGGCTGGGGTATGGGTCACTGTGTATTCCGCTGTACCACTGAGCCCTCGGACTCGGTTTTAGTCGCCGATAGCCGCTTCGGGAGATATGAAGAGCAGGAGCTCTAGCAAAAGACGGCCATTCCGCTCCGCCGCCGGCCACGCCCCATTTCTGTGCATTTTTACAAACAAGAACAAACTCAAAAACATGTTTGTGCTTCACAGTCTAGTAATTTATTGGACCGAGACCATAAACACATGAGCAGGGTCTCACCTTAGCTTGTAAAGGCTAGTCTAAAGTACAAACATATTGGCAAGTAAGCTTTAGGCAGCTTTTATGAACCCTTTAAAGCATATTTTAGCTATAATCTTGGAAAGCCTAATTAGATACTGTAACTTTCCCGGGTGCCACTGGACTGCCCAGGATGTTTTCCACCATAGAGGTGAATGGGCAGCCATTGGGCCAAGCTGCTAACCATAGAAGCTAGCGGGTAGACACATAGCCAAACTGCCTAACGTTTTTTTGACTTTACGGCCTACCAATGACCAACGATGCTGAGGCAAATTTCTGCCCAACAACACTTAGGCTCCAACCAGCCATTGATCCTGGGGTGTTTTTCCTGTCACAGACCAATGAATGTGGGGCATCTTGCCCTACCTCCATACATCAAATATGTCCTATTGTTTAAGGCTCAGTGCAACCTCTGAAGCATCTATGTTGTACATTACACATTCCTGATGCCCCGTACACACGGTCGGATATTCCAATGGAAAATGTCTGATCAGATTATGTTGTCGGAAAATCCAATCGTGTGTGGGCTCTAGTGGGCTTTTTCCATCGGAATCTCCGACGGAAAAAATTTGAGAGCAGGATCTAAAATTTTCCGACAACATAATCCGGTCGGACTTTTTCCGATCGTCTATAGAGGATTCCGACGCAAAAAGTGCCACGCATGCTCAGAAGAAATTTGGAGACGAAAGCTATTGGCTACTGGCCTCTACGTAGTGCCGTCATACGTTTTGTACGTCACATCGTTAGAAACGGTTGGATTTTTTGACAACTTTGTCCGACCGTGTGTGTGCAACACAAGTTTCGGACAAAACCCGCCGGAAAAAATCCCACAGATTTTGTGGTCGGAATGTCCGACCGTGTGTACAAGGCATAACTCCCATGTTCTATATTCTATGTTGCATGTTACATAGTGTTGATCGCTGCACTGAACTGTGTATGTTGTGCATCACTAGCTCCTGCTCTCACTAAGCTTCACTTTTTATCATTAGCTGCTACTGGCCAATATGTTCTTTCTGTCAAAACATTTGCTGGTTGCTAGATAGTTAATAAACATTTTCATGAAGTCCTGCTTTAAAGCGGTTGTATGCCCTGAAAAAAATGTATTAAAAAACCTGTCTGATGAGCAGGAAATGATAAGCAGGTGAGCCACTGTGGAACGATGAGTGCTGGCAATTACCGGACAGCTGAGCAATGCTGAGCCCAGCCCGACACCTTAAGAGTTCCCTTCACTGGAACTAAAGGGCCAAGCCCAACCCCTGAAAAGCAACCCCACATCATAATCCCCCCTCCACCAAATGATTTGGACCAGTGCACAAGCTGCAAAGGTTGGGCCAACTCAATATTGAACTCTATGGAATAAGTCTGGAATGCCATTTCATGTAAAGGCAGGTGTTTCAATACTTTTGGTAATATAGTGTATTTTCAGTACCTACAGGTAAGCCTTATTATAGGTTTACCTGTAGGTAAAACATAAACAAATGGATTTTACTACCACTTTATAATATGAAAATTAATTCAAATCCATTAAAAAGACATCCCCAGATATTCAGCAAAGAGACATCCCTATATATTGAGCAAAGAGACAGCCCGATCCAGCAAAAAGACAGCCCATGTTTTCAGCAAAGAGACAGCTCAATTCCACAAAGAGACACCCCCATACATTCAGCAAAGAGACATCCCAATCCAGCAAAGAGACATCCCAATCCAGAAAAGAGCCATTCCCATATATTTAGCAAAGAGACAGCCCCAAATAATCAGCAAAGAGACAGCCCCATATATTTAGAAAAAAGACAGCCCAATCCAGCAAACAGACATCCCCATCCAGCAAAGAGAAATCCACATATATTCAGCAAAGAGACATCCCAAACCAGTGAAGAGACAGCCCATTCCAGTAGAGACATCCCCATAAATTCAGCAAAGAGACAGCCCAATCCAGCAAAGAGACAGTCACAGCACAGGCCCACATCCAGCAACATTGTCAATCAATTTACCAATGTGATGTCTAACAACTTTTCTCCACTGAGCACTGAGCAGTCTTTCAGGCTGCACGCAGAGAAGTTCTTCCACACGGCTTAGCTGCCCAAACCAGCATCCGGTCTGCAGGGAGAGGCGGAATGCAGATGATATCACTCCACCTTCCCCTGCATTTGGAACAACAGTAAGTAAGCTGCATCAGCTGGCCACCCTGCTTTAGAAATTACTAGTTACTACAGCAGCAACAATTCGGTTTCATTGATTGGAGCCCCCTACATGTGTATGGGCCATTCCCCCTCCCTTGTGGTCACCCTGAGGATAGACAACAGTGTATGTGCCTGGATAGAAAACTGGTTAAAGAAGCACATCACGAGGGTGGTGATAAATAATGTATCTTCTGAATGGTCTGGGGTTGTAAGTGGGGTACCCCAAGGCTCTGTACTGGCACCAATTCTGCTTAAATTTGTTGATAAATTATATTGAAGTTGATAAATAGCTTATTCTCTGTGTTTCCTGATAAAAACAAAGCTAAGCAGGGTAATAACTTCACAGCAGGATCTTTACAGGAAGACCATGATAAAATAAAAGGGGTGAGCAACTAGATGGCAATTGAGGTTTAATATTAAATAATGTAAGTTAATGCATTTGGTTGCTAAACATTTGAATGCAAATTACTCGCTAGGGGGAGAACCTCTGGGGGAATCGAAGATGGAAAAGAATCTGGGAGTCCTAGTAGATCACAGCAATATCATGCAATGCCAAGCTGCAGCAAGCAAAGCTAATAGACTATTAGCATGCATCAAAAAGGGTAGCTTTACAAAACTCTGGTTTGGCCACCTCTCGAGTATACTGTCCAGTTCTGGCCACCAGTCCTCAGAAAGGATTTCCTTGAACTGGAGTGAGTTCAGGGAAGGGCAACATAGCTAATATGGGGAATGGAAGACCTCACTTATGAGGAGTGACTACAATCATCTCTCTGGAGAAGAGACGCTTAAGAGGAGATATCTAAATGGTGGTTCCAGCATAGGGAGAAAGCTATTTGTTTCCAGGTTACTTAAGAACACACGCGGCCACTCAATGAAGTTGAATGAGAAGCAGTTTAATCTTAAACTGAGTAAAGGGTTCTTTACTGTTAGAGCAGAAAGAATAGTTCTACAGTTGGTGGTATCAGCAAGAATTTTTTAGGTGGGCATCCTAATGAATGTAATACACAGGGATATTTCAAATGGTAATGATTTAAACATATATACACACACACACACACACACACAAACACAGGATTAACTGCTGTCTTTATTCAACCTTACCAACTATGTAACTATATTTAACATTTCCTAATGCATTTGGAAGCTGCAGTGCCTCTTCATGGCCCTGCTGTATAGTGCGGTCCTAACTCTAGTATATGAGAGCCTCAATTTTGAACATGGAAACGGATAAATTAAGGGCACATACATCTGATGGGAGCCCAGTCCTCCTTAAATTGGGGCAGTTGCCATTTTTGTTTAGCTGCTTGGCTGTGTCTGCTTTTAATACTTGTGAATCATGGATCCAGAACAAGTATGTAGTAAACAAAAGCCACTGAAAATTCTGAATTTCTTTTCTCTATACTTGTACAAAGGCATATACATTGTTAAAGAAAAGTCATTGTCATGACAGCTATGCAACTAGCAACCTATTGGGGAAAAAAAAGAATTTTGGACAAAAGTATCTTCTATCTTTTACAACCATGTTCTTTTTTTACCTATCCTTTGGTAATAAACAAAGGGTTAGGAATATTTAAATATCCCCACAGCTTTGGTGGGCTATTGAAAACGGCACTAAATACAGGCTTGTTTAGAATCTACATAAAAAAAAGTTGGACTCTTGCACAAGAACGACGTCCTAATAGCTCTGACAATTGGGTATAAACATATGATGGAAATTACATCATGCAGCTGCTGCACTGCCTTCCATCTATTGCCAGTGTTAGAATTCAGAATTGTGACCAGGAATAATGAAAAAACAGACAAGCTTCAGGTCATAAAGGAAATTCTTTTTCACTGAAATATATTCTTAAAACACTTTCCTGTTCCCAGTAGAGTTACAGGAAGATAATACAGGAAATTAATTAAAAAGCATATGAGATAATAGCATAAATATTTTAAATATTGAAATAAGCCAGAAGTCATATTGAAGTATTCATGGAAAATAGCCAACAGGATATTCTTGGATTGCAATTTATGCATCATGTTTTATGTAAAGCACTGTCAGAATGCTAGATTTACAGGTTAGCAACAGATTGTTCATTTGAACACACTGTTCAGATAATCGTCAATTCATTTCTGTTCACTGTACAGAAAAAAAAAAGCTGAGAACAGAGAATATTTGAAAAGTGATTTGTTTAAATGCAGGAAGCAATAATAATTTTATATTAAAATCAGTTTATCTGCCATTTTTTTTTGTCCATTCCGTGGTTTGAGTTCAGAGTAACTTTTTTTTTTTTCATGTATACATAGGACCAAATCTGAAAGATCTGAAGAAATCCATGAACTTTGAAGCCTATTTACACTTGTAAATTAGGGAAAGCCTCACTAGTCAAATTAGGTAAAGCTTCACTATATGTGTGTTATGTGCCCCCATTCACAAGCATGCCTATTTTTTTTATATATATATATATATATATATATATATATATATATATATATATATATTTCTTTTCTTTCAGATGTTTCTCAGGAGGAAGTGTATTCCTGACAGCAATGCCTGTCCCAAATCTGTCCTCATTACCATACAATGAAATAGCCCATCATTTACACCTTTAACCCTTTGTTAAATCTAATTACACATTTTAATGAAGCTCTACCTGCACAATACAGACAGAGTGAATTATGGCAAACACAGCTGCCCAGCCCTCTCATAAATAAAGAAAACTACCTAGCAGAAGGGTCCAGAATAGAACATCTAAAAAAGGTAAGCTGTAATTATTTAAAAAAAATTGGTTATTTTATTTTAATTAGAACATGAAACAATTATAAAGTAGGTGTTATCACTGAGGACGTCAGGATGAGAAAACATTTTGGGGCAGAGCTACAGGAAGTGGCGTCATCCTGCACAGTACTCCTGGAAGTGACGCGGTACTTCATAATGTGAGTGGGAATTTTTTTTTTATGTGGTTTTAAAGGGCAAGTTTTAAATAAAGATTTTACACCCCCCCCTTTCTTGTGGTATGAGTTAACTGGCTAAGGAGTGGAGGTGGTTTTGTATGTCTAAATCCTTGGGGATACAAGTTTTTAATGACCCACTGGATGCTAGGGGGTCATGGACATCTGGTGAGTTTTCCAGTGTGAAGGTGAAGGATCAGGTGGCTGTGGAGCACAGAGAGCAACAAAAATGAATGTTGGAAGAAGTTGCAAAGCACAGGGCACTTCTTATATATCTTTTAAGCACATACATAGTTTGAATGCAGTATGTATAGAGCACTGTATGTATATGTAAAAATTGAGCTAATACACTTTTGTGTGTTAAAATACAGCAGCTGATAATTGTATTTAGGACCCTAGCCAGGGCCGATCCTAGGGTCACAGGTGCCTGGGTGCAGAAATATTTCTTGCACCCCCACATGGGCGTGGTCATCTCACTAACTCCTCCTCTTTACAAATGTTTCTATGGCAACGACTCAACACAGAGATGCTTCCCTAAGGAGTCTTCATTACCCTGGGATCCTCCCATGATCCCTTAACAATAAACAAAATACAGTAATGCCGCGTACACACGATCGTAATTCTCATCGGAAAAAGCTCTGATGGTTTTCCCGTCGAAATTCCGAGGGAATTTCGCTCAAACTGTCTTGCGTACACACGGTCACACCAAATTCCGATGGTCAATAACACTGCAACATACAACATGTTTAATGCTTCCGAGCATGCTTCGAATTGTGTCGAATTTTGCGTGTCGGAATTGCATACACACGATCGGAATTTCCGATAGAAAGTTTTTCCGTCGGAAAAATTAAGAACATGCTCTCAATCTAAAGTCCGGCGGAAATGCCGACAGAAAAAGACCCATAGGCATGTACACGGTCGGAAAATCCGATGAAAAGCTCCCATCGGACTGTTTCCATCGGAAATTCCGGCCGTGTGTATGCAGCATTAGAGAAGCAGAGTACTCTGTTGGGACCTGGAGGGGGGCCTCTCTGATGGACACAGAGAGGGCTTTTGTTAGAGAGTCTGTTGGAAAGAGCCTGCAGACATGATACAAGAGATGGTCAGAGACTGCAGACATGATACAGGAAATGGTCAGAGACTGCAGACATGATACAGGAAATGGTCAGAGACTGCAGACATGATACAGGAAATGGTCAGAGACTGCAGACATGATACAGGAAATGGTCAGAGCCTGCAGACATGATACAGGAGATGGTCAGAGACTGCAGACATGATACAGGAAATGGTCAGAGACTGCAGACATGATATATGAGATGGTCAGAGACTGCAGACATGATACAGGAAATGGTCAGAAACTGCAGACATGATACAGGAGATGGTCAGAGACCACAGACATGATACAGGAGATGGTCAGGGACTGCAGACATGATACAAGAGATGGTCAGAGAGATGATACAAGAGATGGTCAGAGACTGCAGACATGATACAAGAGATGGTCAGAGACTGCAGACATGATACAAGAGATGGTCAGAGATGGCAGACATGATACAAGAGATGGTCAGAGACTGCAGACATGATACAAGAGATGGCCAGAGACGGCAGACATGATACAAGAGATGGTCAGAGACTGTGGACATGATACAAGAGATGGTCAGAGACTACTGAATTGATACCAGAGCCTTAGCAGTGCTATTCAAATGCAGCCTACCAGTGCCTATCAAATGTTGCATACCAGTGCCCATCAAATGCAGCCTACCAGTGCCCACCAAATGCATCCTACCAGTACCCACCAATTGCAGCCTACCAGTGCCCACCAATTGCAGTCTTATCAGTGCCCATCAAATGTTGCCTACCAGTGTCCATCAAATGTTGCCTACCGGTGCCCATCAAATGCAACCTACCAGTGCCCACCAAATACAGCGTATCAATGCCCATCAAATGCAGCCTACCAGTGCCCATCAAATGCAGCCTACCAGTGCCCACCAAATACAGCTTATCAATGCCCATCAAATGCAGCATTATCAGTGCCCATCAAATGCAGCATTGTCAGTGCCCATCAAATGCAGCATTATCAGTGCCCATCAAATGCAGCCTTATCAGTGCCCATCAAATGCAGCCTTATCAGTGCTCATCAAATGTAGCCTACCAGTGCCCACCAATTGCAGCCTACCAGTGCCCATTAAATCTTGCCTACCAGTGCCCACCAAATGCAGATTATCAGTGCCTATCAAATGCAGCCTTATCAGTGCTCATCAAATGCATCCTACCAGTGCCCACCAATTGCAGCCTTATCAGTGCCCATCAAATGTTGCCTACCAGTGCCCATTAAATGCAACCTACCAGTGCCCACCAAATACAGCTTATCAATGCCCATCAAATGCAGCCTTATCAATGCCCATCAAATGCAGCCTTATCAGTGCCCATCAAATGCAGCCTTATCAGTGCCCATCAAATGCAGCCTTATCAGTGCTCATCAAATGCAGCCTACCAGTGCCCATCAAATGCAGCCTTTTAATGCCTACCAAATGCAACCTACCAGTGCCCACCAATTACAGCCAGCCAGTCCGCACAAATTGCAGCCTGCCAATTTCCCTGGATTACACAGAGCGCCAACAATCTCCTGCTGTCACGAAGCTTGGATTGGAATCTCCCGGCCGGCCACTGTAACAAAGTCCCACCCCCTAGACTGGCTTGGCTTCTATAATACACTGATTCAATTTCACTGCATTGGATCAGTGTTTCATCTATCTCACAGGAGCCGTCTGGGAGGCAGGACTTTGTTACAGCGCCGTCGGCATTTCACACCAAAGCTCGTGCAGTGTGTGTGAGGCACACAGAGCCAGTGCAAGGATTTTTGCGTACACAGGCGTAGGTGCAATTTGCCACCCCCCTGATTGTCCCAAATCTCCCCCTTCCCCCACAAACAGCCCCAAACGTGTTCTGATTGATGTGTAGTATGATACTGTGTTGTACACATTATACAAGGTTTACCTTTAAAGTGGTAGTAAAGCCGGCTTTGTGATTTTTACCTACAGTTAAGCCTATAATAAAGTCTATAATAAAGCTTACCTGTAGATAAAATAAATATTTCCTAAACCCTACAGTTTAGGAGAAAATCACCCTGCATGCCGCCTGTGATGTCACCAGTACATGTGCTCTGAAGGTCCGACATACCGTACCGGACCTACAGAGCTTTGTGCCAGAGCCGGGAGTGACGTAATTGCAGCTTCAGCTGCTCATACAGCCAAAGGTTGCGAACCCAGAAGAGAGACCAAGGGAAGATGAAAGCCCTGTCAGTGGTGACAGCGCATCGCTGGAGGGCTTCGTTCTAAGGTAAGTTTTTCAATATGTGCTAGTATGCAATGCATACTAGCACATAATGCCATTGCCTTACAGGTGCTTTTTTTAACTGCTGTGGTTTACTGCTGCTTTAAGGCCCCTTTCACGCAGATGTTTCGAAGGAGTCCGTCTGTTTGTTTTTCAGGTGGACCTGATTGGACCACCTATTCTCCTCTATGAAGAAGCAGATGTAAATGGACATGTGTCCATAAACACCTGCCTGCATCCAATCCGATCCACTAACCCTTGTGTCAGGAAGAGGAGCGGCCCCTCCCCCTGAGCACTGCCAGACTGGACGGGCTGCCTTATGCTCACACTGGTGTTCTGAACATGCACAAAGAGAGGAGCAGGGAGGGGAGCACTCTGGCACTTCCGCGCTCCCCTACTCCTGCGGCGCCTGGGTGCGCTGCACCCCGCGCACCCTGCTCAGGATCGGCCCTGACCCTAGCATGGGTGCACTTGCTATAAGTTATCCCAATTTGGCCTCGAAAGTGGAAAGACTGAGCAGCTGGAGACAATAACAAGCCTCTACAAGTGTGACTTATACAGGTCTGCAGGTAACAAATTTATGAAGAACATGCCACTTTCTTTTGAAGAGATAGGGATGAGTGAAATTGAGAGTTTTCCATTTCCCATTATGGTGAAGAGCGTTAGAGTCAATAGAGGAGGCAAATTGAAGGTGTTTTTAGTACTTGTTAAAGTGGCAACAAGCTTTTAATGGCTCCTGTGGGTTTCAAAAGCTCTTTGACCTGTTCCTGTGCCAGAAAAAATAGCCCTTCATTAGTCTCATTATTATTATAATTATTGTCATAGAAAGAAAAAACAGACACTGAAAAAAGTTAAAATAAAGCATAAATAAAACAAATAAAAAAAAACATTTAAAGCCACGGAACACAAATAATGTTTAAATGCACAACAAAGAGAAAAATGCAAATAGAAAAAACACTTTATAAAATAAAATAAAATATTTAAAACAAAACGGACCCTCTAAATAAAAAAGTATAGATTTTATTTTCAAGCTAATTTCACCCAATCATCTCAGTCAACGAATTTGAGTGCTTCTGCTTCGGTGAAATTTTGCTGAAGAAGAAATTGCTATTTCTCAAACAAAACCTGTTTTGTCATGTTCACTCTGCTCATCTTAAGTCAGAGGATTACATTTTTATGCTTTCCATTTTGCATCCGTGATTCCTAAATCAGCTAAGGCATATTTTTTGTACTTGCAGAAACTGTTCTTAGCCCTAAGATAGAAAACAAATGCAGCCACCATATCTAAGGACTGGCAATATGCAATTTATTACATTTTGTTTTTCAGTTCAGATATCCTTTAACCCACCTGACAGTCACATACATTCTTTGCAAGAGGTTCAGGAGCAGAGTTTTTTGTACCCTATGAAGTGAGACATGTTGAAGGGTCTGGGCTAATAAATGATCTGGCTGACCTAGTATTGTGGTTGATACATGAAATAGCTGGATTTATTTGAAGAAAGAGTTTTGATACTTAAAGAGGAGTTCCCATTCTGAAAAAAATAAATAAAAGTCAGCAGCTACAAATACTGCAGCTGCTGACTTTTAATAATCGGACACTTACCTGTTCCAGGGTCCAGCTATGCGGGGGATCGAAGCCCCACTCATCTCCCTCTCCGTTCAGCGGCGCCAGCATTGTAACTGTGGGCACCCGGCTGTGGCTTCACAACCGGGCACCCACTGCGCATGCGCGAGCGGCGCCGTGCGCCGTGATTGGACGCGCAGTCATCTGGGACCTGTCACGTGTCCCAGATGATTGACAAGAGGGAGGGGGCAGAGCTGAGCCCTTCCTGCGCCGAGGGGAAGTGTTGTCACCAGCCCACGCACTGAAGGAGGCAGACTACGAGGGACCCCCTAGCAACAGCCATTTAGAGGTGAGTAAAAATAAAAAATATTTTCCAAATGTTTTTTTTTTTTTTATTAGGAGCATTCATGCATTTTTTTTTTGGTGTGCAACACCACTTTAAGTATTAATGTCACTCACCAACCCACAAGAACCAATAATGATTCACTCTGTTCAAGGTAAACTGATACAAGACAGATTCTGATTGATTGATACACATTTTTTAAGCTTAAGAATTAGCACGTCAGAATAATGAAGAAAGACTGACAGAGTTCAAATGCAAATGCATAATGTATTAATAGTGTGGCATTTAACCATGAGATTCACTACAGTTAGCATGTATTAAGCATCCTTTTTAATGATTTTTCTATAACTTTGTGAATCTGCTTCTTTATTACATACAGTACAGTATACAATTGCACATACAGTAACATGCTTAGTGTAAACCGAAAATAAGAATTACTGAAAACCTAGGGAAGGGTTTAAAGGGATGAGCATGATCAAACAGCTAAAATATAAAGGTGTGAATCAATGAGAGAGATTTACATGTTTGCTGGTGTAGAAAGTACAAGTAAGGAGACTCCTATATTAATATATTTACATAAGTCTCTCCAAAAACACCAAGGACTTCTTGGTGAATGTCATTTTGCACAGGAGAGGTTCTAATTGAACTCTACAGCAGGGGTAAGCAACCTCAGCCCTTGAGCTGTGGTGCAACTACAAATTCCATCATGCCTCTGCCTCTAGGAGTCATGCCTTTGATTGTCAGGGTCTTGCAATGTGTCATGGGACTTGTAGTTTCACCACAGCTGGAGGGCTGAGGTTGCCTAACCCTGCTCTACAGCCTCTGCTGACTTAATACACCAACACATGGACAATTTTGATTGGGACTACTGGGCTTTATTAGCCTAGGGCTGAAGGGGTAGCAGCTATGTACATTGAAACATAGGAACCACCACAAAGATAAAGCAATTGGTGCTTCAAATAAAACCTCATTTGATATTTGAAATATTCTTCCCTACTTTAATTAAAAATAAATAATAGTTCACTTCAGAGTCCCATGACATTCAGTTTCCTGCTCTTTTTACAGTAATGGAGCACCTGTGGGACCCCTATACTCATATTTTCCAATTGAGCATAATTTATTTCATAACATAGTAGTACTGGATCAGTTATTCAGAGGAGTAAGTCAGGAGTCAATCAGTGCCTTAATTCAGGGGACCTTTAGGGCCTCTATCATACAAATATACATCCAAAGCCACCAGCAATGACTATGACATTGAAGTTAACTGATTTACAAATACTGCAGGAGAATGTGGGAATTACACATGCCCAATGACATGATGGCTAGAAACCATTTTATGTTTTCTTTTTTTTTTGTGGGGGGGGGGGGGGGGGGGTTGTTTAAATGCTAAAGAAGAACATTTGACTTGGCAAAGCATTCTCTGATTGGATGAGGTAGAGAGTTTGATGTCACTGCCCCACCTCTCCATCTGCTTCAATCAGAGAGTGCTTTACATTGATTGAGAAAATGCAAAGCAATCTCTGAATTTTGCCCACGCTGAATGGTCAACTTCCAGTGTCTGCTACAGTGATTTCCACAGGTATGGTATATACATACATTGATCCAAGCTGGACCAATGTAACTGTGTAACTGTGTAAAAAATGCCATACCTGGACTTTCTTTCTAAAGCTTCCTGGGCCAACCCAACTGAACTAATAGCCAATGCTATTAACCAATACGTACTGTATAACTGATTTTTAAAACACATTGGATATAATTTATGGAATTGTCAGAGTGGATTTACCTCAAACAGTCCCTTTTATCCCTACAGGGATCAATCTAAAGCCCCGTACACACGATCGGACTTTCCGCCAACAAAACCGTGGATTTTTGTCCGAAGGATGTTGGCTCAAACTTGTCTTGCATACACACGGTCACACAGCTGTTGGCCCAAAATTCTGAACGTGGGAGCGCGGTGACTTACAAGACGTATGATGAGCTGAGAAAAAGGAAGTTCAATAGCCAGTGCGGCTCCTTGTGCTTGATTCCGAGCATGCGTGAACTTTTGTGCGCCGGACTTGTGTACACACGATCGGACTTTCCGACAACAAGTTTTGTATAACCTGCTCAATCAGCATTAACAAGTTTTAATCCTTATGCTGCTCGGGGATTAGTAAATAGATATGAAGTGTAATGTATTTACTTGTTTTAAACTTTTTTTAAATTTTTTTTTACATTTTTTCAGCTGCTTCCTGGATTCTGGCCTAGGTCAAAATGATGTCATACATCCCAGGGGTCTTTATGGGAATTTTTTTCTTTCATCTGGAGGAGAGAAGACGGGGTTTTCTCAGCTGAGCACAGTCCCTGCGTGACTGAGCTAAGTGTAGATAGATTCCAGGAAGTAAATGATGCATGAATCATCTGCCTTTACTCAGTATAGCCATGGCTATAAATGCTAGAGAGTATTTTATTAGAAAGTGATTACTTAAAGTGGGGTGCCCCCTGAAATAAAAATGTAAAAGTCAGCAGCTACAAATACTGCAGCTGCTGACTTTTAATAATCGGACATTTACCTATCCCAGGGTCCAGCGATGCAGGGGAACGAAGCCCCACCCTCGTTCCCCGCTCCGCTCGCGGTGCTGGCATTCTTACTGTGGGCACCCGGCTGTGGCTTTGCGGCGCCGCTTGCCGTGATATGCCGCGCAGTCATCTGGGACATGTGACAGGTCCCAGATGACTGTGCGGCGCCGAGGGGAAGTGATGTCAGTGCCCGGGCACTGAAGGAGGCAGGCTACGAGGGACCCCCTAGCAACAGGCATTTAGAGGTGAGTAAGTTTTTTTTTAATGAATTTTAAGCAATTTTTTTATTTTTGGGTGGAAACACCACTTTAACAAGATAAAGCATAAAGACATAAATGGATGGGTGAGTTTGCTTTGAATATTAAAAAATTAATTAAATAGCATTTTCAGTTTGTGGTGCTCAGATACAGTTACTTCCACTTTAAAGACACTTTAAAGATAGTTTTATCTGACTCTGTATTCTAGGAATGGAAAGGATAACATTTGCTTTGTCAACTCACTCTAAAATCTAGTGAGTCACCCAGTTTTTTGTCCTTCTCACCCTGTCAACTTGTGGGATGTAAAAATGACGCTGGATTTCTTTGATTCACCTGACCCAGCCTTCTTCCCTGTATGGCTTCCAGATCTCCTGTAAAAAATAATCCTGGTATGTAAATATATGTGTAGAAAATGTGTATTTCCCTGTTTTGATTACTGTTTCTAAAATGCTGACACCTTTTGCGTGGCCATTATTTAGTACTGCTTATTATGTTATCCACACTGGATATAATTCTCTGTTTTTTGTTCTTTGAATCTAAAAATGCCACAGTACTGCTTCAGATCTTCTGCATGCTGAGTGTAGTTCTCAGTGTCTGAGAATATTTCATTGTATGGATGCTGTTCTGTAACATTACTATTCGTTTGCATGCTGGGTGTAATTTTCAGTATATGTTATTATTTTAGCATGGACACTACATGGTACCATGGTAAAGAGGACATCCCCCCTCTCCCGTTCTCTACAGAAAATGGCAATAATATGTAAGTCAGTGTACATAAACAAGTACACTTACCTACTGTATGTCCATGCTGCTTTTTTATTTTTATTGTGCCTTTTTCAGGCTGCATCTGCAAATCTTGTGTCTTTGCTTCCTTCCTGCCATTTTGAAAATGTATTCTGTATGCGTGAGCTGGAATGCATGATGTCATGCACCTTGTCTTCCGAATGTGCTGTATGATAATAACTTTGTCTGTTTAAAAAAAAGCCTTCCCCTGAGATCTTGAGGGATGCTGGGGGAAATGTTTTTTGTTAACCACATACCGACCGGGCCACAGCGGTCAGCTTATTCTGGGTGGATATTCGTGACGCGCACATGGGAACATCCGTGACATCACGGATCACGTTAAACTGCCACTGATAGCGGCCGTTTATCACGTGATCACTTCGTCAAATGACAGAGCATCACTTGTAAACAAACAAGCATCATGTCATGATGCCGGTTCCTCCCTCCCCTCTCTGTACCGATCGGTACAGTGTGAGAGGAGAGAGTGAGAGATCGTTTGCAGTGCTGTGGGCACTACAGATCCAGCCCACGGCGCTGCTCAGTGCCCATATTCTGCCAGTACTATACAAAACTATCCAATACTGTGCAATACTATGCAATACTCTGCCAATACTCGCCAATACTCTGCCAATACTCGCCAATACTCTGCCAATACTCTGCCAATACTCGCCAATACTCTGCCAATACTTGCCAATACTCTGCCAATACTCGCCAATACTCTGCAATAAATTTTGACAGAAACAAATAATTTTTATTCAATTTTTTTACAGAATTTTCAGTCTTTTTAGATTTATAGCGCAAAAAATAAAAAAAACCTAGCACTGCTTAAATACCACCCAAAGAAAGCTCTATTTTTTAAAAAAAAAGGACAAACATTTCATATGGGTACAGTGTTGCATGACTGAGTAATTGTCATTCAAAATGTGAGAGCACCGAAAGCTGAAAATTGGTCTGGTTAGGAAGGGGGTTCAAGTGTCCAGTGGTCAAGTGGAGGATAAGTAGGGACAAAGGTCCTTTGGTCATACTTCTCTGTGGGTCACAGGAGTGCACATAGTTCTATACTTCTGTGACCCAGATTCAGCTGACAGAGGGTTACAGTCCGCTGTTGACGAAAATCATTCAACCAATCCAGGCTCTGGATGGAACCCAACTTTAATGTCAGGATCCACCCAGATACCTAGACGGTCCCTGGCTGAGCCCCTCCGCACATCGTTGAGAGCCTGAGCCAGCTGCTTCCACCCCCTTCCACAGCCCGATGCTACAGTGAGTGCTGGAGGGGCAAAGCCAGTGACTTTTCACTGCTCCCTGAAGACCAGGAACTGACCAATCAGTGGTCTTTGATTGCTCAGTTCTTAGTATAGAGGCAGCGAGGGACAGATGCAGTATTGGGCCAATGCTGCATCCACCTAGGTCAGTATGTACACTATATTACCAAAAGTATTGGGATGCCTGCCTTTACACGCACATGAACTTTAATGGCATCCCAGTCTTAGTCCATAGGGTTCAATATTGAGTTGACCCACCCTTTGCAACTATAACAGCTTCAAATCTTCTGGGAAGGTTGTCCACAAGGTTTGGGGGTGTGTCTATTGGGATGTTTGACCATTCTTCCAGAAGCACATTTGTGAGGTCAGGCACTGATGTGTATGAGAAGGCATGGCTCGCAGTCTCCACTCTAAATCATCCCAAAGATGTTCTATCGGGTTGAGGTAAGGACTCTGTGCAGGCCAGTCGAGTTCCTCCTCCCAAAACTCGCTCATCCATGTCTTTATGCTACCTTGCTTTGTGCACTGGCCCGAATCATTTCGTGGAGGGGGGGGGGATTATGGTGGGGGTTGTTTTTCAGGGTCCCTTAGTTCCAGTGAAGGGAACTCTTAAGGCGTCAGCATACCAAGACATTTTGGGCAATTTCATGCTCCCAAGTTCCCAACTTTGTGGGAACAGTTTGCGGATGGCCCCTTCCTGTTCCAACAAGACTGCGCACCAGTGCACAAAGCAGTGTCATTAAAGACATGGATGAGCAAGTTTTGGGTGGAAGAACTTGATTGGCCTGCACAGAGTCCTGACCTCAACCCGAACACCTTTGGGATGAAGTAGAGTGGACACTGCAAGCCAGGCCTTCTCGTCCACATCAGTGCCTGACCTCACAAATGGCTTCTGGAAGAATGGTCAAACATTCCTAAACCTTGTGGACAGTCTTCCCAGAAGAAGCTGTTGTAGCTGCAAAGGGTGGACCAACTCAATATTGAACCCTACGGACTAAGACTGGGATGCCATGAAAGTTCATATGTACAGTGGTGTGAAAAAGTGTTTGCCCCCTTCCTCATTTCCTGTTCCTTTGCATGTTTGTCACACTTAAGTGTTTCGGAACATCAAACCAATTTAAACAATAGTCAAGGACAACACAAGTAAACACAAAATGCAATTTGTAAATGAAGGTGTTTATTATTAAAGGTGAAAAAAAATCCAAACCATCATGGCCCTGTGTGAAAAGTGATTGCCCCCTAAACCTAATAACTGGTTGGGCCACCCTTAGCAGCAACAACTGCAACCAAGCGTTTGCGATAACGTGCAATGAGGCTTTTACAGCGTCCTGGAGGAATTTTGGCCCACTCATCTTTGCAGAATTGTCCTAATTCAGTTACATTAGAGGGTTTTCGAGCATGAACGGCCTTTTTAAGGTCATACCACAACATCTCAATAGGATTCAGGTCAGGACTTTGGCTAGGCCACTCCAAAGTCTTCATTTTGTTTTTCTTCAGCCATTCGGTGGTGGACTTGCTGGTGTGTTTAGGATCATTGTCCTGCTGCAGAACCCAAGTTCGTTTCAGCTTGAGTACACGAACAGATGGTCGGACATTCTCCTTCAGGATCTCTTGGTAGACAGCAGAATTCATAGTTCCTTTTATCACGGCAAGTCTTCCAGGTCCTGAAGCAGCAAAACAGCCCCAGACCATCACACTACCACCACCATATTTTACTGTTGGTATAATGTTCTTTTTATGAAATGCAGTGTTCCTTCTACGCCAGATATACTTGGACACACACCTTCCAAAGAGTTCCACTTTTGTCTCATCGGTCCACAGAATGTTGTCCCAAAAGTCTTGGGGATCATCAAGATGTGTTGTGGAGAAATTGAGAAGAGCTTTGATGTTCTTTTTGCTCAGCAGTGGTTTTCTCCTTGGAACTCTGCCATGCAGGCCATTTTTGCCCAGTCTTTTCCTGATGGTGGAGGCATGAACGCTGACCTTAACTGAGGCAAGTGAGGCCTGCAGTTCCTTGGACGTTGTTGTGGGGTCTTTTGTGACCTCTTGGATGAGTCGTCGCTGCGCTCTTGGGGTAATTTTGGGCGGCCGGCCACTCCTGGGAAGGTTCACCACTGTTCCATGTCTTCGCCATTTGTGGATAATGGCTCTCACTGTGGTTCGCTGGATTCCCAAAGCTTTGGAAATGGCTTTATAACCCTTTCCAGACTGATAGATCTCAATTACTTTCTTAATTGTTCCTGAATTTCTTTGGGTCTCGGCATGATGTGTAGCTTTTAAGGATCTTCTGGTGGACCTTACTGTGTCAAGCAGCTCCTATTTAAGTGATGCCTTGATTGTGAACAGGTGTGGCAATAATCAGGCCTGGGTGTGGCTAGAAAAATTGAACTCAGGTGTGGACAACCACAGTTATAGTATGTTTTAACAAGGGGGGCAATCACTTTTTTCACACAGGGCCATGATGGTTTGGATTTTTTTTCACCTTTAATAATAAACACCTTCATTTACAAATTGCATTTTGTGTTTACTTGTGTTGTCCTTGACTATTGTTTAAATTGGTTTGATGTTCCGAAACACTTAAGTGTGATAAACATGCAAAGGAACAGGAAATGAGGAAGGGGGCAAACACTTTTTCACACCACTGTATGTAAAGGCAGGCATCCCAATACTTTTGGTAATATAGTGTATGTTTGTTATTTTGAAATCCCACGCTACTCTTTTAACCACTTGCCGACCGCCCCATGTATATATACGTCGGCAGAATGGCACGTACAGGCAGAATCACGTACCTGTACGTGACATTCTTCCGGCGGGTGGGGTGTCCGATCGGAACCCCCTCCGCCGGCGGGGACGGTCGGCATCGCTTCAGGAGCGATCCGGGACGAGGGGACGGCCAGTGGTTTCTGGCCACCCCCTCGCGATCGCTCCTGGCGAATGAAAAGCTTCCCCTTCCTGTCTATTATATAGACAGGAAGGCGGAAGTGATGTCACGCTCGGTGCGCCGGTCTATGTGACCGGAACGCCGAGGAGAGAACATGTAAAGGTTAGTGCACAAACAGTACACTGACACCAGTACACATAGGCACACAATCCACCCCCCTGTCACCCCCAGATCACCCCCCAGATCACCCCCTGCCCCCCCAGTCACAGTGTCACTAATTGCAGTGATCATTTATTTACTGATCACTGCATTTAGTGTCAGTGTGACTGTAATAACTGTCAGGGCAGTTAGTTTTAGGTCCAAGGTAGCCCCCTACCCCCCCCCAATAAAGGTTTAACCCCCTGATTGCCCCTAGTTAACCCCTTCACCCCCTTTTGCCAGTGTCACTAAGCGATCGTTTTTCTGATCGCTGCATTAGTGTCGCTAGGTAACCATTTTTTATTTTATTTTAACCGCCATGTTTATATAGGTTCATAAATAGGTTTATAGGTCAGGTACCCCCATATTACAACCTAAATAAAGGTTTTAACCCCTGATTGCCCCTAGAGTTAACCCTTTCACCAGTGATCACCGTATAAGTGTCACTGGTGACGCTGGTTAGCCAGTTAGTTATTTCGTTATTTAGGTTCCCCGTCAGGTTTTTATATAGCGTCAGGTACCCCCATATATTACCTAATAAAGGTTTAACCCCCTGATTGCCCCTAGTTAACCCTTTCACCCCCTTTTGCCAGTGTCACTAAGCGATCGTTTTTCTGATCGCTGCATTAGTGTCGCTAGGTAACCAGTTTTTTTTTAGGTTAACCGCCATGTTTATATAGGTTCATAAATAGGTTTATAGGTCAGGTACCCCCATATTACAACCTAAATAAAGGTTTTAACCCCCTGATTGCCCCTAGAGTTAACCCTTTCACCAGTGATCACCGTATAAATGTCACTGGTGACGCTGGTTAGCCAGTTAGTTATTTCGTTATTTAGGTTCCCCGTCAGGTTTTTATATAGCGTCAGGTACCCCCATATATTACCTAATAAAGGTTTAACCCCCTGATTGCCCCTAGTTAACCCTTTCACCCCCTTTTGCCAGTGTCACTAAGCGATTGTTTTTCTGATCGCTGCATTAGTGTCACTGGTGCCGCTAGGTAGCCAGTTTTTTTTTGTATTACTGTTACGGGTGACGCTGGTTAGTTAGCTTGTTTTTTATACTGTCAGGGCACCCGCCATTTATTACCCAATAACGGTTTAACCCCCTGATCGCCCGGCGGGTGATATCAATTAGGTTTTAGGGTCAAATAAGGTCTGCGTCGCCCCAGGTTAGTGCCAGTACCGCAAACACCCACGCGCAAAGCATACACCTCCCTTAGTGGCACAGTATCTGAACAGATCAATATCTGATCTGATCAGATCTATACTAGCGTCCCAGCAGTTTAGGGTTCCAAAAAAACGCATTGTTAGCGGGATCAGCCCAGATACCTGCTAGCACCTGCGTTTTCCCCCTCCGCCCAGCCCACCCAAGTGCAGTATCGATCGATCACTGTCACTTACAAAACACTAAGCACACATAACTGCAGCGTTCGCAGAGTCAGGTCTGATCCCTGCGATCGCTAACATTTTTTTTGTGGTAGCGTTTTGATTCAGTCGCTAACAGTCAGGAGCTTTTTTACCTGTGAATCTCAAAAAAATAAAAAAAACAAAAATGGTTGTCGTTTTATTGTTCTCTCTCTCTCTCTATTCTCGCTCTTTTTTTACTCCATTCTATTCTGCAATGTTTTATTATGTTTTATCATGCTTGCTTTTCAGGTATGTAATTTTGTTTACTGTGTTTTAGTGTTAAGCATTTTTTTGTTTTCAGGTGCGCCATTCAGTTGCAGCGCGGATTTATTTATCTTGACAGCAACAGCGTTTGCTCCCACGATACATAAAGCCGCGACTCCAACGCTGTAGGAGGTGATTTCACCACCACAGTTAAAAAAAAGAGCATATGTGCCGAAGCATGGGGGCAGCAGGGGGGGGGGAGCGATTGGCTCCTAATGCCACGTACATACGGTCGAAATTCCGACCGTGTGTACACGGCATAACTTTTGCGGGAGGATGCCCCCATGCATCGGCATATATAAATGGTGCATGTATGCCCATCATTAGAAGTGGGTGGATGAAGGGAGGTATTCTAATGGTGGGCATACCCACCAATCAATCTCTTTTTTTCGTTCAGCCAAGAGGCTGCATGAAAAAAAAAAGATTACAATATATGTCCAGTATGTTGCTGGACTTTGAATGGTTATACCAGAATGATGCCTGCAGGTTTAGGTATCATCTTGGTATCATTCTTTTCAGCCAGTGATCGGCTTTCATGTAAAAGCAATTCTAGCGGGTAATTAGCCTCTAGACTGCTTTTACAAGCAGTGGGAGGGAATGTCCCCCCTCCCTGATATAAACCGCGCCATTGGGAAATTGGGAAAGCATTTTATCACACCAATCTTGGTGTGGTCAGATGCTTTGAGGGCAGAGGAAAGATCTAGGGTCTAATAGACCCCAATTTTTTCAAAAAAAGAGTACCTCTCACTGCCTATTGCTATCATAGGGGATATTTACATTCCCTGAGATAACAATAAAAATCATAACAAAGAAGAAAAATGGAAGGAACAGTTTAAAAAATAAAATAAAAAAGCTAAATAATTAAAAAAAAACGAAAAAAAAAAAAAAAGCACCCCTGCCCCCCCTTCTCTTGCGCAAAGGCGTACACAAGCGTTGGTCTGGCGTCATATGTAAACAGAAATTGCACCATGCATGTGAGGTATCACCGCAAAGGTCAGATCGAGGGCAGTAATTTTAGCAGTAGACCTCCTCCATGAATCTAATGTGGTATCATGTAAAGGCTTTTAAAGGCTTTTAAAAATGTATGTAGTTTGTCGCCACAGCGTGTTTGTGCGCAATTTTAAAGCATGTCGTGTTTGGTATCCATGTACTCGGCCTAAGATCATATTTTTTATTTCATCAAAAATTTGAGCAATATAGTGTGTTTTAGTGCATTAAAATAAAAAAAAGTGTATTTTTTCCACAAAAAATGCGTTTGAAAAATCGCTGCGCAAATACTGTGTGGAAAAAAAAAATGCAACACCCACCATTTTAATCTGTAGGGCCAATATATATAGTGTTTGAGGGTTTAACGTAATTTTCTTGCAAAAAAAAAATATGTTTTCATGTAAACAAAAAGTGTCAGAAAGGGCTTTGTCTTCAAGTGGTTAGAAGAGTGTGTGACGTGTGACATAGGCTTCTAAATGTTGTGCATAAAATGCCAGGACAGTTCAACCCCCCCCCCCCCCCCCCCCAAATGACCCCATTTTGGAAAGTAGACACCCCAAGCTATTTGCTGAGAGCAATGTTGAGCCCATTAAATATTTTTTTTTTTTTGTCCCAAGAGATTGAATAATGAAAAAAAAAATATATATATATTTTTTTTTTACAAAAAGTTGTCACTAAATGATATATTGCTCAAACATGTCATGGGCATATATGGAAATACACCCCAAAATACATTCTGTTGCTTCTCCTGAGTACGGGGATACCACATGTGTGGGACTTTTTGGGAGCCTAGCTGCGTACGGAACCCCAAAAACCAAGCACCGCCTTCAGGCTTTCTAAGGGAGTAATTTTTTTATTTCACTTCTCACTGCCAATCACAGTTTCGGAGGCCATGGAATGCCCAGATGGCATAAAACCCCCCAAAATTTTGGAAAGTAGACACCCCAAGCTATTTGCTGAGAGGTATTGTGAGTATTTTGCAGATGTCGCTTTTTGTCACAAAGTTTTGAAAATTGAAAAAAGAAACAAAAATTTTTTTCTTCTTTACTTTCTTCATTTTCAAAAACAAATGAGAGCTGTAAAATACTCACCATGCCTCTCAACAAATAGCTTGGGGTGTCTACTTTCCAAAATGGGTCATTTGGGGGGGTTTTGTGCTATTTTGGCATTTTATGGCCTTCGAAACTGTGATAGGTAGTGAGGAGTGAAATCAAAAATTTGCACCCTTAGAAATCCTGAAGGCGGTGCTTGGGTTTCGGGGCCCCGTACGTGGCTAGGCTCCCAAAAAGTCCCACACATGTGGTATCCCCATACTCAGGAGAAGCAGCAAAATGTATTTTGGGGTGCAATTCCACATATAACTATGGCATGTGTGAGCAATGTATCATTTAGTGACAACTTTTTGAAAAAAAAAATATTCTTTTTTATTTTTGTCTTTATTCAATCACTTGGGACTAAAAAAAAAAATATTCAATGGGCTCAACATGCCTCTCAGCAAATAGCTTGGGGTGTCTACTTTCCAAAATGGGGTCATTTGGAGGGGTTTTGTACTTCTCTGCCATTTTAGCACCTCAAGAAATGAAATAGGCAGTCATAAATTAAAAGCGGTGTAAATTCCAGAAAATGTACTCTAGTTTGTAGACGCTATAACTTTTGCGCAAACCAATAAATATACGCTTATTGGCATTTTTTTTACTAAAGACATGTGGCTGAATACATTTTGGCCCAAATGTTTGACTAAAATTGAGTTTATTAGATTTTTCTTATAACAAAAAGTAGAAAATCTCTTTTTTTTTCAAAATTTTCGCTCTTTTTCCGTTTATATCGCAAAGAATAAAAATCACAGAGGCAATCAAATACCATCAAAAGAAAGCTCTATTTGTGGGAAGAAAAGGACGCAAATTTCGTTTCGTTACAAAATTGCATGACCGCCCAATTACCAGTTAAAGTAGTGCAGTGCGAAATTGAAAAAAGACCTCTGGTCCTTAAGCTGACAATTGGTCCGGGGCTGAAGTGGTTAACAACAAATTAGTTTAATGGTGTATGTGCATAAGTGAGTTGTGTAGATGAAAAAGCTCAGTTCTAGTGGGGAATTTGGAGCAATCACCTGCATCCCTAATAAAGCATACAAATGGCAAAAAAAAACTCTGGCGGGACTTTAAAAGGTGATGACTCCAAAAATGTGTATACACACAAGAAAATGTAAAATTTATATAATTTTAATAATACAAAATTTAAAAAAGCATGGATACAGGGAGAGTTTGTATCACAAATGGACAAATTCAATATAGTATAACCACGTGAAAACATGAAAAAACACTTAGTTTACATCACTCTTGTACAAATGTACAAAGTGAAACTCTACGCGTTTCAAGATTGTGCGTCAGTCCTCTTCATCAGGAGAAAGTGGTTAAAGAATTTTATATCAGATATTTGGAGTGCAAAGACATGGGGTAAAAAGCTAGACATAGAATAGGAAATGGCTGCGCTGAACTCCACAGTGCCCCCCAAAGGGATAAAGGCAGGAACGGCCGGGCAACAATGGAAATCAAAAGGGGGGAGCAAAAATGGGAAAAGAAGGATCAAGCTCGGTGGATAGCCCAAATCTCACTTTAAATAAAATAATGGCCTAACTTGAGACGTTCAAGTTGGATGGAGGGCAGGAAGAGGGAGGGAAGGGGAGCCCCTAACCAAGGAGGAAAGATATAATAACTGATTTGATGATTTGTAGATGGCTGTTGCATGGATACGATGACCAGTGGGAAAAAGCCCCCCAAAAAGGCGAAATAATCACCCAAAACAAGAGATCTTAGAATAAGGGCATAAACCAAAGTGGTTTGGGTGAAAAAATGGTCATCCGTGTCAGACCAGTGTCCTCACCCTCAACATTGCAGCATGTTAGTGAGATGTGGTGCACGGTGTCCTGTGGTTCATCTCACCTGTGTGCAGTATGGGATCTCCATAAAGGCAGTAGTGATGTTGCCTCCCCAGGGGGCATCTGTGCGGCTGGGGCTTTGTTACTGATGACCTCAGGGGAAAAAGGAAATGCTGCAAAAAAAGGTAGGTTAAAGTGGTTGTAAACCCCCGATTGTCACTTTTACCTATAGGTATGCCTAGAATAAGGCTTATCTATAGGTAATGGAAATATCTTCTATTACCTTCTGTACCACCACCCCTTACCTTTAGAATGTAAGCTCTACGAGCAGGGCCCTCCTGTCCCTTCTGTATTGAACTGTACTGTAATTGTGCTGTCCCACCCTTTACATTGTAAAGCGCTGAGTAAACTTTTGGCGCTATATGAATCGTGAATAATAATAATAATAATAATAAACGTACGCTGTTTAGGAGATATTTACCTTGTAGTGTGCCGATGATGTCATCGGTGCATGCGCTGTGAAGAAACGGACCTCCTTGCCGTCTCTTCACTCGCAAGTGCCGTGACTGACGGCTCCCGCGAGAGTGACGTCACGCGATTCCGGCCAGTCACAGAGCCAGAGTCCACGGCCCCGGATGGAAGAGGGGCGAGGACTTATGCGGCCACCAATGGGGACAGCGTGGGCTTCGTTTGCAGGTAAATGCCACATAATGGGCTAGTATGCGATGCATACTAGCCCATTATGCTTTTACTTTGCAGGGGAAAAAAGAGTAAGTAAAACCCATCAGGGTTTACTTCCTCTTTAAGTCAAGTCAAACTGATTTCACATCATCAATGAGAATTTTAGTAAAAGGGTGAAAGGTCAGCTTTAAGTTGATTTTTGGTATCTGTTCACTAAATGCACTGCACAACTTCCAATACTGTTCAACATCCTATTTTTTTACATTCACAAGTCCTATTTTCACAGAATTTTCACTTTGCAAGGAATTTTCTTTTAGCTTAGTGAACAAGGTGAAGGTTTGCTTCCAACATCCAATCACGTGCAAGCAAAAATACAGAGCAAATGTATTCAAATAACATCATTAAAGTAAACTTTCTAAAAAGTTTTTGAATGCTCTACAGTAGAGGAAATAAAAATGTGCTGTTGGATTGAATCAGGATGCAAAGAGAAGACTTATGAAATGGTTCAGAGGGAGCAAAAAGGCAGGCGGCCATATTACGGTCTTGAGTCTTTGTGACAAGTTAAGTCTTGCAGCAGAGTAGGTGTAATATTACACAATGAACCTCAGTTATTCCGGTCACATCCAGAATCAAATTTATCAGAATGCAGCAGCTGGCCGTTCAAGCCTGCCCAGGCACACACAGCTCAGCCTAGTCTATAGCATCAAAGGAAATAGAAAAGTAATGAGCAGAATATTACTTCGATAGGGGCCATTATTTGTGAGTCACTCAGCTCCCATGCTTTTCGTTTACCTGATGAAATGAACCCTCTGTGATAATTTTTGGGGGAACATTGTTCAGATGTGAAAGTTTATAAACATTACGAATGATGTGGATTTAACTTCTGTGGTGTACTACGTATCAATTAAAGAAAATGTGTGCACTCTGCAGATTGTTCCACAGAGCATGTAACCTCACCAGATGGCGTACTCGGTGAAAAAAAAAAAAACATTGATGAATTACACATGCATGCCATCTAGTGGAAAGTTACCAAATTACAGAAGCAAAAACGATTTTCCTTTCATTTTAGGTATACTTTGTTCAACTTTATTGTTTATTGCAAGCTTTTACATTTACAAAACTCCTAATATGTGTGGTGGCCTCAACATAACTAAAAAATAACAATCAGCAGACTTGAAATCACACATAAATCGCATGGTTTTACTTGCATATACTTCAATAAGCAAGCACATTGCTTTTTGTCAAAGTGATTGTAAATGTATCTGTTGACAGAAGAATCATGTGAATCATTCAGCTTATTAAAAAAAGCAGCTACTATTATTTTTAATGCACATAACTCATTTTGAATCAGAATTCTGCTATCATTTTTGCATATTCCAATAAAGAAATTCTCTGTGCTGTTGTTTATTGTACCAGATACAGCATTTTAATACTATGTAAGGCCCTGTACACAGGATAGGATTTTCCGACAACAAAATCCATGGGATTTTTTCCAACGGATGTTGGCTCAAACTTGTCTTGCATACACACGGTCACACAAAGTTGGTCGTAAATTCCTGAACGTCAAGAACGTGCTGACGTACAACACGTACGACGAGTCAAGAACAATGAAGTTCAATAGCCAGTGCTGCTCTTCTGCTTGATTCCGAGCATGCGTGGCACTTTGTGCATCGGAATTGTGTACACACGATCGGAATTTCCGACAACGAATTTTGTTGTTGGAAAATTTTAGATCCAGCTCTCAAACTTTGTGTGTCAGAAATTCCGATGGAAAAAGTGCGATGGAGCCTACACACGGTCGGAATTTCTGACAACAAGCTCCGATCGCACATTTTCCGTCGGAAAGTCCGATCGCGTGTACGGGGCATTACAGTGAGTATTATAAATCACTAGTGATGGAAGAAGTTCTCAACATAAAAAAGTGCATCTTGGGATGTTTTAAATAATGATAATGGGGTTGATTTACTCCATGTAAATAGACTATTTGCTTTACAAGGGAAGTTGAGCCTAATGAATGAGGTAGAGCACAGTTGGCTTCCATCATCCAATCATGTGCAATTAAAAAATGCTGTTTTTTTTTTTTTTTTTTATTCTTTCTTATGCCCCGTACACATGGTCGGAAATCGTTTTTTTTTTTTTTTCCGACGGATTTTCTCCGACACTGGTGTTGCATACACACGGTCGGACAAAGTTGTCGGAAAATCCGATCATTCTGAACGTGGTGACGTTCTTTGCGTACGACGGAACTATGTAGAGGCTAGTAGCCAATAGGTTTGGTCTCCTAATTTGATCTGAGCATGCGTGGCACTTTGTCTGTCAGAATTCTCTACACATGATCGGAAAAAGTCCAATCGGATTTTGTTGTCGGAAAATTTCAGAGCAGGATCTCAAATTTTTTTCCGATGGAGCCCACACACGGTCGGATTTTCCGACAACATGGTCCGGTGGGACATTTTCCGTTGGCATTTCCGACCGTGTGTACGGGGCATTAGGTGAAGTTTCACCTTATTCACTAGGCTCTGGGTAAAATTCCCTTTGCAGAGTGCAACCTCCCTTGCAAAGTGAACAGTCTATTTACATGTAGTAATTCACCCCAATGTGTTTGATTTATCTTATTTAAGAATTGCAAGATGGAAAGAGCAAGGGGTCCCTGTAATCCTTTGATCACACTTAACTATTAATTGATAAATTGTTATTGGTTGCAAACAATTAAAAGCTGTTTTTAGTTGGTGCCTGTTACTGTTCACCACTGTTGCTTGCAACAATGCAAGCAACATTGCAATTGTATGTGGGGGCCTTCAGCCCCCAAATCCAATCACTGGCTACATCTTGCTGAACCTCAACATTTCCAGAATTTGCCCCTTTCTGACCAACGACAACACAAAACAACTTATTCACTCCTTGGTTATTTCCCACTTTGACTACTGCAATTCTCTCCTCACTGGCCTACCCTTATGCAGACTATACTCTCTTCAGTCTATTATGAATGCTGCTGCTAGACTAGTAGACTTTATTAACCTATCCGTGACTGCTGCCTCTCTCTGCCAATCCCTTCACTGGCTTCCACTACCCCACTGTATAAAATTCAAAATTCTAACCACAACATACAAGGCCATCCATAACCTTGCCCCCCAGCAACATCACCAACCTCATCTGCAGGTATCGCCCAAAGCATCCTCTCCACTCCTCCCAGGACCTCCTGCTCTCTAGCTCCCTTGTTGCCTCCATCCATGCTCGCCTTCGGGACTTCTCCAGAGCCTCTCCCATCTTCTGGAACTCCCTGCCCCAGTATGTCCGGTCAGCCCCTACCCTGTCCGCCTTTAGGTGATTCCTGAAAACTAATTTATTCAGGGAATCCTATCCCACCTCCACCTATGAACTGTACTCGAGCCACCTCCATCCGATCATCACCCTTAGCAATTACATTTTGTACCATCTCCCCCTTCCTTTAGATTGTAAGTGCCATGATCAGGGCCCTCCCATCCTTTCTGTATTGAACTGTATTGTAATTGTACTGTCCCCCCTACATTGTAAAGCGCTGTGCAAACTGTTGGCGCTATATAAATCCTGTATAATAATAATAATAATAATAACATTTTAAAAGCCTTACTGCTGGATGGCAACAGCTTACCATAACGCTTAGCTATTGAAGATTTTGGAGGTTGTTAGGCTGTTCAGTTTGCAAGGGAAGATGCACTGTGCAAACAAACTTTCTTCAGAGTTGAGTGAATGTGGTAATTTTTTACTTTGCAAAGGTTATCCAATCATATGCAAGGGCAATAAAAAAAAAATGCATTTATGCTTGCACATGATTGGAGAATGGAATTTAGCAGAGCTTCATCTCATCCATTGAGCTCTGGGGAAAATTCTCTTGCAAAATGCAACTTACCATGCAATGTGAACCATCTACTTGCCTTTAGTAAATTGACCCCTTTCATTTTATAATGTTTCCCATAGCTTGCCCTACAAGATTGATATATATGTGTATTGAATCACGGTCTACAGCCATGAATTAAAGCAGAAAGATTGTATAGCTTCTCCACATTAACACTCATAAACAATGATGGAGCCTTCTTCCCACTATGATTTCCAAGTCTCTGGTAAATTTTGTTAAAAAAATTAAATAAAAAGTCATGCTTAAAGGGGTTGTAAAGGTTAGTTTTTTATTTTCTAAATAGGTTCCTTTAAGCTAGTGCATTGTTGGTTCACTTACCTTTTCCTTAGTTTTTTTTCTAATATAGCACAAATTTGTTTCTGAGCTAAAGCTGAAATATCATATTTACTTGTGGGTAGTGTTGCAAGTGCAGTTGACATTGTACAATAAATGCATGCATATTTTCTTAAACACCTCCAAAAACTTGTTATTTTTACTTCTATTTTGTCTCATCTCCATCCATTGAAGACAGCAAAGCATTAAACCTGGGATTTACAAATAGTAATAACCAGAATTAAGGTTAAGTTAAGCATCAGAACCTGAAGCCAGTCTGATGAAATGTGGTTCTAGGTGCTACTGAACTGATGAAAGCTGCATTTAGTTGGTTTTACATTCAAATTGACTCTTATGGAGAAGAAAAGAAGCTTAGACCCAAACATCAAAAGTATAAGAGGCTCTATTGGTAACTGTACAAGTCAGTATGAATAAATTCACAACAAAATACAGCATGCAGTAACAGTATAAATAAAAATAAAATAAAACATCTGTGCCTATTAATAATAGGCAGTTCTCAAGAACTGGTCAAGTGATTTAGGCTGAGAGGAGCATCCTGGGGTTGGATGAATCATTTTCTAAATTTTTGCTCTTGCAGAGTTGTGTGAGTGTGATTGATTTTTATACTAGTTTAGTACAGATTGAAAGTCAGCAGTGGGAAGCCATGTGTGCACTCAGTAAAAAACATTTATGTGATACCAGGTACACTTTAAAAGTAATTTAGGCAATTGAAAGCAATCATGTGCTTTACCTTGCTCCCCTACCACTTGAACAGGCATGAGCACAGATTCACTTTGAGCATTTGTACTCTACTTAAAACCTAATTATACTTTTGTTTGGAACAAAAAAAAGAAAATACACAGATGAATTATAATAATAAAAATGTAGGCAGTACCATGTTATAATTTATGTTTAATAACACATACATTACAGTACAAATTAGGATTGGTGAAACAAACCTGGTATAGAGGAACATGATTGTTATGCAAAATTAATAAATGCATGGCTGAATAACAGAATTTTGTATTATATTTCAGCCTAGAAGAAAAAAAAAACATTGAAAAAATACATGTATTAAATGTATGTATGTTACATGGTATATGCTTGCGCAAGAAATCAAAAATATGCTCTCTTTGGGTAAAAGAGAAATTTTGCTTCCACAGCTAGCTTAAACAAGTCATTTAGCTTTCAGACAGAGTATAATGTACATATTTACAGTACATGGAGATCGTATAAATATACTGATGTAACCACAATAAATATCAATTAAGGAGTTTGTTACAACATGGGAAAATAACTGCACAATGCATACTTTCCTTGAATCCCCACCATAACACACTGTAACCTGATTGTAGAAAACATATTTTTGTAGTTAACATCAAGCCTGTTACTCAAAATATACAACTTTATGTCATACATCCACAGCAAATAAGGGGAGCCAATGACATCCCATGACTTTAAGTGCTATACTTTCATTATCACCACTAGTTATTTATACAGCTAATATATATGAAAATAAAAAGCACGCAGATTTATTTGAAACTAAAAGCCCAAACGCTATCAGGGCTAGTAAAATAAAAGTGCCCTAGTGGCTTTATATTTTGTACAGTACAATCGAGTGCATGTATATATCATTAAAATGATCCACTTTTTGGGGAAATCAGTAAAACAAAACATTTTAGGGTAGTCTTTGAGAAGCAAGAATGAGAAATAAGCTACAATCCCAAACTCAGCTCAACCTACTATACATTTTATGGAGCATGTTGCTTACAAAATAAGACTTTATTCAAACTTCTGACTTTTGGGATTGATTTACTAAAAAGAAATACGCTTTTCCAGGGAATCTGACCAGTACTTATTGAATGGGGCAAAGCCTCACTTTTCAAAAAATACTTAATCATGTACAAGGAAAATAAAAAAAAAAAGCATTTTCGCTTGCATATGATTGGAAGTTGTAAAAAGCTTCATCTCAATCACAGCTCTGTTGCAAATTCCCTTGCAAATTGCAACTTTTCTTGAAAAATGGCAATTGGCTTTAATAAATCAATCCCTCAGTATCTGCAGATGAATGCCAACTGTGGTTTCAAATTCATTCTTGACATGGTAAAAGATGACATATTTAACTGGCTTTGAAAGGGCATAGAGCAAGTACTTTTGTTGCTAACCCCATAACAGCAATGCCCTAATATTTCTAATTCTTACATGGTGAGAGGGTTTAGTAGTACAGGTCTTGCCTGATTACTTGTTGTTAAAGACAGTGAAGGGCAAATACATGAAGGGTAACCCTATTTTCCTGCTGCCACTGAAATCTGCCACTTTAAGTTGTCTGCACTGCTTAGAAACAACATATGCATCATTGTCACCTTATCTTATGGTAAGAATGGCCTTGTATAAACCTCAGCACAGCATCAATGTATGAATGGAACCTAATATATTGAAAATACGAAATACTTTTCAGAGAGACCTGTTCCATATATTATTGTGGCCAGCAGTCATCCTTCTATATCCTTCTTCAGTTCTACCTAATACAAGGCTAGTTCAGAAAAGAATTTGAGGTAAAAAAACTGTTTTAGCGACTATACAGTATGGTTGGCAGATCGTTATATCATTATTGTCTGCTTTTTGCTCTTAGATAAACTAAAATGTTGCATACTTCATGTACAAAAGTCTTCCACTGACATTGGCTTTCTTATGGAACAGTAGATGTCAATAGTCAATGTACACTATGGAGTTGATTTACTAAGTAGAGCATATTTACTTTGCAAAGCAAATTTTTACTTAGTTTAGTGAATGAGGTAACGAGAAGTAAAAATTTACTTTGCAAACAATACTAAATTAATAAAACTGGATTTTCGATTAAACATGGTTGGATGGTTGAAGTCAACACAGCTTCACCTCATTAACTAAGCTAAGTGCAAATTCCTGTAGCTTACTGAACATGTTTTACTCCTTAGTATTTTAGTGATAGTGGGGGTCTTACTGATGCTTCTCATTGCAAATCAATATACAGCTTTGACTTGCAACTGGTGTTTAGCCTCTAGTTACTTTTTAAATTAATTCTTTTTTGGAAATAATAAAAAAAAAAAAAATCTAAGTGCTCATAAGTTTATATGACTTGAACAGTGTTTTTTACACTGATTGGAATTCAGTCCCAACAGTCTATAAAAACACATTGCTATAATAATATATATGTAGCTTTTCTATTTTAGACTGGTGGATGAATAAAGTCATACTTTAATTATAAACCAACTAAAACATTCTATATCTCTCTGAGATACATTTAACCTAAGTGCCATATATCTATGTGTAATTGATTTATGTAACATGCAACAGTGCAGGTGTTAGAAAAACAATGCATTTGTGGCGACTTTTATTTGTAGCTGTAATATTTAGCATTAAAAATGTAAGCACCTAACAAGTTACATTCTTGACCATTGTTATTGCATGGTACTGTCATGTGACAAACTGGAGTTTGCATAAAAAAAACTATTTGTAGTATGCTTATAAATGTGCCCTTTCTGAACTGGACATACATGAAGAATAGCAGAAGTATAAGCTTCCGCGATAGTATTTGGCGGCAAATTAAGTGTTGCTCTACTTAACAGAGCTACTTTTTGCTCTCACCAATATGCATCACTAGTCAAAAAATGACACTGAGAACATAGACAGGAAGCCCCTATTATGGCATATTTATTTTGAATATTACCAGTTCTGAGACCTATTAAAAACTAGTAAATTTGTATTCATGGGTGTTATTAAAAGTTCCTTATATAAATAAACTTTTAATTGATGTTTAGTCATTCTTTAATCTGGACATGGGTTTAACAGTAATAATACATTTTGGATTTGAAAATTGGTAAATACGTAAGTGCTTATATCCACTTTGAAGCTATTTTGGCACACATAGAAATTGTCCTGATATAACCTTTCTTCTGATGAACATCCACATACAATACATTCATAACAGGCCCAGTATGGTCATCATCATTAAATGAATTGAGTTTTTGGCAACCCTGAGCCACCATTTTTTGCTTATATAAGCCAATTCTAGTCACATGTGAACACATTCAAAATAAAGGATGACCCTGACATGAATTTAAATAACACTGATGAGGGAGCCAAAAAAAATGAACCAAAATATAATCACACAAAATGGACTTTTCTTATTTAAAGATGTCAAAATAAGTCAGTTGCTTTGTAGCCCTGAGCTTCAGCTGACCAATCAAGTCAAAAAAGATTTAGTACTAATAAGATACTGAAAACATCCATAATTCATGAAAATACTGTAGCCCATATACTAACCATTCATATGGCTTAAAGGAAATACAGGGACCAGCAACTTTACTTCTTTGTGCAATCATTTATCTGATTGAGTCATCTAGCTTTCACTTGCCCTTATTGGTTGATTTTATTGATAGTGTCAAGAAATATTCAATGTGTGTACAGACAATTGTCACAAACTTAGTTGTCACTTGATCTCAGGACAAAATTAGGCACAGAGAGGTAAGACACATACAGTAGTTAAGGTCCTAGAAAAGTTCTAAGGGCTAAAGCCAGATCCAGAACACAAAAGTCTTATGCCTTCCGGTAACAACCCACAATGCCCTTCACCCTCTCAAACTGTGTGTTCTCAGTCCTGAAACATTATTCAGCTGTCAGTGCTTCATAAGCATTAAAGCCAACCTCTTCATTGAAGAAGAGCTAGTGAGCATTGCCAAGGAAAAAGAATTGCGATTTTATCATCCCCATTATAAGTCTGATTCAGGCATGTCTGGCATATCTGCCATTAGATACCCAATGCCATAACGTCCATTGGGAGCAGTGTCCACTTTTAAAGTTGGCGATCCACTTTGCTTTCTGTAGATGCTATTTCCAATATTTGGAGATGGCATCTCACTTTGAATCTTCTCATGGATTAGACTGGCATCATCTTCTTCTATATTGGACAGTTCCTTGATAATGCGTCCTCTTTTATAGGAGACAGAGGCCAAGCTTCCAGTGGTATCATCAATAAGATTGAAGAAGCGAACAATAAACACCAGGGGAACTGGCAGAAGAGCGACAACTATAAGTGACACACAAACAACAAGTCCCCAGGTTGGATAACTCAGGCGTTCTTCTGTAGCCTAAAACAGTAAAAAAAAAAAAGAGCAGATTGTGAGGGAATTAGTTATCCATAGCATGTTTTGTATCCTATTTTTCATTGTTTATAAAAAAAATTAAATGACCATAAAATACATTGATGGCACCTGAAACAAACAATTCATCACAACTAGTCAATATTCATGTAATTCATGGATTAAAACAGAATTACTGTAATAGTAGGAGTATAGAAGTCCAACTGTTAAAAACTGTCCTGTAACAAGTATCAGGGCCATTGAAAAACTTGTAAATCGAGATCCAATAATAATGTAGCTGTAGGAGTTTCATGTGTATCGCTATACAAACATCAATATTGCATTACATACAGTGGTGTGAAAAAGTGTTTGCCCCCTTCCTCATTTCCTGTTCCTTTGCATGTTTGTCACACTTAAGTGTTTCGGAACATCAAACTAATTTAAACAATAGTCAAGGACAACACAAGTAAACACAAAATGCAATTTGTAAATGAAGGTGTTTATTATTAAAGGTGAAAAAAAATCCAAACCATCATGGCCCTGTGTGAAAAAGTGATTGCCCCCCTTGTTAAAACATACTATAACTGTGGTTGTCCACACCTGAGTTCAATATATCGGTAGTTTAGTGTGCTCACTATGAAAGGTGGCGCACTAACAGCTGCTGCTTAAAAACAAAAAACCATATAACAATACAATAAAAAATGAGGAATTCTCAGAAAACTCATTGGATATTGTAGCAGCGCTTAATTACTAGATATTAAAATCCAATAAGAATGGTGAGTGAGATATAAATAAATGAATAAAAATAACAATAACAATAAAAGTGGTTTACACCCTTAGTAAAATCAATCTATAAATAAATAAAAGTGATTTACACCCGTAGGCAGAACAATATTATTATTGGTAGGACCAGTTGCGAATAAATAGATAAATAGATAAATAAATAAATATAGATATAAATATCCGCAATAGTTAGCGTCAATAGTTCATATGTGAGTGGAGCAAAGTCCAGTGGTGTTCTGATAAAACAATGGGGCTTGTAGATAAACACGTTTCTAGATTCCTGTAGTGCGGTCTAAACTCCTGGGTTCTTCCACCAATGCACTCCACCTCGTGAAAGGAAAACGGGTTCCCCTATGGGGATGCACTCACCAGAGCCAAATCAAATATAGGCATGTAATCTCCCAACGAGAATCTGCTACCTCCTTTCTCCAATCACCTCCACAAGCCTCTGGTTAACAGCTCACCATTATCAGCCAGGACATATATGGAAAGAATTGGGACCACATAGGGTAATATTGCTTTAAACACTTTTATTTCCCCCAAGGAAAATATCCCTTTAAAATTCAAACGTACCAAAAGAAAGAATTAAAACAGCATGAAACAGATGTATGTGAAATGCTCTACTATGCCTGGTATCCCTTTCCCGTGTAGCGACGCTGGTTTCCGCCTGTTCACAATCAAGGCATCACTTAAATAGGAGCTGCTTGACACAGTAAGGTCCACCAGAAGATCCTTAAAAGCTACACATCATGCCGAGACCCAAAGAAATTCAGGAACAATTGAGAAAGAAAGTAATTGAGATCTATCAGTCTGGAAAGGGTTATAAAGTCATTTCCAAAGCTTTGGGAATCCAGCGAACCACAGGGAGCCATTATCCACAAATGTCCCTTGCAAGGTTTAGATTGCAGCTAAAGTGCTAAAGCAAAGCAAGCATAGAGCAGGTCTTTGTTACAGATGCAAGCTGCCTTTAATGCAGACAGCTCTTTGGAGTCCATCGTTAGTTTTCTGCAGCAATCATCTTCATGTAGCAAGCAAGTGGGCATGGTTTGTACCTTGGCAATAGACTGCAAGTTAATCTGTGAACATCCCTGCCATTTTCTGTATAGGCACATAAGTTGAAGAAGTGTCAAACTCCTAAAAGGGTATGTGCTTGTAACGTCACTAGTGATTTAGATCGGCACATCTTGAAATACCCCAAAAAATGCCACAACTTCATGCTACCTGTCCTTGGCCAAGATCGGTGCACATTTAGTTGCAAACAGGTAATTTATCTATAAGGATATGAAAAACCAAACCCTGCATGCAAAATGCCCCGCAAACAGGTATCTAATGGGAACCCAGCATTTATTGCTAAAGGGGATCCCCCTCCCACTGATGTCAAAATAAGGTAGTTGGCATATTTCTCATTAAAATCCTAATAAAGAGGAATAGTATCCTTTTTAAGGACAGTTATTTCAAATGATAAGCATCTTCCCTGGAAAATGAAAAAAAACGGGGGAGATTGTGACTTTATATGAAGGAAATGACTGGTATGTTCATATACCTTCATCCCTAGTACATATGAGAAAAGAGGGGGACAATTGTGGGACTTTATATGAAGCACACAGCTGGGAATGAATGAACCAATGATTATATAGTAATGCTTGTTTAATATTGCATAGGAGCACACATAACAAATAGGAAAGTAAAAAATACTATATACATCTATAAAATTCATGACGTTTCCCACAGTGCCTCCAGCATTGTTATCAATATCTTTATACTACGATTATGTAAGACTGGTTGAGATCCCTTGTTGTTCCCCCCTCTTTTTCCTTCCCTTTTTTCATTTACCATCTTACTATTCTGGCATTTATTTTATTTTATTATAGATATTTTCCATCTGCATCTGCTCTTGAAGAGTGGCAAGTTGTCCACAAAATGCATTGAGCTTTCCTACGATGCTGTGTCACGGTAGTCATGTGCAACCTTTTATTCAATATTTTTTATTATATCAATTATCATGTTTATATGCTACCATGCCTATTGACCCTGGGTACACATACCCTAGGCTCATTTCTATGTTATCACGTTGGAATACTGTAATATATATAAATTGTATAGATGTTTTGTACTAAGATTTATTATATATTATTTTTTACTGTAGTATGTGTTGTGTGCTCCTATGCAATATTAAACATGCATTACTATATAATCATTGGTTCATTCATTCGCAGCTGTGTGCTTCATATAAAGTCCCAAATTTTCCCCCTTTTTTTTCCTTGGAAATGGCTTCCCCTTGTGTGTGTGTGTGGGAAGGGGCTGCATTATCTTCACTGGAAGTGAACTAGTAGGTGGTCCCTGTATAGGGCTCAGTGACACAGCTAAATCTTCCTCCCTTCCTTCCTTCCTGGGAAACATGACCTCCACGTGAATAGGATAGATTCTGAGGTTATCTCACTCACACACATTGATTTGCTAAATTGTACATTTGTAAGCAAACAATATCTCTTATAATGTAGGAGTCTAGTTTTCAGTAAACATGCACACAGGATATCAAACCTGACTGAGGTTCCATCCCTTCCCCACTGTACTAATATTTGTTATCCCTAATCATGTGACTTTTCCTCACTTCCTGCCTTGGTATTGCCACAAGAGATGAAGGAAAACCATCCCCAATGGAGACACAGGCAGTTGTAAAAGCATGAAAGTGGACCAAAGAACCAGTATAAAAAACCTGCTGGAGCAAGTATATCGAAGCCCATACTTTTGTTTTGAAAGAAGTAAGCTAAGGTTAACAACTCCTTTTTCCTGTCTATTACTTATTTAAGAGATTTCCTTCACATTCTGTTCCAAAGACACTACAGAAAGTAAAGTAAATTGCCTCTTTGACAGTTGTCACCAAAACATGTGTCCCCAGTGGAGGATTTCATATCACCTACCGTTCTAGTCATAACTGGAAAATAGTGGATTTCCTATTACTTTCTGTGTTGGTAGAGGTGATCAAGAAGACAAATAAAGGTGAAATACCCCTGCGGGGACACAGATGGCAATAAAATCCATAAAGAGTGTCTATTGTCTAACCCTTCCTTACGCCATCCAAAACCTAAAGTTTGGGCTTTAGATACACTTTAATAAAGCTATGCAGATTGTAATGGATAGTGAAAAAGAATCCACAGCAACCAGTTAGCAGTTGGGTTAATGAACAGGTTTCTGACCATTTTTTTATGGGTCTCTGCATATTGAAAACAATCATTACCCAGTGCACTAAACTAAACTTTGACTTTCAATTTTGCCGCATTTTCATTGCTCACTTTAGGAATACAAACTATTCATTAAATAAGAACATTTCTTCAGTTTCCTGTACATTTTTTTCTCAGATTTATTATTTCAGACATGTGCAATTATTTACACCTGTAGCCTGTGAATCCCAATCACATTTCCATAGTGCACTGCTTACCTTTTCAGCAATCCATGCATAGTAACCTGGTGGGGTAATTCCCATTTGAACAACACTTGCTATAAGCAAAATACATAACAGAATTGGAGAGATGTATTTCCACATATAATAATAGTATTTTAAGGGTGTGAATCCAAGCATATCTCTTAAATCATCCATGAATCTGAAAAGATAAAAATGGTAAGGTTACATACAATTAAATAGAAACAAGGGACTTATGCCCCGTACACACGGTCGGAAATTCCGACGGAAAATGTCCAATCGGACCATGTTGTCGGAAAATCCGACCGTGTGTGGGCTCCATCGGATCCTGCTCTAAAATTTTCCGACAACAAAATCCACTTGGACTTTTTCGAACGTGTGTAGAGAATTCCGACGGACAAAGTGCCACGCATTCTCAGATCAAATTAGGAGACCAAACCTATTGGCTACTAGCCTCTACGTAGTTCCATCATACGCAACGAACGTCACCATGTTCAGAATGATCGGATTTTCCGACAACTTTGTCTGACCGTGTGTATGCAACACCAGTGTCGGACAAAATCCGTCGGAAAAAATCAGACGGATTTTGTGGTTGGAATTTACAACCGTGTGTACGGGGCATAAGACTAAAGCTGGATACACACTATACAATGTTCTGTATATTTTTTTTCCTTCAGATTTACCAAAACCATATAATATGAGGTCAAATCTTAAGAATTTCAATTTGTATGCAATCAGGAAGGCTCTTGGTTTTGGTAAATCTAAAGGAAATCAGACAACAAAAGTTGTATAGTGTGTACGGGGTCTTAGATAAAATGGTAAACACTGAATAAAGGCAAGCTGCAAGAAAAAAAAAAATCTATTTAGACAATAACCTGGAGACCTCTTATGGACAATCATGGCACAATACAACAAGAGTTCACTATCAACTGTAATGTGGAATTGTGTTTGCCATAAGGTACTCATGGGTCAGTGTAGTAAGGTCAAGCAGTCCAATAATAGCATATTTATCCTTATCTGTGTATTAAATGTATCTGACAATCTCTGGTACCTGACAGCTTAATACAGCAACATTTTCAAAAGTCCCGCGGACTTTGTCCAGCAGATTGTCCGCCGGAGAAGTCCGGGCGTGTGTGGGCAAGTCACACGCTCGGAAGTCCGGGCGTATGTGGGGAAGTCCCGCTGGACTAGGTCCGGCGGACAAAGTCCAAATGTGTGTACGCTGCATAACTCTCCGGATATTTATGACTAGACCACAGAGAAGGGTATCAAGGGCAGCACCTCCAGTCTATGTTAAGAGTTGATGATGTACTTGATCTGCATTGTATAAAGAATTCTCCATAAAAAGTATTAAGTTAAAGAAAAGTCTTTGCCTGGTTTGAGTCTCTAAAGGGGAATATAATGTCAATAAGTAGTGTATTTTGGTGTATTCCATCAACATTATACTGAGGGAAAAGGTCACATTAACCCTCTGGATTAGGGAAGGAGAACTCTGTAGCATGAATATATGGCTAAGTTAACCCTTGTGGGTGGTGTCATAGCTGAAGACATTCAGAAAATATGAATACAGAGAAGATAGTAGACAGCCTGTAGGGAAGCAGGTGACATGGCAGAGAACCCTGATAGTGAAGGGACCAATGTGTTTCAGATTTCTTCCCTCAACAGCATGGATCCCATCCTGGGATTAACTGCGGTACAGAGCCTTTTTAGGGACTTGACCTAAGATTCGCAGGTGGGATGCCCCAAGGAGAACTAGCTTCCTGGTAGACCTAAGGGCAAATACTATTAATTGTGGATAAAAGTGGGTATCAGTAGCATCACTAGGGAAAGTGATGACCAATAGGCTGATGACATGTTCTACATTATCATCTCAAGGACCACGGCTATGGAACGCTCTACCCACAAACATCTGCATGGAAGAAAACCATCGGGCCTTCAGAAAAAAACTCAAGACCCACCTCTTCTAAGAAGCAGGACAACACAGGACGGAACAACGCCTTGAGGCGATTCAGTTTGCATTTGCAGCGCTATACAAGTCATTCATTCATTCATTCATAATGCTACATGTTCAAGTTTCAGGCAAAGAGGAAGCTGCTCGCCTGCAATGTCACACAGAAAAAGGCATGTGAGGATGTGACAGAGTGTTTACATGCAATTTCTCTGTTGGCCCCTATGGGGCGGATGATCTCAATAGTGCCTGTTAACATACTGGTGAAAACGAGAAGCCCAAAGAAGAGAAAGAAGACCCTTCTTGCCATGAACGAGGACGCCAAGAATTTAGGTACTGTATGTATGCCAACATTTTTTTTATTATTTACTGTGGGGAAATGGGTACTGGGGGGGTACCAGAAGTTGCACTATTTGTGCATAAATCAACTATATGTACATCTGCATTGAACAATAAGATTTTCAAAGTACAACATTTATTATAATCATTACTGCAAATACTGTATAGCTACACATGCAAATAGTTCAGCTTCGACTATAATTAATTTTCTTATTTTATTGTGCATTTGAGAAGATGCTTCAGAACAGAGAATGCAGTTTTTATGTCATAGATTTGAATCCTCAAAAAAAACATGCCATATATTCATTTATTACAGGTACTTATTCAGCAACATCAATTTATGCAGTGCTATATATATATACACACACACACACATACATATACACATAGAGTATACATATTGTACATTCACATGAGTCCCTGACCTCAAGGAGCTTACAATCTTAGGTCCCTAGCTCATATTCATACATACACATACTAGGGCCAACTTAGACAGGAGCCAATTAACCTACCCGCATGTCTTTGGAGTGTGGGAGGAAACCGAAGTACCCAAAGGAAACCCACACAGGCACAGGGGGAAACATGCAAACTCCAGACAGGAAGTGTGGTAGTTGGGACTCAAATGGACAACTCTAGTGCTGCTAGGCGGAAGTGCTCACCACTTAGCCACTGTGCTGCCCAACTTCTATTTTTTTACAGGTCTACTTGATGACTTCTGATCTATAAAAATCTGAACCGTGGTTGCTATTTCATAGATCAGCAGTATTAGCAGGAGCAATTGATCATAACAAATTTAAGAAAACATACTGCCATTCAAAAGATTTCAGCACTTACTTGTCAATTCCATATATCCAAGAAATAGTGATATTCTCCAAGATGACCACAACAAGAAGGGGCAAAGTAGCAGAGTAATCATCAAACATAGTAACAAAGTAGTTTCCTGACCGCTGCACAAAGAGGAGGCCAATGCAGAATGCAAGCAGGCAACATCCAACTTAAGGAAGACAAAAAAGCATAAGCATTAAAATCAAATCTACTGGTGTTTTACTATATGAATCCAACTGTTTGCAGTTTAGTGTTATCTTGAATGTTAAACCTAACATGTATAAGAGTTGGATACATTGTAATTGAAATCATATTACCAATAGTGTGATCATTGCAAATAATTCTGTAGTGTTTGTGTAAGTACCTAACGATAACGTCTTAGCAATGATGAGAGATGGGAAGATTACAATATAGTTTGCCCACACAGGAGTGAGCTTCTTCTATTTATCTCTTCTCTGGAAAGCAATTAAATATATTAGATTTTAGTATCAAGTACAGCTATTACATTTTGGACATATTTTGGAAAGAATTAGAAACCATTTTGGATTTTTAGTGTTATCAAGAAGTTCGTTAGAGAAATTTCCCCTCATTAACTGTCACGCCAGACAGGAACTGAGGGATAAACTGCAAAAGGGACACAGACAGGGTTTCTACAGATGGCACTCCCTGTATGGTGACAATGTTGTCATCATGACGGTAAGGGTAAATCTCTCTACTGGTGCCCACTTTCCTTCTTTTCCCCACTCTATGCAAAATAAAAATAAAGTTTGGGCTAAACAAACATCATAATTCTGACAGGGCACAGTCACAGCATGACTGTATTGTGGTGTGTGTGTGTGTGTGTGTATGGACCCTAACAAAATGGATAATAGATATGTAAACAGCGATTTTATTAACATCTTAAGTGTATGCTTTGGGATATATATGTGTTCAGTAGTAAACCACTTACACACACTCACAAAATGAAGGTGAACTTACCAGTGAGAGGCTCCTTTCTTATTTTAAATGTGTCCACTAAGGGAGTTGTAATTCCTTCAATTGTTCCAAACATGCTGCCAAGGCCCAAATTTACTAACATGAGGAAAAACATCACTGACCAAAATGGAGATGCTGGAAAATGTGTCATAGCTTCAGTAAATGCAATGAAAGCCAAACCAGTCCCTTGGACAGACTGTAGAGGGAAGAAGATATTATGATGGAATATGTTATCCTGTAATTCTCAAGTTATGTTGCCAGTAAAGTCAATTAGTCTGCACTGAATACAAATTCCAATAATCCACATATGCTAAATATGAGTTATTTTAACTTTATAATTTAAACTTTTAACATATGAAAATGTTCTCATAAAAAGTTCATGAACATAATTAGTACATTTAAAAGTATTAAGTGCTAAAAGTTTTGGTGTAAGAACCTGATTTCAACTTGGTATCAGCCTTCTCCTATCTCTTGTACAACAGAAATGCCAAAACAAACCCTGCAGCGCTCACACAAAGCCTAAACACAGCAACCAATTAAAAGCAACAGGTATATAAAGTGGCAAGGAAATGTACGTGATCCTGTGAACCCCTTTGAAATTAACTGGTTTTCTTCAGTAATTTGCAGTAAAATATAATCTTATCCTCAGCTGAGTCACAACAATAGACAAACACAATGTGCTTAAGCTGATAAATTAATTACTTCAACGAAATGCAAATTGGAGTCAGTAGTTTGCACGCCTGGGGTCCAATTAAAAAAATGAGTCTGGAGGTGTGGTTTAGAGCTACTTTGATTGATAAAACCAGTTAATTCCAAAGGGTCACATACTTTTTCTTGCCACTGTGTCCTCGGGATATGGTGTGCAGCTTAGGCGGTTTGGGCACCATATCCTGAGGCTATACCTGTCAAACTCCAGAAGGATGCTGCAAGCAGCAACATACAGTGAGTGTTTGATACATTGTCAAATATTGAATCCAGTTGTCGTTAACTAGTTACTATGTTTAGGCTTTGTATGAGCAATGCAGGATTTATTTTGATAAATCTTGTTTACATTGTCTGTGTGAGGATCCAGGCTGCTTTATGCCTAGCTGCTCCACAGGCCTGTTAATCATTTGTTGTCTCTGCTATTGCGGTTGGGCTGCTTATTGTTAGTTTCTTGTACACCAGAGATCAGAGTGGAAGAGGGAGAAGCAGCACAAGGAACCAATGAAGTGTGCTGCAGTGCTCATGTGTTAACAAGGTAGTAGGAGGAAGCACACTGACAGAGAAATTCATCAATCATGGCTGTGGGGTAGGTTGTCAGCCTGGCCTTGCTGTCAAGCATGGTACATTTCTATCAAGGAATAAATGGATAGAAATACAAGTCATCTGGCAAGTAAAACAGCTCTCATATATGTGTTTCATCTTTGTATTTAAATTGGCAGAAATTGTTCTGACATTATTCAAACTTTGCAGTCAGCCATGATACCCTCTCCTGAGAGACATCTAAAAGTGCTGTGATATGCAAGTGTTCTCAAGGTTTACATGTAAGGGCATTGGCGTTTCTGAGGAGTGACATGTTGTTTGTGATGACATCCCATCTCATTCCGATGACCGTGGTGCTGTGTTATTTTCTGTCACATGTGTTTTGACCATTATCCTGGCTTATTCGGTAAGTTTTGGTAAGCCCAATCTGCTTTCACTGAGGTGGTGGGTTGTGAAGAAATTCCCTCCTCTCTTTGGGAATTTGCATGCCATTGGACTCTTTTTTTAAATGGATTTTCTTATGGATGTTTCTGTATATACAGTATCTCACAAAAGTGAGTAAACCCCTCATATTTTTGTAAATATTTTATTATATCTTTTCATGTGACAATACTGAAGAAATTACACTTTGCTACAATGTAAAGTCGTGAGCGTACAGCTTGTATAACAGTGTAAATTTGCTGTCCCCTCAAAATAACTCAACACACAGCCATTAATGTCTAAACCGCTGGCAACAGAAGTGAGTACTCCCTTGAGTGAAAATGTCAAAATTGGGCCCAAAGTGTTAATATTTTGTGTGACCACCATTTTTTTTCAGCACTGCCTTAACCCTTTTGAGCATGGAGTTCACCAGAGCTTCACAGCTTGCCACTGGAGTCCTCTTCCACTCCTCCATGAAGACATCACAGAGCTCCTTCACCTTCCTCATTCATGAACTGTAGCTCCCCAGTGCTGGAAGCACTTATGCAGCCCCAGACCATGACACTCCCACCACCATGCTTGACTGTAGGCAAGACACATTTGTCTTTGTACTCTTTGTACTCCTCACCTGGTTGCCGCCACACACGCTTGACACCATCTGAACCACATAAGTTTATCTTGGTCTCATCAGACCACAGGACATGAATCCAGTAATCCATGTCCTTAATCTGCTTGTCGTCAGCAAACTGTTTGCGGGATTTCTTCAGCATCATCTTTAGAAGAGGCTTCGTTCTGGGACGACAGCTATGCAGACCAATGTGATGCAGTGGTCTGAGCACTGACAGGCTGACCCCCCCACCCCTTCAAACTTTGCAGCAACTCTGGATATGACGCTGAGCACGTGCACTCAACTTCTTTGGTCGACCATAATGAGGCCTGTTCTGAGTGGAATCTGTCCTGTTAAACTGCTGTATGGTCTTGGCCACCATGCTGCAGCTCAGTTTCAGAGTCTTGGCAATCTTCTTATAGCCTAGGCCATCTCAACAATTCTTTTTTTCCAGATCCTTTAGAGAGTTCTTTGCCATGAGGTACCATGTGGAACGTCCAGTGACCAGTATGAGAGAGTGAGAGCGATAACACCAAATTTAACACACCTGCTCCCCATTCACACCCTGAGACCTTGTAACACTAACGAGTCACATAATACCAGGGAGGGAAAATGGCTAATTGGGCTCAATTTGGACATTTTCACTTAGGGGTGTACTCACTTGTGTTGCCAGCGGTTTAGACATTAATGGCTGTGTGTTGAGTTATTTTGAGGGGACAGCAAATTTACACTGTTATATAAGCTGTACACTCACTACTTTACATTGTAGCAAAGTGTATTTTCTTCTGTGTTGTCACATGAAAAGATATAATAAAATATTTACAAAAATGTAAGGGATGTACTCACTTTTGTGAGATACTGTATATGAAGTGTCATTTTCATTTATTTATTTATTAATTGCACATGTTAATATGAATTCACTTAATTATTACATATTGAAGTATACACTTTGAGCACTTTATTTTATTAATTTGCACCATTTGTTGTATCATGTTGCAGGATTTATTGTAACATTGGATATAACGCTACACTGTTTAGTTTGTAAATTGTCTGTGTTTTGTATCTGAGTAACTTGTTAGCTGCTTACTATATATTTTTTAGAGCACATTTGGGCCCTAGCACAAAATTATTTTCTTCTTTATGTAAAATATATTATTCCAATCAGTAACTGACTCAAAGGATATCACAGTAAAATGTACTCTCTATAGTCTTTTTGGTCAGGCTGAATATATTCATGGTTTAATTGTGAATGTACCCTTTACCTTGCACCACTTTCCAACAAACATCATCATATTTTCAGCTAATAGTCTTTGAAGAAAACTGAAATCTTAGTATCTACTCTAGTTTAATGATTAAGGAATAAACACAAAATACAAGCAAAGAAAAGACAGAAATAGTATTAATGATGGCTTGAATAAGACTTACCTTGTTTAATTCATCTTCTATCTGACAAGCAGCCAATCCAAGGCCATTAAATTCTTCTTCCTTAACCTTTTTAACGATGTCATAAACTAGCTGGTAATCTTGCACTGTGATTCTTGAGAAATTGACATGGTGAGGTATGATATCCCAGCTGATATTTCCAGATTCCAAAAGTCCGACCACCTTCCCAGCATTTCTGCAATAAGAAAGTATCCAAGGGAGAGTTTTAAAAATGATATGTGCAAGTTACCATTAAAATAACAAAGAACTTGGGAATCTTACTCTGTAACGCAGCTCTCATTCATAATGTTTGCTTTAAATCCTAACACAGCAAATACGACCAATGTTGCCAAAACCGAAGTGAAAAAGTTGATAAATGAAACCAGAACAGCATCAAAATGACAGTTGTTGTCTCGCTTGTTGTAGCTGGAGAAGGCAATGACCCCACCGAATCCAAGCCCCAGAGCGAAAAACACCTGTGTCGCAGCTTCTCTCCAAACCTTTGGCTCCAGCATTATTTCAAGCTGCAATCAGACATAATAAATACAATAAAAAAATGTTAGCTGTATTTATTACATTAAGAATATTGACAATGCAGGTCTCAACTGGCAATCTGACAGCTCTGACATTGACTAGAAGGGCCACTGTGTTTGATTATAGATTTACTATCAAAGCTTGTGCACTCCCCGACTGAGCTAGCCCTTTTATTAATAAAAGGCTAACATAATTTGACATATTTTACATTTAGCCTTTAGTATTGTAATGTGAAAGCTGTTGAGCCATTAAATAAAAATAAAATAAAAATAAATACAAATTTAATTGTAAAAAATCTTGATCGTACAAAAAGCTTGATCGTACACAACCATGGATGTTTTTTAACTCCCAGGTAACCGATGCCTTCAAGACATGTATTCATATTCATAGCAAACTCAGCTTACTGAGGAACACAATATATACATTTCACTGTATTATCTGATAGCTCTACACAGCTCTGTAGGAAAATGGCCAGCACATAAATAATCAGCTAACTGCGGTTTCCGCACCTGGAATTTAAGCTACATCTGGTAAACATGTTATTTATGAAATAGGTTTTCAAGTACAGTGGAACCTCGGATTACGAGCATAATACGCTCCAGGAGTATGCTCGTAATCCAATGTACTCGCATATCAAAGCAAGTTATCCCATTGAAGTCAATGGAAACGAAAATAATTTGTTCTGCATTGACTTCAATGGGATGCAATACCGCATGCGGCCAGAGGCGGGGGGCGCCAGCGAGCCTCGGAAATGGGTGAAAAGGCCAGAGCACACTTCGGCTGACCTCGGCAAACCTCGGAAAGACTCCGTTCACAAGCCTTTCCGAGGTTTGCCGAGGTCAGCCAAACTGTCCTCGGGTCTTTTTCCGTGCATTTCCAAACACCGACGATCGGCGATGTTCAGCTCCGGCGCCTCCCACCTCAGGCCGAAAGCGGTACTGCACACCTCTTTTGGCCTGAATCCTGCTCGTGTTGCGAGACAACACTCGCAAACCGAGTTAGGATTTTTAAAAATACAGTGCTCCTTTTGTGAAAGGCTCGTTGACCGCGTTACTGGCAAACCGAGGTTCCACTGTAACTGTATTTTACATTTTAATTTTAATTAAGAATCATGAGAAGTTGCGCCATATTAGCACATCTGCACTCCTATTAGCATTGCTGAGTAACTCAACAGGATTGATTTACTAAAGGCAAATAGACTGTGCATTTTGCAAGTGCAGTTGCACTAATCAAAGTGCAGTTGCACTAATTTTTCTTAGTAAATGTAATGTCGTAAAGCTTCACTTTGTAAAGAACACACAATCGGGGGCAAGGCAAATTAGAAATGAACCTCCCTGGAGGTATGATTATTTCAGATTTTTGATGCTGAAAGCAGTACATTGTTTTGCATAGAAATTTGGAGTTTTATATTGTAGGCCTATAATTCTAAAGAATAACACACTTAAATCTGTCCAAACATGGCCAATGAGATGCTGACACGCGTTTAGAGAGGAGGAGCCGAATCTGTAATTTTGCGGTGAATGAAGTGATGATTTGAGACATGCTGTTTTAAAGTTTTTATCTTGTAAGTGGATTTTTGTGGGGGCTTTTAACCACTTCAGCCCCGGACCAATTGGCAGCCAAAGGACCAGGCCCCTTTTTGCGATTCGGCACTGCGTAGCTTTAACTGACAATTGCGCGGTCGTGCGACGTGGCTCCAAAACAAAATTGGCGTCCTTTTTTTCCCACCAATAGAGCTTTCTTTTGGTGGTATTTGATTGCCCCTGCGGTTTTTATTTTTTGCCCTATAAACAAAAATAGCGACAATAAAAAAATTTATTTTTTGCTTTTTGCTATAATAAATATCTCCAAAAAATATATAAAAAAAATTTTTTTTTTCCTCAGTTTAGGCCGATACGTATTCTTCTACATATTTTTGGTAAAAAAAATCGTAATTAGCGATTATTGATTGGTTTGCGCAAAAGTTATAGCGTTTACAAAATAGGGGATAGTTTTATAGCATTTTTATTAATATTTTTTTTTTACTAGTAATGGCGGTGATCAGCGATTTTTATTGTGACTGCGACATTATGGCGGACACATCGGACATTTTTGACACATTTTTGGGACCATTGTCATTTATACAGCAATCAATGCTATTTAAATGCATTGATTCCTGTATAAATGACAGTTGTAGTGAAAGAGGTAACCACTAGGGGGAGGGGAGGGGTTATGGGCTCTGACGTGTGTGTTTTTTTACATTAGGGGGCGGGGCTGACGTCTGACGTCATTGATCGGCTTTCCCGATGACCGGGAACAGCCAATCAATGACAGGCAGAGTAGGAAGCGCGGGGAGAGGTTTGTTTACACAAACCTCTCCCCGTTCTTCAGCTCCGTAACCCGATCGCGGGACACCAGCGCCGATCGTGCCCGCTGGTCCCGCGGCCGGGGTCACGGAGCTCCCGACCGGTTCGCGAACGCGCCGCTGGCGCCACGCTCCCGACCCACGGGCAGGCATTTAAAGGGCCACGTACAGGTACATGGTTTTGCCTGCCCGTGCCATTCTGCTGACGTATATATGCAGTGGTCGGTCGGGAAGCGGTTAATAAACATGCAAACAGAGTACACTATGGCACTTGTTTGTTGTTTCATGTCTATAACCTACGGAAGTAATAGCGTGATTGAGCACTTATGAGAAGGTGAAGGAAGGTTTGTCTGACGGCAATACAAACGCTGATTACCCACACAGAGGAGCAGTCTGGAGACAGCAGGATTACCATTGGAGAGTGAAAGTTGATCCACTGTGGTGGACATGTCTATGCTTTTACATTCATCTTTGAGGTTTGCAGGCACTTTAGCTGGTGGAGGTGTGCACTGGATATTAGTCCTTTTGAGGACAAACACACACAGCGGTGAATGTTTTGGAAGCATTGACACAGATGAACTGTTTTTTCGAATTTTTTGACATTTTCAATATTTAAAATATATTTTGATCATGAAATGTTTAATATAAATTTTGTATGCACATTATTTAATGAGACACAGCGCTGCACTATTTAGAAAACAATATTGAATTTGGTGTGGTGTATCACTGCAAGTGCGCAGCAGCTGTGCACTCACATATATTGGTGATTTTACACATTTACCCTGTTATAGGAGGAAGTCATTTATTTTTGGCGCTGATTGGTTTTTTTTTTTCACTGTCCAAACAAGAGTCTAGTAGAAAACCCGTGTATGATAAAGTTTGAAACATGAAATCGTAAATTATAATATAATTAATAACTATAAATAATTATAAAAAATAATAACATAATAATAATAATAAAATGTATTCAATAATGTAATCAAATCAAAAACAGTTGCAGAATTGTTGCTGTCATTACTTTCAGTGTTTGATGACGGATTTCCCCACAAATCACTATCGCTCAATTTTAATTTACTATCGCTGTTTTCTAGCTGGTCTAAAACCGTATTTGACGTAAAGGGACACTTTTTGGTTGCTATGGACATTCTCAAGTTTCCAGGCAGGAGAGGGGAGAACGCCATGCCGACGTGAGACGCCGGCGTAGGGGGAGGAGCCTGGTGGCGGTGAGGGAACAGGCCGCATGGAGCTCCGGTGGGGAATACGATCCGGGACAAGCTGGGCGGTAGTGAGAGCCCGCATAGCGATTGCCTAAACCCGCCGGAGGTGACCCCCGGAGCCCTCTGGCACATTCTCCCTCCCCACACAGCCTGCCCGGTTTGAATCCCCGACGGGAGAACGCTTGTACCCGGACGACGGAGAGGGGGCGATAGGCACATCCCGGGAACCAGGAAGGCATACCCGGAGGTATGCTAACTACCCCAGACCTCGCGGCCATCGGTCAGGAGAACCTCCGAGAATGGGATTCCGTATAAAGCACCCCTTTGGAGTCAACAGGCGTAGAATACACACCGCTTCAGCCCTTTAAAACTGCAAACCTACCACGGGCATTTAGTGCAGTAGAGATCAGAGGAACCACGAGTGTGTTGGAGACCTTCGCAATGCCGCCTAGCTGACAGACGGTACCCCCTCAACTCAACATCAGGTGACTGGGAAGGGATTTTACTTGATGGGCATCCCTCTCTCAGGTATGGAACATTTTCTTTGTTTTCTGGTTATTTAAAGGGGGAGAAGGAGGGAGAAGGAAAGAAAAGGAAGAAAAAGGCTTTGAATATTACCTGAAGGAAGGGAAGAGAAAAGGAAAAGAAAAAGTGAAAAAAAAAAGGGGAAATCTCTTGAACCTTCTCACACACTTACCATAAGCCTAAAGGGATATTACATGGGAATATGCATAGTGACTGTTTGATAGCGCCGTAATCGCCGGGACACTTTTCTTAAAGGGCCCCCCACCACATGTTGGAGGAACCTCTATTATAAAGAATAGTGACCTGTGTCATTTAAACATCTAGAGCTGGATGAGAATGGTGGAGAAAATCACACTACTTGAGATTTGATAGGCCGGCACGGATGGGAAAGCAAGGTCATATGTAAATAAAGCCAGATTGCCCTACATAGTGGCAACTGTAAAGGGCCATTCAATAAAGAGACATTAAATTATATTTGAGATGAACTTGAATTGCTAAGAGCAACCTTATTCTTTGAATCATTATCATAGATGCAATTTAAATCATTCAAATATTAACTACAGAGCATCCCTGCGATGAAATAAGACTTGGTGGCGTTTTATACAAATATTCTTGAAAGGAAGTATTTTTTCTGGTTTCGTTCACATCTGCATGCCGTGATTATTTCTCAAAACTATATCAAACATACCGGGTTTTTGGACTCGGCATACCTTGAATAGCTTTTGTATATGCCATACAGGCCCAGATAAATAAGCTAATTATTTATTAAAGAGGCGAACCATCCGAGGCAAAGCCCTAATCCTCAAGAGGTAAACTATTCCCTGGTATTCCCTGGTTGGGACGGAAATAAAGGTTAAAGTGTTCGGGTGCAAATGGCTAATGGTGCAGGTGTCACAACCTAAAAATGAAAGGAAGATCACAAAGAGTAACAGAGCCTAAAACCCCTAAAGAGAGCTTAAACACCAGCACTATACAAAAATACCTTAAAGATATCAGTATAAAAAGCCCTGAGATGGAGAAGAAACAACAGGGGGCGAAGGAAAAAAAGAAAGAGCTAGAAAAACAAAGAGCAGAGCAGGCTGGAGCAGCAAGGCTAGAAGGGGAGCCGGAGAGAGTTGGGGATGGTGGACCTAGCCCACCACAAAGTGACATCACACAAATACCAACAAAAACTGAAATGGCAGAAATGTTTGCTAAGTTAGAAAACTCTATCAAAACGGAAATTATAAATATCAGAATAGATATGGGTTTTTTATTAAAAAGAGTGGAGAAGATAGAAGATCTGTCAGCAGAACAGGGGAAAGAAAATTTGGAGATCAGGAAGCAGTTGGATAAAATGCAAATTGATCAAAGGGACATGAGGTACAGAATGGAAAACATGGAAGACCAGAGCAGAAGACAAAACCTGAGGATAAGATCCCTCCCTGAACAGAGAGGGGAAGACCTTAGTTTAAAAATGAAAAATATCTTCATGCCAGTATTAGATATGACTGAAGATAAGGAGTTAAAAATCGACCGTGTGCACCGCATTAGGAAACCCTTAGGGGTGGGAAACGAAGTGCCCAGAGATGTCCTCATTAGGTTCCATTCATATGATGACAGAGCACGTATTTTGAGCAAACTTAGGGGTAGCCCCCCGCTAAAATTTGAAACAACGGAGCTACAGGTATTTCCAGATCTTTCGGCAGGGACTCTTGCAAGGAGAAGACAACTGCGGCCATTACTAGAAAGTTTACGCTCATTAAACATAAAATATAGTTGGGGTTTTCCAACTGCCCTGATAGTCATAAAATCAGGAAGAACAGTGCGTATGAAATTTTTGGAAGAACTGTCAAATTTTTGCCAGGAACTTGAGATTCCGGTCCCCAAAATCTCTGACACCCGGAACTATTAAAATAAACCCCGGTGGGACTCCCCCCTTTTTTTTTTTTTTTTTTTTCTCTTTCCCATTGTCCCCGGGGGAGTTTTCAGTGTGGGGGGAGGGAGGTGGAGTGCTAGAAGTGCCCGGGGGAGGCGTGTGGCCTTGGCCCGCCCCCCTCCCCCCCGGCTTCGGGGGGGGGGGGGGCGGACATTGCCCTCTGTCCGTCTGACTCGGAGCTCCACCCTAGAGGCGCCGTGGACAGGAGGGATCTCTAAGAGATGCCTCGCTGTACACATAAGGTCGAGATTGACCAGGGGTTGGGGGGAAGGGTGGGAGGGGGAGGAGAGGTGAGGGAGGGAGGGGGGGTTGGAGAAGAAGGGGTTGGGGGGGTGGGTGGGATTCCGTCCCTGCCTTGCAAACACGAGTATTTAAATATTGGTTAATACGGTTGGTTAATCGCACAATACTATTTTTTGAAATATGGAAACAAGTAATTTGAAGTTGGTGTCATATAATGTTAAAGGGTTAAACTCGCAGATGAAGAGACATAAGATACTCAAGGAGTTACAAACTTATCAAGGTGATGTTGTCTTTTTACAGGAGACACACCTGACATTGGACGGTAATGTCAGGTTAGATTCCCATGAATTTCCATTGTGGTTCCAGGGGGACACCCCAACAAGAGGTTCGAAGGGGGTGGCTATTGGGCAGGGGCGGACTGACCATTCGGCCACTCGGGCACTTCCCGAGGGCCCCGGGCCACTAGGGGGCCCCATCAGGGTTGCCAGCCTCAGTAAAACCAGGGACAGTATGTAAAAATCTGTGTTTTTTTTTTACATCCGTTTCTGAAATCTGAGATTATAGCTGCCCCACCTCTCCAGTACCTTCTCAGCCAATAGAAACATGTCTGTGTATACTGTGTGTACATGTATGGGTATACTGTACGTGTGTATACTGTGTGGCCCCATAATCTCTGATTGCCTGGGGGCCCCATAATCTTCTATTGCCCGGGGGCCCCATAAGTTGTCAGTCCGCCCCTGCTATTGGGTTCGCTAAAAGGGTCAAGTTTGCTATCTTGGAGAGGCTCCTGGATCCTGACGGCAGGTTTATATTTATAAAAGGCAAAATAGGAGAAAATATATTAACACTGGTAAACATTTATTGCCCAAATAAAAATCCAACTAGATTTCTATCCCAGGTATTGGGACGACTGGCGAGCTTCCAGATGGGGGAAGTTATTATCGCAGGCGACCTAAATTTTGGATGGGACCCTAATATGGACTCTACCTCAAGAACAGGAAGCCTGAGCCAATGCCAGTTAAAAAAAATAAAAATCAAAGTCAGCTGATAGATGTCTGGAGAGTGCAACACCCTAATTTAAAGGATTTTACTTTCTTCTCTCCAGTTCATGGAACACACTCCCGCCTTGATTATTTTTTAGTTGAGCATAAATTTTTGGACCAGGTAGTCAAATCCAAGATTGAAATAATGACCTTATCGGACCACGCCCCACTGTCAATGATCATTAGACTCCCTGGAATTCAAACACGGCCAAGTTCTTGGTGCCTAAATGACAGCCTATTGGCCGATACCAACACGGAAGAAATTATACGGAAGGAAATAGTGGCTTTTTTTTAAATTAACGACACGGGGGAGACGTCTTTGGCCTCCCTTTGGGAAGCCCATAAAGCGTACATTAGGGGAATTCTGATCTCGATTGGGGCTGGAAAAAAGAGAGAGAAAAGGGCGTATAGGTCCCAATTAGTAGAAGAAATCCAGAGGCTGGAACAGGAATACAGGGATGCTAAGGCAAGAAAATCAGACACTTACCATAGACTGTTAAATAAAAGAGAGGAATTAAAAATAGATATGGATCAAGAGGCGAGGAAATGGTTCCATAAATTAGACAGAGAAAGACATCTTTGGGGAAATAAAAGTAGCAAACATCTAGCTAGAATACTAAAAAAAAAGAGGGAATCCAATTACATAGATAAAATACAAAATAAAACTGGTACAATGGTCAACTTAACCAAAGACATAGCCAAAGAGTTTAGAACCTATTACGAAGCTTTATACGACGTAAAATCTAAAGACCCGACATCACAAGCGGAAAGAGAAGAGTGCCGGAACTTTCTAAAGAACAGTTCTGTGCCAGTATTGACATCGGAGGATAGTATGAGTATGGATGAACCCATCACAGAGGGGGAAATCCATGAAGCCCTGAAGAGTTCCTCTGCTGGCAAAAGTCCGGGTCCGGATGGATTTTCTATAACCTATTTTAAAAGAGATCGAGATATCTTGGTGCCCAAGCTGTGCCAATACTGGAACTCTTTGGGAGGAGAACGCGGGATGGGTAAAGAAGCCTTGATGGCATCAATAACACTGATCTTGAAGGAAGGAAAGGATAGGACGCTGTGCTCAAGTTATCGCCCAATTGCCCTCTTGAACGCAGACACCAAGCTTTTTGCGAAGGTATTGGCTAATAGGTTAAAGAGCAGGATGTCCGAACTGGTATACCCTGATCAGGCAGGATTTGTCCCAGGTCGAGAGGGGAGGCACAATGGGATTAGGGCCCTACTTCTCATGCAGGCCGCCAGGAGGGGGAAGGTCCCCAGTCTATTCCTGTTGATGGATGCCGAGAAGGCGTTCGACAGGATAGACTGGGGACATATGTTCGCAACTCTGGAGGTAATGGGGCTGGGACCAAGAATGTTAAGCTAGATAAAGATACTTTATGACCAGCCACAGGCGAGGGTCAGGGTCAACGGACTGCTCTCACAACCTTTTACCATGAAAAATGGCACACGCCAGGGCTGTCCTTTGTCCCCCCTCCTGTTTGTATTATCCTTGGAACCGCTATTATCGACTATACGTAATTCATCTGACATAAGCGGGATTAAGGTAGGAGAGGAGATACATAAGATAGCGGCATTCGCCGATGACGTGCTCTTTTTCCTGTCCAACCCTCGAATATCCCTACCCAACTTGCTCAAAGTATTAAAATTATATGGCTCTGTCTGAAACTTTAAAATTAACACGACCAAATCTTAAATCCTCAATATTAATATCAGTCAAGCAGAAGTAGCCTGCCTTATAAAAGAGTTCCAGTTCCCATGGAAGGAAAATATAACTTATTTAGGGATAAAACTATCAGGGACGTTAAGAAAGATTTATTTGATAAACTATATACCATTATTGGACGAGATTAAAAAGGAAATAAAAAATATGAAGTACAGTCCATTATCATGGATGGGGAGAGTTAATGCGGTGAAAATGGTCATAGCCCCCAAAATAAATTATACGTTTCAAATGCTCCCAATATCGGTCCCTAAAGTGTTTTTTAGAATTTTAAAAGGGATAGTTTCTAAATTTATATGGTCCAATAAAAAAACACGTATTGCAGCAGAAATCTTGTCTAGGGCGAAAAAACAGGGGGGTCTCGCTTTGCCAGACTTTGAACAATACTTTAGCGCCATTGCACTATCACGAGTCACGGAATGGACAAAGGAGGGGGTCAAAAAGAGATGGGTGAATTTGGAAAATACACTTAGTAATAGGGATTGGGGTTACGAAATATGGAATCCACCTAAATTTAGGATAATAGGAGAAGAAACACACGAAATCACACGGGTCACTTTGAAAGCGTGGGATAGGGTGCACAGAAAAAACAAATGGGAATATAATTCCCCTTTGATTAATTTGAAAAATAATGTTTTCTTTGAGCCAGGGAGGAGTAAACTCTGGGGTAATTGGATCAAAAAGGAAGATGCACGTTTAAAAGATATCACTAAAAGAGGTAAAATATTCACGTTTCACGAACTGAGCAAAGAAGTGGAGTTAATGTCGATCGACACCTGGAGGTACACCCAGCTGAAATATTTCGTGGAGGGTTTGCCTCAACCAATCCGGTGCGGTGAAAATTCCACCGCGATGGAGAAAATTTGCATGCGTTCCTCTACTAGAGGTAACATATCACGCATATACAAAATGCTAATACAGGAAGGCTACGTAGGTGTCCCTCCAGGTGTCAAACGATGGGAGGAGGAATTGGGGAGTCCCTGTACCGAAAATAGAAGCAATAAGATACTAAAACTAATAAATGGAGCTGCACTGGACACTCAAACCACAGAAGTCAACTATAAGTGCCTTATGGGCTGGTATATAACCCCGGTAAAAATGAGTAAAATACAAAAAGATAAATCCCCGAAATGCTGGAGAGGCTGTGGAGCCATTGGTACGATGTCACATATATGGTGGGAATGTTCTATTATTAAAACATATTGGAAACAGATATTAGAATTAATTAAAATTATTACAAAAAAAACAATCCCTGAGGATCCATGGGTGGTATTGTTCCATGGGACGGACACTCCCACGAAGCAATACAGGAACTCAATAATCCCCACTCTATTAAATGAGGCGAAAAATCTAATCCCAAAGAAGTGGACAGAAGCGGATAGTCCGCGGCTGGGGGAATGGTTTATGCGAGTGAATTTACATCAAAAACGGGAGAGCGTAGAACCACGGGGGGAAGATGAGGATAAATTAGATGAAGGGGAGAGTAAATGGTCCGGCTGGAACGACTTCAGAAAGACATGGAGATATTTTGAAGAGATAACCAGATAATGCAAGTATCTATATGATGAAACAAAATTGACTGATAGAAGTTTTGAGGATCGTGGGAAGATTTTGCAAGGCAGGGACGGGGGGGGGGGGGGGGGGGGGGGGGGGTTAGGGGAGGATGGGGGTGAAATGAAAAATACTTTTACAGTATGCATTGTTTGTATTGAAAAAACTTTGAAATAAATAAAGTTTTAAAAAAAAAAAAAGTTTCCAGGCAGAAAGAACAGTATATATAAGATAAAACTGCATGCAGAGGGCAATGGACAAAGCAGTAGGGATAAAAGGAAGGTGCAATTATTTCATACAGTAATGTAATCTGTAAGATTACAGTGTACTTTATGTGTTTTGTGTTTTTCACTTTTTGAATTTGGCGCCGATCTCCGTCCCTGTCCGTCATGACGCTCGCAGGGAATGGAGCCCGGCTCCATGATAGATCAAGCGGAGGACACGGCCCGCATACACAGCGGGGAGACATTGCAGGATCCTGGGGACAAGGTAAGTAACTTTGTCTAGATCCTGTGATGCAATCCCGAGTGTGGCTCAGGGTTACCGCTTTTGGTAATGGGAATTCACCCCAAGCCACACTCGAGATTACCACCAGGGAGGTTAAAAAAATGTATTAAAATACTTTTTTTCTTACGCATGTTTGGATGATGGAACTCAGCAGAGCTTTACCACATTTACTAAGCTCTGGGGAAAATGAGTGCAATTGCACTTGCAAAGTGCATAGTATATTTGCATAGTAAATCCACCCCAATGTGTTAATCCAGTTTTAAATTGTATACAGATAGCAATCTATAAATGGTTAGATGTAAATGAATCTGCAGTCATGCAAGGCAGACATGCAATTCCAATTTACAACACAAGATGGCATTATATGCATCTCTCAGATGACTTTACCGTAAGAGTAGTAGAAATACCATAACAACATCAACCTGTATTATAGCTGAGCAAAGAGCTCAGCAGTCATGTCAGCTGCCTCTAGAAACTACCCAGATGTCAGCATTAGAAGCATTAAAAGATTATTTGATTGACTTGCGTGAATCAATAAACATAGATTTTAAAAAAAAATTCTCATTAAAGAATAAGTTCACCCAAAGTTGCAATTTAAGTTACAAGCTGAAATCTGGGGAGCCAAATCACGCTGTGTATTCTTATATCGCTTTAGGACTCCCAGACAACTTTGTTGTATTGTCCAGCACTAGGGTCATCAGTACGAATCCCAAACCACAGAACTAGCTGACTGGAGTTTACATGCTCTGTCTGTGCCTGCGTAGGTTTTCTCTGGGCACTCTGATTTCCTCCCACACTCCAAAAACAAGCTGGTAGGTTAATTGGCTTCTGTCTAAATTGGCCCTAGTATATGTATGCATGAATGTGAGATAGGGACCTTGGATTGTAAGCTCCTTGAGGGCAGAGACTGATGTAAATGTACATTATATATGTAAAGAGCTGCATAAGTTGTCAGCATTGTATAAGTAAATCAAAACTTGTTTAAGTGCCTTGTATAAGTGCCTGTAATAAGTAAACAAATAAATAATCATTTAAAAATCTAATCTAAAGTGATAAAAAGTCCTCAAAATGACCTAAACATTTCCCTCTGAGATGTATAAAACTATATGTTGTTTCTGATATTTACCAAAAATTTAACAATTAGCTTTAATTGGACTAGCACTGAAATTATAAAGGTTATATCAGTAAAATAAGAGGCAGTTAACGTTAGTATCATGCAAAATAATGCAAGAAGGGTGTCTATAGCAACAAGAGTGTTGTTCTCACTTTTCTAATGTAGCTGGGGAAGGAAGAAATAAGCTAATATCCCCATACTGTATATCATTCACTTTTATATAATATGCCTAGATAAAAATTGCTAATATATGGAATAATATTTCCATGGGTTCCAAAAGAGCTCAGAGATTTCCAGAAAGAAATACAGACTTGACATACACTATATTACCAAAAGTATCGGGATGCCTGCCTTTACATGCACATGAACTTTAATAGCATCCCAGTCTTTGTCCATAGGGTTCAATATTGAGTTACCCCACCCTTTGCAGCTATAACAGCTTCAACTCTTCTGGGAAGGCCGTCCACAAGGTTTAGGAGTGTGACTATGGGAATGTTTGATCATTCTTCCAGAAGCGAGGTGAGGTTGGGCACTGATGTGAACGAGAAGGCCTGGCTCACAGTCTCCGCTCTATTTCATCCCAAAGGTGTTCTATAGGTTTGAGGTGTGCAGTCATGTTGGAACAGGAAGGGGCCATCCCCAAACTGTTCCCACAAAGTTGGGAGCCTGAAATTGTCCAAAATGTCTTGGTATGCTGACGCCTTAAGAGTTCCCTTCACTGGAACTAAGAGGCCAACCCAACCCCTGAAAAACAACCCCACATCATAATCCCCCCTGCACCAAATGATTTTGACTAGTGCACAAAGCAAGGTCCATAGAGACATGGATGAGCGAGTTTGTCCCCCTATGTAGATCCCTCGTCAATCATTCCACCAGCCGCACTACCGATCCCACAAAAAAAAAAAGCTCTGCACTCGAAACAAGGCTAACTGCTGACTGCCCACTCCTCCATCTGACAGTTCTTAAATAGGTAAGGGGTGGGGCCAGGGCCAGTACAAGGGGTGGGCAGGAGGGGCATCTTCCCTTGGCGGAATGATTTAATGTGAGAAGAGGGCGCAGTTTGCTGGGTACAACCATTCCCAAGATTGAATATGCTGCCGGATGCAACACAGGCAGAGAGCAGCTTTGTCCCTGCATGTAGATCGTAGCACTACACCCGCTCCCCTGTCTGCACGGTGAACTGTACTAGTTCTGTCATTCAGTAACAGTACAGTGAAGCAGGCGGGGCACTTGAGGTTGGGAAGGCATCAGATATCTGTGCTTACTGATTCAGTCTACATGCATACAACTTTCCCTCTCCTAGACCACGGCTTATCTCCTCCCTCTCCAGTCATTTCTATATCTCCTGCTTTATCTCTAACTGTCCCAATGTCTGTGGGAGATCACCACCTTCACCCCCCCCTCCCCCATACCCCAAATCCTCCTGGCCCTCTCCCTGCTCTAGACGATCTCAGAGCCTATTCCTCCTCTGTATAGTGACCCCCTCCTGTGCCCCTCCCTCCTACCCCTTCCTCTCCTGTGCCCTTCCCTCGGACCCCTTCCTCTCTACCTGCACAGCCAAGCTGAGTGGTGTTCTCTCCTCCGTCTCTGTGCTGCTGAGGCTAACAGGTAATAGTAACATTCTTTCAGGCTTCATATCACTGTTAATTGCTGTTATTTCAGATTCTATGAAGGGGCCCATCCACAAGGGGTGCAAACAATGTGTCTCCTATGCAGGGCTATAGTTTATCAGCATGGGGTTACATAGGCATACCTCCAAACATTTTGAGATGGGAATGAGGGACACCTACTAACAAACATATGTAGACATAGGGCACGCCCCCTGACACACCCCCTTAAAGGAGAATAAACCAAAAAAAAGGTTAATTAAATCCACAAGGATTTTTTTTTACCACTACTATTCCTTTATATTGGTTTTTAAAATGTACAAATGCAGCAATTTAGAAATTGGATGAAATGTTTAGCACTGGGAAAAACTTTTTGAAAGATAAAAAGTGCATTTTATATACACCTATATGGATCTGACCCAAATGAGGGGGAAAGAGGGACAGAGGGACATTGTTCCAAATTAGGGACAGTCCCTCAAAATCAGGGGCAGTCCCTCGAAATCAGGGACAGTTGGGAGGTATGCATAGGTGTTGTGCACATCCCTGTGTGAGCACCCCATTCAATGTACTGGGACATAAGGCTGCATGGACACAGCCTCCAGGGCCATCTTAAGAGCATCATAGGCCCCCGGGCAATACAGTGCACTGGGGCCCTGTCTACATGATCACGCACGAGAATAAAAATTCAAATGATCAATAAGGCTATATTTATTGGTACTTCCAACAAAATCAGTGTTTAAACATTAACACAACGTTTGGACAATATAACACGAGTTTGATGGGCACAGTGGCAGCGTTTGATGGGCACAGCGGCAGCATTTGGGCACAGTGGCAGCGTTTGATCGGCATAGTGTCTGTGTTTAATGGTCACAGTGGCAGCTTTTGATGGGCACAGTGGCAGCTTTGATGGGCAAAGTGGCTGTGTTTGATGGGCACAGTGGCTGTGTTTGATGGGCACAGTGGCAGCTTTGATGGCAAAGTGGCTGTTTGATGGGCACAGTGGCTGTGTTTGATGGGCACAGTGGCTGTGTTTGATGGGCAGTGGCAGCTTTTGAGGGGCACAGACAGTGGCTGTGTTTGATGCACAACTTGAACTTACTTAAGTAGACATTGTTAGGCTTACTCTAGGCCGCCGGCCTGGTGCAGTACAGTGTGTCACTCACAGCAGTAAGGCAGCGCCAGCTATCAAGGGCCATCTTTCCACTCCGCTCCCTCTCCATGCTGTCTGAAGAACATGGCAGAGGTGGGTGGAGCCTGTTCACTAGCCACTGGGGCAGCTGCGGTGCACTATGAATGCTGGGGCGGCCACGGCCTCTGATTGACGTCACTGGTTGCTAGCTAGATGCCGGCCAGGGAAGTGAGCAACCAGTGCAGTCAGTCAATTTAAAGCAGCAGATTGCAGCGCTGAGGATGAGCCCTGGATGGGGCCCTCCAGACAAGTGGGGCCCCTGGGCAACTGCCCAGCATGCCCAGTGGAAAAAACGGCCCTGACAGCCTCTGTATCCTAATATGACATGCAGGTGCGGATTCCAATAAAATTGAATTGGACGCTGGCACAGGGATATGCACACAATGCCCGTACATCCCCGTACTGATAAAAGAGAGTCCTGCACAGGACACACATGTCTGCACATGTGAATGTGCCCTACAGAAGTCATGTACATGGAGGCTTAGTGAGCTCCCCAGGCATAAGAAAACAACAGGAGCTACTAAACCTGGCCATAGATGGATGGAAATTCAACTGGTCCAGCAGGGAACGGATACGTTTCAATCCTTCTATAGTTATTCTTGTTAAAGAGAAGTCAATTTAATGTCCAACTTCTCCCAAACCAGCAGAAATGTTTCCTTCAATCTGCAGCGCTGACATAGATGTCTCAGCGGAAAGGACACTGGGACACATGTCCCAGAAGGCAACGGGGCCTCTCACCGAAGAGGAGGAAGCGCCGCGGAATAGGAAGAGGCAGATTAGGAAGACTGCCTAGCAACAGCGGCTTCAGGTAAGTTAAAAAAAAAAACGTTTTATTTTTTATTTTCTTAAGAATATTAATGCGTTTTTTGTTTTTTTTGGGTGGCCCTCCACTTTAAATTAATTGTATAGGTTTGTCCATATATTACAATGTTTTGGTGAATCTAAAGGAGATTGTGCAGAGATTGTACAATCAGATTGTATAGTGTATGCTATACCCAGTCTAGTGTTCTTGTGCATGAGCACTAACAATGACAAATGTTTTCCCTGTTATCTTTATTTTCATCTATGCAAATTTGTTTGCCCAGGAGCTTCGTCTTTGAGTCCATTAAACACCCTGACACATTGTCTAAAGCTGGGTACACACTAGGGTTGTAATATACCTGTTTTGTACCAACAATACTTGTGCTCAAGTACTTGCTGATATCAGTTGCCAATACGTTTTGATTTGAGCTCATGAAGTCACTATGACAAGCCTGGGTTCACACAGGAGCGGTACGTGAAACTGCATGTGATTCCCACTCATTCTGTATGAGCTCAAATCGCACAGAAAGGTTTTAGATTTTAGGATTTTAGATATCACATATGTTTTTGTGTGCTGCAAATGCTTCTACTAGCTCTGACCCCTGCTCTGTGTCCGGGGGGTGGGGGGCATTTTGGCATCTTTGCCCTGGGCACTGGAATACCTTGTCCCGCCAATAAAGGATTTGTTAAAGACTCTGTGTGTGTTTTTTTTTTTTCATTGTGACACTTTTCTTTTGGGTGACTGAGTAGGGCTACAATGTACCCCTACTCATTCACATAGGGTGTGGGATCTGGGGGCCCCCTTGTTAATGTGGTCTTCTGAATGCAATTTTTTATCCACCCAACACTTCATCTTGGTGATAAAAGCTGGAAGTATCCTGTCAGGTGGGGTATTATGAGGTCTTACATCTTCCATAAAAGTGTATTATTTAAAACTCACAAATGACAAATTAGCATTTTGTATGCAATAAAAAATACAATGCAAGCCCAAAATGTTTTACTTGCAATTCATATTTCATAGTCATAAACTCACAATTATCTGTTTTGTCAGTGAAGGTCAAGGTTCCATCACAGTCACCCATTTATCCTTTCTCTGTTATTTACCTTGAATGCAGAACACTTTGTATACTATTATGTCTTCATCATGATTGCTCTAAAAATACATCTTCAAGGATTCTTAAAGCGGTTCTGCACCCATTTCATTTAGTAAATCTCTTTGCCTTCCAAATCAGGCAAAGAGTACTAAATGAAATGTTTTTTTTTTTTTACTTACCTTGTAATTGAAGACTTACGGTCTTCTCTCTCTGCAGCGGCGGGCAGGGTCTCTGCGTCGATCGTCGTCACGCCGCACTGTCTCCTGGGATCTGGTGTCATTGATCCCAGGAGTCAGTGCGGGCATCTTCCGAAATCTCGCGAGATTTCGGCCACATCTTCCGAAATCTCCCAAGATTTCGGCCACATCTGCCGAAATCTCGTGAGATGTCGGCAGATGTGCCGTTACTGCGCACGCGCGAGTAACGGCGGTGCATGCTGGGCCATCTAAAGTTCCTGTGGGTGTTTCACATGCCCACAGGCAAGATGGCCCCCAGCACAAAAGAAGAAGACGAGGAACTTCATCGGACGAAAACCGGCGGCGATCGAGATGGAAGATGGAACAGGTGAGTCCCCCAATAAAGGTAAGCATCCTTTATATTCCGTCCCAAAAAAAAAAAATTTTTTACAGAGTGCATAACCGCTTTAAAGCAGTCATGATAATTTTATTAGAAATGTAGATTGCATCCGGTTATGAATAGTTCTTTCTTTTTCTTACTGTACACAGAATTAATACCTACACACTTAAAGCGGTTCTGCACTCGTTTGTTTTTCTTTCTACAGATGTTTTTTAAAAGCTGTCAATAGTTGCCAATGCCCCTTTATTTTTATTTTTTTGGCTCCTACCTTGTGCTGTCTGATGTTCTCCCTTATCTCTCCCTGCGTCTATGGGCGGGGTTTCTGCGGGGATCAGTGTCATTTCCGATCTGATCTCCCCAGGAGTCATTGCGCCTATCCGAGGCGAAATCTCGCGTGATTTCGCTTGACCTATCATGTGAAGCTCTCTCCCTGTACTGAGAGCTTCACATCACAACGGGGGCGGTAACTTTCTAAGACGCCGCCCGTTGTCCTGGAAACATGACACATTTCAGCGCTCGTAGCGGTAGCTACTGAGCGTGTGCGTGAACCAGCAATGAATACGGGTTCCTCAGAAGCGACGAATTGGAAGAAGTGATTGCTTGTGGGCTTTAAATGCCCACAAGCAAAATGACATCGGCCGAAGATTAGAAAAATATAAAGAAAGATTTCAATGAAAAACGGACATGGATAGCGGGAGAAGGCAGGAAAGGTAAGCTTATTTTTTTAAACACATCGATTTTAAAGATTTCGAAAAAAAAAAAAAAAAAAAAAATCTTCAGTGCAGAACCGCTTTACGTAGAATGTTAAAAAAGGCAGCAGAAAAGGGCACAAGTATTGTATTTTTATGTGGCTCTTTTTATCTTGACGAAAACTGTGCATTTAGCAGGCCCTATGTGAGAACATGACAAACTATGTATTATTATTATTATGAATGGCAGTTACAATACAATTAAATACAAGAGGGTTTGGTGGGCCCTCAAGTGAGAGACAAGTGATAGAAAGATATTATGTAAGGAATGAACAGATGGAGAAATTCAACCTACAAGCAACAGTTTCTGTCAAAATAGTAAAACAGTTGAATTTGTTGGTAATTTACATAGTTACATAGTTAGTTAGGTTGAAAAAAGACACAAGTCCATCCAATTCAACCACAAATAAAAAAATAAATAAAAATCATACAATCCCATATACCCCATTCTATACCCACAGTTGATCCAGCAGAAGGCAAAAAAAAAAACAGCAGAGCATTCTCCAATTTGCTAAAGCAGGGGAAAAAAATTCCTTCCTGATCCCCCGAGAGCCAATCAGATTTTCCCCGGATCAACTTTGCCTATAAATGTTAGTACCCAGTTATATTATGTACATTTAGGAAAGTATCCAGGCCTTTCTTAAAGCAATCTACTGAGCTGACCAGAACCACCTCTGCAGGGAGTCTATTCCACATTTTCACAGCTCTTACTGTGAAGAAACCTTTCCGTATTTGGAGATGAAATCTCTTTTCCTCTAGACGTAAAGAGTGCCCCTTGTCCTCTTTGTTGACTGGTAAAGTGAATAACTCAACACCAAGTTCACTATATGGACCCCTTATATATTTATACATGTTGATCATATCCCCCCTTAATCTCCTCTTATCAAGGGTGAATAAATTCAGTTCCTCTAATCTTTCCTCATAGTAATGGGCTGCCGTGATTTGTTTAATTGTCTTTAATACCTCCCAACTTTTTGACACCTATCAGCAAAAGTATGCAGGCATAGGACACGCCCCTTGTCACACCCCCTTAAAGGAGAAAAAAAACATGATTGGTTAAACCCACTGTGACGGAATATCCCTACACTCCTCTTGAGTGCGTTCGTCATATATCACTTCCTTCAAGTCTGGATATAGGTATAAGATATTCCAACCGCTCCCAAGCACCAAACGAGACAACACTTGCTTGGTGCCAACATGGACTGATCTTTATTTGACATGTCACACAATTTTATACAGCCAGATGACTAAGACCTAACTTAATTAGCATGAGCTAATTATCTTAATCAACACTGGGCTCCTTCATTCAATTGCAGGGTTAATTAGCACACACAACAATAGGTGAAACACTTCTACAAGCCAGACTATACTCAATTACATAACACAGGTGGCTGGAGTTCATGAGTCATGACATTAGCGTCTCTTGCTAATATGCCAAATACACATACAGCCTGTGTCCCGGCTAGCTCGGCAGGGCGTCACATTTCTCCCCTTTCGGCAGGAGACTAACACAGGAGGGGACCCCAGACGGGTTGACTCCGAAGTTAGTCCATAGTTCCAGTCCTCTAATGCTGGGACCCACCCAGTACCCCAAACAAATTGTTTCAAACAGAGCACGACTCACCCAGCCAACCTCTGCCTCTCTCAAAGAACATATCTGCCGCTGGGGAGAGGCCTGGACTGGCCCTTCTCCCTGGAGTCTTTTCAGCCGCTGGAGAGAAGACAGGGTGACTGGGCTCAGTCCATCATGCTGTTGGGGATCTGGGCCGACAGCCCAGCATCCCTGGGGTATACAGGTGGGGACTGCAGTCCCATCCCCCTTTACAGGAAATCTGCCCTCTGTTAGTTGTGGGCAGAGGCCAGCAGCGCTCTGTTCCGTTGCCAGCAGTTCAGGTGGGTGTAGGAGCTTCCCTACATCATCTCCTCCAGCTAACTGTTGGGGAGAGAGGCCGACTGCCCCAGCTCCCTGGAACTCCGCAGCTGTTGCTGGTGCTGGACAGAGGTGGGTAGCACTCTGCCCTGTTGCCAGCACTTCTGCTGGGGACTCCACATCCTCCCCTCTGGTTAACCGTTGGGGCAGGATGCTGGCTTCCTCCACTCCCAAATTGTGTAGCTGCCATTGGGAAGGGGAGCCGGCTGCTTCCTTTTCCATTCCCTCATCTGGCTGCTGGGACAACATGTCTCTGCTACTGTCTCCCAGGTGCACAGATCTTTGCTGGGGAGGAAAGACCGCTTTCTCCACCCTGGCCGACTGGTGAGGAGGGACAACAAACACCTCCTCTCCCTTCTCCCCCTGTATCTGCTGCTGGGAAGTGATCGCCACCTTCTCACCCTGAGCCTCCATAACTGCCACAGGTGTGGGGCAGAGGTCTTGGACCCTCTGTCCGGTGACCTGCGCTTCAGCTGGAGAAGTTCCTTGTAACTTCACGGATACTGCCATTGGTGCTGGGCAGAGCACAGTGAAGTTTGGCCCTAATACCAGCTCTTCTGCTGGAGGCTCATCAGGTTGTTTTTCCTCAGCAGAAAAGTCTATCAAATCCCCAGTCTCTGCAACTGGTGTCTGGGGATATAGATTCACCATCTCCTGTCCATGGAACCCAGAAGATGCTATCAGTGCTGAGCAGAGGTTGGCAGAGCTCTGGCCGGTTGTCAGCACTTCAGCTTCTGGGATGGCAATTTCCAGATTTTCCACTGCCGATTCCCTGGCATGCTGCTGGACAGGCACATTCCTCCATCCAAGATCATCCCATGCAGAAACAGGATCATCAAGGTCAGTCAGCACTTGCTGCATCCGCCATAAGACCTCCGCGTCCATAGCTGTAGGGGCAGGTTGGCAAAGCACACTGTTACTCTGCCACATTGCCGACTCTTCAGCCAGACCAGAGTTGTCCATTGGTATTTCCTGATAGTCCCAGGCAAAGGGAGCCCAGCCCTGGCACTGAGCAGAGTCTAGCAGCCGTCTGTAGGCGATCTCCAGCTCCCATTCCTGATCGGCCAGAAACTCCAAATCTTCCAGTGCCCAGTGCACTTCCGAGACGTTCAGTAGCCCTTTTCTGAAATCCATGATTTCATCCAACCGCCACTCCAAATCACTCCCAAAGTTAGAGTCTCCTGTCAGCTTCACATACAACAGTCCCAGGCCGCCGTAGCTTAAGCCTTCCGTTGGGCTGTCATCTGCTATCCAAGGGCATGCTTGGGATACATGCCACCGGAGGGCTCTGTAACTCTCATCCAGCTTCATCTCTGCCCAGACCAGCCTGCTTAATTCAGCTGTCTGCTCCTTGTGCGGTTTTTCTCCCAAAAACAGCACCCGCAATCCATACTGCGACCAGTACCTTTCCTGGATGGAGGGGAGAACTTTTCCCTGGTGACGCTGCTCACCGGCTAGCGCTTCCTTCCAGAGTTCGCAGCGAATAGAATCAAACCATCCCAGCAGGACCTGCTCTGATACTGGTCCTCTGTGCTGTAGCTGCATCTCTCGCAACCTCCTCCTGAATTCCTCTTCCATGGCGGCTGGTATCTGTACCTCTCCTCCTCTCCTGCTATCCGGACCTTGGATCCAGGTGGAGGTTTGGATGTCCCAGACTGCAGGAAGCATCCCACTGCTTGCCAACAATGTGACGGAACGTCCCTATACTCCTCTTGAGTGCGTTCGTCATATATCACTTCCTCTCAGTCTGGATATAGGTATAAGATATTCCAACCGCTCCCAAGCACCAAACGAGACAACACTTGCTTGGTGCCAACATGGACTGATCTTTATTTGACATGTCACATTTACAAATGCAGCAATTTAGGAATCAGATGAAAGGTTTAGTGTTGGAAAACAATTTTTGATGGATAAAAAGTGCATTTTATATACATCTACATAGATCAGACCAAAATGAGGGACAAATGAGGAGGAATGAGGGACAGAGGGACATTGCTCCAAATCAGGGACAGTCCCAACAAATCAGGGACAGTCCCTCAAAATCAGGGACAGTCCCTCAAAAATCAGGGACACTTGGGAGCTATGGTCTTTCTACTTGAAATCTTGCAGTTTGTGTGAGTACCTTTTCATACAAAATAAATATGATGCACATTTAAATCATATTATACTATGGAGTTTGTCTCTGTCCTTTTTTTATGTGCCCTGAGGATATTTATGATCCCATTGGTGGAAGGATGAGCTGGGTGATACTGCTGCCACACTGAGGATTACTGATTAAGTGCTTGTTTGGAGATGCTAGTTATCTAATGCTTCGTGTACACGGGACATTTTTACAACCTCTCCTGAACGATTTAACTTGACAGATAGTAACCAACGTTTAAAATGTCTGTTTTGCCATGTTTACATGCCACGTTTGCTTTTGGAAGCGTTTAAATTACATATATATAAATATATATATCTATATATATATATATATATATATATATATATATATATATATATATAATTTTTTTTTTTTTTTTTAAATAGCCAAAAATGAGAAACGCCTGTAAACGCAACACGCTAAATGCGAGTTACCGTGTTTACAGGCTGTTACAGGTATTTGGCGTTTCAAATGCCTCTGAACATCCGATCTGAATGCATTTTTCTGAGTTCGAAAAAATGCTTCTAAACTCAAGTGCCTAAAAAAAGACTATAAACGACCCTGTGTACATGTACTTACTATCTGGTAAGACGCCTGGACACTGGGTGTTGTGTGTCGTTGGGGAAGTGCACTGGATTGCACAGTCTCTTTACAGACTTTGTGAACTGTTGTGCACTTAAGCCCCATATAGTTTTATGTCTTTCGTCTTTGAAGCATGTTGGTTTAAAATCTTTTTCAGATTGTGCACTTATTTGTTTCAGCTTTTGATTGCGGTTGCATTTTCAGACCGACACTGTGCTGAATTTTACTTGTTTATTTATTTAGACACCAAGTGCAAAAAAAAAAGTTTTTTTATTAACACACCAGAACAGACCAAACATCGGATTTTCAGTCAAACCCGAACACTTTAGCGGCGCACAGCATTTTTTTTTAGTAGTAAAAACTATACATATATTTTGCTATTAAATAACATTTCTAATCATATGAAGTTAACAGAAAGAGTCCCCCTCTACATCAGAGTCCACAGAGTTCCCCTTTTACATCTAAACTCGCAGAGATCCCTTTCACTGTAAGGGGGGGGGGGGGCTCTGCAGACTCTGACGTAAGGGAGAATCCTGGGGACTCTAACATAAGGAATGCTCTGGGAACCCTGATATAAGGGTGAACACTGAGAACCCTGATGTACGGAGAGGACTCTGATTGAAGGGGGAACATTGTGGCCTCTGGTGTAAAGGGGAACTCTGATTTAAAGGATGCTCTGAGAAATCTAATTTACCTTAGTGTACTCAGAGGCAGGAGATAGAAGGGGGACACTTCAGTCACAGACAGAGATGGATGGTGAGCTCACTCATCCCTTGGCAGTCAGAACCTCTCATCCAGATGTATCTGAGGCTGATGGACTTCAAATTTCCGGCCCGCACTTTCCTTTTCTAAGGAGTGTGGGCAGACATAGAGGGGTTGGGCCAGGAGGAAGAGGTGCAGATCGAGGCCCTCTCTCCTCTACCGACTCTGTGTGTGTTTGGAGGGCATTGTTAGCGCTAGCTTTGGGTTGCATGAAAGAGAGGGTAACAGACACTCAGCTTAGACTGCAGCCAGCAACCATGTTGTGAAGCCATAGTCCAGTCTGAAAAATGTGTCTGGGTTTCAGGCAGTCTGAAACCTGGACACATGATTCCAAACCCAAACCCGGACAGGTGGCAACTCTACATTTGCACTATTTGTTCTCAAGTAGCATACCACAATGCACAGTAATCCTGCATTGGGTTTATACATAGGGTGCTATTGACAATAAATGATTAATGCAACAAAGAGCAGTATGCAGAGGGCCCTCACTGATAACAACAGTAAAAAACATGTTTTAGAGTTCTGACTTCAGTAAGAAGAAAATGTAGTAACTGACTTGCAGATACTATCAGAAAGCTACTAATTATTTCATTGCAAATTGCAAATCATATTTTTACACAGTTTCTACTACAAATTGTGTTAACACAGGGTTTTATACTTTTGCTGTATATTGTTTTAATACATTTTGATTATTCTGATTTAAAATTGAATTTCTTAGTTCTTACCTTTGGCGTGAACATGTGACGGATGCCATCAATGGAGCCATTCAAAAGCAAAGCGCGCACAAGGAAACAGGTGAGGACCACATACGGAAAAAGAGAGCTGAAGTACATGACCTTGGGGAAAAACACATGGAACAATCTCTAGATATATGCCAAGATTTCACAGGTATGAAAGTATAGTAATGATAAATAGATACATATACATTCTCCATGCTTCTTATAAGGCTATCATTAATAAGCTCACAACACATTACAATCTGACTGTACAAACTCCTTTAGTTCTACCAACAGCTATGTAAGTGCAAGGGCCTACATATATTTGGTATATTTATTGCCTGATCTTCTTTAAAATACTTTCCCAAATAGCATAACATTTTAAATACTCGTAGCTGAACTGCAGCCTTACTTTACCTAATAATATCAGTACCATGTTGATAAGAGAGGAAGGAAGAAAGAAAAATACAAGCCTATCAAACCTCAGCTTTAAAGTACAGCATATCATTTGTATATTTTACCTAAAAAAAAAAAAAAAAAAAAAATAATATATATATATATATATATATATATATATATATATATATATATATATTAGTTTATATTATACTTTGTATGCATTTAAAATTATAATATATACAAACCTTGCCAGAAGACTGAATGCCTTTAATCATGGCAAGGCATACAAATATCCAAGCAACAAGTAAACAAACAGTCATTTTCCAGTTCAGTCCTCCACCTTCTGTGATTGAGTCGGATATATTTAAGGCTTCTCTGTACCAGTAATAAGTAGTTGCAGAACTTTTCTCACACTCCGGCTCAACAACTAAACGAATAATAAAACACTTGAGAAATTAACAACTAATATGAAAGTAAAGTCATCATTAACTTTAAGTATTGATATACAGCAAATCACTGTGTAGACGAACACTACAAACATACTCTAAGTTTTTTTTGTTTTTTTTTAAATAAAAAACAATTGCAATTAGGGTGCACTGTAGACTTATATAGAGGGTTTTCAACATTTCATATTACCTAGGGGCATAACTACAAACCATGAGGGCCCATAACAATGTTTTGATAGGGTATCCCCCTAGCGGCCTCCCTATGAGGACCAAATTTGCAAGGTCTGCTTATTTTTATCCCTCTTCCCCATCATAAAATGCTGCAAAAAACTAAAGTGAATAGCATCTGTAAAAGAAAAAAGTTAGGTATTATGTTTACCATACCTTAGCTTGTACCTAGGTGAGGGTGACGTCCCTATTAGGCATTAGGTTCAGAACAAACTGTGTCCGTTTGGCTCCTGTTCATATAGATGCATGTATTTCTACCCCTTCTATATATATGACAGCTTCTCACTGTCAATGACTGTATCCCTATCAACTGCTGCCATTACCAGGAATCCCAGTCACATAAGCAAAAAGTCAGGAATAGCAGTGATATCACCACCCAAACATGGTCACTGGCCATATTTAAGCAATGCCATTGGCCAGTTATGGCCATAACAATATTTGATCAATGATGTCACTACTACCCCCAACTCTTCCCCATATATAGATCCCAAATATTTTGGGGTTCCTTTGGAGGGGTCTATGTGGCTTTTTAAAAAATAGAAGCCAGAAGGGAAATGACATTTACAGGCAATTTAACCTCCCTGGCGGTAATCCCGAGTGTGGCTCTGGGTTAAATTTCAGTACCATTAGCGGTAACCCTGAGCCTTGGGATTGCATTGCAGAATAATGGTACAGCTTACTTACCTTGTCACCAGGATCCTGCAATGTCCCTCGCTGTGTTTGTGGGCTGTGTCCTCCGCCCAAAGCTCTGTGTTCCGGGCTCCGTTCCCTGCGAGCGTTGCGACTCAAGGGGGTGGAGCCTGGCGGCAAATCCAAAAAGTACACAAAACATGACACAGTAAACTGTAATCTTACAGATTACATTACTGTATCAAATAATTTCACATCCTTTTGTCCCTATATACTGTTCTTTCTGCCTGTAAACTTAAGATTGAACATGGCAACCAAAAAGTGTCCCTTTACATCAAAAGTGGTTTTAGTAAATTAGAATCACTTGCAGAATTGAGCGATAGTGATTAGTGGGGAAATTAATTTTATTATTATTATATTATTATTTTTTATAATTATTTTATAGTTATTTATTATATTATAATTTATGATTTCGTGTTTCAAACTTTATTATACCCGGTATGTCTACTAGACTCTTGTTTGGACAGATTTAAGTGTTTTATTACTAAGAATTACAGGCCTACAATATAAAATTCCAAATTTCTATGCAAAACAATGTACCGATTTGAGACACAAAAATCTGACTAATGCCGCGTACACACGAAGGGACTATCCCGCGGGATTATCCGCTGGACCGAAGTCCAGCGGATAATCCCCACGTGTGTGGGCGCCGGCGGACTTTTTTTGGCCAAAGTACGGCGGACTAAAGTTTCAGGTTTTGTTTTCAAATTATCCGCTGGACTTGGCAGTCCAGCGGATAATCCGTCGTGTGTAGTATGGTCCGGCGTACCAAAAAGGACGCATGCTCAGTAGCAAGTATTTTTCTAGTATTTTTCGTTTTCTAGTCCCGTCGTACGTGCTGTACGTCATCGCGTGAACCGTCGGACTTTTTGCGTGATCGTGTGTGGTCAAGTCCGTTCGCTTTTTAGTCCAGCGTACCCAGCTGGAAAGTCCAGCGGATTGTCCGCTGGACTTAGGTCCGCCGGGAAAAGTCCGTACGTGTGTACGCGGCATAAATCATACCGCCAGGGTGGCTACAAAATTACTGGCCCTGGCCAAATGGAATTTGTAAAGAATTGTTTTGCACTGGTACATGTTTCCTAGAGCACTGCCCACCTTCTTCACAAGCTTTTGCCTACAAGCCCAAAAAAATGGGCAATTTTGATTTGACATATGCAGCTTCCATTGATTTCAATGGGTTCGGCATCCCAACTCTTCACAGAACACCGTCTGAACTGATCCAAGGGCGCTTCGGCAGCAGCGCTTTTAACCCTTTATTCGGCTGCTAGCCGGTATAACAACGGTATATCACCACTAAAACTAGTGGCGCTTTAACGCTAATGCCCCCACCCCAGTGTGAAAGTGGCCTTGCACAGATTTTAACAAATTTGTGAACAATATTTGAGAGAAATAAGCCTTTTGTGTACATAGAAAAAGTCGTAGATCTTTAAGTTCAGCTCATGATAAATAGGGGGAAACACAAAAGTGTTGCGATTAGAAATTTGCTCAGTGCAAATCCAGGAAAACTTTCCCCCTTTTTTTGCAGCAACAGTTTGAAGTGGGGGAGTGGGGTACACTAAATACTGTAAGTGGACCTTGCTTGAAGGGCAAGGTTCATGGTAAAATAAAATATGTATAAATCAAAAACAGGTAGCAGAATAGATGTCAGCGTGATCAGTACATTCCTTGGGATCAGTACTGTGGATAGAAGCTGCCAGAGAAGAGAGGGCAGCAGAGCCTGGAAATTAACATTTTACTGTAATTTTCCATCTAACTATTCTGCTCACAGCTCACAATGCTTTTTTTCAACATCAAATGATGTATTGGATCTCAGGACTTGACTCATATTCTATCCTTTTTCATCACCGCTGAGCATTGTGGTTTAGCGTTCCTGCACACAATTACTCTATAATCATAAAACAGATGTATTTAAATTGTTAAACTTCAACTGTAATGCCAGTTTGTAGCTGAGAATACACAGCTGGATTTTTTTTACAGCCCCAGGTAGACTAGGTTAGGTATACAGGGTTAATTTTGGATTGCCTGGATAGGCCGTGACAGAAGCCAATTAATCTACTCCTGGGGGACCATAGGTTGCAGGAATGAAATTCACATGATTCCCACATCAACACAGACAGTGCCGACAGGGAAATCCCTCCTGCCGAGCAATTGTCTGCTTGGCAGAAGACAGAGATTATCTCTAGCGGATTTAGCAGCCGCTAGTGATAATCGTAAGAGAATCTGGCAGGTTGGTTGTACCCAAGTTGTACCCAAGTTGATTGATCGATCAACTTGGTACATTCAGCTTGCCCATTAACAGTTTGAATCTTGACCGGTTCAGCATTCGAACGTGTATGGCCGGCCTTAGACTAAATGCACACTGGGCTTAAAAAAAACGTCCATATAGAGCGTTTTTGTACACAGTGTAGACGAGCTTAGGAGAATTTCTGCCAGAAAGCTCCAATCAGAAACACAAACAAGAAGGGTTTTTTTCCCAGCCTCTAAACGCTGAGCTCAAAATATGCCTGTAATCACCCTAATGTTCATGGACACATAGGATAACATTGAGCTTCTTCTACAGGCAAAACACAAAACTGCTGTATAATTTTTAAGCCAGTGTGCATGAAGCCCAAAAGAAAGAAAACATGGGAGTGCCATGACTAGTAAATATCCTTAAGACTCTTCCTGTGCATCTGTCATCAACTCTTCTTGACTGAAGATTTCACAGAGAGGCAGAGTCAACTTGCATCCTAAACCAGGTAAATTAATACGCTTATCTCTAGTGCTGGACTTTGCACAATGGATGGTGTAACATTATAGTGCTGCCTTTGGCAACAAAACCCAGATGAATACAATGGTGCCAGCATATGTTTGTTCATCTTTTCTGAGAAGTTTTTAGGGGCTCTCTTTTCATTATAATACATGGTGAAGCACCTAGGTTAAAAGTGATAGCACAAGGATCACTGAAAATGACTACCTCTCATATGGACCTATCAGTATGTTTTCACCCAGGCTTAAGGCTAATAAGTGAAAAACTCTGAAAAAAATAAAATAATATCTAGACACCACATTGCCTCTAAATTAGACTGTGCTGGAGGGTTCAGTCAGGCACTACCCCATTGCCCAATCTTTTGGAACGTAATACTTTGTTAGCACAATATGTCTCTTAAAACATTAATCTAAATTCTAACACACTTTACTGTCACTTTATTTTTACTTTATCTGAATTAAAATTATAAGTAGGTATTATATTAAAAGCTCACAGGTGTTAGAACCATTTTTCACCAAAGGGCACTGATCCCAGGGGAGCGGATGTTGGAAGGACTGCGAAAAATAAAACAGACTCCATCCAATGATGACATTGTAGTAAAGTGCCACAAACAAACAAACCTGTGAAACAAAAACAAAAAAGATAGTGAGTAATCATTAAGCCAGGCAAACAGTATTTTGAGACAGTTTAGCAATTTTAGTCCCTGTGCTTCTCATGACAGGTTTCATTTAAATTTTTAATGAGCATATCTGAGCTCTGAAAGCCCAGTAAGGCTGCTGATCACATTGATGGTTAGAAAGTATAGAAGACAAGAGGATCAGGCTAGCTATTAGTGAAATTGAAAGTGAAAATAACCGCAGTGCCCTATACATACAGATGCTACTAAGTGTCTGCACTTTTGTCCTGTATCTGGCTTAAAATATTTCTATATCATATTTTCTATTTCTAATTCTATTTGTATATCTTCTAGAAATATAAATCATTAAATAGATATGCAGTTATAGGTTTTAATACTTCTCAGGTTTTTGTAGTAGATGAGATAGGAAAATAACAGAAAAGCCAACACTAAATCAACTAAGACTAATATAGCCTTCTAAAAGAAATTAACATTTAACAAAATAAGTATTCATTTTTAGTTTTAGAAAGTTTATTATGGTCCCAGGGGCAGACTGACAACTCATGGGGCCCCCAGGCAATAGGAGATTATGGGGCCCCCAGGCAATCAGAGATTATGGGGCCACACAGTATACACACACACACACACACACAGTATACAATCACACAGTATACACATACATGTACACACAGTATACACAGACATGTTTCTATTGGCTAAGAAGGTACTGGAGAGGTGGGGCAGCTATAATCTCTGGATTTTAGACCAAAAGGATGTCGGTAAGGGACATTTCAGAAACAGATGTAAAAAAACACAGATTTTTACATACTGTCCCTGGTTTTACTTAGGCTGGCAACCCTGATGGGGCCCCCTAGTGGCCCGGGGCCCTCAGGCAGTCGCCGAGTGGTCGAATGGTCAGTCTGCCCCTGTATGGTCCCCTTGTTAGCTACTATATGCTGTTATAAATGAATGTGCTTTAAGTCCGTTTTAATGTTCTTTATGCATGTGACAATCAATTTACATAGCATATGGCTTTTGCAAATAAGTTCCAGGAAAATAACTACTAGCCACATGCTTCTATTCAAATAATACAGCAGATACAGATTTTTACATCAATTAATGTTGACTTGACACCATGTTATCACACAAAATCAACACATTTTAAAAGTATCTTAATGCTACCAATGAAAGCAATTATACTTTAGCAAGCAATGACCTTAATTTCATAATGATGTACAAGATGAGGTTGTATAACTGTAGCCCCTATTGTATCAAATGGTGGCTTTAAAACACCAGCTCCAAAAGAAGAATCAAAATTTAAGATCAGATAAATTGTCAAATGAGACAAATCATGAAATTCCTGAGCTATGTTGAAATGAAAGTACTTGCATATTTATTGATACTGTTCTATATTAGCAATAGTGTACACATATGATGACTTACAATACAGCTTGAAAATCCAATTCCACCCATTTTAGGGCTAATGTAATTCCAAACACCAATACTTCCTCTTCGTATTCTCTGTCCTACAGACAGCTCCAAGAAAAACAGTGGAATTCCAATAACCAGAAGGAGGATTAAATATGGCACCAGGTATGCACCTAAAATAAATACATTAGGTTTAATATAACTTCATAACTTCAGCTATGTCCCTGAAAGGTCATAGCTAATGGAAAAGACAAGGAAGAATCATCATCTAATTTTCTACAAATATACCCACCAGAAGAACCCATCCTACTGTATAGTTTATTTTCCTTATAACTGATTAGCTAATTATAGACTACTAAGTTTTTATCAGATTTTTTTATTTCTGAGTAACTACAATACTACGCTAAAAGAAAAACTATGGTACCTGTGCCATACTAACAGAATTCAAGTAAATCTTTCAACTATTTTACAGATTTATCATTAAAACTAATTCTTAAAAGTAGATATATTTTTTTAGCCAGAAACCACTTCCTTTGAGCGAATCTTTCAATTTGTTCCAGGAGTCTGACATTTCCGACTTCTGACAACCAACCTCATCTGCCTGTTCCCTATTTAATAGGAAAGTCCTTAATGACCAATAAAGTGCTTGCGCCATCAGCCAGTGGGAGCCGGTCGGCAGACCTTATTCGGTCACGAGCCTTCGGCCAGCTTCTGTCAGACTAGCTGCCTTAAAGCGGAGTTCCACCCAAAAGTGGAACTTCTGCTCATTTGTCTCCTCTCCCCCTCCGGTGCCACAATTGGTACCTGTTGGGGGAGGGAGGGAGGGAGGACAGGATACCTGTCTTTGACAGATATCCTGCTCCCACTTCCGGGAGTCTGGGCCGTGGGTCGTGACATCACCGTGGGGCTCCCCCCTCCTCCTCTACCTGTCAGCCAGTAGGAGAGAGGAGCGGGGCCTCATGCATGCGCAGTAGGGTTCCCGGCGTGAAGTCGTAAGGCTACACTGCCAGGAACCCTTACCCGCAATGGTGGCGGCAGCACCCGACAGCTGATGGAAACATCAGCTGCGGTGCCGACATTGCTGGACTCCAGGACAGGTAAGTGTCCTATTGTTAAAAGCCAGCAGTTGCAGTATGTGTAGCTGCTGGCTTTTATTTTATTTTTTTGGGCAGAATACCGCCGAATGCTGGCCAGTTTCTATTGAACAGGCCGATGCGGGCCGGCATTCGGCCCATGTGTACTAAGCTATAACTTATGGACTAATTTTTCTGGCAATATACAGTATCTCACAAAAGTGAGTACACCCCTCACATTTTTGTAAATATTTTATTATAACTTTTCATGTGGCAACCCTGAAGAAATTACACTTTGCTACAATGTGTACAGTGTAAATTTGCTGTCCACTCAAAATAACTAAACACATTAATGTCTAAACTGCTGGCAACAAAAGTGAGTACACCCCTAAGGCCCCTTTCACACGGACAGTCCGTTCAGGTCCGCCTATAAGTTTTTTAGGCGGACCTGAACGGACACTCCATAGACCTCTATAGAGGGACTGATGTCAGCAGTGACATGTCCGCTGACATCCGACCCGCTCCGATCTGAAAAAGTGTGATGGAGGAAAACCCTATTTTTCCATCCGTCTGCGGATCGGATGACGACAGACTCTATGGTCCATCCTCATCCGATCCTCCATAGAGGAGAGCGGCACTCTGACAGGTCCGTCCCTGCACAGAGTGCAGAGACAGACCTGTCATCTGCCTGCTCAGCGGGGATCGCGGGGATCGCTCCGATCCCCTGCTGAGCAGAGCGGGCTCCGTACACGGACACGTCTGTGTGAAAGAGCCCTTAGTGAAAATGTCCAAATTGGGCCCAAAGTGTCAATATTTTGTGTGGCAACCATTATTTTGCAGCACTGCCTTAACACTCTTGGGCATGGAGTTCACCGGAGCTTCACATTTTGGCACTGGAGTCCTCTTCCACTATTTCATGGCGACTTCATGAAGCTGGTGGATGTTAGCGACCTTGCGCTCCTCCACCTTCCATTTAAGGATGCCCGCCAGATGCTCAATAGGGTTTAGGTCTGGAGACATGTTTGGCCAGTCCATCACCTTTACCCTCAGCTTCTTTAGCAAGGCAGGGGTGTCTTGGAGGTGTGTTTGTGGTCGCTATGATGTTGGAATACTTCCTTGCGGCCCAGTCTCCAAAGGAAGAGAATCACGCTCTGCTTCAGTATATCACATTACATGTTAGCATTCATGGTTCCCTCAATGAACTGTAGCTCCCCTTTGCCGGCAGCACTCATGCAGCCCCAGACCATCACACTCCCACCACCATGCTTGATCGTAGGCAAGACACACCATCTGAACCAAATAAGTTTGTCTTGGTCTCAAGAAACCACAGGACATGGTTCAAGTAATCCATGTTCTTCCTTAGTCTGTTTGTCTAAAGTAAACCATTTGCAGGCTTTCTTGTGCATCATCTTTAGAAGAGGCTTCCTTCTGGGACAACAGCCATGCAGACCAATTTAATGCAGTGCAGTGTCTGAGCGCTGGCTGGCTGACCCCCCACTCCTTCAACCTCTGCAGCAATGCTGGCAGCACTCATACATCTATTTCCCAAAGACAACCTCTGGATATGACTCTGAGCACATGCACTCAACTTTTTTGGTCGACCATGGCGAGGCCTGTTCTGAGTGGAACCTGTCCTGTTAAACCGCTGTATAGTCTCCATTTTCTATATTTAGCCTGATTACATTTTCAGCTTTGCTGAAAGAGGCCCATTTACCGTATTTAGAGAGCTTGAATGACTCATCATAGCAAAGACTCATCCCTTATTAGATGGCTCAGTACAATAATTTAATTGGACAAAGGGGGCTAAGAAGCAAGCCTTATCTGCTGTGCTGTATCTTTATCTAACCTAGTGTTTCTCAACTCCAGTCCTCAAGGCGCCCCAACAGGTCATGTTTTCAGGCTGTCCATTATTTTGCACAGGTGATTTGATCAGCTTCACTGGGAATACGTTCTGAGTAATTACCACAGCCGTTTCATCTGAGGGAACTCCTGAAAACATGACCTTTTGGGGTGCCTTAAGGACTGTAGTTGAGAAACACTGATCTAACCTATAGTGCTTTAAGAATTATTTGTCACATGTTAAATGTTTAGTTGTAAAACAAAGTTTATACATTTGTATGTATTGTAACCTTACTTGCAGCAGTAAATCATGGATGAGAAAGGGACATCCAGGAATAGTCCAAGCAGCTTTGTCCTGCACTTCTATTCAGTAATGCAGCAAACAAACAGAGTTTCAATGCAGGAGGACTTTGCACAGCAAAGCATAAAACAAACAAATCATCTGCCCATCTGAGCCACTAACTTGTAAACCCTCAAAAACTTCTGTCAGTCACCGGCCCCTCAGATCCCCCGTTTTACTTACCTGAGTCCCATAATTCCCACACCCTCTCTGCATGGGGTCCCGGCTTTGGTTGGATAGATTGATAGCAGCCATTGGCTCCCGTTGCTTTCAATCAAATCCAATGACGCGGGCGCTGGGGGTGGGGCTGAGTCTGGCATGCGTGTCTATGGACGCCGAATGCTGGACTCGGGAGCGCACCCGCAAGGTAACCCCCTGGAAGAGAGCTTCTCCTAGGGGTTTATCTGAAGTGAGGAAGAGCCGCCAAGGGACCCCAGAAGTCGAGGATCGGGGGCCATTCTGTACAAAACAAGCTGCACATTGGAGGTGTGACAGTATGACATGTTTGTTATTTAAAAAAAAAAAAACTTTTTTGTCAGCAGTCAGCCTTTTCACCAGCAGGCTACCACAGCAGAGAGAACAGGAGAGAGTGTCCATGACATCAGTGAGCTCATATTTATAAATTCCTATAGACATCTGAGACGAATAATTAGGTCTGGCTACCAGGTAAGGACCTAGGAATGGAGGCTTTATTTCACCCAGGACCAAATGTATTAAAGTGTTTGTTAACCTAAAAAAATGAATAAATAAAGATCCTGTTCCTTTAAAGCATGTTATAAAGCACAGCGCTTGTGCTGTGTCATTTGGCCTCCTGTATCACCTGAAATAACTGGCTGATCCTACCTGGATCTGCCCTCCCCTTTGTAAACTGACCACAGTATATCATGGCTGCTAAGCACTGACACCGTGGTCAGTTTATGTGCCTCCATCATCCACTGTGTCTCCTGTCTCTCCTCTGTGCTCTCCTCTGTCCTCTCCCCCCTTCCTTCCCTGACTGTGTCCGTGCCCTCCCCTCCTGCTGCTCAAATTAGTGTTAAATTTACGATATCCTCTCAGTTGATTCATGTAATGTCCCCCCTGTGACTGTGCTTTATAAAAAAAATGCAGCTATATACCTGTTTACAGAGCGCAGAGCGACGTGACCCACTGCCTCTCTCCCCTCTCGCATGACAGCTGCAGCGGGTGGTGCCCGCCTCTTTCCGCCCTCCTGACTGACGTCAGCAGGGGATCCTCTGCCCCCGCCTGCTGCAGCTGTCAGGCTGCAGCAGGAGAGAGAGGAGAGGAGAGAGGAGAGAGCCAGCAGGTCACGTGAGCACCGATCTGCGCTCTGTAAAAAGGCATATAGCTGCACAGTCACAGGGGGGACATAACATGAATCAACCAAGAGGATAGTGGGTTAGGACCAGGTTAATTATCTTATCTTATCTTATCTTAGTTATCTTTATTAATTTAACAGTGGGACGTAAATTTCATTGTTTTACATATATCCACTTCAAAGGGTCCCTCAAAAAGATATTCAATGAGGGTGGCCATTCTTTCATGAATACTTATTTTTCCCTCCAAAAAGGTTGAGAACTTACATACTTAATTTTCCTTCCAAAAAGATTGTGCTTAGGGGGGTGATTTATACTAAATACATGTGCTTGGCCAATCTGGTTTGCTGTATGCAATTCTATGGAAGAGAGGCCTATTTCAGTCCAGAAGTTAAAATAAGAAATTAGGAGGAGCTTTTGGAACACCAAATAACAGAATGAGACCCTCACAAACAGTTTAATGGTAATTATGGAATATATACCTGTATGTGATCTATTGTCATATGTCTCTTCTTTCTTACTGTTTGTATTTAGTACTGTTAGAGCTCACTAATTAAATCTTATAATATACAGATTTTGGTTAACAGCCATAAACTCTGGAGCCCCTCACCATGTGAGAAACCTGGGTGACATAATCTAATTTTCCACAATACTGCCACACAATCTCTCTCTTTCCCTGCCTCTATTCTCAGACATGTGGGAGGAAACACATATTGCCAACATAGAGTGGACATGTGACAGTTCATCACCATTCCTTAGCTTGGTCTCTGGACTGTGTTTTTGTAGAGGCAGAAATCATCTTGTGACTCTTGCATTGTTATCTTTGTTCCAAGCCATCCTTTGTAGAGGTGAATGGTTTGGAATCAATTGGAATGAATTGCCCAAAGTATCATTTTTCAATCACTCTATGGCCTTGACATTATTGAACTGTTCCTCCCTGGAGGAATTACCGTAATTTCAGTTTCCACCATCCACAATCCTGCCAGTCAGTGCCTCACAATATATATATATATATATATATATATATATATATATATATATATATATATATATATGAAATAAGAACCAACTGATTAAAAATGTATGAACTTAAAAAAAAAAGCTAAGTGAAAATAACCCAAAATAACCCAAATCCAGTTTCTTACCTCCTCCATTTTTCTGGCATAGATATGGGAATCTCCACACATTTCCCAAGCCAACTGAAAATCCCACTTGTGCAAGAATGTACTGGAGTTTACTGTTCCATGCAGGTCTCTCATCTTCAATATCGGAGCCTTCTTCAATGTCTTGGTCTTTATCTATCTCATCTTGGACCATTAACTCACTCTTTTTGAAATTTTCTTCACATGAATCCTCATTGGATAGCAAATCTTTAACTGATTCCACAACATCATCGTCCAGCTCTCTCTTTGCTACTTTACTGTTCTTAGGCATCTGAAGTAATGAGACAGTTTCTGAGTTTGCTTAAGATATTAAGATTTGAAGTCCTCAAGAACCACTTTTTTATAACCAAAGTCAATTTTGGTAAAGAAGTGTTGTAAAAATGTTCACTGCTGCTTTTACTTCTAAAGTGTCACCCAAAATATATTTTTTTTAGAGATCCATAGTAACTTGGAACCTAGAAAAGAAAAATATATTTCATCACTTTGAAAAAGATCTTGAAAATGTTTAATAACAACTATATTCTTACAGTGCATTGGGGTCAATTTACTAAAGAATTATAGGCTGCTCACTTAGTAAAGTGACCTTTACTTCGCTTAATGGGTAAAGTTAAGCTGTGTTAACTTCTATCATCTAATTGTGTGCAAGCAAAAATCCAATTTTTTTCGTCCTAGGACATCCAGCATATGCTCTGTACATTTGCTCGGTAGGTCAGCAGGCCAGTTGGGGCTCGGCCTCATTCAGCAGTACCGCCCACTTAATGCAACATGCCTGATTTTTGCAGCAGACACACCATGGGTACAGCCCTGAGTGGCTGAATTTCTGTTTAAGTGGGTGGTCCGGGGACCTCCTCCTTTTACCACCCCCTGGCCATCCATGTGAACGAACCCTTACTGTCAATATAAGCTGGAATCACACTCATACATGTGCGTATAATAGTGTAAGTGAGCTATATTAATGAATGGAGTCAGTCATGGAAAATAACTAGAAGCAGGACAAAAGTTCTCATTGTTGCATAAAGGGAAGATAAAAAATGTTCAGTGTTAAAGCATAGATGATTTTGAAGCAGGACTCCCAATATAAGTTAAACATGGAGAGCCTAATCATAAACCTGCTTAAAGTCATTTACCAGCTTTAACGCCTTTACAGTAATCATGAAAACATACTGCACAGAATATTTATTAACTACTTGGTAAATTCCAAGCATGGGATTAAAGCGAATGTAATTTTGGTTAGGGAGGATTATTTTACTTTAACGCTTTCATTGTGAAAAGCGTAAATCCTTTATTCACCGGACACTCCCCTTACTCTAGAACATCTTAGGTAGTGGAATATGCTGAATTCTTCCACAGCATGATGTAGCTAAACTGTATGCGTTACCTTAGAACTATACATTCAGCACGGGTTTACCACAAAGCAAATTCAACCCTTAATATTTTTCAAGTGTTTAATCAGATCATACTCAATAATTACATGTAGACATCCACTGTAATTTTACTATCATTTTTCTTGATGTTTTATATTTAAAAAGGACCAGCCATAAATGGTCCTATGCGAGAATCAAAATATTTAGAGTTATTACTATAACATACTATAATATGAGGTCAAACCTAAACACTTTCCATTTGTAATGCAATAAGGCAGGTCTTAGAACTACATAGTTGATGGTAAATCTAAGACCCCTTTCACGCGCGTTTTTCAGGCGCTACAGCGCTAAAAATAGTGCCTGCATAGCACCTGAAAAAACCCACAGCTGCAAACCCAGTGTGAAAGCCCGAATGCTTTCACACTGGGGCGCTGCGCTGGCAGGGCGTCACAAAATGTCCTGCAAGCAGCTTCTTTGCAGCGGTGGAGGACCGGTGAATACACTGCTTCTACACTGCTCCGGCCCATTGAAAACAATGGGGCCGGGCCGCCATACCGGTGACAAAGCGCCACTGCAGCGGCATTTTGCGGGCAGATTTAACCCCTTTTCGGCCTCGAGGGGTGTTCAAATCGCCCAGCTAGCGGCCGAATAACGCCGCTAAAATGACAGTAAAGCATCGCTTTTTAGCGCCACTGACGCGTGGGGCAGCTCAGTGTGAAAGGGGTCTGTGGTGCAGGCAGAAGTAGAATAATGCTTACACGTCACAGCTTATCAGCCTCTATTCAGATGAACTTTTAAATCCAAGTCCTGATATTGCAGAAGAAAAGGAGGAAATTCAAACATGCACACATTTCATCTAATGGCAGATGGCTTTTTGTAAGAACCCTAAGCCTGCATTCTTAAGAGAGCAGAGCGTATGTCAGGTAATGTCTGTAGCATTTTTTTTTTTTTTATGTTTTACAGACATTCTACAGGTGTATACTAGATGTTTTACAAGTGGGTTTGCAATGTTTAAAGCATCAGCAATTTGCTTCCTGAGCTAGGCAATGGGAGGAGAGCAATTCTTTAGGAGATGAGGCTTCCTCAGATGTAAAAATGCATGCTAAAACGGGGAGTAATGTGCATTTACTGACACCTCTATTGAAGTCTATTAGGCTCAAAAAACCTGAATACCCTCTACAAAACACTCCTGTACCATTTTGAACATAGGATGTACAGCGTAGAGTGACTGAGCATACAAGTATGAAGAGGGACTATTGGAAAGGATGGAATTCTACATGTTAAGTATAGTCAGGTATAATCATGTATGTGAATAGGTCTAAGATCAATGATCTCTATATGAGCTTATTTCTTTACTCCATCCACTTTCAGCTGTGAAGCAAAAACAGAGTAGATCAATAAAAAGCAATTGTGCATAAGACCAAACTTTGCTTCTGAGGTTTATAAACTGATTATACAAATACAATTGGTTAGACTATTATACGTTTTTACACTCTACATTCCTTAACACAGTTCTTCACAGAAGATTAGCCTAATACTTTTATAACATTTACCAAAACTTTTCCTTTGACATGAGCACACATCTCATATCTTCTGCTTCAAAAGTGATTTAAAAGAGAAAATAATTTGAAAAGACAAAGTATTCTGAATAATCATAAATATCTTATTCACATGACATTTCCAAAAAGAACTTCAAAGCTATCGATACAGTTGTCTGAGAAGCCTGCCAAAAAACGGAACAGTCCTGGTGTTCCCATCATGTGACAGCAATCTTTGGAGGATTAGACCAAAAACATCTTAATTATTTTATATGACTTCTACAGTAGCCATAGCAATGTGCTGCCAGTGCTTACATTCCATGGCAGAGTTTTTATCAACCATTTATTACTAGTTTTTTTTTTTTTTTTTTGGTCTTAACTATTAACTATAAGCATTCCTTGCTAATTTAATATTGTCCTTTAGATGGTCCACTCTCTTTAACCTTCCATCTGAGCTTTTCTTTACAATATATTGTAGACTTTTTTAGATATTTTGTAGCATCATGTAAGCTACTGGCAAGTAATAATAATAATAATATTAATTATTATTAATTTGTATTTAGTTATTATAGGTACTTATAATGCACAGACAATTTACACAGCACCATACATATACAGTATATTGTACATTCATATTATTATTATTACATATTAGTAGTATTATTTATATTATACCACTGCTTTCACTAATATCACTACTTCTGCTACTACCGCAACTACTTCTACTTCAACTACCTATACTACTACTTCTACCACTTCTATGAATAACAATAATAATCATAATAATACTGCCAAAATGCTAGCTATTTCAGTAATGTCTTCTGTTGGAGTTAATAATAATGTCCCATTTTCAGTTGGAATTATTTGAAGCCTTTTCCTAAATCAGTATGTAGCACTTACCCCCGAAGGAGCTGCTGGTTTTATTTGGGCTTACCATTACCCCCCTGCTTGCATCTCCGTCTTGGGGATCCAGTGGAAAGTGGCCCAAAAAATGTTGAAACTGACACTGAGTCCTCTTTTGGGTTATTTATTTAGAATAAAGACAAAGTCTCTCAATAAAGGGTAGAGGGTTTAGGGGTGAGTTCAGGCACCTGGTACTGTGGGTTCATGTTCTCTTTTAAGGTCTAGAAGACAATAGTTCCTCTCAGTAGACCCAGCCAGCACCGGATAAGTCCCTCTCACTGGACCTAGCAGCCGGTGGGGTATTTAACACAGTCTCTGCCACAGACGTGTTGATTTAAGCTTAAAGCGGTTCTGCACACACTAAATTATTTTTTTGTTTTTTCTTGTCACGTTAAAAGTATTTAGAGTCTTAAAATAAACTCACTTTTTTGGTGTCCTTCTGGTATCCATATCCGTTTTTTAGAAAGATCTGCACTTTTAAAATACAAACAGCAGCAATGTAATTTTGCTTGTGGGCATTTGAAACCCACAAGCATTCACTTCCTTGTTCCCTTTCGTTATGGGAACCAGTATGCCTCACGTCCTTAAAATCTTGTGAGATTTCGGGTCGGACGTCCGTAAATCTCGCGAGATTTCGGCCGGAGATCCGTCTCGCAAGATTTCGGCCGGAGATCCGTAAATCTCGCGAGATTTCGGCGGATGCCCATAAATCTTGCGAGATTTCGGTTGAATGTCCGCACTGACTCCTGGGATGAATGACACCAGATCCCAGGAGACAGTGCGGCATAATGAGGATCCCCGCACAGACCCCGCCCACCCCCGAAGAGACAGAGGAAGACCGGCAGCAATTACAAGGTAAGTAAAAAGAAAAAAAAATGCCCATTTAGTACTCTTTGCCAGATTTGGAAGGCAAAGAGATTTACTAAAAAAAGTGTGTGCAGAACCGCTTTAAGCATCACTGAGAGATTGAAGAATATTTCCATACAATATCAGTCTCTTTCAGCCGAACCGGCGGTACTGTAGGTATAATGATCCGGGTTGCGTCCTTCAACTAAGTCTCCAGGCTCCTTCAGAGAAATCAGCCTTGTGCAAGGTGCTCCCCCAGGTCCTTCAGTTTCTGGGCCTCTCCCTTCAGATGAGACTGCACCGGACCATCCCTGGTTCAGTAGGCTCTAAAATTCGCTCGGGTCTATCCTCTCAGTTGCGTCGCCTTGGGCCAACCAGCCCCGAGACACAGGATGCATAGTCCCGCACCCCAGGCCAGGAGGGCCATGGGGCTGGATCAAGAAAGACCACCAGAACCAAACAGACAGAAAAAAAAAACAAAAAAAAACGCTACGCTGGTGTTGGTACCTTAAATACCATCTCCCAGAATGCACAGCAGGAAAACACTCCCACTGGGCTGGTTCCGAGCAGTAGGTGGCATTCAATGCATCCAGCTAGACTGCCTTTCTACTCTTTGCGGCGGTGACAGCGACACTTACAGTCAAGTAGAAACCCAGTGCAACCCGGCTGGACTGGTACAGAAACCAGAAATTTAGAGAAATTAGCCTGAAGCCCAACTGTGGCTTCAGGCAACTTAATTTTGAAAAACAATATTCCAGTTTAACTCTAACTAGTTTAAAGAATATCCCCCCCCCCACCCATCCACCCCCCCTATGCTTACTAACCTATGTAAGAAATATGTATATACCTATCTATAGCCCAATCTGGTTTGGTCAGATGACCACCCCTGTGTCAGCCAGCAGCAGCTACAGGGGACAGGAGAGAGAGAGCTCCAACAATGACTAGTAAAGCCTGAAGTGGTAACATCACCCATAGACTTTAATGGTCCATCCATTGTCAGAACTTCCTCCAGTCCCCTGCGCATGTCTGGACAGGAGCGGCCTGAAAATACGTAAGTATGTACATCTTTCTTACTTAGTAAGCATAGGTGTTAGGCAGGGGGAGGGGGCAGATTTAAGAGTTGTTGGGGTTAAGCTTGATGTCTATATTAAGGAAGACCCTTTCCACTGACCTTCAATGTAAAGGGAGCCATTTTATACTAACTGTGCACTAGGTGTCAAAAACACTAAGTATACTACATTATTTCTTTTTTATTAACTATATTTAAAACTTACTGATTACTCTAATTTACAGTGAGCTTTAGAAACAATCATTTGTAGCTGTGGTGGTTCAAACTCCTTCAAAACTACTTTGATGGACATAAAAATAATTAAATAAATAAATAAATAACTGATTAACCACTTCAGCCCCGGACCAATTGGCAGCCAAAGGACCAGGCCCCTTTTTGTGATTCGGCACTGCGTCGCTTTGACTGACAATTGCGCGGTCGTGCGACATGGCTCCAAAACAAAATTGGCGTCCTTTTTTTCCCACAAATAGAGCTTTCTTTTGGTGGTATTTGATCGCCCCTGCGGTTTTTATTTTTTGCGCTATAAACAAAAATAGAGCGACAATTTTGAAAAAAATGCAATATTTTTTGCTTTTTGCTATAATAAATATCCCCAAAAAATATATAAAAAAACATTTTTTTTCCTCAGTTTAGGCCGATACGTATTCTTCTACATATTTTTGGTAAAAAAAATCGCAATTAGCGTTTATTGATTGGTTTGCGCAAAAGTTATAGCGTTTACAAAATAGGGGATAGTTTTATAGCATTTTTATTAATATTTTTTTTTTTACTAGTAATGGCGGCGATCAGCGATTTTTATTGTGACTGCGACATTATGGCGGACACATCGGACATTTTTGACACATTTTTGGGACCATTGTCATTTATACAGCAATCAATGCTATTTAAATGCATTGAAATCTGTATAAATGACAGTTGTAGTGAAGGGGTTAACCACTAGGGGGAGGGGAGGGGTTATGGGCTGTGACGTGTGTGTTTTTTTTTTTACATTAGGGGGCGGGACTGAAGTCTGACGTCATTGATCGGCTTTCCCGATGACAGGGAACAGCCGATCAATGACAGGCAGAGTAGGAAGCGCGGGGAGAGGTTTGTTTACATAGACCTCTCCCCGTTCTTCAGCTCCGTAACCCGATCGCGGGACACCAGCGGCGATCGGGTCCGCTGGTCCCGCGGCCGGGGTCACGGAGCTCCCGACCGGGTCGCGAGCGCGCCACTGGCGGCGTGCGCGCGCGCGACCCACAGGCAGGCACATGCACGATCACGTACAGGTACGTGATTTTGCCTGCCCGTGCCATTTTGCCGCAGTATATCTGCGTTAGGCGGTCGGGAAGCGGTTAAACCACTTTTATTATGATCATAGAAGCCGGTTCCAAAGAATATCTGACAAAACCAAGTTCTGAGTAATAAAAATAAAAAAAAAAATATAAAAAGATTTTCTGAACTGCAGTTAAATGGCTTGTAGACCATAGAAAGGATTAAAATCAGTGAGGCTTAGTGGTTGGACAGCATGTTGTCAGCGGTTAATGCTGTTGTCTTGTAGCTGTGGGGTCTTGAATTTTATTACCAAACTCAGCAGGGATTGTATTTTTCCATGTGTTTGTGTGGCTTCCTCAAGATTTCTGGTTTTCCGCTAAATTCCAAAGGCTTACTGGTGGTGATGAATATGTCAATGTTATATGAATAAAAAAAAATACATAAAAAAAAAAGTTTATAAACCACATCCACAATTAAAATTTTGTTCGTTCAAGAAAGATTTTCCATCGTGCTCTTATAAGTTGGGTTGTTTTGTCACTGTTGGTAAAAATGAGCATCTATTTGACCTCACCAAATATTAGAAAATTGAACAAACTTTCTAAAAATAAAACTTTTCACACACACTTCTACTGGTGTATGACCAGCTTTGGTCTCTACACTCACCCAATATCAGTATATGCAGTCACTTGTGCCCATCAAATTGGCAGGGAGGAGCGTTAGTCTGAAAATCATCACACAATTGGGTGGGATCAGGGGGCACTCTCTGCACCCCGGGCCAACCCTATTTTGAAGCCTATTAGAGCCTCTGGGATAGGAATCCATGAGTCCAGCATCCTGAAAGGGGCCGGGCGCATGGATGGGAGGCACGCCCGTGTGCGCCCACAATGCACAAGCCGCCCCTGTACTATGCACTGTTACTGTACTAATGACACTGGTTGGGAAGGGGTTAACATCTTGGGCAAAGAAGGGGTTAAATGTGCGTCTAACTATGTGTGTAATGTGCAAAGTGTGCTGCTTTTACTAATAGATCTCTAAGTTTCTCCTCTCTGCTTTGCAGGGATGAGAAACAGAGACCGTACCCTCTGTACAGAACTCTGTTATTTGTCAACACAGAGCTCTGGGCTATGATTGTACACAGCCGCTCAGCAGGTCCTGGCCGTGAATCATCGCCCAGGACTTGCTGACAGGCTACCGCTGTGATTGTACATATGCGTGCACCCCAAATCCAGGAGCTGGCAGCGATGTACGGATATGCCACTTTACCTGTACAGGCCACAGTACATTTTGGGCAGGCGGTCCATATTGGCTAAACAACGCCACAATTTTTTTTAGCATCAATACAACCTTGGGCACCATGTAGGCCGGCCACTGGTGTCCTAACAACCAATGACATCATCAGTTGATAAGGAGCATGTTGGGCGCCTGTACAGTATCCTTGTTTGCCCCTCAGCTTTGTGAGGGAGAGAGAAACTGAGAGAAATGCTGGGATACTAGTCAGTAGCAATGTGTAAAGGTATATTTGCTTTGAGAAAACAAATCACTACTAATGTTGGATATACTACATCTGTTGCTGTGTTATGTAAAACTATTAGTTACATTTTTTACATTTTAAAATGGGGTGCCTTGACTCCAAAAAAGGTTGAGAAAGACTGGATTGTACACATTGACAAGAGATGCATAAACTGATGATGCTACTAGACGATAGACTTCAGCACCAGTATAAATTATGAAACACCAGCAAAGCATTGCATCAGTCTGGTTTGTGCCTTGCTGCCAATTACCCTTATTGGAACCCAATCAATCAGTCACTGCGAAAAGCAGGCTTTATATAAGGACTGCAATACAGCATGTCCTACAAAACATTATAATTTATTCTACAACCAATTTACTTTTGCATTCAAATACATTTGTAAGCACAATTTAAACTACAATTGGATACATAAAAAATTGTAAATGTCCACAGGCACCTCAATAGGCACCTATATATACCATAGCAGCGCTACTGTCATTAATTATTATGAACAGCTTTCATAAGGTATTCCCATATGAGAAAAGATGTAAAACAGAGGGTGATAGTCAGTGCAAAAGACACAGATGGTGATATAAATGTGGAGTTTGTTAAAGTGCACCTCACACCAGAGATCCTTAAAACATGCATCACACTCCCCTTAGGGGTTCACACTCACCAGAGAGTTAAAAAACATCAAGCGTTGGAATGTTTTTAAATGACCGTCATCCTCCTACATGGATAGTGTCAGCGCTGCAAATCGTCTCCACTGTGTACTCGAATAAAGGGAAGAAAGCTCCTAATAGCTTAATTCCGTTTTAAATCCTTTATTACAATTTCCACTGATACACTTTAAAAAATCCAGCAGTATCCAATGCTACACACTGTAGCGTTATTCACAGCATGGGATTAACATGAGAGACACCAATACTAAGAAGCCGGTATTTACCGCTTACTTCCGGTTTGTCTCTTCCTGGCTGTGGAATGCAAAATATCACTTCCGGTTGCTTAAGGTCACGCACTGACGCGTTTCACCATCACGACTTCATCTGAGGGCGTGGCCTTTACGGCACAGTGCTCAGATATTTATGTCTACAGACTGACGCAGATTGACTATCCCAATCTCTTAACCACTAGCCGCCCAGCGCACGACAATGTACGTTGGCACAATGGCACAGCTGGGCAAATGGGCGTACAGGTACGTCCCCTTTAAATCGCGGCATTCTGGGAGCGCATCCGCCATGTACTCCGTGACCGTGGGTTCCATGGACTTTATGTCCCCGAGGGGCCCGCAATCGTGTCACGGAGGGGAAGAGCGGGGAGATGCCTTTGTAAACAAGGCATTTCCCCGTTCTGCCTAGTGACATGACAGGGATCTACTGCTCCTTGTAATCGGGAGCAGTGATCAATGTCATGTCAGTGATTGCCCATCCCCCCACAGTTAGAACACCTCCCTATGACAGACTTAACACCTTGATCGCCCCCTAGTGTTTAACCCCTTTCCTGTGTCATTTACACAGTAATCAGTGCATATTTTTTATAGCAAAAAGTAAAAAATATAGCTTTTTTTTTCAAAATTTCGCTCTTTTTTTGCTTATAGCGCAAAAAAAAAAAACGCAGAGGTGATCAAACACCACCAAAAAACTCTATGTGTGGGAAAAAAAGGACGTCAATTTTGTTTGGGGTGCAACGTCGCACGATCGCCCCATTGTCACTTAAGGCGACGCTCTGGTCAGGAAGGGGGTAAATCCTTCCGAGGCTGAAGTGGTTAAAGTGCACACGGAACAGACGTCAATACACCACCTAGGAACTGGTATACATAGCATTGTATATCTAAATCTTATTACAAATTATACTGATCTGATTTTTAACTTTGTACCAATTGTGTGTTAATACACTATGAATAGGGAGATATAATAGTATGATAAATACAATATGAATTTAATCGGCTTAATGCACTATTATGATGTAAGGATATATGCTGTTTTATTTATGTGTTATGTACATTTTTTATGGTACTTTGGTTGTATTATGAATTGAGGTCTTAATAAGACCAATGTACTGTGTCATGCAGAGGTACGGTAGTATTCTGTTTTGGATGCAGACTGGTGCGGATTGATTGCAGTGCTATGTATACCAGTTCCCGTGTGGTGTATTGACGGCCGTTCCATGTGCACTTTAAGAGATTGGGACCGCCGTGTGCTGGCATAGTCAATCTGCGTTGCAGTCTGTAGACATAAATATTGGAGTGTCGCGCAGTAAGGCCAAGCCCTTAGATGAAGTTGTGATGACGAAACGCATCAGTGCGTGACCTTGCTGCGACCGGAAGTGATGTTTTGCGCTCCACAGCCAGGAAGAGACAAACCGGAAGTAAGAGGTAGACTCCAGCTTCTTAGTATTGGTGTCTCTCATGTTAATCCCATGCTGTGAATAACGCTACAGTGTGTAGCATTGGATACTGCTGGATTTTTTAAAGTGTATCAGTGGAAATCGTAATAAAGGATTTAAAATGGAATTAAGCTATTAGGAGCTTTCTTCCCTTTATTCGAGTACACAGTGGAGACTTAGAGATTTGCAGCGCTGACACTATCCATGTAGGAGGATGACGGTCATTTAAAAACATTCCAACGCTTGATGTTTTTAACTCTCTGGTGAGTGTGAACCCCTAAGGGGAGTGTGATGCACGTTTTGAGGATCTTTGGTGTGAGGTGCACTTTAACAAACTCCACATTTATATCACCATCTGTGTCATTTGGACTGACTATCCCCATCTTTTCTCAAAAGGTAATACCTTATGAAAGCTGTTCATAATAATTAATGACAGTAGCGCTGCTATGGTATACATAGGTACCTATTGACATTTACTATTTTTTATTTATATAGTTTATGAATTCAAGCGGCTGCTACTTTTTGGAAATATTGGAAATATTTATATGTTTTAAAGTTTGAGGTTCCATAAGCGCCGAGGTAGTGGATATAGGCCTATTTTCAAGTTTTTTTTTTTTTTTATATATACAATTGGATACTGAATTAATAATCAAAGCAATAACTGAAAAAGAAATCTATGAAAAGATTATTGCATGTGTATTATGTATTAAAACATAAAGCTTATTAGATCACTAAATTCCAAGCCTCTTTGGTTAAACTCATTACACGTTCAAGATTGCACTGTCACCTACTCCATGCAAAGCTATATGGAATGTTTAAAATACTGTTATGCAGTGTTGTTATGAATATCAACCTATATTGTTACACAAGTTTATACATTATTATGAATAGTGTTGTTTGTTAAAGTGGTTGTAAACCCTTTACAACCACTTTTACCTACAGGTAAGTCTATAATAAGGCTTACCTGTAGGTACCGTGAATTTCACCTAAACTTGCACAGTTTTGGAGATATTCACTGTATACTTATGTGCCAACGTCATTGGCACATGCGCACTGAAGAAACGGCACATGCGCACAAGCGGGTGACGTAATCGCGGCTCCGGCCAATCACAGCGCCCACGAACTTGGAAGTAACATTCCAGAAATATTTTGCCCGTCAAAAGCAGTGTACGGGGACCACTGCAACAGGATAATTTTAAGGTAAGTATTTCATAATGAACTTGTATGCGATGCATATTAGCTCATTATGCCTTTGTCTTGGAGGTTGTTTTTTTAAGGGTTTACAACCACTTTAATACAGTTCACAGTTGTGTGTTTTTTTATTTTATCTTATTTTATTAAGAACATTTCAAGTAACAAAATGTACGTAGACACACTGGACAACTGCTATAACATGTAAGTAAAAGTGAAACTATGAAAATGGGGGGCTATTAGTACAAAATCTAAATTAATATTTTTCTTTATTTCTGTGTTTTCATGTGGGCTTTAGCCTCACCCTACCCTTTAGCTGCATTCACACATAGGAATTTTGAATCGCGGGCAGAATCGTCGTGGTTCTGCATGCAATATTAAACGTCCAGGTGCGAATGACAAATCACACAAAGCACATTTCAGATGCCATTCATTTGCATAGCACCTAAAAACGCAGTGCAGCTTTGCCGCTATTTTTGCTGCAAACCAAATTGCATGAAGCTTGTCACCCCAAAAAAGGTTTCTATCTTTATCACACGACAATCGCAGCAGAACTGCATCGCGTTTTTTGTGGTGCTTTTCAAATGAATGGCATCTGAAATTTGTCATTGTGCGATTTGTCATTCACACCTAGGCGTTTTGTAATTGCGAGCAGAATCACTGCGAAAATGCAGCCTTAAACTGCCAAAACATTTTTTTTCTTAGTTTTAGACAGAATAGGAGAACCCTTGTTAATTTTTTGCCACTGTAAAACAGAGAACAGAGAGGCGCCACCAGGTTAAAATTGTTTCTCTCTGTTCTCTGTTTTACATGTACCTTGGAGTTTGCTCTCGACTTCCCTTTTGAAGGCTGCCCTGGACTGTTAACTTGCCTGCATATAACAAATGAAAGGTTCTGTTTCCATGTACTTTATACTATATTGATAATGGACCCTCCTTCCAACATAATGTCAGTGATGCAAATCTATATTGGATTTACAAGGGGTCATAAATATTGATTATTTGTAACAGCGCCATCTATGTATATGTTTTTTCTATACATTTTTTGCCACTACCTGGGTCTTTATTGGTGAGAATTGCCCTGGCTTTCTGTCCTGCCATCAACATTTTACCAGACAGGAAGTGAGGGGAATTTTCCAATATCTCCAACACTGACAGAAGTAAAATTGATTTTCTTTATTAGGGCATGGAAATAATAGATGCCTTATCAGAATTTTTTTTTTGTCTGTGCCCCTGTTGCAGATTTTTGCTTATTTTCTGTTTGGTGAAACCATTGTCAGCAGGACAGGAAGCGAATCTCTGTAACAGAGCCCTGGACAACAGTAAAAACCCCATCAGTAGATCTCATCCTTCTGCATTCTATCCAAAGGAGGAAAAAAAAGTTTTTGGATTGGCATACATTTTAATCTTTAACCTAATTCTTACAGTTTTATACTCCAAAAATAATCTATACATCTCCACTACTTAATTGCCCTGTAAATTTTATTTCATGAAATCGTTTTCTACTGTGTTTTTCTGCCTCCTTGTAATATCTACAGTGAGCACTCAAACTTCTCCTTTCCCCCCTCACTTCCTTTTGTTTGGAGTGAACAGTGCAGGTTAGTTGCGGTCATGTGTACTGCTCTATGCACACTACACATCCCATAGTCTATAGTCCCTAGGTTATTTGATAGCCAGCAAGAGAGGTTGACTGCACACTGTACAGTGGGACCATAGAGAATGAACATAGCCACACTCTAATGCCGCGTACACACGGTCGGAATTCTCGTCTGAAAAAGCTCTGATGGTTTTCCCGTCGGAATTCTGACGGAATTTCGCTCAAACTGTCTTGCCTACACACGGTCACACCAAATTCCGACGGTCTGTAACACAGCGGCATAAAACACGTTCGACAGCACTATAAAATGGAAAGTTTAATACTTCCGAACATGCGTTGAAAATCCGATAGAAAGGTTTTCCGTCGGAAAAATTGAGAACAGGTTCTCAATCCAAAGTCCGTCGAAAATTCCGACAGAAAAAGACCGATGGGCATACACACGGTCGGAAAATCCGTTGAAAAGCTCCCATCGGACTGTTTCCATCGGAAATTCCGACCGTGTGTATGCGGCATTACAGAAAGGCAGATCACAGCAGCAGCAAAAAAAAAATCAGGAGATTTTGCAGGAGGCTGAGAGCAAGAGAAGGGGCTTTTTTTTTAGCTAAGAATACATATTTGAATATTTGTTTAAATCAGTTTAGTATCACTTTAAGATTAAGCCCTTTAAAGTAATGCTTTAAAGTTGAATTATAGTCAAAACTTTTTTTCTCATTTTGGATAAAGTAAAGAAGAATCATAAACCCTGTCAGTTTATTTTTTGGCATCTGTGTCCCATTTGGGACATTTCCCTTCACTTCCTGTCCCACAACTAAAGCAGGAAGTGAGACAAAATCCCCACAAATTAGGGTTATCCCTTTGGGGACCCCCAGGTCATAAGAACTAGTGTCCCCATTGGAATATTTCTTCCCCATTAATTTTCTGGGGACAACCCAAAATTTGGGGTTTTATTTTACTTTCACTTGAAATGATAACAGTAAACCGGTCAAATAGAGAGGATAAATCTCCCTAACGGGGCACAGACAGCCATAGAAACTTGACATGTGTTCTAATTCATCTCCACTCTGTACATCTCCACTCTGTACTTTAAATTTAAAGCCTAAAATATGACTTTATGCTGAAAAATAAAATAGGCAAACAAGCAGGATTTTTATTGTGTTGTCTCTTCTGAATTTAAGTGGTAGTAAACTCTGTTTTATTATTTTTACTTACAGGTAAACTTGTATTAAAGCTTACCTGTAGGTAAAATGAATATCTCCTAGATATTCTAGCAAGCAGCAACCAGTGACGTCACCGGCGCATGTGCTCTGAAGGAATGGCATACCCTGTGTGTCACGGCTCCACCAGTCAGAAGTAGGGATGGGCCGAACGGACCCCTGTTCAGTTCGCACCAGAACATTCGAAATACCACAAAAGTTCAGACCCGAATAACGATCCCCATTAAAGTCAATGGGACCCGAAGGTCAAAAATAAGTGCCCATTTTGAAGGCTTATATGCAAGTAATTTGGGCATACAATGGTTATAGGGGTCTGGGTCTTGCCCTGGGGGGCATGTATCAATAAAAAAAAAAAGTTTGTGAAAAAGTTAGTGAAAAACGTAATTTTTAAATGAGCAGTGATTTTTTGATGTTTAAAGTGAAAGCATAAGGCTACTTTTACACTGAGCTGCTTTACATGCTCTACAGCGCTAAAAATAGTGCCTGCATAGCACCTGTAAAGAGCCTCTTCTGTCTCTCCCGTGTGAAAGCCAGAGCGCTTGCAGGACGGTAAAAAAAAGTCCTGCAAGCAGCATCTTTGCAGCACTGTAAAAGCGGTGTATACACCGCTCCTAAACCCCCCCCCCCTTCCCATTGAAATCAATGGGGCAGCGCCGCCAAACCGCCAGCCATGCAATGCTGTAGCAGCACTTTGCAGGCGGTTTTAACCCTTTTTTGGCCGCTAGCGGGGTTAGCGCCGATAAAACGACGGTAAATCGATGCTAAAAATAGCAGCGCTTTACCACTGACGCCCCCCAACTCCCCAGTGTGAAAGTAGCCTTAAAATGAAAAATTCCTTCCAATATAGCGCCTGGGGGGTCCCCTTAGTCTACCTGTAAAGTGGCAGATCTGTACCATGTCTAGAATCTGCTGCCGCAATAATTGCATTTATAAAGCCAAAAAAAAAAAAAAAATTATCACTGCAAGCTGCCTTTATTTTGCTCAGCAACAGCTGGGGAGCCAGTGTGTATGATAAGGCCACAATGTAGTGTACTTGTAACAAGATTAGAGATTTTTTGGATACATTCTGGTGTCACTTTGACTTTGGATAGAAGTAACGGGTGCCTAAAAATTGGTCTTTGGGTACTCTTGATGAAAGCAAGAATTGGCCTTGCTGTAAAATATTGTAATAATATGCACCTGTCAAAACAGGTGCAGAAAAATTACTCTTTGGGTGTCGGGGCGTCTTCCCACCGTAACCCTGTAGAGATACTCTTGCTGAAAGCAAGAATTGGCCTTGCTGTAAAAAATTGCAGTGATATGCACCTGTCAAACAGGTGCAGAAAAATGACTCTTTGGGTGTCGGGGGCGCCTTCCCACCGTAACCCTATAGAGGTACTCTTGATGAAAGCAATAATTGGCCTTGCTGTAAAAAATTGCAATGACATGCACCTGTCAAATAGGTGCAGAAAAGTTACTCTTTGGGTGTCGGGGGTGCCTTCCCAACGTAACCCCATAGAGGTACTCTTGATGAAAGCAAGAATTGGCCTTGCTGTAAAAAATTGCAATGATATGCACCTGTCAAACAGGTGCAGAAAAATTACACTTTGGGAGTCGTCGGCGCCTTCCCACCGTAACCGCATAGAGGTACTCTTGATGAAAGCAAGAATTGGCCTTGCTGTAAAAAATTGTAATGATATGCACCTGTCAAACAGGTGCTGAAAAATTGGTCTTTGGGTGTTAATTGTGCCCATGAAACCTATACTTAAAACATTCTTCCAGATGAAATGATTGAACACCCTCAATGCTAGGCAGCCTCAAAGTCCTGCAGAGATTCCACATCCAAAAAAGACTTAATAAGTGACATCGGCATCAGGGTCTTCATAGCTGGTAATCCAGGACTGATTAATTTTTATAAAAGTCAAGCGGTCCACAGAGTCTGTGGACAGACGCGTTCTATGAATAGTAACGAAACCTCCTACAGCACTAAATGCCCATTTTGAAAGCACACTGGATGCAGGGCGGCCCAACAACTCAATAGCATACTGGGCAAGTTCTGGCCAGTGGTCTATTCTCATGACCCAGTAAATCAGTGGATCGTCAGCTGGAAAGCTCTCCATCTCTGTTCTGGCCCCGAGGTAATTGTCCACCATGTGATGCAGACGCTGCTGATGGAATGTGGAAGCTGACAGCCCTGGGCGGCGAGGACTAAAAATATTCCGAAATGCCTCACTTAGGCGGAGGCCTTCTCCAACATTCCTCTCTTGACCAACAGAAGACTCAAAACTACATTTTCCACGACACTGTAACCTATTGGAATCAGAAAAAACATTCAATAAAATCCTCTTTAACGTGTCCTCAAGAGATTTTATCTTCTGCACTCTCTGTGGGGATGGGATGAGTTCTGAGACCTTCCCCTTATAACGGTGGTCAAGGAAGGTTGCCAACCAGTAATCATTCTTCTGCTTTATGCCACGTATTCTTGGGTCCTTTCGCAGGCTTCAAATTTGCAGAGGCTTGAGAAGCAGACTCCTCGGGTCACTCTGGATGCACGGTATTATGTTAAGATGTGTTGAAATGTCAATGTTTCATTATTAAGTACTAGTGCACTTTATTTGTCACAAATATTGTATTAAGTGCCCCCTTATCACCCACACCCAGGATGACAGCATCTGGAATTTCCTCCTCCCAGTCACATACTACTCCCAAGAGTCCTGGGGTTGGAAAGCCATCACTTACAGATTGATGCATGTCTTCTTCTTCTTCAAAGCCTATGAAAGTGCCAGAATCCTCCTCCTCGTCCTTCTCCCCTCTCTCCTCCTGTGTGTTCTGTGACATAGGAATGATTGTGTCTGGATAAGGAAAGAGGCCTTGAGAGGAAAGTAAGTCCTCTTCTTCCTCCTGCTGCTCTGCCTCCAGTGCCCTGTCCATAATGTCACTGCTCCAGCAGGAACACAACAGGGATTTTGTCACTGAATCATGCCCTGTCATGGCTCACCATCCTTGTGGCCTCCTCAAATGGTGACAATACAGTGCATGCATCCTTAATGATTAGCCATTGGCGTGGGAAAAAAAAGCAGAGGCGGCCTGAGCCTGTCATTGTGCCGTACTGGCACAGATACTCGTTGACGGCCCTCTGCATGTATAGCCGCTGCAGAATTCCCAAAGCTGAGTTCCACCTGTTGGGCATGTCACAAATCAGGCGGTTTATGGGTAGGTGGAACTCCCACTGAATTTCAGCCACCCATGCACTGGCTGTGTATGAACGCCTGAAATGGCTACAGACTCTTCTGGCCTGCTTGAGTACATCTTGCAACCCTGGGTACGTACTTAGGAAACGCTGCACCACCAAATTGAGGACATGTGCCAGCCATGGCACATGTGTCAACTTTCCCTGTCTAAGGGCGGACAGGAGGTTTGAGCCATTATCGGACACCACCATTCCTGGCTCCAGCTTGCATGGTGTGAACCACCTCTGGGCCTGTCCCTGCAGAGCGGCAAGAATCTCTGCTCCGGTGTGGTTCCTGTTCCCTAAACACACCAGCTGAAGCACTGCATGGCACCTTTCAGCCTGACTCAGGGAATAGCCCTTTGAACGCTTAGGGGGTACCTGATGTTCATAAGACAATTCTCCAGAGGAGGGCATGGAGGTGTCCATCGGAGGAGGAGGAGGGGGTAGAGCTCACAGGTCTGGCATCATCACCACCAGCTGTATGGAGACATGGGGGCACAACAAACTGCAGCAGCGAGCCCTGTCCTGCATTCTTTTGAGTTGCAAGCAGTGTTACCCAGTGTGCTGTGAATTAAATATATTGTCCCTGCCCATGCTTTCTGGACCATGTGTCAGCAGTAAGGTTGATTTTATGGCTGACTGCCTTGCCCAACGATGCCAGAACATTCCCTTCCACTTGATGGTAGAGAGATGAAAAGCCTTCACGGCCTTACGTGAAAAGTAGTAGCGACTGGGAACCTGCCATTGTGTTACACATTGTGCGAATTCACAGAAGGGGGCAGAATCCACCATGCTGAAAGGCAGACGTTGGAGAGCCAACAGCTTTGACAAGCTTGCATTCAGACGCTGGGCATGTGGGTGGCAGGGACTGTATTTTTTTATTCAGCTGCAGCAGTTGGGGCAGAGAAATTTGCCGGCTACAGTCTACAGCTGGTGGTGTGCTGCTGGCAGATGTGCTCCTAGGACATGGGACACCCTGTGCTATACCATCATCCCTGTCAGTGGAGGCTGCTGAAAGGTAATGACTTGGTATAGCAGGGGCAGACTAAAGTTTGTAAACAGAGGAAATGATGCCCTATCTGAGGACTGATCACCACGTCCACCTTTGCCAGTGGACACGTTTGTTGCTGGCCCTCTTACAGTGTCAAGGGAATGTCTGCCTTTTCTTGTTGTCCTCCCAGACATTATTGGGAGGGAGGGGGCGGTGCTTATAAGCAAATGTAAAGAATAAGAAGTTGAAATCTGTAGGTATATGCACTTTAATTAATGTACAGGGGTAAATAGAAAAAAAAAAAACACGCTAATCAACAGTGACAAAAAAGCTGCAAGCTCTAGGTAGAATACACACCTCAAATTACAAATTTAAAAAAGGAGCTACGCTAACAATACTGCAAGTGAAATAATGAAAATACTTAAAAAACATAAAAAGTCATAGTGTTGAACATAGTCCAATAAACAGTATAAAAAATAACTTGATAGTTGAAATAAGTGAAAAAATCAGGACTGACACCACAACAAATGTGTGCACCTCCACCACACAGAGTGCATGCTTACCAGAAGGCAAGCAATATGCACTTGGGGCTATCAACCCAGCCAGGGCCTTTATCCCAGAAATGTAAAGTGGTGTTTGGTGCACTTTCATTTGAGTACTCACACTACACAGACACACTCCAATGATACACTATAATATACTGCAATATAATGCGCCTAACGTACAGTGACCCACAGAACTATATGGCGTTAAACTGTCAGTAACACACGCAAAACGATATGACGTTAAACTGTCAGTAACGCACACAGAACTATATGGCGTTAAACTGTCAGTAACACACGCAAAACGATATGACGTTAAACTGGCAGTAACGCACACAGAAATATATGGCGTTAAACTGGCAGTAATGCATGCAAAACTATATAGCGTTAAACTGGCAGTACGCACACAAAATGATATGGCATTAAACCCGGCAGTAACACAGACAGAAGTAAATGGCGTTAAACTGGCAGTACGCACACAAAACGATATGGCATTAAACCCGGCAGTAACACACACAGAAGTAAATAGCGTTAAACTGGCAGTAATGCAATCAAAAAGACGGTGTTCAACCGTCACTATACTGATGCTATCTGAGCTGTCCCTATTCTAGCTATACACTAATGTCAAGACACGGTCTCACTACACTACACTGAAATGATATGAGCTGTCCCTACTCCACACTAATGTATGGATGAATGACACTGTCTCACTACACTACAGTGAAACTATCTGAACTGTCCCTACTCTAGCTGCACACTTTGAAAAACTGAATGATGGTCCTCCTCACTACACTCACACTTTTCCTAGACTGACACTAAACTAATATTCTACACTGACAATTGAAGCAAAATAACACAGTATAGCACACTAACTAAATAATAGCACTGGACAGAGCCTTGTTCTATCTCTCTCCATGCCAAAATAACACACAAAATGGTTGCCATTGAAAGAATACTTTTATACTGTGGGGCGGGAATGAGCCATGATTGGATAAAGTCATGATGACAGTGTTCAATCATGACAGTATGTAATGCAAACATAGGATGCATTAAGGTGAAAAAACATGAAGGTTTACAACCCCTTTAATATCGGACAGATCTGGCTGCTTTAACAGAAACAGGCCAACATTCGGTCAGTGTGTACAGCGGTTTTTCTGACAGAAGTTGGTCTATTACTGGCTTTTATCGAAAGGGACATGCTGGAAAACCAGCATCCTATCAGTGCTTGCAGCCAATGGCTGCAAGTGCTAATCTGTGTGTTCTGGCAGGGGGGCAGTTCCCCTGTCAGAGCACAAAGGCACAGTGGGTGAGATCACCACACTAAAGCCCCATACACACGGTCAGACTTTTTCATGGATTCTGTCCGATCGGACAATGTTGTTGAAAAATCAGACCGTGTGTATGCACCATCGGACAGTGTACGTCGGATTGTCCGACGGACAAAGTCTTATCTCCTGCTGGAAAGATTTGCCGACAACACGGTCCGATCACACCAAATCCGATCGCGTGTACGGTTGTCCGACCGGACAAAGTGCTACGCATGCTCAGATCACATTACAAGACCAAAGCTATTGGCTACTAGCCTCTACGTAGTCCCGTCGTAGGCAACAAACGTCACCACGTTCAGAATGATCGGATTTTCCGACAACTTTGTCCGACCGTGTGTACGCAAAACCAACATCAGACAAAGTATGACGGACAGGATCCGACCGACCTGGTCTGCGGATTGTCCGACCGTGTGTATGGGGCTTTACAACGCTTAGTTATTACAGCCCCCCCTAGGTTGAAAAAAAAAAACTTTACATGTGTACCCAGCTTTACACTTTATCCCCAAGAACCAGAATTACCTTTTTGGGAGCTAAAAGTATTAGAGCTGAATCCATGAAGCCCCATACCACACACTACTAGCACCCAATTCCCAGCACAAAACTCAACTAATTTCTGGAGGTAAGAGGTTATATTTGCAAAATAGTTTGGTATCCCTGGCTATATTTAAAGAGCCAATTTGTTTTAAAAATATGGTATGTTTTAATTAAATGTCTGTCTTAAACAGTTATATACAGAAAGGTTGAGCCGTATGACCCGTCTACAGCAATAGACCAAGCAGCTTAATCTTTAAAAGATGGATCTGCATATGCATGTATGGACATGTATCTCCTAAATCAGATTTCTATGCAATGCCTGGAACAATAAAAGCAAAATCATGATAATGCTGCACTTGGGTGCACATATTTTCCATCTAGCCTGTTCTATAAATTCCTTGATACATTCTGAATGTCTTAAGCTGGCTATACTCTATACACAAATCAAGCTAAAGTCTGATCAGTGGGTGAGAGTTCGTCCTGGCACAAGAGTTGATTGTTTGACTTCTGTTTAAGGGACATGCTGGAAAACCTTGTCTGCTGCGCATGGTAGCCAATCAGCTTCTAACTTAAGCTTGTTCAATTAAGCTTTGGCAATAAAACTTGGATGCTGATTGGTTTCTATGCAGAGCTGCACCAGATTTTGCACTCTCCAGTTTTAGTAAATAAATCCCACAGGGGATTCCACTGTCCACCTCATTTGTGTGGATGGATAATTCTGTTTTTATCCTATTCAGTCCGCTGGCTGAATGAGAAAAAAAACTAACAATGTATAGACAGCTTTAGGCTGATGTCTAATTCTGCTGCTAGCGATCCTATCATTGCCAATTTGTTAAAATCACCAGTGGCAGGATTGCTAAGAGGCTGTCTGTTTGTCTCTATAGAATGACTCCCTCTGTAACTGAGGCAGCCAATTTCACTCCCATCACTAGCGATCAAAGTCATTGTGAAAAAAAAAAACATGTTATACTTACTGGCTATGTGCAGTGGTTTTGCACAGAGCAGCCCCGATCCTCCTCTTCTCGGGTCCCCTGCAGGAAACTCTGGGTCCCTCCCCCTTGCCGAGTGCCCCAATAGCAAGTCGGCTGCGTGTGTACTTGCTCTTGAGCTGCCTCTCTGTGTCCATAACACACAGAGAGTGTGGCTCAGCCCCACCCCTGCTGGCTGTGATTGACAGCACAGAGCCAATGGCTCCTGCTACTGTATTTCAGCCAATCACTGGGGAGAGACCCATGAGAGCCTCGAGTCTCGTGCACATCGCTGGATTGAGATCGGGCTTAGGTAAGTTCGGAGCGATAATACATCCACCCAGGTAAGTATAAATCTAAAAAAAAGCCCATATCCATACTTCTCTTTCAAGTACAAGTCGTATGTAAGTTGGATGTTTGTAACTCGGGGCACGCCTTTATAATTACTCTTTAAAAATTACTTTTACGTTTTGTAAAGCATAGGGCAGGGTTAACTGGCCATGCAGTGATGTGGGATTGCGAACATGCCCACCGGACAGTAGGTGGCAGCATGCAATGAGCAACAAGATGGCCGCCCGGTGGTTTCCGGGACAAGCATGACGTCTTGCTGCCTCCGTTCTTAAGTACAAATCGTATGTAAGTTGGGGACTGCCTGTATAAATATTCTTTATGCCAATAAAACCTACCTAAAGACAGCCATAGATGGAGCGATTTTCTTTCCTGCAACCACGGGTTACAAAAAAGAAAATCTCTTGATTCCCCCATCAACACAGTCAGTGTTGATGGGAGAATCCCTTCTGCAGAGCCATTGTGTTCTCCCAGTAGGGGGGCGGGGGAAACGCTAGCGGCCCTTGGCAATGATCACATGGACTATCCAACAGGCTGGTTGTACCCAAGTTGATAGATCGATCAATTTGAGTATTATCAGTCTGCCCATACATGGTTCAAATCTCATCGGTTCCTGCTGAACTGATTGAGATGCAAACCCTCTATGGCTGGCTTTACTGAGATGTAAAATCACACACACACTTGTATTCAGGGGTGAACCTAGAGCATTTGGCACCCGGGCAGATCCTATATCTGGCAACGAGCCAACTTTAGATTTTGACACAAGAGATGGTTAGAGACTGCAGACATTATACAGAAGATGGTCAGAGACTGCGGGCATGCTACAGGAGATGGTCAGAGACTGTAAAGAGATGGTCAAAGATTGCTGTTCCAGGCTGCCTCTCACAAAAGATCACTCTAATCTTACGCTGGATTATTAGGTTTCAACTCACAGGAAAGAGAACACCTGTAGATCAATTCTGATTTAGAAGTTTTTTTGTATATGTAGCGGCCATAACCCCTAGGGGCGGCCTTGTCTTTCTGGGCTTACCAATTACCTCCTCGTGGCTTGTCGGTTGTTGTCTAGGGGTCCCCAGGGTTAGTACCCAGTGACTTCAGAGGCTGACACATAAAAGTCCTTTTCAAGGTTTTTACTTTGCAGGGGTAACATCCAACAATAACACAGTCTCAAGTGGGAATAGAGGGCATGGGTGATAAAACTCAGGCACTTTGAACTGCTGACATCCACTGAATGTCTCTAATCAACCCAGAGAGTAGCCACTCGCAGCTGGGTGTTTCACTGCTGGATAAACCTCTAGCCAGAGATTTGGCAGCCAACATGTGATCCGGAAACTTTGTAAAGTCTCTGCCACAGACTAGATTGTAACTGAAGATAAGTAGGAACCTTTCTCGCAGTACCTGAATCTCTCAGGGTTCTTGGCGATACTGTGGGAAGTGTGGATTCCTTAGTGTCCATACAACTCAGCTCCCAGGCTCTTACTGAGCAGTCAGCTTGTTGGCCCTCCTCCGAAAAGTCCTGCCCTGGTCACTTGTACGAGTTGCCGTGTCCCTCCAATACCGAGAGCACACCGAGATGCCTTTGAATCCTCCGTTAGTTACCGGGCCTCAAACTAGCCAGTTCCGAGGCTCGGGAATGGACAGATCCCCACCCCAGACCATGAGGGCCGCTGGGGCTGGTCAGGGTGACCATGCTTGCGGTGATGGCAGACACTCCTGGGCCCGGGACCCCTCACGGGGCTGCCCTGGACCGGAACCAGGAATCAAAGCAGCAGCCAAACCCTGAACACGTGACTTCAGCCTCTTAAATACTCCTTCCCAGACTACACAGCGGGGGCCAGACACGCCCGCTGATTGGCTCTGGGAAAGATTGGTACCTAACATGTCCAACCAGGCTTGGTTCTCAGCCTGTCACAGGTGCCTCACTGCACCTATGTCGAGGCGGAACCTCAGTACAGCCCAGCCAAACTGAAGCCAAAGTAAATCCTGTATAATTAACCCCCAGAACTCCATTACAGTTCTGAGAAAAAATAAATTTACATTGATAGTGCACACTTTAATAAAGTGTGGGCGCTATATATACATATACATGTGTTATTTTCCTGCCCCAACCCAGTCTGTGTCACAGATGTTGGTTTTCAAGGTCAATGTGACATGGCCCAGAGCAAAGCTGCCAAACACTCAGTTAGTCCAATGGTAGAGCAGCCCACACTGTGACTCCTGAGTCCTGCCGGGCTGGATGACAAGGGGCACAGGCTGGATGACAGGGCGACACAGGCGGGATGACAGGGGGACACAGGCTGGATGACAGGGGGCACAGGCTGGATGACAGCCTGTGTCCGCCTGTTATCCAACCTGTGCCCCTGTCCCCTCTGATGCAGCCTGTGTCTTATCGATACAGCTTGTTGCTGTCCCCTCCTTTCCAACCAGCCTGTGTCTCGCCGTGTGCCCCCTTTCATCTAGCCTGTGCCCCCTGTCATCCAGCCTGTGTCTTTCCGTGTGGCCCCTGTCATCCAGCCTGTGCCCCCTGTCACCCAGCCTGTGTCTTTCCATGTGCCCCTGTCATCCAGCCTATGCCCCCTGTCACCCAGCCTGTGTCTCGCCATGTGCTCCATGTCATCCAGCCTGTGCCCCCTGTCACCCAGCCTGTGCCTCTCTGTGTACCCCCTGTCATCCAGCCTGTGCCCCCTGTCACCCAGCCTTTGTCTCGCTGTGTCTCTATGTTCCAGCCGATCACTCAGCATGTAAGGGGTTGATTTACCTCAGCTGTGTTTGGCTGCAGCCGCTCTGCGCTCGGCTTGTTATGCCTTAAACATGCACAGTCGCAGCAGGGTATACTGTATTTTACGAGATACCAATGTTGCTGCTACACCGGCCTGACACTCCCCAATGTGTGGCACCCAGGGTAGACTCCCCCCCCCCCCCCCGTTGGTATGCCACTGCTTGTATTAAAGTGCAATTAAAAACAGATATACTGTATATGTTCTTTTTAAGTGCCACAAATCAAGCCATGTGTCAGCGGTAACACTTCCAGGTATTTATTACCTCTCAAAAGAGATCACACTACTTCTCCAGCAACACTTTCATCTGCTTTTCTGTCCAGACAGACAGCACCTCAGTGCATCACCCAGGGTCGAAATCTACATCCTGGACTGAGATGCTGGCTCAGAGATGACATGACCATGTAATTCCTGGCTGAGATCACACATTTCTGACAAAGATCAGCCCCCGCTGCAGTCTCTCACCTTGTGGCTTACTACAAAATTACAACGTTGCAATCTAGTCACTCAGAGGAGACTGGGGAAATGCTTTTACTGCCTGCAGCAGATTGATTACATAATCCCAGCCTATACAAAATCACTGAACAGGAGTCAAGCATGGCTCACATCATTGTATTGACACCCATGCCTTTTGTTTACCTTACTGCTGGGCATAGGGTTGCCACCTGTACGGGATTGACCCGGACAGTCCGGGTTTTGACACTTATGCCCGGGTTTGCCTCCACCGGAAACCCGGACACACAGCATGCCTTCAGACCTAACTGTCACATAAATCTGTTCTGGGGATTAGCCAGTACCGGCTTCTGTGGCTGCGCAGCGCCTGTCTGTGCTCTCTCTCCCCCCTCAGACGCCTCAATCAGTTATGCATGCATTGGGGGAGGAAAACAGCAAACTCCGGCTCCGAGTGCACACTTCCTAGCTTGTCACGGCTGCGGCTTCTCTCCCGGCCGCACACACAACCCCCCTGCTCTCCCTGCATCTACAACAGAGGAGGAGAAGCAGGGGGGCTACTTCAGCCTCGACTCGTGCCTGAAGCATCTCCCGAAGCCCGCGCTGGCAGCCTGACATGGGGTAAGGTACTTCTGTGAGGAGAAGGGTCGGGAACAGAGAGAGAGGGGCGCTCTGCACTGGGGGGGGGGGGGCAGAAAGCTTGGTACAGAGAAGTTATAAACTGGCCTGTAAATTAATGCACACCTACACTCTGTCTGTACATGAGCACTCTGAAGGTAACGCACTCCTGAACCCCACACTTAACGTAACGCACTCCTGAACTCTGAACGTAACGCACTCCTGAACATAATGCACTCCTGTACATAACGCGCTCCTGAATGTAACACACTCCTGAACCTCGCACTCTGTACATAACGCACTCCTGAATGTAACGCACTCCTGAACATAATGCACTCCTGAACATAACGCACTCCTGAATGTAACACACCCCTGAACCTCGCACTCTGTACATAACGCACTCCTGAATGTAACGCACTCCTGAACCCCGCACTCTGAACGTAACGCACTCCTGAACCCCGCACTCTGAACGTAACGCACTCCTGAACCCCGCACTCTGAACGTAACGCACTCCTGAACCGCACACTCTGAACGTAACGCACTCCTGAACCCCGCACTCTGAACGTAACGCACTCCTGAACCCCGCACTCTGAACGTAACGCACTCCTGAACCCCGCACTCTGAACGTAACGCACTCCTGAACCCCGCACTCTGAAGGTAACGCACTCCTGAACCCCGCACTCTGAAGGTAACGCACTCCTGAACCCCACACTCTGAACGTAACGCACTCCTGAACCCCACACTCTGAACGTAAGGCACTCCTGAACCCCACACTCTGAACGTAAGGCACTCCTGAACCCCACACTCTGAACGTAAGGCACTCCTGAACCCCACACTCTGAACGTAACACCCTCCTGAACCCCACACTCTGAACGTAACGCACTCCTGAACATAATGCACTCCTGTACATAACGCGCTCCTGAATGTAACGCACTCCTGAACATAATGCACTCCTGAACATAACGCACTCCTGAATGTAACACACCCCTGAACCTCGCACTCTGTACATAACGCACTCCTGAATGTAATGCACTCTGTACATAACGCACTACTGAATGTAACGCACTCCTGAATGTAACGCACTCCTGAACCCCACACTCTGAAAGTAACGCACTCCTGAACCCCGCACTCTGAACGTAACGCACTCCTGGACCCCACACTCTGAATGTAACGCACTCCTGAACCCCACACTGAACGTAACGCACTCCTGAACCCCGCACTCTGAACGTAACGCACTCATGAACCCCACACTCTGAAAGTAACGCACTCCTGAAACCCACAATCTGAACGTAACGCACTCCTGAACCCCGCACTCTGAACGTAACGCACTCCTGGACCCCACACTCTGAACGTAACGCACTCCTGAACCCCACACTGAATGTAACGCACTCCTGAACCCCGCACTCTGAACGTAACGCACTCCTGGACCCCACACTCTGAACGTAACGCACTCCTGAACCCCACACTGAACGTAACGCACTCCTGAACCCCGCACTCTGAACGTAACGCACTCCTGAACCCCACACTCTGAACGTAACGCACTCCTGAACCCCGCACTCTGAAAGTAACGCACTCCTGAACCCCACACTCTGTAAGTAACGCACTCCTGAACCCCGCACTCTGAAAGTAACGCACTCCTGAACATCGCACTCTGAAAGTAATGCACTCCTGAACCCCGCACTCTGAAAGTAACGCACTCCTGAACATCGCACTCTGAAAGTAATGCACTCCTGAACCCCGCACTCTGAACGTAACACACTCCTGAACCCCACACTCTGAAAGTAATGCACTCCTGAACCCCAAACTCTGTACATAATGCACTCCTGAACATAGTGAACTCCTGAACATAATGCACTCTGTACATAACGCACTCGTGAATGTAACACACTCCTGAACTTCGCACTCTGTACATAACTCACTACTGAATGTAACGCACTCCTGAACCTCACACTCTGTACATAACGCACTCCTGAATGTAACGCACTCCTGAATGTAACGCACTCCTGAATGTAACCCACTCCTGAACATAATGCACTCCTGAACATAATGCACTCCTGAACATAATGCACTCCTGAACATAATGCACTCCTGAACATAATGCACTCTGTACATAACGCACTCCTGAATGTAACACACTCCTGAACCTCGCACTCTGTACATAACGCACTCCTGGACCCCGAAGTCTGTACATAACACACTCCTGAATGTAACGCACTCCTGGACCCCGCACGCTGAATACCGCTAAAATGTTCGGGTTTGGCTTGAAGAAAAGGTGGCAACCCTAGCTGGGCAGCTCAGACTAGCATGTTTATGTCGGTTTGCAGTGTGAGTTTTACCTACACATGGCACGTCAAAGTCAATGGAACCGCACCGCAACAGCACGGCAAGTAAAGCTATGGCAGATGCCGCATTTTATTTTAATAAAAAATTTCCCTTGGTGTCGAAAAATAGGTGTTCAAGATGCAACATTATTACCTCCTGTCCGCTTGTTAGTCTCTGAAATGCATTCTGCGATGACTGGCTGACGCCTGCGTGGAACAAGCCAAAAGGCGGAGATTTAATCAGACATGACTTGCTTTTTATTGTTACATGTCAGTAATTGATACTTGCAGATTTGTAAAGTTACTGACAGGTCGATTTTTGGTTAGACTTCATCTGAAACCTCTTAAAAGCAGAAACAAAATGATTTTCTGTTTTAAGAATACTCTCCTTATAAAAGCACAAGTCTTAAAGTTGAATGTTTAGTGAAAGTTTATCGTCTTCACCTACTTGTTGAATGTCTGAAAATGTGGTCAATAAGTTGATGGGTGATTCATAGTCTATCCAAACTGCATTATCCAACGGCAACAGTGAACCTGACATAAAGCCCCAAAGGGCATGCACGCTGCTAAACTCGAGTATATCATGTATGCAGCTAAGCCTAGTGTATTGATGTCTAATCAATTCTAATTATATGTGGGTACAGTATGGCTTGAGTCATCACTTGCCACGAACAGAACAAATAGTTTGCATCGAGGAAGAAAATGCATGGTTATATGTATTTACATTGCATACGCCTACAAATTAACTCGTTTTCAGTCTGATTGAGGCTTGGTTCACACTGCAGCGATGCGGGAACCCTGCAAATCCACTGTGGGTTCCAGCATTGCGTGTCTACCGGCAGCAGTTCACACTGCCCTATGCAAACTTCTGAGGGTGTCAATTAAAAGTTAATCACAACCCCAAATCAGTTTGCATATCACAGTGCGATCTGCAAATTCGCCCATACGATCCAATTCTGCTGCAGACCAAGGGTCCTGTGCAAGTTTGGTCCGAATGCGATGCAAATTCAGCCATACTATCTGTATGGCTGAATTTGCATCGCACAAACTTTGCATGTGATTTGCACTGCAGTGTGGTGCGAATCACGTGCGATCTCGCACCACGCAGCAGTGTAAACCAGCCCTTAAACTGAAAATCTAAATAAAAGCATTAAGTGGAAAGACTGTATTACATTTTAAATGTTCCATCTTGAGTCTGACGTTATCCATATGGCTTTCTAAAAAAAGCAACAGATACTATTTCTTCGGGTACCTATACTTTTTTATAGTTTTTCTTGAAGTAAGCTCCCTGTCAGCGAACCCCGAAAATATAAAATTCCCCTGTCCAGGATCCTGCAAGATCCATCGTTGGGATGCATAATAGAAGGCCTCCCCAGGGGTATGGATGAGATTTGTGTGTGCATAGAAGAAGTGAGGTACTGCCCAGCTCATTTGCAGTGGTGGTTGTGTAGCTCCCCATTGATGTGGAACTCACAAGATAGGTGTGTATAAAACTTTGGGGGGGGGGTGTATAGGGAGTGGGAGACTGAAGGAGTAACTCCACTTTAGTTTAGTAAAAAAGCAATCCCCTCAGGGAGATCATTGTACATTGTAAGGATTTTGACAAACTTTGCTACAGATTCCTACCTGTTTTTGCTCTGAAGAAATGTCTGTTTGTTTGACCATGTCCTGTACAGAACAGACTGATTCTGAATGGTGGGGACTGGCTCATTGTAATCAGCTGGTGCACTCCAGTTTTTTGATTAGAAAAGTTGCAAGTGTCTGCATCTCTTTGGAAGTAATTAACTGAGTATCTCATCAAAAATGAAAATTATGTTGCACAGAATGCCTAAAATGTGACCTGTATCGTAATGCAGACTTCTGTGAAAATCAGCAAGCTAATCAAACAAACCGTACATTACTGTTTGGAGGCAATCTGTATACAAGAGAACGCCTCCAGGTTGCCATATTACATTGAGCCGTGTACAGAATGCCTCCAGGTTCTCATATTACACTGAATTCTGAAATTACAGCAGCGGCAGATTGAACTAGAAAGGTAATTTTTAATAACATTAAAATACAGTATGGCTTTACTAGCAATTGTATATGTTATATTGTTATTTTTTTTATTTGCTATATATTTTTTTCCACCAAAGTACGGTTACCTTTTAGACCCCGTTTACATCATCGAGCGTTCCCACTGTGTAATTTTGTGGAGAGATATGCATGCGATTTTGCGTATCACATAGAGCCAGCCATTTCACTTGAATTACTTGCCCTACGCTCCTTTTTCCCCCTGAAAAGAAGCTCCTGCACTTATTAGGGCAACACACAATTTTGAAAGGTGCAATTTGGCATAATTGCCGTCACGTAATGATCGCAGCACGTTTGGGGTATCATTAAGGGATAATGGGGGTTATTTAGGAAAGGCAAATCCACTTTACACTACAAGTGCAAACTACAAGTGCAAAGTGCACTTGAAATTGCACTGAAAGTGCACTTGGAAATGCAGTCGCCGTAAATTTGAGGGGTACATCTGAAATGAGGGGAAGCTCTGCTGATTTTATCATCCAGTCAAGTGCAAGCTAAAATGCTGTTTTTTATTTTCCTTGCATGTCCCCCTCGGATCTACAGCGACTGCACTTCCAAGTGCACTTGCAGTGCAATTTCACTTTGCACTTGTAGTTTGCACTTGTAGTGAAAAGTGGATTTACCTTTCGTAAATAACCCCCAATGGCACCCAAGCACGCATTGCGTGTTGTACAGCGATCGCCACATGATTTGGAATCACAGGCAGACCTGTGGTGATTCTGCCCGCAATTCCAAAATCGCAAAGTGTGAATGGAACTTCCGCTTTAAGTGCAGGTGATCCCCTGACATGTCACATTTGGCATGTCATTTTTTTTTGGGGGGGGGGGGGGGGGCGGATACCCTCTTTTTAGAGGCACCCAGCTCCCACTTCCTCTGGGGCTCCGTGGCTCCAAAAGGAAGTTTACCTCTCCCTCCCTGCAATCTTCTGGGACTTGTCACAGATCCCAGAAGATTGCCCGGCCATTGACAGCGTGCAGAGCAGCTCGCACATGCACAGCGCATGCCCTACTGTGAAGCCACAGCCGGGCACCCACAGTAAGAATGCCGGCACCTCAGAAAGGAGGGGGAGTGGAGAGGGGCTTTGTACGCCCACATTGCTGGACCGTGGGACAGGCCAGTGTCCGATTATTAAAAGTCAGCAGCTACTCTTTTGGTAGCTGCTGACTTTTAAGATTTTTTTTTTGGCAGAACTCCACTTTAAAGGATGTCTATAGAAAATGATGGGTATTCTCTAATGCCGCGTGCACACAATCGGAATTCTCGTCGGAAAAAGCTCTGATGGTTTTCCCGTCGGAATTCCGAAAGAATTTCACTCAAACTGTCTTGCCTACACACGGTCACACAAAATTTCGACGGTCAATAACAGCACAACATACAACGCGTTCGACGGCACTATAAAAGGGAAGTTTAATGCTTCCTAGCATGTGTCAAATTGTTTCCGAGCATGCGTCGGAATTTAGCGTGTCGGAATTGCATACACACGATCAGAAAATCTGATAGAAAGGTTTTCCGTCTGAAAAATTAAGAACAGGTTCTCAATCTAAAGTCCGTCGGAAATGCCGACAGAAAAAAGACCGATGGGCATACACACGGTCGGAAAATCTGATGAAAAGCTCCCATCGGACTGTTTCCATCGGAAATTCTGGCTGTGTGTACGCGGAATAAGAATTGTACCCCCAGTGTATTCTATGCCCATTGTTTTTGTTAGGTATGTATATGGATGACAACCCTGGTGGAATTTAACACTTACCTTGTGCAATGATAAAATAGCCCATGTTATGCAAAATTGCTAGCAATATGAAATTGGGTTCTTTGCAGCCAATGGAAATTAAAACAAAGCTGATGGAAAAGAATGAATTATAGTAACTCTATTATTTCTTTATATTTTCAAGAATAAAACTTACTTTTCATTCTTACTTTAATGATTCATAGTTTAACAAGTTAGGCAAGACAATACAGTAAATGTAATAACCCCACTTTAGATGTTTCATTTTTTCTTAAGTAGGCAAATGTTGACCTGTTGAAGTTCTAGTGCAGCAGAGTTCATGTTTTAAAGATGACAAGGATACAATGATCCGGGGCGTTGCACTCCAGATAAAAGGGGCCTACCCTTGTCATTGAAGAGAATACAGACTCACAGAAGTAGGAGGAGGGCTGGGCGCTGTGAGTATTACAAAGCACACAGCTGCCTCGGTGCAGCACCAGCCAGGCTGGGTTTTACTCTACCGTAGTTTACATGGAGGAAGGGGGGCACAGGCTGCCCTTGGACACAAATCCACTACCTACAAGCATGGCCACCGTGCTGAGCACGCTTGTTACGAGCTTCCCTACATTCCCAAATGACCGCACACATGACAAAGAAAATAAAAGCCATTTACTAGCGTACGTTTAGTACAATTATTGGGAGATGAAGAAGGTGGATGTTGCAGCAGGAGCACCACCTTCATTCCTTCATCCGCCCTGTCAGCTTATAAGATTAGGTCCTGAATCATTCTAATGAGATTTAAGGCCATCCGAAGGGGTAATGGCATCAGGATTTAACCACATTTCTGCGTTTTGACCTTCACACGCTCCCTCAGTAAAGAGCGATTCGTACACATTGCGCAGCGTAATTGCTTGCCGGTATTATATATCTTTTATTGGGAGAAAGCATATTACTAAACACAACCGGCTGAAATGAACATATTCATTTTACGACGGCACATCCCGTTCATTTGTAAATTCTTCACCTATGTCTAAAGATAAGTATATGCCAACTAACTGCCATTTTTTTTTATGTATATATAAATACACAGTGCTTTTTAATGCAGGTGTTCAGCAGCATAATATGATCTATTACCAGAGCTGGAGGCTTATCAGCGGAAATCATTCATTTGTACGGATAAAGGAAGTGTGCCTCTGTGTTATTTCCCCTTAGATGCCAAGCATGCTGTCTACACCGATACTGGCAAGCTGATATGTGTTGTAACACGATGCCAAGAGGCGCACACATGCCCTGGGCTCACACTGTCCTCCATCCTCTGTTATAATTTATGCCCAGCTAGGTATACAATCACATGAGCATCAGAAAGGCCTGCGGTGCTGTGCTGGAAGGAGCAAGCACCAAGCATCATCCTTCCAGACACAAAAAAAATGCCTTTTCGCAGCTAACCACAAATATTAGCTAAACATCAATTAAATGATAGGGCACAATCAATGCTGCTTACCTCTCGCCATAAAAAAAAAAGATGAAGATCCTCGGTGATGTGATGGGAGAGCACGCCTGCTGTGTGTACACTGTGTAATGATGACGGCTTTGCACATGCAAGAGCTGGGTTAAGAGGAGGAATGGGTGGGAGGAGACTGTAGTCTGTGTGTCTGATACCAATCCACCTCTGTACAAGCTGGAGCAAGCTGTATGCATCATCCTGGTCCAGGGAGTGGTCCATACACTCTACATCTACAGCCTTATTGCCATGATCTCATAAAAATATGACGTTAGGAGGAATCAACAAAAAAAAAAAAAATCTTTTGTTATTATAAAGGAGGTTTACACTTACATAATTTTATATACTGAGCTTTTGAAACTTTAACCCGTTCAGTACAGAACTATGTATATACACAGAAATCGCAGGTCTGAAAGGCTCTGGCAGGCTGCGTATTTTTTAATATCGATTTTTATAGCTGAGAGGTTGCGTATTTATTAAAGTGGTAGAAAACTTTAGGAAACCAAAAAAATAAAAAATGTCCTCTTGCAAGGTGATAACAAAGAGGTTGATTTACTAAAACAGGAGAGTTTAAAATCTGGTGCAGCTGTGTATGGTAGCCAATCAACTTCTAACTTCAGCTTGTTCAAATAAATTGATTGTAAACCCTCGTTTTTTTTTTTTTTTTTTCTTTATTTAAAATAACAAACATGTCATACTTACCTCCACTGTGCAGCTTGTTTTAAACAGATTGGCCCTGATACACATCTTCTAGGGGCCCCCGGCGGCTCTCACGGCTCCTCCTGTTATCAGATAACCCCCTAGAAGAAGCGCTCTCCCAGGGGGGTTACCTTGCAGGCACGCTCCTGAGTCCAGCATTCAGTGTCCATAGACACGAATGCCGTACTCGGTCCCACCCCAGGTGCCCGAGTCATTGGATTTGATTGACAGCAGCGGAAACCAATGGCTGCGCTGCTATCAATCTATCCAATCAAGAGCCAGGACCCAGAGAGGGACAGTGTGTCTCTGCTGAGGGAAATACGGGGCTCAGGTAAGTAGAATGGGGGGGGGGCTGGGGGGCCGGTGACTGCAAGATCTTTTTTAGGATGCATTAAGGTGAAAAAACACGAGGGTTTACAACCACTTTAAGCTTTCACAATAAAACCTGGAAGCTGATTGGTTACTATGCAGAGCTGCACCAGATTTTGCATCTTTGAACTCCAGTTTTAGTAAATCAACCCCAGAATGTGCTAGTATGCTTCGCATACTAGCACATTATGAAAGACTTACCTTGAAACAAGGTCCTTCAGCAGCACATTGTCACCACTGACAGAGCTTCCATCCTCACCTGGTCTTCCTTCTGGGTTTGCGGGCTCCAGCCGCTTGAATGACCAAGCAGCAATGAGGTCACACATGCGCGTGGGAGTCACGGCTGCACCACAAAGCTCTGAAGTAATGGCATGAGTGTGCTGTTCCTTCAGATTGCTGCCAAACAAGCAAATATCTCCTAAACAGTGCAGGTTTAGGAGATATTCATTTTACCTACAGGTAAACTCTATTATAAGCTTACCTGTAGGGGGGAGTTTACTATCACTTTAATATTGATTTTTATAGCGCCCACCTCTTCTGTGGCACTGCACAAAGTGTGGACTTTTGGGGACTATAAACAAAATTATAACATATAGAGCTAGTTTACGACAGATGTAATCGGGTGCTTTTTTAAACGCAGTATGAACGCAGTACAAACGCATATGCAAGAAAAATGTATCTATTTCAGTGAGCCTAGTTTACACTATTACAGTACTTTCAGGTGCATTTAGGGGATCATTTACTCCAGATGCAGTTGGATACATTGACTGCATTCCAACTGCATAGACAGTCCAGGTTATCCTATAGGCATAGTTCACACTATTACAGTGCCGTGCAGTGAAAAAAAGTACAAAATGCTGCATTTTTCGGCACCACAAACATGCAAAAATAAGTGAAATGCACATTAATGCATCGCAGTGCACATAAAAGCCCAAAGAAAGTAAGAAAGTAAGGTTCTTCACAGGACAAACACAGAAAAACACACTTCAACTGCATGTAAACGCGCATCAACTGCTTGTTAACACACAAAAACATGCACATCAAATGCATGCAAATGTGCATTAAAAAAACACATAGTAGATGTGCAGTTTCTGGTGTAAATGGACCCTAAAAAAATACAGCATGATGCACATTTTTGCACTAAGACACTCTAAAAATGCATATAAAAGTACAAGGAATGCACGTAAATACACAGAAACGCACCTCAAATGCATAGGAATGCATGCAAACACATGTAAAGGCAACATAGTAAAAAATACAAATTAAAAACGTATTCCAAAAAACGCACTGAAAACACGTTGCAAACCCATGTAAACGAGCATGCAGAAATGCACAGGGAACGCAGAGATTGTAGTGTAAAACAAGCTCATGAATGCAAGAATAAAACATTGGGTCACAATTACACTTTGCATTTGTATGCAGCAAAACGCATGCTTTGTACTGCATGAAAATATATACACTGAAATCTATTCTTTCCTATGTGACTGGTTTACATGTGCTGCAGTTTAATGTGAAAGGGTAAGGGAAACTGTATGGGCATATTGGGATTTCCACTTTAAAGTGGAGCGCCACCCGTTTTTAAACCCTATAAAAAAACTTTTGACGCCGCCGCCGCCGTTGTGAGCTGCTGACGACGCATGCACGAGATTAGAATGAATGGGCATCAGTGAAATCCAGGAAGAGATTTCACTCGCCCACAGCCAAGATGGAGAACCGCAACAGGTTCTTTCTAAAGTCACATTTTACCAGAAAAAACGAAAGGCACTACTCCTGCAACCCGGACTGTTGAGTAATTAAATGCCAAAATATACTGTTTATTAAGGGCTTTTAAAAAAAAAAAAAACGTTAGGGGCAGTGGAGCCCCGCTTTAAAGGCCAACTATGGAAAAGTAAAAAGTTATCCCTTGCAGTGACCCACACAGCAAGGGTAAACTACTCATTTAGGTGTAGGTAATTTGTTAAAGTAGATTTAAGCCTGGTACACGCTGTTTTTTTTTTTTTCATTCAACCTAGTGGGCTGAACGCAAACAAAACAACTGAGGAGCTCACTGTACTAATTATGCAATGTGCTCTCCCCACTAAGCTATTGTGTTCTGACAGGGGAACCACCTACCCCCCTAGCCGCCAGAAGACGCCGGTCAGCACTCACAGCCATTAGCTGCAAGCGCTGATTGGATACAGATCGGATACTGTTCTGTTGAACTGTCGATACGGACGATATTTAGCCTGTTTGTACAAGCCTTTACTTACCCAAACCTCCACTTCTCCAAAATGCTAGACTGGTCCCTGCAGCATCTTCTCCCACTTTAATTTAGAAATTTCCCAGAGTTGAGCTTTAACCAGTTCCTGACCAGCCACCACAGTTATACTGCGGCAGGTTGGCTCCCCTGGGTGAGGCGTTATAGCTGTACATTGGGCGCGCGGCCGCCTAGGGGGTGTGCGCACCTTGCACACCCGCGGCGATCGGCTACGCTTCAGAACGGATCAGTCTCCAGGCTCCGGCCAATCATTTCTGGCCTGGACCTGGGAATCTGAACGGATCAATATATTTGATCTGATCAGATCTATACTAGCGTCCCCAGTAGTTTAGGGTTCCCAAAAATGCAGCGTTAGCGGGATCAGCACAGATACCTGCTAGCACCTGCGTTTTGCCCCTCTGCCCAGCCCAGCCCACCTAAGTGCAGTATTAATCGATCACTGTCACTTACAAAACACAAAACACATAACTGCAGCATTCGCAGAGTCAGGCCTGATTCCTGCGAATGCTAACAGTTTTTTTTGGTAGCGTTTGAAGCAGGCTCTGACAGTCAGGTGCTCTTTTTTCCTATGAGTTTCACTAGTTGCACCAGTAAATTTAGAGGCTACAATGTCCTAACAAAGGTACACTAGTGAAGAGGCCTACACGTTTCTGAGCATGACAGATGACAGTGAAGAGGAAGTCACCCATCTGTCAGATTCAGGCTCAGAATACGAACTGGTAGACAACAGCAGCACCCTGACAGAGAGAGCCATTACTAGTGCCGCTCATCCTTCTGGTGAACTGGCAAGCTCCAATGGCCTAGTACATCCTGGTCGTACATTCAGCACTGCAGTAACACTTGGTGACGTGGCGAGTCCCAAAAGTGCAGTTCAAGCTGGTGCAGTGGCTAGCAGTAGTGTCCTGCAGCCATCAAGAAGACAAACACAGGCCCGTCGAGCCCATAGTGCCCTTCCCGCTGCATTTGCCAATCCGAATTTGGAGCCCACCACTTCTGCAGCGCCCATACTTCCCCCCATTCCCTGGCCAACCTGGAATTCAGGTGGAAACAGTTGATTTTAGGTTACTGGATTTTTACTCACTGTTTTTCATGGAAGATCTCTATAGATCTATTGTGGACCAAAGCAATTTGTATGCCGGTCAATTCTTGCCAGAGATTGGAAACCTATTACGGTTTCTGCATTTAAGACCTTCCTGGCCTATCCCTCCTCATGGGCATAACTAAAAAAAGTGGATTGGGGTCATATTGGTCCACTGACTCAATTCATCATATGCCCATGTTCTCTACCTCCATGACCAGCAGATCTTGCGGTTCATGCATTTTAATGATACGATCGGCTCGTATACCCCTTCAACCAACAGTCTGCAGCCTTGTTTACTCCCGATCAAGTTGTCTGCGTTGAGGAGTCCCTGATTACATTTTCTGGCCACATGTCTATCAAACAGTATCTTCCCAGCAAGCGTGCCAAATATGGGGTCATGATGTATAAGCTTTGTGACAGGGCAACAGGCTATACATATAGTTTTATGGTTTACAAGGGAAGAGATAGTCACGTGGAAATGGAGAACTGCCCAGACTACATAGGGAATGCTGGTAAGATTGTGTGGGACTTGGTGTCACCCTTATTCGGAAAGGGATACCACTTGAACGTGCACAATTATTACACAAGCGTGCCACTTTTTAATCACCCTTTTGATTGTGGAATTGGCGCATGTGGCACAATGCAATCTAATCGCTGGGGCTTCCCCCATACGGCTTGTAGATCCCAACTTAGACGGGGGAGAGAGTCTGCTTGAAATGTAATAATTTGCTCATAGTGAAGTGGAGGGAAACACAGCGACTGGTGTTGTGGAGAAACCCCTGTCCACGAATACAACCTTAACATGGGAGGGGTGGACCTCAATGACCAGATGTTGGCACCGTACTTAATTGCTCGTAAGCCCAGACCCTGGTACAAAAAAGTGTCTGTATATTTATTCCAATTGGCTCTGCTGAATGCTTATGTGCTATACAAAGCTTCAGGACGAACTGGATCCTTCCTAAAATTCCAGGAAGAGATCATCACAGCCCTTCTGTTTCCAGATGGTTCTGTGCCCCACCTTCCCAATGCAAATGCAGTGAGCTGGCTGCATGAGAGGCATTTTTCATATGTTCTCCCTGGTACCCCTGCCCAAAGAACACCCCAAAGAAGATGTCGTGTCTGCAGAGAACACGGATTTAGGCGTGACACGCACTTTTATTGTCCCTCCTGTCCTGACCAACCTGGTCTCTGCAATGGTGACTGTTTCAAACGCTACCACACACTAGTGGAGTATAAGCGTAGGGAACAGCACTCCACAGTCCTAGGGCACACTTATACAGGGTCTCGAAAGATGAGATGGCCATCACATATTGAGAGACCCTAATCTGGAATGTTTACAGTAACAGTTTACAGTTTATATAAAAGTGCAAAAAATAAATAAACACTAAAAAATAAAAAAGCCAAAAATAGTTGTCATTTTATTTTTCTTCTCTATTGTTCTCTCTCCTATGTTAGCTCTATATTGTTCTATATCTATTGTTCTCTCTCTATTGTTACTGTATTTTAGAGCTGTAATGTTTTATTTTTACTGTGTTTTATTGTATTTGTTTTGCAGGTATGGTATGTCAACCTGTTATACTGTAATGTTACTTTGTTTTATTGTTAACCATTATTTGCTTAGCAGGTACGCCATTCAGCTGCAGCACAGGTTTATTTATTCTGACAGCGATATCGTTTGCTCCCATGATACGTAAAGCCATGACTCCAGCGCTGTAGGAGGTGATTTAAAAAAAGAGAATATATGCCGAAGCATGGGGGCATGGGTGGAGGGGCGATTTGCTCTTAACATTAGGTGCGAATTGCCCCCATGCTTCGGCATATATTTTTTAGGCACAGATAAAAATGATGCGATAAAAAAATAAGTTGTTTTATTGAGTTAATGTTTTATTGTTACAATTGTTTGCTTTTCAGGTATGCCATTCAGCTGCAGCACTGATTTATTTATCTTGACAGCAACAGTGTTTGCTCTCACTATACGTAAATCAGTGACTCCAGCACTGAGGGAAGTGATCACCACCACAGTTAAAAAAAATGGTGCATGTATGCCCATCATTAGAAGTGGGTGGATGAAAGGTGGTATTCTAATGGTGGGCATATCCACCAATCTCTTTTTTTCATGCAGCTCACATGCTGCATGAAAAAAAGAACACACATTACAATATATGCCGAACAAGGACGAGCAACGTACTGGTATGTTTTGCTGGACTTTGAATGGTTATACCAGAATGATGCTTGCAGGTTTAGGTATCATCTTGGTATCATTCTTTTAAGCTTTCATGTAAAAGCAATCCTAGTGGCTAATTAGCCTCTAGACTGCTTTTACAAGCAGTGGGATGGAACGTCCCCCCTCCCTCCCACCATCTTCTATGGTTTTCTCCTACTCTCCTGTCCCACCAGGGAACCCAAGAATGCAACCGGTGGTTCCCCCAGCTGACCATAGAGCTGATCGAAGACCAGAATGGCTACAATCATCTCTATGGACTAAAAAAAACAGAAGCTACGAGCATTTTATGACTTAGGTTTTGCCGAATGTAAGCAGCCCCATTGAGAAATTGGGAAAGCATTTTATCACACGATCTTGGTGTGGTCAGATGCTTTGAGGACAGAGGAGAGATATAGGGTCTAATATACCCCAATTTTTTTCAAAAAAGATTACCTGTCACTACCTATTGCTATCATAGGGGATATTTACATTCCCTGACATAACAATAAAAATTATAAAAAAAAATAAAAAATTAAAGGAACAGTTTAAAAATAAAATAGCAAAATAAATAATAATTAAAAAAAGCACCCCTGCTCCCCATGCTCACACGCAAAGGCGAACGCAAGCTTTGGTCTCATGTCGTATGTAAACAGCAATTGCATCATGCATGTGAAGTATCACCGCAAACGTCAGACTGAGGGCAGTAATTTTAACAGTAGACCTCCTCTGTAAGTCTAAAGTGGTAACCTGTAAGGCTTTTAAAAATGTATGTAGTCTGTCGCAGCTGCACGTTTGTGCGCAATTTTAAAGCATGTTGTGTTTGGTATCCATGTACTCAGCATAAGATCATCTTTTTTATTTCATCAAAAATTTGGGCAATATAGTGTGTTTTAGTGCATTTAAGTTAAAAAAAATTGCGTTTGAAAAATCGCTGCACAAATACTGTGTGGAATTTATTTTTTTAACACCCACCACTTTAATCTGTAGGGCCTTTGCTTTAAAAAAATATATAATGTTTGTGTGTTCAAAGTAATTTTCTAGCAAAATAAAAATATTTTTTTCATGTAAACAAAAAGTGTCAGAAAGGGCCTCGTCTTCAAGTGGTTAGAAGAGTGTGTGATGTGTGACATAAGCTTCTAATGTTGTGCAACAGTGTGACAGTTCAAACCCCCCCCCCCCCCCCCAATTACCCCTTTTTGGAAAGTAGACACCCCAAGCTATTTGCTGATAGGCATGTTGAGTCCATGGAAAGTAGACACTTCAAGCCATTTGCTGAAATGCATGTTGAGTCCATGTAATATTTTATAATTTGCCACAAGTTTTGGGAAAATTAAATTATTTTTTTTTTTATACACAAAGTTGTCACTCAATAATACATTGTTCAAACATGGTCACATGTGGAATTACACCCAAAATTACATTCTGCTGATTCATGTGTGGGGCTTTTTGGGAGCCTAGCCACGTACAGGACCCCAAAAACATCACTGTCTTCAGGCTTTCTAAGGGCGTAAAATGGTGATTTTACTCCTCACTACGGAGGCCTTGAAATGTCAAGATAGCACAAACCCCCCCAAATGAACCCATTTTGGAAAGTAGACACCCCAAGGTATTTGCTAAGAGGCATGGTGAGTATTTTGCAGCTCTCATTTGTTTATGAAAATGAAGAAAGAAATGGAAAATGTATTTATTTTAATTTTTTAAAATTTTGAAAACTTTGTGACAAAAAGCGAGATCTGAAAAATACTCAACATGCCTCTCAGCAAATAGCTTGGGGTGTCTACTTTCCAAAATGGGGTCATTTGGAGGGGTTTTGTGCTATCTTGGCATTTCATGGCCTCCGAAACTGTGATAGGCAGTGAGGAGTGAAATCAAAATTTTACGCTCTTAGAAAGCCTGAAGGCGGTGATTGGTTTTTGGGGTCCAGTACGCGGTTACACTGCCAAAAAGTCCCACACATGTGATATCCCCGTACTCAGAAAAAGCAACATAATGTATTTTGGGGTGTAATTCCACATATAACCATGCCATGGTTGAACAATATATCACTTATGCACCATACACACAGTCGGAAATTCCGACCACAAAATCCAACAAAAGTTGTCGGAAAATCCGATCATTCTGAACGTGGTGACGTTCGTTGCGTACGACGGAACTACGTAGAGGCTAGTAGCCAATAGCTTTGGTCTTGTAATTTGATCTGAGCATGCGTGGCACTTTGTCCGTCGGAATTCACTACACACGATCGGAAAAAGTCCGATTGGACTTTGTTGTCGGAAAATTTGAGAGCAGGATCTCAAGTTTTTTCCCGCCAGAAATTCCAACGGAAATAGTCCGATGGCGCCCACACACGGTCGGATTTTCCAACAACATGGTCCGATAAGGACATTTTCCGTCGGAAATTCCGACCGTGAGTACGGGGCATTAGTGACAACTTTGAGTTAAAAAATTTTTTTTTTAAATTCCGAAACTTGTGGCAAAATATAAAATATTCCATGGACTCAACATGCCTCTCAGCAAATAGGTTGAAGTGTCTTCTTTCCAAAATGTGGTAATTTGGTGGGGGTTTTGTGCTATCTTGGCATTTTATGGCCTTCGAAATTGTGATAGGTAGTGAGGAGTGAAATCAAAAATTTACACCCTTAGAAATCCTGAAGGCGGTGCTTGGTTCTCTGGGGTCCTGTACACGACTAAGCTCCAAAAAGTCTCACACATGTGGTAACCCCATACAGAATGTATTTTGGGGTGTAATTTCACATATAACCATGGCATGTGTGAGCAATATATAATTTAGTGACAACTTTGTGTACATATTTGTATTTTTTTTTGTGATTTTTCAATCACTTGTGGCACAAAAATTGAACATTTAATGGGTTCAAAATGCATCTCAGCAATTTCCTTAGGGTGTCTACTTTCCAAAATGGGGTAATTTTTTTTTGGGGGGGGGGGGGGGGGTTGTACTGCCCTGCCATTTTAGCACCTCAAGAATTGAGATAGGCAGTCATAAACTAAAAGCTGCGTAAATTCCAGAAAATGTACCCTAGTTTGTAGATGCTATAACCTTTGCGCAAACCAATAAATATATGCTTATTGACATTTTTTTTTACCAAATGAATACATTTTGGCCTAAATATATGACTAAAATTGAGTTTATTGGATTTTTTTTTTTTATAACAAAAAGTAGAAAATATGTTTTTTTTTTTTCAAGATTTTCTGTCTTTTTCCGTTTATATCGCAAAAAAAAAAAAATCGCAGAGGCAATCAAATACCATCAAAAGAAAGCTCTATTTGTGGGGGAAAAAGGATGCACATTTCATTTGGGTACAACATTGCATGACCGCGCAATTACCAGTTAAAGCAGCGCAGTGCCAAATCGTAAAAAGTGCTCTGGTCATTAAGGGGCCAATTCTTCTGGGGCTGAAGTGGTTAAAAACATTTTGCGTTTTGCTGCATTAAAACAGGCAAATGTAAACAGACGGGCTACTGGATCGAATTGGAGGTAGCCGGGTGTAAACAGACACAAGTCCATTTACATCCGACATAGAGGAGAATAGAGGGTCTGATTGGGCGAATAGAGGGTCTAATTGGGTCTGCCTTAAAAATGGACAGGTGGACCCTGTCAAGCTGTTAATGTGAAAGGGGCCTTAGTATAAAGCAAGATGAGGAAACTTCTAAATTGGCCTTCAACAAACTGGATTGATTTTTTTTTATTAAAGAGTAAAACAGTCATCACTAAATGGCAGATCGTGGTCCACGTCCGGCCCGAGTCACTGTTCATTTCGGACCGGCCACGGGCCAGCCATTTAGGAGCCTGCTCAGCCACCCTCACTGCTGTCATCCTCATCAAGCCAACATTGGCGCCAGGACCGTTACGCATGGATGGCTGGAGGCATGAGGATGATATCAGTGGCAGTACAGCTCTGGATGGAGGGTGGGAGTTCAAGTTAACTAGCAGGCGATTAGTTGCTAGCAACCAACCACAAGCTGGTTACCAGGAAAGTTGTGCAGATCCCACCCTCCTTCCGAAACTGTCCTGCTTCCAATGTCAGCCTCCTGCCTCCCTCTGTCCATGCGGAACTGTCAGCTCTAGACTTATGTGTCTCCGATCTTGTGTAGGTAGGGCATTAAAGAGAGCTGTCACTGCTGTGAATGATGGGGTAAGGGCAGGAGTGTAAAGGGGGGGCTTAGGACAGGACTGTAAGAGGGTGGGGGAGGGGGAGGACAAGAATGTAAAGGGGTAGTGGGGGCGAGGGCAGGAATGTAAAGGGGGGCTAAGGACAGGAATGTAAAGGGGTGGGGGGGGCTGAGGACGAGGAATGTGAAGGAGGAGAGGGGTGATATAAAGGGGACCGAGAACAGGAATGTGAAGGGGGCCTGAGGACAAGAATGTGAAGGAGGAGAGGGGTGATATAAAGGGGACCGAGAACAGGAATGTGAAGGAGGAGGGGCATGATATAAAAAAGGACTGAGGGCAGGAAAGTGAAGGAGGAGGGACGTGATATAAAGGGGGCTGAGGACAGGAATGTGAAGGAGGAGGGGCCTGATAAAAAGGGGGGTAAGGATAGTAATGTATAGGGGGGGTGACGACAGGGATGTGAGGGAAGGGGAGTGATATGAAGGGGGGCTGAGGGCAGAAATCTGAAGGGAGGGCTGTGGTGTAAAGGGGAGGTTCTGATGTGCAAGGGGTGCTGAGAACACTGTTGTAATGATGGGATTGTGATGTGAAGGAGGCTAGGTATCCAGGTCAGGACAGACCAATGCCCGAGCCTGAGAGAGAGACAGTCTATGAGAGACGGAGTAGCTGGGAAGCTGCAGGAAAGCCAAGCTGACAGAGGTACAGAGTGTGGTGCACTAGCACTAGGGAGTGAGTTTGACGGTCAGGAGGACCGAGGAAAAATGCCTGAGCTGCAGGGCTAATAAAGAGCCGGTAGGTGGAATTCTATGTTTTGTTACATTGATGGTGAGAACCATCTGCTTGGAAAGATATGCATTTGTGAACTTTTATTTTGTTTAAATAAAAGTGGGCAGAAAAGCTCAGTAAAGGCACTTCTGGTTTGCCACTACCAATTAGCTACAAAAAACCCAAATTGTCACAATTGGTGGAGGAATGCCAAAAACAGTGAGTTGCCAGAGACTTGTTGCTAATACCCTGCAGCAGGTGGTGTGCTTGTAATGAAATGTGTATTGTGTTGCAAGCCTTAAGGAGACAGTATGCCAAAAAAAATTCAGAGGAACTGTGTTAATAATACATTGTGTGCCTGACTGCAGAGATGGCACAGTCAGAGCGCAAAGAGGAAAGCAAGGAGAGAGATGGGTGTCTCCCAGAATACAGCGGGGGACACGGGAAGTGGCGTAGATACCCGCGGGTGGCTCGGGTATCTATGCCTGGAAGTGGGGGCAAAATACCTGTATTAGACAGGTATCTGCTCCCCCCTCCCCCTGAAAGGTGCCAAAAGTGGCACCAGAGGGGGGGGGAGGAACCGGAAAAGCCGAAGTTCCATTTTTGGGTGGAACTCCGCTTTAAGGACTTTTTGGCTGAGTTTGAGAATGTTGCTTCATTCAAAGCGTGTCCCAGAGGCCGCAGGGCTGAGTTGGTGCACCCTTTTCTGACAGTGGTGTTGCCATAGGGAAATACACCAGAGAAAGTGGCGCAGAGGAATGGTACCTGAAGTGACGCATGCAAAGGACGACCTGCCAACTGGAGTGGTAAGACTGCTGCTGATACAAATGTGAAAGAGACTGAGTATGTGTTTAATATCGGTGAAGTGGCAGCAAGTCCAGTAAGAAAATCTGCTTCCAAGAGAGACTTGCTGCTATGTAGTACCCTGTTTAGTGGGGAAACACGGGTTTATGCTGAACGCACAATATAATGAAAGGTGTAGTGTGTCTTGTGATGACAGACATTTTGAAAGAAATGTTAGAATCATGGAATGTTTTCCTGGGTCATGGGGTACTTCTAATTTAAGCTGGATGTTACAGGCTGTACTGGATCAAAAGCGGTTTGCCCCGAGCATGAGTTCGTCCAGAACATTGGCTGTTCGCCCATTCGGTGAACATCTGAATTGTCGAGGCATTCGACAATTTGTTCGGGCCTGCCGAATGACCACAATGCACTGTGCCGCTGCACAAAGCATTGGAAGCCCTGATTGACTGAAGCAATGAAAGCGTTGCCAAATCAGGGCACATAGCACTGTCTGAGCCATGACTGGACACTGTCATGATGACTCTATCCAATGATGGCTCATTGCTCTTAGTCCTTCCACACATTATAAAAATATTCTTCCAATAGCAGTCATTTGCAGTGTAATATTGGTGTGGAGAGAGGTAGAACAGGGCTCTGTTCAGTACTACTAGTGAGTTAGTGTGCTATAGTGTACTATTGTGAGTGTAAAGTATCAGTTTAGTGTGAATCTAGTGATAGTGCAGCATGAGTGTAGTGCGACCATTCATTTTTACTTTAGCGTCAGTTTAGTGTGAATCTAGTGATAGTGCAGAATTGTCTATTGGATTGTCAATTTGAGGACACCTGGTGGTTGCCTGTTGCAAGTGCAGTTCAGTTCCTCACAGGAAAGTCTTGACTTTGTTAATAAAGTTTCTTATTGAACAACATAAAGTTTTTACCTGAGTTACAGAAGCCATTTTACTTCTGATGCAGATAACTGAAGATCTTCAAATTTGCCTCTAGATACACAAATGCCTGTAAGTCTATTTATTATTTCCCAAAGTTAATTTTACACTTTGACTGCACTGTTATGTGTAGGGATGGGCCTAACGGACCAGTGTTCGGTTCATAACAGAACTTTCGAACACCGCGCAAGTTCGGACCCGAATAACGAACCCCATTAAAGTCAATGGGACTCGAACGTCAAAAATAAAAAATGCACATTCTGACAGCTTATATGCAAGTAATTGGGCATACAATGGTTTTAGGGGTTTGGGTCCTGCCCTGAGGGACATGTATCAATAAAAAAAAGTTTGTGGAAAAATGTAATTTTTAAATGAGTAGTGATTTTTAAAGTAAGAGGGGAAAAAATGAAAAAATCCTTCCAATATAGTGCCTGGGGGGTCCCATTAGTCTACCTGTAAAGTGACAGATCTGTACCATATCTATAATCTGCTGCAGCAATAATTGCATTCATAAAGACCAATAAAATGAAATTTTCCCTGCAAGCTGCCTTTATTTTGCTCAGCAACAGCTGGGGAACAAGTGTTTATGATGAGGCCACAATGTAGTGCACTGGGAACAAGATTAGAGATTTTTTGGATACATTCTGGTGTTACTTTGACTTGGGATAGAAGTAACGGGTGCGTAAAAATTGGTCTTTGGGCGTCGGTGGCGCCTTCCCACCATAACCCTATAGAGGTAATCTTGATGAAAGCAAGAATTGGCCTTGCTGTAAAAAAATTGCAATGATATGCACTTGTCAAACAGGTACAGAAAAATTGGTCTTTGGGTGTCGGTAGCGCCTTCCCACCACAACCCTATTGAGGAACTCTTGATGAAGGCAAACAAAATTGCAATGATATGCACCTGTCAAACAGGTGCTGAAAAATTGGTCTTTGGGTGTTAATTGTGCCCATGAAACCTATACCAAAAACATTCTTCCAGAGGAAATGATTGAACCCCCCTTAAAGCTAGGCAGCCTTGAAGTCCTGCAGAGATTACACATCTCAAAAAGACTTAATCAGTGACATCGGCAATCAGGGGCTTCATAGCTGGTAATTCAGGACCGATTCATTTTTATAGAAGTCAAACGGTCCACGGAGTCTGCGGACAGACACGTTCTATGATCAGTAATGAAACCTCCTGCAGCACTGAATGCTGAAAGCACGCTGGATGCAGGGCAGCCCAACAACTCGATAGCACACTGGGAAAGTTCTGGTCAGTGGTCTATACTCATGACCCAGTAAGTGAGTGTATCGTCAGCTGGAAAGCTCTCTATCTCTGTTTTGGCTCTGAGGTAATCGTCCACCATGTGATGCAGACACTGCCGATGGGATATGGAAGCTGACAGCCCTGGGTGGCGAGGACTAAAAAAATTCCGAAATGCCTCATTTAGGTGAACGCCTTCTCCAACGCTCCTTTCTTGACCAACAGAAGACTCAAAACAACGTTTTCCACGACACTGTAACCTACTGGAGTAAGGAAAAACGTTCAATAAAATCCTCTTAACATGTCCTCAAGAGATTTTATCTTCTGCACTCTCTGTGGGGATGGGATGAGTTCTGAGACCTTCCCCTTATAACGGTGGTCAAGAAGGGTTTGCCAACAAGTAATCATCCTTCTCCATTATGCCACATATTCTTGGGTCCTTTCGCAGGCTTTGAAGTATGAGGTTAACCATGTGCCTCAAATTGGCTGAGGCTTGAGAAGCAGACTCCTCAGGGTCACTCAGGATGAGAGCATCTGGAACTTCCTCCTCCCAGCCACGTCCTACTCCCAAGGGTCCTGGGGTTGGAAAGCCATTGCTTGCAGATTGACGCATTTCTTCTTCTTTGAAGCCTATGAAAGTGCCAGAATCCTCCTCCTCATCCTCTTACCTCCCTCCTCCTGTGTGTTCTGTTACATAAGAATGTTGGTGTCTGGATAAAGTGAGCCTTGAGAGGAAAGAAAGTCCTCCTCCTCCACCTGCTGGTCTAACTCCAGTGCCCTGTCCATAATGCCATGCAGAGCTAGATCTAGCAGGAACGCAACAGGGATTGTGTCACTGATGCATGCACTGTCATGGCTCACCATTCTTGTGGCCTCCTTAAATGGTGACAATACAGTGCATGCATCTTTAATGATCAGCCATTGGCATGGGGAAAAAAAGCCAAGGCGGCCTGAGCCTGTCATCGTGCCGTACTCACACAGGTACTCTTTGACGGCCCTCTGCTGCATGTATAGCCACTGTAGCATTGCCAAAGTCGGGTTCCACCTGATGGGCATGTCACAAATCAGGCGGGTTTATGGGCAGGTGGAATTCACGTTGAATTTCAGCCAACCGAGCACTGGCTGTGTATGACTGCCTGAAATGGCTACAGACTCTTCTGGCCAGATAAGGCACATCTTGCAACCATGGGTACATATTTAGGAAACGCTGCACCACCAAATTGAGGACATGTGCCAGACATGGCCTGTGTCAACTTTCCCTGTCTGAGGGCGGACAGGAGGTTTGAGCCATTATCGCACACCACCATTCCTGGCTCCAGCTGGCGTGGTGTGAACCACCTCTAGGCCTGTCCCTGCAGAGCTGCAAGAATCTCTGCTCCGATGTGGTTCCTGTTCCCTAAACACACCAGCTGAAGCACTGCATGGCACCTTTTAGCCTGACTCATGGAATAGCCCTTTGAGCGCTTGAGGGGTTGGCGGAGGAGAAGGGGGTAGAGCTCACAGGTCTGGCATCATCAACACCAGCTTTATGGAGACATGGGGGCACAATAAGCGAGCCCTGTCCTGCATGCTTTTGAGTTGCAAGCAGCGCTATCCAGTCTGCTGTGAACTAAATATATCGTCCCTGCCCATGCTTGCTGGACCACGTGTCAGCAGTAAGGTGGATTTTACAGCTGACTGCCTTGCCCAACGATGCCAGAACATTCCCTTCCACATTATGGTAGAGAGATGGAATGGCCTTAAGTGAAAAGTAGTAGCGACTGGGAACCTGCCATTGTGGTACAGCACATTGTGCGAATTCACGGAAGGGGCCAGAATCCACCAGGCTGACAGGCAGAAGTTACATTTAGATTCTGGGCATGTGGGTGGCAGGGACGTTTTTTTCTTTCCACTGCAGCAAAAGGGCCAGAGAAATTTGCCAGGCTACAGTCTACAGCTGGTGGTGTGCTGCTGGCAGATGTGCTGATAGGACCTGGGACTGCCTGTGCTATACCATCATTCCTGTCAGTGGAGGCTGCTGAGAGGTAATGACTCGGCATAGCAGAGGCAGACTGAAGTGGGTAAGGAGGATGAGGAGGGACAATTTGTGCCCCTTTTGTGTGTCTTTTAGGTGCCTTTGCCAACGGGCTGAGTTAAACGCCTTGTACCCAAATGGTTGGTGTTTTTGCCATGTTTGATGTGCCTGAGACACAATTTGCAGATAGCAACAGTGCGATCTGCTGCAGATGTGCTGAAAAAGTCCCAGACAGCTGAGCTTTGGGGAGTGGGCCGGGAGATAACAGCTGTAGAATGTGATGGAATAGGGTGGCTGCTCTCTACTCTTTCTTAATGTCGGCCTCCTTGGGGTTGTGCCACCTCACCTTCAGTTTCCTCCTTTGCTCTATCTGGCACTAAAGTTGCATCAGTGACCTCATCATCATCTCCATCTCCTCCATCTTCATCATCATCATTGTGACAAAACGCTCCCACACTCCTCTTGAGTGCTTTCGTCATATACCACTTCCTCCCAGTCTGAATATGGATCTCAGATATTCCAACCGCTCCTAAGCACTAAACGAGACAAAACTTGCTTAGTGCCAACATGGACTGTTTATTTAGAACCAAAATGACAGTATTTATAATACAGCAGAAAAGGAGATCCCCCTTCCTGCTCATATTACTCTAACAATACACCTGTAACAAATTAACATGAGCTAATTAACTAATCCCTTTAGGCAGCCGATGTGACTCTGTGCCCATCAGGATTTCACTACAGGTCAGACTTGTTGTCACCGAGCTTCACACAGTTGATTATAAATTATCATAATAACAACCACAAGACAGCAGGAGCTCCATTAGGAGTTGGCCTGTGTCCTACATTGTACAGAGGACAATGTGATCAGCTCTCTCAATTAACATCTTGAGTTCATCAACAAACTAAGAATAGTCTTTACATATATCCTGCATTGAATCTGACTAGCACAGATTATATTGGGTTTCTCATTCACCCTGTGCCCTAGAGACACAGGGTGATTTACACATAAGAGGGTCCGGGGAAGCTGGACAAGTTGCCTCCAGAACTCTCCATGGCAAGCTGAGTTCCACAAACCCCAGACCCAAAGTCACTCCTGTCACAATCATTACCACTGGAGACAACTTGGATATATGCTCAGGCTTGGGGAACATGAATGACAATTTGTCTAACAGAGTTCTCCTCTCTCTCTAGGCTCATTTTCCTGTCATCCTCAAACTCAGAACCAACATCTGAATCCAGTAATGGCTGGGCATCATCAAGGAGCAAGTGGCTGATGCTCTGGTCAAATAACTCAGCTGACTCCTCCATGGCTGATTTTGGGGCTATGGCAGGAATAGATAGGGACAAGGAGGCAGGTTTATCCACTCTGGCAACTGCAGGGCACTGCACACTTGTCTCTGCTTGCATGACAGAGGATGAGGAGGATGAGGAAGGTTTAGTAAGCCAGTCCACCACCTCCTCTGCATGCTGTGGCTGGATAGCACAGGCAAACTCACTAAATAGAGGAAATGACGCCCTGCCTGAGGGCTGACCACCACGTCCACCTTTGCCTGTGGACAAATTTGTTGCTGGCCCCCTTACAGTGCCAAGGGAATGTCTGCCTCTCCTTGTTGTCCTCCCAGACATTATTGGGAGGTAAGGGGTGGTGCTTATAAGCAAATGTATAGAAGAAGTCGAAATCTGTACGTAGATGCACTTTAATCAATGTAAAGTGGTGTTTGGTGCACTTTAATTTGAGTACTCACACTACACAGACACACTCCATGGATACACTATAATATACTGCAATATAATGTGCCAAACAGCTATATGGCATTAAACTTGCAGTAATGCACACTGAAGTAAATGGCTTTAAAATTGCAGTAACGCACACAGAACTATATGGCGTTAAACTGGCAGTAACGCACAAAAAACTATATGGCATTAAACTGGCAGTAACGCACACAGAACTATATGGCGTTAAACTTTCAGTAACGCACACAAAACTGTACAGAGTTAAACTGGCAGTAATGCACACAGAAGTAAATGGTATTAAAATGGCAGTAATGCACAAAAAACTATATGGCGTTAAACTGGCAGCAGCACATACAAAACGATATGGTGTTAAACTGGCAGTAACGCACACAAAACTATAAGGCGTTAAAATGGCAGTAACACACACAGAAGTAAATAGCATTAAACTAGCAGTAACGCACACAGAACTATATGGCGTTAAACTGACAGTAACGCACGAAAAACTATATGGCGTTAAACTGGCAGTAACGCACACACAAGCAAATGGCGTAAAACTGCCATAACACACAAAAAACTATATGGCGTTAAACTGGCAGTAACGCACACAAAACTATATGGTGTTAAACTGGCAGTAACACACACAGAAGTAAATGGCATTAAACTAGCAGTAGCGCAAACAGAACTTTATGGCGTTAAACTGACAGTAACTCACAAAAAACTATATGCCGTTAAACTGGCAGCAACGCACACAGAAGTAAATGGCGTTAAACTGGCAGTAATGCACACAGAACTATATGGCGTTACACTGGCAATAACGCACACAGAAGTAAATGGCGTTAAACTGGCAGTAACGCAATCAAATAGATGGTGTTCAACCAGCACTACACTGACGCTATCTAAACTGTCCCTACTTTTTGTATAGTAATTTAATGTATTTATTGCAAAGTGTTACATGTAATACATATTGTAATTCTAAGTTCCTCTGATTGTATTGCAGTTTACAGAACTATTGATAGAAGTAAATTTAGTTTTGGAATAAAACACAATGCTTTTTCTGCCTGTTTTGTTAACTGGCTGTCAGCTAAGGGATAGTAGGACAGCACATCCAGCATAAGTGTAGTGTGACCGTTCATTTTTACTTTAGTGTAATTTTATTTTTTATTTTGTCAGGGTGGGTTTCCTACAGTATATTGCAGTGCGTTACTGCACATTTAATGCAGTTTTGAATATTGCAGTGCATTATTGCACATTTTAAGCAGTATATTTCAGTGCGTTGGTGCGCATTTACTGCAGTATATTGCAGTGTGCTGTGCACATTTAAGGCAGTATATTTCAGTGCATTGGTGCATATGTACTGCAGTATATTGAAGTGCATTATTGCGTGTTTACCACAGTATATGGCAATGCGTTAGTGCATGTTTAATACAGTATATTTGAGTGCGTTGGTGCACTTTTACCGCAGTATATTGCAGTGAGTTAGTGCACATTTAACGCTGTATGTTTCAGTGCATTATTGCACATTTACCACAGTATATTTCAGTGCGTTGGTGTACGTTTACCGCAGTATATTGCAGTGCATTAGTGCACATTTCAGTGCATTATATTGCAGTATATAGTAACGTATATTCCGGTGCAGTTTTTTTCAGTGGGTTAGTGCACGTTTAACGCAGTATATTTCTGTCAGGGCTGGGCTCAGCCCTTCCTTCTCTGAGCTGGCAGCTCCTATCTCTCTCAGCTGTCAGATAATTGCCAGCTCCTCTCTCTCCACAGTTACTTACCTGTTGATGATATCCTGCTCGTCAGCCCTGCCTACTTAAGCCGTCCAGCCCAGAGGATCTCTGCCTTGGTCCACATCACATAGACTATCTCCTGTGTTCCTGTTAAAGACTTGCTTGGCTGACATCCCTTCTGGCTGCAGATCCTGCTTGCGGTTTCACTACACTGATTCCTGACTTTCTGGCTTGGCTGACTATCCGTTCCAGTTATCGAACTTTGGCTAGGTTTTGACTACGTTTGTTTTTTTACCTTTATTATTAAACAAGTGTGATTTAACTGTACTTCTGTCTCAGTCTGATTCATGAATTCTGACAGATACAGTCAAACCACTTGTTGGTAATATTTTTCCAGATTGGATGAGCATGATCAATGCATGGATCAATTTGCCATGGCGTTACAAACGCTTCTGAGTCACACGGCTCACCTGGAATCTCCTACTGTGGCTGCTCTTGTACAACCTGTGTTGCAGGCCGTCCCTGCTACTGCTCCAGTCTCTGTGCAGGCAACCGTCTTGAGTATTACCTCTATAAGTGGTATGTCTGGTTCCGCTCCGCTTCCCCAGCGATTTGGGGGTGATCTAGTCCAATGCAAAGGGTTTCTCAACCAGGTTAAGATATACTTTGAGATGCTGCCCCTGGCGTTTCCGACGGACAGAAGTAGGTTTTGTGATATCTTTGCTTTCTGAGAGAGCATTGGCCTGGGCAAACCCTCTATGGGAGATGAAAAAACCTTTTGTCTTTAGTCACCCTGAGTTTGTGGCTTCTTTTAAAAGGGTATTTGATGTTACCGCATGCTTCTGCTGCTAAGTGCCTCATGTCCATCAAACAGAGTACGAGAACTGTTGACGATTACGCCATTGAATTCCGTACTCTGGCAGCAGAGGTTGCTTGGAACAATGAGGCCCTCGTGGCTGCTTTCTCTTATGGTCTCTCAGATACTATCAAGGATGAGATACCCACTGAACTGGAGAAGTTGATCACATTTGCCATCATCATTGACTCCAGACTCAGAGAAAGACTCTCTTTTAAGGAGCGCTTGCGAAAGCCTCTGGTATCGTCCGAGGGGGTAACCCCACGCCAAATATTTTTCATTTTGGCAGGGTTCCCTTCATCCTCAGCACACAAGCCGCACCGCAAGTTGGATCATGATGATCCAACTTCTTCTCATAGGGAACCATTAATTTTGAATAGAGGCAGAAAAACGCAGAACGAGGCTTAACACTTTTTACCGGTGTCTGGCGTTCCCAGTATGCTCTTGAACACGATTTTATGGCGTTCAGAAAACAGCCCATGAACTCCACTGCTGATAAACGTCCAACAACGTCCATGTGTGCATGGACACATAGGATAACATAGGGTGGAGTTTATGGGCTTTTTAAAAAAATGCCCCAAACTCCAAAAACGGCCGTTTATGAGCTCCAGTGTGCATGGAGCCTTATTGTGGCCAGGCAGGTCACTTTTTGAAGTCTTGTCCTACCCATCCAGGGAACGCCTGAACCTTGAGGTCCTGTCACGGACAGACCTTAGGTGGCGTTGTTTCGTCCCCAGTTATCTAGAAGGATAAGCCCCTGGTTTTGGTCAACCTTTCTTGGGCTAAGTCGTCCATCAAGATACAGGCTCTAATCGATTCTGGGGCGTCAGGCCTGTTCATTGATGCTGCCTTTGTATCATAGTAGGTGAGGTTGAAAAAAGACACAAGTCCAACCTAAGTGTGTGAGCTTTGAACATCTCACAGAGCACTGTTCAATCCATCATTCAAAAATGGAAAGAGTATGGCACAACTGCAAACCTACCAAGACATGGCCATCCACCTAAACTGACAGGCCGGGCAAGGAGAGAATTAATCAGAGAAGCAGCCAAGTGGTCCATGTTAACTCTGGAGGAGCTGCAGAGGTTATGAGATCTCAAAATGAAGCGCACAATTCTCTTCTTAATGGGATCATAATGAAGCTGCTTTGCTGGTGATACTGATTCAAATTTTCAAAGGCTTTTTTTTTCTAGTGATATCAAGAATAATATATATTTTTTTTGGGCAAGTTACCACAACACCATTATCCCGTAGTTTTTAAGAGCAAAGATACAACTATGTTGGTGTCCCTTGTCAATTTTACATTGTATTTTTTTAAATGTAACTGCTTACTCCCAAATTGTCCTTTGAAGTAAAACACATAGCCAAGTATTATTCTCCACAATTTTTTTATTGCGCATTAAAAAAAGAAAACAAATAAAATTAGACATGCTATCTGCCAATATAACTTAACCAAAAAGTGCATTCTATGCATCCAAAAATATAGAAAATATAACAAATCAAATCATTATTATTCAACCAAAAAATAAAATAAAAGCCTCATGCATGTGTCCTGCTTCTTAATATAAGGGGTCAACAATGCCAAGAGTTGGTGAAAGCAGGGGTCCGTCACCCGGAGATAATTCCAAAAAACATCTGGATTATTCTCCTGGAGCTCCCGCAGCAAAGGCATGTGACATAATTGGTCACGATTAATAAAGCAACCAATTTTTGGTCCAAGAAATCCTCCTCCTCTTGTTCCTGGACTGGACTTGGGTCAAAGCAATAACTCCAAGGCCAATAATAAATAACACATTATCTCTTCTGATCCTGCAACATGTCTGGTTGACGAACGGCTGTTCAGAAACAAACTGAAAAGCATGAAATGAAAAGCGTGAACTAAAAAGCACGAAATGAAAATCGCGAACTGAAAAGCGCTAAATAAAAAAAGCGTGAAATGAAAAGCTAAAATCAACCAAATTTGTACTAACTTGTACTAACACAAAATTAGCAGAAGGAGCCCAAAGGGTGGCGCTAAAGAGCTGAAAAACCACGTAGTACATCACTACGTTCTTGTTTGTTGGCCGACAATTCCTTGCCGTTTGTATGCAAGACAAAATCCAAACACACGCCTTCGGACAAAAGTCCAAGGTTTTGCCTGCGGAAAATCTGATCGTGTGTACGAGGCTTTACTTACACTTGTGATTGGAATATGGAGTACATTCTTTTATCATTAATTTTTACTTGCATGTATCTTTAGAATATGTAGTATATTTTTCTATCAAGAACTCTCATTTACAGTTGTGATTGGAGTATGGTGTATAATCCTTCATCATTAATTCTTACTTACATATGTGATTAGAGTATGTGGTATATTTCTCTATCGTGGATTCTCACAAACATGTGTGATTGGAGTATGGAGTATTTTCCACTATCAAGAATTTTTACAATTGTGATTAGAGTACAGAGCACGCCTGGCTAAGAGGAGCTGCTGAATGCTTGCATGAAGGAGAGGAGGAAAAGCAGGCATTCAATGACAGCAGGAGGAATATGAAAAGATCAATTCCTCTATATGCAGCTGCCCCGCCGCTCCTTCTATCCAACTTCTTTTGCTCTCCAGTCCGCCCTAGTGCTCTCCAGCTCCTCCCATTGCTCTCCAGCCCCCTCTCACTGCTCTCCAGCCTTCCCCAATGCTCTCCAGTTCCCTCCCTGCTGCTCTCCAGCTCCCCCACTGCTCTCCAGCCCCCCCATTGCTCTCCAGCTTCCCTCCACTTCTCTCCAGCCCCCCCCCAGTACTCTCCAGCTCCCCCCAGTGCTCCTCGACCCCTCCTGTGCTTCCTGCCCCCCCAGTGCTCTCCGGCCTGCCTGTGCTCTCCACCCCCCCCCCAGTGCCCCCCAGCTCCCCCAGTGCTCTCCAGCTCCTCCCCTAGTGCTCTCCAGTTCCCCCCAGTGCTCTCTGGCTCTCCCAGTTCTCTCTGCTTCCCTCCTATGCTCTCTGACCCCCACCCCCCAATGCTCTCCACCTTTTCTGCTCTCCGCCATCCTTCTCTCCCCCAGTGCACTCCACCCCCCTGCTCTCTGTCCCCTCCATGCTCTCTATGCCCACTCCAATGCTCTCCACCCCCCCACTATCTGCCCCCCAGTGCACTACAGCCCCCCAGTGCTCTCCAGTCCACCCAGTGCTCTCTGGCTCTCCCATTGCTCTCTGCTTCCCTCCTGTGTTGCCCGGCCCCAACCCCCCCCCCAGTGCTCCCTGCCCTGCCAGCGCTCTCTGACCCCCCGTGCTCTTTAACCACCCAGTGCTCTCTGCCCCCCCTGCTCTCTGCCACTCCTGTGCTCTTTACCTCTGCCAGTGCTCTCGAGCCCCCCTTGTGCTCTCCACTCTCTCTGCTCTCCACTCCCCTTCCCTCTCCCCAGTGCTTTCCACCCCCCCTGCTCTCTGCCCCCCCCTTTTCCCCCAGTGCTCTCCACTCCCCTTCCCTCTCCCCAGTGCTTTCCACCCCCCCCCCCTGCTCTCTGCCCCCCCTTTTTTCCACCAGTGCTCTCTGCTCCCTGCCCCCTATGTTCTATATACCCACCCACCTCTCTGCCCCCCACTCTGTGCCCCCCAGTGCTCTCCACCCCTACCTGTGCTCTCTGCCACCCCTGTGCTCTTTCCTGCCCCCTTCACCCCCCACAGCTCTGCCAGGTTCCCCCCCTCCTTTCTCCCACTGGCTGCTGCGGGGGATCTGTATCACAATATCATGGGCTGCTTAGTCTAAAATACCCAGGCCTATTTTTTGTCCCAGTCCGAGACTGAGTATAAGCACAGAGTATATTTATCTATCATAAACTCACAGTTACACGTGTGGTTAGAGACAAGTACATAATATATTTCTCATTCATTGAACTTCACTTATGTGTGATTAGAGTATACAGAGTATATTCCTCAATCATTAACTCACACTTATATGTATTTCAATTATACAGACAATATTTTTTCTGTTATGATTTTACATGTTTATATATATTTAGAGTATATAAAATATATTCTATAAAACATGAACTCACACTTGCGTAATTAAAGTATGCAGAGTATATACAGCAAGCCCAATTCCTGTCCCGAGATGTAGGAAGAAATCTCTCCAAATTGAGTGGAAATCCCCTCTTATTTTTTTTATAACAAAACAAGTGTCCTGATTGGAAAGTTTACCTCTATTTCTAAAAATTTTGCATTTTCCCATCATTTTCCCTGCCAAAGATGATTGTCATAAAAACAAATATAGAGCAGAGACACAGACAGAATTACAAATACAAATCTGAAAAAAATGTTTAAAATTTTTCCTACAGTTTCCAAAACTTTAAAAAAATGAAATGCATACAAAATATTTTCCTCTATCATGAACTCACTCTTTTATTTGCAATATATGAAGGAATTGGATGACTCAGAATTTTCTGAAATTAAGTGTATGTAAGAAAAATGTGGTCATCATAGAACTTTAAACATGACTCAACTTAGCATTCTGGGAAACAAGATAATTTTTATGTCATATTCAGTGGGGATGGAAATAATATGTTCTTGGTACTGGCATGCACAATTGAAGTTTACATCCCAACAAGTTTGCTATCCATAAAACCATTAAAAATATGTATGTAGAATTCAAAAATGTACATATATACCGTAATATACTGTATATGTGTGTATATATGTATATACAATATATTACCAAGAGTATTGGGACACCTGCATTTACACACATGAACTTTTTAATGGCATCCCAGTCTTAGTCCGTAGGGTTCAATATTAAGTTGGCCCACCCTTTGCAGGTTTCTTGAGCTCTGGTGAGAGTGGAGCGGTGGTGTTCTGTCTCGCATACTAATGGCTGTTTATATTGGTGCCTGCCAGTGGCACTTAGAAATGTGAGTGTCCTTTTGTACCTACAGTATATGTGGTTTAATCCGTTTTTAATAAAGTACTACACTATATTAGATTGTTATGGTTTATGCGATTCCTTACACTAGAGGGGGAAGTAAAGGGAGAACCTACGGACCATCTAATATCCAGGAGAACAGAGAACTTGGGCCAGTGATGTACAGTGCCTTGTGTATTGTATCCCATGTATTTTATTGATTTTTTATTTATGTGATAGACCAACACAAAGTGGTACATAATTGTGAAGTGGAAGGAAACCGATAAATGGTTTTCAAAACTGTTTACAAATAAATATCTGAAAAGTGTGGCGTGCATTTGTACTCAGCCCCCACTGAGTCAATACTTTGTAGAACCACCTTTCTCTACAATTACAGCTCCAAGTTGTTTTGGGTATGTCTCTACCAGCTTTGCACATCTAGAGAGAGAGAGAGAGATTCTTCTTAGCAAAATAGCTCAAGCTCTGTCAGATTTGATGGAGAGCATCTTTAACCGCTTCCCGACCGCCTCCTGTAGATATACGTCAACAGAATGGCACGGGCAGGCAAAAGGACGTACCTGTACGTCCCCTTTAATTTGCCTGCCCGGGGGGCGCGCGCGCGCCGCCCGCGGCGCGCCCGCGACCCGGTCGGGAGCTCCGTGACCACGGCCGCGGGACCAGCGGACCCGATCGCCGCTGGTATCCCGCGATCGGGTTACGGAGCGGAAGAACGGGGAGAGGTCTATGTAAACAAACCTCTCCCCGCGCTTCCTACACTGACTGTCAGTGATCGGCGGTTCCCTGTCATCGGGAACGCCGATCAATGACGTCAGACGTACAGCCACGCCCCCCTACAGTAACCACAACACAACACGTCACACTGACTCCTCCCCGCCCCCTTGTGGTTAACCCCCTAACTACAACTGTCATTTACATAGGAATCAGTGCTATTTAAATAGCACTGATTTCTGTATAAATGACAAATGTCCCAAAAATGTGTCAAAAATGTCCGATGTGTCCGCCAAAATGTCGCAGTCACAATAAAAATCGCTGATCGCCGCCATTACTAATAAAAAAAAAAATATTAATAAAAATGCTATAAAACTATCCCCTATTTTGTAAACGCTATAACTTTTGCGCAAACTAATCAATAATCGCTAATTGCGATTTTTTTTACCAAAAATATGTAGAAGAATACGTATCGGCCTAAACTGAGGAAAAAAAATGTTTTTTTATATATTTTTTGGGGATATTTATTATAGCAAAAAGTAAAAAAATATTATATTTTTTTATAATAATATATAATAATAATAATAATAATAATAATAATAATTTTTTTTATAGTTTATAGCGCAAAAAATAAAAACCGCAGGGGCGATCAAATACCACCAAAAGAAAGCTCTATTTGTGGGAAAAAAAGGACGCCAATTTTGTTTTGGAGCCACGTCGCATGACCGCGCAATTGTTAGTTAAAGCGACGCAGTGCCGAATTGCAAAAAGGGGCCTGGTCCTTTGGCTGCCAATTGGTCCGGGGCTGAAGTGGTTAAACAGCATTTTTTAAGTCTTGCCACAGATTCCCAATTGGATTTAGGTCTGGACTTTGACTGGGCCATTTTAACACATTAATATGCTTTAATCTAAAGCATTCCATTGTAGCTCTAGCTGTATGTTTAGGGTCGTTGTTCTGCTGGAAGGTGAATCTCTGCCCCAGCCTCAAGTCTTTTGCACACTCTAACAGGTTTTCTTCTAAGATTACCCTGTATTTGATCTTCCCATCAACTCTGACCAGCTTCCCTGTCCCTGCTGAAGAAGAGTATCTCCACAACATGATGCTGCCACCACCATGTGTCACGGTGGGGATGGTGTGTTCAGGGTGATGTCCAGTGTTAGTTTTCCACCATACATAAAGTTTAATTTTGGTCTCATCTGACCAGAGCACATAACCAGTAATGAGGGCTGAAACAACAAACTTAACACCACATCCCTAGATACATAAAAAAACAAGGAGGACAGTGGGGTAAACAAACAAACAAACCCCAGGACTTTTAAGGTGCAAAAAGAGAAATAGATAGATATTCAAAGGATATCCATAAAAAAGTTTTATTTAATTACAAGTGACATACATAGTAACAGAAGCACATTAAAATTATCCACATCAAATTCTGTACAGGACAAAATAATTGATTTGAGACCAAAGATACCAATCAGAGTATACCACTCAACATGTTTCGCTCATCTGAGCTTCCTCAGGAGTTTTAGGAACACTGTGTGGTAAGCTAGAAACAATAAGAAGATATGGATAAGATATTCATAACGAATACACATACAGTTTCATATATATATGAGTGTCATTTATGTTAAATAACATATCAAAAGAGTATTACAAATAAATATATATTAGTTCATACAGGATCTTACCCAGCGTTGCCAATTAATTAATTTGATTGAAATAATCATGAAAGCCATCGAAAAATGAATGGAAATCAATAAAGTCGAGACTCTATTGCAACAAATGGTACTTTACCAAGTACACTGAAGATAACATATCTCCTTGGGGGTTGAGGATTCAGATCTTCCCCACCATTAATCAACTAGAAACCGAGTTTAAAACAGAATGGGAAGCCAATCTCTTCCATGAAGATGATAAAATGACTCTGTAAACATTATATTACTGAATTGATTTCAGTAGACAAAGAGATTAAAAAATGATATGAGGAGAACAAATTGATCACTCAGGATGCGCTCTTTCCCAACAGAGAGAGCGCATTAAAAACCAATTTGGAAATTTATGTGGCTGAGATCTTAAAAACGAAAGAAAATAAATTTATCAGGGACAAGCTATCATATGACAACAATCAGGCCTACAACTGGGCCCAGATAAATAACAAAAATGGAAAACGCATGAATAAAACGCGCAAGTCCAGAAAATCTGCAAATGAACCCACTCACTCCGATTCATCTGTTTCATCTTCCCAGGTACAGGATTGTGCCAGAATTACTAAAATCCAGGGATCTACATATCCCAAGAATCCCAAGGATAATACATCAACGGGTACCACAAGACACACTCCGAGCACCAAAGCACATATGAATACTCGGACAGGCACTGACAAAACGTTATCCACTAGCACAACGGGTCACTGTGAACCAGTTACTACTACTGATACCACTACTGGTTTGACTAACATTTCACCGTTATTCTCTAGCACACAGGTAAGCAATTTGAATCCTATCACTTCTTCACAATCGGATTTTCGTCCAGCACCCATCTTTACTCAGTCAGTGTTGGACTCAAAAAGAACAGGGAACATGGATCCTCTGAATCACAAACCACTGAAAACCAATTTAAAGTGATCAGTTTGTCCTCCTATTCTCTCTCAGGAGAGCAAATCTCACTTTTTGTCCCACACAAAGGGTGGACCAATTTGAGTTTATCAAAGATCTAAACTTGTTTTCACGCAAATTAATGTTTAAAATCTTATTTGACAAGCCTGGATCTTCAATTCAAACTCAAACTTTAGACAATCCTTTGTGGAAACAGATGACAATTGAGGATATTAAGGCAATGGAGGGGCTGATGGAGCTATGGGAAGAGGGAGGTATAGATGAGACAGATATCTGACCTGGAGGCGTCTAATCTCATGTCGGGGTCTGACCCTTCTCTCCCCCTACCTTCATTACCTCCTCCTCTCCCTCCGCCTATAATTTCCAAACCCAAGGATTATAAACCCAAATCTCGTATTTTTCCCACCTTACAAGGAAACCCAATTGTTTGGGCGTTTACTTGTCAGGTGACCAAGGAAATTACAAAGACCAAATGGAGAGATATGTCTCGATCAAATTTGACTTCCTCTCAAGGAGAGGCTTTGAAATCCCTACAGCAAAACAAAAACATAATTATCAAGCCCTCTAACAAAGGGGGTAACATGGTAATTATGGATACCCATCAATATGAGACCATGGTCATGGATATCTTACTTAATCGTGAGTGGTATCGGAAGGTGTCTTCGAGTCATCTCACCTTAACCACCACCCGATATCTACATCTTATCGTACCATTCTGGCCTCATAAGCAAAAAAAACTGCAAATTCCTTAATGTCACCTCTCCTCGGACACCAACTATATATGCACTCCCCAAGATACACAAAAATCCCCTCAAACCCCCTGGCCATCCAATTTTCTCGGGGAATGGTTCTCTGACTGAAAAGGCAAGTCAGTTGGTGGACGATTTCCTGATACCCCATGTGGAGGACCTTGCGTCCTACCTACAGGATACCAGCGATCTACTCAGGGTCCTTGATGGGATTGTTATCCCCAAAGGATCATGGCTGGTCGCACTTGATGTTGAGGCCCTCTACAACTCCATCCCCCATGTTCTGGGGGTGGATGTTGTAGAGGGCTTCATCAATGAGAATTGTGAGGCGCCTGAGCAATATAACAAATTAATTTTGGACTTGCTTAGATTCATTTTATCTAATAATATTTTTTTGTTTGGTGATTCCCACTAACTCCAGATACAGGGGGTGGCTATGGGGACCAACTGTGCCCCCTCATATGCCAATCTGTATCTGGGGGGGGTGGGAACGCAATCTTTTTTTAGGGATGATATGCAATCTTTCTTCGAGTTGATACCCATTTGGAGATGCTTTATTGACAACATTTTCTTTGTCTGGCTGGGGACAGAGGAAACTCTTCTTGACTTCCTTGACAGTCTAAGGATCAATAAGCACAACTTTAAATTAACTTTCAAAATGAGCCAGCAGAAATTTACTTTTCTAGATGTGCAAATTTTGGTCAATGAGGATGGCAGTATTGGAACAACACTATATCGGAAACCCTTTCACCATGCACCATTAGTAGCAAGTGTGCCGTATGAAAAAGAGGCCAAGCTGCTGCAGCTACAGATGCAGCAACGAGGCTACAGTCATAAATGTTTAAAGAAAGCCTATCTCAAGGCAAAGAGTCAAAACAGAATCTCTCTCATTCATGATCCCAAACCCAAAAAAACAAATTCTGGTGTCCGTTTGATTACCACATTCTCGGGTCAACATCGGCAGGTTAGGGACATTTTGAATAAACACTGGTATCTCTTGATGGGTGACAAAAAGGTTGCCAAACATCCCAAATCATATCCTGAAATTACCTTTTAGGCGATCCTGATCCCTTAGGGACAGCCTTGTACGCAGCTATCACACTCCACATATAGAAACCCTAAGTGAATCCAAAAAGGGCATGAGACCATGCCACAAATGTAATTTTTGTAAATTTATTTGAGCTGCCTGATCAATTGTTCTACCCAATGGTCGGTTATTCAAACTAAACTTTTCATAACTTGCCAATCTGTAGGCATTGCATATATCATGCAATGCAAATGCGACGCATTCTACATAAAACCAAAAGACCTTTCTTTTGTCGGATTCAGGACCATGTGTCCCTAATACAGAAGAAACAAATGGAAACTCCCATTAGTCGCCACATAGGCCTAAATCATAGTTTCAACAGTACCAATATGCATTTATTTGCTTTGGAGCATATCTCACCTGGCATCAGGGGAGGTGATTATGACAAACTGCTCCTGCAACGGGAGGCTAGGTGGATACATGACCTATGGTCCTTAAAGTATCCCGGCCACAATGATGCAATGAGCTTTAAATGCTTCCTTTGAAATTTCTAAATTAATTCATCCAATTGTATATATATAATAATATTCATTCATTTTCACATTGTTATCTTCATTTTTATTTATTTCTAGTTGATTTCAGTTTCTTTATCAATTCATTCATTCTTTATTTATTTATTTAGCATTCTGTGAGTTATCTGTGCATGCGTATTTATCACTAATGTATGTCATATGTGTCTATCCAGGATCTTCTGACCCGGTTGCCATAAGTTTATTTCATTAAAGGAAATCTATTGTATTTCCCTATCTTCTTTTTTAATACGTTTTCCAGTTGTCCCGTTGTCCCTTTGCTCTGGGGTCTTTGTTTGGTCCACACGGACGCCCGGGGCACACAGCAACTCAGAGGACAATCAACCGCTCATGTGTTGTGCGCCCTAAAGGATATATCCCCCATTGATGTGGATTCAATTGTGAGATTCAATAGCGCCAATCTCATTGGCTAAATCGACGTGTACACCTGTGTGGTATCATGTCCCTATACCAAGATGGCGCAGCTGGCTTCAGACGTGCCTGGCGGCACGTTCCGGCTTATTAACTTTGGGCGCATGCGCCGACCGAGGTGCGTCACTCCCGGAGCTCCACCTCTCACTCGGTCATCCGCTCCAATGGGTGTCCTTATTACTCATCCGGATCCCGGCGGTGACGCCTGATGCCGCCGGGATGGGAGGACTATAAGAATGCGGTTGTATACCACTATTATCTGTCGTAGACACTGTAGCAACAGGGAGGCTTTATGTCTCCCACCAGCCATCTGCCATTCTGAACCTTCTCATGCCTCCAGGTAAATTTTGGTCCTCCGTGCTATATCTTTGTACTCTTTGAGTGAATGCATCTTTGGCAATTCAATCAATTAATTTCTCCTTCTTTATATTTTTTTATGAATTCTAGATGCATGTTCCTTTGGTTCATTGAGAGTTTTTCCATTCCCGTTTGAGCTACAATATTCATAGCTCTCAGCTATACACGGGTTCAAACCTTCTGCGTGAGGATTATTCCTTTAGCAAAAGAACCACTTTGATTCTATCGTCAAACAACATTTAGGTAATCTACTTTTCATTTTAATACTTTTTTCTGTATTGCTGCCCTGAGTCAGGCAGCTGTTCTAATATGACCTATTTTTATCCCTATAGAGGATATACACACTCTATGTCCTCCTGTGGCCATTGAGACTGGAGCTTCTGGGTTAAAAACTTCTAAAAAACGTTATTGATGTCCATTCATTTATCGATGGCTTTCATGATTATTTCAATCAAATTAATTAATCGGCAACGCTGGGTAAGATCCTGTATGGACTAATATATATTTATTTGTAATACTCTTTTGATATGTTATTTAACATAAATTACACTCATGATGTGCTTCTGTTACTATGTATGTCACTTGTAATTAAATAAAACTTTTTTTATGGATATCTTTTGAATATCTATCTATTTCTCTTTTTGCACCTTAAAAGTCCCGGGGTTTGTTTACCCCACTGTCCTCCTTCTTGTTTTTTACCTTCTTCCACATGTTTGCTGTGTCCCCATATGGCTTCTCTGCAACAACTACAAACTGCAAAAAGGTCTTCTTATGGCTTTTTTTCAACAATGGTTTTCTTCTTGCCTCTTTTCCATTAAGGCCAAATTTATGAAATGCATAACTAATAGTTGTCCTGTGGACAGATTCTCCCCCTGAGCTGTGGATCTCTGCAGCTCCTCCAGAGTTACCATGGGCCTCTTGGCTGCTTCTCTGAAAAATGCTCTCCTTGCCCAGCCTGTCAGTTTAGGGGCACTGCCGTGTCTTGGTAGGTTTGCTGTTGTGCCATTCTCCATTTTCGGATGATGGACTGAACAGTGCTCTGTGAGATGTTCAAAGCTTATGATATTTTTTATAACCTAACCCTGTTTTAAACTTCTATACAATTTTATCCCTGACCTGTATGGTGTGTTCCTTTTTCTTCATGATGTTGTTTGTTCACTAAGGTTCTTTAACAAACCTCTGAGGGCTTCACAGAATAGCTGTATTTATACTTAGATTAAAATACACACAGGTGGACTCTAGTTACTAATTAGGTGACTTCTGAAGACAATTGGTTCCACTAGATTTTAGAGGGGTATCAAAGTAAAGGGGGCCGATTACAAATGCATGCAAAACTTTTCAGATATTTATTTGTAAAAAAAAATTTAATCATTTTCCTTCCACTTCACAATTATGTGCCACTTCGTGTTGGTCTATCACATAAAATCCCAATAAAATACATTTATGTTTTTGGTTGTAACCAGTGATCCAAGTAACTAAGTTAAAATAAACTGAGTATTCCTCGACGAGTATCATGACCAAGAGGGCAGATTCCTGCTCATAAAGGGTAAAATTTGCTCTCAGACCTTCACTCTTGCGAACATCTACCTCCCGAATTCCAACCCGCTCCCCACTTTCGAGGCTTTCCTATCCACCCTCGACTCATTCCTTGAGGGAACTCTGGTTTTGGGAGGGGATTTCAACCTAACACTAGACCCTCATAAGGACTCCTCCTCGAACCTGTCGTCGCTCCCTAGGGGAACCCGACTACGCCTAAAAGATCTTTTACACTCGCACCAACTAGTTGATATCTGGAGAAAAGTCCACCCACAAGAGCGGGACTATACCTTCTATTCTACCGTTCATGGGTCATACTCCAGAATCGACCTTTTCTTCCTAAAACACTCAGCCATCCCTATTGTTACCAAGGTGGATATAGGTCATATAGCACTGTCCGACCATGCCCCGATTCTGTTGGAGCTGGCTATTACGCAAGCGTCCCCCAGAACAACCACGTGGTGACTCAACGAGGCGCTCCTAAAAGACCAAGATATTGCAGCAGACGTCCTCAGGGAACTTAAGTCCTATCTTTCAGTCAATATAGACTCGGTAGACAACCCAGCCACTGTGTGGTCAGCGCATAAGTGCTTTATCAGAGGCATTCTAATTAAACACGGTCATGCGGCCAAACAACGTTGCGCCAAAACCTTATCTTATTTTAACGCAACTCCACACTTTGGAACGCCAACATAAGAACCGGCCAAACAATGCCACCGAAACGGAACTGCTCCGTCTTCGGGAAGCGATACGAGACCACTCTTTATACGAGGCGAAGCATGTATTACTGAAGGCCCGCCATTCTTTTTACGAGTACGGTGACAAATGTGGTTGATTACTGGCCAACGCCCTACGCGCAAAGCGCTCTCGAACATATATACCCGCACTCCTCTCGCCATCAGGCTCCAGGGTTCACTCCTCCACCGGAACTTGCAGATACCTTCCGTGCTTTTTACTCCAAATTGTATAATTTGGATCCAATTTCCACCCCACAGATGTTACCCCAAAAGGTTCTGGATATTCGTAATTACCTCCAAGAAGTTGACCTTCCTATGCTGACGACAGAGGAGCGTGCGGCCCTGTCCAAACCTATTAACAAAGAGGAATTTGCAGCCGCAATAGCTGACACACAGCCCGGTAAAGCCCCCGGACCGGATGGTTTTACCCTCCCCTATTACAAATTGTTCCAGGACACACTGGCCCCATCTTTCTTAGCAGCCTTTAACGCTGCGACCAACGGACACAATCTCCCTGCAGACATGCTGCGTGCCTCAATATCCGTGATCCCTAAGCTGGGCAAGGACCCCCTACTATGCGCCAGCTATAGGCCCATTTCACTTCTGAATTGTGACATGAAAGTATTCACAAAAATCCTTGCCTCTAGGATGAATGCTCTATTACCACGTCTAGTTGGAATAGATCAAGTAGGTTTCATCCAAACTAGAGAGGCCAGGGACAACACCACCAGGACATTGAACATTATAGACAAGGCAAAGCGTTCCCGAATACCCTTGCTGCTCCTCTCCACGGATGCCGAAAAGGCTTTTGACAGGGTGGATTGGTCTTTTCTACGGGAGACACTTAAATTTGTAGGTGTGCCAGACCCCATCCTGTCGTGGATTGCAGCCATTTATGATAACCCCACAGCCACTGTACGCGTAAACGGTTGCGACTCCAGCCCTTTCTTTATCGCGAACGGCACCAGACAGGGATGTCCTCTGTCTCCGATACTGTTCGTTCTCTCCCTGGAACCCTTTCTACAGCATATCAGAGGTAATCAGTCCATAAGAGGCATTCAATCGGGTCATTATCAACACAAAGTTGCAGCATATGCTGATGACCTTTTATTCTACATCACAGAACCCCTCACCTCTCTTCCCTCCCTGTTACAGGAGCTGAAGCGATATGGTTCCCTGTCTAATTTTAAGGTTAATCTACAGAAATCGGAGGCCTTAATTGTATCCCTGTCAGACTCTACCATTTCTAACTTACGCCCCTTCTTCCCGTTCAAATGGGCTACACGCTCAATACAATACCTGGGAACGAAAATCCCTGCCAAATTACAAGACATCGTCACCCTGAACTTTCAGCCCCTTCTATCTACGCTCACTGCCGATCTTGAGAGGTGGAACTCTCTGGCCCTTTCCTGGTTTGGCCGTTGCAATATACTTAAGATGAACGCAATGCCCAGACTTTTGTATTTATTGCAGGCTCTTCCCGTCAAGATACCTCAGACATTCTTCCACGCCGTCCGTTCAATTTTTATCAAATTCATCTGGCGTGGAAAACACCCACGTCTTGGCAGAGCACTCCTTTTGCGATCAAAGATTAGAGGAGGCCTCGGTTTTCCAGATCCAGCTCTATACTATACTGCGGCACATATGACCAGAGTCGTGGACTGGTGCCGTCACAGTGATTTGAAGCTCTGGGTATCACTTGAACAGGAGGCGGCCAGAGCCCCACTAGCGGGTCTACCCTGGGCGGGGACGACTCATGCCACCCACCTGACCACTCATCCCCTGATTGGACCAACTCTTGTGGAGTTGAAAAGGTTTTTTCGCTTAGCCTCTTTAAAAAACTTTCCATCCCCACTGACGCCACTTATTGGCCACCCGGATTTTCTACCTGGCCTATCAGACCCGTCCTTCCGATCGCAAGCCCCACAGGGACTCATGAGAGCCTCTTCGCTCCTGTGTCCCTCAGGTTGGTTAACTACAGAGAGCTTGCTCTCGGGCCAGGATCCACTCCAATTAGACCACTGGAGGATCAACCAGTTATCTCACTTTCTTGGCTCATTGCCCAAACCAACACACTTTGCCAGAAAACTCCACTCCTTTGAGGAACTGTGCATGGGTGAGGGACCGATCCGGAGGACCTTGTCGACCTCCTACAAATTTCTGCTAGACTTCCACGCCACTGAAGACCCACCATTTTTAGCAAAATGGGAGAGAGACTTGCAAGTCACCTTCACAGAACCACAAAAAGAACGCATATTGTTCTTTGCGCAGAAATCTTCACTATGCAGCAAATATCAAGAGACCGCATATAAAATAGTGACGCGCTGGTACAGAACTCCTTCGGTACTGGCTAAAATATTCCCTCTGCAAACAGAACGCTGCAGGCGTTGCAATTCACACCCAGGCACTCTATTACACATTGTTTGGGACTGCCCTGTACTCCAAACTTTTTGGCAGGCAGTCCTTAAGATTGTACAGAAACTCACAGACATCTCCCTCCAGGATAACCCAGCTGCGGTCCTCCTTAACCTTACGCCTCTTTCAAGGAAACGTTACCACAAATCCCTCCTCAACCACCTCCTTAATGCGGCCCGGGCCAGCATCCCACCTCTTTGGAAGCAACAATCTGCTCCAACGGTAGCCCAGTGGTTCGCAAGAGTGAAGGACATTGAGCAGATGGAGGATCTGACTTCGGCGCTGCGAGACAAGTCGGAGGAACATAGCTCCAGATGGTTTCACTGGAACCTCTTTCGCTTCTCTGATGAGTTCCTCCAATACACGGCAGGATCCTCTGTCTAGGATCACTATAGACATCCCAGCATTACCAAACCTGGCTCCCGGGGGGCAAGGCCCCCCCCCCCCTCCACCCCTTCCCTTTCCTCCCTGTATGTTTTCGTGTGTGTGTATGTATACAATTTTTTTTTTTTTTTTTTTTATCTCTCCCCCCATTTTTCTCTGTATTTTTCTTCTCCTCCACTATCTTTCAATATAAAAAGATGTAAAAAGTGATGGGCACTGATGTTTAATTTTACCCTATATTAGACTTCAGCAAGTAATAGTGGTTAGACTGAATAGCGACCCTCATTAACAGGCAATTGTTTTGTTTTGGTTATTTTATCTGACGCGTTTGTCACAGCCTAAATGTAACGCGAAGTCTCCTTTATGTTTATGTTTGTATCTGTGTCTCATCTTTAAATAAAAAATTTAAAAAAATAAAAAAATAAACTGAGTTACATAACGCAGTTACTTTAGAGGGTAACGAGTAATCAAACTGATTACTTTTCCCTTCATGGTAACCCAGTTCCCATTACTTTGGCTTAGTTACCCCAATTACATCTACCGCCACTAGATGGCAGTAGTGTAATTCCGGTGTCCTGCCTGTACTGCGCAGGTGCAGCGCTTGCGCAGTACGAAGGACTACGGAGCTTCCGAAAATGTCCGAACCTAAACAGCTTTGAGTGAACTCTACACCGTACAGGCGCAGTTAACATGTAATTGTACGAGGCGATGCCGCACGCTTCCGATGCTCGTGCTACTCTGCAAGGGGCGTCTATCGTGTAACTAAGGGGCGGGTCTAGTATTACTGTAACCAAAGGGCGCATTAATTATTATTGTTATATTTCGAGCTCTGCCTATTAATTTAACATTCGCCCTCTTCTGTAGCCATCCGCCCCTTACACGATATAATAATAATATACCCGCCCCTTGCTTACACGCTATAACAGATCTGCCCCTTGGTTAGAGTAATAATAGAGCAGCCCCTTGGTTACACGATATATAACAATAATAATAAATGCGCCCCTTGCTTACAGTAATACTAGACCCGCCCCTTAGTTACACGTATAGAATATTAAAAAAAAAAGTCACAGTTACTAAGCTGCGTAACTAATTACTTTTCCAATGTAGTAACTGAGTTACTAACGCAATTACTTTTTGGGAGAAGTAATTTGTAACTTAACTAATTACTTTTTTAAAGTAAGATGACCAACACTGGTTGTAACATGACAAAATGCGGAAAATGTCAAGGGGTATGAATACTTTTTTAAGGCACTGTATATATGGGGTCAAGGCCCACAAAGCGCTCTTTGACCTGCCTGTAAAAAGGGGTCAAAAATATTTGATGAGTTTGCACACATGGTGCTAGTATCCTGTCCGTGTTCACGGTAAGATTGGGAACGTTTTCTTTAGTGATGTGGGGACACCAATTGGATGACTTTAATGGACTCATACTATGGAGTATTTAAATACATGGTGCACCATTTTTTCATATGTGTAGCGCCTGACTTTCACTTTATAGTTCACTTGGGCACTTGAAGGGGCAGCTACACGATTTACTTTACAACATAGATGCATTATTAGAATATACAGTGCACAAACATGTGTTATATATGAAGCCCAAACTTTATTTTTGCATTTTATACGGAGCAGCAATTGCCAGTGATCATCCTGCAGCTTCTGCTAACTGCTCAGAACCCTAAAACAGAGACAACCTGACCAGTGTCTTTGTGACCTGCCAGTCTGGAACTCTCCTGGCTTTGTAGAAGATCCAGAAGCTGGGAAAGCACTTATGTGAACAAAGGAGAGCCTAAATAGCAGTGCCACAGATTGAGAGTGCTGGTCTCCCACAGCAAAATGTAGGATGCTTTGGTGTGATGGGAGAATGGGAATAGGCAGATAAGCAATTTATGTTTACTGATGCAAGAAATTCCCTTTGAGTGTAGCAATAACATATCTTGTAAATTACATTAAAGGTTTTTTGGACAAATGTGTTTAAGGATTGAGCAGATACCCACATTTAGGTTTGGGACTCTGAATAGGTTTGAATAGAAACATTGTAGCCATTTTTCTGAAGGAACTGGTACAATCATTTCTTGTGCCTAAAGTTGGTGTAGGGCAGTCATTAAAACTGCCTTTCTTTGATTTGAAGCTGGCAGATTGGAAGGTAAAAAATAAGGAGGGGGCAGGAACAGAAACTTTATTTTGTACACCTTTTGAAATTACAGATTGTATCCAGAGGTCTGGGATGTCTCAGATCCAGAAAACAGATCATAAGGGGGGCTTCTGGCAAGGCTTGGTGAACTTAGACCATACATTAAAATAAATTGTTATGCTTTAGTTTTGAGACTAAAAAATCTTCAAGTAAAAAAAGGGTCTGTTTCTGATTCCTGACCTGGGTCAAGAGGAAAAGTGGATGAGTAACATTTTTGGCCTCTGAAAACCGAAGGTTCTAGAAGTTCTTAAAGTTTTCCAAAGAATTCAGATGTAGTGACACAGAAATTTGCTTTGGTCAGACAGGCTGCATGGTGCGTTTCTGAGAGGCAGCCAGAGTCAGATAAGGGGAGCAATATTATATCAGGACATTGTTCTGGGACAAGGGAACAGCTATTAGCCAGAGTTGTCTTCAGTGCTTTATAGTGGCCATTTGTGGAACACATGCTATATGACACTTTTGTCCTAGCTTCCTTGCACCTATGACACACCATTGCTAGAGAGGAGAAGTAGAAGGAGACGGTATAACCCAGGCACTGACTGATCTGCTGTGGCTGTGTCCCTGTAGAAGATGGCCACAAAAATAACAATAACTGTACGCATTGTTGGCAGAACAGGCAGCTGGAAGCATGTCTTCTGGGATCCATGATGCAGGTACCGAATCCTTCCAAGACTAAGTCCAAATAGGAGGGAAAGAATACCAATTTTATAAGTGCTTGCTGAGATGTGTAAGAGACAAAATGGCAGGGGTTACCACAATAAAGTGCATATAACACCCAAATGTCTTTCCACTGGATGGCATAGTGTGGAATACCCTGGGGATAGTATTGTTTAACCCTTTAGCTGTCACTGATGGTTGGCATACGTCGACAGCAGTGGGGAGTTTTACACACACTCCTGGCTACTGTTCTGTGTAATTCTGACAAGCCTACTGTCAGCTGTCAGGTGGAAGCGATCCATGCACCCCTGTTAGTGCGCTGTTCCCCATGTGGGCACCCCCGCTATGTTTTCTGCTACCCACCTGGGGACCCAGCACCAGCATTGTCACACAATATTTTTGAAATGGTTTATCAAATACAAATTTTAAGTAAAAATATACAAAAGTTAATTTTATTTTGCAAACCTGCAAAATATTATCCAATTTTTTTGGTAAAATAGAGCACAGATGGCACTTTCTTAGCATCTTTCATGGCCACAGCAGCCAGGAACGATGGTGCCAGAAACCAGAAGTGACCATACAGACGTCACTTCTGGGTTCTTAAAAGCTAGGAGAGATCAGCAAATACATATTCACAGGTCTCCCTTCCCTTCATCCAGCGGCACCCTCCATGTGGGTCCTGGTCCTGCAAGTGGTACAGCAAAACCTGGGAAGCATGGTAGAAGTGCACATTCACAGAAACCTGGCACTTCACTTCACTTTCACTTCATGCCAGGGTAAGCGCCTAATGCAGAATCCAGGTACCAAAGCAAACATTACAAGTTGCCCGCACAAAGCCAGTAAGTATCCAATCTACAGGCACATGTAGACAGGCGTTAATGTCAAATTTTCCATTCAAACCCTGTGCTACTCAAATGCATGCATTTGACAAGAAAAGGCTCAATTTCACCTGATTTGCCTGCAATTCAAACACACCTCAATCGAGCCTACTGTGTTTGAAAAAGCACAATGCAAAGAAAAGATGGTTAAATGCAACCTCTAAACTGTCATCTACATTATTTCATTGAAATCAAAGAGAATCTGATGACCTGCATTTGATGTACATTTCCTGCACATGTCAAATGCAGAAAAACAACACCCATGTCCACAGTCCCTAAAACTTGGGGTAGATTTACAAAAACTGGTGCACTCAGAATCTGGTGCAGCTGTGCATGGTAGCCAATCAGCTTTTACCTTCACCTTAATTAATTATGCTTTGACAATAAAACCTGGAAGCTGATTGGTTTCTATGAAGAGCTGGGTCAGATTTTGCACTCTCCAGTTTTAGTAAATGAACCCCACTGTGTTACTAATAATTTCTTTTAGCCATTAACTGTATGTTGACGATGTAAAATGTATTTAGCCTGCAATTTTGTAACACACTGGAGTGTAGAAATATTAATGGTCCTGATAATCTTGTATGATAATATTATGTTTGCAGCCGTTGCCCTCTGTATACTTCTGGAAACATGAACACAGCCCAACTTTTAATAATTATGTAGGGACATGCAGAATCCTGTATTTCCATGTCTCTGTACATGGACACAATTGTGATGATCTCTAGAATAGCAAATCTGAGAAAAGAAAAAAAAAAAGTAATGAAAAGAAAAAAAAAGTAACAAGTGAAATGCACTTATTTCATATTAAAGAAGTTTAACTACGTCAATATAAGATCATTTATTTAAAAGCAGATTATTCATGTTCTGACACTACAGCATAAGATATAAATTACCCTTTAAGTATTTAAAGGACTTCACTTATTAACCTTTTTTTCCGAAAAAGGGTCTGAAGCATGTAGTAGGCCCCTCTGGCATTGTCTACTAATGTATTGAATGCATGTGAGTTCACATATTTAATACTCTTATCTAAATCCCTAAGCAGCGTCAGTATGGTTTAATTGGTGCCTGGCTTAACATTCCTTTGGGATTTTCATATTGCTAGACTCTACATATCTGTCTATATACTTCAAAAGGGCATTAGCCAACTTGTTCATACTTAAAGTTTGTGGATGTTATAGAGTCTGCGTCATTTACAAACTACCAACAATATTATGACAGCCAGTTTCACACCATCTGACCTCAAATAATTTGTTTTTTATGGGCTGAGCCCCTGTGGAAATTGTGTTATGAAGCTTGCTCTCAGTTGTGAGAAAATTATCCATGGTGACTTTAGGAAAAATGTTAACTAATGCCGCGTACACACGAGCGGACTTTCCCGCGGGATTGTCCGCCGGACAGTCCGATCGTGTGTGGGCCTTCGACTGACTTTTTTTCCCAAAAGTCCGGCGGACTAGGTTTTAAGTTTTGTTTTAAAATTGTCCGCTGAACTTGGCAGTCCGGCGGACAATGCGGCCGTCTGTATGATGGTCCGGCGGACCAAAAAGGACGCATGCTCAGTAGCAAGTATTTTTCTAGTATTTTTCTTTTTCTAGTCCCGTCGTACGTGCTGTACGTCATCGCGTGAACCGCCGGACTTTTTGTGTGGTCAAGTCCGTTCGCTTTCAAGTCCGCCGAAGCCCAGCTGGAAAGTCCGGCGGTTTGTCCGCCAGACTAGGTCCGGCGGACAAAGTCCGATGGTGTGTACGCGGCATAAGACAAAATATTCCCAAATAATGAAAACAAGGGATATACTATGAATCGAAAAGTAATATTTTTTTATGTTGTGTAAGTGTTTAGTATTTTGCACAACTCCTGTTATCAAAAGTAGTTTTAATATATATAATTTAGGGCAAATAAAAGGGTTAGCATTAGAGAACTGATGGTAAGGAGGATATACTGTACATACTTTCCATATGTTCTTCCAACATGCCATTTGTCTAGAGAAGGCCCTTGCAAAATCACTGTGTAAGTTTCGACCTAACACTGTGTTAAAGATTATAAAGGTCCAAGGACCCTTGCCATACCCACATCACAGAGCCTAAGCCTAGCTATTGATCACTGTGACAAGTGCTACATTGAGGTGGTTGAAAGCCATATATTCAGAAAGTGTCAGTATATCGCCAACTCTAGCAGGTGCACAGAACAGCAGGAGAGCCAGTTGAATGTAAGTATGTTTTCCTTGCTTTCATTGTTCTATAGCAAAACTTTTTTTACCTTGAATGGGATCTGCCCTGAAAAGATCATTTACCTATTCTACAAGTAGGCCACGACAAATAATCAAATAAAACCAGTTTCTAACTTCATTTCCTACAACTCCTTGGTTTCCTGGACATACCTGAGGAGAGAATTTCCTCGGATTCCTACCCTTCGCAGCTGAGAGAGACAACACCTGATTAGGCAGAGGTAGCTGGGCAAGTGACCTGCAGCCAAGAGAAAGGCTCTTTAATGTCAGAACTGGCATGCAACCTAAAAATACGCAAAAGAGCCAGCTACTATGGGGAGGCCCTCCCTGACTACTATCAGAATACTGCAGTTCCAGTGGGGTGACACTTCTTCCTTGGGCCTTGGATCCCTCCAGCTGTTCACTCATGCTACCAGAGTTACCCTGAATTTTACAGAGAGGGAAACGGTTTATGATAATAATTGCAAGTAATTCATTTCTGTACTGTTTCTGTGAAGTTATCATTCTCAGCTTGTCTCTCTGTTGCTATAGAGTATATGCTTAATAGAGACTATGCTTTGCAGCTACACACTACCCTGATTGCTATGAAGAGTCCATATTTGTGCAGCTTTCACAATCTGTCTTGTATTTATTCTGCAGTGTATGCATGCAGCCATTCTGACCCTGTTTTTTGGTTTTAACTGTGCATTTGGTATGAGGATAGAACCAGAAAAATTTGCCGCCCCCTTGGGTCTATCACTCCGCGCTTATGGATTTTGTTTTTTAAAGTATGGTTAATCAATAAATATATAAATATGAACATAAATATATAAATATGACTAAAATATGGATATGTTAAAATATATGCACATACAATGATAAATAATCATATAATTTAACTGTGCATTGTTTAGTAAACTGCAAGTTACAGATACTCTCTTTCTGATCATTTCCAATTTACCCATCCTGTTACACCACCCGCAGTCTTAATCTTATAAAGTAAACTAGGAGGCTTGAAACATAGTACTATCATTTTCAAATTTAAGTAATCTGTCAAAAACCTTTTGTAAATGTGTTCAAATCAGAGAAATAAAAGAAAAGATGGGGTGATCAGTTGACCCATATCATGTGCAATGATTTGTGGTACTGTTTTTCCACCATAACCACTATTTAGTCCCTTACTGATCAGAAAATATAAGGTTTCTCTAGATAGCACTGAATGACAGCTTCTCTCTGCTGCAGTAGAACCACAATTCCTAGCACTTGGATGTATATATGGATGAATATACGAGGGGCGTTCAAGTCAAACCTGGACTTTCAATTTTACAACTATAAAAAGGGATGCTGGCGTGGTGGTACTACACACAGTAGTAAGCGGCAAGTTTGTCCTATTACTGATAGGGGCGCACATGTTGCGTGCCAGTCCAGAGACAGTTAATCAAGATGGCAGTTTGTGCATGGAACAGCTTGTGGTGATGAAGTTTCTTGTGAATAAAGGCGTAAAACCCACGGATATCTACAGAGGACTTCAAGCACAGTACGGTCATGAGACATTCAGCCGCAGTAAGATATTTGAATGGTGTAAACATTTCAAAGATGACCGTATCTCCATCAGTGACGATTCCAGCCATGGTGGTTCCCAGCCCACAGCAGTCATTCCTGTGAACATTCAGTGCATGGAATGCCTGATCCTGGGTAGTCGATGCATAACCTGTCATGAAATTGCACGACGAGTTCAGCATTTCAGCATTGATGATGAAGCAGGCTGTCCTATGATGGTTCAGGCATACTGACAAATGTGTCTATGCTGATGCTTTCCAGGCATTAGTTAAACACTGGGATAAGTGTATAAATGTAGCAGGGGAGTCTGTAAATAAATAAATGCTGTTTCCACTCCTTAAAATTTGTTCTTTATTATATTATGGGCAGGGCGGGTCTCAATGTACACTGGTCAGAGTATAGCATCAAGTCAATTAATCTCCCGGGATATTGATCTGGTCAGTTAAATAGCAGAGCAGAGTTTTAATCAGTTTCAGCAGCTTTTCTGTCAATGAACTTAACAACAGATGCACTAGATGGGCAACAATGAGACTACATCCAAAACAGGAATGGTTTTACAGGTGGAGGCCACTAACATTTTTTTTTACCTACTCATCTTTTCTATACATTTTTCACTAGTGTTGCTTTTGGCTAGGGTCAGTGTCACTACGGGTAGCATGAGGGGATATCTGGACCCTATAGAGGTTGCACAGGCAGTCCAACTCATCCAGGATGTCACATCAATACGTGCCATTGCCAGAAGGTTTGCTGTGTCTCCCAGCAAAGTCTCAAGAGCATGGAGGAGATTCCAGGAGACAGGCAGTTACTCTAGGAGAGCTGGACAGGGCCGTAGAAGGTCCTTAACCCATCAGCAGAACTGGTATCTGCCGCTTTGTGTAATGAGAAACAGGATGAGCACTGGCAAAGTACTACAAAATGACCTCCAGCAGGCCATTGGTGTGAATATCTCTGATCAAACAATCAGAAACAAACTTCATGAGGGTGACCAGAGGGTCCAACGTCCTCTAGTGGGCCCTGTGCTCACTGCTCGGCACCGAGGGGCTCAAATGGCATTTGCCATTGAACACCAGAATTGGCAGGTCTGCCACTGGCACCCTGTGCTTTTCACAGATGGGAGCAGGTTCACCCTGAGCATATGTGACAGACGTGAAAGGGTCTGGAGAAGCGTGTCGCTGCCTGTAACATCGTTCAGCATAACCGCTTTAGTGGTGGGTCAGTGATGGTCTGGGGTGGAATATCAATGGAGGGACGCACAGATCTCTACAGGCTAGACAAGGGCACCCTGACTGTCATTAGGTATTGGGATGAAATCCTTGGACCCATTGTCAGACCCTACGCTGGTGTAGTGGTTCCTGGGTTCCTCCTGGTGCACGGCAATGCCCGGCCTCATGTGGCGAGAGTATGCACCCAGTTCCTGAAGAATGAAGGAATTCATACCATTAAATGGCTGCCACACTTGCCTGACATAAATCCAATAGAACACCTCTTTAGATATATTTAGATAACAAATTTAAGCCAACTTCCTGCTCACACTGCAGTTACACAAGCAGTTACAGCAAACAGTATTTTTCTTTTGGGATAAAGGTTTTTCATGAATAATCAAAAAGGTGATCTTTGTAACTCCTGTCAGTGGTAAATGGTTTATCTCAACATTCCTTATTGATACATTTGCAGGACAGCTTGTTCTGCTGAAAAACAACAGACTTCCTAGCCAGATCAGCAGGTGACAATAAAAAAAAGAAAGAAACCCTAAAAAATAAAACGAATACAGCATCATATCTAAGAATTGGTAAGCTGTAATATAATAAATGTTTGCTTTTGGGTTTAACTCCGTCCCGCCAAGCCTATTGTAAAATGACGGCTGGATGGGAGCACTGTTCTGGGAGCACACCATGTGACACCCTCCCAGAATCATGCCCCACTTGCCATGTTACCCTCTGATGACAGATCACTGTACCGGCCCGCTGCAGGTACCATGTGATCATTGTGGCCAATCACAACAGATCACATGACAGTTGCACACAATGAAAGGCTTTGTTACATACCTTTCATTGTGTACTATTGTGATAACGTAAGTTTAACGCTGTATATTTCATTGCGTTACTGCAATTTTTAACACCATATAGTTCAGTGCTCTGTATATTTCATTGCATTACTGCAAGTTTAACACAGTATATTTCATTGCGTTACTGCAAGTTTACGCTGTATATTTCATTGCTTTACTGCAAGTTTAACGCCATAAATTTAATCGCCTTACTGCAAGTTTAACGCTATAAATTTAATCGCCTTTCTGCAAGTTTAACGGCGTATAGTTCTGAGCGTTACTGCATGTTTAACACTGTATATTTCATTGCGTTACTGCAAGTTTAACGCCATATAGTTCTGTGTGTTACTGCACGTTTGACACAGTATGATGCAGTATATTATAGTGTATCTGTGGAGTACGTCTTTGTAGTGAATAGTTAAATTAAAGTGCACCAAACACTACTTTCCATTGATTAAAGTGCATCCACATACACATTTACACATCTTTATTTCATTTTGTTAATAAGCACCCCCCCACTCCCCTCATCATGTCTAGGAGGACAGCAAGAAGAGTCAGACATTCCCATAGCACTGTAAGGGGGCCAGCAGCGTATGTGTCCACAGGCAAAGGTGGACGTGGTCAGTCCTCAGGCAGGGTATCATTTCCTCTGTTTAGTGATGTTGCCCATGCTATCCGGCCACAGCATGCAAAGGAGGTGGTGGACTAGCTTACTAAACCGTCCTCATCCTCCTCATCCTCCGTCACCCAAGCAGAGACTAGTGTGCAGTCCCCTGCAGCTGCCAGAGTGGCAAAACCCTCCTTGTCCACAGCTATTCCTGCCATAGCCCCAGCATCAGGCATGGAGGAGTCAGTGGAGTTATTTGAACACAGCATCAGCCACTTGCTTCTTGACAATGCACAGCCATTACTCGATTCAGATGTTGGTTCTGAGGTTAAGGAAGGCAGGAACATGAGCCTACAGAGAGGGGAGAACACTGGTACACAAATTGGCATTCATGTTCCCCCAGCCCAGCTTGACAAGGCATTTAACCTTGCCCATTGGCAAGAGCACCTGGAAGCCACATAAACAGGGGATGAATCTGTCCCTCCTCTTTATTCACCTCAGCCTGTCCCTACTATACCTCATGACTAGGGATGAGCCGAACACCCCCGGTTCGGTTCGCACCAGAACCTGCGAACGGACTGAAAATTTGCGCAAACTTTAGAACCCTATTAAAGTCTATGGGACTCAAATGTTTGAAATCAAAAGTGCTAATTTTAAAGGCTAATATGCAAGTTATTGTCCTAAAAAGGGTTTGGGGACCCAGGTCCTGCCCCAGGGGACATGTATCAATGCAAAAAAAAAGTTTTTTTAAAATGCCATTTTTTTCCGGGAGCACTGATTTTAATGACGCTTAAGTGCAAAAGAGCAGTTAGAACAGTCCCTGCACAAAATGACATTTTTAAAGAAATGAAAGTAATTTAAAACTGCTTGCGGCTTTAATGTAATGTCTGGTCCCAGCAATATGGATGAAAATCAGTGAGACAAACGGAATGGGTACCCCCCCCCCCCCCTGCCCATTACCAGCCCCTTTGGGTCTTGTATGGATATTAAGGGGAACCCCGTACCCAAATAAAAAAAAGGAAAGGCATGGGGCCCCCAGGCCCAATATACTCTGAACAGCAGTATACAGGCGGTGCAAACAAGACAGGGACTGTGTAGGTTTGTTGTTAAGTAGAATCTGTTTGTAATTTTGAACTGGTACATTTTTAAAGTGTAGCTCCAGTCCAAAAATCTATTTTTAAGTGTAGCGCTGGCTCCTGACGAGCAGGCGCTATTGTTTTTCAAAAATAAGTTGCCTAAAGCCACAGTTGGGCTTCAGGATAATTTCTCAAAATTTCTGGTTTCAGTACCAGTCCAGCTGGGTTGCACTGGGTTCTCTGAAGGAGCCTGGAGACTTAGTTGAAGGACGCAACCTTGATCAACACTCATATGGTATTGCCGGATTGGCTGAGAGAAACTGGTACCGTATGTCAGTTCTTTAAATTCATCCAAATCCCTCAGTAACGCTCAAGTGTAACTCACAAGTCTGTGGCAGAGACTTTACCGAGCATCCCACCGGTTACTAGGCCTAGTGAGAGAGGGCTATCCGGTGGTTGCTGAATCCAGTTTGTGGAACAGTTTTATCCTCTGGATTTTTCTACTACCTTCACCCTGCAATTTAAGTGCCTGAACTCACCCCTAACCCTCTACCCTTTATCAAGAGACTTTGTCTTTTTTCTAAATAACCCAAAAGAGGATTCAGTGTCAGTTTCAACATTCTTTGGGCCACTTTCCACTGCATCCCCAAGACGGAGAAGCAAGCAGGTAAGGTGGCGGTAAGCCCAAATAAAACCAGCAGCTCCGTCGGGGGTTAGTGCTACATAAGCTTTTTGGAAAACATAGGGAAGGTTTATCACCCCTGTAACAATTTTTTTGCTGTCTGTGCACCTCTTCAGAAGTTTTCACCAGACTTTCTGTCCCAATGACAAATGTTTTTAGAAAATTTGGGTTTTTTAGTAAAACAAGGATTGGGATAAAGCATCAGGGGAGACTGCAGAGGAGACACGTTTTTCCAGTATCAACTCTTATGCCCCGTACACACGGTCGGAAAATCCGACCACAAAATCCATCGGATTTTTTCCGACGGATTTAGTCCGACACGTGTGTTGCATACACACAGTCGGACAAAGTTGTCGGAAAATCCGATCATTCTGAACGTGGTGACGTTTGTTGTCTAGGACGGGACTACGTAGAGGCTAGTAGCCAATAGCTTTGGTCTTGTAATGTGTAATCTGAGCATGCGTGGCACTTTGTCCGTCGGAATTCGCTACACACGATCGGAATTGGTGTGATCGGACTTTGTTGTCGGAAAATTTGAGAGCAGGAGATAAAACTTTGTCCGTCGGACAATCCGATGGAAAATGTCCGATGGTGCCTACACACGGTCGGAATTTCCGACAACATTGTCCGATAGGACAGAATCCATCGGAAAATCTGACTGTGTGTATGGGGCTTTTACAGGAGAGAATTTCCCTTCCTAGTGGTAGATTTCATCTCACTTCCTGCTGTCTCCTTCTGTTAGCAAGTAGGAGACGTTTGTAAGTTGGATGGTTGAAAGTAGGGGCCTGCCCTATATGCTCTGCAGAAATTTGGACCTAAGGTGTTGGTGTTGCCACAACACTGTAAGCCCTCAAAGTGACTCTTGGTGGGCGCTGGAACGCCCTGCTGTGAACTATTATATCAAGAATTGTAATTTACATGCCATTGTTGAACAGTGGTAGAAAAATTGGGCCTTTGGTGGTGGTGGTGGTGCTGGTGCCACAACACTGTAAGTCCTTGCAGTTACTCATGGTGGGTGCTGGAACGGGCCCTGCTGTGAAATATTATATCAAGAATTATAATTACATGCACCTGTTGAACAGGGGCAGAAAAATTGGGCCTTAAGCACTGGTGCCACAACACAGCAACACCTCACAGAAACTGTAGTTGGAGCGCAGGAATGAGCACTGCTGCAAAATATTACATCAAAAATTGTAATTACATTCCCCTGTTAAACAGGGGCTAAAAAATTGGGCCTTAGGCACTGGTGCTGGTGCCACAGCACTGCAACCCCTCACAGATACTCTAGTTGAAGTGCAGGAATGACCCCTGCTGCAAAGTATTGCATCAAAAATTGTAATTACACGCCCCTGTTAAACAGGGGCTGAAAAATCGGGTCTTAGGCACAGGTGCTGGTGCCACAACACTGCAACCACTCACAAATATTGTAGTTGAGTGCAGCAACGAACCCTCCTGCAAAATATTGCATCAAAAATTGTAATTACACGCCCCTGTTAAACAGGGGCTGAAAAATTGGGCCTTAGCCACTGGTGGCGGCGCCCAGAACCAAAAATGTTTTTACAAGCTATCAGCATGATCATTGAGGATGAAGAGGATAGTCACTCAGCATAACAGGATAGTCACTCAGCATCAGCATAGGCAGTCTTGAAGGGATCTGACATTTCAAAAAAAATTATTCTGTTACATCAGCATCAGGTTCTTGGTAGCTGGTGGTGATCCAAGACTGATTCATTTTTATGAAGGTCAGTCAATCAACCGAGTCGGTGGACAGGCGCACCCTGTGATCGGTTACAAAGCCTCCAGCAGCACTGAATGTGCGTTCCAAAAGAACGCTGGATGCAGGACAGGCCAGTAGCTCAATTGCATACTGTGCAAGCTCTAGCCAGTGATCCATCCTCAAGACCCAGTAACCCAGAGAATTTTCGGTGGGAAAGGTGTCCAAGTCTGACCTTGCCCCTAGGAATTCCTGGACCATGTAAATCAGACGCTGGCGATGGTTGCTGTAACCGATCATACCTTGGGGCTGCAGACTAAAAAAAATTCTGAACGCATCGGTCAGACGGCCACCTTCTCCAATGCTGCTTCTGTGACTGACCGAAGCCTCAGCAACACGTTGTCCAGGACCAGGAATTTGGAACCTCCCAGTCTCTGGGAACGTGTTGCACAGACCTTTCTGCAAGGCCTCCCCAAGATGTTTCATCCTCTGCTCCCTCTGCGACGGCAAGATAAGGTCCACAACCTTACCCTTGTAACGTGGATCAAAGAGGGTTGCCAGCCAGTAATGATCCCCCTCCTTGATCCGACAAATACGAGGATCCTTCCGCAGGCTTTGCAGGATCAGGGAGGCCATGCAGCGTAGGTTAGCTGAGGCATTGAGTCCGGAGTCCTCTGGGTCACTAAGGATGACATGATCCGCAACCACCTCCTCCCAGCCACATACAAGTCCACGGGTTTCTTGGGACTGTGAATGATCCCTAAAAGACTGCTGCTGATGCTGAGTGCCAGGCTCCACCTCCATGCTGACACAATCCTCCTCCTCGTCCTCTTCCTGTTTGATCGGTGGGCCAGCAGGAACACTGTCTGGATAAAGGGGCCTTGAGAGGTAAGGAAGTCCTCCTCTTCCTGCCTCTGTTCTGCCTCAAGTGCCCTGTCCATTATCCCACGCAGCGTATGCTCCAACAGATGAACAAGAGGGACAGTGTCACTGATGCATGCACTGTCACTGCTCAACATCCTCGTGGCCTCCTCAAATGGTGACAGGACAGTGCATGCATCCCTGATCAGGGCCCACTGGCGTGGGGAAAAAAACAAGCTCGCCTGACCCTGTCCTGGTGCCTTAGTCACACAGGTACTCATTGATGGCCCTCTGCTGTGTGTGCAGCCGCTGCAGCATGGCCAACGTTGAGTTCCACCTGGTGGGCATGTCACAGATTAGGCGGTTCTTGGGCAGGTTATATTCTTTTTGGAGGTCAGCCAGCCAAGCACTGGCATTATATGACCGGCGGAAATGCACACAGACTTTCCTGGCCTGCCTCAGGACATCCTGTAAGCCGGGGTACCTGCCCAAGAACCGCTGCACCACCAAGTTAAGGACGTGAGCCACACAGGGCACATGGGTCAGTTGTCCCTGTCGGAGGGCGGAGAGCAGGTTGGTGCCATTGTCGCAAACCACCATTCCTGGCTTAAGCTGGCATGGCGTCAACCACCTCTCAGCCTGCTACTGCAGAGCTGACAGAACCTCTGCCCCAGTGTGGCTCCTGTCCCCCAAGCAAACCAGCGCAAGCACCGCATGGCATCTTTTTGCCTGCATACTTGCGTAACCCCTTGAATGCCTACGGAGCACTGCTGGTTCCGAGGACAAAGCACAGGAAGAGGCCATGGAGGAAGAAGAAGAGGAGGGGTGGAGGAGAGAGGTGTGTCAGAATCACCAGTAGTAGCATTTTGGAGGTGTGGTGGTGGAACAACCTCCAACACTACTGCACCTTGTCCTGCATCCTTCCCAGCTGCCAGAAGAGTCACCCAATGCGCCGTGAAAGATAGATAACGTTCCTGTCCATGCCTGCCTGACCATGAGTCAGCGATAATATACACCTTACCGCAGACCGACCTGTCCAGTGAGGCCAAGACATCGTCTTCCACATGCCTATAAAGATCTGGAATCGCCTTCCTTGAGAAAAAATGGCGTTTGGGAACCTGCCACTGAGGAACCGCACATTCCGTAAACTCACAGAAGGGGGCAGAGTCTACCAACTGAAAAAGCAGCAGTTAAAGTGCTAGCAATTTAGCCAAGCTAGCATTCAGTAGCTGGGCATGTGGATGGCTGGGAGTGAACTTCTTTTGACGGTGCAGCAGCTGGGGCAGGGAAATTTGCCTGGTACAATCAGACGTTGGTGTACCGATAGCAGATTGCCAGCAAGTACTTGGCTGTGACACACCTAATTCTACACCTTCATTCCTCTCAGTGTAGGTTTCAGAGAGGACTGAAGGTATAGTGGGGTTGGGGATCCCAGCTGATGAGGAGCAAGGAGAGGTCCACTTTGTTCTTTATTGTGGGTCTTTTAGGTACGCTTGCCAACAAACTGCATGGCAGGTCGACAAATGTCTGGTCAAGCATGTGGTGCCCAAGCGACTGATGTTTTGGCCACACGCAGCTGTGCGGTGTGATGCAGTCGGTGTGCTGCCCTAAAGCTGGTCCCTGGAGGGCATCCAGCCTCGTTGGAGATGTGCCTCCTCCTTCTCCTCCTCCTCTCTCCTATCAGGCACCCACGTGGAGTCAGTGACCTCATCATCCCCTCCATCCTCATCACTGGAGCAAACCTGGCAGTATGCTGCAGCTGGGGGAACATGACTGCCAGATTGCTGTCCTTCTTTGACATCCCCTCTCTCTGGGCTCACGTTACTGCCTTCCTCTAGCTGGGTATCATCATCAGAGCTTACAAAATGCTGGGCATCCTCATGGAGCATGTACCCAACACTGTGCTCAAACTGTTTCAGGGGACTCCTCAAGAGGACATGGTGGGGCTAGGGAAGGAGTAACTGATGCCATTGAGCCTAGGGAAGAGGCTGCGTTGGCAGCTGCTTTGCCAGTACCCTGAGCCTGGGTGAGAGAGGATGAGGGGGATGAGGACGGCTTGGTCATCCACTCTACCAAGTCTTCAGCATGTTACCGTTCAACGTGTCCAGCTGCCGAAAAAAAGGACGAGCGTGTCCCATGGCCACGTGCTGATGAGGATGCACCGTGTCCACGACCAGCATTGTTGCCTCTAGACACAGAGCCTGCTTGTCCTCTTTTATTGCCTCGTGACTGTCTGCCTCTCCTTGTTGGCCTTCCAGACATACTAATGGCCTGCAGGGAGATGTAGCTGCACAAAGCTGGGACGTATATACTGATATACTGCAGCTAGCAGAATCAACTGCCTGTCTGTATTATTATTATTATCAGAACACCAGCAATTGGGGTAGCTTCAGGTGTACACTGTGCAGATGGCACAATGCACCCACTGTATTTGCAACAGCTGCCTACGGATAGGATGCACAGAACAACAGCAATTGGGGTAGCTTCAGGCGTGTAAACTGTGCAGATGGCACAATACACCCACTGTATTTGCAACAGCTGCCTACAGATAGGATGTGCAGAACAACAGCAATTGGGGTAGCTTCAGGCATGTAAACTGTGCAGATGGCACAATACACCCACTGTATTTGCAACAGCTGCCTTCGGATAGGATGCGCAGAACAGCAATTGGGAAGCTTCAGGTGTACACTGTGCAGATGGCACAATACACCCACTGTATTTGCAACAGCTGACTACAGATAGGATGTGCAGAACAACAGCAATTGGGGTAGCTTCATGTGTACACTCTGCAGATGGCATAATACACCCACTGTATTTGCAACAGCTGACTACGGATAGGATGCGCAGAACAACAGCAATTGTGGTAGCTTCAGGTGTACACTGTGCAGATGGCACAATACACCCACTGTATTTGCAACCGCTTCAAAATTAAATGAAATCACACTCTCTCTGTGTATATCTCTTAAATGAAATCACACTGTCTATCTGTGTATATCTCTTAAATTAAATCACACTGTCTCTCTGTGTATATCTCTTAAATTAAATCAAACTGTCTCTCTGTGTATATCTCTTAAATTAAATCACACTGTCTCTCTGTGTATATCTCTTAAATTAAATCACACTGTCTCTCTGTCTATCTCTCTGGCCGCCGCAACACACTACACAAGGCCGCCGGGCTGTCGGCCTTATGTAGTGTGGGGTGTGTACTAAACCCCCTGAGCCATAATTGGCCAAAGCCACCCTGGCTTTGGCCAATTACGGCTCTCTGTACGGACGGTGCTGTGATTGGCTAAGCATGCGGGTCATAGTGCATGCTTGGCCAATCATCATCCAGCAATGCACTGTGATGCCGCAAATTATGGGCCGTGACGTGCCACTCGAATTTAGCGCGAACGGACCATAACGTTCGGGATTCGCCGAATGGGCGAACAGACAATGTTAGAGTCGAACCCTAAACAAGAGCAAGCCGAACCCTAAACACGTGACTTCAGCATCTTAAATACCCCTTCCCAGAATACACAGCTGGGCCAGACGTGCCCACTGATTGGCTCTGAGAAAGATGGGTACCTAACACGTCCAACCAGGTTCGGTTCTTGGCCTGCCACAGGGGCCTCACTGCACCTATGACTAGGCAGAACTTCAGTACAGCCCAGCCAAACTGACACCAAAGTAAACCCTGTACAATTAACCCCCAGAACTCTGTTACAGTTCTGGAAAACGAAATTTACACAGGCATAGCGCACACTTAGTAAAGTGTGGGCGCTACACAGGGAAAGTTGACACATTTGCCATGCCTGGCACGTCCTCAATTTGGTGGTGCAGCATTTCCTAAATAGGTACCTAGGGTTGGAAGATCTACTAAAGCAGGCCAGAAGAGTCTCGGTGCTCGGTTAGCTGAAAATCAGCGGGAATTCCACCTGCCCCAATCCGCCAGATTTGTGACATGCCCACCGGGTGAAACTTGACTTTGGCCATTGCCGCAGCATCTGCACATGCAGCAGAGGACCATCAACGAGTACCTGTGTGAGTATGGCACAACGACAGGCTCAGGCCAGCTCTGCTTTTTTTTCCTCAAGCCTATGGCTGCTCATAAAGGATGCATGCACTGTACTGTCACCATTTTGAGGAGGCCACCAGGATGGTGAGCCATGACAATGCATGCATCCGTGACACAATCCCTGTTGTGTTCCTGCTGGAGCAGACTCTGCGTGGCATTATGGACAGGACACTCGAGCAGCAGCATGAAGAGGAGGACTTTTTTTCCTCTCAAGGCCCACTTTATGCAGAAACCATTGTTCCTATGCCACGGAACACACAAGAGGAGAGAGAGGAGGAGGAGGAGGATTCTGGCAGTTTTGGAGGCATTGAAGCAGAGGAAGACAGTAAGAGATGGTTTTTCATTGGCAGAACCCTTGAGAGTAATACGTGGCTGGGAGGACGCAGTTCCAGATACTATAATCCTCAGTGACCCCGAGGAGTCTGCTTCTCATGCCTCCGCAAATTTGCAGTGCATAGGCTCTCTCATGCTTCAAAGCCTGTAAAAGGACCCAAGAATATGTGGCATAAAGGAAAAGGATCACTATTGGTTGGCAACCCTCCTTGACCACTGTTATAAGGGGAAAGTCTCAGAACTAATTCCGTCCCCACAAAGAGTGCAGAAGATTAAATCTCTTGAAGACACCTTAAAGAAGAGTTTATCAAACGCTTTTTCCAACCCTGTTAGGTTACAGTGTCGTGGAAAACTTAGTTTTGAGGATTCTGTTGGTCAAGAGAGGAGCGGTGGAGAAGGCGATGCATTTCTCAATTTTTTTAGTCCTTGCCGCCCAGGCCTCTCAACTTTCACATTCCATCAGCAGCGTCTTCATCACATGGTGGAAGATTATCTAGGGGGGAAAACAGAGATGGAGAGCTTTCCAGTTGATGATCCACTGGCTTACTGGGTCATGAGAATAGACCACTGACCAGAACTGCCCAGTATGCTATTGAGCTGCTGGGCTGCCCTGCATCCAGCGTGCTTTCCGAATGGGAATTCAGTGCTGCTGGAGGTTTTGTTACTGATCATAGAACGCGTCTGTCCACAGACTCCGTGGACCGTCAGACTTTTATCAAAATGAATCAGTCCTGGATTACCAGCAGCTATGAAGCCCCCGATGCCGATGTCACTGATTAAGTGTTTTTGGGATGTGGAATATCTGCAGGACTTCTAGGCTGCCTAGTGTTGTGGGTGTTGATTTCATCTGGAAGAATGTTTTTGGTGTAGGTTTCATGGGCACAATTAACAGCGAAAGACCAATTTTTCGGGACACGTTTGACAGGTAAATATCATTACAATTTTTGACAGCAAGGCCAATTCTTGCTTTCATCAAGAGTACCCCTATAGGGTTACAGTGTGAAGGCGCCACCAACATCCAAAGAAAACATTTTCAGCACCTGTTTGACAGGTGCATATCCTTGAAATTTTTGACAGCACGGCCAATTCTTGCTTTCATCAAGAGTACCTCTATAGGGTTGCGGTGTAAAGGCGGCACTGACACCCTAAGAATAATTTTTCTGCACCTGTTTGACAGGTGCATATCATTGCAATTTTTGACAGCAAGGCCAATTCTTGCTTTCATCAAGAGTACCTCTATAGGGTTACAGTGTGAAGGCGCCACCTACACCCAAATAACAATTTCTCCGCACCCATTACAGAAGTAGAAATCCAAAATCTGTGGTAGAGACAACAGAATTTTTTCAAAAAATCTCTAATCTTGTTCCCAGTGCACTACATTGTGACCTCATCATACAGACTGGCTCCCCAAGCCGTTTCTTACAAAGTAAAGAAAGCTTGCAGCAAAAATTTCATTTTTTGTGCTTTATAAATGCAATTATTGCTGCAGCAGTTTCTATACACAGTACAGATGTGCCTCTTTACAGGTGGACTAAGGGCACCCCCCCACCCAGGCACTATATTGAAAGGAATTTTTTATACTTTCACTTTAAGCATCATTAATTCACTGCTCCTTTAAAAAAAAAATTTTCATTGCTACATGTCCCCCGGGGCAATACCCGGACCCCTATGCATTAAGATAAAAAGCCTTCTGTGTGTAACAGCCTCCCCAGCCCCCCCCCAATACTTACCTGAACCCTCTCTCTGTCCAGCGATGTCCACAAGTCCCTTGGTCATCTGGGACCCTCCTCTTGATTGGCTGAGACACAGAAACTGTGTCCACCATTGGCTCCTGTGGCTGTTAATCAAAGTCAGTTAGCCAATCAGGAGGGGGCGGGTGGGGCCGAACGGCAGCTCCATATCTGGATGGACACATGGAGCTGTGACTCGGCTCAGGTGCACCGATAGCAAGCTGCTTGTTGTGGGGGCACTTGACAGGAGGGAGGGGCCAGGAGCAGCAAAGAGGGACCTGAGAAGAGGAGGATCCGGGCTGCTCTGTGCAAATTCACTGCACAGAGCAGGTAAGTATAACATGTTTGTTATTTAAAAAAAAAAACAAGACTTTACAATCACTTTAAAGTAACCATTTTTGACAGAGATATCATGGTTATCAATGCTGGTCTTCTTCTTAAAAAGCTTGTTTATCTAGCTTTTAGGTTTCCATTAATGTACTGTAAATCATTCAAGTATATACAGTGTGGTTTCATGTGTTTTTATACACTAGCACATCCGGTTGAAGACACATGAAATATAGATAGACTTGTAGGCTTTGTGATTAAATAATTACATCTTTGGATGTTTGTGAAGACTAATTTACTGTGCAATTTTGTGACATACTTCTTTATGCCTTCAGCTATGATCTTAGTAATGCTGTAAAACCTGGGCGTCTGAAGTATTTTAGCTATTGTTTATTTTTTTCATACAATTGAGCTGTTAATTAAGGGCAGTAACAATATTCCATGAAATAATTTGCTTGTTATTTGCCCCTTAAAGCATAGTTCAGCTAGAGATGCTTTATTAAAGAGCACCTACATTTTTGAATGAATCATAATTCTATGATACATAATGCTACAGCTTAGGATGAAGATTGTCACTTATTTTGGAAGTATCATGTTAAAGTCATATTCCTGTATCCTATGTGTGCTACCTACAGTCATGGCCAAAAATCTTAGAGATCTCTTCACAGGTGCTCTATGGGATTAAGATCTGGACTAATTTCTGGCCAGATCTGTACTCTCCAGCGCTTTGTCTTAAACAATTTCTGGGTGCTTTTTAATGTGTGTTTTTGGTCATTGTCCTACTGTAAGACCCATGACCTCTGATGGAGACCCACCTTTCTGACACTTGGCCCTACATTGCACCCCATCATTTTTTTGATAGTCTTCAGATTTCAAAATGCCATGCACACAGTCAAGGAATCCAGTACCTGAAGCAGCAAAGCAACCCCAAAACATCAGAGAACCTCCACCATGTTTGACTGTAGAGACTCTTTTTCTTTCCTGTAATGCCCTCTTTACTTTTTCTTAAAACATTGGAATGATGGGCTTTACCAAAAAGCTGTAATTTAGTTTCATCTGTCCACAGCACATTCTCCCAAAAGGAACATGGCTTCCTCAGGTACATTTTGGCAAACTCCAATCTGGTTGTTTTTGTGTCTGTGTCAGCAGTGGGGTCCTCCCTACCATAGAGTCCCTTTTTATAACGTATAGTGATACAGTTGTACCCTGTGCCTGAAGGTCAGCTTGAATTTGTCTGGAAGTTGATCAAGATTCTTTATCCACCATTCAAACAATCCTTTTTGTTCTCAAATCCTCAGACAATTCTTTGCTGCTCTTTCCCCTCTCCATGTGCCGTGTGGCACACAGAGATACACAACAGAAAGGTTGAGTCAGTTTTTCACCATTTTAACTGTTCGCCGGTGTAATTTCTATATTGTCAGCACCTGTTAATTGATACATGTGATTTTAATTACAAATTACTGGAGCATCACAAACTTGGAATGCAATTATTTCTTACAATTTTGAGAAGGTGCCAATAATTTTGTCCAGTCCATTTTAAGAGTTTTTTTGCGTGGAATGTGTCAGATTTTGCTTTTTGTTTCTTCATTTTTTGTGTCATACCAATACAAAAAAAAATAAATAAACATGAGAATGCCTAAACATTTTCAATTGCAACACATTTCTGGGCAAAGTGGTGCATTATCTGACAGAAATGCAGGGGTGTCAATATTTTTGGCCATGGCTGTATTACCTTTTTAGCACCTTCATTAACCCTAACTAGTCCTTACTAACACCTTCATCCCTTTCTGCCATTAACTTTAGGCTTCCTTTTTTTTTGAGTTTTTGTTACCTTTGGTACATTTTTAACCTTTGTTGTGTTTATAGTATTAACAAATACATTTATTTGTAAATAACTTGTTTAATGTTAACGAGATAAGTTGAATTAATACTCTGTAGTATTTGATTTATACTGTTTGCATAATAACAAAATAACTACATATTTAATTTTCTGCAACCAATAGGAAACAATTAGGCTTAATTAGATAAAGTAGTGCAAAGCAGAATAACAAGATATATACTGCATTAAGCCATAAAAATCGAACAGATTTCACTTCAGTTAAAGGTTAATTCTGATTAGCTGATGTGTGTAAAATGTATTCGACACATATACATTTCTCTTACTTAATAACTTAATAAAATATATAAATCACATACCATTGTCAAAAGTTTCTTTAACAGTTAACATTAAATAGCAAAATGAAACACAAAAATCGTAAGCTATTTGGAAGTTTTACTGCAATTATAGTTTTTCCGTTCACACAAAGTATATATTGTGCTACCTAGTTCTACACAAATGAGTGAATATATTAGGTGTTCCGTTGCTTTAGCATTAGGTTGAACTTTCTGAGAAAATGTGAAACTTAAATTCATTACAAGATTAGGGGCCATACAGATCTGGCCATGCAGAGAACTTGCAAAGATTCCTTAATCTGCATTTGAATGCTGGCTTTAGCCATGAAATCACAAAGGACCACATCCCTTTTCTTTAATACAGAAGTATATACAGTGGTGTGAAAAAGTGTTTGCCCCCTTCCTCATTTCCTGTTCCTTTGCATGTTTGTCACACTTAAGTGTTTCGGAACATCAAACCAATTTAAACAATAGTCAAGGACAACACAAGTAAACACAAAATGCAATTTGTAAATGAAGGTGTTTATTATTAAAGGTGAAAAAAAATCCAAACCATCATGGCCCTGTGTGAAAAAGTGATTGCCCCCCTTGTTAAAACATACTATAACTGTGGTTGTCCACACCTGAGTTCAATTTCTCTAGCCACACCCAGGCCTGATTATTGCCACACCTGTTCACAATCAAGGCATCACTTAAATAGGAGCTGCTTGACACAGTAAGGTCCACCAGAAGATCCTTAAAAGCTACACATCATGCCGAGACCCAAAGAAATTCAGGAACAATTGAGAAAGAAAGTAATTGAGATCTATCAGTCTGGAAAGGGTTATAAAGCCATTTCCAAAGCTTTGGGAATCCAGCGAACCACAGTGAGAGCCATTATCCACAAATGGCGAAGACATGGAACAGTGGTGAACCTTCCCAGGAGTGGCCGGCCGCCCAAAATTACCCCAAGAGCGCAGCGACGACTCATCCAAGAGGTCACAAAAGACCCCACAACAACGTCCAAGGAACTGCAGGCCTCACTTGCCTCAGTTAAGGTCAGCGTTCATGCCTCCACCATCAGGAAAAGACTGGGCAAAAATGGCCTGCATGGCAGAGTTCCAAGGAGAAAACCACTGCTGAGCAAAAAGAACATCAAAGCTCGTCTCAATTTCTCCACAACACATCTTGATGATCCCCAAGACTTTTGGGACAACATTCTGTGGACCGATGAGACAAAAGTGGAACTCTTTGGAAGGTGTGTGTCCAAGTATATCTGGCATAGAAGGAACACTGCATTTCAGAAAAAGAACATTATACCAACAGTAAAATATGGTGGTGGTAGTGTGATGGTCTGGGGCTGTTTTGCTGCTTCAGGACCTGGAAGACTTGCCGTGATAAAAGGAACTATGAATTCTGCTGTCTACCAAGAGATCCTGAAAGAGAATGTCCGACCATCTGTTCGTGTACTCAAGCTGAAACGAACTTGGGTTCTGCAGCAGGACAATGATCCTAAACACACCAGCAAGTCCACCACCGAATGGCTGAAGAAAAACAAAATGAAGACTTTGGAGTGGCCTAGCCAAAGTCCTGACCTGAATCCTATTGAGATGTTGTGGTATGACCTTAAAAAGGCCGTTCATGCTCGAAAACCCTCTAATGTAACTGAATTAGGACAATTCTGCAAAGATTAGTGGGCCAAAATTCCTCCAGGACGCTGTAAAAGCCTCATTGCACGTTATCGCAAACGCTTGGTTGCAGTTGTTGCTGCTAAGGGTGGCACAACCAGTTATTAGGTTTAGGGGCAATCACTTTTTCACACAGGGCCATGATGGTTTGGATTTTTTTTCACCTTTAATAATAAACACCTTCATTTACAAATTGCATTTTGTGTTTACTTGTGTTGTCCTTGACTATTGTTTAAATTGGTTTGATGTTCCGAAACACTTAAGTGTGACAAACATGCAAAGGAACAGGAAATGAGGAAGGGGGCAAACACTTTTTCACACCACTGTATAATACATTCAGTGGTCATGTAAGGCCGCACTGCTTCGTCTTCAAAGCCATGTAGCTACACTATTTATATAGCCAGTATCTAAAAAGAACTATAGTGATATTTTTCAGTACAGTAAACCTGTCTGTGCTTTGAATTGTAGCATAAAGGGAACCTAGATACTCTCCTGTTCCTGGATATATCTTTGCAATGTTTCTTGAGACCACTGGGGAGCTCCGATATGCATATCCTAAATTCTGCAGAAAAAGTTAAGTATAAATACACTTCTTTCCATCTCATTCATCTCTCTTTTGGTCATTGAAGCTTTCTATTATATTGAAAGGGCAATGGGGAGCTGCTGTAGGTAGTAGAGGAAGACCCAGTGAGTTCTGGGTCCTCTGAAGCACAGAAGGTAAGTTCTGGTATATAAAGATGACTGCATTTTATGTATGCTGCCAATCTATGTAAGTTTAGATACTGACAGGTAAGATGTGTAAAAAAAAACATAATGCTGTCCACACAATAATACCACTCCCATGCTTCTTAATGTAGTGCTATTTCTCTGCTTCTCTTTGATATTACATGCTTCATTCGGTACGATTGAATGGTTTTGAAAGTGACTGAGACACAACATAAATTCTGAGCCTAACCATTATGAGCAAATACAGCTTTTGGATGAAGAACTGGAGTGAATTAGCTTAGATTCTGGATAGATGGTCCCACCCATGAAAAGGGGATGGTATATTAATGTATAATAAACATATAAAGACAAATAGTCATTTTTATATAGGCCAAACGACATTACATTTCAGGATACTAGTGTAGCGCCCACCCTATTTAGTTGGGTGCTAGATAGGTTTTTATAAGTAGTGGTAGGTAAATTTGCCCAGGGCCTTACACTTTTTAGGCCTGGTTGTTTATTTTGGGAGAGGAGAGTGATAGAATAGAGGGGGTGTGGCCACCTACACTCTGGCTCAGAGAGATCCCCTTTACTTTCAGTGGAAATATTCTGGAAGGGAGGCAGGACTTGGGACTGGAGTGGCAGGCAGCTTGTATGGAGAGCTCTGGACCAATCATTAATTTGTGTTGGCAGGGGCAGGACTCGCATATAAGCTGGGGGTCACATGCTTCTGGGGAGAAGGAGAAGGAGCAAGAGAAGCAGGAGAGATGTAGCGAGCATGGAGCAGGCTTGAAGGCCTGGGGGTTCAGAGACCCCAGTGCTGGATAGCAGGAGCGGGTTTGAAGGCCTGAGGGTTCAGAGACCTCAGTGCTGGATAACCCACACAGTCGCTATGTAATCTGGAGGAGAAAATCGGGCGTCCCAGCCTGGGATGTACCAGACCATGCGGATGAGGAAGTAGGTGAAAAGCCGACGGAGGAAACTGGGATCGACCTTCTGTGGCAATCATGGACTGTCAATGGGAGAGAGCAAAGGGAGTGCAACCCAGCGGTGCTTATCCGTCAACTCGCTATGTGTCCAAGGACCTAGTGAAGGACACTTTCCAGAACTGACGCCGGGCGAATTGCAGGAGTCAAGGTAGGTAAGGCCTAGGACTTTTAACATCCATAACCCACAGCATTATTCAGAGTGATGCTGGTCGGTTCATTTAAAGGAAAGTACACAGAGACAGAGTAAGGATCCAGATTATTAGAGGCAGCTCATATCTTCTACTTCCAATGTAATATCATTCAAGTTCAAGCAATAAAGCTTTATAAAGTTTTATGGACTGTCTGCTGTTTGTGGAACTTATGCATGGGGAGGAAGAACGGAACAAGTTAACAGAAAGGTAATGAACACACTTTGAAGCTCCCAAGGGAGTAGTGCGCTACACTAGCAAAGTGTGCTCATTCCTCATACAGTTAATTAAAATTGGGTGTTTTGTATGGACATATTCATCATTAGATTTGTACTTTATTTAGTGTTTTATAATATTTTAGCATAAACAGTGCTTTTAGCTTCAGAAGGATGGGAAGTGGCAATACAACTGCACCAAACTCATACACCCATGCTCTATGATGCCAAATGCACTTTACATGCAAAAAAAATGTTTGTGCATGCCCAAGTAGAAATTTTACATGGACCCCTGGACAGTAAAGTACAGGGGGTCCCCGAGTTACGAACTCGTTAGGGACTGCCCACCTGTACGGAAGTCGGAAATGTTCGTAAGTCGGCGCGCATTGCGCAGACCGACAAATACGGAGATTTCCGGACATTTCCGATGTTCCGTCTATTGCCGTTCTGCGCATGCGCAGCAAATTACGGACATTTCCGGCATTTTCCGAAGCTCCATATGGCCGCGCATGCACAGAACGGCCGAAAGACGCCGAAAAAGAACGAAAAATGGCGGAGGGTCCCCGCAGCACCCCGTTCGTAAGTAGGGGTTGTTCGTAGGTCGGGTGTTCGTAAGTCGGGGACCCCCTGTATAAGCTTCAGTGATACAGCAATGTTATCAAATGCACATCAGTAGGAGTATGGCAGCTTTAATGTTACTTTGTTTCTCTGCATATTCATGCAGCTCCACAATCATAATTCAAAGCAATGTGTGCAATGCTGTCCTGTCTTCCTAGTGCACTGCTTACTGTTAATGCATTGTGTAACCTGTGCTAAGAGAATCCCTTTTTACAGGACTACATTTTACAAGGCTTTTGAAGACTTTTCTTACAAACCATATTAATGAATTAAAGTGGATGTAAACCCTTACAGACCACTTTGACCTACAGGTAAGCCTAGATTAATGCCGCGTACACACATTCGGACTTTGTCCGCCGGACCTAGTCCAGCGGATTGTCCGCCGGACCTAGTCCGGCGGGACTTCCCCACACACGCCCGGACTTCCGAGCGTGTGGTTTGCCCACACACGCCCGGACTTCTCCGGCGGACAATCCGCTGGAAAAAGTCCGCGGGAATGAACAGACTTTCCAATGAGCGGCAAGTCCGTTCATTTCAAAAGTCCGGCGGACTAGCCTACTAACGGCGGGATTGTCCGCCGGACTGCCAAGTCCAGCGGACAATTTTAAAACAAAACTTAAAACCTAGTCCGCCGGACTTTTGGCGCCAAAAAGTCCGCCGGCGCCCACACACAAGGGGATTGTCCGGTGGACTTGAGTCCAGCGGACAATCCCGCGGGATAGTCCCTTCGTGTGTACGCGGCAAAAGGCTTACCTGTAGGTGCAAGAAATATCTCCTAAACCTACACGGTTTAGGAGATATTTGCCAAAAGACAATGGCGTGCAGGCGCACTAAGCACGCCGCTGCTAGTGGCGGCTCCTGTGCGCATGCATGATGTCATCGCGGCTCTGGCCAGTAACAGCCCAGGAGCCGCGATACACAGAAAGAAGATGGAGGCTCCATAGAAGAGGGGACAGCGGTGACATCGCTGGCTCCTGTGTCAGGTAAGTGACACATAATGGGCTACTATGCGATGCATAGTAGCCCATTATGCTTTACCTTGCAGGGAAACAAAGAGGAAGTAACAACCATCAGGGTTTACTTCCTCTTTAATACTAAGGCGCTGCAGAGTCTTTCCTTAATAAATACTTGCTTTGTGTGCACTATCGTATTGTAATTCGTTTTTTTTAATAAAATAAAAAGATGTATCGTCAGATTGCTAATTATTTTATTATATTTCATTCTATTTTCTATTTGCTAATATTGTAAAGTCTGCAATTTGACCTAAAAATATATAAATATATCTAGGAAAAAATTAGTAGCGCTTATGTGAAAAAAATCATACAACTTTCAAAGTACAATTAAGTGATATACAAATAGTTTCATATAAACAATAAAACTATTAAAATCATAAATACAAATATAAATATAAATCACCCTAGTGAAAAAGTGATAAAATATATATATATATAGTGATAAAAATATATAATATATAGTCCAAATTTGTAAAAAGTAACGTGAAAAAAAGAAGCAAAGTATCTCTTCAAAGTGTATCTTCAGTTCAAAAATCTTCAAAAAGTCTTGAAACATTCACCACACCACGTGCTCTGTGACACCTCTCCCTCTGAAGAGCAAACTCACCAGATCACAATGCCTCCCACTGTCGTGTTTGGCTAAAGCGCTTTTTTCCCACGCCAAGGGGTTAATAGTGTCTGTCTATGCATTCTGTTTATTGCATATTAGTGTGACTCCATCTTTCAGCTCCCGAGTCAGGGAATGTCCGAGTTCATCTAGCAGAATCTGATCCGGCAGACCCACACAAACTGCAATCAACAGTTGGCCTTGAGTCATGCTATCTATTTATACTAGATAAGAATGGATATCACAGCATGTCCTTTATAGAGATAATATTCAAAATTACTACATTAATTGATGAATATACTTTTGAGAATTAGAGTAAGCAGGAATAAGTACAGTAAAACCTTGGTTTGAGAGTAACTTGGTTTGAAAGCATTTTGCAAGATAAATTTTGACTTGATATACAAGCGATGTCTTGATATACAAGTAGCGTCATGCCTCTAATTGAAGCAATATGGTTACATTCAATGAAGGTACAACATTTAGCAATTCACATGGTTAATGATTAAAACTGGCACATCTAAGTAGGTCTGTCTACATAGACCATCCTCTGCACCACCATCAATGTCATCTCTTCCACGCTGCGCTCCATGAGCACTTCAAGCCTTGCTTTCAGATCACTCTACTGCAGTGTAGTCTTTCCGGTCAGGTTTGCAGACTGACAGCGGTGAGAGCCGGCGGTGAGGGGGATGGCCTATGTGGACAGCTTTACCTCGGATGCCTGCATACTTAGATGTGCAGGCTTTAATCATCAACCATGTGATTTGCTAAATGTAGAAACAGCAAAAGCAAGAACCCTCTGGTGGGACTTTAAAAGGCGATGACTTCAAAAATGATGTATGCAAACAATGAATGTATAAAATTTATATAAGTTTAATAATACAAATTCTAAAAAAATTGATACATGGGGAGTTTGTATCACAGGTTTACAAGTTCATAATGTATCCACATGAGATCATAAAAAAAACGCTTAGTTTACATCACTTTGGTGCAAGTGTAACTCTACGCGTTTCAAGATTATGCGTCATTCCTCTTCATCAGGAGAAGGTGGTATAAAGGTTTATGATATCTACAGTTCAAAAAATACAATGAGTACAGATTATATGCATACAACTGTTTAGACAAAAATCCCTTTATCTACAGGCAGGCACATGATTTTATAAATTAAAAACCCTGTCTACTAACCAAATATGTAGAAGCAGATATCTCGGATACGAAGAAAATGTTGGACCTTCATTAAATGTAACCATATTGCTACTCTTAGAGGCGACTCTCTTCTCTTTTATATTCTGTAGCTCCTGCTGGATTTTGCTTCTAATCCCCATATGGAGGCTGCCATTTGTGGATGGACTTTTTATGGCTACACGACCTTTCACATTGTTATAATCTTTTTATATGAACTATAAACTGAAGGATTTATGAATAAATGGTTGTGCAATGAAACATTTGAGTTTCCATTATTTCTTATGGAGAAGTTCGCTTTGATATACTTTGGATTACAAGCATGCTTCTTTGAACGAATTATGATCGCAATCCAAGATTTTGCTGTATTGTATACGTGGCCTTTTTGCAAACTAAAGTATAAGGTGAAAGTAAATTTATAATTATTACTAATAGTCCAGCAAAAGTTTGCCTTTTTTTCAAACATCATGGAGGAGCTGCAGAGTTCCACAGCAGACACTGGAGTATCTGTACATAGGACGACAATAAGTCGTACGCTCCATAGAGTTGGGCTTTATGGCAGAGTGGCCAGAAGAAAGCCATTACTTGCAGCAAAAAACAAAATGGCACATTTTGAGTTTGCGAAAAGGCATGTGGGAGACTCCCAAAATGTATGGAGGAAGGTGCTCTGGTCTGATGAGACTAAAATTGAATTTTTTGGCCATCAAAGAAAACGCTATATCTGGCGCAAACCCAACACATCACATCACCCAAAGAACACCATCCCCATGGTGGTGGCAGCATCATGCTTTGGGGATGTTTTTCAGCAGTTGAGGGAAAGATGGATGGTGCTAAATACAGGGATATTCTTGAGCAAAACCTGTACCACTCTGTGTGTGATTTGAGGCTAGGATGGAGGTTCACCTTCCAGCAGTACAATGACCCCAAACACACTGCTAAAGCAACACTTGAGTGGTTTAAGGGGAAACATGTAAATGTGTTGGAATGCCCCAGTCAAAGCCCAGAGCTCAATCCAATAGAAAATCTGTGGTCAGACTTAAAGATTTCTGTTCACAAGCGCAAACCATCCAACTTGAAGGAGCTGGAGCAGTTTTGCAAGTAGGAATGGGCAAAAATCCCAGTGATAAGATGTGGCGAGACTCATAGAGACTTATCCAAAGCGACTGTGATAGCCGCAAAAGGTGGCTCAACAAAGTATTGACTTTAGGAGGGTGAATAGTTATCCACATTGACTTTTTCTGTTATTTTGTCCTATTTGTTGTTTGCTTCACAATAAAAAAAAATAAAAATCTTCAAAGTTGTGGGCATGTTCTGTAAATTAAATTATGCAAATCCTCAAACAATCTATGTTAATTCCAGGTTGTGAGGCAACAAAACATAAAAAGTGCCAAGGGGGTAAATACTTTTGCAAGGCACTGTAAATGTAACTGGCTGGCGTCAAGCAAATGTTTTTCTTGGCATCATATGATGTACATTCTTCTCTAAACCTAGGTCATTGCACCATTTCATTATGAAAGACAGGAAACATTCTGATCCTATCAGAGGTGGCAATTGTATCCCAATCAATCTGCATGCAGACTTTTTGGGAAGAAGATGCTCTGGTCTTACAGGATCTCAATGTTTTCCCATTGTCTTTCACACCAAGACAAATTATAACATATCTTCCCATTGGGAACTGTTCTTGCTGACCTACTGTATGTTTGAAGTCTGATGCTGCTAAGCTGTCATCCTTATTCTTGCTTAACTGCTTAGTGATTCCAGATATATGCATTCTTGAGACTAACTTCCTTGGAGCTTGTATCACTTAAAACAAGTCAGCAATTGCAACTCCTATATTTCTGCTCTGACACATTCCTGAATCTGTATTCTACTGAAATGAAAGGGGCTTGATGTCTTTGGGTAACGCTGCATAGTATTTTGTTTTAAGTATCAATGTTTCACACCTGAAGAATGCAGAAAGTTTCAAGTTTTAGTGATACTATTTATTGGCTAATTTAGGTTATTAACCACATGCCGACCGCGCTATAGTGGAAAGACGGCTACAGCGCGGTCGGGTTTCCCTTAGTGGACGTCCTACGGACGTCCTCCCAGAAACTTGCTCCCACGCGCCCCCTGGGGTGTGCACTCGGGAACATCCGTGACCGCCGGGTCCCGAGGACCCGGCGCATCACGGATCACGGTAAACAGCCGCTGATAGCGGCCGTTTACCACATGATCGCTCCGTCAAATGACGGAGCGATCACATGTACACAAACCGGCATCACGTCATGACGCCGGTTCCTCCCTCCCCTCTCTGTACCGATCGGTACAGAGAGGAGAGAAGCGGAGAGGGGGAGAGACGGGACCAGCGCTGTGGGCTGGATGTGTAGTGCCCACAGCGCTGGTCAATACACTGCCACCGCTGTGCAATGCTCTGCCATGCTCTGCCACCACTGTGCAATGCTCTGCAACCAACCACTGTGCAATGCTCTGCAACCAACCACTGTGCAATGCTCTGCCCCCACTGTGCAATGCTCTGCCACCACTGTGCAATGCTCTGCCACCACTGTGCAATGCTCTGCAACCAACCACTGTGCAATGCTCTGCCACCACTGTGCAATGCTCTGCCACCACTGTGCAATGCTCTGCCACCACTGTGCAATGCTCTGCAACCAACCACTGTGCAATGCTCTGCCACCACTGTGCAATGCTCTGCAACCACTGTGCAATGCTCTGCACCACTGTGCAATGCTCTGCCACCACTGTGCAATGCTCTGCCACCACTGCAATGCTCTGCAACCACTGTGCAATACTCTACCAACACTGTGCAACACTGTAATACTCTGCCAATACTTGCCAATACTCGCCAATACTCTGCCAATACAATACTCTGCCAATACTCTGCCAATACTCGCCAATACTCTGCCAATACTTGCCAATACTCTGCCAATACTCGCCAATACTCTGCCAATACTCGCCAATACTCGCCAATAATCTGCAATAATTTTTAATAGAAACAAAGATTTTTTTTTTTTTTTTTTTTTACCGAACTTTCAGTATTTTTTGATTTATAGCGCAAAAAATAAAAAACCCAGCGGTGATTAAATACCACCAAAAGAAAGCTCTATTTGTGTGAAAAGAAGGACACAAAATTCATTTGGGTACAGTGTTGCATGACGGAGTAATTGTCATTCAAAGTGTGAGAGCACCGAAAGCTGAAAATTGGTCTGGTTAGGAAGGGGGTTTAACTGCCCAGTGGTCAAGTGGTTAAAGATGCAACCTTTCAATTGTATAAAAACCCAGAGAAAGGACCTAATGAGTACCAAAACTTGCAAGTTTAATCAAGCTCTTTAAGAGGTAATAAAATACCTAAAGTATATGTAAACCCAATTAGTAAAAAATCTCATAACATTTTGAGTACTTTACAGTAATTTCAAAATGTTATTTCATTTTTTTTTACATCTGCACCTTTAACTGCACCTATAATTAAAATGATACTTAGTGATCCTTCCATGAAGATCCTTGTTCAGGCACTTCCTGTTATATCATGACAGCGATCTGTCCCCCTCTTCCCGTTATGTCCCTGTGTTGTTACACTGTCACGTGGGTGTCCAATGGAGAGAATAAGTGACCCTTTCAACATACAGACATGAGTAGTTAACTCGTCTTTAAAAAAAAAAAAAAATAACAGTTTTCTCCTGCAAAGTAATAGCTTGTTCAAAGATTTTATTGAGGAAAGGAACAAAGTTAAATAGCTTATACAGTAAAGAGAAAAATGTGACAGAGGGTTGGACAAAACATGCCTCGATATGGTACAGTGACATGAGTGCAGCCCATAAGAGCAGAGCGTAAATGTAATAGGTACATATATTAGGATTGAAATGTGCGCTGCGTGTAAAATTTACAATGATATGGCGTGACTTAAGGTGATTTTAGTATAGTGCCAGTAGATGGTGATAGGGTACCCCAGGTGGGGCTATTGTGGGACAGTGCACAAAGTAATATCATAATGTGCGAGTATGAACTGCATACAAGCACATTATGAAAGACGTCCCTTAAAAACAAAGCCCTCCAGCGGTGCGCTGTCACCACTGTATAGGCTTCCATCTTAACCCGGTCTTCCTTCCTTGACTGGTTGTTCCACAATGACGTCGGCCGTGGCTGCGGCATACAGCTCTGAAGGAACGGCACAGGTATGCCGTTCCTTCAGAGCAAATGCACCAGCGATGTCACCGGCGGCAGAGACACTGAATATCTCCTAAAGATGTAAAAGAGATACTCATTTTACCTACAGGTAAGCTTTATTATAAGCTTACCTGTAGGTAAAAATAAATAAAAAGAGTTTATTACCGGCTTTAAATGGCAAATTATTGTTTTAGAAAAAAATATAATTTGAAACTCTGTAATCTATTAGGCCTTTTTCACAGGGCTCCCTCCAGGTTCACCTGTCCATTATAATGCATGTGCTTCCACTGTGGAGGCTCTTAAAATTTAGAGTTAGGACTGCAGATAATAATAGGGTGTAGTGAAGTGGCTCTGCAGCTTATGTGTGCATTTGCAAATGTGTGCAAAACTAAACCCAGATTTTTAATGCATGCTGTTAGACAGGATAATTTGATTGGTTGCAGACTGGTCGGTAAGTTGAGCTGGGAATTTTTTTTGGTTTTGTTTGCCCTGGTCATATCATTGCACTCCAGCAACAGGAGTTATGTGCATTGGTGCAATGTGGTGCTGATTATTCTGAATGGAACTCCAAAATACCTTAGCGTTAGATGTGTATTCCAGTGCATCCGACACTGAGTAAGGGAGATGATTGCTGTTTTTGGTATATTTTGGTGCATTAGGCAGTCTAATTACGCAACACACATTAATGCACATGCACTAATACAGCACAGCAGTATAAACCCAGCCTTACTGATTTATTATCTTATATGTGACCATCATGGGCGTCCGCAGCATAGGGCAAGGGGGGGGGGGGCAATTGCCCCCCCCCCCCTGGAATTGTAAGAAGGTGTTGAAGACAGTTGCCCTGTGTTGCAATGGCCACTGCGGCCACCGTGGACTTTTTTTCTGAGTCTGCTGGCCTGGGGCTGCTCTCTTTTCCGACTTATCACAGATACAGACATCCATCCCTCCCTCCCTCACCCCCGGCCCAATCATCGTATTGGCTCTGCCACTCGGGCCTCTGCTCGACATCTCGGCTGTTCTGTGATTGGCTGCCTGGCCTGTGTATGTACGTCGCTATGCAGATCCGGCCGGCGCCAGCTCCTCCCATAGGTGTGTGCAATCAGTCAGTGGCCGAGAATACGCTGCCAGTGCCTGGGCCTATCGTATCACAGGAGGAAGTCCTGAAGGACCACAGGTAACAGCAGTGGCAGTTAGGAGGAGAATTTAGATATATATATATTGCTTGGAAAGTTGGACAGCTAAGCTATTGCTGGAAAAGATATTTGTGTGTTATATAATCTTCTTCACTTTGTATGGAAGTTACACTCAGGCAGACCATGCCCATATAAATATAGCCTAGAGAATGTACATCTTTCTATATTGCAATGTATTGCAATACATCTGTTGTGGCCATATTTTGATCTTGATGAAAACAACCTATACTGTATTGCAATATAGAAAGATGTACATTCTCTAGGCAATATTTATATGGGCATGGTATGCCTGAGAGTAACTTTCATACAAAGTGAAGCTGAATTATCTCAAGAGCCATTTCACACTGCCATCTGGCCGCGTTATCGGTAAAGCGCTGCTAGTTTTAGCCGCGCTTTACCATAATTTTACCCACGCTTTTCGGACGCTAGCGGGGAGCTTTTAACCCCCGCTAGTGGTCGAAGAAAGGGTTAAATGCGACTGTGCATCGCCGCTGCCGAAAAGCCCATCCCGCCCCCCCCCCCTGAAAAAAGTTCTGCGGACGCCCATGGTGACCATTGAAATGTGCACATCTTTAATTGTGCAATGATTCCCCAGTATCACTGTAAAGAAAACTCAAAAAGCCATACTATACTGTAACTAACTATTCTGAGTCTCTTATATAAAATTGTAAATTATACTTTGGTGATTTATTCATTTTCAGAAACCTAGCTGTGGGTGATGAAATATTTTTGTGCGATACATCAGAAACCACAAAACAATTACTTCCTCTGTGCTGACTCATAAGAGAGTCTAGTGTGAAAGCACATGCTTGGCTGTGTTATATCTGTAGGTGTTTCCTAAATAGAAGATAAAATCATGATACTTCACTATATTGACTATCGCTTTTGTTTCAAGCACATGACAAAAGATATTCATGGTGATTCATTAATATGGATTTTTTGAAGAAAAAAAAAAATTCAGTTGTATTTTTCAGATTATGTTTCACAATTGAGGAATTAAGGGTAAAATATCCAGAATAAACATAATATACTGCTTTGTGGGCGATGTGTACGGCAGTGCAGTCCCATGGGAAAGGACTGTGTGTGTTAGATGCATTTAAAACAAGAATCTGAGAGTCTATTATACATGTTTTGTCACTGTTTATAAGATGAAAAATTACAAAACAAATGAATACAAAAACCATTAAATATGAAAAAAATAAAAATAAAATTGTAATCATCATAAAAATAAAGGAGAAAAGGAGAGAAATTAGTTAAAGCCCATCTTATTTGCAGTACGGCTGCCCCATGCACTGCAAGGGTTAAATGCTTTTTCAGGTCTAGGGGGCGCAAAGCACATTTGTTTAGGTGATACTCTGTTTTCCCAGCAGTCACCCTCTTATACTCCCCTATGCTCTGGCAGTGGACTTTCACTTGGCATCCTCATGTCCAATGAAGTGCTATAGGCTCTGCAATGGTCTTGATGGCATATGATGACCTGCCAATATAGGGTAGAAGTGGCTGTGGAAACTCATCTTACAACCTGCAGTGAGCCTACAGGAGCAGGAATTTTGTAAGAAAAAGCGATTTTGTGCTCTCCTAGACCTAAGCAAGCATTTGACCTAGCCCCACTGCAAGAGAGGATTTTCAAGCCTAGTACACACTAGTATTTATTTTTTTTTGTTCAACCCAGCAGGGCTGAACAAAAAAAAAAACTGACAGTGCCGAAGGAGCTGCTGTACTAACTATCGGATGTTAGTACAGCGATCTCCTCTGCTGTGCTATTGTGTTCTGACAGGGGGACCCTCTGCCCACCCCCACCAGAACACTCTGGTCATTGGCTGAGAGCTCTGATCAGCAGTCGATCGACAGACTTTTTTCAGTCATGCTCCATTGACAAAAGCCAGTCGGACCAGCTGCAGTAGACACTGGCCTAATGTCAGACAGTCTCTATTGAGCCGGCCAATGCTACCTGACATTCGGCCTGTGTGTACTAGGCTTTACTTTCTCTAGAGTTAAGCTTTAATTAGGGTTGATAAAGGTTAGCTAAGGTTTAATTATACCTTATGCATTTTATTTTTGAAAAACATGTGTAGCGGCCATAACCCCTTGAGGGGCGGCCTTGACTTTTGGGCTTACCAGTTACCTCCTCGTGGCTTGTCGGTGAATGTCCAGGGGTTACCAGGGTTAGTACCCAACAACTTTGGATGTTGACACATAAAAGTCCTTTTTAAGGTTTTTATTCTGCAGTGGTAACATCCAACATAACACAGTCTCAGATAGGAATAGAGGGAAAGGGTGAAGAATCTCAGGCACCTTGAACTGCTGACATCCACTGAATGTCTCTAATCAGCCCAGAGAGTAGCCACTCGCAGCTGGGCGCTTCAATCCCAGATAGACCTCTAGCCAGAGGTCTAGCAGCCAACAATGTGATCCGGAAACTTGCAAAAGTCTCTGACTCAGAATAAACTTGTACCAAAGATAGTAGGAACCTTTCTCACAGTACCTGTAACTTTCTCTGTCTCTTTGGCAGTACTGTGGAAGTGTGAATTCTTTAGTGTCCATACAACTCAGCTTCCAGGCTCTTACTGAGATGCCAGCTTGTTGGCCCTCCTCCGAAGATTCCTTCCCCTTGTCACTTGTACGAGTTGCCATGTCCATCCAATACTGAGAGCACACCGGGAAGCCTTGAATCCTCCTTCAGTTACTGGGCCTCGGGCTAACCGGCTCCAAGACTCAGGAACAGACGGATCCCCACCCCAGACCATGCGGGTCTATGGGGCTGGTCAGACTGACCATGTTTGCGGGACGGCAAACGCTCCTAGGCCCAGGACCCCTCGCGGGGCTAACCCGGTCCAGAACCAGGAAGCAAGACTGCGGCCGAACCCCGAACACGTGACTTCAGCACCTTAAGTACCCCTCCCCAGACTACACAGCGGGGCCAGATGCGCCCACTGATTGGCTCTGGGAAAGATTGGTACCCAACACATCCAACCAGGCCTGGTTCTCAACCTGTCATGGTTACCTCACTGCACCTATGACCAGGCAGAACCCTAGTACAGCCCAGCCAAACTGATACCAAAGTAAACCTGTACAATTAACCCTCAGAACCTCATTACTGTTCTGAGGGAAAAAAATAAATTTCCACTTATAGCGCACACTCGTTAAAGTGTGACCGCTACACATGTTTTACCTGTATGATTATTTAACTGATGTCATATGTAGATTGAGGGTCACACATTTGATTTACATATGAATAAAATAGTAAACACAATGTAACTATACAATGTAACTATACATAGTTACATTTTACTGCTAAATAAAACTTGCAGACTTTCTTCAAGTATTATTTTACAGAGGGGCAGCTGCATTTTGACAGACGATCCTGCTAAGTAATACATAGCAATTCTCAGCTGTCATTTTGACAGCCACTAATTGCAGTTGATACCAGCTGGAGAAGCAATGGTATGGGAAGATAAGCAGGATGTAAAAGTCTAAGTTTTTAGAGCATAACTCTTATGTTTAAGGTGGTTAATCATTCATTATTTTTAGCTTTTGATGGTTAGTATCACTAGAACTATCCATTCAAGTTTGTACAACAATCTCTAAGTTCAACATGTCCCCATGATCTGATGGCATATATTAATTATCATTTCTATTAATATAAAGAACAGATAAACTTTTGCTCAAGTGTCCCTCACAGGAAGTATGAATAGACTGACATTTATTCTAAATATTTTATTTGTCCTGCAGACATCTGGCACTTCTTCCCTTCCTCCTGTATTGGGTCCCTCCTACTATATGTCATGGGCTGGACCTGCACACTTATTCTGAGTTGAAGTGGGGCCTTTTTTTTAAATTACATGATTGACGTCCACATGACCGGCTCTGACTTCTGATATTGGATAAGCTCTTGATTTCTAAGGTTTAGCTCATGCTTATCCAGATCTAGTCTCTGATCTAATTTCTTAAAAAATATATATCAGAATCTCATGTAATGGACTTTTCTTTCATTCAACTATAAAGTATTCATGTTCTAGCTCTTGCGTAACTAAGCAATGTAGTTAAAATAGTTTTTACAAATTATGTTTTTTTTTTTTTTATATATATGTTTCATTAAAATCTAAAAAAAAATGATTATTTGTATTATACACTTGACCGTTGAGCAGTTGTAAATCTGACAATGCATATAATTAATTTTATCATTTTAAAGCCAACATGTCTTACCTGAGACAGTAAATCCATCAAAAGGAAACTTTTCCTAAAAAAATCTTGGACACTGATATTTCTACTTCTCCCTGTGAAAATACTGGTTGATTGGTGTCATGCTAATTCTGGCTTCAATATTTTGAGGAACTGATCCGGAACAAGTATGTAAGTAGGACTTCTGACTTTACCCTTATTTGCATAAGTGTACAAGCAACTAAAAGTATTGAAACCAATGGGTCAGTTTTATCACCAAACAGCATCCTTAGCAGTGGCGTAACTAGAACCTTCAGGGCCCTGGTGCAAGAAACCATGAAGGGCCCCTCTAACCCCCAGCTGGGGCCCTTCCCTCCGAGCCTGGTGGTGGAAACGCCAAAGTGCAACGTTTGTGGCCCTGATAGTTCTGCCACTGGCGTCTGTTTTTTTTTTTTACTTTTATTTTTTCACAATTTTTTTTATATTTTAAAATGTTTTAAGGGTTGGGGGGGCTTTGGTGAGATATCACCTTTGAAAACGAGAAAGGAGGGGTCAGGAGAGAGCACGGGGGGCCAGTAAAAATTACAGGGGGGCTGGAGAGCATATAGGGAGCAGCAGAAAGAAGTTGACTAGGAGGAGAGGTGGGGGCGGCTGCATATAGAGGAACTGATCTTTCCATTTCCCCCACTTCTCATCTCCCTCCCACAGGGTTTCAGCAGTTGCAGGAGGAAAATGAAGAGATCTGTTTCTCTGTATCAGCATTTCTCAATATTTTACCGGTCAAAGAGCAAAACATTGCTTCTTCACTGTCTGTCAAATGCCGCTGAAAATCGATGTGAGCCTGCATCGAGGAATGGTATTTTCTTGTTGGTATTATGAACACGCCCTAAAAAAAAATCAGTTTTGATGGTAAAGAAAAAGGGGGTAAGGATTAAAAGTTATGTGTATACATACACATGCATGTAGACACACATGTACGCACATACACAAATAAATACACACACACACACACACATATATAAACATACACAGACATAAACGGACACACATAAATGCACACACACACATATAAACATACACACATGCACACACCTAAATGCACACACACATAAATGCACACCCATACAAAACACACAGTGCACACACACACATATAAACATACACACATGCACACACGTACACAAATAAACGCACACCTACACACACACATGCATACAAACATATATAGATTGCCTTTTTAAAAATCGTCAGCTGCAGCCCTGTACCTTCACTCTCCATGCTGGGTACTGCACTGTAGGGGGAGGCAGAGAGCACAGCACACACTGTGCAAGACACCTCTCCCTTTCACTTTCAGAGTAAACACAGCGTGGCCGAGCTCCTGCACTGCTGATTTACACATCGGCTGAGGATCGTGGAGTTCGGTCCCATATGCAGCCACTGCTCGGGGAGGGGGGCACACAGGCCCCCACGGGCCCCCTGCAACATGGGGCCCAGTCACAGTGGCGACTTCTGTGACCCCTATACTTCCGCCCCTGATCCTTAGAACTAGGTCAACAATGGCATCCACCACAATTCTCAACAAATCCCATAAAAGCCAGGCTAAAGATCTAATATGCCAATGTCAGCACAGTTCAAGTGTAAGCTTTGAGATGTGACGCTTTAATATACTTCAAAGTTCTTGGCTGTTTAAATAAGGCAAATCTTTAATACCAATTACATATTGTTCACAGAGCTTTGGCTAGAATTGCACATGGTCTAAAGCTACAAAAAGTGGATCGGTCAGTTATGGTTGATTCAATTATACACTTCCATTGGCAGTATGCTTACTGTAAATTATAGAAAAAGAACAGTGATCAGAAAATGCAGTAGATGTAAAGTGGCACTGCATAATAGCTGTTGGAAGGTTCCATCATCAGGTACTCATTGGAGTGCTCACAGAGTCCTGAAAAATTGCAGCATGAAGTCACATCAAGCGACAGACAATAGACTTGTCAACTTGATGGCACAGAAAACAACATCCAAACACTGGTCACCACTAAAGGGCCAACTTTCTCAAACTCTGTCCTTATTTTTAAAAAATGTAATAAAGTGCATCCACTTTTGGTAAGCCTCATTTAGAAATATGCTTTAACACAAATCAATATAGATGTGGCAGTTACTTTGCTTCTTGTTTAAAGGTTTACATTTGGTGAAAAAACTCCACACTCACTTTACAATAAATGGAAATATTTTTTGTTTAAAATACCTATATTTCCTGTAAAATAGCTGTATTTCCTGTAAAATAGCTGTATTTTTAAATGCTTTGCATCCTGTCATTGGTATCATAATCCTATTCTTCTAAGTCATTTGCCCTTCCAAAAAAGTGTTTAATCCTTGCTTTGAAATCTCGTTAGTATTAATTATATTTATTCATACTTTTTGCTCTGGATATCATTCTGCTCATTAGTTTTCTGTGGGTGGTTTATCTCAGCTATTCTACAATAAGCCATAATACAGCCGCAATGAAGATGTTGTTAAGCATGCAAATTTCAGTTAACAAACTGCATTTAGGTCAGGTTTTTAAGTTAAAAGGTTCTTTGAGGAGAAATTCCAGGCAACAAGTGGAAGCAATTATTGACCTTCTAAATTCATGTATGAATTGCTGCAGCTGTCCTAAAGTCAGAAAGTTTTACGCAGTACATTGAAACAACAAGCACACCCTTCTGTGTTAGGGTCAGTAGAAGGTCCTGCATCACAACTCACAATCAAATTTTCAAAGTAGATTTGAATCTAATTGTTTGCTGAAAGAAACACCTTAGGGCTGAGTTTTTATCTGAAAGACCGCAAGGTGCCTGTGGTAGGTGTTCTAGGTGTGGTCTAGGTTCACTAGAATATTGATAAAGGGGCATATACATTTTTAGATATTTGGAATGATGTACCATTGCTATGTATCCAAGAACACTTATACCAGTGGTGCCAACTTAGTAAATATAGGGATCCTCAAATATGGCACCAGATATATCTTAAAAGATAAGTTCACCTTTAGTAACATGTTACATGCTACACCCACCAGTGAGGTCTATTCATTAGCCAGGAGGCTTCATAACTGTTCCTGTTGGATATGTTTAGGACTATGATGGTTACCCCTGTGAGGAAATGTTCTGCTGCAACACTGACCAATAAACATGGAAGCCCTTAAAGTGGTTCTAAAGCCTAAACATTTTTTACATTGAGGTAAAAAATGCTTAGGTATCAGCGCCCCCCCCCCCCCCCCCGTTCTACTTACCTGAGCCTTCATTTGATCCAAGTGGATGTCCATGCTAAAACTAAAATCCCTGACACTTTGCTACAATGTAAAGTAAAAGTGAGTGTACAGCTTGTATAAAAGTCTAAATTTACTGTCCCCTCAAAATAACTCCACACACAGCCATTAATGTCTAAACCACTGGCAACAAAAGTGAGTGCATCCCCTAAGTAAAATTGTCCAAATTGGGCCCAAAGTGTTAATATTTTGTGTGGCCACCATTATTTTCCAGCACTGCCTTAACCCTCTTGGGCATGGAGTTCACCATAGCTTCACAGTTTGCCATTGGGGTCCTCTTCCACTTCTCCATGATGACATCATGGAGCTGGTGGATGTTAGAGACCTTGTGCTCCTCCACCTTCCATTTGAGGATGCCCCACAAATGCTCAATAGGGTTTAGGTCAAGATACATGCTTGGCCAGTCCATCAACTTTACCCTCAGCTTCTTTAGCAAGGCAGTGGTCATCTTGGAGGTGTGTTTGGGTTCATTATCATGTTGGAATACTGCCCTGCGGCCCAGTCTCCAAAGGGAGGGGATCATGCTCTGCTTCAGTATGTCACAGTACATGTTGGCATTCATGGTTCCCTCAATGAACTACAGTTCCCTATTGCCGGCAGCACTCATGCAACCCCAGACCATAACACTCCCACCACCATGCTTGACTGTAGGCAAGACACACTTGTCTTTGTACTCCTCACCTGGTTGCCACCACACACGCTTGACACCATCTGGACCAAATACGTTTATCTTGGTCTTATTAGACCACAGGACATGGTTCCAGTAATCCATGTCCTTAGTCTGCTTGTCTTCCGCAAACTGGCTTTCTTGTGCATCATCTTTAGAAGAGGCTTCCTTTTGGGATGACAGCCATGCAGACCAATTTGATGCAGTATGCGGAACATGGTCTGAGCACTGACAGGCTGACCCCCCACCCCTTCGACCTCTGCAGCAATGCTGACAGCATTCATACGTCATTTTGCCAAAGACAACCTCTGGATATGATGCTGAGCACGTGCACTCAACTTCTTTTGTTGACCATGGGGAGGCCTGTTCTGAGTGCAACCTGTCCTGTTAAACCACTGTATGATCTTGGCCACCGTGCTGCAGCTCAGTTTCAGGGTCTTGCCAATCTTCTTATAGCCTAGGCCATCTTTATGTAGAGCAGCAATTCTTTTTTTCAGATCCTCAGAGAGTTATTTGCCATGAGGTGCCATGTTGAACTTCCAGTGACCAGTATGAGTGAGAGCGATAACACCAAATTTAACACACCTGCTCCCCATTCACACCTGAGACCTTGTTACACTAATGAGTCAAATGACATTGGGGAGGGAAAATTTTCACTTAGGAGTGTACTTACGTTTGTTGCCAGCGGTTTAGACATTAATGGTTGAGTCGAGTTATTTTGAGGGGACAGCAAATTTACACTGTTATGTAAGCTGTACACTCACTACTTTACATTGTAGCAAAGTGTAATTTCTTCAGTTTTGTCACATAAAAAGATATAATAAAATATTTATAAAAATGTGAGGGGTGTACTCACTTTTGTGAGATACTGTATAGCCACCAACATTCTAACACTAACCTATCTAGCCCTGAAAAGAAAAAAATCTGTATACATACCTTTTCAGCAGGCGATCCGACCTGATCTCCAGCAGCGGAAGCTCTGATCCCGCGCTGAGCTGTCAGCCGCAGCTTTGCTGTGTGGGCAGGTGCAGAGGACACGTCCGTCAATGGAAGCCCCATAGTAACTCTATGGGTTACGTCACTTCACATTAATTTCACAGCAATTTTCGGCCGTGTCCTCTGCAGAGCTTCTGCCACTGGAGATTGGGTCAGATCACCTGCAGAAAAGGTATGCATACTGATTTCTTCTTTTCAGAGCTAGATAGGTTAGTGTTAGAATGTTGGTGGCTATAGATGCAGGGATTTTCGTTTTAGCCTGGACTTCCACTTTTAAGGGTCCCAAAGAGAGGTGGAGTCAGTTTTCTGCTCTAGGTTTTTGGTAGCGGACTCAGCGCTCTTCCTGGAGTTGGTATGGCTATGGTGTCCTAGACACTCATGTGTGGGGGGCTGGGTTTCTACACCAAGGACTGGGTATGGAAAGTTTTCCCTGGTCTTAAAGGGACCTAGTGGACCACCTGGTCCAGGGCCTTAGGTACAGTGTGCTATGTCCTTGGATGCAGCCCACTTGCCTGCTGAGCCCCTTGCCTCGGTAGTAGTATGTTACTAGGTTCTCTGGCTTTAGTGCTGGGCTAAGGACCAAAAGTCTGCTCAGGCCCTGACTGGATTTTATTATAGAACATTATCAAGGGCCTTTATGGGTGGCAAAGTACCTCTCTTTTGTGATCCAGAAAAGTTTTGCCTGTTGGCTCCCATTTTGTTTCCCATCTCTCATTGAGGCACTCCCCAATGGACAAAAATGAAGAGAGCTGTGTCCGTCCATGAACGTAAAATCCCTTTTTCTGAGTTCATTGACGGACACAGCACTTACCCCTCTTTTTGTCTTTTTTCTTGTACTGCTTTGTGACTAAATGGTTTGCCTATAACACAGAGGGGATTTATACCAGCTTGGACTGACCATAGGCAGTGCTGTGTTTTTTTCTGCATACTGTCCTACTCCCGAAGGTGGCACTGTAAACCCAATGGTCAAGAACAAAGAGAGCTGTGTCTGCCAATGAAATCAGAGAAAGGGATTTTTTGGTAACAAAAAAAAAAGTTTTTTTATAAATAGACCCTTAAGTGTTAGTGTTGTCCAATTTTATTAACAATACACTGTAATATGCAACATAAACATTAATGGCTAATGCAGCATTTACCCAGCAATAAAAGTGGATCAATTTTTAACTCTGGGAAGCAGCAGCAAAATAATTAGGTTTTGGGGATTATTAATGTTACAACACCTCAAAAAAACACAAACAATTATGTAACGCACAGAATAGACCTTGGTAAGAAATGTTACGTTTTTTTTGAACTGGGCAACAGCTGCAGCAAAATTAAGTGTGCAAAAATGAAATGTGTTTTTTTCAAGGTCTACAACAATGGGATATGTATAAGATGGTAATGGTAGCCTCCAGTGATGGTGGAAGATGATTTTTGTTCATCTGTACATGTTCATCTGAATATGTAGTATACTGTTTGACCTGCCCATGCGGCCTACTTTACGTGGGTACGTGGGACGTTTACGTCGTACCATTCGTACACTCCGAAAACGGTTTGGGGAACATTGGAATTTTGTAGAAAAGGGCATTGATAAACATAGTGTTCCGAGACATTTCAAAGAATTTCAGCAAGGCCGTAGTAGTCTTGGAGGTGTGTTTGGGGTCATTATCATGTTGGAATACTGCCATGCGGGCCAGTCTCTGAAGGAAGGGGATCATGCTCTGCTTCAGTATGTCACAGTACATGTTGGCATTCATAGTTCCCTCAATGAAAGACACACTTGTCTTTGTACTCCTTACCTGGTTGCCATCACACACGCTTAACACCATCTGAACTAAATAAGTTTATCTTGGTCTCACTCATACGTCTATTTCCCAAAGACAACCTCTGCATATGACATTGAGCACGTGCACTCAACTTCTCTGGTCGACCATGGCAAGGCCTGTTCTGAGTGGAACCTGTCCTGTTAAACCGCTGTATGGTCTTGGCCACTGTGCTTCAGGACAGTTTCAGGGTCTTGGCAATATTCTTATAGCCTAGGCCATCTTTATGTAGAGCAACAATTATTTTTTTCAAACCCTCAGAGAGTTCTTTGCCTTGAGGTACCATGTTGAACTTCCAGTGACCAGTATGAGAGAGAGTGAGAGCGATAACACCAAATTTAACACACCTGCTCCCCATTCACACCTGAGACCTTGTAACACTAATAAGTTACATGACACCGGGGAGGGAAAATGGCTAATTGGGCCCAATTTGGACATTTTCACTTAGGGGTGTACTCACTTTTGTTGCCAACCATTTATACATTAATGGCTGTGTGTTAAGTTATTTAGAGGGGGCAGCAAATGCACACAACTCACTACTTTACATTGTAGCAAAGTGTCATTCCTTCAGTGTTGTCACATGAAAAGATATAATAAAATATTTACAAAAATGTAAGGAGTGTACTCACTTTTGTGAGATACTGTACATTCCCTAGAGTGTCAACACAATACAACAAGGCTGAGGACATCAGCTGCAAATGTTCTAAGATAGTAGGGTTATCAAACACAGGCTCCTGGTCTTTTTTCATATCTTTTGGTCCTGTTAGCAAAAGCCTGGCAAATAGACACAGCAGCAATTTCTGGCTGCAGGGCTTTATCTGCAAGGGCAAAGAAGGCCTTTAAAAGGACATCAAAATGCCTATCAACAGAATCCTTAAAAAATAACTTCCTCAAAAGGAACTGACAACAAAGCATAGTGTGCCATACACTGCAGTTTATCTTATAAAAGCCAGAAACCGGTGTTAGCATACAGAAAACCCTGTCTTACCTTATCCACAACCCTGGGCCTAGTGGTAGGTCTTCAGGGTCTTTGGAACCATAGAAATGGAGCATGATTCTGGACCTGTATAGCACCCTGCTGCTAACTGAATACTTTGCACTTCCTGCCAATGTAAGCCCCTAACCCAGGATTCAGTACCTGAAACAAACAGGATGGCCCCACACAGTCCCTGAGGTAATGCCAAGGGGTAGTCCAAGTCAATAAGCAAATAAGCAGTCAGATTTGAGCGAATTCAGTCTGGTTTAAAATAGAAATACTTTTCCATAGCAGAACAGGTCTATTACTATTATAAATAAGGACACCAGCAAAAAACTAGAGCATCATGGAGTGGACAGGATTGCCTAGCTAGTTTTTTGCTAATGTTCAATCACCCAAAGCTAGCCTGCATAAAACTCATGGTATATGAACAGGGGAGGGCTGGCAGCCTTAGGCCTGGGGGGCAAGTCCAGTCAAGTGGCCCACTGAACCACTGGCTGGCTGGCACAGTGCACCCTACTGCAGGTGGCTGGCCTGGCTCCCTGCTGTTAGAAAGTGTCCCTTTCAGGCCCCATTTGAGACTACAACAGAGTCTAATGGGACCTGGAGGGGGGTCTCTCTCTAACAGTGTCCATTAGAAAGTCTCTGTTAGAGAGAGACCCCCTCCATGACCCATTGGAGACTTCAAAGGAGTATAATGGGACCTGGGGGGGGGGGGCTCTTTCTAACTGAGTGTACAGTGAACACCTTCATTCACTCTGGTCCTCATGGGACCCCCTCCTTGTGCCATGACTCTCACCCCTGCCCCAAAATCTCACAAAGTAAAAATTAAATTGGCACTGTGTAGTGCTCCTCTTACCTTACCTTTGGGTACTGCAGCTGTGGCTGGCTCTCGCATCCTCTGTGGCTTGCTCTCGCGTCCTCTGTGGCTGGCTGGCTTCCGCGTCCTCTGTGGCTGGCTGGCTTCCGCGTCCTCTGTGGCTGGCTCCTGTTGGTGGCTGGCTGGCTCCTGCGTCCTCTGTGGCTGGCTCCTTTTGGTGGCTGGCTGGCTCCTGCGTCCTCTGTGGCTGGCTCCTGTTGGTGGCTGGCTGGATCCTGAGTCCTCTGTGGCTTGCTCTTGCATCCTCTGTGGCTGGCTGGCTCCCGCGTCCTCTGTGGCTGGCTTCTGTTGGTGGTTGGCTGGCTGCTGCATCCTCTGTGGCTGGCTCCTGTTGGTGGCTGACTGGCTCCTGCGTCCTCTGTGGCTTGCTCTTGCATTCTCTGTGGCTGGCTGGCTCCCGCATCCTCTGTGGCTGGCTCCTGTTGGTGGCTGGCTGCTGCATCCTCTGTGGCTGGCTCCCGCGTCCTCTGTGGCTGGCTGGCTCCTGTTGGTGGCTAACTCCTGCGTCCTCTGTGGCTGGTTCTTGTGGGTGGCTGGTCAGCACCCTGCTGTGGCTGGCTGGCTGGCTCCCTGGTGTGGGTGGGTCACCGTGGGTGGCTGGCTGGCATCCTGCTGTGGATGATCACAGTGGCTGGTTGGCTCCTGGGGGTGGCTGGCTGGCACGCTGCTGTGGCTGGCTGGCTCCCTGCTGTGGGTGGGTCACTGTGGCTGGCTCCTGGTGTGGCTGGCTGGTTTCCTGGTGTGGGTGGGTCACCGTGGGTGACTGGCTGGCACTTTGGCCCTGCTGTGGGTGGCTTCCTGGCACCTTTCTGTGGGTGGCTGGCCTAGCTCCCTGCTGTGGGTCAGTGGGTGGCTGGCACAGTGCACACTGCTGCGGGAGGCTGGCCTGGCTCCCTGCTGTGGGTCAGTGGGTGGCTGGCTGGCATGGTGCACTCTGCTGTGGATGACAGAGAGGCAGACAGAGAGGGGTGGCACTGACAGAAAGGGGTGGACTGACAGAGAGGGGCGGGCACTGACAGAGAGGGGCAGGCACTGACAGAGAGGGGTAGGCACTGACAGAGAGGGGTAGGCACTGACAGAGAGAGGGGCGGGCTGACAGAGAGGGTTGGGCTGACAGAGAGGGTTGGGCTGACAGAGAGGGGTGGGCTCACAGAGGGGGTGGGCTCACAGAGGGGGTGGGCTGACAGAGAGGGGTGGGCTGACAGAGAGGGGTGGGCTGATAGAGAGGGGCAGGCTGATAGAGGGGCCGCAGTGACAGAGGGCTGGGCTGACAGAGGGGGGTTGGGCTGACAGAGGGGCGAGCTGACAGAGGGGGGGGCTGATAGAGAGGGGCGGCACTGATAGAGAGGGGCAGCACTGATAGAGAGGGGGCTGATAGAGAGGGGCAGCACTGACAGAGTGGGGGGCTGATAGAGAGGGGCAGCACTGATAGAGGGGGGGGCTGATAGAGAGGGGGGGCTAATAGAGAGGGGGGCTAACAGAGAGGGGTGGCACTGAGAGAGAGGGGGTACACTGACAGAGAGGGCATGCCCTAACAGAGGAGCTGACTGGGAGGGGGTAGATGAGAGCGAGAGAGACCTCAGAAGAAACACAAAGCGTCAGGCAGAGAGGCGGGACTCCTGCAGCAAGTGGTTGCGATCACAAACAGACCGCTCCACAAGTGACCAGCTTCGCCGGGCCAATCGCAGTTACCATGTCGGCCGCCCGCACATGACCCTGTTCGGCCAATCACAGGGTGGTCGCATGGACTACATCTCCCAGAATGCCACAGCGTAGCGGCTTTCTGATAGAACAAGCCGCTGCGGGAGTGCCCCTGGCCCGACTTTCTCAGAGAAATGAAAAAAACAAAAAATAGTTAGTGGGCGGCCGCCGGTCGTTTTGCATATAAGTTGGGACGGCCTGGGGGGAAATTGCCACCTTGCCCCCCGGCCCAGCCTGCCCCTGTCTATGAATACATAGTTAGTAAGGTTGAATAAAGACACCAGTCCATCAACCTGGATGTTCAATACAATTCCTGTGTCCTGTACTATGCTATTAAAGTGATTGTAAAGTTTTTTTTTTTTATAACAAACATGTTATACTTACCTGATTTGCGCAATAGAACTGCAAGGAGTGGCCCTGATCCTCCTCTTCTGGATTCCAGTCAGTGCTCTGGACTCCTTGTCTTTTCAGTGTGCCACCACAGGAAGTTGCTTCCAAAGGTGTCACACCTGCGGGCTATCCATGTGCATCCATAGACACAGACAGAATGGCTCTACTCCGCCTCCCACTCCGTCACAAAATTTGGCTCATAACAGTGAGCAGTGAAAGTCAATGGTTGGCTGCCACTGCCTCAGCAAAGCCTGTAATATTAGGAAGAGATGCTACAGACAGGCAGAGCATTGGATTAAGTGAAGACTCAGGTAAGTATAAGAGGGGTGAGGGGATGATACAAGTATGGAAGGGAATACATTAAGGTAAAACATGTTTAGACTTTAGAACCACTTAAAGATAAAATAATTAAAAAAATGGTAAAATAAAATAAATTAAAAGATAAAATATCTAGCATTGAATTAAAAAAAATATTGTACAGTGGATCAATGAAAATCCATGGGGATGATTTCAAGAAAGACAATTAAAGCACTTAGGCCTGGATCACACCAGTTCTTGAGGAACATATGCTGTAGAAAGGGAAGACCATCTGCTAAGAGAATCACCAGTTCTGCTTCATGCTGACCTGTGACACAGGTTAGGTCTTATTTAAACAAGGTAGAAAGGGCAGAAACCTGAGCTTTGATAGTGCTGAGGGACCAACGCTTTTCTCTACCATCCACTATTTTTTATTTGCTTTAATTATTTTTTTACAGATTAGCATTTTTTTATCTTTTTCCTTTAGTATTGCTTAAAGAAGAACTGCAGTCTGTTCGCATAATTTGTAATAAAACATCTTTGCCATTCTGAAGCTTCCCTCCAAACAATTTGCTTATTATTGTATATATACTGTAATTTTGTACTTGCCAAATATGCTGCAGAAATCTCCCTCCACTAAGTCTGGCTGGAATCCTTTTAACTGTGGGCAGCTGAAGCTGCTGCCTGTTCACTTCCTGGATTTACACAGACACACAGAGGCAAACCTCTGGCTCTGCAGCTCTCATTGGCCCTCTTATGACTCACCCCCCCCCCCCCCTCTCTTCTTGGCAAACTCTCATGAGAGTGAGAGAGAGAGAGAGCTGTGCATGATGTCATAAGCCTAGGCTGTTGTTCCAGACCAGAAAGAGGAAGTGGGCTGTATAAGGTATTTACTGGCAGAAAAAAAAAAGTTAAAACAACAAGAGCAGAAGATTGAATAGATTGAAAGATGAAAAAATGACTGAAGTTCCACTTTAAGTTATTGTTTTCCTCATAAGGCCTCCCCTGGCCTGCTTAACCAAACACAGAGGGCAGGAACAGCAAGGTGTTAAGTGAAATGCTTTATAGCCTTTTTCTGCTGCCACAGATGTGTGTAAAGATGGAATGATCTTGCTAAGGCTCTGCATCAATAAAAAGATAGTCCACTTAAACCAAATGGAATTCCAGATCTAAAGAGGATTGATGTGGATGCCAAAGCAAAAAGTTTTTTTTTTATACAGCTCTCTTTGTTGTGACAATTGCATAGTGGCCAAGCTCTGATTTCATAAGCAGACATTACTCCCTTGCCTGATAAAGATAAAAAGTTTTATGAGAATGCACAGCTGACTTTGCCTAAAAAATTCTAATCCTTCTTGCAGAATCACCTATAGGACAGTTTTAATCAGGGATAATAGACCTAACTGGTTTAGTCCTAACTTTTATATTATCCATGGGGCAAGAGCTGCGGTGAATAAGAGTGATGTAATCTGTGTTGGTTTAGGTGCACATGAGTCTTGCACTTTTTTTTCCAAGAGGCAAAAAAAAAGTTCTTGGACAGACTGTTATCAACACTAGCCTGTCACCGTGACAAAAAGGATCTGTTTATTATCCATATATTTTTTTTGCTGATATGGGACTTCAGAAAAATTTAATTGTAGATATTTTCTTTACATTTGTCAAGAACCACTGTCTGGTGTGCTCTAATCACCCTCGGCTTAGGTTAGAAAAAAGCATTTGAAGAAAAAAAGTAGAAGAGCTAGTTATTAATCAGTTGTAGACAGATAAAAAAATATAAAATATAACCTTTTAAAATACAAAGTCAGACAGTTATTACAGCAGACAGTCATATGGAGAGGCTGCAAGACAAATAGCAGTTTTAAGATGTAAATATCCTTCCCTCTCTTCATCCCCAATTTCCATGATATAAAGCTCTTTTCTCACTAAAGAACATCACTAAATGGTTTACATCTACTTATCAGCAGCAGTCCCTATCCTAGCTAAGAACATTTTGATATGACAGCCAGAAACTGAGTCTTTTTATAGTGACGGTTTGGCAAATAAAGGCCCCCATTATTGGCTATTCTAAGCCACCTGACCTAAGCTTGATAGCTGGTTGCTCTGGTGGCAAATGGCTGCTTTAGTTCAGGTTTTCAAACTAAGAATGTCCTTGTACCCAACCTCAACCCAAACCCGAAGCTCTTCCCTATTATTTAATACAAAAGAGGTTTCTGTATAAAGTTGCACTTTATTGTCAGAAACCTTTCTGGACATCTCCAATGAACTTTTACTATGGATTTATACGTTTTTTAATGATTAAACGCTGCAGCTTTATTCCTTATTACTGTCTGTATTGACGTTCATCAATATTTCGCCAGCAGCTTGATTTAGGTTATCTATTCAATATTCTTTTTACCAAGCACAGCAGTAACGTGTTTTTATTATCTGTGTTGAACTGATCTGGTGCTGCAGCAGTTTTTGTTCCTTCATCATGGATATTGTTGATTTAGGGCTGCACATTCCATTAACACTAGTGGCATATTCAGCCAAAACAGTGAATCACAGGATGATATGGGGGGAATGTTCCTCTTTTAAAAAAATGTGGTAATCTCAGAGCTACATACTAACTGGGATGTTGCCTTTTTTGAGTTTTACATCTCAGAGAATATATGGTTCCTAGAAGCTTGAGGTGGGAGGTAGCCCCTCAGAGTGATATTCCTGATGTAATTGAGTGGTTTCAGTATTTTAATAAAGCTGGCCTGGGTCTTTTGAATGATATGCTTACTAAGGAAAAGCAGAAGTTAGTTAAAATAGATGAGGAAATTAGTATGCTCAAAGAAAAATCCTTTTAAGGGTAATGAGGATTACAATAAAAGGTCTGAAGTCCTAATCAAACATCTTGAAAAAGAGGAGGCAGAGCAAAAGACTAAGAAAAGGAAAAAGTATCTCAGGGATCTGGGCGACTATAATAATAACAAGGTTTTCAAATGGCAAACTAAGGATGGGACAGTTGATGCAAACAAATTGGAACAGAATGGGTGGGAGTTCAATTCTGGGATACAGGCTTATACCTGTCCCCATCTGCAACCCAGCCCCCCAGACCATTGTCGGTCCCCTATCAGGATTACCCTAGGCCCATTTACCCTCAAAAAAGGGGTGTTCCTTTTGGCCGTGGTAGGGGTAGCGGGAGAGGTAGGCGTCCCTCTTTTTCCAAAGGGAATCCAACCATTACTTATAATAGGTTTGATCCCCTAACTAGGGATGGCAATGGAGTGGATAGGTATATCACTGAACATCCATCTGATTGGGAAGCCCAAAGATGGCATGATAGGGATTTTTCTCCAGCTATGCCCTATAATGGCAATAATGACTATTGGCAACAACCTAGTTACCCCTCTGGATCAGAGTACTTTGGTAGGGGGAATGCTCATAATGGCCAACATAACAACAATGGGATGGGAATTTATTTTCCCCAGGGGATTTCCCAGTGTAAAAAAGCTAATAGATCCAAAATAGGTGGGTCCACTCAAAAAAGAAGGTGGGTTTGAAGGACTCTGGCCTTTTTAATTTGAGCACAGTCACTATTACTAATGAGGAGAAATATGTGCTAAATCATTGCCTAAAATTTGCTCCCCCACGACCTCTGAATAAGTTTGAAACGTTTATAGATGTCAAAAAGTTTATCCGTAAGAGAAACATTAAGAGATACATGATTATAAATCCCTTTCATTCCAATAGGATGGCCTCCACTGAAATTAGGAATACTGCATTATCCAATGCCTCACAATTAAATCCGCCTGGTAACATAGCTCCCTCAATTTCAGTATTCAGGGATCTGGTGACCAAAGATTTAGATTGCTTACAATTTAGGAAAACTAGAGTGACCACATGTTTAACCACTTGCTTACTGGGCACTTAAACACCCTTCCTGCCCGGACCAATTTTCAGCTTTCGGTGCTCTCACACTTTGAATGACAATTACTCAGTCATGCAACACTGTACCCAAATTAATTTTTTGTCCTTTTTTCCCACAAATAGAGATTTCTTTTGGTGGTATTTGATCACCTCTGGGTTTTTTATTTTTTGCGCTATAAATGAAAAAAGACCGAAAATTTTGAAAAAAAAACGCATTTCTTTGTTTCTGTGATAAAATTTAGCAAATTATTAATTTTTCTTCATAAATTTTGGCCACAATTTATACTGCTACATATCTTTGGTAAAAATAACCCAAATTAGTGGATATTATTTGGTCTTTGTGAAAGTTACAGACTCTACAAACTGTGGTGCGAATCATACAAAATTGATCACATCTGATGTACTGGTGGCCTATCTCATTTCTTGTGACCCGAACAAGCCAGGAAAGTACAAATACCCCCCAAATGACCCCTTTTTTGAAAGTAGACATTCCAAGGTATTTAGTAAGAGGCATGGTGAGCTTTTTGATGTTGTCATTTTTTTTCCCACAATTCTTTGCAAAATGAATTATTTTTTTATTTTTTATTTCTTTTCACAAAATTGTCATTCTAATAGGTTATTTCTCTCACATGGAATGTGTATACCACAAATGACACCCCAAAATAAATGCTGCTACTCCTCCTGAGTATTACGATACCACATATGTGGGACTTTTACACAGCCTGGCCACTTAGAGAGGCCCAAAATGCAGGGAGCGCCATCACGTGTTCTAGGAGCATAAATTACACATCTAACTTGTTGATTACCTAGTACACTTTTGAAGGCCCTGGAGCACCAGGACAATGACACGTGACACTGACGTGGCACTGATGACAGGTGGCACTGATACGTGGCACTGATGACATGTGACACTGATGTGGCACTGGTGACAGATGGCACTAGTATGGGGCACTGATGACACGTGACATTGGTGACAGACGGCACTAATACGGGGCACTGATGACATGTGACACTGACAGATGGCACTAATATGTGGCACTGGTGACAGATGGCACTAATACGTGGCACTGATGAGAGATGGCACTAATATGTGGCACTGATGACAGATGGCACCGACACGTGGCACTGATGACACGTGACACTAATGACAGATGGCACTGATACGTGGCATTGATGACACGTGACACTGATAACAGATGGCACGTGACACTGACAGGTGGCACTGATGACACATGGCACCGACACGTGGCACTGATGACACACGTGACACTGATGACAGATGGCACTGATACGTGGCATTGATGACACGTGACACTGATGACAGATGGCACTGATACGTGGCATTGATGACATGTGACACTGATAACAGATGGCACGTGACACTGACAGGTGGCACTGATGACAGATGGCACTGATGACACGTGACACTGATATGGCACTGATGACAGATGGCACTGACGTGACACTGAGGACATGTGGCAAATGACACTGGGGACAGGTGCAGTGGGGACACAGATGGGGACACAGATGGGGACACATGGATGGGGACAGATGGATGGGGACAGGTGGATGGGGACAGGTGGATGGGGTGACAGATGGTGAGAGGTGGATGGAGACACAGATGGGGACAGGTGGATGGGGACACAGATGGTGACAGGTGGATGGGGACAGGTGGATGGGGACACAGATGGGGAGACAGATGGTGACAGGTGGATGGGGACAGGTGGATGGGGACACAGATGGGGACAGGTGGATGGGGACAGGTGGATGGGGACAGGTGGATGGAGAGACAGATGGTGACAGGTAGATGGTGACAGGTGGATGGTGACAGGTGTATGGGGACAGGTGGATGGTGACAGGTGGATGGGGACAGGTGGATGGGGAGACAGATGGTGACAGGTGGATGGTGACAGGTGTATGGGGACAGGTGTATGGGGACAGGTGGATGGTGACAGGTGGATGGGGACAGGTGGATGGGGAGACAGATGGTGACAGGTGGATGGTGACAGGTAGATGGTGACAGGTGGATGGTGACAGGTGTATGGGGACAGGTGGATGGTGACAGGTGGATGGGGACAGGTGGATGGGGAGACAGATGGTGACAGGTGGATGGTGACAGGTGGATGGGGACAGGTGGATGGGGAGACAGATGGTGACAGGTGGATGGTGACAGGTGGATGGTGACAGGTGGATGGGGACAGGTGGATGGTGACAGGTGGATGGGGACAGGTGGATGGGGAGACAGATGGTGACAGGTGGATGGGGAGACAGATGGTGGCAGGTGAATGGTGACAGGTGGATGGGGACAGGTGGATGGGGACAGGTGGATGGGGAGACAGATCGCACATTTCTTTTTTTTTTTTTTTTTTTACTTACGGCTGCTGCAGCCGTTGATCTCTCTCTCCTCACACGCTGTCTGTGTGAGGAGAGAGAGCGGCGCTGACAGATGATCTCATATGTTTCCATATGAGATCATCTCTCATTGGACACGCCGATTTCGCTGTAAACGGCCGCTGTGATTGCCTGTTTGCAGCGATCTGTGACCGGCTGTGTCCGACGGACACGGCCAGCACAGAACTTCCCCGATGCGCGCTCTCAGGAGCGCGCATTAGGGAAGTAAACAACAGGACGTCCAGGGACGTCCTCCCTGCAGGGAGCGTCCGCGCTGCAGCCGTCTTTCGGCTATAGCGCGGGCGCGAAGAGGTTAAAAAGGGCATGTGCAGAGCAGGGTATTACTGGATTTTAAACAGTATAGGCACTTATTTTTAATGTTTTACAAAGCTATACCTGCAAAAGGGGCCACCCTGAAGTGATCTAGCAAGACTTAATTTTTTGACTAAAGTTCCAAGTTAAGAAAAGTTAGATTTAGGCCGGCCAAACATGGTTCAGCGGGAACCAGACGAGATTCAAAACAGGATAACTGTCTTTGACTGGTATCCTGTTCCCACTTCCGGGAGTCCGGGCCGCTGCCCATGACATCACCGCTCAGCTCCCATCTCCTCCCCCTGCCGCCGGGCCAGTAGGAGAGAGGAGTGGAGCCTTGCTCATGTGCAGTAGGGTTCCCAGGGTGAAGCCGTAAGGCTACACTGCCGAGTTCCCTTACCTGCAATAGCAGCGGCACGCATCCAACAGTAGATGAAAACATCAGCTGCGGTCCCGACATCACTGGACTCCAGGACAGGTGAGTGTCCTATTATTAAAAGCCAGCAGCTGCAGTATGTGTAGCTGCTGGCTTTAAATGTTTTCAGCGGTGGGCGGAACACCGCTTTAAAGTGTTACTAAACCCACAACAGTAAAATCTGTCTGTATATGCAGAATAGCATGCTTGTTATACTCACTGTGGAACTTAAGGGGTTAATCCTCTGTATTGTGTAAAAAAAGCTCTTTGATCCTGTATGCACAGATCCTCCCCCTCCTGTAGGGTCTCTCTGGGCAAGGTCAGATAAGACAGAGTCAAGCCCCATACACACGCGCGGATTATCCGAGGACCAGGTCCGTCACACTTTGTCTGATGTTGGTTTTGCATACACACGGTCAGACAAAGTTGTCGGAAAATCCGATCATTCTGAACGTGGTGACGTTTGTTGCCTACGACGGGACTACGTAGAGGCTAGTAGCCAATAGCTTTGGTCTTGTAATGTGATCTGAGCATGCGTAGCACTTTGTCCGGTCGGACAACCGTACACACGATCGGATTTGGTGTGATCGGACCGTGTTGTCGGCAAATCTTTCCAGCAGGAGATAAGACTTTGTCCGTCGGACAATCCGACGTACACTGTCCGATGGTGCATACACACGGTCTGATTTTTCAACAACATTGTCCGATCGGACAGAATCCATGAAAAAGTCTGACCGTGTGTATGGGGCTTCAGAGTGGTCCCCCTGCACATGCTCAGTTTGGTCTCGGTTGTTGGAGAGAATATTTCCTGTTTGAGCTGAGCTTTTCAGGTCACATGATATGGACATCACACATTTGGGCATGTATACAGATCCTAAATGACAGCCCAGCCCCTCCCTTCTCCTCCATGCACAGAAACTAAAATAGAACACAGTGGGTGGGATGTCACATCTTGACCTCCCATAACAGCATGATGACACAGGCTATAGTGGAAATCTCCTCCTATCTGAACATTCAGCACGTGAGCAGACCCTGCAGTTTATAACGTGACCGTGATATACAGATCAGCCAAAAAGGTATATAGTGGCAGTATTTGAATGTAAAAAGAAGATTTATAAGCTGCGGGCCTTGCGGGGGGGCGGATGAACTATTTTCATATTACTGGGTTTAGTAAAACTTTAAGACCACCACACACTAAGGCTCGATTCACATCTATGCATTTTGCTTTTGAGCGTTTTTGCAGTGCTTTTTGCGGTGCTTGCCGCGTTTTTGGACACGCGTTTTTACTGCGATTTTGCCACGTTTTGCGTTTTTCTTTTTTACATTTTTTTTACACTGTGGTTGCTTAGCAACCAGCTATATACAGTGTAAAAAAAAACGCAAAACGCAAATCGCGGTAAAAACGCGGCACTTGCGTTTTGGATGCGGGTCCATTGACTTCTATTACAAGCAAAACGCTGCATTTTGCATGAAAAAAAGTCCCCAACCCTTTCCAAAAACGCAGAGGCACAAAAGTGCATTGATGTGAATATGTTCTATAGGAACCCATGTTAAAAAAATTCCCTGCATTTCTGCAAAATGCAAGATGCATCAAAAAATGCGCTAGTGTGAATAGAGCCTAAAGCAGTATTTTTCTTTGCTGACTAACTATGCTGCAGAATAGAAAACGAAGAGATGCAGTTGGATACATGAAACAAATACATATAAAATACATCATAACATCGGTACCATTTTAGCCAATGGCATGGTTCATTTGTCTGCATTTACTTCATCCTGTCCCAGTACTATTTCACTACATCAGTGCATGAGCCATTTTTGTTGTTTTAGGGCTCTTTCACACGGGGCGGATCAGTGCTGATCCACCCCGTGGATATCCGCTTGCTCAGCGGGGATCGCCGGAACTATCTCCGCTGAGCAGCAAGATGACAGGTCAGTCTCTGCACACAGCGCAGGGACGGACCTGTCAGAGCGCTGCTCTCCCCTATGGGAGATCGGGTGACGATGGACCGTAGAGTCCGTCGTCATCCGTTCCGCTCTGCAGACGGATGAAAAAATAGGGTTTTCCTCCGTCTGCAGAAACGGAGCATAGCGGAAACGGACGAGATCGGGTGTCAGCGGATGCTCATTTGCTGACCCCCCTAATATCCCATAGGGATACATGTATGTCCGTTTTTCATCCGAAAGCGGAAAAATGAAAAACGGACATACGGTCCGTCCGTGTGAAAGAGCCCTAACTCATACATTTAGTTATTACAATAAAGTGATGAAGGCTGTGAAAGGATAATGCAAATTTCTGATCTCTGTCAGAAGGATGATGCAAATTTCTGATCTCTGTCAATGGTTAGAATGTCTGAATATATGACTTATTCATATGCTTTCTTTGTTGTAGAGATATTATACACAATACAAACATTGGATCACCACAATGCACACTATTTAGCTAGCTGATGTTTCTATATGTATATAGAACTTCAGTTTATCTCAATGTTCTACAGTTATATTATTCTGCAAGCCATTTATAAAGTTTTGGCCGTATCCACTTAAAGGAGAAGTCCAGCCTGAGCTTTTTAGGCTGAGCTTCTCCTCTGGGTCACAGGAGTGCAATTAGTTTTGCACTCCTGTGACCCGTTTTCAGCGGAGAGCAGTCTGAAGTCTGCACTCCACTGATGTCACTTCTATCAGTCGAGGCAGCGCGTCATCCCGACTTCCAAGTCTGGATCTGCCAGCTGCCTTGATTGATGGCAGTATTAGCGAGCCGCTGAGAGAGCCGCTCCCTGCCCCCTCCACAGCTCAGCGCTCTAGTGAGCGTGGAGAAGCAGAGATGAGAGACGCTGACTGACAGTCAGCAGCTCTCCTCTTGGGATCTGTGAAAACCGAGCCATCGTCGATGTTTGGTGGCTCGGTTTACAGTGCAGGGACAGCGGGGGACAGCTGCAGTATCGGTCTGATGCTCCATCCACCGAGGTAAGTAGGAATTAAAAAAAAAAAAAAAAAAACATACAGGGGGTCCCCGAGTTACGAACTCGTTAGGGACTGGCCGCCTGTACGGAAGTCGGAAATGTTCGTAAGTCGGCCGCGCATGCGCAGACCGACAAATACGGAGATTTCCGGACATTTCCGATGTTCCGTCTAATGCCGCTCTGCGCATGCGCGGCAAATTACGGACATTTCCGGCATTTTCCGACGCTCCGTATGGCCGCGCATGCGCAGAACGGCCAAAAGACGGCGCAAACCACCGGAAAATGGCGGAGGGTCCCCGCAGCACCCCGTTCGTAAGTAGGGGTTGTTCGTAGGTCGGGTGTTCTTAAGTCGGGGACCCCCTGTACTTCTCTTTTAATTCTTTAATGTTTATTGTTTTTCATTAATTATGTTAAATTCTCTTTCTGTGGATTCGAGATGGGATTGATTTTTAAGGATTAGATGCCTCATAATTGTATATTTTTCTCACTTCTGGTTTGTTTTGCATGATGTGCAACAACAAGCCACAGGCAGAAGTGATGGAATGTTAAAAGCAGCATCATAATTAGCTGTGTCTGCAGACACATGAATCTTCTTGTTAGCAGCATTATAGCACTTTCAAAGGAAACAAAATGTCTCTTACTTTACCTTTCTTGTAACTCATTAAAGTTATGTCTCTCATTAAAGAGGAACTAAACTCTCTTAATCAACATTAACTATTTTTAATCCTTATGCTGCTAGCTATAGAATATAGATAGGAAGGTGTAATATATAATATATTTACAGTCCGGTGCATGATATTATGAGCAGAGATTGTTACTCTGCAACGATACTAGCCAACAAAATGGCCGCCTCCGAGGCGGCGACAACTTTGTCCTCGTTAGCCACTGTGCTGTCAAAACAGCTAAATCTTCCTGTACGAGACTGTATTTGGTTGCTGGTGTTGTGTCCAAACAGCAATTCGTCAAAATATGCAATTACTGATGGTGTAAAGAAACTGGAGGTGACGTGGTTGGAGTTTCTGACGAGTTGGCTAATTTGACAGAACACCTGCATGCTTGAGCTAAGGGCAGATGGATTCCAGGATGTAAATGTTACATGCCCTTACTCAAGATGGCCATGGCTATAAATGCTAGGGAGGTGTTTTTCAAGATGATTTCTCAATAAAATAACGCATGGATGGTTCAGTTTTACAGATGGGTCTGGGAATGTTAAAAATGTATTAAATAGTATATTAGTTTGTTGTGTTCAGATACCGTTTATGTCACGTACCTGGTGGTGCGAGCCCGGTATTGCAGAGAGAGACCTCCCTTGCGTCTCCCACTCCTGGTTCCCTGGTAGGGGGACAGGAGACCCAGGAGTGAGGAGGAGCACGGGTGCCTGGCAGGATCAACAGACCGGTGGAGTGACAAGGTCAACTCAGCGGACAAGGTGGGAGATCTGGATAGTAGAGTAGACTGGATCTGGACAGATGAGCTGGTTCGGTCTAGCAGGCGGGATAGCAGAGCAGGATGGATCTGGATGGACAGCTTAGCAGACTGGATAGCATAGGAGGCTGGGTCTGGATGGACAGCTTAGCAGACTGGATAGCAGAGCAGGCCGGGACTGGACAGGTAAGCTGGTTCAGCAAGCAAACAGGATAGCAGAGCAGGCTGGATCTGGACAGACAGCTTAGCAGACTGGATAGCAGAGCAGGCCGGGACTGGACAGGTAAGCTGGTTCAGCAAGCAAACAGGATAGCAGAGCAGGCTGGGTCTGGATAGACAGCTTAGCAGACTGGATAGCAGAGCAGGCTGGGTCTGGATGGACAGCTTAGCTGACTGGATAGCGGAGCAGGCCGGAACTGGACAGGTAAGCTGGTTCAGCAAGCAAACAGGATAGCAGAGCAGGCTGGGACTGGATAGACAGCTTAGCAGACTGGATAGCAGAGCAGGCTGGGTATGGACGGACAGCTTAGCTGAATGGATAGCGGAGCAGGCTGGGTCTGGACGGACAGCTTAGCTGACTGGATAGCGGAGCAGGCCGGAACTGGACAGGTAAGCTGGTTCAACAAGCAAACAGGAAGCAGGACCTTGGAACGGACTGGATCAATACAGGTGATCAGGCTTGGCACAGGAAACAGAACCTCAGAACGGACTGGAGCAATACAGGTGATCAGGTTCATCACAGGGAACAGAACTTCAGACCGGACTGGAGCAGTACAGGTGATCAAGTCCATCAGAATAGGTCAGGAATCAGACTGGCATCAAGGTACAAGGGGATGAGGCAGAAGGATGGTCACAACAAGCCAAGGTCGGGTACAGGCAGATAGCTGGGTAGTCACAGGTAAGCCGGGTCAACAGGACAGAGGTATTAGGATCAGGTTACATACACCACAACGCTGTAGAGCAGACAGCGGGGACCGTCTGCTCAGGCCAGGTTTAAATAGGCTAACTGGCGCTAACCAGAGCGCACTGTCTCCCTGTGCGCGCGCCTGTGTGCGGCCGCACACGTGCACGTGCCCCGGCGCGCATGCGCAGTGGCGCCTGTGGGCCAGGACGGCCAGGGTTCAGGTTTCTGGCAGGATTCATGACAGTTTAGTTCCACTTAAATAGTCAGCATGAACTTTACAGAGTATACAATTTTAATTTTCAGATATTTACTCCCACATTCAAAGTATCATTGCAAATCATTTCAGAAGATCACATTAACTTTGTGAGCAATCAAGCCCCGCCCATGCTTCGGGGGCCCATGTGGCCTCCTTGTCATGAGGTTTTACAGAACCTGGACTGGAACAGGGGCAGAATTCACTGGAACCAATCCCCTTCTATCCTGCCACACCTGAAGAAGCGGCTTCTCCTCTTCTCCCTTCGGCATTCAGCTTCCTTTTGCTGCCCAGGCACCCCTGTGTGCTCCCCTGATCGGTACAGATCACTCACTGTGTTCATTCATAATTAGAGCATACTAAACTGTGTTTACTATGATGCCGTTTCTGAATGGACAGAAAGCTCTGTACAGAGCTATTCCTGTTCATTCATTTTGTCCAGCTAAGGCTGCAGAGATAGAGATTGAGAAGTGGCTCGGTTCATAGGTTCAGAGAAGTACTGACTCTTTTCAGATATTTCTTTGTAAAAAAAATTGAAAACCATTTATCATTTTTCTTCCACTTCACAATTATGTGCTACTTTGGGATGGTCTATCACATAAAATCCCAATAAAATACATTTACATTTTTGGATGTAACATGAAAAAAATAAATGTCAGTGTGGAGTGTCAGTGGGATTAGTGCTCAAGTCAAGCTGCAAGTGGTATTAGTGCAGAGTCTGTCATTTCAATGCTCACTCTCACTATGAAGCTGTCTGCTCCTCAACAAGTCTGTTTCAGCTGGCCAAACAGATGGTGTTGCTATAAGACCGCAAACATAAAAAAATTGATTACAGCGCACACATACAAAAATTACTTTAAATCCTGCAAGGCTATTTAAAACACCTGAACATATTCAAAAACATGGGGATTTGGTTACACCATATGGCTATACAGTTTAGTGCTAAGCCCACTACTGCGTCAAAGTACCCCATTATCAGTAGGTCCTACACTATTCATAGAATGAAAGGTCCTGCATCTCAACCATGGTAGACAAACTCCTCTTTATGGGAGATGAATGAATGAATGACTTGTATAGCGCTACCTATGCGAACTGAATCACCTCAGGGCGAGAGATGCTCTATAGAGATGCTCTTGATGAAGGCCAAAAAAATTGCAATGATATGCTCCTGTCAAACAGGTGCATATCATTGCAATTGCTGAAAAATTGGTCATTGTGTGTCTATAGAGGTACTCTTGATGCTTATAGAGGTACTCTTGATGAAAGCAAGAATTGGCATTGCTGTAAAAAATTGCAATGATATGCACCTGTCAAACAGGTGCAGAAAAATTGGTCTTTGGGTGTCGTGGTGCCTTCCCACCGTAACCCTATAGAGGTACTCTTGATAAAAGCAAGAATTGGCATTGGTGTAAAATATTGCAATGATATGCACCTGTCAAACAGGTGCAGAAAAATTACTCTTTGGGTGTTGGGGGCGCCTTCCCACCGTAACACTATAGAGGTGCTCTTGATGAAGGAAAAAAAAATTGCAATGATATGCACCTGTCAAACAGGTGATGAAAATTGGTCTTTGGGTGTTAATTGTGCCCATGAAACCTATACCAAAAACATTCTTCCAGATGAAATGATTGAACACCCTCAAAGCTAGGCAGCCCTGAAGTCCTGCAGAGATTCCACATCCCAAAAAGATTTAATCAGTGACATCGGCATCACGGGCATCATAGCTGGTAATCCAGGACTGATTAATTTTTATAAAAGTCCACGGAGTCTATGGACAGACGCATTCTATGATCAGTAACGAAACCTCCTGCAGCACTGAATGCCCATTCTGAAAGCACGGGGCAGGGCAGCCCAACAACTCAATAGCATACTGGGCAAGTTCTGGCCAGTGGTCTATTCTTGTGACCCAGTAAGTTAGTGGATCGTCAGCTTATGTTCAATAAAATCCTCTTTAAAGTGTCCTCAAGAGATTTTACCTTCTGTACTCTCTGTGGGGAGGGGATGAGTTCTGAGACCTTCCCCTTATAACGGTGGTCAAGGAGGGTTGCCAACCAGTAAACATCCTTCTCCTTTATGCCACCTATTCTTGGGTCCTTTCGCAGGCTTTGAAGCATGCGGTTGCCCATGCACCTCAAATTTGCAGAGGCTTGAGTAGCAGACTCCTCGGGGTCACTCAGGATGACAGCATGTGGAACTTCTTCCTCCCAGCCACGTACTACTCCCAAGGGTCCTGGGGTTGGAAAGCCATCTCCTACAGATTGACACATGTCTTCCTCTTCTTCGAAGTCTATGAAAGTGCCAGCATCCTTCTCCTTATCCTCCTCTCCTCTCTCCTCCTGTGTGTTCTGTGACATAGGAATGATGGTGTCTGGATAAAGTGGGCCTTGAGAGTAAATTAAGTCCTCCTCTTCCTCCTGCTGCTCTGCCTCCAGTGCCCTGTCCATAATGTCATGCAAAGTCTGCTCCAGCAGGAACACAACAGGGATTGTATCACTGATTCATGCACTATCACGGCTCACCATTCTTGTGGTCTCCTCAAATGGTGACAATACAGTGCATGCATCCTTAATGATCAGCCATTGGCGTGGGGAAAAAAAAGGCGAGGTGGCCTGAGCCTGTCGTCGTGCCGTATTCGCACAGGTACTCGCTGACTGCCCTCTGCTGCATGTATATCCGCTGCAGCATTGACAAAGTCGAGTTCCACCTGGTGGGCATGTCAAAAATCAAGCGGTTTACGGGCAGGTGGATTTCCCGCTGAATTTCAGCCAACCGAGTACTGGCTGTGTATGACCGCCTGAAATGGCTACAGACTCTTCTGGCCAGCTTTAGCACATCTTGAAACCTTGAATATTTATTTAGGAAACGCTGCACCACCAAATTAAAGACATGTGCCAGACATGGCACATGTGTCAATTTTCCCTGTCTAAGGGCGGACAGGAGGTTTGAGCCATTATCACACACCACCATTCCTGGCTCCAGCTGGAGTGTTTTAAACCACCTCCGGGCCTGTCCCTGCAGAACTGCTAAAATCTCTTCTCCGGTGTGGTTCCTTTCCCCTAAACACACCAGCTGAAGCACTGCATGGCACCTTTTAGCCTGACTCATAGAATAGCTCTTTGAACGCTTAGGGGGTACCTGATGTTCATAGGCCAATTCTGCAGAGGAGGGCATGGAGGTGGCAGAGGAGGAGGAGGAGGGGGGAAAGCTCACAGGTCTGGCATCATCACCACCAGCTGTATGGAGACGTGGGGGCACAACAAGCTGCAGCACAGAGCCCTGTCCTGCATCCTTTCGGTTGTAAGTAGCATTACCCCGTGTGCTGTGAACAAAATAAATCGTCTCTGCCCATGCTTGCTGGACACGTGATGGTAGAGAGATGGAACGGCACAGCACATTGTGCGAATTCACGGAAGAGGGTAGAATCCACCAGGCTGAAAGGCAGAAGTTGGAGAGCCAACAGGTTTGACAAGCTTGCATTTAGATGCTGGGCATGTGGGTGGCAGGGACTGTATTTTTTTTTCCGCTGCAGCAGATGGGGCAGAGAAATTTGCCAGCTACAGTCTACAGCTGGTGTTGTGCTGCTGGCAGATGTGCTGCTAGGACCTGTGCTATACCATCATCCCTGTCAGTGGAGGCTGCTGAGAGGTAAGGACTCGGTATAGCAGGGGCAGACTGAAGTGGGTAAGGAGTAGGAGGGACAGATTTTTAATCAATGTAAAATGGTGTTTGGGGCTAAACTTGCAGTAGCGCACACAACTATATGGCGTTAAACTGACAGTAAGGCACACAAAACGAATTGGCGTTAAACTTGCAGTAACTCACAAAGAAGTAAATGGCGTTAAACTTGCAGTAACGCACACAGAACTATATGATGTTAAACTGGCAGTAATGCACACAGAAGTAAATGGCGTTAAACTGGCAGTAACGCACACAGAACTATATGGCGTTAAACTGGCAGTAACGCACACAGAACTATATGATGTTAAACTGGCAGTAATGCACACAGAAGTAAATGGCCTTAAACTGGCAGTAACGCACACAGAAGTTAATGGCATTAAACTGGCAGTAACGCACACAGAAGTAAATGGCATTAAACTGGCAGTAACGCAATCAAATAGACGGTGTTCAATCGTCACTACACTGATGCTATCTGAACTGTCCCTACTCTAGCTACACACTAATGTCAAGATTACTGACACGGTCTCACTACACTACACTGAAACTATCTGAGCTGTCCCTACTCTACGCTAATGTATGTATGAATGACACGGTCTCACTACACTACAGTGAAACTTGTCATTCATTCACAGGGATCTACAAATAAAAAGACTACAAGTGCGTTCTACCACTGGGTAAGAAGGACTTACAGATCATGCCCGCATTAAAACAGTGATGTTACTGGTTGCCCTTGTAGTCCATTGTTTACTTTCTCCAGCCCCATAACAGAAGATCTATACCACTGTGCGCACCTGGAGATAGAAGCCTGTCCATTGCACCTGTGCTATACTGCTCTGCAGAATAGAATGCAAAAAAAATACACTTAACTGTGCCTTTAAGGTTAACTTTTTAACCCAGTTAACTTTTCTTTGCTCCTGCTCATTTTATAAATAAGCTGCACACTGGGCAATAATAAGTAAAAGGAAAATGTGTTTGAATCAAATTGGAATAAGCAGTGAATCATTCTGTGCTTTTCAAAAATTGTTTAGATTTTTTAAAGGCCATGTTCTTCCATCTAATCAAGCTATTAAAAATAGATGGCACCATTTTTTTATGTTTTGTTTCTTTGCCTATTTATTGTCAGACAGGAAGGCCTTGAAGGAAGCATAAATTGATTATTTTAATTTTTTGCATTTCGATTGTGTGCTCTGGGAATTTAGTCATTCGGTACAATTCAGTAAATTGTTTTAGGTGAAGTGCCAGGCAGTCACAATTTATAGCATTTCCAACAACATATTTTTTTTTAGTTTTTATTGTGTTTTTTATACTAGGAGCTTATCTATACTGATTTATACTAATCAAATTATTCAGTGGTTTAAAACTCTTGTTGTAGAAATGGAGGCTGCCAAATGAATATAAATTGAAGATGATGGATATGATTTTTTTATATAAGTTGATATAGTTTATGTTTTTACCTTTAATGTTACCAAGTCCTTCCCCACGAAAATGTTAGTTGCTTGGTTCTAATGTTGATCATCTTCCTTCACGTTGCCATCTAACAGTGCCCATCGGTGCTGCATATCAGTGCCGCCTATCAGTGCCCTTTAGTGCTGAATATTAGTGCCCATCAGTGCAGCCTCATCAGTGCTTGTCAGTGAAGGAGAAAACGTACTTATTCACAACATTTTATAATAGAAATTAAGAAAAACGTATTTTTTTCAAAATTTTCAGTCTTTCTTTATTTGTTTAGCAAAAAACAAAAAAACCCAGTGGTGATCAAATCCCACCAAAAGAAAGCTCTGTTGTTTGGGTACAGTGTTGCATGACCGCACAATTGTCATTCAAGATGCGACAGCACTGAAAATTGGCCTGGTAGGAAGGGGGTGAAAGTGTCCTGTATTGAAGTGGTTAAAGGGGTTGTAAAGGTAGAAGTTTTTTTTATCCTAATGCATTCTATGCAATATGATAAAAAACACATGTGTGTAGCAGCCCCCCAGCACCCCCTAATTACTTACCTGAGCCCCTTCTCTCTCTGGCGATGTTTACAAATGTCTAAGCCATCCGGGACACTCCTCCTGATTGGCTGAGACACAGCAGCGGTTGTCAATCAAAGTCAACAAATCAGGGGAGAGAGGGGGCAGGGCCGGGTCAGGGCTCTGTGTCTGAGTGGATACACGGAGCTCTGGCTTGGCTAGGGTGCCCCATAGAAAGCGGCTGGCTGAGGGGGCACTCGATAGGAGGGAGGGACCAGGAGCAGCAAAGAAGGACCCGAGAAGAGGAGGATCTGAGCTGATCTATGCAAAACCAACTGCACAGAGGAGGTAAGTATAAGTATAACAAAGCTAATAAAGGGTCTGGAAGATATTAGTTATGAGGAAAGGTTGCGGGCACGTAACTTATTCTCTATGGAGAAGAGAAACTTGAGAGGGGATATGATTTAAATTTACAAATACCATACTGGTGACCACACAATAGAGATAAAACTTTTTTGCGGAAGGGAGTTTAATAAGACACGTGACCACTCACTAAAATTGAAAGAAAACAGGTTTAACCTTAAACTGCGTAGAGGGTTCATTACTGTAAGAGCAGCAATGATGTGGAATTCCCTTCCACAGGCAGTGGATAGCATTGATAGTTTCAAAAAACGATTAAATAAGCACCGGAACGACCGCAACATACAGGGATATACAATGTAATACTGACATATAATCACACACATAGGTTGGACTTGATGGATTTGTGTATTTTGTCAACCTCACCTACTATGTAACTCTGTAACTATGTTTGTTTTAATAAAAATTTTTTAAAGGAGACTTTACAATCACTTAAAGCTCTTTGGAATTTGTACATTTTTTGAATGCTAGAGGTTTTTTAGGGTTGAATTAAATATGCAGTATATATTTATCAGACAATGTATGTGTTGCTTTTATGAAGATAATGTCCATGTGAGATATGTGATGTATTTTATGTGAGGAGGCTGCATCTGCATTTTATTTTATAATGTTTTATTGTAAAATGATAATAAATGATTCCAATTCTGATTCTGGTCTGGTTCTGACTTCCAACATTGAATCACATGCTATCAAAAATACAGTTTTTTTTTTTTTTTTTTACTTTTCCTTGCACGTGATTGGGTATTCTTTGCAAAGTGAATTTTCACTGCATTCACTAAGCTAAGCTTAAATTCCATTGGCAAGTGCATATTCTCTTGCAAAGTGTGCAGTCTATGAGCCATTGGTAAATCAACCTCATAGTTCATTGATTATTTTGACAGCATATAAATTATTAAATAAACGACTTGTTACGTTTTTTTTCTCTTTATTGCATCAGAAAGGGGGAGAGGGCCATTTGTTCAGCTCCACCAGCTCTTTCATTCTCGTCCAGTAGCTGTATGAGAGTTTTTAAAGTGTGGAAGTCCTGCGCCTTGAAACCTTTATACATACCGTATTTATTGGCGTATAACACGTACCGGTGTATAACACGCACCCCAAGTTTAGGAGGGAAGTTTAAAGATAAAAACTTACATTTAAATGCCCATCAATGCAGCCTTGCCCAGTGTCCATCTGCAGCCTTGTCCATCATTGTAGCCTTGCCCAGAGTCCATCTGCAGCCTTGCCCAGTGGCTTTGCAGCCTTGTCAGTCTCTTTGCAGCATTGCCCCGATTTAAAATTGGCGTCGATTTCCGCTGACTGAGCAGAGAGGAGCGAGCAGAGCCATAGATACAGAGAGCCGAGTGTACTTCGGCTGGACTCGGCTCTGCTCACAGTCAGGGGCGGGACTGCAAGAAGAGTCGAGACTAGCTGAAGTACACTCGGTTTTCTGTATGTCAGGGGCACTCGCTCCTCTCACAATCAGTGGAGGTGGGTGGAACTGCGAGAGGAGCCGAGTAAAGCCGAGTGTATTTCAGCTTTGTGTATCTCCGCTCACTTCCTCACAATCAGCGGGTGATTGGCGGGAATCAGCGTATAACATGCACCCACGATTTTCCCCTGACTTTAAGGGGAAAAAAGTGCGTGTTATACGCTGATAAATACAGTATCCTCCTCCCGTATTCCTGTTTGCCCCCTATCTTTGTCAAAGATATATTTATAAGTTAATTTTCTTGCAAATAAGTGCAGATCTTTTACCAATTTGAACTTGTTAATCTTTTAAAGGGGACAAAAACTGAGGCCCAAATTGAGTACCTCAGTTTCAATTGTGGACAAAGGGTAGGAGGATAGGTTAACTATATCTAATCCTGGTGAATCTGTGTCTGTTTAACTATGGATGGGTCTATTTTCACCATATGTGTCTGTACCATGGGGGTTTGAGGGGTGTGAGTTAGGCCTAAAGGGGCTGTACCTGAGTTAGTAATTGGTTTTGTTTGGCTTTTGGGGTTGCTCCTTGTTCTTTATATGTATTTGGTTTAACATTATTCTCATCCCCAAACATCGACATCAGGGTTGTGCCTGTCACCAATTCACCACATGTAGCTACTGGTGTCCCAATATTTCCCCCATGTTTTGGTCCTGGAGGGGGTGCCTGAGGTGAAACAATACGCTTCTTTTTAGTGCCACCTTGTGTGTCATACCCACCACCATTATCACGGTTCCGTGCACGTCCCCTTACAGTATTTCCTTTGTGCGCCGTATGGTGTGATCTCTGGGAAGAAACAGAGGAGGAAACAGAAAGGTCAGAATTGGATCTATATATTGGCGTTTCTTGATTAGGGTTCTGTTTAAAAGGTTTACCTCTTCTACTATTAGCTCCTTTCTGCCATCTGTATGTGTAGCCCCCTGAGAAAGCAAGTTTATCCTTGTAGAATTTTTAGTCCTTTTTCACCACTACACTTGTATTGTATTTTTCCAGATGTTGTACCAGGTCTTGTTCTTTCTTTTTGTAGTCAGGATTTTGAACAAACTGACTTCCACTGGCACATAATGTCTCAATGTCCCTGTCTAGATCTGCCAAATCTAACCTATGTTTGTCATTTAATAGTTCCATCACTGTTGCAGAACATTGTATCAAATTTCTTTCCCATGTTTCACGAAAATCAGTCACATCAAAAGATTTGTACTCGTAGACCCAATGTGTATTAAGGAGGCCTAGTGTGCATCAACACAGCCAATACCCCTGAGAGAAGCTTGTACAGATAGACATAGAAGGTATATGCATATAAACAAAAATAGGTTTTATTGGGGCAATGAGCCCAAAAAAATGATAAATGAAGATACAAATTTGCATAGAATCAAAATATACATGGAACAGCATGTAACCATAAACATGTACATATAGTGCAAAACAACTTGCGATATAACAGTGGTCTTTTAGGAAAATGCCGACATGTTTCGGACGGAGGTCCTTTTTCAAGGCAGTTAAGGTTCCTGTGGTTTCACAGTTGTACTATATAAAACAGAGTAAAACCATTAGTATATATATTGTGCTGTTATCAAAATAAGAGCCTGTCGTTTACCGTTAAATGGTCATGGTACTCACTTGCAAAGCATTGGGGGGGGGGGGGGTCCCGACATTCGTGGGGTACCAGAATATGGTCTTGAGGTAGTCACAAGGTATATGTGATCTATGCTATTTTAAAAGCAAGGGGCTGCTGGGCGCTCGGTTGGCTGCAAGATCTCAAGCCAGACACCGCGAGGTTGCCGTGGCTAGGTATACCTGGGCCAGAGTAGATAGAAAGCTGAAAGAGTGGAAGGGAAAATGGGGTAGTATTAGACTACAGTAAATATCTGAGTAAAAGGAGTTTTTTAGGGTGTTGGTAGTAAAATGTAGAGAGTAATTTACCTTATTGGCAGAGATCCCGCCCCTTGAGTGCGGGACGACGCGTGGCGCCGCCGCCTCAGAGATCTCTCTGGGGATACACACAGCCTTCGGCTGTCACTCCCCAATACCTTGCCCTGCTCATTAGCCCTCAGCTGAGCACACCGATCCTACGCTACGTCATACACAGCTGTCAGCAATTACCTACCCCATATAAACCAGAGCAATGGCGGGACTAGTCACATCACTTTCCTGCCGATGCTCTGATGTATCTCTACATAGGATCTCTGCCAATAAGGTAAATTACTCTCTACATTTTACTACCAACACCCTAAAAAACTCCTTTTACTCAGATATTTACTGTAGTCTAATACTACCCCATTTTCCCTTCCACAGCTTTCTATCTACTCTGGCCCAGGTATACCTAGCCACGACAAGCTTCTCTCAGGGGTATTGGCTGTGTTGATGCACACTAGGCCTCCTTAATACACATTCTTTCATATTAGAGAAGCGATAGACCATTTCCTACCAACTACTTGCCCAACTATTCTTTTTTTCTACTCGTAGACCCAATGCATTCACTCCCTCTCTCAAATACCGGTCAAAAAAATTGCACATGCCACCCAAGGTTAGATTTTTTTCTCCATTAATTTTTTACATTTAAGGAAAAATACATCAAGTCCTACCTCTGTTGTGGAGTACAAGTTTTCTGGATAGAATCCAGAAAGCTTGCCCACATAGAGCCAGAAAACTGTGACATTGCCAATCACTAAAGTAGCTTGCAAAAACAAATAAATCCAAAAAATATAAATCAAGAAAGAAAATAATAATTAGTAAAACATGACAATGAGATATATATACTAAACATATAGTATCCTCATACTAGAAGTAATCCAACAGAGAGAAAAGGGCTTTCCACTCCAAAATGAGAATATATATATAAACGAAGGTTGTTGGATCAATTCTAGGGACAGATTGTCATATCCACATTCCTGAAAATTAAATTAAAACAATATATATGTTCGTCCTTTAGATAATCATTGGTTTAAAACTATCCTGTCTTGGATACGATCTGATGCCCACCAGACCGTTGCAGTGACTCTGACATCACTGTTTAATTACCGGATGAGGGTCCATTCACTCTATTTTGATGATGCAGTCAGTACAGAGTTAATGTCATAGAATTTGGTGAGCACATGTAATTGATACTAATGTTATCTTTTTGTAACTTATATATTGATATAGATGCATGTTGAGCTGCCCAGAAGAAGCACACAAGAAGTCTACAAAACACGTTGGCTTACTGTACATACAAACATCTCTCAAGTTTTTATGGATTGAGTATAATTTTTGGTCAACTTTGTATATGGCCTAATGCTACCATTGATTAAATTTGTATATTGTGTATACTTTGTAATAAATTCATATTTTATTATCATCCATTGTGTATTAGACATGGGAACTGTCAAAAAATTTGTTTCGTTTCGTTTCGTCCCGTTTCGTATATAAAAAAAATCGTAATTCGTGTACGAAATTCCGTTCGAATTCGTGCGAAATACGAAATTCGGACGAATCGTAATTTTTTTTACGAATCGTTAGTAAAGTTACGAATCGTTACGAATCGTTAACGCGGCTAATGAATTGTTGGTTCTCATAACACAGAGAACAATTCGAATCCAACTACAAATATCGAATTTCAATTTCAAGTTACGAATCGTTACGAATCGTTATGAATAGTTACGAATCGTTAGTAAATCCAACTACCAATATCGAATTTCAACTAATTTGAACGAAATAATTATAGCAGATATAACGAATGAATTTGAATGAATTCGAATGACAAAGTGTCATTTTTGCAGAAAAAAAAAAAAGCGTAGGGGTCCCCCCAAATTCAATAACCAGGCCCTTCAGGTCTGGGATGGATTTTAAGGGGAACCCCGGCCAAAAAAAAAATAAAAAAATGGCGTGGGGTCCCCCTCAAAATCCATACCAGACCCTTTATCCGAGCACGCAACCTTACAGGCCGCAGGAAAGGGGGGGACGAGAGCGCCCCCCCCTCCCACCTGAACCGTACCAGGCCACATGCCCTCAACATTGGGAGGGTGCTTTGGGGTCCCCCCCAAAGCACCTTGTCCCCATGTTGATGAGGACAAGGGCCTCATCCCCACAACCCTGGCCGGTGGTTGTGGGGGTCTGCGGGCGGGGGGCTTATCGGAATCTGGAAGCCCCCTTTAACAAGGGGACCCCCAGATCCCGCCCCCCCCCCTGTGTGAATTGGTAAGGGGGTACAAAAGTACCCCTACCATTTCACCAAAAAAGGTGACAAAATGGTAAAAATGACAGGAGACGGTCTTTGACAATTCCTTTATTAAAATCTTCTTTCTTCTTTCTTCTGGTCTTCCTTTCTTCATCTTCTCCTTCCGTCATCTTCTTCCATCTTCTTCTTCCTTCGATTCGCTTCTTCTTCCTCCGGTCTTCTCGTCCTTCTCGTCCGGCGTCGTCCTTCTCGTCCGGCATCGTCGTCTCTTCTCGCAGGCCGCTCCTCGCAATGGGAGGCTCCCGCTCTGTGAGGCTCCGCTCCGGGTGACAGGTCTTTTATAACGAAGGCACCTGGTGACCCCGCCCCCTCTGACGCACGGGGACGTCATGTGGAATTCCCTATGGCTTTCCCCATGACGTCAGAGGGGGGGGCGGGGTCACCAGGTGCCTTCGTTATAAAAGACCTGTCAGCGGAGCGGAGCCTCACAGAGCGGGAGCCTCCCATTGCGAGGAGCAGCCTGCGAGAAGAGACGACGATGCCGGACGAGAAGGACGACGCCGGACGAGAAGGACGAGAAGACCGGAGGAAGAAGAAGCGAATCGAAGGAAGAAGAAGATGGAAGAAGATGACGGAAGGAGAAGATGAAGAAAGAAGAAAGAAGATTTTAATAAAGGAATTGTCAAAGACCGTCTCCTGTCATTTTTACCATTTTTGCCACTTTTTTGGTGAAATGGTAGGGGTACTTTTGTACCCCATTACCATTTCACACAGGGGGAGGGGGCCGGGATCTGGGGGTCCCCTTGTTAAAGGGGGCTTCCAGATTCCGATAAGCCCCCCGCCCGCAGACCCCCACAACCACCGGGCACGGTTGTGGGGAAGAGGCCCTTGTCCTCATCAACATGGGGACAAGGTGCTTTAGGGGTCTCAGACCCCCAAAGCATCCTCCCAATGTTGAGGGCATGTGGCCTGGTACGGTTCAGGTGGGAGGGGGGCCGCTCTCGTCCCCCCCTCTTTTCCTGCGGCCTGCCAGGTTGCGTGCTCGGATAAAGGGTCTGGTATGGATTTTATGGGGGACCCCACGCCATTTTTTTTGGCTAGGGTTCCCCTTAAAATCCATCCCAGACCTCTAGGGTCTGATATGGATTTTGAGGGGGACCCTACGCCATTTTTTTTTTTATTTTTTTGGCTGGGGTCCCCCTTAATATCCATCCCAGACCTGAAGGGTCTGGTTATTGAATTTGGGGGGACCCCTACGCATTTTTTTATCAATGACTTCAATGAATGACTGTTCTCTGTATTACGGATCCAACAATTCATTTGCCGGCAATAGCTGCGAGTGATTTTAAATAGTTTTTTTTTTTTCCTGCAAAAATGACACATTGTACAGAGACAGTTCTCTATGTTAGATATACTGAATCTCGAAGCATTCGAAGCATTCGAAGCATTCGTTATATCCGCTATTATAATTTCTTTCATGTTAGTTGAAATTAGATATTTGTTAGTTGTTGTATTCGAATTGTTCTCTGTATTACGGGAATCGGCAATTAGCCGCGAGTGATTTTAAATATTTTTTTTTTCCTGCAAAAAATGACACATTGTACAGAGAGAGTTGTAAGCACAGGAAACATGACCCCTTCTATATACTATATACTCTATAGTATGCCTATGAATGGGGTTGTTAGGTACCTGAGTGGAGAGCCTGACTTCGCTGGGAGAGGGCCTCTCTTACGGCTCTGGTTCAGGGCCCACTGGAGTGGAGACAGTGGTCCCGTGAGCACAGCGGGGTAGGAGTGCCTGGAATGGATGCTGTGGCAGATGTAGCTGGTCAGTAGCGATCTCCTGGATGCTGAAGCAGCAGAGACTGGCAGACAGTGGAGCAGGGCCCGGATGTAGGGTGACCCTGAGATGGCGTCAGCAATTCTGGAGGTATGCAGCATGCAGGGGAGCAGGCAGAGGGGTCGTCAGGCAGGCCGGGTCTGGATACACTTGGCAGGCAGGTAAGTGGGCACAGGCAATAGAGAGGTCAGACAGGCAGGAGGTCAGCGTTCAGGTATCAGTCCAAAGCAGAGTCAACAAGCCGGAATCAGGAATGGAGAAGGCAGCAGAGTCAAGTGGAAGCCGGATCAGGTTAACAGGTGTACACAAGCAGAGGCAGGTTTCACAAGGGACAAACTGTAGACGAACAGCACCTGACATGTGCAGCTGTCACTCTTTTAAAGGCCAACTGGCGCCAAACAGCGCTAGCTCGTCACGTGTGCGCCCGCAACGCGCATGCCCGCACGCGCGCGCGCCTGAGGGACACGCCAGCGCGTACCCTCGTTTCGACGCCCGGACGAATCAGCGGCGCGTGTGCGCATGCGCGCGCGCCGATTCGACCGCACGTCGCAAGTGGAGCCCTGACAGGGGTCATGTTTCCCGTGTTTAGAACTGTCTCTGTACAATGTGTCATTTTTGCAGGAAAAAAAGACATTTAAAATCACTAGCGGCTAATTGCCGATTCCCGTAATACAGAGAACAATTCGAATACAACAACTAACAAATATGTAATTTCAACTAACATGAAAGAAATTATAATAGCGGATATAACGAATGCTTCGAATGCTTCGAATGCTTCGAGATTCAGTATATCTAATATAGAGAAATGTTCCTGCACAGTGTCATTTTTGCAGGAAAAAAAAACTATTTAAAATCACTCGCAGCTATTTGCCGGCAAATTAATTGTCGGATCCGTAATACAGAGAACAGTCATTCATTGAAGTCATTGATAAAAAAAATGGCGTAGGGTCCCCCTCAAAATCCATATCAGACCCTTGAGGTCTGGGATGGATTTTAAGGGGAATCCTAGCCAAAAAAATGGCGTGGGGTCCCCCATAAAATCCATACCAGACCCTTATCCGAGCACGCAACCTGGCAGGCCGCAGGAAAGGAGGGGGGACGAGAGCGCCCCCCCCCCCCACCTGAACCGTACCAGGCCACATGCCCTCAACATTGGGAGGGTGCTTTGGGGGTCTGAGACCCCTAAAGCACCTTGTCCCCATGTTGATGAGGACAAGGGCCTCTTCCCCACAACCGTGCCCGGTGGTTGTGGGGGTCTGCGGGCGGGGGGCTTATCGGAATCTGGAAGCCCCCTTTAACAAGGGGACCCCCAGATCCCGGCCCCCTCCCCCCTGTGTGAAATGGTAATGGGGTACAAAAGTACCCCTACCATTTCACCAAAAAAGTGGCAAAAATGGTAAAAATGACAGGAGACGGTCTTTGACAATTCCTTTATTAAAATCTTCTTTCTTCTTTCTTCATCCTTCGGTTTCTTCATCTTCTCCTTCCGGCATCTTCTTCCATCTTCTTCCTTCGATTCGCTTCTTCTTCCTCCGGTCTTCTCGTCCTTCTCGTCCGGCGTCGTCCTTCTCGTCCGGCGTCGTCCTTCTCGTCCGGCATCGTCGTCTCTTCTTGCAGGCCGCTCCTCGCAATGGGAGGCTCCCGCTCTGTGAGGCTCCGCTCCGGGTGACAGGTCTTGTATAACGAAGGCACCTGGTGACCCCGCCCCCCCTCTGACGTCATGGGGAAAGCCATAGGGAATTCCACATGATGTCCCCGTGCGTCAGAGGGGGCGGGGTCACCAGGTGCCTTCGTTATAAAAGACCTGTCACCCGGAGCGGAGCCTCACAGAGCGGGAGCCTCCCATTGCGAGGAGCGGCCTGCGAGAAGAGACGACGATGCCGGACGAGAAGGACGACGCCGGACGAGAAGGACGAGAAGACCGGAGGAAGAAGAAGCGTATCGAAGGAAGAAGAAGATGGTAGAAGATGACGGAAGGAGAAGATGAAGAAAGGAAGACCAGAAGAAAGAAGATTTTAATAAAGGAATTGTCAAAGACCGTCTCCTGTCATTTTTACCATTTTTGCCACTTTTTTGGTGAAATGGTAGGGGTACTTTTGTACCCCCTTACCATTTCACACAGGGGGGGGCGGGATCTGGGGGTCCCCTTGTTAAAGGGGGCTTCCAGATTCCGATAAGCCCCCCGCCCGCAGACCCCCACAACCACCGGCCAGGGTTGTGGGGATGAGGCCCTTGCCCTCATCAACATGGGGACAAGGTGCTTTGGGGGGGACCCCAAAGCACCCTCCCAATGTTGAGGGCATGTGGCCTGGTACGGTTCAGGCGGGAGGGGGGGGGGCGCTCTCGTCCCCCCCTCCTTTCCTGTGGCCTGCCAGGTTGCGTGCTCGGATAAAGGGTCTGGTATGGATTTTGAGGGGGACCCCACGCCATTTTTTTTTTTTTTTTTTTTGGCCGGGGTTCCCCTTAAAATCCATCCCAGACCTGAAGGGTCTGGTATGGATATTTGGGGGGGGGGCCCACACCATTTTTTTTTTTTTTTTTTGGCTGGGGTCCCCCTTAATATCCATACCAGACCTGAAGGGCCTGGTTATTGAATTTGGGGGGACCCCTACGCTTTTTTTTTTTTTTTTATATCAATGAATGACTGTTTTTTAAATAGCTTTTTTTTCTGCAAAAATGACACTTTGTCATTCGAATCATTCGAATTCATTCGAATGCATTCGAATTCATTTGTTATATCTGCTATAATAATTTCGTTTGAATTAGTTGAAATTTGATGTTGGTAGTTGGATTCGAATAATTTGGAGCTGAAATTCGTAAACAAAATTTTTCCTGCAAAAATGACACTTTGTCATTCGAATTCATCCGAATCCATTCGAATTCATTCAAATTCATTCGAATCATTCGGCGACGAAATTCGTACGAATTTCGAAAAATTCGTACGAATTTCGAAAAATTCGTACGAATTTCGAAAAATTACGAATTCGTACGAAACGAATCGCACATGTCTATTGTGTATGTGCTTACCTCAGAGACAGTGACATATCCGGTCCCATAACCTCACGGGGGAGTGGTGCTCTCTCTAATTTTGTTTTAACTAAATTTTCAGGGATGTGGATATGACAATCTGTCCCTAGAATTAATCCAACGACCTTCTTTTATATATATATATATATATATATATGCTTAATAACATATATGCAGAGTACAAAGTTACAAAATACAAAGATAGACATACACACAAATGTCCACTTCGAAGGGTCGATAAACATAAATACAGTATAGGAGAAAACAATAATTAAATCTAAAGTGAAGGTAGTTGGAAAGTGGGTTTTTGAAAAAAAAACTGGATGCCATGCATATTTAGGCAGCACTAAAAGCCAGAAAATACATGAGCATATGATGATCGATACAAGTGAGCATATGATGCATAATGCCATGTACACACGACCGGAAATTTTGACGGACTGAATTCTGTCTCACTTTTCGCCAAAGTTTCGACGGACTTCCGTCGAATCGGACTTGTCTATACACAATCACACCAAAGTCCGACGGATTTGACTGTGATGATGTACGACCGGACTAGAATAAGGAAGTTCATAGTCAGTAGCCAATAGCTGCCCTAGCATCGGTTTTCATCTGTCAGATTAGCATACAGACGAACAGATTTTTTGAAGGGGAAATGAAGGGGAGAAAATTCCCAGAGGGGGAGCGTACTGGCTGCTGGCAAAACCTGCCAGCTCCAGGTGGATGCCACAGATGGATGGTGGTCAGCAGGATGGATAGAAATGTTCTAAATGGCCCCAAGGGGAACAACCAAGCCGAGCAGGGTCAATATTCTCAGATTTACCTACAAATGCAGCCCTACAGCACTACGCTCTCACTACTCTCCCTTATCCCCAGCAGCTCCCATCTTTGTCCAGTCTTTCTTCCGGGTTTGCGATCTTCGGGCGCTTGATATGCTGTGCCAGAGTGACGTCACTCCTGTGTATATGCATGGGAATCACATCGCAGAGGCACGCATTGAGCGCCGTGAATGTGGTCTGAGCTGCACATGTGCGGCTCAGACATTACTCGCTGACAGGCAGGTAGGAGGTTTATGACAGAAGAGACCTCTAGGGTTTTGTAAAAATGACTTTACTACTACTTTAAAGTGTTTGTTAACCCACTGCGTTCTCTTCATACAATCCTTTGTGTTTGATAATGTTAGGTGTCCCAGTCTGTGTGCTTTATAAAAAAAATGCCATTCTATTCCTTATTTCCTAGTGCAGCTTGGCACTCACTTGACTGGCCACCTTTCTCCTCTCTCGATCTGAAAGCTACTGTACAGCGGGGGGGGGCAAGAATCCCCCGCTGACGTCAGTCGGGAGGTGGGGAGGAGAGGAGGAGAGTAGGAGAGAGGTGGGCTGTCACGTGAGCGGCAATCTGAAATAAGGTATAGGACGGCATATTTGTTAAAAAGCACACACACTGGGGAACCTACTGTAACATTATCAAACACAGAGGATTGTATGAAACTTTAAAAGTAATTTCAGCAGCAGGCGGGATGGGTGGGCACTGTCACTAGCTGACAGGCAGGGAGGGGGGGAGGAGGACAGAGGAGAGCTGCAGATGATGGAGGCATGTAATTTGACCACTGTGTCAGGGCTCAGCGGCCATGGTAAATGTCATGGTCAGTTTACGGGGGGGGGGGGTCTGGCTGGCAGGATCAGCCAGGTATTTCAGGTGAGACAAAGGGCTAAATTACACAGCATAAGCACTGTGCTGTGTAACATGCTTTAAAGGGACAGGCCCCCTTTTTTTTAGGGTAACAAACACATTTAAGGGAGAACATAAGCATAATAAAATAGAATTAGATTAAAGAGAACTCAGTTTTATAAAATAGTGCATTAAATATCCCGATTTTATTTTAAAACAAAAATTAAGACCTTGTACATTGCATTAGTCAAATGTATACAGATTTAAACATTCTTGAACACACCGAGGTAGGCAAGATTTCAATGGTTTACTTTAACTTTAGTGCATAAAAGTAAATGCTTCCAAAGATTCTCTTCATATTTGAGATGGATTATTGGCAAGTATTGCATACTCAGCAAACTCTTTATACGGATATAGTATACACTGATTACATGGATTAACCTTTAATACTCCATTTACAACTACACTATGTTCCTATATAGCAGGCTGCGAGTAAAAGGATTAATAGGGATTATTCAATTCATATACAAGTGAGCTACAACAATACAACGATCCCCAAGAGGCTTCACCAAGTACTTGCCATGTACCATAAGCAAATTGATCATCACCTTCAGAGTGACAAGTCAAACCGCAATCAGTGCTATATATTTATAATGTGTTCCACAGGTTGCACTGAACTCAGCTTAGTTTACAAAAGGGATGTCAATGGAGACTTGTAATCAGTATTTTATGCAAGCAAGCTAGACGAGGTAAAGTGGCATGCTTCTGGCACTAACTCCAAAAGACCAAGTCCATTAAGTCTCAGTTCACACTGATGCAAGACTGTTGTACATTTGATGCGTTATAAAAAGCCTATAATCGCATGGCATCAAAAAAACCCATTCAATGATGGTCGTTCACATATATGCATTGTGAATGCGATGCAGCAACCAAATGGGTCCTGTGCACGTTTACTGCATTGCGTTGCAAATTTTCTCTCCAAAGACGTCAATGGAAACTGCGCTGAAATTGCATCTTATTTTCAGATGTGCGCTATTGCTTTTTGTGCAGATTTTTTCCTCTCCTGCTACTCCCCTCCTCACTTCCTGTTTGATGTCCATGTGCTCATCTGTACACATCTATCATCATAGCCCCCAGACGTCGGAACAGTGGAATCAACAGCAAGGAGCTGATTAGACTAGTCTGTGCCAGGCAATATATATGTATATGGAACTGCCAGGTTCCTTAATGTAAGAACAATGCCCAGAAGAACAGTGGCTGGGATGAGATTTGCAAAACTCTGTATGCAGGCTGGGACAGGTTCACACCCACAGCTCACAAAGAAAAACATAAGTATACAAGCTACCTGTGTATATGCAATTTATGCAAATCGTGTGATCCTAAAGCCAACCATAGATGAAGATCACCATCAATACAGTCAGTATTGATGGGGATATCCCTAACACAGATGGTTGTACTCAGAATCTGGCCCAGCCATGTATGCTGGCCAGTCAGATTCTAACTTTAGCTGATTTGCTTTCTATGCAGAACTGCCCCAGATTGTGTACAATTTTTTAGTGTGTTCTCCCAGCGGGACATAATAGCTGCTAGCATTATCACATATCAAAACCGACAGGCTGGTTAGACCCAAGTTGATCGATTGATCAACTTGGGTGCATCAGCCTACCCATACTTGGTTCAAATCTTGGCTGGTCCCTGCTGAACCATTAGAGATTTGAACCATCTATGTCCACCTTTTATTTAGTACAGGTATACCCCACTTTTAAGTACACAATGGGCTTTATTTACTAAAGCTGGAAAGTGCCAAATCAGGCTCCCTTCTGCATAGAAACCAATGAGCTTCCAGGTTTTATTACCAAAGCTTAATTGAACAAGCTGGGGTTAGAAGCTCATTGGTTTCTATGCAGCAGTGAGACTGATTTTGCCCTTTCCAGCTTTAGTAAATAAACCCCATTGTGTACTTAAAAGTGGGGTATGCCTGTACTCCATTAATATTTGAAAGATTCCAGGTAGCCAAGTGCTCTTGCAGTGCAATAGCATGAGTTTGTGTGTGATTTCATAAGAGTACACTGTCAGTTCAGCCTCTGTGGTGTGCAAACTGTGTAATGTTCTTGCAATCTTAGTATGTAGCCGCAGACTAGAACAAAAATGAAAACAAAATACATTACTCACTGGTGAACACTAGAACCATAGCTTATTTATTTCAAAAATTACAAAAAGACATAACAGATTGACAGCACTGTATTCAGGTACTTGCTCCAAGATATTTTATTGCATACATGTACCAAAAAAAGGTCAAATGCAGTAGAATATCAACCTTATTAAGATTTCGATGTATGCAGCACAGTCAACGTGTTTCCACCATAACAGCCTTACTCATGACTTATAATGGAAACACGTTAACTGTTTGTGCTGCATATATATCAATTTCTTAATACAGTTGATGTTCTTCTGCATTTGACTGTGATGCTGAGGATCTTCCTTTCTTTAGTTCTTCAGCGGACTGCAATCCATACCTGAGCACCAATCGTCCATCCGTGGATGTTCAATTGGGGAGGTAGTAACGCTGTTATCTGTTTTCAGCATACAGGTATCACTGCACACTGCATTCAATTCCAGTGTGAATTAAGCAAAAGACAGGCTTTAGTTTAAATTCCCAGCAATAGGTCACAGCCCTCTGACATGTTTCACCCCACCCACAGACAGGTCACCTCTACAATTAAACCCAATGTGGGTGAAATATGTCAGATGCATGTGACTGATGGGTTGGGATTTGAGCTGAAGCCTTTCACTTACTTCACACCAGAGTTGAATACATTGTGATGTGATATTTGTATGCTATATTGTACATTAAAAGACATATTTAATGGAGACTATAATGATCCCTGTTTCATATATTAACCAGTTGGCTCATATAAACGCCCCCTCACCACTCATCTTTAGAATACTGCAAAAGCTCTCATCCCAGATCTGTGGGGTAAAGAAAGGAAACCCCCGCTCCAGGACAGCCCTCCAGGGCAAATGCTCGTCTTCCTAGTCAGGGAGCCCCAGGTGCTGGCTAATACATACACAATTGGCAGGTAATGGCAAGAAAAACTCTGGATAGCCGCACACCGAAAAAAAAAAGTAAAAATCCTGTGCTTTTATTGAAAAATGAAGGTCACATCACATCAAATAATCCACAGCAAAGGGAAGGGGTACAGAAATTCTGACTCGTGAAATTCTGAAATCAGTTCTTACAGATCTGTGGGTCAGCCAATTACTCCCTCAATGAGGCAATGGCTACAAAAGGTAGAGGAAGTTTGTCTACTAGAAGAACTCTTTCTCATTGCCAAAGGCAACATTAAACGCCACACCAAAATATAAGCCCAGTGGTTTGAGTTCAAAACGACCTCCTATTATAAAAATATCATGCTCCTACCTTCAGCAGACCTCCCTACTGAATCCTAACTTAACAGTATTAAGATGTCGTACTTACATTGTGATCTTTGACCTTTGATTTAGCTGTTGTCTCTTCCTCACTTGGTCACACCACCTGACACCAGCATTTCATCCCCTTTCTTCCTCTCCCTCACTTCCATCTCTTTTTCCTCTTCCCTCTCTACATTTCCCTTTTTAAAATGTCTATCCTACTTACATCAATGATTGTTTTAAGTGTATTTCACATTATTAACTTAGACCCAGGATATCACGCATTGTTATATCTTACTTTCACGAATTTACCGTCCCTGATGGTCTTTGGGTAATATTTGTTCTGTATTCATAACCATTACAGACATTATGCTTTGTCATTATATACTTTGTTTGTTACCATTTTTCTTCAATAAACAGATATTAAACAAAGTGTGGACCTATTTTTTTATTTGTAATCAAAATGCCCAGACCGAATCTTCTAGAATTTATTTTTTCACTAATATTTGACTGATGCTCTCATTCTCTTTTCTGTGCAGAGACTTTGGGGTTTCAGTTGCTAAAAAATGTAGGGAGTATGCAGGCAGCTAATTGAATTGTCCATAAAAAAATCATAGACGGGGCTGTTGATTTATTAGATACATTTTTATTCTTTTTTCCTTAAGTAACCTAACATAAAAAAATAAAAAATAAATCCTTTGTTCATTACGGGCGTCTCCTTCAGGTAAATTACTTATACTGTCTCTGAGAATTATTTTCAGCATGTTTTGTCTTGTGAACTATGAATTGTATCTGTTTTTAAAAATATGATAAAAGCTTGTAATGAACAGAAGCAACATGAAAACAGTGTAATAAAAAATAGGATCTGTCATATCATGCTGAGAAATTACCAAGGTGCGCAAAACTATTATAGCATATATTATAGTGATGGAAACATTTTGCAGGAAATGCCAACTGTAATATTTCCTTTTTTCTCTTATGTGCATGACAATTCCAAGGCAAGTGCTATTAAACTACACTATGTACATGTGACGATTCAGAACCAGTCATTCATGGGCAATCACTCCCCACAACTGTAACATAACGCACAGTTACTGTAACATGTTTACATATGTGTTGTGTCTGCATAAACATAAGTTCGAAGAAAAACTGCAATCAGGATACAAAATAGCAGTATATTTGCATAAAGATGGACTGTGTTCTCTATTATTTTCTGCAGCAAACTTTTTTTTAATTTTATTATTATTATTATTTTTTATGAAGGAGTGGGTAAGAATCAGATTTTCTGTAATTTTTTTTTAATTTTATTTACTTTCTGTCCAACTGACATCAGGACAGGAAATAGGAGTAGTGTAACAAACCGTTCCCATTCCACTATATACATGTGCTTTTGTTGCTGTGTCTGTCTCCACCAGATAAATATCCCATCACTTCTGACACTCTCAATTGGACAAGAAGGTTGAGAAAATCTTCTATTCCCCCATGTACAAAGTTAAAGATAATGTTTTTGCTTGTGTTCAGTTTTGATCGAGTTCCTTTGATTGTGAGAAGGTTCTTTGTTGGAACAAAATGCACTGTGTGTAGGTGATGATTGGTTGTCCACAACCCAAACAAGTAGGTTGGCTCCTGGGACAGTCTTTATTTCCTGTTACAAGCCCACAATTTTAAGGAATGTTGTTTTTTTCTTTCCAAAGTGTGCAACCAAACATAAAAAAGCAGCCAAGATCTTACATGTTTTTACATAGTTACAGAAAGTATATACCTGTACATCAACCTCAAACAATATTCTTTGCAGAATATGGTGTTTTGCTCAGTTTTTCTTTAACAGTCCTATACTTTACTTAAAAAAGAACTAATGTATTTTTAGATTAAAATAAGACAAGTATAAAGGTGGTGTTATATGCTGATGACATGCTCCTTTTTTTTTTACAAGATTCTGACCTTTCTTTGCACACAGTACTGCAAACCCTAGATACTTTTCATGAGTTCTCAGGGCTCAAATTCAACTGGAGGAAGTCGCAGATATTTCTGAGAAACCCAGTTCTATTGGCAGACTGGGATACTACCTTACCCCTTAAATGGGTAACTCAATTACATATCTGGGTATGCAGGTCACCAATAGAGTTGGGCTGATTAACCCCCTTTTCAGATCTCACCAGAACTTTCGAACATTGCAAAAGTTCGGAACCGAACAACGAACCCCATTAAAGTATATGGGACCGGAATGGGAAAAATCAAAAGTGCCCATTTTGAAGGCGTATATGCAAGTTATTTGGCATACAAAGTGTATGGGGGTCCATGTGTATCAATGCAGAAAAAGGTTTTAAAAAAGATCATTTTTAAATGAGCAGTGATATAATGATGAACAATTGAGTGTACAATGAATGGCCTATAATTATACACTACTCAGCGCTGGATGTGTGTCCACAGTTATAAACATAGATCAAATGATATAAAATATATAAATAAATAGTAATATTCATTAATATATTAAATTACTCTAAGCAGCTGTTTAAATAAAACAAATATATATGGGTGATAGTATAAAATCAAACGTTGATGATAGTGAGATAAAATACTAAAAACAGCGCTAAAACAGTGAGATAATCAAATCTTTCTGTGCAGAGTCCATGAGTCTGTGTCATAAACGATATTGTACTAATAGGTGGTCCTTGAGTGACTCTATGAAGATAGTGTACAGTTCAATCGATAGTGACTTTCCTCGTGATTTATGATGTATATAGTTGTATATCCAAGCACCGTTACATATAGCTTCACCACGTGAGGCACTCTCCCCTCAGGGGGTTAAACTCACCGGAATAACAATTTAAACAGGCCTTGAGATATAAAGTATCACTCTGGCAACCACTGCCCAGGACGCGTCACACATCCACCGTTTAAACAGGGTCTGATCACTTCCTCAGATAAAAGGTGTCAGCAACAAGGAATCAGGGGGGAATCAACTCGCAATGGTGTTCATAAAAACGAAAAGAATAGCATCCATAGCGTAATCCCGTTTTTTATTTTACAGCATTAAAAACAATATACCCTGCAACTTCCCCTTTAAGACATTTACGTACAATCAACATTCTTTGGGAACAGCATGTAAAAAGATCACTTGCGTGTGAGGGATGAGTGGGTGGTAATCCTTCACTTGGCCACAGCAGCGGTGTTCCTCCTGGATCAGCGTGTGTGTCTCTGCTGACACTTCGCGTCACTTCCGGGTGGGTGGTTAGCGCTGGTGGACCGCAAACGTCACTTCCGGTAAAACGTCGTGTAGGCCACGCCCTGACGCGTTTCGTCACTTCCTGACTTCAACAGAGGGCGTGGCTACACGACGTTCAGGCCGGTTTAAGTACCTAACTGGTCTGGACTATGGCCAATCAGGAAGCTCAAAAACCGGACCAGTTACCACGGCGACCAAACGCCATGGTTCTATGCTAAATACGAACAGGAAATACATCTATACCTCATCCTATTTAAATGCCAGCACATACACGCATAGCAAGTCAGTATATTTCACATATGGATGGGATAACCTTCTAGTGGTGAACATCAGGTTAAAAGCGTGGTTAACATCCGCACAATGGGAACAAAAGCTGACATCTTATGTGCAGCAATAAATTTAATTGATTTTAGCATTAAATCATTAATAAACAAGCCTAGTGGTAAAACAGCAGTCCATATGACATATTGTCAAATTGTCAACGCTGAATTAAATAAATCAAACAATATTTAAATAAATAAATGGATAAATAAAGTGAAATCAATGTAAGACCTCCGGGGTGAGGTATGTGATAAAAAAGCGCTGGGAGGAATATAAGGAGGTTTATTGGGGACTACAGGATTATAATGCATTGAGACATTTATATATAGTCAAACAGTGTCTGACACGATATAGGAAGTATTGAAGGTGTATCTTAAAAAATATATATATATATATATTAAAAAACATCAAAAAGAATTACCAAAACATTGGAAAATATATATTAAAAAATAAACAAATATAAAAAAATTATATAAAAAAATTTTAAAACCAAATATATAAAAAAATTAATAATATAAAGAAAAAAAAAAAAAAAAAAATTTAATATATAAAAATATATATAAAAAAAATATATAAAAAAATATATAAAAAATCTCTTTCCATATATATAAAAAAATGAAAATATATAAAAAAATGTCAAAAAATATTCAAAATTATAAAAGAAATATAAAAGAAATATATATATATATATATCTGTTGTAACCTGGGGGACAGGTAGCAGGTACAAAGCTCCCTGGGATGAGCTGTTTAGTTAGGCACAGATACCAAATCCACTTGAGGTAGTGAAAACAGTGCTGGGTTTATTTGATTTAAATACAAGTCCATACACAGGTGCTGCACAGTCTTCCAGAAAACACATCAAAACAGAAATAACCAAACAAAAGTCCTAGCCGTGTCTCGGCTCTAACTATACCATACACCGTCTCTAACTATCAGGCTGAGCAAGCCTACCGCTTGTCAGTTTCTGTACAGAGTTTTAAAGGGTTTTACCAACCTTTTGGCTCCTCACAAACCATCCCTGTTTGTGTGTCCCAGGCAGAGAGCAAAGGCTGTTTGCTCAGGTGAGCTTAAAATTAGCCTGGAGAGGAGGACTAAGATCCGAACTGGATCATGTATCAGAGACCTCTGAATGTGTATGAGAGGAGCCTGGGAGATGTATAAACCCCGAACAAGACTTCTCCTGGCTCTCTCTGGGACGCTCTGCTACATATCCTCCCCCCTTGTTTCAACCCCAGGGTTGGAACACCTGTGGCCCAACAGGAGTGAACACGGGACAGGGCATCTACATTCCCCATCTCCACACCTGGCCTGTGTTTTACGGTGAAGGAGTAATCCTGTAGAGCCAAAAACCACCGGTTCACCCGTCTATTAGTCTCCTTCTTTTGGGCCATCCATTTCAGGGGAGCATGGTCAGTTATTAAGTCAAACTGGCGCCCTAACAAATAGTATCTGAGTGCGTCCACGGCCCACTTTATGGCTAAACATTCTTTTTCAATGACTGCATACTTTTTCTCATGGTCGTTGAGCTTTCTGCTTAGGTACACGACAGGGTGTTCTTCCCCATTGTATACCTGTGATAGTACCGCCCCGATACCAACATCAGACGCATCCGTCTGAACCAAAAACTCTCTGGAGAAATCGGGAGAGTACAGTACTGGTTGTGCACACAGAGCCTTCTTCAGGACCTGGAAAGACTCCTCTGCTACTGGGGACCATTTCACCATTACAGAGTCTTTCCCTTTTGTAAGGTCTGTCAGAGGGGCAGCTATAGTTGCAAAATTTGGGATAAATCTTCTATAATACCCCGCAATACCAAGAAAGGCCCTGACCTGCTTTTTGTTTGCAGGGCGTGGCCATTCCTGGATGGCTGCTATTTTACTCACTTGTGGTTTTATGACACCACGGCCAATAGTGTAGCCCAAATACTTGGCTTCCTCTAGACCAATGGCACATTTTTTTGGATTTGCCGTAAAACCTTCTTTGAAGAGGGAATCAAGAACAGCCTGGACACAAGGCAAGTGAGACTCCCAATCAGTACTATGTACCACTATGTCATCTAGATAGGCTGCTGCATATCGTCGGTGGGGTTTTAGGGTCCTGTCCATGGCCCTCTGAAATGTCGCGGGGGCATTTTGCAACCCAAAAGGCATTTTTTTATATTGAAAGGAACCGTCTGGGGTCACAAACGCAGTCTTCTCTTTGGCGCTACCAGTTAGGGGTATTTGCCAATACCCTTTTGTCAAGTCCAAGGTGGTAAGATAGCGAGCCTTGCCCAGTCGGTCTATAAGTTCGTCTACTCTGGGCATTGGGTATGTGTCAAACTTTGTCACCGCATTAAGCTTCCTGAAGTCGTTACAGAACCTCCAAGTGCCATCCGGTTTTGGGACTAACACGATGGGGCTAGACCAGTCACTATTGGATTCCTCAATGACATCTAGCTCCAACATTTTTTTAACTTCCTTGCTGATGTCCTTTCTCCTCGCTTCAGGAATTCGGTAAGGTTTGAGCTTGACACGTACCCCAGGTTCAGTAACAATATCATGCTGAACTGCTGAAGTCGTGCCAGGTAACTCTGAAAACTTCTCTCTATTCCTTATCAGGAATTCTCTAGTGTCCTGTTTTTGGGAATATGAGAGGGTGTCTGGAATCGTGACCTCAGGGATGAGAGGGGACTCAGTACCCGTAGGCGTTACTGGGAGAGGCCTCGCAGTTAACGCCATTCTATCCTTCCAGGGTTTTAACAGGTTTATATGGTAAACCTGTTCGGGCTTCCTTTTTCCTGGTTGATAAACCTTGTAGTTGACCTCCCCAACTCTCTCAATTACTTCAAAGGGGCCCTGCCACTTAGCCAGGAACTTGCTCTCAACAGTGGGAACTAACACCAGGACCCTGTCACCAGGTGAGAAAACACGGAGTTGGGCCCCCCTGTTATATATTCTCTGTTGGGCTGCCTGGGCCTGCAGTAAGTGTTCTTTTACCACTGGCATGATTGCTGCAATCCTCTCCTGCATTTGGGCAATATGCTCAATGACACTTTTATGGGGTGTCTGTTCTCCCTCCCAAGTTTCTTTGGCTATGTCTAAGAGTCCCCGAGGGTGTCTCCCATAAAGCAACTCAAATGGGGAGTACCCCGTAGAGGACTGGGGAACCTCCCTGATGGCAAACATCAAGTATGGTATCAGGAAGTCCCAGTTTTTCCCATCCTTGTCCACAACCTTTTTTAACATGCTCTTTAACGTCTTATTGAAGCGTTCCACTAAGCCATCTGTTTGAGGATGATACACTGAGGTTCGCAACTGTGTCACCTTAAATAACTTGCAGAGCTCCCTAGTTATTCGCGACATAAACGGGGTGCCCTGGTCTGTAAGGATTTCTTTCGGGATGCCAACCCGACTGAACACCATAAACAGTTCTTTGGCAATGTTTTTAGCAGACGCGGCACGTAGGGGAACTGCTTCAGGGTAACGGGTAGCATAATCCATGATCACGAGGATATGCTGATGACCCCGGGCAGACTTGGGAAGTGGGCCCACAAGGTCCATGGCAATCCTCTCAAAGGGCACTTCAATGATAGGCAAGGGCACTAAAGGACTTCGGAAGTGGGATAGTGGGGCTGACATCTGACACACAGGACAGGATTGACAGTAATTCTTAACATCTTTCTGTATCCCGGGCCAGTAAAACCTGCGCAACACCCTTTCAGTCGTTTTTTCAACCCCTAAATGGCCTCCTAGCAAGTGCCCATGGGCAAGTTCTAACACCAGCCGTCTGTATGGCTTAGGGACCACCAACTGCTCAACCACTTCATCATTCATTTTACATACACGATACAGTAAATCCTCATTGCTGCTGAAATAAGGAAAACAGGGCCTGTCCCCGGGTTCGACAGGTACATCATTAATCACTATTACATTTTCCCAGGCCCTGGAAAGGGTATGGTCTTTTCTCTGCTCAGTACCAAAATTTTCCTTATGCACATTAAGGTCATCAAACTCTAACATAGGCTCGGGGTCAGCAGACGGCTGTCCGGCTCTACTGGTAGTGGGGACCTCCTCAGGGTCCTCCAGCTCTCCTGCCATAACCGATAGAGGAAAAGCCGGGGAGCCCCGAGAAGAGTCCCCTGAACCCACATTGTCAGTAGTGGCCAGGAATTCTGGCTCTGCGACTGAGTCAGGTACTGCGACCGAGTTGGGATGATCCCACAGTTCCCAAAACTTAGGGAAGTCCCTACCAATGATGGCCTCATGCACCAAGTGGGGAACAAGTCCAACCGGATGGGTCACCGTACCTAAACCAGTTTTAAACTGAACAGTGGTTACAGGATACTCCCGGGTATTCCCATGTATACAGATCACAGCAACATTTTTAGCATGATAATTCACAGGTTCAATAATTTCAGCTGTAACCAAAGTCACTAGACTTCCAGAGTCCAGCAAGGCTGTAATAGGCTTATCATTCACAGTCATTTGGCACATTGGTTTTCTCATATTTGGGGTTGCAGTGCATGAAACCGCTGCAAACATAGACTGCCTTCTAATAGATAAATCACACTGCATTGGTTCATCTGTCAATGGACAATTTGCCGCAACATGTCCCATTTCTTGGCAACGAAAACACCTGATGTTTCCCCAGTTTGGTTTGCTGACAGGCACTGGCTTCCCTTGTTTGGGATGCCAAGCTTCAGTCCTGGCACCAAAAATCCTCCCCCCTATTTCCTTGCCATGCTTACCACCCACTTCCCCTGGAACAGTCTTACCGGTTGCCTGGGGAGACCGTGGCTTTGGGCGGAAAGTCCGTGCGGCTGTAGGGGTGGTGACCAGGTTCTTTGCAGCAAAATACCTTTCAACAAGTTCCACCAGGTGGTTTGCCGAATTGGGGTCTCCTTGACTCACCCACTCCTGCAGGGAAATGGGTAGTGACCTCAGAAACTGGTCCATGACCACACGCTCCACTATTTGTGGCCCAGACAGGGACTCCGGCTGTAGCCATTTCCTCACCAGGTGAATTAGGTCGAACATCTGCGATCTTGGAGGCTTCTCGTCTTGGAAGGACCAGCTGTGGACCCGCTGTGCTCGAACTGCCAAAGTGACACCAAGTCGTGCCAGTATTTCCTGTTTGACCTTTTCATAGTCTGCTGCTTCTGCTGACTCCAGATCATAGTAGGCCTTCTGCGATTCCCCAGTAAGCAACGGGGCGACCAGTCCTGCCCACTGGGTTTTAGGCCAACCTTCCCTCTCAGCGGTCCGTTCAAACGTTAGCAGAAAGGCCTCTGGATCATCATCTGTAGTCATCTTAGACAAAAAGCGAGCCACATGGATGGCTGAGGGCTTGTCTCCAACATTATCAACGTTAGCAGGTGACCACTGTGCTATTGTCTCCACAACCTCAGACAAGGTTTTCCTATCTGCTTTTGCATCAGTGGCTAGCTGTTCAAACAGCCTCTGCGATTGCTCCTGTGCGATAGCATTAGCTTGCTGTTGTGCCGCGTGGAGTGCAGCACTAGCTTGCTGTTGTGCAGCGTGGAGTGCAGCGTTTGTTTTCTGCTGTTCAGCGTGGAGTGCAGCGCTTGTTTTCTGCTGTACAGCGTTTGCTTGCTGTAGTGCAGCATTTGTTTTCTGCTGTTCAGCGGTTGCTTGCTGTTGTGCAGCTTGAAGTGCAGCGTTTGTTTGCTGTTGCGCAGCGTTGGATATCATCAATTGTTTTAGGATTTCCTCCATGTTTAGTCACTCTAGGTACTGGCCTTTTAAGTAGTAACTTACTACAGCTGCCCGCTGAAATCCACCATATGTAACCTGGGGGACAGGTAGCAGGTACAAAGCTCCCTGGGATGAGCTGTTTAGTTAGGCACAGATACCAAATCCACTTGAGGTAGTGAAAACAGTGCTGGGTTTATTTGATTTAAATACAAGTCCATACACAGGTGCTGCACAGTCTTCCAGAAAACACATCAAAACAGAAATAACCAAACAAAAGTCCTAGCCGTGTCTCGGCTCTAACTATACCATACACCGTCTCTAACTATCAGGCTGAGCAAGCCTACCGCTTGTCAGTTTCTGTACAGAGTTTTAAAGGGTTTTACCAACCTTTTGGCTCCTCACAAACCATCCCTGTTTGTGTGTCCCAGGCAGAGAGCAAAGGCTGTTTGCTCAGGTGAGCTTAAAATTAGCCTGGAGAGGAGGACTAAGATCCGAACTGGATCATGTATCAGAGACCTCTGAATGTGTATGAGAGGAGCCTGGGAGATGTATAAACCCCGAACAAGACTTCTCCTGGCTCTCTCTGGGACGCTCTGCTACACTGTCTAAACGCATTAAAACGTATTTGAAACCCACAAGGAAAATATATACCTCAAAATTAGTGTACTTTAAAATTATATATTGCAATATATAATTTTAAAGTACACTAATTTTGAGGTATATATTTTCCTTGTGGGTTTCAAATACGTTTTAATGCGTTTAGACAGATATATATATATATATATATATATATTTCTTTTATATTTCTTTTATAATTTTGAATATTTTTTGACATTTTTTTATATATTTTCATTTTTTTTTATATATATGGAAAGAGATTTTTTATATATTTTTTTATATATTTTTTTTATATATATTTTTATATATTAAATTTTTTTTTTTTTTTTTTTTCTTCTTTATATTATTAATTTTTTTATATATTTGGTTTTAAAAAATTTTTATATAATTTTTTTATATTTGTTTATTTTTTAATATATATTTTCCAATGTTTTGGTAATTCTTTTTGATGTTTTTTAATATATATATATATATATATTTTTTAAGATACACCTTCAATACTTCCTATATCGTGTCAGACACTGTTTGACTATATATAAATGTCTCAATGCATTATAATCCTGTAGTCCCCAATAAACCTCCTTATATTCCTCCCAGCGCTTTTTTATCACATACCTCACCCCGGAGGTCTTACATTGATTTCACTTTATTTATCCATTTATTTATTTAAATATTGTTTGATTTATTTAATTCAGCGTTGACAATTTGACAATATGTCATATGGACTGCTGTTTTACCACTAGGCTTGTTTATTAATGATTTAATGCTAAAATCAATTAAATTTATTGCTGTACATAAGATGTCAGCTTGTGTTCCCATTGTGCGGATGTTAACCACGTTTTTAACCTGATGTTCACCACTAGAAGGTTATCCCATCTATATGTGAAATATACTGACTTGCTATGCGTGTATGTGCTGGCATTTAAATAGGATGAGGTATAGATGTATTTCCTGTGTGTATTTAGCATAGAACCATGGCGTCTGGTCGCCGTGGTAACTGGTCCGGTTTTTGAGCATCCTGATTGGCCATAGTCCAGACCAGTTAGGTACTTAAACCGGCCTGAACGTCGTGTAGCCACGCCCTCTGTTGAAGTCAGGAAGTGACGAAACGCGTCAGGGCGTGGCCTACACGACGTTTTACCGGAAGTGACGTTTGCGGTCCACCAGCGCTAACCACCCACCCGGAAGTGACGCGAAGTGTCAGCAGAGACACACACGCTGATCCAGGAGGAACACCGCTGCTGTGGCCAAGTGAAGGATTACCACCCACTCATCCCTCACACGCAAGTGATCTTTTTACATGCTGTTCCCAAAGAATGTTGATTGTACGTAAATGTCTTAAAGGGGAAGTTGCAGGGTATATTGTTTTTAATGCTGTAAAATAAAAAACGGGATTACGCTATGGATGCTATTCTTTTCGTTTTTATGAACACCATTGCGAGTTGATTCCCCCCTGAACCCCTGATTCCTTGTTGCTGACACCTTTTATCTGAGGAAGTGATCAGACCCTGTTTAAACGGTGGATGTGTGACGCGTCCTGGGCAGTGGTTGCCAGAGTGATACTTTATATCTCAAGGCCTGTTTAAATTGTTATTCCGGTGAGTTTAACCCCCTGAGGGGAGAGTGCCTCACGTGGTGAAGCTATATGTAACGGTGCTTGGATATACAACTATATACATCATAAATCACGAGGAAAGTCACTATCGATTGAACTGTACACTATCTTCATAGAGTCACTCAAGGACCACCTATTAGTACAATATCGTTTATGACACAGACTCATGGACTCTGCACAGAAAGATTTGATTATCTCACTGTTTTAGCGCTGTTTTTAGTATTTTATCTCACTATCATCAACGTTTGATTTTATACTATCACCCATATATAGTGATATAATGATGCTTAAAGTGAAACAATAAAAATGAAAAATTTCTTTAAATATAATGCATGGGGGGTCCCCATTGTTTGTCTGGAAAGTGCTACATCTTTCCAGTGTATAGAACCTGCTGCAGCAAAAATTACATTCATAAAGCAAAAAAAAAAAAAATTTTGCTGCAAGCTTTCTTTATTTTGTAAACAATGGCTTGGGGAGCCAGTCTGTATGATGAGGCCACAATTCAGTGCACTCGGAAAAAGGTTATAGATTGTTTAGATAAATTCTGGAGTCTGTTTCGTAGACTTTGGATAGAAGTAACAAGTGCATAAAAACTGGGCTTTGGGTGTTGGTGGTGCCTTCACACCGTAACCCTATGGAGGTACTGTTGATGAAAGCAAGAATTGGCCTTGCTGTAAAAAATTTAAATTATATACACGAACAAACAGTGGCAGAAAAATTGTGCTTTATGTGTTAGTGGTGCCTTCACACTATAACCCTATAGAGGTACTCTTGATGAAAGCTAGAATTGGCCTGTCTGTAAAAAAATTTAATCATATGCACCTGTCAAACAGGTGTGGAAAAAATAGTCCTTTGGTGTTAATTGTGCTCATAAAACCTACACTAAAACATGTATTGCAGATAAAATCAACATCCACAAAGCTAGGCAGCCTAGACAGTCTTGCAGAGATTTCATGTATTAAAAACACTTAATTAACGACAATCAGCATCAGGGCCTTGATGGCTGCTGCTAATCCAGGAATGATTCATTTTGATAAATGTCAACAGGTCAACGGAGTCTATGGACAGATGCGCTCTTTTATCTGTCACAAAACCTCCGGCAGCACTAAATACCCGTTCATAAAGCACGCTGGATGCAGGGCAGCCCAGCAGCTCAATTGCATACTGGGCAAGTTCTGGCCAGTGGTCTATTCACATGACCCAGTAAACCAGTGGATCATCTACTGGAAAGCTCTCCATGTATGTTTTCACACCTAAATAATCTCCCACCATATGATGCAGATGCTGCCGATGGTATGGGAAAGCTGACAGCCCTGGGCGCAGAGGACTAAAACACTTTGTAATGCATCACTGAGGCGGCCCCCTTCTCCATCGCTCCTCCTTTGACCAACAGAAGCCTCAAAGCTAGCTTTTCCATGAGAATGTAACCTACCAGAGTCTGGAAAGGTATTATATAAACTCCTCTTTAAGGTGTCCTCAAGATATTTCATCCCCTGCTCCCTCTGTGAGGATGAGATGAGTTCCAAGATTTTCCCCTTGTAACGGAGGTCAAGGAGGGTTGCCAACTTATAATGATCCTTCTCCTTGATGCCACAAATTCTTGGGTCCTTTTGCAGGCTTTGAAGAAAAAGGGAGGCCATGCACCGTAAGTTTGTGGAGGCATGAGAAACAGTCTTCGTGGTCACTGAGGATTACTGTATCTGGAACGGCCTCCTCCCAACCACGTACTACTCCCAAGGGTTCTGGGAATGGAAAACCATCTCTTAAGGTTTGACATACAGTATGTCTTCCTCTTTTTTAATGCCTCCAAAACTGCCAGAATTCTCCTCCTCCTCCTCTCTTTTCTCTCGTGTTTTCTGTGACGTTGCAAGAATGGTGTCTGCATAAAGCTGGCCTTGAAAGCCAAGGAAGTCTTCCTCTTCTCTTGCTGCTCTTCTTCAAGTGCCATGTCCATAATGCCATGCAGAGTTTGCTCCAGCAAGAACACGAGGGATTGTGTCACTGATGCATGGTGACAGTACATTGCATGCATTCTTTATCAGCAGCCTTTGGCGTGGGGGAAAAAAAGCAGAGCCAGCCTGAGCCTGTTGTTGTGCCATACTCACACAGGTACTCGTTGACAACCCTCTGCTGCATGTGCAGCAGCTGCAGCATTGCCAAAGTTGAGTTACACCTGATGGGCATGTCACAAATAAGGCAATTTACAGGCAGGTGGAATTCCCGCTGAATTTCAGCCAACCAAACACTGGCAACCCTGAGTACCTGTTTAAGAATCACTGCGCCACCAAACTGAGGACATGTGCCAGGCATGGCTTGTGTGTCAACTTTCCCTGTCAAAGGATGGACAAGAGGTTAGTGCCATTATCACACACCACCATTCCTGGTTCAAGATTTTGTGACGTGAACAACCTTTGGGCCTGCCCCTGCAGAGCTGAAAGAATCTCTGCTTCAGTGTGGCTCCTGTCCGCTAGACAAACCAGCTGAAGCACTGCATTGCATCTTTTATCCTGACTCGTTGAATAGCCCCTTGAATGCTTAGGGGGTACTGGTGGTTCATAGGACAATTCAGCAGAGGAGACAAATCTTGCATTATCACCACTAGCTGTATGGAAACATGGTGGCAAAACAAGCTCCAGCACTGAGCCCTGTCCTGCATCCTTCCTAGTTGCAAGCTGTCAATCTGGGTGTTCGCAGAAAGAACGAACACCCAATGTTCGGGCCAAACACCCAATGTTCGGGCCGAACTGTTCGCCCAACACTAGTCACCAATGATCTAGCTGACTTTATCCTTTTACATTGCTCGCCTATATTGATGCTGGCGAAATCCAGATTTGAAGCTTGCAAGTCTCTGCCCTTATCCCCTATTGACATGTATGAGACTATAGACTAGCCACTCACAAACCGCTGATGGCTTTTGATGGATTAGCTCTTCCTAACACCCTCCAGTACTTCCCTCACGTTTAATAGGTGAAATGCCTCGGTGGTAACAGAAGTAGCAGTGCTGGGATCTTACAAGGCATTGCAGGCACTTCTTTACAGGGGTTGTCTGGCCCAACACACACTTACTTGTCCCATGGGGACTACCATTAGGGCATTAAATAGAATTGGGATAAATCAGTCGGGCCTCTCGCTCCTGGTTCCCATCTCTTCCGTTGTGGAATAATGCAAATTTTCCTCAGCTCTTTCATGTCTTGGAGCCAGACATTTGGGCAACCAGAGGTATTAGGTTGCTGGGGGATATAATTGTTAATGGACACCTTCCATCCTTTTCAGTGTTGAAAGCCAAATGTTCACTACCCAAATGATATTTCTTTGGATATCTACAACTATAGCATGCAGATACAGCACAATTTGTCTTAGCCCCTATTATTCTTCAGATACATAATTGATCTTGAATCCCTACTCTACTCTCACTCACCTAACTAATTCTCTGCTATACTAGGCCTTGTGCCAACCTTTTTTCAGACCTACACAAGTGTAGAGAGAAATGGACACTGGACATTCCAAGCCTGGACAATGATGATTGGGATGAAGTCTGGGATTATCCATTTCAATACCTTATCTCTGTAAAGGATACATTAATTCAGTTTCAAATAGTTCATCGCTTTTACCTCAAGATTGATAGAGTGGGAAATGTGGGGCTGATGTTGCCTCCAGGAATTGTTGGCGATGTTTCCACCCATGGACAGACTTTATCAATATCTTTTGGACCTGTTCAAAGATATTCAATTACTGGTCACCAGTTCTGCAATTTATTACAGCTGTAATGGCTATACAGATACCTCTGGCCCATAGAGAGTTCACTAGAATACTTTTGAGTATTCTGCTATATTATGCTAGAAAAGCAGTTGTCCTCCCATGGAAATTCCCTCCCCCATCCTTGGACACATGGAAGTCTATTGTTAACTCAGCTGTTCCTCTATATATAAACTTGCACAATGGCTGAGGCTGTCCAACTAAATTCGACAGGGTTTGGGCCCAGTAGCTGGAGAATTAACCACAGAAACTATATCTTAAGATTGTTGTTTCTTAAATGAGGCTGCTCATGTAATTGTGGGCCTCTCCTTTTTTACACACTATGCTGAACGAGTTTGGGCCCCGTTTTTTGACATAAATTTGGCTGATCCACTGGGCATATAGTCCCATTTTATTCTACTTCTTTATGCACCCTCTGCTGTTGTTCAGATGACACTGGATGTTTTGATTTGTTGGTTGTAATACTACTTCTTGGCAACATTTCTTAATGCACAATCAATATATTCATGTCATTGCATCTCTGTCAGCAGCTGGGCACTAGCAAACTGCATTGTAAAGTGCAGCTTATGTTAGGTTTTTTGTTTTGTTTTGTTTTTTACTGTTGATCGTATCTGTTGGCACACCACATATTTGTGTTATATGTTTTTTTATACAAAAAAATCAATAAAAGATTAATTTAAAAAGTAGCATAAGTATCTAAGTTTATGTTGATTATTCGTGATTGAAGTTTCTGTGAAAAAATTATTTTCCCACACCTGTTATACATTGCTCACATGGGTTAAAAAAAAATGTAACATACCTGAAAACGTGTTGGTAAAAATAATACAGTTCATTGACATGTCTATTACCTTTGACCAATAATCACTAAGCAGATTGTAACCACCTCTGTAGTCCACCTTTTGGATTTAGTCTTTAACTGCTCCACCTTTTGCATATATACAGTATTTGCTTCAAAATGTGCATTTATTCATTTTTTTTTTGCAAATAAGCCTGCAAAGCATTGCAACCATGTGGATTGTGGGTGCAATGCACAGGCTTGTGCATACTCTTTTGCATAATCTTCTCCATCTCTATGTCAATACTGAGATACAGATTTTCAATTACAAAGCTGGAGGAGAGATTTTTGTGAATGAATGACACATTTTGGGAGTGGGGAAGTCCACTGGTTAAATGTTACACCCCAAATATGAGAGTAGCATGGTCTAAAAGGTAAAGTTAGCCTTTAGGCCCCTTTCACACTGAACCGCGGGCAGCGTTAGCGGTAAAGTGCTGCTATTTTTACCGGTGCTTTACTGATGTTTTATCGGCGCTATTCGGCCACTAGCCGAAGAAAGGGTCAAATGCGCCCGTGTAGCGCTGCTGCTGAAGTGCTTTGCAGTCGCTTCGGCAGCGGTGCCTATTCATTTCAAAGGGCAAGGGGCGGTGGAGGAGCGGTGTATAATGGGACGAGAGGTCAAGCCACCAAAAATTGTGCCCGGGATTATAATGTGGTTATTCAAGGTTCCTCTGAAAACTCTGCTTCTGGTACTTTGAACCTCAGTCTCCACACCTAAGAGTATCATTATCTTCTTTGGTACCCCCATTCCTTAGCTATGAGTAAGCACTGAAATACAGTGCGAAACGCGTCAGTTCTGTACCCCCCTTTCTTGTCGAGTTTTGGATTGAAGTGATTCTGGCTTTTGAATAAACCTTTTTGAATTTTAATTTTCCCGGTGTAAGGCTGTCTGGAGTTCTTCCTGATTTTAAACGTACCCCCATTCCTCTTAATCTACAGAGGAATTTTCAGCCTCTGGGGCAGACATGGTAGGGAATGTCTCTGCACTGATAGAGATTGCAGAATGGACATAGTATAAGCACTGTCAGCTGGAATGCCCTGGAGGGGAAGAAATATGAGGAAGTGGAAGGTGAATGCTTGGAGTCTCCTTCAATCTCTTCCAAGCTGTCACCAGTATTAAATTTCTTTGCAAAGCCAAGAAACCTACTAAGCCCTTTGTGGTTCACCGACTAGTATGGGATGTTCTGCATGAAGATTGGCCATGGCCAGAGAAAGTACATTCTTCTTACGAGAGCTTTACTAAGCAGTACCCACTGAAAGTGGAAAGTAATTCCTTCCTTTAAGGCGGAAGTAAACCCATCGATTTAACAGTTTAAAAAAAAAAGGCATGCCGGGAATGCTAACTGCGCATTGGCTGTGCTCTCAACCAAACAGTCAAACCATCCAATGGCTGGTGTCATAACAGATCACATGTGCAGCACCGTGGCAGTTGAAGATTAAACAAAGGCAAAGATGGCAGCTTCCTTGGCTGAAAACGATAGGGGGGTTTACTTCCACTTTAACAAAAAGGCCCTCCTTAAAGCCTCTTTTGCTCTGTGGGGTTGGCCATGCAACTGACAGTGGTTTAAATGGCCGTTTGATGGACCCTAGCAGTCTTGGCAAAGTGTGTGGCATACAACTCACGGTTCGATCCCTTGGTACTCCAAAAATTGGAGCTCCTCCCAGTAGCTTTGCACTACTGTGTAAATTCTCACCTGGCACTTATATCAGTTCAGGTGTGCAGGATTCTTTGGCTGTGGAACTAGTCTGAGGAATACAAGTCTTGGATTGATCCCTTGGTTCTCCAAAAATTGGAACTCCACACAGTATCATTTTGATACTGTCGATGGTTTGACAGACTATCAAAATTCTTACCCGACTCTTTTTTCAGTTCAGGTGCACAGGATTTCCTGGCTGTGGAACTGGTCTGAGGGGACAGTCTGTGAGAAACGTCTGTAAAGGAATACATTTGAGTAGAATGGCTTTTTGGAAAATGTTTAGACACCTTTATTAAAGAGGAAGTATAGCCTCTTTAAAAAAAAAAAAAAGGAACCTGCAAGGCAAAGGCATAATGAGCTAGTATGCATAGCATACTAGCTCATTATGAATAACTTACCTGAGAACGAAGCCCCCGAAGCGGCCCTCGTCCACGACCTCCGCCGCCATCAATTCCGGAGTGACTTCCGGGTCTCGCCACTCCAGCGCTGTCATTCGCTGGAGCGGCGATGACGTCACTCCCGTGCATGCGCACGAGAGCGGCATATCGCCGTGATCTCGACATGAGCACGCCGCAGACAGCGATGCCTCTTTTTTTCTAAATATCTCCTAAACCATGTAGGTTTATGAGATATTTATTGGACCTACAGGTAAGCCTTAATCTAGGCTTACCTGTAGGTCAAAGTGGTTTGTAAGGGTTTACAACCACTTTAAGGAAATCATCGGTGAAAAGAGCATACTCTTACCTAGTAATAAGAAAGCTAAGGTGTCTGTTGCAAAATTGCCAGACCTCTGCTTGTAAAGTCAAGTCCTCCTCTCAGTTTCACCAAAAATTCTAGATGTTGAAGTTAGCCAAGTCTGACACCAAATCTTTCTCACTGAAGGGGAACCCCCATTTTTGCAAGTGTGGGGGGAATATCTATTGGTCTTTTCAGCATTCTGGACTCGAGGCATTTCAGACCTTTGGCTCTGGGACATGGTGTCCCATGGTTATGTGCTGAAATTTAAATCCCTGCCTAATCCCCTCTTTATGTCACCAAACCTCACTGCTTCTCAGTGAGATGGCAGGCCCTTTAGACTGCCTTGCACCAACTTGTTCCAGTTGCCTTGGAAGACTTATTTTATTTAAATCTGTTTACTGCCTCAGAGCCCAGTGGGGGTGCCCACCCCATCTTAGGCCTGAAGGTTCTTAACACTCAATTATGGGTTCAAAAGTTCCATATAAAATTAGTGTGGTCTATTATTGCATTGCTTTTACCATTTTTCCCCACATCAGCAGTACCTAACGTTTGCAGTGGGCAAATAGTTGCATCCTCTCCCCCTTCAACCCCCCCCCCCTCCCTGCCCTCCCGGCGGAGTCATTCATTCACAGAGTTCTGTGAATGGAAAACTACAAGTACTGACAACCATTGCGGCTGTAAGCTTGTAGTTCTCAATGAACTACCATGGCACTGTTGAGAGCTCTGGTTACTCATTGTCTCTTCCTGTCAGTGTGTATCTGCCTGCCCGTATGAAGTACACACAGACAGATACACTGACAAGTCTGCAGGACTACTGCATGGCACCCACAATATTCTGATCGCAGGTGAAATGCTTTGCAGGCTCCAATTAAAATAAAATAATAAATGCAAATTTTTTTACCTCCAAAAAAGATGTGCATTTATTTATTTATTTATTTTTAAAAGGTGAACGGATCCTTTAACCACTTGACCACTGGGCACTTAAACACCCTTAATAACCAGACCAATTTTCAGCTTTCGGTGCTTTCACATTTTGAATGACAATTACTCAGTCATACAACACTGTACCCAAATGAAATTTTTGTCCTTTTTTTCACACAAATAGAGCTTTCTTTTGGTGGTATTTAATCACCGTTGGGTTTTTTATTTTTTGCGCTATAAAAGAAAAAAGACTGAAAATTCTGTAAAAAAAATTATTTTTCTTCGTTTCTGTTATAAAATTTAGCAAATTTTGTCATTTTTCTTGATAAATTTTGGCCAAAATTTATACTGCTACATATCCTTGGTAAAAATAAGTACAAATTGGGGTATATTATTTGGTCGTTGTGAAAGTTTTAGAGTCCACAAGCTATGGTGCCAATATCTGAAAATTGATCACACCTGAAGTACTGACGGCCGATCTCATTTCTTGAGTCCATAACATGCCATAAAAGTACAAATACCCCCCAAATGACCCCTTTTTGGAAAGAAGACATTCCAATGTATTTAGAAAGAGGCATGGTGAGTTTTTGGAAGTTGTAATTTTTTCCCACAATTCTTTGCAAAATCAAGATTTTTTTTTCTTATTTTTTTTTTTTTTTTTTTCACAAAATTGTCATATTAGCAGGTTATTTCTCACACACAGCATATGCATACCACATATTACACCCCAAAACACATTCTGCTATTACTCCCGAGTACGGCGATACCACATGTGTGAGACTTTTACACAGCGTGGCCACATACAGAGGCCCAACATGTAGGGAGCGCCATCAGGTGTTCTGGAGCACCCAGGATAATTCTGACATTTCTCTCCTACATGTAAAAATCATCATTTATTTGCTAGAAAATTACATAGAACCCCAAAATATTATATATGTTTTTTTAGCAAAGACCCTAGAGAATACAATGGCGGTCGTTGCAACTTTTTATCTAGCACGGTACTTGCGCAGCAATTTTTCGAACGCGTTTTTTTTGGGAAAAAAAAGTTTTGTGCTTTACAAAAAACAAAACTGTAAATTTAGCCCAATGTTTTTGCATAATGTGAAAGATGAAGTTACGCCGAGTAAATAGATACCCAACATGTCACCCTTCAAAATTGCACGCGCTCGTGGAATGGCGCCAAACTTCGCTACTTAAAAATCCCCATAGGCGGCGCTTTAAAACTTTTTACTGGTTACATGTTTTGAGTTACAGAGGAGGTCTAGGGCCAAAATTATTGTTCTCGCTCCAACGTTCGCAGCGATACCTCACATGTGTGGTTTGAACACCGTTTTCATATGTCGGCGGGACTTACGTATGCGTTCGCTTCTGCATGCGAGCGCACGGGGACAGGGGCGCTTTACATTTTTTTTTTTTTTTTTTTATTGTTCATTTTACTTTATTTATTTTAGTTTGACACTTTTTTCCCCCCAAAAAATTTTTTGATCACTTTTATTCCTATTACAAGGAATGTAAACATCCCTTGTAATAGGAATATGGCATGACAGGTCCTCTTTACAGTGAGATATGGGGTCAATAAGACCCCACATCTCACCTCTAGGGTGGAAAGCCTGAAAAAAAAAAAAAAACGATCCTGGCTTTGATCGTAGCGAGCATTGCAGGGTATCGCAGAATATCGCAGGGTATGGCAGGGTATGGAAGAGTATCGCAGGTAATGGCAGGGTATGGCATGGCAGGGTATGGCAGAGTATGGCAGGGTAATGGCAGAGTATGGCAGAGTATGGCAGGGTAATGGCAGAGTATGGCAGGGTAATGGCAGGGTAATGGCAGGGTAATGGCAGGGTAATGGCAGGGAATGGCAGGGTATGGCAGAGTATCGCAGGTAATGGCAGAGTATGGCAGGGTATGGCAGAGTATCGCAGGGTATCGCAGGGTATGGCAGGGTAATGGCAGGGTAATGGCAGAGTATGGCAGGGTAATGGCAGAGTATGGCAGGGTAATGGCAGAGTATGGCAGAGTATTGCAGGGTATGGCAGAGTATCGCAGGGTATGGCAGAGTATCGCAGGGTAATGGCAGAGTATCGCAGGGTAATGGCAGAGTATCGCAGGGTAATGGCAGAGTATCGCAGGGTAATGGCAGGGTATCGCAGGGTAATGGCAGGGTATCGCAGAGTATCGCAGGGTATCGCAGAGTATCGCAGGGTATGGCAGAGTATGGCATGGCAGGGTATGGCAGAGTATTGCAGGGTAATGGCAGAGTATCACAGGGTAATGGCAGAGTATCGCAGGGTATGGCAGAGTATCGCAGGGTATGGCAGAGTATCGCAGGGTATGGCAGAGTATCGCAGGGTATGGCAGAGTATCGCAGGGTAATGGCAGAGTATCGCAGGGTAATGGCAGAGTATCGCAGGGTAATGGCAGAGTATCGCAGGGTAATGGCAGAGTATCGCAGGGTAATGGCAGGGTATCGCAGGGTATGGCAGAGTATCGCAGGGTATGGCAGAGTATCGCAGGGTATGGCAGAGTATCGCAGGGTAATGGCAGGGTATGGCAGAGTATCGCAGAGTATCGCAGGTAATGGCAGGGTAATGGCAGAGTATGGCAGGGTAATGGCAGAGTATGGCAGGGTAATGGCAGAGTATGGCAGGGTAATGGCAGAGTATGGCAGGGTAATGGCAGAGTATGGCAGGGTAATGGCAGAGTATGGCAGGGTAATGGCAGATTACTGCTGGGTATCCATCCATCCATGCTCAGCCATCCCTCCATACCCTGCAATACCCAGCAATACACTGCAGGCTATCGCTGTGTATTGCAGGGTATGGAGGGATGGCTGAGCATGGATGGATGGATCGGTGGTGGCAGAGCAGGCTGTGGGCACTACAGATCCCGCCCACAGCACTGCTGCCACCGATCCCTCCCCCTCTCCTCTCACACTGTACCGATCGGTACAGAGAGAGGAGGGGATAGGAACCGGCGTCATCAAATGACGCCGGTTTGCTTACATGTGATCGCTCCGTCATTTGACGGAGCGATCACGTGGTAAACGGCCGCGATGAGCGGCCGTTTACCGTGATCCGTGATCCGCCGGGTCCTCTGGACCCGGCGATCACGGAAGTTCTCGAGTGCGCGCCCCAGGGGGCGCGCAAGAGGGGAATTCCGGGAGGACGTCATATGACGCCCTCCCAGAGTTAAGCAACCGCCCCGTAGCCGTCATTCGGCTATGGGCCGGTTGTAAAGTGGTTAAAGTGGTTCTAAAGTGATGCATTAAGATAAAAAACCTTCTGTGTGCAGCAGCCCCCCTCAGCTCCCCTCGGCTCCCCTAATAGTTACCTGTGCCCCATCTCGATCGTGATTTTGCACAAGAGGCTCGGCTGTCCGGGACTCTCCCTCCTCATTGGTTAAGAAAGTAGGGGCTTTTAGCGCCTGCTGCTGTCAATTAAAGTCAGTGAGCCAATTAGGAGTGAAAGGGGGCAGGGCCATGCCAAGACTCGGTGTCTGAATGGACACACAGAACAGTGGCTCAGCTCGGGTGCGCCCATAGCAAGCTGCTTGCTCTGGGGGTAGTTGGCAGGGGGCGGGGCCAGAAGTGCTGGTGAAGAACCCAAGAAGAGGAGGATTTAGGCTGCTCTGTGCAAAACCACTTCACAGAGCAGGTAAGTATGACATTGTTGTTATTTTAAAACAAAAACAATGAGACTTTAGTATCATTTTAAGATTAATCTGATAGGCACATTATGCAAAGCAGCTACTAGAAGTGAGATACATAGATAGATAAAATAGAAAAAATTGTAGCAGCGCTAAATAAGTGAATTAATAACCAAATTAAACATTAATCAAAACACAAAGATGAGACACACCCAAAATAAATTGATCAATAGTTGTGAGAAAACTATGGACAAAATATATACATATAATAATATATATAGATCTTTCATACATATAAATTATGACAACATATACATATGTGAACCAAACCTATAAACACTAATTAATATTTGGTGGTGACAGTGAATGATGATATAAAAGAGTCTAGTGAGTAATAGAAATGGTGATTGGAAACTCTTCAACGGTGAAGTTAATCCCAGTCCATATGCAAAACCTCAACTTTGTGACTATTCCACCACCAAAACCAAAATGTGACCACCTTAAGGAATGCCCGTTTACCGAATGGCAAGCTGGGAATCCATACCCCCAAACGGAGCTGTGATCCTTGAACAGAACCCGATCTAAGCAGTCTAGCGATCTGATGGATAATACTGATGACACAGTACAGCTCTCCAAACCGAAAGGCTCCAACACGGTGGTTAAAAGAACCCCAGAGGAAAGCGACTCTCCATAGCGTAATTCCAACGAGACATATTTATTTAAATAATAAAATTACCCTTACAGTGTTGAAAATAAAAATAGCAAAATAGCCGGCTGGCTGTGTGTGAACGCCCGTCCACTCAGGACACTAGTACGCGATGACGTCAGCCTGTGTGTATATGGTACTTTGAAACCCCTCCATACAGTTACAAAGAAGGATTACTCCAGCTTCAGAAACTACAGTTAGAGAGTTTGTTGTAACTGCATGCTGGTTACATCTGGCTTTGGAGTGCAATCATAAAATGCTATATTTTTCTGTTAGAACATTTTCTGTGCCATGGTCAGATGCTTTTTAATTAGTAACTTTAAGTAATGATTAATTAGTTTGTATTATTATTAATTATTAATTAATAGCTGTAATATAAATATAATTAATTTGTAATTTGTACCTAGCTGATCTTTTACTTTTAGCAGTAACAAATGTCATATTCTAGTACCTATTCTGAATTAAAGCATCTCTATAATCATTTTAATATCATCCAATATTATACAGTCATTTACAAGAAGTCATTGGTGACAAAAACACATTAGTTTTCACAGTAAAAGAATAATGGACAAGCTTGAAGCCCTTTTTTTTCCAGTATACAAAGAAAGAAAGAAAATAGGGGAACACTGGTAATATAAATAGAGATGCTATCCAAATATATGTCATTGAGAATGGATTTGCCATTGAGCACTTAAGCTTTGATATAACTCTGCTTGTTGAATCTGTCTGGGCTTTGTCTGGAATCACCCAGCTTCAACAAAGGATCTTAACACCTTTCTCACTGACAAAGGTCCAGATGCACGCGTTGTGGCTAATCTGAGTGGACACAGCTTGCTGATGAAAGAGTTTTAAGCAGCGGATAAAAAATAATTATCACTCTGTGCTGTGATATAAAAACTGAATTCATGGTATCTACACAGAACTGCTTCATTGTTACAGTATATATTCAGAATTATTTCAGAAAAAGCTTCTGTACTGTATAGCTCTCTTGCTGGGATACTTAGTTCTGAAAACAGCAAAATTTGTGCAAAATATTTAGGATTACTTTTATGCATATCTCTATACAGGGTGGTCATAATGGAATTGACTGGTAATTAAAAACAATCCAGATCAAGATTTAATGGAAGGATCAAAGCAAAAACGTAGGGCTCGCTTAAAAAGAACATGTGGGAAAAAATTTGTTAGTAAAAGTTTAGAACCAACTTTATGTTTGACACCACTTCCAGACTGCCCACCGTTGATATCCGTCGGTCCTTTGACATTAAATACCGTTGTTATGGCAGCAGATAGCTGCCATAACCCTGGTATTTTCTTCAATGGCGGGCGGTCCGCTTTAGGATAAAAGTGGTCTCTGTGGCGGATTCACAGTGAGATCACTTTTATCGGTGGCGGGAGAGGTGCCTCCATCGCTTACCGGATCCGTCGGTAGCAGCGGAGATGATCCAATGCTTTCCCCTGCTTGGCACTAATTCGAGCAAGGGAATGATGGCCCCCACTACACTCTATGCCATTGGATGACGACGGCGACATCAAACGCCACTTCCGCCCAACAGCCTTAAGGGGACTTTATTGGGATTTTTTTTTGCTTTTAAGTGTAAATGTGAGATCTGAGGTCTTTTTGACCCTAGATCTCACATTAAAGAGATCCTGTCATGCTTTTTTTTTCTATTACAAGGGATGTATACATTCCTTGTAATAGGAATAAAAGTGATCTTTCTTTTCTTTTTAAAGGACAGTGTAAAAAAAAAAAAAATAAGAAGTAAAATAAATAAGAAAAAAATAATAATTTAAAGCTCCCCATCCCTCCGAGCTTGCGCGCAGAAGCGAACGCATATGTAAGTCGTGCCCACATATGAAAACAGTGTTCAAACCACACATGTGAGATATCGCTGTGATCATTAGAGTGAGAGCAATAATTCTAGCACAGGACCTCCTCTGTAACTCAACATTTTTTAAACAGTCCCTTTCTCTGCAACCTGTGCTGCGCTGTAAGGGATGAGATAGGAGTCTGTATAAAGTCTACCATTGAGTTTACTCTGTGTCCATGATGAATGAATCATTGATTGCTTTGTTCATTCTGGAAAGAAAAGGGGTTGGTTAACACATGTTTATCAGCTCCCCGCTCTCCATCCTTACACACTCTACTCACACTCTACTCTACACTCTACTACTCACTACTCACTGCAGCAGCTGCACCTGGCGGGAGGGGATGGAGGGAACACCGACTAGCAGAGCTGCATGGAGGGGCTGCCGGTGATCGGTGAGTGAGGGGAGTGCTGCAGGGGGTGCACATGATTTTTAAAGATGAAATAAAAAGTTTAACTCTGCAACTGCCGACAGGAGAGGCAGCGGCAGAAGCCAACAATTGCATCAGTTTCACAGAGATCCATGCCGGCGGGGGGGAGGTGCTGATTCTGGGGGGTGAGGATTTGTGCTGGTGGGATTGATGGTAAAGGCAGTGGACAGTGCAGGCATTTTAGGCAGTTCAGGAGGAGAGGAAGCAGTGGGTGAGAGGTAAAGAGGTGGTGGAGGCGGTTTTGGGATGGGGGGGCACTTTAGGTGCATAACGCTGATCAGTGGCTTGTTGGCCGCTAATCAGAACTATTGTTTTGTTCAGCAGGGTCTGCTGAACATTTCTGATATAAGTTCCTGGTCACTGATGTGACCAGGAGCTTATAGCAGAGGAGGAATAAAGGGCTGTACTGCGTACGGACCTGGCCAGCTGGAAGCAGTGCTGTAGGTCCGTACGCCATATGGACCTGGCAGCAAAAGGGTTAAGGGACACAGGTCCCACACCTTTGTGTTTGTGATTTGCTCTAAAGTACTGTTTCTTTGTCATTTATTAAGGTCCATAGGATTCAGTTAAGGGTTTAGGCCTGAACCTGTACATAGAAAACGTGTGAACAGAGGACAAGGTGGCAACCTTGAAAATTTGAGAAATAGTTGTCTGATGCCTAAAAGTCAGAGAGGCACTCACCGATCTAATATATTTCACATTGACAGGAAAAAGTTACATTTTATCTTTAAGACCATTAGCTTGAAAAATTATCTGCCTGAGCCACAGAAAAATGGTAGAGCGAGAAGTCAGTTGCCCTTTACAGGGACCATCAGGAATGACAAAAAGTATTTTCAATGAAAGTAGTGTACTATATACAGCACAAACTACAACCTGGCAGGGAAGGGAAAATGTTCTTCTGATGTACTGGGACCAGACAAAGAGATGTAAGAAAAATGTCCTGGTTTAGGTGAAAGGCCTTGAAACTACCTCATCCTTGTGCAAAAAGGGTTTTACAGGATAAGGCCGCTAACTCAGACACATGTCCTGCAGTGTGATGTAAAGAAAAACAATCTTGTGAGTGACAGTGGAAAGGCGACTATTCCTAATTGGTTCAAAAGGCCCACAAAATTAAATTGCAATGCAACAAAATGACCGAAGCTTGTACATGAGGAGTCCCATGAGAGATGCCCTGCGCAAAGGTCTTCATGAAAGAAAAGGAGGCCATCAGCCATTGAAATGAGACATCAGGATATCCAATCAATTCAGAATGTCCTCTGACTGTCTGGCAGCAGTTTGATCAGGATGAAGGATGAAGTACCACATATGCCTTGGCCAGTTCAGAGCTTTGAGCATTAAATGTCCTCTTAATTATGCAATGTAGGCAATCAAGGAGTTTCAGAGGAAGTAAGGTGTGGATAAACCAGACGATTTCTGCATCTGGAGGCAAACCTGTGCAGTTTGCCAAACCTGGAGGCCAAAAGGCCCCCATCAGGCATCACTCACATGTGACACAGGTCCTAAAGCACTTTCTAAATGTAGTTACCATTCTCCAGGGTCCAGGCGATGCCAGTTGAGGTAGTCTACCTGCCAAATTGCCAATTATCCTCTCCTGGTATGTGAACAGCGCACAAGGCTGGAACATGGAGTTCTGCCCAGGCTAGAATTCTTTCTACCTCTCTTACTGTGGAAAGAATTCTGGTTCCTCCCTGGTGAATGATGTATGCCACTTCAGTGGCATTTTCCAACTGGATACTAAGGCCCCTTTCACACCTAGGCGTTTTTCATGCAGTGCAGCGCTAAAAATAGCGCCTGTTCACCGCATGAAAAAATCCTGCCCCTTTAACTCCAGTGTGAAAGCCGGCGGGCTTTCACACTGGAGCGGTGCGCTAGCAGGATGACAAAAAAAGTCCTGCTAGCAGCATCTTTGGAGCGGGATAGGAGCGGTGTGTTCACCGCTCCTATACCGCTCCTTCCCATTGAATAGAATGGGACACCGCGGTGAAACCGCGGTAATACCGCCGCAAAGCGCCGCTACGGCGGCACTCTGCGGGGGGTGTTTAACCCCTTTTCGGCCGCTCGCGGGGGTTAAAACCGCACCGCGAGCGGCCGAATACCGCGGTTAAAACGACGGTAAAGCAGCGCTAAATATAGCGCTGCTTTACCGTCACCGCGGCTCCCCGCCCCGGTGTGAAAGGGGCCTAATAGGATGACCCTCTTGTCAGGGTGCCCAGCAAAATCAATTGTAACACCAGATTGTTGATAGCAGACAAGATTCCACTGATGCCCAGGTGCCCTGCACTGATAAGGTGTCTAGGACTACTCCCTAGCCTTTCAGGCTCCTATTCATTGTAATGATCTTCCAATATAATAGCCCACTCCAGAGCTCAGTTGCTGAGCCACCAAACCAGAGATAACACAGTCAGTGAGTGTCAGGTGAAAGGTTTTTCTAGAAACTGAACAATTTTGTCCAATGATAACAGGATGTTGTGTTGTAGGGGTCTGGAGTGGAACTGAGCAAATGGGACTGGATCGAATGAGGGTACCATCAAGCCCAGAACTCTGTGGACAGATTTTGGACTGTAGAGTCTAAGTCTGGGAATGCAGAGTCAGAATTGTTTCTTGGGAAGACATCTCTGACTTGGGCTGTGTCTAGGACTAGACCCATAATTTTCAAGCATTGATTTTTGATGGTTCACAATCCAAGCAAACTTTTTTGGAGTCTAGACTGCCCACATTACATTAACAGAGTTTTCAGCTGAAGGCTCCCTCTGTCTCTCATTCGGCTCAAATACAGCAGCTGGAGCCATTGACTTCTACTGCTGTCAATCAGAGCCAGTAAAGAGGAGCAGGGGATGGGGCGTAGCCCTGCTCTGTGTGTCTTGTGGACACACAGAGCAGAGCTCAGGAGTGAACACGCACGAGTCCCCCCGTAGCAAGCAGCTTGCTATGGAAGCACTCAGTGGGAGGGAGGAGCCAGGAGCAACAGCAAGGGACCTGAGAAAAGGAGGATCGGGCTGCTCTGTGAAAAACCATTGCACAGAGCAGGTAAATATTATGTTTGTTATTTTAATAAAATGATAAACTATGTTTTACAATCAATTTAAAGCAGAACTCCGGGCAAAAACATTTTTTTACATTACCTTGTTGCTGGTCTCCTACGTTCACCAACTTTGCCATCCATGTTTTTCTGAGCTCTTTAGTTCCTCTGTAATAGGCTGCTGAACTTTCTGAAAAACCATTATTGCCTGCCGACATCCTGTTTGTAAGACCGCTGGCTGCTATCCCTCTCCTAAGCTCAGCCAGCAGTCTGACACGCCCCCTTTCAGTCCTCTGAAAGCCGAGCAGGAAACTCTATTTCCTGTAGTGAGTGGAAGGGGTCTCCCAGCTGCTCCGGTCTGTGCCACCCATGCTCTCCCTGCCAGCAATCCACCCCTCCACTGTCTCTGCCGCACGGCCCCCCCCCCCCCCCCGCTGCCCCCGCCATGCAGAGCGGGGATTATCAGTAATCACTTGTATGACACAGTGGGGATGTCCCATTGTGTCAGGTATAGTATATGAGAACATATATCGCTGATGCCCCGCCTCCCGCTGTTATGATTGACAGCGCACTGTGCCAATTGTGCCCATAATTGGACTGTGTCATACAAGTGATTATTGATAATAATCCCCACTCTGTACTGGTGGGACTGACATGAGGGACTGATATGAGGCACTGGTGGGACTGACATGAGGCACTAGTATGAGGCACTGGTGGGACTGACATGAGGCACTGGTGGGACTGACATGAGTGACTGATATGAGGCACTGGTGGGACTGACATGAGGGACTAATATGAGGCACTGGTAGCACTGACCTGAGGGACTGATATGAGGCACTGGTGAGACTGAAATGCGGCACTGGTGGGACTGACATTTGGCTCTGGCGGTCCCTGACATTCAGCACTGGTGGACACTGACACGTTGCACAGGTTTGCATTTACAAAAAAATGCTTTGTATTTATAAGGCTGTACATATGATACCGTGTGTTATGTATGGATTGCTGGCTGCAGAATGAGATGTGAGATTTATGTTTAAGTGGGCGAGTTCACATTTACACGTACAAGCCTGGTGTAACTCCCACATTCACTCCCATCCCAAGTATTCATGGGAAATGTAGGCTGATTACAGTTAGAGAGAGAGAGAAGAGGATATGATGCAATCACTGTTCTAACACCTCCTCTTTGCTGGAATACAGGCTGCATTTTTTGAATCACAAAGCTGACTTCCTGAAAATTCAATCAGTCAAATCTCTTAAACGGTAAGAAATTTTACAAATGTAATAACTGTTTAGTGTTTTGTATGGGGGTGTACTAATGTTTTTTTTTTTGAAAATCACAGAGTTCTGCGTTAAACATTGGAGTATTCTCAATAGTGTAGCAGGATCTTTTACCTCTCCCAGTCTAATGAGAACCTTCAAGGCCAAAGATAGCTGACATCCTTCAATATGTGGTAGGTTGTGAGGCATAGTGGGTGCAAAGATGGTGAAAGTCATTGGGCGCCAGACACTTCTTGGATGCAAAAGAGGTTTTATTTCTTTTAACAGTCCTTTTTATATTTTGCAAGGGAAAGAGGACACCCTTGAGTAGTTACAATTTCAATTGGCAGACTCCGAGACTTCAATAGGAGGACAACCGTACAAGAAAAGGGCCCAGCAAGGTGCCACTTCTGCACATGCAGGTTTGCTGTCTCCTATGGCAACAGTATCAAACAGTTCCTAACACAAAGTTCAACAGTTCTCTCAGTTTCACTACAATGTCCACTTGTAGCTCTTCAGCCCCTTGAGCTCCTAGTCTCTCATTGGACTCTGATTCATTGTCTCTGAATCCCCTGAGCTCCTCAAGGCTTTTGCAGTAGTATCTCCCTCAAGCGTCACCCATGGGTCCCAGATACCTTTAAAGCTTCACCCACGCTAACCGGCTCGGTCCTTGGCTTGACACACAAGGTTGCTCTGCAAGCGTCACCTCCGCTTGCTGGGTCCCTAACTTGAACTTCACCACCTGAAGTTTACCGATTATCCACCGTGCCCGTTCGGTGAGAATATTGCTCCGGTACTTACTTCAGTTACTCACTGTGGTCCCTGGTAAAGGTGGTTGGTCCCTTAATGGCGACAGCTTCCCTTTTACCTCCGACCACGACAGGTTCTCCGGCCGGCAGGACTGTCACTGTTGGTTGGACTGTGACACACGTCCACCCAGACAGCGGTCCAGGTGGCACAAAACAGAGATCACCTGACTCCACCCGAATATATAGGTTCTCCCAGCAGGCTAAGAGATTTAAGAAAACCCCGGCCCATTGGCTAAGATATCCCATGTACCCATAACTTGACCATGAAATGTCCTTCTCACATCTAATGTCACCGAGTGCCCGGCCACCTAGTGGCAGAAGAGAAAAGTACAACAAGGCCAAACTTAGGGAGAAATCAATGAATCTCTAGCAACTATCTACATTAGCTACTCCTGACAAGAAATTGGATGAGGAGCTCCCTGACTAAACCCCAGGGCGCTACATCTGGTAAGTCATTGTTTTAGTAAGGTGAGTAATAACCACATCCACAGTGGTGACAGTGCACATTTTTTTTGAAAATCACCATCAAATGGATTTTGGCCTGCAAATGTCCCAGTCTCCTAACATTACAAGCTGTAATAAAGGATATACTGGAAACGTTTTGATCTGAGTCTCAGTCTTGCAGGGATCTCAGACTGGTAACAGGATGAGTAGATGCTACAGGCTGCTCTTTTGACTATCAGTCAAAATTTGACTGATAGCAGCGAGAGCCAATGGCTCCAGCTGCCTCAGCAATACCTGTGAGAGTGGGGAGAGCCGCTACAGATGGGCACAGCACTGCATCAAGTAAGAGTTCAGATACGTATAAGGGGGGTGAGGCAGTGATGCTGTTACCCAAACATTTTTTGCAGGGAATGCATTAGGGTATAAAATGTTAAGCTTTAGAACCCTTTAATTGTGTAAGATACTGTAATAACAACACCTATCAGTCAACAACGTGCATTTAAATATAATAAAATTATCGCAATTACAGCATTAATTGTTTATACAAGTCAGAGGACTGAAAGTCTATCCATAGGGCCCAGCATTTATAGAATTTTGGGTAAGTGTTGGGGCACCGATGTCTTAGTAGCCATTCTTTAATGGTAGGGACCAACTGAGATTTCCAATGGATTGGGATAAGGCATTTACCAGAATTGAGGAGGTGACTTAGGGAGGATCATCATCTTAAGGAGTGGTTTGTACTTTCTCCCATGCTTCCAACTCGGACTGGACTGAATGTAATAAGGGGACAAAATTAGTCTTACAGAGATCTTTCAGATCTGAAGGTAACTTAATACCTTGGTAGGTTAGAGGGGAGTCCTACCATTTAAAGGGGAACAAATTCTCTAATGTTTGTCTCTCCAATGCAGGAATATTTAAAGGCATAATGACAAATTTCCAAAGGTTAACCTTGATGTTTGAGAGGTCATAAAAGCATCTAATTTTGTTCAGAAGATTGCGCAATGTCAATCGAGGGTTGCTCAGGAAGAAAAGTACATCATCCACAAAAGCGGACAGTTTGTGTTACGTAGAGCCCACCTACACCCTGGACACATTAGGTTTTAATTTGATCAAAAGTCTTCAATGAACAAAGCAAGCAACACAGGTGACAAGGGAAAACCCTGCCGAGTCCCATTTGAAATCCGAAAAGGTTGGGTTAAGACCTGGTTCACCCTCACCTGAGCTGTAGGATTATTATACAATGCCAGGATCCATGACTGCACCTTGTCCCCCAAACCAAGCCTATGAAGTATTCAGGCCTTGAAGGTCCAAGCTGTCCAATCAAAGACTTTTTCAGCATAGAACAAGAGGACAAGGCAAGGAATCTTCATCGAGGCAATCCAATGAAGAAGTGAGATAGCCGTCTGAGAGCTATCTCTACCCTCTCGGCTAGGGATAAACCCCATTTGGTCAGGGTGTACCAGGTCGCCCAGATGTTCCTTTAGGTGGTTGGCCAAAATCTTTGCTAGGATTTTAACATAGAGGTTGAGTAAAGAGATGGGGTGATCATTTTGACAGTGCTCCTGGTCTTTCCCTTCATTCAGGATGACAGTTATATGCGCACAGAGAGCTTCCACGGGAATACAGCCCATTTTTGTAAAAGAAGTAAAATACGTTGTTGTTTGGGGCAGGAGGAGGTCCAAGCAGTGTAGGAAATATTGGCGTTAAAACCCATCAGGGCCAGGGCTCTTCCCAGATGGCATTATTTGATTGTGGAGAGAATTTCTCCTGGGGAAAAGTCTCTTTCTAGGTCTGACAAAAAGTCTTGGGAAGTGACAGGTAGTCAATCCCCATGAGGTAAGCATAAATTAATGCACTCAATTTGGATTTGGCATCCACAGCCTCCCAGGCTTTTAGGTTATAGAGGGAATTATAATTTTCCCAAAATTGATTGGCTATCTGGGATAGATTATGTAGTTTAGTGCCCGAAGCAAAACACACATGTGGGACATATGTGCCAGATGATCTTCTCTTAAGGGCTCTGGCTAGCATTCTGCCGCACGTATTACCTTGATCATAAGAGTTTATGAGCCAGGTACCTGAATTTACGCTGGGCACAGGTATCTAAAAGCTGTCTTAGTTGTGTCCTCAACTCACCCAATTTTTCACCTAGCCGAGGATCTTCCCCTTTTTATGCTTAAAGGAAAGGTCCAAAATCTGGGAAAGCAAGGAGGTTAAGTTGGAATTTAGTTGTTCTTTAAGCATGCCGCTTGTGCAATAAGGGCCCTCTAGTGACTGCCTTATGTGCTTTCCAAAGCACACTCTCAGAGACCTCTCCATCCGAAATTTTTGGCAAAGTATTGTTGTACTTTGCCAAAATCATCTAGGAGGTTTTCATTAAGGCGCCATGACCAAGACTGTTGGTATTTGGGTCAAAAGCTGTAGGATAATTTCGACCAGTGAATGGTCAGAGAGTGGGATGGGGTGAATCTTAACAGCACACACACTATCAAGGTGAACTTGGTCCATCAGGAGCAGATTGATCCGGGAGTACATCTGGTGGACGGAGGAGATATGAGAAAAATCTTTATCATTAGCATATAGAACTCTCCAACAATCAACCAGCCGCAAATCCCACAAAGATCTGGCAATGTGTGTCCTTGCGGATACAGTTAAAGTGGATTTGCCTGAAGAAGAGTCCAATTTAGGGTCCAGACACACATTAAAGTCTCCCCCATTATCACCAAACCTGAAGAGAAGTCCTGTAAAATATTAAGAACATTATCCAGAAAGGTGACCTGACCAGAATTTGGGGCATAACTATTCACAAGTGTCATGGGGTTACCATATATAGTACCCTTGACCATAACATACCTGCCCTCAGGGTCAACTAGGTGGGCCTCTGGGACAAAGGGGCAAGACTTGTGGAAAGCTATGGCAATGCTTTTCACGCTCTTAGTGGGGGACATGCTCTAGAACCAGAGGTCAAAAAGGTATAGCAGACTGCAAACTTATAAGTGATCGAAGGAGGAAGCAAACCTTTTAAGCAACTCGAGGATTGAGTCAGAAGGAGGTATTAAGATCTGGGCCAATAATTATAACTCAAGAACAACACAGGTTGACCTATGGTCTCTGTAAGGTATCACGTATTCCTCTTGGCTCTTAGGAGATCCTGGGGGATTGCGCAACCTCTTCCTCTTCCGGCATGGTTCCTGAGACTCACATTGTGAGGTAAGTTGACGAGTAAACCCTCCGCATCTCCAATCAGGAAAGTCCACATCAGACAGGGAAAGCATCTCTAAAAACTTTGGTAGGTCATCTTTGTTGTGAAGGGAGGCTGAAACCCCCTCTTTAGTAGCTGTAAGCCGAAAAAGGGAAACCCCAGCAATAGGTAGCCCCGACACTACGTAGGGCGTCTAGCAAAGGACGTTGGTTTTTACGCAAGTCAAGCGTACGTTGCGACAGGTCAGGAAAAAAGGATAGCTTTGCACCTTCAAATTCTAAATAAGATCTCTTATGCATTCCCCGCATAATGGCTTCTAGTTCCATCTAGTTACATCTCGCAGCTTCTTAACACCAGGGTTCAGGGGCCCCAGAGCTCTATGTGTACGTTCAATTTTAATGGGAAGTGGGGGAGTGTCAGGGAAATACCGTACTTCGTCGCCGGGTTCCGGGTATGCGCAGGCGCGGTAGAGCGGCTCATCGAACAGTACGCCGGGTAGCGGGTGCGCATGCGCGGGTCCATGGCGCTGGGGTATCTGATGCAGCTCAGCCAGTGCGGCTCACCGCTGTGCGCGGCGCTGACAGAGGACGAGTGCCCACCTGACCACTTACCTGGCCTATAAAAGGCTTCCTCTGTCTCTTCACAAATCGCTGGTTTGTTGTCTCTTCCTGAGTCTTGGCTCCAGTCCTTGTATCCAGTATCCTGTATCCAGTACCTTGTATCCAGTACCTTGTATCCTGTACCTGCTTGATTACCTGTGCCTGACCCGGAATCCGCTTGACCACCGCTGCTGTTACCTGTGTTTGACCCCTGGCCTGCTTCCTGGATACCTCTGCTGCCTGATTACCTGTGCTTGACCCTCGGCCTGCTAACTGGACATTCTCTGAGTTACTTACCTGTGTTTGACCCCTGGCCTGCTTCCTGGATACCTCTGCTGCCTGATTACCTGTGCTTGACCCTCGGCCTGCTTACTGGACACTCTCTGAGTTACTTACCTGTGTTTGACCCCTGGCCTGCTTCCTGGATACCTCTGCTGCCTGATTACCTGTGCTTGACCCTCGGCCTGCTTACTGGACATTCTCTGAGTTACTTACCTGTGTTTGACCCCTGGCCTGCCTCCTGGATACCTCTTCTGCCTGATTACCTGTGCTTGACCTTCGGCTTGCCTACTGGACATTCTCTGAAGTTACCTGTGTTTGACCCTCTGCTCGGTGTTCTGGACTTCTAGTTCTCACATGCGCCTAAGGGTCCTCCTCCAGTACACGTTCTGGTACCTACATAACCTTTGCCTCATTACGGTCCTGCCAGGTGTCTACTTCCAGTGCAGCATCAGCCTCTCCTGGTCAACGTCGCTACTGCACACCACCTGCAACACACCTGCTGGCAACCCGTGCATCTTTGTGCCCGGTGACCTCTGTATCCACTCCAGAGGCATCGTGCACCTAGTCGCAAGGGGAGCAGCTCTCAGCATTTCGGCCCGGGTGAGTACCTCTGACAGGGAGGTTTACCCAGAATCTCAGTGAAAGCAGAAAGTAGTGTTGGAATCAAGAAGGGGGGAGAGAAGGAAGCGCCAGCTCAGTGCAGAGATTAAAAGCTAATTTCATTCAGAGGATAAAATGCACTTAGAAGATACAAGTTGTTATCACGCTCAGTAAGGTGCAGGGAATAGGGGTTCTACCCCAGTCAGTCCTTCAGATTGAAGCATTATCCGCAGGGATGTAACATCCAGATGCAGGCTCTCTGGGCGTCCTGTGGCCACCAGAAAGCAAACCAGCGTTGGACACGGGCGGAAATGACGTCACCAGATGGACAGGAACAGATGGGGAGACAGGCAGGCTATGCGCTTGGAGCTCCAGCTTCTTCTACAGGCCCTCCCCTGCACCTTACTGAGCCTGATACCAACTTGCATCCTGTAAGTGCATTTTACCCTGTGAATTAAATTAACTTTTAATCTCTGCACTGAGCTGGCGCTTCCTTCTCCCCCCCCCCCCCCTTCTTGTCTTTCATACAGAGCTGGATAAACTCTAAGGACAGCTGCCACTTCTAATATTATTTTATTGTACTTCTCATGAACTGTATTAACATTGATTGACTGTATGGGTATATACCAACTGTATATACTACATGAATTAACTTTTTAGCATCATGGGATTTCATTTATGCCTTTTCAGCAATTGACCTTGCGCCAGAAACATCGTCTTTTTTAATGTTGTAATCAAGGAGGCAGGCAATCCACAAATCCGCAGATTTTTCCTGCGACTTTTGTTCTCGTAATCGACTAGCTCGGAAAGGAGACCTTCAATCCTGCAGTCTTGATGCTCCATTTTGGTTTGTAAAGAGAGAAGTACCACAGTGGTCTCAGATTGGTGTGTTTCAATTGTTTCAACCCGTGAGCCTAAATGCATTGTATCAGCTTTAAGTTATTGAAAACCTGCTTTATAAGTGTCCTCCAGCTGTTTCAGAAAAGCTGCCAGATCTGCCCTGGTAGGGAGATCACTGAGGCACTGCTTAATGTCCCATCCAGGGTCTAAGCTGTGTGGAGGGGCTGTTGGAGACATTTGTGGGTAGCCCTGTGGCAAAGGAGATGGTGTATGTGAGGTTTGGGACCCTGAGCCATGGTATCCATGTGCAGGTCCTCCCTGAGCAGTGCAGATATCTCTCCTAACAGTGAGGGAGACTCCGCCATAATGGCGCTGGCTGAGTCTCCAGCATGAGGTTTGGCGAGGAATGGGACAATGCTTCCTTATGAGCGCCTGCTGTGGGGATCAGCGGGTGTATCTTTCCCCCCTTTTTTCTGGACATAACCACTGCTGGTAAGGTTGCTCTGCTGTCTGGTGTGGTAAAACAGGCAGCGGGAGCTCTGAGACTAGCTGCCTTCCTCCGTCATGGCCAGACCATGCTTCCCACCCCAAGTGAACTTAAAGCAGGATGGACAGAGACAGTAAATTATGATGGTTATGTGGTCAGATACATGGTAGGATTAATTAGAGTAAATCTTAAAGCGGTAGTAAACCACCATGCTTTTTTTTTTAAAACCTGCAAGGTAAAGTTATAATGTGCTAGTATGCATCACATACTAGCACATTATGTGAAACTTACCTTAAAACAAAGCCTTCCAGAGACACTCTGTCACCACTGGCAGGGCTTCCACCTTCACCTGGTCTTCCTTCCTGGGTTTGATTCCTCTGGCCATTTGATTGGCTTTGCCACGATGATGTCACTCCTACACATGCATGAGGGAGCCGCTGTTCATGGCACAGCACTCTGAAGGAACGGCACAGGCATGTCGTTCCTTCAGAGCGCATGCACTGGTGACGTCAACGACCCATTTACAAGTAAATATCTCCTAAACGGTGCACGTTTAGGGAATATTTACTGTACCTATAGCTAAGCCTTATTGCAGGCTTACTTATAGGTAAATATCAACCATGAGCGCTTGCTCCCACTTTAAGCAATACCTGAGGATCAAGAGCTGGGGAGTGTAGTCGGCACCCCCCCCCCCCACCTATCTGAATCACAGGGTGCTTCCCCCCACAGGCTTCTGTTTTATTTAAAATGTCATCCATTCACACTATTGCGAATTGGATGCGGGTTTCCCCGCGCATCCAATTCACATGTCAGGAGACTGTGACTGGCTCTCTATGGACCTGGTTCACACATCTCCGGAGCAGCTCCTGTGTGAATTGCACAGGAGTTCTGTGCGTCTTCTGGTCTGTTTCAGGTCCAAATTTAGCCAAAAACTTGGGCTGAAATCGGACCGGAAACAGTTAACGGGGACGCACCGGACTCCTGTTGTGAGCCGCTCTATACTGTGGTGTGAACCCAGCCTTAATATAAATCGTCAGTTATATTCTGAGTGATTAGAAACACATCTAGCTTCTTTTTTTCTTTTTTTTTTTTAAACCGTCAACTAGTTCCTGAGGAACTACAAGTCTCTTCCACATTTTCACAGCTCTTAGGTCATCGTAGACATTACAACCTGACTGTACAATCAATTTTACATTAACCAGAACTATGGAATATGAGGACCCTAGCCACTCAATTTGTCTCCAATCAGGTAGGCTCTTGCACTACATAGGTGTTGTTAGAGCTAAGGCTGGCCATACACTATGCAATTTGATTGTAAAATTTCCTTTAGACCAAAACTGGATGTAAAATGGGCATGAAAATAAATAGTTCATTGCACTGTAGAGGGCTTGCACTGCATAGTTGATGGTAGATCTAAAGTTTGTACAAACAGACTTTATAGTGTATGATCACCTTTACTGTAAACAATATATGATTTTTTTCCCCGGATATTAAAAATGTTTGATTCCAAATTAAAATAACATGACTGTTTAATTGTGAAAATGTTCTAGATTATAGAACTGTTACAAACACTTGCATTATTTGTTATGCATGGCATGGCAAAACAGAAAACTAATAAGCAATTTTTCTGAAATCTCACCAAAAACAGCCTGTATTAAATAGAACTGAGAGGCAAAGAAGTAAAGGAGTTTAACAGAATACACATTTCCATTTAATTTAATCGGTGTTCATACATTTTAGTGATATTTATACAGATCATTACAATAAAAAACTACAACACTGCCCTCTAGTGAACTATCATAAATAAGAAAATATACAGAACTGTATACGTTGTTTTATTGCTTGATTATTTTAAGCATGATCTTATATATATTATATTTAAACATATTTTTGATGTTTTAGTATCAATGATACAAGCAAAAATGTTTCGCTTACTGCTACTGAACATACAAATGAGAATGTGAAAACGAATATTGTAACATTAAAGAAATCACATAATATAATGATCCTATCAACAGTAAAACCAGATACAACGTATAGAAGCCAAATTAACCGAGAATGACAGATATTCACAAAATATGTCATTGCCTAAATTATCCCATTGTTAAATAGCAGCAACCTCCAATCCCCAGATAGTGCAAACGAGCCCTAACAGACTGCTACTCCTTGGAAAAGTGATTCGAATTCAGATTGCTTTTCAGAAGCCTTTGACAGGTGGTGATAAGGTAATATGTTGCCTCCTCACAGCTTCTTTTAACCCCCTAAATGCTGCAGTACCGTGCATTGCACACAGTTGCAGGGTGGTTGCAGTGTACCATCCTTCACTTGAACGCGACAGGGGTTATAACACCTGCGTCAGCCACTGAGGAAGGCATTGTGGCTTTGGTATGTGTACACCCCTGGGCGATTCCTTAGCAGCTTAAACTGATTGTAAACAATTACCTTGCAAAACAACCCATTCCGTTTAAAATAGAAATGAAAGGCAATGCGCTCTCATGTCTAGTGTGGTAAGTTTTCAATAGGAATGCAGAGGGACTGGCAGGAACACCTGGGATTTCACACAAAGGAAGCAAAGCAAAGAGAACAGCATATGTTTTCTTACAAGTACATGGCACAGCAGGCACATAACAGGAATATGAAATGTTGGGTTTACATACTCTTTAAAAAGGTGGTTGAGGGGGTGGTAAAAATGCACCCCTAAATGACAGGCATCTCTAAAAGGCAAATATCAGGCACTTCCTGATCATGCTGAAGCTTGCCTCCTGCCCATTCCTATTGGCCAGTGAATCAGCCCATATTATTGGCATGCCAGTAAGAAAGTGTGAAGACAGCAGGTAGCTATAAGCTCCAACAATGCCCAGAAGAGCTTTGCCAGTCAGAACAGTCCAGGATTCAGTCATAATCGCAGGGTTGTAGGGGCAGCTAACTTCTGCGTGTTTTTTTATTGTACTTTTTTTGTAATGTCTTTCTTGGGGGATTCGCTCTCACTTCTGGTTGTGCTACCCGACCAGGAAGTGAGGAGAATCACTCCATAGGGGACACACAAAAAAATATACAGTGGAACATCGGTTTGCGAGTAACGCGGTTAATGAGCGTTTTGCAAAATGAGCACTGTATTTCTAAAAATCCTAACTCGGTTTGCGAGTGTTGTCTTGCAAAATGAGCAGGATTCAGGCCAAAAGCAAGCGGTGTGCAGTACCGCTTTTGGCCTGAGGTGGGGGGCGCTGGAGCCGAACAGCGCCGATATGCGCCGTTCGGAAATGCACGGAAAGGACCGAGGGCAAACCTTGGGAACGGAGTCTTTCCGAGGTTTGCCGAGGTCAGCCGAAGTGTGCTCGGGCCTTTTCGGCCGTTTCCGAGGCTCTCCGGCGCCCCCCTGCCTCTGGCTGCATGCGGTATTGAAGTCAATGCGGAACAAATTATTTTCATTTCCATTGACTTCAATGGGAAAACTCGCTTTGATATGCGAGTACTTTGGATTACGAGCAAACTCCTGGAAAGGATTATGCTCGTAATCCGAGGTTCCACTGTACACTGTTTTAGGATCCATGCACACAGATGGTTTGTGGCACAAATACTGTATGTCCTAGTGTAGCAAAGTCTTTTACCTCTTCCAGTCTAATGAGAACCTTTGAGGCCACAGATCCCTGACATCCTTCAATATGTAGCGGGTTGTGAGGCATAGTGGGTGCAAAGATGGTGAAAGTCATTGGGCGCCAGACACTTCTTGGATGTAAAAGAGGTTTTATTTCTTTTAACAGTGCTTTTTATATTTTGCAAGGGAAAGAGGGTTAGGGCTAGGGCACCCTTAAGTAGTTGCAATTTCAATAGACAGACTCCGAGACTTCAATAGGAGGACAGCTGTGCAGGGAAAGGCCCCAGAAAGGTGCCACTTCTGCACGTGCAGGTTTGCTGTCTCCTATGACAACAGTATATAACAGTTCCTAACACAAAGTTCAACAGTTCTCTCAGCTTCACTACAATGTCCACTTGTAGCTCTTCAGCCCCTTGAGCTCCTGGTTTCTCACTGGACTCTCAGATTCACTGACTCTGAATCCCGTGAATCCCTCAAGGCTTTTGTGGTAGTATCTCCCTCAAGCGCCAGCCACGCTTCCCTGCTGGGTCCCTAGCTTGGCACTCCAGATACCTTTCAAGCTTCACCCCTGCTAACCGTATTCGTCCCTGGCTTGACACACAAGGCTGCTCTGCAAGCATCACCTCTGCTGGTTGGGTCCCTGACTTAATCACCGCCTAAATTTTCCAGATTCTCCACCGTGCCCTTTTGGTGAGAATATGGTTCCGGTACTTGCTTCAGTTACTCAATGTGGTCCCTGGTAAAGGTGGTTGGTCCCTTCGTGGCGACAGCTTCCCTTCTAACTCTGACCTCTGACAAGTTCTCCAGCTGGCAGAACCGTCACTTTTGGTTAGACTGCAAGCCGCAGTCCCAACCCTGCCCTGCCCTCTTACTTCTGGATAGGCCCTCACACAGCCTGGCAGCCAGATGCCCCCAGGATAGGCCCAATCTCTGGCCTAGCAGCCCGGGGCAGTCGACACACGTCCACCCAGATGGCAGTCCGGGTGGTACAGAACATATATCACCTGACTCCACCCGAATATATAGGTTCTCCCAGCAGGCCAAGGGATCCAAGAAATCCCCTGCCCATTGGCTAAGATATTCCCATAACTTGACCTTGAAATGTCCTTCTCACATCTAATGCCACCAAGTACCCGGCCACCTAGTGGCAGAAGAGAAAATTACAAAAAGGCCAAACTTAGGGAGAGATCAATGGATCTCTAACAACTATCTACAGTAGCTACTCCTGACAAGGAATTTGGTGAGGAGCTCCCTGACTAAACCCCAGGGCGCTAAAATGCCTAAAATAAAACAAGTAGAAAGACCCTAATTATTCACAAAAGAAAAAAAAAGTTTGCAAAGGAGCAGCACCGAGGCTAGCAAGCAAGCTCAAAGAAAAAGAGACCTATGGAACACAGTTGTGTCTATGAGACTGTGAAGACCCAAGGGGAGTAGCCCACTACACTGTAATTCACAGTATAGCACTGTGTCTCTCCCTACGCTCTTCCTAGACAGATTTGCCAACTTTCCCTAACCAGCTCCAACACACACTGACAATATGACTGTTGGGTACCCACCATTTTATAGTGGGAGCTGGCTTGTTAATTTCTTCAGATTATTGGGTCTTTCTGTAGATACTCATCTGCCCAAAGGCAAAGGTTATGGGTTCAGGCCTAATTTTCCAGTTTAACATACAACTACAGGCTCTTGTATGACAGTACTATGTGATGTACAAGCTTTATAAAATAAACAAAAAAAATCCTTTGCCTTCCCTGAATGTTATGATAGTTCCAGAATCCCTGCCAGTACTTCCAATAGTACTCGCATTAACCCCTACCACTACATTCAGAATTCCTACAAGTACTTCCAAAGGTACTTGCAAAATCCTTGCCACTGATTTACAGAATTCCTGCCATTACTTTTTAATGATATTCGCATAATCTCTGACAGGACTTTCAATGGCACAAAGGCACTTGCAGCATACCTGCCAGGACTTTCAGAGTTCCCTGAAATGATGGTGGGTGTGTCCTCTGACCAAAAGGCTCCTGCCTTTCTTGACCCTGACTACACTCTGATCTCCTATCCCCACATCGTTGCCATCCTGCTTCTGTGTCCCCCAGGTGGGGAAAACGCAAAGGGCCATGACCTGGTGTAGACCCGCTGAAGACCAGCTAACACTAATGCCCTGTACACACGGTCAGACATTCCGACGACAAAATCAGTCGGATTTTTTCCGACGGATTTTGGCCCAAATTTGTCTTGCATACACACGGTCGCACAAAGTTGTCGGAAAATCCGATTGTTCAGAATGAGGTGACGTACAACACGTACGACGGGACTATAAAGAGGCCAGTAGCCAATAGCTTTCATCTCATAATTTATTCTGAGCTTGCGTGGCACTTTGTCCATCAGAATTGTCTACACACGATCGGAATTTAAACGATCGGATTTTGTTGTCGGAAAATTTTAGATCCAGCTCTCAAACTTTGTGTGTCGGAAAAAGTCCGATGGAGCCCACACGCGATCGGATTTTCCGACAACACAAACCGATCGCACATTCTCCGTCGGAAAGTCCGACCGTGTGTACAGGGCATTAGACTGCACACCTTGGGGAAGCCTAGTCCCCTGGCAGGGATGACACAGGTTACAGTAAGATACAGCCAAGATGCAGGCTACTGGAGACAGTTCCATGCTCAATGAACTTTGTAGCCAAATATGTGAACTCAACATCTTTTCAGTAATGCCTGGCGCCGATCGGCCGGCACCCGGTGATTGGTGGTGTCTGCAGTCAATCACAGCACAGTCAGGGTTGATGGGGCAGGCGGGTGCGCTCCCTACCCCGGCGTGCGGATCAGGTACTAGGTACTTAATCAGGCTCAGGACGGCCAACCTGCCGCAGTATAGCTGTAGTGGGTTGTCCGCAAGCAGTTAAACATCAATTCTGCCTTGGCCTTTCTCAGCAGTTAAAAGACAGATCTGTGTTCCTAACATTCTGAACGAACTGTTCAGGCTAACCACCCAAATTGACCTTCACTAAAGAGAACAAAAGACGGAGAAGATGGAGGCATACCATTTCACCTCAGATCCTGACACTTCACTATCTATATCTTCACCAAGTCCAACACTCTTGACCCCTCAGAATGTGCTAGAGCCCATGCAGCTGGTCCTACCCGGACTTTCCTTGTTCCCATTGACAAGCTAACCTTTGTCTTTATTGTGGGGCTCCGGGCCATTTCCTTTACAATTGTCCAGCATGGCTGTTTAATAGGGAAGATTCCTTCGCTCTCCCTTCGCACTGCATCTATGACTGCCAGATTGAGCTTTTACCTGGCGCTGAGATTCTGTTCACCTGGATCGTCCCTTTATGTGAACCTGAGCAGTCCATTCTAAAAAAAGTATATTAACCACTTCAGCCCCGGACCAATTGGCAGCCAAAGGACCAGGCCCCTTTTTGCAATTCGGCACTGCGTCGCTTTAACTAACAATTGCGCGGTCATGCGACGTGGCTCCAAAATTGGCGTCCTTTTTTTCCCACAAATAGAGCTTTCTTTTGGTGGTATTTGATCGCCCCTGCGGTTTTTATTTTTTGCGCTATAAACAAAAATAGAGCGACAATTTTGAAAAAAATGCAATATTTTTTACTTTTTGCTATAATAAATATCCCCAAAAAATATATAAAAAAACATTTTTTTTCCTCAGTTTAGGCCGATACGTATTCTTCTACATATTTTTGGTAAAAAAAAATCGCAATTAGCGATTATTGATTAGTTTGCGCAAAAGTTATAGCGTTTACAAAATAGGGGATAGTTTTATAGCATTTTTATTAATATTTTTTTTTTTATTAGTAATGGCGGCGATCAGCGATTTTTATTGTGACTGCGACATTTTGGCGGACACATCGGACATTTTTGACACATTTTTGGGACATTTGTCACTTATACAGCAATCACTGCTATTTAAATAGCACTGATTCCTATGTAAAGTTAGGGGGTTAACCACTAGGGGGCGGGGAGGAGTCAGTGTGACGTGTTGTGTTTTTTTTTTACAGTAGGGGGGCGTGGCTGTACGTCTGACGTCATTGATCGGCGTTCCCGATGACAGGGAACCGCCGATCATTGACAGTCAGTGTAGGAAGCGCGGGGAGAGGTTTGTTTACATAGACCTCTCCCCGTTCTTCAGCTCCGTAACCCGATCGCGGGATACCAGCGGCGATCGGGTCCGCTGGTCCCGCGGCCGGGGTCACGGAGCTCCCGACCGGGTCACGAGCGCGCCGCTAGCGGCGCGCGCGCGACCCACAGGCAGGCACATGCACGATCACGTACAGGTACGTGATTCTGCCTGCCCGTGCCATTCTGCTGACGTAAATATGCAGTGGCCGGTCGGGAAGCGGTTAAAGAGAATTTAAAGAAAGGGCTTATCTGCCCTTCCATTTCTCCTGTGGGTGCAGGTATCTTTTATCTAGAGAAATAAGACTTTTCCATACTTCCTTGTTTTGACTCCCACAAGGACCATTAAATACCTCTACCCATGCCACCAGAGCTCTTCCAGAATCTACGATCTGCAAAGAACTTTACCAATTTGGACCTGAGGAAGGCTATAACCTGGTAAAGTTTTGGAAGGAGAAAAGTGGAAGGCTGTAACAGGTTTGGTCACTTTGAGTACCTTTTATAAACTATAAATATATCTCTACACTGGTCTGGTATAGAACTGCTGCAACCCAAATCCTGGAAGGAATAAAATAAACAAAAAATACTAATGGTGCGTTATTCCTTTAAATTAGTAAACTCATGTGCTAAAATAGCAAATTATTGGAGTGAATTGATTTGACACAATCACTCCTATAACTCGTGCTCAAACAATAAATGTAATTAATGTATATACTCTAATCATAAATTCACCACTGTTGATGCAAAAAAAAATAATAATCACAATAAATAATACATTATTCGAAAGATTTTCAGTGTGCCAAAAAAAAAAAGTTATATTGAATCAAGAAACTCAAGTCCATAAAACAAGTCCATACACTTGATGGAAAATGTATATAACAAATTCATGTGTAAATATAATATTTCACTCTGTGTCCACCAGTGAAAAGGTGCTCCGGAGGATGGCCTCTTACCAGATCCAATGCATCCCTACAGAGATCAAAGGAGCTTGTGCAGGAATGACCAGGTGTGTAAGTTTCAAACAGCATATCTTGATATGCTTGCAGGGATAAACGCCACATGTTCAAGGATCATATATAGAAAAGGGAGCAGCCTCATAGTGTAAATCAGCCAACTTTTTTTATTAGATAAAAATGACACTTACATTGAGGGGAAAAAATTCAAGCATGAACTGTATAACTAGCGGAGGTATCAGCCTGCCAACTAGTTCAGATGTCATTAAGTACTCTCCGATCTGATGCGCTTCCACACAACTGTCGTCCACTGGGAAATGGAAAACATTGAGAAACTTTGAGTCCCTTGTGATGCCCTTTGAGCTCATCAATTCACCAATGATGTTTTTAGGGACTTAATTGATGTGTTTGTTGGCAGGTGTAGTACCCTGTAATTGTTGCCCCTCCTCTGGTGATGTAGTTTCATTCATAGTTTCATAGTTAGTAAGGTTGAATAAAGACCTCGGTCCATCCAGTTCAACCTGAGTGAGTGTCTACAATTGTCCCTATCCCTGTACATTGCACACTCACATCAGTCCCTACCCTCAAGGAGCCCACAATCCAATGTCCCTATTCATATACTAGGGCCAATTTTTTTGGACAGAAGCCAATTAACCTACCTGCATGTCTTTGGAATGTGGGAGGAAACCGGAGTACCCAGAGGAAACCCACGCAGGCACAGGGAGAACATGCAAACTCCAGGCAGGTAGTGTCGTGGTTGGGATTCGAACCAGCGACCCTTCTTACTGCTAGGTGAGAGTGCTAACCACTACACCACTGTGCCGCCCCCACAGTGGGTGGAGTATATGTCTTTTTTAATACTAGCTGTGGGTTGGGCCTGTAATTTATTATATGGGCACACAACACCCCTGCCAAACACCATGTAGGTCTGTGTCCTGTATGCAAGCAAGAGAGAGCTCTTTGCAGGACAGGACTGCCAGGAGAAGTAGCAATGGACGTACAGGGAAAAAGGAAGAATTCTTATCACCCCTGACCTTTGCTTAGCAGGTCTGTAGCTTGGTTCAGGTAAGCCTGAGGACCTAAAAATGGGAAACACCCTAACTGTGGAACCATCTGTGGGTATTGACTGATAATACCTGGGAAGATGGTTGGTTTGAATGGCACTGTGTATTATGCCAAGTGTCCTGTCCTGTGATAGTGAATCATGAGGAAGATGTGTTGTTATTTGAACCTGAGTTGATGCAGTAAAGCGTTAAAAATGCTTTTGGACTGGACATACTTTATTCTGGGTGACAGGCCTCAGGCTAGGAATATGTGTGAAGGTGGGATTTGGGCCAGCAGAGTGAGTGACATAAGATGGCAGAGTGTGTCCAAAAAGATAGGTATGTGACTATTCAATCTGAAGAAGGAGTGGGGCAGGACCTGGGCCACATTGGCATGAACTGCTGTCCATTCCAGTTCCCTTACACTTGGCGTAGTCAGCGGCATGGTTTTTGAACATGTGTCAGAGTTCCTGATTGGAATGGAGCCAGGAGGTGAAGTGAATCCAGAGGGGCATGTAAGTGGTATTCAGCTGCACATAATGGAGAGTTGATTAGACATGTGCACTGACAAAAAATTTGTTCGTTATTGTATTCAGTAGCTGGGGCAACAAAATCCAAATTTCCCTGTCCAAACTGTATAAAGTAATTACACTCAGTGGCAAAGCTAGACATGCTTTCACCTGGGGCAAAGACAGTCAGAACCCTGGATGAAGATGCCAAACTGCCGAAAAACTGGTCCCCCATGCTCTTCTGGTCCACTCCAAACTCCTCTGGTCCCCCCAGTGCTCCTCTGGCCCACCCTGTGCTCCTCTGGTCCCCCTAAACTCCTCTACACCCCCGGTGCTCCTCTGGTCCCCCCTGTGCTCCTCTGGTCCCCCCGTGTTCCTCTGGTCCCCCTAAACTCCTCTACACCCCCTGTGCTCCTCTGGTCCCCCCTGTGCTCCTCTGGTCCCCTTGTGTTCCTCTGGTCCCCCTAAACTCCTCTACACCCCCTGTGCTCCTCTGGTCCCCCCGTGTTCCTCTGGTCCCCCTAAACTCCTCTACACCCCCTGTGCTCCTCTGGTCCCCCTGTGTTTCTCTGGTCCCCCTAAACTCCTCTGGTCCCCCTAAATTCCAGGCCCCACCCACCCCCTGTGCTCCTCTGGTCCCCCTAAACTCCCCTACACCCCCTGTGCTCCTCTGGTCCCCCCTGTGTTCCTCTGGTCCCCCCTGTGCTCCTCTGGTCCCCCATGCTCCTCTGGTACTCCCTGTGCTCCACATATTAGTGCCCACCATCAGTGTAACCTTATTTACAACATTTTATAACAGAAAACCTTTTTTTTTCTCAACATCTTCTTTTTTTTTTCATTTGTTTAGCAATTAATAAAAACCCCAGTGGCGATTAAATACCACCAAAAGAATACTCTTATGTATCTAAATAAAATGATAAAAGAAAATTTCATACGAGTACCTTGTTGTATGACCGGGTAATTGTCATTCAAACCTGAAAATTGTCCTGGGCAGGAAGGTGGTAAAAAACGTGCCCAGTAGGCAAACGTTGTACAAAAATGTCTAGCAATAAACAAATGTCTAATCCCTCTCTATTGTATCCAGAACTAGAAAAAGTGTTACCTTTAGTAATACATTCATTTGTTCACATGAGACTTTGTATGTAAGGACTTGTGATGGAGAAAACTGAGGGACTCCTAGTCAGGTAATAGAGAAGATACATATAGAGAGGATACATCTAGAGAGGATACATCTAGAGAGGATACATATAGAGAGGATACATATAGAGAAGATACATATAGAGGATACATATAGAGAGGATACATATAGAGAGGATACATATAGAGAAGATACATATAGAGAAGATACATATAGAGAGGATACATATAGAGAAGATACATCTAGAGAGGATACATCTAGCGAACTTACATATAGAGAAGATACATATAGAGAGGATACATCTAGAGAAGATACATATATAGAAAATATTAGAAAAAGTGTTACCTTTAGTAATACATTAATTTGTTCACATTAGACTTTGTATGTAAGGACTTGTGACGGAGAAGACTGAGGGACTCCTAGTCAGGTAATAGAGAAGATACATATAGAGAGGATACATATAAAGAGGATACATCTAGAGAGGATACATATAGAGAGGATACATATAGAGAGGATACATATAGAGAAGATACATATAGAGAGGATACATATAGAGAAAATACATCTAGAGAGGATACATAAATGGAGGATACATAGAGAGGATACATATAGAGAAGATACATCTAGAGAGGATACATATAGAGAGGATACATATAGAGAAGATACATATAGAGAAGGTACATATAGAGAAGACACATATAGAGAGGATACATATAGAGAAGATACATATAGAGAGGGTACATATAGAGAGGATACATATAGAGAAGATACATATAGAGAGGATACGTGTAGAGAAGATACATATAGAGGATACATATAGATAAGATACATATAGAGGATACATATAGAGAAGATACATATAGAGGATACATATAGAGAGGATACATATAGAGAGGATAAATATAGAGAAGATACATATAGAGAATATACATATAGAGGATACATATAGAGAAGATACATATAGAGAAGATACATATAGAGGATACATATAGAGAGGATACATATAGAGAGGATACATATAGAGAGGATACATCTAGAGAAGATACATATAGAGAGCATACATATAGAGAGCAAACATATATAGAGGATACATATAGAGAAGAAACATATAGAGAGGATACATATAGAGAAGATACATATAGAGAGGATACATATAGAGAAGATACATATAGAGAAGATACATATAGAGGATACATATAGAGAGGATACATATAGAGAAGATACATATAGAGAGGATACATATAGAGAGGATACATATAGAGAAGATACATATAGAGGATACATATAGAGAAGATACACATAGAGGATACATATAGAGAGGATACATATAGAAAAGATACATATAGAGAATATACACATAGAGGATACATATAGAGAGGATACATATAGAGAATATACATATAGAGGATACATATATAGAAGATACATATAGAGAAGATACATATAGAAGATATATGTAGAGAGGATACATATAGAAGATACATATAGAGAGGATACATATAGAGAGAATACATATAGAGAAGATACATATAGAGAGGATACATATAGAGAAGATACATATAGAGGATACATATAGAGAGGATACATATAGAGAAGATGCATATAGAGAAGATACATATAGAGAGGATACATATAGAGAAGATACATCTAGAGAGGATACATCTAGCGAACTTACATATAGAGAAGATACATATAGAGAGGATACATCTAGAGAAGATACATATATAGAAAATATTAGAAAAAGTGTTACCTTTAGTAATACATTAATTTGTTCACATTAGACTTTGTATGTAAGGACTTGTGACGGAGAAGACTGAGGGACTCCTAGTCAGGTAATAGAGAAGATACATATAGAGAGGATACATATACAGAGGATACATATAGAGAGGATACATATATAGAGAGGATACATATAGAGAGGATACATATAGAGAATATACATATAGAGAAGATACATATAGAGAGGATACATCTAGAGAAGATACATCTAGAGAGGATACATCTAGAGAAGATACATCTAGAGAGGATACATATAGAGAAGATACATATAGAGAGGATACATATAGAGAAAATACATCTAGAGAGGTTACATAAATGGAGGATACATATAGAGAGGATACATATAGAGAAGATACATCTAGAGAGGATACATATAGAGATGATACATATAGAGAAGATACATATAGAGAAGATCAGTGTTGGTCATCTTACTTTAAAAAAGTAATTAGTTAAGTTACAAATTACTTCTCCCAAAAAGTAATTGCGTTAGTAACTCAGTTACTACATTGGAAAAGTAATTAGTTACGCAGCAAAGTAACTGACTTTTTTTTTTTTAAATATTCTATGTGTGTAACTAAGGGGCGGGTCTAGTATTACTGTAACCAAGGGGCGCATTTATTATTATTGTTATATATCGTGTAACCAAGGGGCTGCTCTATTATTACTCTTACCAAGGGGCAGATCTGTTATAGCGTGTAAGCAAGTGGCGGGTCTATAATTATTATATCGTGTAAGGGGGCGGATGGCTACAGAAGAGAGCGAATGTTAAATTAATGGGCAGAGCTCGATTTATAACAATAATAATAAATGCACCCCTTGGTTACAGTAATACTAGACCCGCCCCTTACTTACACGATAGACGCCCCTTGCAGAGTAGCACGAGTATCAAGAGCGTGCGGCATCGCCTCATACAATTACATGTTAACTGCGCCTGCGCGGTGTAGAGTTCACTCAGAGCTGTTTAGGTTCGGCAATTTTCGGAAACGCCGTAGGCCTTCGTACTGCGCAAGCCCTGCGCCTGCGCAGTACAGGGGGTCCTTATCCAGCGGGGGAACTTTTTCGGCAGGACACCGGAATTACACTACTGCCATCTAGTGGCGGTAGATGTAATTGGGGTAACTAAGCCAAAGTAATGGGAACTGAGTTACCATGAGGGGAAAAGTAATCAGTTAGATTACTAGTTACCCTCTAAAGTAACTGCGTTAGGTAACTTAGTTTATTTTAACTCAGTTACTTACATCACTGGAGAAGATACATATAGAGAAGATACATATAGAGAGGATACATATAGAGGAGATACATATAGAGAGGATACATATAGAGAAGATACATATAGAGAGGATACATATAGAGAAGATACATATAGAGAGGATACATATAGAGAAGATACATATAGAGAGGATACGTGTAGAGAAGATACATATAGAGAGGATACATATAGAGAAGATACATATAGAGAGGATACATATAGAGAGGATACATATAGAGAGGATACATATAGAGAAGATACATATAGAGAAGATACATATAGAGAGGATACATATAGAGAAGATACATATAGAGAAGATACATATAGAGAGGATACATATAGAGAAGATACATATAGAGAGGATACATATAGAGAAGATACATATAGAGAAGATACATATAGAGGATACATATAGAGAGGATAAATATAGAGAAGATACATGTAGAGAGGATACATATATAGTGAGGATACATATAGAGAAGATACATATAGAAGATACATATAGAGAAGATACATATAGAGGATACATATAGAGAAGATACATATAGAAGATACATATAGAGAGGATACATATAGAAGATACATATAGAGAGGATACATCTAGAGAAGATACATATAGAGAAGATACATATAGAGAGGATACATATAGAGAGGATACATATAGAGAAGATACATATAGAGAATATACATATAGAGGATACATATAGAGAAGATACATATAGAGAATATACATATAGAGGATACATATAGAGAATATACATATAGAGGATACATATAGAGAAGATACATATAGAGAGGTTCCATATAGAAGATACATATAGAGAGGATACATATAGAGAGGATACATATAGAGAAGATACATATAGAGAAGATACATATAGAGAGGATACATATAGAGAAGATACATATAGAGAGGATACATATAGAGAAGATACATATAGAGAAGATACATATAGAGGATACATATAGAGAGGATAAATATAGAGAAGATACATGTAGAGAGGATACATATATAGTGAGGATACATATAGAGAAGATACATATAGAAGATACATATAGAGAGGATACATATAGAGAGGATACATATAGAGCATATACATATAGAGAAGATACATATAGAGGATACATATAGAGGATACATATAGAGAAGATACATATAGAGAAGATACATATAGAAGATACATATAGAGAGGATACATATAGAAGATACATATAGCGAGGATACATCTAGAGAAGATACATATAGAGAAGATACATATAGAGAGGATACATATAGAGAGGATACATATAGAGAAGATACATATAGAGAATATACATATAGAGGATACATATAGAGAATATACATATAGAGGATACATATAGAGAATATACATATAGAGGATACATATAGAGAAGATACATATAGAGAAGATACATATAGAGAGGTTCCATATAGAAGATACATATAGAGAATATACATATAGAGGATACATATAGAGAATATACATATAGAGGATACATATAGAGAAGATACATATAGAGAAGATACATATAGAGAGGTTCCATATAGAAGATACATATAGAGAGGATACATATAGAGAGGATACATATAGAGAAGATACATATAGAGAATATACATACAGAGAGGATACATATAGAGAAGATACATATAGAGGATACATATAGAGAGTATACATATAGAGAGGATACATCTAGAGAAGATACATATAGAGAGGATGCATCTAGAGAAGATACATATAGAGAGGATGCATAAGGAATATTTAATGTGCTCACTGAGGTCTTCTCCAACAATGTGTCTAGAGACTCCGCCCCTCTGCTCAGACCCCGCCCCCTTACTGCTAGGCTCCCTCTGGGATAGCCACTCACGTGACTGGCACCGGAGTTGTGCTGCGACTGAACATGGAAGAAAAGATGGAGTTAGAAGAGCCCCACATATCTCTACCGGATAGGGAGGAGGGCGGCTCACCGGAGGGGGATACCGACGAAGAATATGACAGCTTAACAGACGTTGGAGAAGACGAGGTTTGCTAGCAGGGAACGGGCGGAGAGAGGGGGGATGGACGTTACTGGGTGATTCTATGGTTGCTAGGAAACCAAGCACGCTGTACACAATAGAAGTGACACCATGCTGTATATACACAGTGCTGGCCATAGAAGTGACACCATGCTGTATATACACAGTGCTGGCCATAGAAGTGACACCATGCTGTATATACACAGTGCTGGCCATAGAGGTGACACCGTGCTGGTGACACCGTGCTGTACATACACAGTGCTGACCATAGAGGTGACACCGTGCTGTATATACACAGTACTGACCATAGAGGTGACACTGTGCTGTATTATATATATATATATATATATATATATATATATATATATATATATACACACACAGTGCTGACCATAGAGGTGACACCGTGCTGTATTATATATAAACAGTGCTGACCATAGAGGTGACACCGTGCTGTATTATATATAAACAGTGCTGACCATAGAGGTGACACCGTGCTGTACATACACAGTGCTGACCATAGAGGTGACACCGTGCTGTACATACACAGTGCTGACCATAGAGGTGACACCGTGCTGAATTATATATACACTTTGCTGACCATAGAGGTGACACTGTGCTGTATATACACAGTACTGACCATAGAGGTGACACCGTGCTGTATATACACAGTACTGACCATAGAGGTGACACCGTGCTGTACATACACAGTACTGACCATAGAGGTGACACTGTGCTGTACATACACAGTACTGACCATAGAGGTGACACCGTGCTGTACATACACAGTACTGACCATAGAGGTGACACTGTGCTGTACATACACAGTACTGACCATAGAGGTGACACCGTGCTGTACATACACAGTACTGACCATAGAGGTGACACTGTGCTGTATTATATATATATATATATATATATACACACACAGTGCTGACCATAGAGGTGACACTGTGCTTTATTATATATAAACAGTGCTGACCATAGAGATGACACCGTGCTGTATTATATATATTCACAGTGCTGACCATAGAGGTGACACTGTGCTTTATTATATATACACAGTGCTGACCATAGAGATGACACCGTGCTGTATTATATATATTCACAGTGCTGACCATAGAGGTGACACAGTGCTGTATATACACAGTGCTGACCATAGAGGTGACACCATGCTGTATATACACAGTACTGACCATAGAGGTGACACAGTGCTGTATATACACAGTGCTGACCATAGAGGTGACACAGTGCTGTATATACACAGTACTGACCATAGAGGTGACACAGTGCTGTATATACACAGTGCTGACCATAGAGGTGACACAGTGCTGTATATACACAGTGCTGACCATAGAGGTGACACAGTGCTGTATATACACAGTACTGACCATAGAGGTGACACCATGCTGACCATAGAGGTGACACCGTGCTGTACATACACAGTGCTGACCATAGAGGTGACACCATGCTGTACATACACAGTGCTGACCATAGAGGTGACACCGTGCTGTACATACACAGTGCTGACCATAGAGGTGACACCATGCTGTATATACACAGTACTGACCATAGAGGTGACACCGTGCTGTACATACACAGTGCTGACCATAGAGGTGACACCATGCTGTACATACACAGTGCTGACCATAGAGGTGACACCATGCTGTATATACACAGTACTGACCATAGAGGTGACACAGTGCTGTACATACACAGTGCTGACCATAGAGGTGACACCATGCTGTATATACACAGTACTGACCATAGAGGTGACACCATGCTGTATATACACAGTACTGACCAAAGAGGTGACACCATGCTGTATATACACAGTACTGACCATAGAGGTGACACCGTGCTGTATATACACAGTACTGACTATAGAGGTGACACCGTGCTGTATATACACAGTACTGACCATAGAGATGACATCGTGCTGACCATAGAGGTGACACCGTGCTGTACATACACAGTGCTGACCATAGAGGTGTCACAGTGCTGTATTATATATACACAGTGCTGCCCATAGAGGTGACACCGTGCTGTATTATATTTACACAGTGCTGACCATAGAGGTGACACCGTGCTGTATATACACAGTACTGACCATAGAGGTGACACCGTGCTGTATTATAAATATATATATATATATATATATATATATATATATATATATATATATATATACATACACACACACAGTGCTGACCATAGAGGTGACACCGTGCTTTATTATATATACACAGTGCTGACCATAGAGATGACAGCGTGCTTTATTATATATACACAGTGCTGACCATAGAGGTGACACCGTGCTGAATTATATATACACTGTGCTGACCATAGAGGTGACACCGTGCTGTATATACCCAGTGCTGACCATAGAGGTGACACCATGCTGTATATACACAGTACTGACCATAGAGGTGACACCGTGCTGTACATACACAGTGCTGACCATAGAGGTGACACCATGCTGTATATACACAGTACTGACCATAGAGGTGACACCATGCTGTATATACACAGTACTGACCATAGAGGTGACACCGTGCTGTACATACACAGTGCTGACCATAGAGGTGACACCATGCTGTACATACACAGTGCTGACCATAGAGGTGACACCATGCTGTATATACACAGTACTGACCATAGAGGTGACACCGTGCTGTACATACACAGTGCTGACCATAGAGGTGACACCATGCTGTACATACACAGTGCTGACCATAGAGGTGACACCATGCTGTATATACACAGTACTGACCATAGAGGTGACACCATGCTGTATATACACAGTACTGACCATAGAGGTGACACCATGCTGTATATACACAGTACTGACCATAGAGGTGACACCGTGCTGTATTCTATATAAACAGTGCTGACCATAGAGATGACACTGTGCTTTATTATATATACACAGTGCTGACCATAGAGGTGACACTGTGCTGTATATACACAGTACTGACCATAGAGGTGACACCGTGCTGTATATACACAGTACTGACCATAGAGGTGACACCGTGCTGTATATACACAGTGCTGACCATAGAGGTGTCACCGTGCTGTATATACACAGTACTGACCATAGAGGTGACACCGTGCTGTATATACACAGTACTGACCATAGAGGTGACACCGTGCTGTATATACACAGTGCTGACCATAGAGGTGTCACCGTGCTGTATATACACAATACTGACCATAAAGGTGACACCGTGCTGTATTCTATATAAACAGTGCTGACCATAGAGATGACACTGTGCTTTATTATATATACACAGTGCTGACCATAGAGATGACAGCGTGCTGCATTATATATATTCACAGTGCTGACCATAGAAGTGACACCATGCTGTATTATATATAAAATGAGAAAAAAAGTGCAGCGCTCAAAAATAGTGAATGAATACCTATACCTATGATGGTGAAATATAAATGGTGACAAACCTAATTGTGAAACCAAAAAATGTGTTTAACCAAAATTAATCATATATAACAGAGTATATATAGTGAAATGATACATGTACATGTGATGAATTAATAGTGCATAAAAAATTCAAATTAAGTCCGTAGCAGCAAATGGTAGACTCTACTTAATGTTCTCCCAAAATAAACTTTTAAACCGTGATAAGAGGTATCCTAAACGATGTTCAAAATTGACCACGCAGTTCCCATCATCAAATCATAAAGTGTGAAATGGAGGCTTACCAGATTCCTCGTCTTTTAAAGCATGTATCCAATCCCATCAGTCAGGGTCCTCCAGGTTCCGGTATCTCCCCTCACAGCGATCAAACCGACATCCCAGAGAGTCATCAAAAAGATAGAAGAAAACACCTCCAAATCGTGTGGTATGATAAAATAAATGGCTCCTTTATTATGGCTCAACCGAGCAGTGAATATCAATATACAGCATGTGCATAAACAGCCTAGCAAACGCTAGTCAGCTCTAACAAAAACTAGCTACGCTGTAGCAGAGAGAAAAAAAAACTCCTTCACTTGGAGTTTGAAAAGCGATCGCGCATGCGCAGGACGTGTGGGCGTGGTTACCCGACGATCGTTTCGTCACAACGTGACGTCATCAGGGGTACGCCCACACCTCTGCGCTGTTCATTCATATAGCAGCCTAATGCCAGATGCAGCGGCGCCATAGGTTAAGACAGCAGCCAATCTAAAACGGCCAAAAACGTATCAAGGCCACATTGTAACTATGCCCAAGACGGAGAAACCAGCATATTACATCCAGGGAGATATTTACAGCGGACAAAGTTTTAATTAAGCCCCACTGGATACTGGATGCAGAATACTGAAAACGACTCTTGGATGTTAAACTAAAAACTAAAATAAAATCAATATGGGAGCATTTTTAAACGGCCCATATATCACCATCTAGTGGTTACAATAATTAATACATTCCATGTCAAATGCCTATGCGGGCTATGAAATGCCATAGGAATACATATTAATGTTTGAGATAAAAGATAAAAAATTAAAATTAAAATAGAAAAATTACAGCCCGCACCTAGAACACCATTCTGCATCACCTTTAACAGATGTCTGACATATGAGTCGCATGCATTTTCTTATGGTTACTATAGAGCTAGCTAACATACAGTACTAGATTCGTATAGACAACATTGAACGTCTAATAATTAATCAACATAAAAAATGAAAGTTAAAAAATCAAGGCAAATTATTTTGCATATAAAATAAATATCTAATCAGACATGGATTCATACATTTGGATCAAAAGAATCCATAAGCAATAGCCAAAAACCACCGCCCAACTTCAGTCAGATAAAAAAATATACCAGAGCACAAACGCCATGACCAAAAAATGGGAAGGGGACATCAACTATTATTGATGAAACAGTTGATGTCCCATTCCACATTAAGGCCCCCGGGGACGTGGGAACCCAATTTGTATATCCAATTGGTTTCGGCCCGCAAAATGGAACGCTTCCCGTTACTGCCCCTCACATCCCAAAAGCTTGTCCTGACAATTTGGATGTTAGAGCAAATAGTAACAAAAAAGTGTCACAAACAGAACTCAATCGTTTTTGTAAAGGGGCTGTAATATCAGTGATTTTTACCAGTCTCATGTAATGTGTCTCCATTCAAATTTTGTGTAACTTGAGGGGCAGTAACGGGAAGCGTTCCATTTCGTGGGCCGAAACCAATTGGATATACAAATTGGGTTCCCACGTCCCCGGGGGCCTTAACGTGGAATGGGACATCAACTGTTTCATCAATAATAGTTGATGTCCCCTTCCCATTTTTTGGTCATGGCGTTTGTGCTCTGGTATATTTTTTTATCTGACTGAAGTCCTCAATCACCTGTAGCTATAAACATTGTGGAACAATTATTTGAAGACTAGGGAGATGAATGGAGACACATTACATGAGACTGCTAAAAATCACTGATATTACAGCCCCTTTACAAAAACGATTGAGTTCTGTTTGTGACACTTTTTTGTTACTATTTGCTCTAACATCCAAATTTTCAGGACAAGCTTTTGGGATGTGCCCCCTTGTTCAATTTCTAATACACAACGTTTTAGCAGAATGTTAATAAGTCAATCCCTGAGGGGGAAAAAATGCTGCAAATTTACAAAATGACAGGACAAAAACAAAAAATGTATTTACGCAGACACACCATTAAGGAACATAAGGAAGATGATTTCTACACACCTGTGGGACATTATACTGCATCATCTCACAACAAGACCACACTATGGAAGACGTGAATGTTTTGGTTCTTAGGCCCGGTTCAGACTGCTGCGGTGCGGGGAGATCGCATATGATTCGCACCGCACTGCAGTTCAAATCATATGCGATCTCTGTGCGATGCAAATTCAGCCATACAGATAGTATGGCTGAATTTGCATCGCATTCGGCCCAAAATCGAACAGGACCCTTTTTTTCGGACCGCAGCAGAATCGAATCACATGGTGTTCTCACCATGCGATCCTATTCCTGTCCGAGTTTGCAGATCGCACTGCGATATGTGAGCTGCTATGGGGGTGTCATTAACATTTCATTGACACTCCCAGCAGCTCGCATAGGGCAGTGTGAACTGCCTGCGAGAGACATGCGGTGCGGGAACCCGCAGTAGATTCGCAGCGCTCCCGCACCGCAGCAGTGTGAACCGGGCCTCAAAGGGAACTTCCAAACTTCTGTAACATTTGAACTAAGGCAGGCCATAGATTATGCAATTTTCTTTTCCTCCATCATGGGTGTAAGGAAAGAAAAATGTTTGATTCTCCCATCAACACAATCAGTGTTGATGGGGGAATCCCTCGTGTAGTGCTACTGTGTTCTGCTGGCAGGAAGCTATAGCCAGCAGCACTAATCTTTTGGGAAACACCTGACTGGCTTGTTGCTCACAAGTCAATCGGTAGATCAACTTGTGTACAACCAGGGTGCCCATACATGGACCGAAATCTGGCCAGTCCCTCCTGAACTGGTCGAATATCTATCCATGTATGACTGACCTAAAAAATAATTCTATTTGACACAACAGATAAGAAACTAGACGTAGACCTATCCAACAGTATTATGACCCTTCTCACCTCTGTGACTCTTCACCCTCCCATTCCCTGTTATGATGGGTTGCAAATCTTTGATTATCTTTCTTATCCATTCTAGTGGTGGATTGTATGTGGTTACTAGAGGTACACGATTATTTTTTTTTCTCTTTGTATTGGAGGAGGATTTTCTCTTTCGCTTCTCAAGGCCGTGTTTATGCTGTTGTTGATGGTTTTGGCCTTGAAACCTTTCTTATGGAAGGAGTCTGCTAGTGTTCTGAGATGTTTATTTCTGTCTTCTGGGTCTGAGCATATTTAGTCATATCCGAAGAAAAAACAAGGAGAGAGGTGCCTCTGAGTGTAGACGTTTATAACTTTTTAATGGTACATAAGGTAAAAAACTCACATTTAAGTGGAAAATATAGGCATGTGGGTCCCAACAAGGGTAAGTCCTGGTGTGGACGGTCCTTCTTTCCCGGTCGTGAGGTGCAAGGGGGAAGATGGAACCAGCAGATGACATCACACTTTATGCAACGTGTTTCTTAAGCTTGCGCGCTACGTTCCAACGCAAGCCGTGCTCCTTTTTCAAAGTCTGCTTTTTGAAAAAGGAGCCCGGCTTGCCGTAGTATCGCAGCGTGCATGCTCAAGAAACGTGTCGCATAACACGTGACGTCATCTGCTGGTTCCATCTTCTGCCTCACGCCTCGCTTTGAGTCCCGCCATCAGAGCCGGCTCTTCCTCCACAGCGGTGGACTCTATCCAGTCAACGCCCCGAGCGTGAAGGACCAGGAAAGCAGGACCATCCACACCAGGACCCTTGTTGGGACCCACATGCCTATATTTTCCACTTAAATGTGAGTTTTTTACCTTCTGTACCATTAAAAAGTTATAAACGTCTACACTCAGAGGCACCTCTCTCCTTGTTTTTGTAGTACCTTTGGAAATTGGTTTCTGTTCCCATATGTTGGCAGCCCTGAGTGTTCTGGACTCCCTATTCTCCATATGTCATTGACCACCTAATATAGACTGTGTAACCCATGACAGACTGTGTTGCTATTGGGATACTTATGATTTTAGATTTTTGTGCCTTTAGTTGTGTTTGATCATATCCGAAGGCCTGGTTGTGTATGATGCCCAGTTTGGTAAAGCTTGTCCTGAAAATTTGGATGTTAAAGCGGTTCTGCACCCATTTCATTTAGTAAATCTCTTTGCCTTCCAAATCAGGCAAAGAGTACTAAATGAAATGTTTTTTTTTTTTTTTTTTTTTACTTACCTTGTAATTGATGACTTCCGGTCTTCTCTCTCTCTTCGGCGGCGGGCGGGGTCTCTGCGTCGATCGTCGTCACGCCGCACTGTCTCCTGGGATCTGGTGTCATTGATCCCAGGAGTCAGTGCGGGCATCTTCCGAAATCTCGCGAGATTTCGGCCACATCTTCCGAAATCTCCCGAGATTTCGGCCACATCTGCCGAAATCTCGTGAGATGTCGGCAGATGTGCTGTTACTGCGCACGCGCGAGTAACGGCGGTGCATGCTGGGCCATCTAAAGTTCCTGTGGGTGTTTCACATGCCCACAGGCAAGATGGCCCCCAGCACAAAAGAAGAAGACGAGGAACTTCATCGGACGAAAACCGGCGGCGATCGAGATGGAAGATGGAACAGGTGAGTCCCCCAATAAAGGTAAGCATCCTTTATATTCCGTCCCAAAAAAAAAAAAATTTTTACAGAGTGCATAACCGCTTTAATGCAAATAAAAAAAGTATCACAAACCGTACTTTTTTCTTTTTTTTTTTAACAAATGCACGGCTACAATCACCTCAAGCCCCTTTACAAATCAATGCTCCCACATTTGTGCTCCCTACATCCCCCTTAATAACTAGTGACACATTTTGTATATCTCTCAGCAAAATCCAGTATAAAAAAGGGGGAAAAAGACAAAAAGTAAAAGGGACAGGTGTAAATGAAAGAAATCAAGGCATAGAACTACTAGACAGTCTAAAGTCTGAGTAAGCACCCAAGCAAGGTAAAACAGACTACTGTCTACAAGGGTCCTCAAGGGCTGTGCTATAAGTGTCAAATGGCCCCTAGGCCATAGGTTGGGCACCAGGGAATTAATGTCTACTCAACTGTGTCTGATTATTTTTCATGGTCATGTGGGACAGTGTCCTGTGTCTGATTTGTTGGGGGAGGCAGGAGGTAAATAACCTTGGGGTGAAAAAATGTATAAATCCGACTTTAGCATGGGGTTCTTTTATATCAAAGCTGCTAATGTGGGAAAAATCATAAAAAGGATTTCTAGTTAAAACTTTTTTATGTGGTTTTTGCTTAAAGTTTCTACTTGTATGATTATTTGCATTCTAATGCAGTATTTTATTTTGCTTGTGTTTTTTTTATCAGGTCATAGATGAGCTCCCAGATTCTGTTATTTCGTGTTTGCAGTTTCTCAAACAAAGAAATGAAAACGCAGAGAAACAAATTCAGCAAGATTTGGAATACGAATCTTGGAAATGTGATCACATAACAGGTGCCTAATATTATGTATTTAATATTTTTATTATTCTTGTACATGTCATTATAAGCTGGTTCTATCAAATTGTTTTAGATGGTAATCTTTTTTTTTTTTAAATACAGTAGAAAATTGAACTTGACATTAAACCTAAATTCAGTGTGCACTCCACTGAAAGATGAAAAAGATGAAAAGTAATCTCTAGTGAATGCAGAATCTGTCATTTAAGTATCAGTTCCTTGGGGTCAACTGAATCTATGGGGGATCCTTGCCACATTCAGTGTAAAGCTGGCCATAGATGGTTTGAATCTCAGCCGGTTCAGCAGGAACCAGCCAAGATTCGAACCATGTATTGGCAAGCTGAATGTATGCAAGTTGATCGATCTATCAATGTGGGTACAACCAGCCTGCTGGATTCTACATGTGATTATTGCAAGCGGCTCTTATAGCCACTGTAAATAATTACTGTGTTCTCACGGCAGAGAGTTTTCCCCCACCTCCCGCCGGGAGAACACAATGGCTCTGTGGGATGGATTCCCCTGTCAACACTGTCTGTGTTGATGGGGGAATCAAGTGATTATGGGTTGTAGGGAAGAAAATCGCTCTGTCTGTAGCCTGCCTTCTGAAAGTGAGTGTAAAGGCTGAAGTTTTTTTTACCTTAATGCATTCTCTGAAGTAAGGTAATAAACCTTCTGTATACAACTCTCCCAGCCTCCCACCTTATACTTACTTGAGCACAATCTAAATCCAGCAAAGAGCAGCATTTCTCCCCATTGGCTCAGACACAGGGAACTATTCTTTACACTGGTCACCAGTATAAGATGTATTTTTCTCACTAGCTCTAAATTAGTTGGTTTTATCAGGGGTTCCCTGAGACCTGAAAATTATTTCAAGCGTTTCTCTGGGGTAAAAAGGATGTGGAGGTCGGCTTTAGAGCTCTGTGTGGATTTACTTTCCTGCTTAGTGATTCAAGACTGGAGCAGGTGGAAGCGAGACAGTGACAGGACACTGAAAAGGACAAGACTTGTGCCCGAGTCCTCCTACCTGAGCAATTTTCTGCTCGAAGCTCTAAAACGCTCAACAAGCCAAATCTCATTAACTTCAATGGCCCTTGTCAGTGCTCGACGAATACCGTGCACCTGGTCGCATTGGCGACTAGAATTAGCGACCTGGCGCCTGGGGCAGCACAGCTGGGGGTATCCTGTCTCCATAGTGCGCCCCCCCCCCCCCCCGCGCGCAATGGGCCGCGCCGGCCGGTAATTTAGGCCCCGGCTTTGCGGCCTTGTGCAGTCCTATGGTACCTTCTAGAATCTGGCGCCCTCTTGTGGTGGCCGTTGGTATGACACCCAGCAATGCTAATGGATCAATTTTGTTTTCACTGCCTGCCTAACTCCTTCACTTAGAACCCCCAAACATTATATATATATTTTTTTCTAAAACCCTAGAGAATAAAATGGTTGGCGTTGCAATACTTTCTGTCACACCGTATTTGCACAGCAGACTTACAAGCGGACTTTTTTGGGAAAAAAAAAAAACTTTTTTTAATTAAAAAATAAAACAGTAAAGTTTTCCCAATATTTTTTAATATTGTGAAAGATAATGTTACAGCGAGTAAATTGATACCAAATATGTCTCGCTTCAAAATTTTGCCCGCTCGTGGAATGGCGACAAACTTTTACCCTTTAAAATCTCCATAGGTGAAGTTTAAAAAATTCTACAGGTTGCATGTTTTGAGTTACAGAGGATGTCTAGAGCTAGAATAACTGCTCTCGCTCTACCGATCACGGCAATACCTCACATGTGTGGTTTGAACACCGTTTTCATGTGCTGGCCCTACTCTTCTGCAAACAAGCTCGGCAGGACGGGCGCGTTTAAAATTATTTTTTTTTTCTTTATTTTAACTTTCACTGTTCTTTTGAAAAAAAAATTGTGTCACTTTTATTCCTATTACAAGGAATGTAAACATCCCTTGCAATATAAAAAAGCATGACAGGGCCTCTTAAATATGAGCTCTGGGGGTCAAAAAGACCTCGGATCTCATATTTACACTAAAATGCAAAAAAAAAAAATTGCCATTTAAAAAAAAAAAAAATAAAATGTCCCTTTTTAAGAGCTATGGGCAGAAGTGACGATTTGAAGTCGCTTCTGCCCTGCAATGACTTGGAGACAGGCGGGGGGCCATCTTCCCCTCGCTTGTCTCCATGTCGTAAAAAAAAAAAAAAAAAAAGAAAACCTGGCTCCTAACTTTTTTAGCTGGCTCCTAGATTCCAAGCAAATTTGTCAAGCCCTGGCCCTTGTTCACATGTGAGAGTTCTGTCACCTGAAGAAAAACGTTTGTCGCTCAAAAAAGTACAAGAGCTTCTTTTTGGCAGGCAGATGTGCCCCATAGACTTCAACAGTAATTCCTGAGAATGTGTGTTTTACCAGCGTTTTGTCACCCTTTTTCCACCCCTAAACTCCTCCACCTCTCCTTTCCTAGTGCTTTCTATTAGCTAAATAAAAATGCCTGAAGCTGTAAAACACTTGTAATATGCTTCTAAAATGCGTGTAATACACGTCTAAGGGTCCATGCACACTGGCTTAAAAATCACTGCTTTCACATGGGTTTTGTGTTTTGCCTGTAGAAAGCAGCTCAATGTTATCCTAAGTGTCCATGCATATTAGGACCTTTAGAGGAGTATTTTGAGCCCAACGTTTAGAGGCATAAAAAAAAAAAACCTTCTGGATTGGAGCTTTGTGGCAGAACAAATGCTAAACATTCCTAAACTCGCCTAAACATTTGTACAAACATGCTGTATATGAGCATTTTTTCTGCCAATGGAACAGTGAGTTTTTTTTAAACCCAGTGTACATGGAGCCACTCAAAAACTCTCAAATAAAAACACCTGAAAGTTGCTCCGTTTACGGTGTTAATGCAGCCTTAGGCTTGATTCACACTAATGCGTTTTTTGATGCTTTTTGCATTTTGCAGAAATGCAGGGAATTTTTTTAACATGGGTTCCTATGGAACACAATCACATCAATTTTTTTTGTGCCTCTGCGTATCTGGAAAGGCTCGGGGACTTTTTTCCCTGCAAAATGCAGCTTTTTGCATGTAATAGACTTTAATGTACCCGCATCCAAAATGCAAGTACTGCATTTTTACCGTGATTTTACAGCGATTTTGCCGCGATTCACATTTTGCGATTTGTCTCTCTCTCTTTTTTTTTTTTACATTCACTGTATATAGCTGGTTGCTAAGGAGCTGGTCGGGAAGCGTCCGTAGCAATGGATGAGTCATCAGCTGTCAGCGGGCTAACCCGCTGCACAGCTAAATGTAAAAAAAATTGCCGGCTAAAAAAAATCACGAAACATACGGCGTGGGTGTCCTGAACCACACGAGACTGCATGCCCTCAACATGGGGAGGGTGCTTTGGGGCAGGGGGTGCTCTGCGCCCCCCACCCAAGAGCACCTTGCCCCCATGTTGATGGGGACAAGGGCCTCTTCCCAACAACTCTGGCCCCTAGATCCCGCCCTAGATCCCGCCCCCCCATGTGAATGGGTATCGGGTACATTGTACCCCTACCCATTCACCAAAAAAGCAGTGAAATGTAAAAAAAACAAGAACCGGATTTTGACAAGTCCTTTTTTAAAAAAAATCTCTCTGAGCCTTCTTCTCCCCGAGCTATCTTCTCCCGCTACCGTGACATCTTTTTTTGAGCTGTCTTCACCCGCCTCCATCTTCCTCTGGAGTTTTCTTCTCCCGAGCCGCTGTCTTCTTCCTTGCCGCCGGTTACCCGCTAAAAACAAAAAAGTCCACTTTTGTTCTGGTGCTGTCTTCCTCCATTGTGAGTGGGTGGGCTATCTGAGTGACATCATTGGATCGCCACGCCCCATGGCTACATAAGAGATGTCAGACAGCAGGGGACGTCACAACGGAGGAAGACGGCATCAGGACAAGATCAGACTTTTTTGTTTTTAGCTGGTTACCAGCGGCTCTGGAAGAAGACAGCAGCGGCTCTGGAAGAAGACGGCTCTAGAAGAAGACTGCTCGGGAAAAAGATGGCTCGGGAAGAAGACGGCTCGGGAAGAAGACGGCTCGGGAAGAAGACGGCTCGGGAAGAAGACGGCTCGGGAAGAAGACCGCATCGGGAGAGACAGCGACGGGAGAAGACGGCTCAGAGGTATTTTTTAATAAATGACTTGTCAAAAAACGGAAAAAAGGCGGGAATTGGGGGTCTCCTTGTTAAAGTTGTCTTCCAGGATCCGATAAGCCAGCCGCAAGCAGACCCTGACAACCACCGGCCAGAGTTGTTGGGAAGATGCCCTTGTCAACATCAACAGGGTGGCAAGGTGCCTTTGGGTGGGGGGCGCAGAGCCCCCCTGCCCCAAAGCACCCACTCCCCCATGTTGAGGGCATGTGGTCTTGTGGTATGGTTTGGTTCAGGAGGGGGGGCTCGCTCATCCCCTCCCTTTCCTGACCTGCTGGGCTGCATGCTCAGATAAGGGTCTGGTATGGATTTTGGGCAGGACCCCACGCCTTTTTTTTTTTTTTTGGCATTTCCCCTCCTAATCCATACTAGACTGAAGAGTCTGGTATGGTCTTTGGGGGGGAGGACCCCGCGCCGTTTTTTTTGTGAATTCTTTTAGCCAGCAGTTTTTTTTCGTTTACATTCAGCTGTCAGCGGGGAAGCTGACTCATCGGTTGTTAAGGGAGTGGCAGCTGGCTTCCCGACCGGCTTCTTTACCAGCTATATACAGTGAATGTAAAAAAATAAATCGCAAACACAAATTGCGGTAAAATCGCACTGCAGAAATGTTCAAAATCAACATGCATAGATGTGAATCGAGCCTTAGTGAGCATCTTCTGGAGGTCCAAGGTTCACATAGGTGAGTGGAAGACATTTATTTCAACTTCTCCCAGGAGTCAGCATTACATCAGTGGCCTATCCAGGAAATAAATATCTGGATTTTTATAAAGTGCCTTGAAAAATAATTCATACCCCTTGCAATTTTCCACATTTTGTCATGTTAACATAATAGACCAACACAAAGTGGCACATAATTGTGACGTGGAAGGAAAATTAAAAAAGGTTTTCAAAATGTTTTACAAATAAATATGTGAAAAGTGTGCATGTGGACTTTTTGTATATTTTTATATTTATAATTAGTCATATATTCATTTATTCACTGGAGTTTATTAATAATTATATATGTGAGGTTTAGTGCACTATTATTTGTTATACTATCATTATTTGTAATGTCAGAACACAGTTTAAATAGTTGCAGCTGTTCCCCCATCTATATATATATAAATAAATCCGTATCAGCGCTTCAGTATCTTTATATTTTGTATTTATACTGAGATTACACACAGGTATTTACTAATTAGGTGACTTCTGAAGGCAATTGGTTCCACTAGATTTTAGTTAGGCCCCTTTCACACTGGGGCGGTTTGCAAGCGCTATTGCGCTAAGAATAGCGCCTGCAAACCGACCCGAAACAGCTGTTGCTGTGTCTTCAGTGTGAAAGCCCGAGGGCTTTCACACTGAAGCGGTGCGCTTGCAGGACGCTCAAAAATGTCCTGCAAGCCGCATCTTTGGCTCGCTATAGGAGCGGTATATTTACCGCTCCTATAGCGCCCGGTCCCATTGAAAACAATGGGGGAGCGCGCCGAACACGCCCGCAAAACTCCGCAATAGCGGCGGTTTGCGGGCGGTATTGACCCTTTTTCGGCCGCTCGCGGGGGTAAAAACACCCCGTGAGCGGCCGCAATGCGCCGCTAAAACGCCGGTAAAGCGGCGCTAAATATAGCGCCGCTTTACCGCCAGCGCCCCCACCGCTCCAGTGTGAAAGTAGCCTTAGGGCTATCAGAGTAAAGGGGGCTGAATACAAATGCACAACACACTTTTCAGATATTTAGCTGTAAAAAAAAAATGGAAACCATTTATTATATTTATATTCACTTCACAATTATGTGCTAATTTGTGTTGGTCTAGCACATAAAATCTCAATAAAATACATTTATGTTTTTGGTTGTAACATGACAAAATGTGGAAAATTGAAAGTGGTATGAATACTTTTTCAATGCACTATATGCAGACAGAAAATAGTTTTGGTCTGTGTGTCTGCATATTACTAAACAAACTAAACTAAAAATCAAAGGCATCCAACATTGCTTTAGCTTGTAGGACTAAGTATGCAATTTTTGCTTATTAACTTTGGGAGAAAAAGCTTTTAGTAGACTTAAAGCCTTTTCAACTCACTCAACTTCCACACTTTATATTAAGAGAGCTGACACGTCATTAGTTTCTGTCTCTTCTAATGGGCAAATCCTGTCTCTTGGGAAGATGAGATTGTTATCCCAGCGGCTGAATGAAAATCTAGTTACTCGTGACAGTATTTCCTTTTTTTACTACTTGTTTAATCCACATTATGTTGCAGTTGTTATATTTATAATTGTTTTTACATTTATTAATACAATGTTTTGTTTTGAACAGGCCAGTTTTCTAAAACTTTAAAAGACATTGATTCTGATTTTTTGGATAAACTGGCTTCTGAATATGAGGATCCTGAAGCACTTATAAAACAGGTATGTTATAAAAGACATTTGATGTTTCATATAACGCTGTAATGGTGAGCGCCCCAGTCCTTTGTCTAGCACAGGGGTCTCAAAATGCTGGCCCCCCAGCTGTTGCGGAACTACAAGTCCCATCATGCCTCTGCCCATTGGGAGTCAAAGCTTGTAACCATCAGCCTTGCAATGCCTCATGGGAGTTGTAGTTCTGCAACAGCTGGAGGGCCACCAGTTTGAGACCCCTGATCTAGCAGCATGTGACTCCAGTGGCCATTAGCAGGTGTCTGCTTACAGCTTTAGGATTTCTGGTCATAGGAAACATCTGTGCCTACCTGCTAAAAGACTTTAGAACCCCACCCCTCTACAAGGCAAGTTTACCTTGCTTTGGACAAGTGTGGTGATGCTTTACCCAGCCTTTCTCAGTCCCCACACCATCATGCCCCATTCCTTCTTATACATACCGTAGTTAGTCCTTTGGTTAGCTTGTATATAAACTTTATATGGTGTTGTGTACAACCTGACCTTTTTACATAATTAATTTTCTGTGGTGTATGCTGAGTACACTAAACGGACAAACATATATGAATATATCTCCAAATTAGTGTTACCAATGAAGGATAAAATACATTTTATACAACTGTGAGACTTCATCCTTATGGCAACAGTTTTCAAAAGGCCTTCTTCTGTTCCAGCATGGTCTATAAGGTGTTTGGGGAGTTTAGTATGTTGAAACTCGATAGTGGCCTGCACAAACCCCTAAGTTCAACTAAACACCTTTGCAATGAATTGGAATGCAGAATGTGAGTTCTTCTCATCCAGTATCAGTACAAATTTAAAGAGATACACTATGGCCTATGCTACATTTTACCACTCTGTTAAGATTGGATGTTTTCAATGTTTAAAAATGTGTTTCTTTATCATACATCATGGGACATTACTTAATGGGTTATAGCCTACCGCCAGGTGTTGACATTGGTAAACCCTAATTAAGGAAGTTTACTCCCCTATATAACCCCTCCTCCTTCCAGGAGCACATCAGTTTTTCACCAGTGTCTAAGGTGTTGGTCACGAGTGAAGAAGTGCTCTGAGGAGCTCCAGGAGGGATCCATGCTGGATTTAAATTCCTCCATAAAAAGAAACCAGATCCATCCAGAAGTGCCACTGAAGCCTAAAAATGGATGATACCTGGGACCCGTATCCAAAGCACAAGGTTTTGCCTGTAATGCCTCTCTTAGTAGGGCTGGACCCCAGGAACCCAGGGCTTAGGTCTTGTTACATTACCTCAAGCTTCCTGATGTGGGGTCCCATACAAGGCCCAAGGCAGTTGGACCCCGTATTTACGGACCCAGTCCTTTAAGGTTTGCTAAAACGTACCCGCCGTGATTTGTGAAAGCTGGATTTTCTGTTAAATCAGCAAAATCTTGCGGCGAGGACAAGGTAAGGAAAGAGATACATTTCTTTAATTTAAGGAAAAATGTTGTCATGCCTTAAAATCTCCATTAGATGGAGTCTATGCACATACCTTACTCGGTTGTCTTTCACTGTTTGCTCAGTTCCATGCCTGGCTGTACAGCGTGTGGAAGCAGATTTTTTGCAAGTTGGTATTTTTGGTTGCTATATCCTCAGCAAGGAAGGTTTCAGAATTGGCTGCTCTATCTTGTAAAGAGCCATATTTGATTTTTCTTTTTTTTTTTCCAATAAAGTTTTTATTGAGAAAGGTAAAACAACAACAGATACAATAAATCTAAAGGGAATGCACAGTAGTAAGTACAAACATTATACGCCCGTTCAGGACGTTCACATGAATCATAACATGCAATGAAGAGAACAAACGGTCAGGCTGCATATCTTATACAGTATGATTCGAACAAGCGAGATATGTTGTAAACGTAACGTAACAGTAACCTAAAACAAGTATGTGTGAAAGTTTAGTTTATGACCGGGTCTAATCTTGGACAGAGTCATATTAGAATGTAAGCTACCCCGACCCGTCCTTACACGAATCTAGCAAGGGTCTAAGGTGTGTGTAAGTGAGTCATGGATTAGGTCCGGTGCGGTTCCCTCACAACCCCAGCACCCCATTTGGGAGCATGCTGTGCTGGGGGAGCGGGAGACAGAGGAGTGAAAAATATGAGAAGGGTGGCGGACCATAAGGCGCGTGATGAGCATAGGGAACCCAGACCATTTTGGGGTAGAAACATGACCAATACCGAGGATCCAAAGCCTAATGTGATAGAAATTATGATGAAGTGGGATAGAAAACTAAGGGGACAGATACAAATCTTTTCGAAGACCAGTAGGGGATCCACAAGGTATAAGGGAATGTAGTCACAGAATATGGGGACCGTTATTGTAAGATAGTTCACTAGCAGGCGGCCAGCATAGCATGACGGATACTGGGCAAGACGGGGATGTAAGATTGAGGTCAGGATAGAGGACAGTAGATGCACCTTCAGAGGGAAGAGAGAAATTCCTGATAGGATTGTGAGGTCTTGAAATGCAACCAGCAGGACCAGATACTACTATATGTGGTCGGAGTGTCTCTGGCTTGATGAATGATACTTTCCATCTCAGAGATCTTGTCAATACGTCAAAACCAATCTAAGACTGTCGGTGGAGTCTTAGATCTCCAATGAGATGGTATGCATAGTCTAGCCACATTGAGTAAGTGTGGGAGGACGAATTTTTTATATACTGAATGGGGAAGCGAGAGATGTTGCAAAAGAAATTGAGCGGGCGTAAAGTCTACAGTATATGTGGAAATGTGTGATATAGTAGCATGGACTTTCTTCCAGTAAGGATGGAGTAGAGCACAATCCCACCAAATATGAAGCGGAGTGCCCGTTTCAAGACCACATCTCCAACAGACAGGCGGAATTTCGCTGTGGTATTTGTGTATAATATCTGGCGTTCGGTACCATCTGGTATAAATTTTGTAAGAATTTTCTTGTGCTGAGACATTGATAGTGTTTTTGTGAATACAGTGGTAGATACGTTCCCAATCCTTACTAGAGAGATCCATGTCAAGTTCCCTTTCCCAGACCTTCACTATTGTGTTCTGCTTAGGATCAAAACCTTCAAATAGGAGTGCATAAGTTTGTGATATGAGATGCCGTTGGGGAGAGTCGGTGGTACATAGAGTTTCGAAATGATTAAGATCTCTGGACCATAGAGCTGTGGTACGAACCTCTGTAAGGAAATGTCTGATTTGGAGAAAATTGTAAAACTGAATGTGATGATCTGGGAAATGTGATAGGATGTCCTGAAAGGAGAGTAGGGTGCCGTTATGAAAGAAATTTGAGGCTTTAAGTTGAAGGGGTTCTAAATTATTGAGCGAATTTCGAGAGGGTATCCCTGGGGGGGAAGTCTGGGTTTCCTTGCAATGGGGTCAAAGGGCCTGGGGATGGGGTCCAATTAAGTGACCGGATATATGTTTGAAGGCTTGTAGAGTGAAGGCTTGTAGAGCAGCGCCTGTGAGAGGGTGAGAGGAGTATACATTGGGAATTTTGGAACCCGAAATCCACGGTAAGTGGGCAGGTGGGGTGGTATCAAAGGAGTCCTCGATTTTAATCCAGTCTTTGGAGAGTGTGTGGATATGCCAGTCGATTATTCGCGTGAGATGGCAAGCAAAATAATATTTCTGGATATCAGGGAGGCTCAAACCCCCTTTAGATTTCGGAAGTGTGAGCGTGGCCCAGCTAATCCGAGGCGATTTTGCCGCCCATATGAAGTTACGGCATAGTCGCTTGTAAGTCGTGAAGAAAGAGTTGGGTAATTTAATTGGTATGGCTTGTAGAATATACAGTATGCGGGGTAGAATGTTCATTTTTAGTATGGCTGCACGCCCAAACCATGAAAAATGCCCAGAAGTCCACTTGAGGAGGTCATGTTAAATTGTTTGTAGTATTGAAAGGTAGTTTAGGCTATAAAGGTCAGTCAAGTTGGTAGGTAGTTGGATTCCCAGGTATGTAAGGGATTTGTCTTCCCAAGTGAAGGGGAAGTTAGATTTACATTGGGCTACAGTTTGTGGCTGCAGGGAGATGTTTATGGCTTTAGATTTAGAAAAATTGATCTGCAAGTTGGATATTTGTCTAAATAGGGCAAAGTCTTTTAAAAGATTAGGTAGGGAGGTGAGTGGGTTGGACAGGGAGTATGTCGTCCGCGTAAGCCGCTAGTTTGAATTGTTGATCGTGGACCTCTATCCCGGATACGTCCGGGTTTGCCTTAAGTTTTCTTAGGAGGGGTTCCAAGGTAAGAATAAAAATGAGGGGCGATAGCGGGCATCCTTGGCTAGTGCCATTGGAGACAGAGAAGGCGTTCGACAGGCGGCCATTTATCCGCAACCGAGCTGTCGGATGTGAGTATAAAGATAGTATCATTTGTATAAATTTAGTAGGGAATCCCGCGGCTGTAAGCATAGCGGACATGTAGTCCCATGCTACCCTCTCGAACGCCTTCTCTGCATCCAGCGACAGAAAGAATCCTTTTTGGGTAGATTTATGTGAGAGCCAGCGATGGATGTTAAGGGCTTTAATGGTATTATCCCTGGCCTCCCTCCCAGGGACGAAGCCCACTTGATCTAGGGAAATCAATTTAGGTAGAAGTGGAAGAATGTGGTTGGAAAGAATTTTGGCATACAATTTTATGTCCACGTTCAGGAGTGAAATGGGCCTATAATTGGATACAATAGTGTCGTCTTTGCCTGGCTTGGGAATAAATGTGATATGTGCTTCCAAGAGGTCGCTGGGAACCGAGTCGGGGGAGGCAAGGGAGTTAAAGGTTGTAGTAAGGTGAGGTGGGAGTACGTCGAAGAAAGTCTTGTAGTAGCTAACAGTCAGTCCGTCGGGGCCTGGGCTCTTGCCAGGTTTAAGTTGTGTTAACGTAGCCTTAGTTTCCTCTATTGTGATAGGGACATTAAGAGTTTCAGAGTCTGTTGCGGAGATCTGGGGGATACCAAATTGCGTTAAAAAGGTTGAGATAAGTTCTCTTCTACGAGAAGGGTGGTTCAAAGAGTCAGTCTGTGGTAAGTTATATAGCTTAGAATAGTATGAGAGGAACTGATTGGAGATGTCTTCTGGGGACACGTGTGCTTTACCATCACGGTCAATAATTGTATTTATCGTTGTAGAAGCTTTTTTACGTTTAAGTGCTCTAGCAAGTATTTTACCTGTTTTGTTACCAAACTCATAGAATAGTTTCTGTGTCAGTAGATATTTGCGTTTAAGGCTTTTATGGAGTTCTTCTTTAAGTTCTTCCCTGGCCTGTATGAGGTCCGCAAGAGTTTGGTGGGCAAGGGATGCTTTATGTAGGCGTTCTAAGGCGTGTATCTTAGCTGAAAGGGTAGAGATGCGTTTTCGTCGCAATTTATTCCTATGTGCAGCCATGGACATAAGTTCACCTCTGATTACACACTTGTGAGCCGCCCAAGTGGTCTGGGGTGTGCAATCTGTAATGGGGTTTTCTTGAAAAAATTGGGCAAGTCTAGTGTTCAGCTTCTGGGTATTGGTTATGTCAGTCAGTAAAGAGTTGTCCAGGCACCAAATGGGATTAGGAGTTCGGGCAAACGGTATAGAGAGTATCATGGAGATTAGATTATGATCTGAAAGAATCATAGGGTCTATTGTTGCTTTCATAAGGAGCGGCAAGTCGGCTTGGGAAATGAAAAAATGGTCGAGTCTAGAATATTTGTTATGTGGGGGTGAAAAGAATGTGAAATCCTTTTCGTTGGGATGGAGGGTACGCCAAGTATCATGGAGGGTCAGTTCCTGGAGCCTCTTTTTAATGTCTCTTAAAGCTCTGTACGGTAGGGTAGAGGACCCAGTGGAGGAGTCTAGGGCAGGTGTGAGTGTTACGTTGAAGTCTCCACCTAGAATGATAATACCAGAGTGGAATTCTGTAAGTAAGTGAAGAGTTTCTCTGAAGAAGGGAACCTGTCGTACATTGGGTGCATACACATTCGCTAATGTGATAGGTCGGTCGTGTAATGTACCTTTGATAAAGAGGAATCTACCGTTGCTATCCTGTTTAATGTCAGAAACCAGCAGTGGGCAATGTTTGGACAGTAATATGGAAACCCCTTTCGATTTGGAGATATTCGTAGTGGCATGGCAAACTGTGGGAAAGTAATGGTTATGCAGTTTAGGAATATTGTCCGTTCGAAAGTGGGTTTCCTGCAAAAATGCAATGTGAGTCCTTTCCTTCTGCAAATGATATAACAGCTGCGATCGTTTTTCAGGAATATTCAAGCCGCGCATGTTCAGCAAGCAAAATTTGACCAGGGGGAATTGTGAAACATTAGGCGGAGTGGTCCTATCCCACGAAGTGCAAGTTGTATCCGTCATGCTATGCTGTGGTGCGCTAAAGTGGATCAGTTAAATCAATACGGTAGGGATGGGTGAGTAGGCAGAGATCAAAAAATAGTGAATCAATGGAGATTAAGTATTGGGGGTTATATCAGTGGGAGCTCGTGTACAAGGTGGGAGGAGGGTAGACAAAAACTAGCCTGATCCAGTCAAACTGGATGTAGGTTAGGCAGGTACAGTCGTCAGTCAGCAAATTAATAATGGTTTAAAAATATGTATAGTAGTGTACTGCGCTGTAAGGGGGTTGGTTTGAACCGAACAAGGCAGCCACTAGTATAGAAAATTAACTGAAATGGTGAAGGAGCCGCCGTTACCCCTCAGGGAAGTGTACAGTGGGTGAGAGACGCTAAAAGTGCAATCAAAAGACACGCTCCTAGGTCCAACATCTGTTTATATAGGTACGTGCTTTCAATACAGTGTAAGGAGGGGCAAGGGAGAGGTGAGTATTAGAATGTGGTTGCAGAGCGGGGATGGAGGTAAGAAGAGCCTGTGATATGTTAGGGGAGTTTAAATCATCAAGGAGACCTCGGGGTGTATAAAGTGTTAGATCATATGCGAGATTAGGCTAAAATGAGACATAAAAAGGGCTGGCATGAGGAACATTGTAGAAAGATGGGAGATAGAACATTGAAGAAGGAACATATATAGCTAAGGGCCATAGCGTATGGGACAGAGGATACAGATATCACCTTATGCAACAATACAATTCGTTTTTGTTAGGTGGAGTCGGTGCTCCTGGAGAACAGGTATAACTGAAAACGTTATCCAGATTACTTGGGGTCAGCAGTCAGAGCTTAAGGAAGGAGGCCCTTCTTAGGATGCACCTGATTGGAGTGAGCCCCACGAATGCGAGAGAAACATGGTCCGTATGCTTTGCAAAAGTGTCCGACTGTTAGCTTGGGTAAATAATGTCAGGTAGACAACGGACATTAGGGTAAGCATATCATGGTAGAGATAGGGGGGAAGGCTTGTTAATGAAGGGTAGCATGTGAAAATTCACAGTGCCCCCAATCTACATTTGCTGCCGTATCTGGTTGTTAACATATGAGACAAAGTAAGGTGTGGAACAATAGCCTATTACAAAATAAAGCTACAGCGTTATATACATAGCCAAGCAGAAGATATCGGTTTAGGAAGCATATTAGCAATGATATATAGATCATCCCGCTAGCTGCGTGTAGAGAGAGAGAGATAATAAGCAAAAGCCGTGCAACTACAATTACTCTGGGACACATAAAACGAACAGAGATGTAGCATGCTTTTCAGATGGACAGGGAAGTAAGTGCCTAGGAGCAGAGGATGAAAGATGAGTGTCACCGCAAGGCAGGCTTAAGCGTGGTGAGACACAGATGATGGTGGAGACTGCAGTTTAAAAAGCAGGGGTTAGCATAGCAGCCTCGGTTAGCGCCTAACAAACAGTTACTCACGTGCACCTTTAATAAGCGGCAGTTCAAAAAAGAGCACAGAACAGAAGAGCTCCGTACCTCCGACTGTAAAACCGAGAGTTAGTCAGTGACGGCTTGTGTAGTGGCGTCCACGGCGGGAAACAACCTAAGGGGAAACATTCAAAAATAAAAATAAAACAGCAAAACGATCAAGATTCCCAGCCGGGGGCCTAAAAAAACTAACAGTCAGAGGCCACAGTGAGAAAGACGACGGTGGAATCAAGCAGCTCCAAAAGTCCCTGTGTGTTCTCCGGGATCTTGGAGAAGCAGCCGGACCGTATCCACGGTCCAGGTGTCTGGCAGAGCGCATTCTTGAGCCCGAAGGGGATCGGCGCCGATACTGCTGGGTGTCTTGAGTGTCCATCTGATCTTCAGTTGGTGATGGGCGTCTGGGAGGGTGCGGGCGATATTCAGCATACCAATCCGGTACCTCAGTGAGAGGGATATCCAGCGTGCGGCAGAAGTGGCGGAGGTCTTCTGGAACTTTTAGGAGGGCCGTTCGGCCTAGGCGGGAGGCGGACAGGCAGAAGGGAAACTTCCACCTATATTGGATGCCCTGCGCACGCAGGGTTTCGAGTAGAGGCTTCAGATGTCGGCGGTGTTGCAGGGTAATTGCTGACAGATCCTGGAAGATCTGTATGGGGGTACCGTTATGCATCAAGAGCGGGGTATCTCTGGCCTGTCTCAAAATGTCTTCTTTTATGTGGAAGTCCACAATGCAGCACACGATGTCCCTTGGTGGGTCAGACTCTTTGCCTCTGGGACGTAGAGCCCTGTGGATCCTCTCATACTCAATACGGGTCTCTTGCGGTCTGCGGAGCAGTGAATTAAAGAGGGCCGTCACTTCAGTGGTAAGGTTCTCCGGTTCAATACTTTCTGGCATCCCTCTAATCCGGTGGTTATGGCGGCGTCCCCTGTTGTCCAATTCTTCGAGGTGACGGTTAGCTTCACGTAACTGGGTGTGTGTGTCAATTTTCTTTGTAGCTTTTCTGAGAACCGTCTCGTGTTGTGCCGTGGTTTTCTCCACATCCATGGATGTTGGAGGACAATCGTCGGGTCGGCTAGCAGCGGCGCTGCAGATTGTGAGGCGTGGTGGCGGGCCGGCGCCATATTGCTCCTCTGCGATCGAAACATCTCAGGGATGTTTTGGCTCCCGTTGCCCGGTTGTTCGCGGGGGGAGCGGGATCTGGAGGCAGAAGTATGTCGTGAGGCTGTACCCATCGTTTTAGGGGGTCTTGTGAGGCGAAGAACACCGCTGAAGGAGCTTAAAGAGAGGTAACGGCGGGAGCAGATCTCTCAAGCGGCCATCTCCTCGCTTGGCCAAGCCACGCCCCTATATTTGATTTTTCATGAGGACAGAGTAGTGTTACGCCCTCGTCCAGGCTTTTTGCCAAAAGTCATTTCGGGTTTTCACCTGAACCAAGATATTGTCCTGCCATCGTTTTTTCCAAAACCATGTTCCAGGGAAGAAAAGCCACTACATTGTCTTGATGTGGTGAGAGCAGTGAAAATTTCTAAAGAAAACTGCTCAGATTCGTAAGACCGATTGTCTTATTTATTCTGCCGGAGGGTCCTAAGAAGAGACAGGCAGCGTCAAAATCCACTGTTGCTAAGTGGATTCGGCAAGTGATAATTCAAACTTATGATTTAAGGGGTATAATTCCCCCGTTTCAAGTTAAGGCACATTCTACCAGGTCGGTTAGTGCTTTTTGGGCAGTGTGTCATCAGGCCTCCATAGCTCAGATCTGTAGGGCCGCAACTTGGTCTTCAGTGCATACATTCACCAAATTTTATCAGGTGGATGTAAGGAGGTATGAGAATATCGCCTTCTGGCGCAGTGTGCTGCAAGCAGCAGTATAAGTCCTCAAGTCTGGGTGTACCCTGCGGGTTGTTTTCTCCCACCCCTCATGTGGCATTGTTATGGGACGTCCCATGAAGTAATTACTTAAGGCTCTGTGTCCCATGATGTACGATAAAGTAAATAGTATTTTTATAACAGCTTACCTGTAAAATCCTTTTCTTGGAGTATATCATGGGACACAGAGGTCCCTCTCCTCTTTTTTGGGATACAAGTATATTGCTTTGCTACAAAAACTGATGTGCTCCTGGAAGGAGGAGGTGTTATATAGGGGAGCAAACTTCCTTAATTAGAGTTTACCAGTGTCAATACCTGACGGTATGCTATAACCCATTACATAATTACTTAAGGCTCTGTGTCCCATGATGTACTCCAAGAAAAGGATTTTACAGGTAAGCTGTTATAAAAATCCTATTTTTAATGTACCTTTTGGAGAGTAAGAAAGGTATACCTCCTGTATGTAGTAATATATTACAAGATTACTGCTTTTTCCCTACTGTATCTGAATGTAAAATCCAATAAAAACTATTTGAAATAAAGAGAGACACTGCAAAATCTGCTGGAAAGTCTTCCTAGAAAAGTGAAACCTGTTATAGTTGCAAAGTGGGGCCAGTACCATATTAATGCCCATGACTTTGGAATGCCAAATAAACTCCTGACCATTTAGGTGTAATGGTCAGGTGTGTGTGTGTGTGTCTAAACCACTGAACCTCTGAAAAGCGGTACACATTCGGATTGCTTTCCAGAGACATTGGCTCCTGCTGCTGTCAATCAAATCCAATGACCGGAGTGCGGTGGTGGGGCTGAGTCCTGTATTTGGTGTCTATGGATGCCGAATGCTGCACTCCGGAGCGCGCCCGCAAGGTAACCCTGTGGGGAGGAGCCACGAGAGCCGCCGGGGGACCCCAGAAGAGCAAGTTCAGGGCCACTCTGTGCAAAATGAGCTGCACAGTGGAGGTAAGTATGATATGTTTGTTATTTAAAAAAAAATAACATTTACAATCACTTTAACGTTTTTCTATTCCTAAGTAAACTTCTCCACTTCTAGTCAGGTACACACATATACACTATATACAATTTAAACATCTTTAACTACAATTTTTTTTTACAAATTACATTTTTAGGTATTAGCTGAAATAGAAGAAGATGACAAACAGGCCCAGTCCAGCTCAGAGTTTGCTGAAAACATCAGAGGTCTTGAGTTAACAGAAAAAAACATGCATTCAGGTAATTTAGGAAGTGCATAAAATTATCAGTTAATACGTGGTAAGTTAGAAAATACTTTTGTTTGACCTAACAGACACTTTTTTTCAAATTATATAAAAATGTTATTTATGGTAATTCCTTTTTCACACTAAAGTTAGTCTTCCTTTAAGTTACATAGCAGGTGATGCTGAAAAAAGACACAAGTCCATCAAGTCCAACCTATGTGTGTGATTCTATGCCAGTATTACCTTGTATATACAGGGGTATGTTGCGGTCGTTCAGGTGCTTATCTAATAGTTTTTTTGAAACTATCAATGCCCCCCACTGAGACCACCGCTCATGGAAGGGAATTCCACATCTATGCGGCTCTTACAGTAAAGAACCCTCTACGTAGTTTAAGGTTAAACCTCTTTTATTCTAATTTTAATGAGTGGCCACGTGTCTTGTTAAACTCCCTTCCGCAAAAAAGTTTTAACCCTATTGTGGGGTCACCAGTATGGTATTTGTAAATTGAACATATATCCCCTCTCAAGCGTCTCTTCTCCAGAGAGAATAAGTTCAGTGCTTGCAACCTTTCTTCATATCTTCAAAACATGTCCTCCAGACCCTTTATTAGCTTTGTTGCCCTCTTTTGTACTCGCTCCATTTCCAGTTCATCCTTCCTGAGGACTGGTGCCCAGAACCGGACAGTTTACTCTAGGTGCGGCCGGACTAGAGTCTTGTAGAGCGGGAGAATTATCACTTTATCCCTGGAGTTAATCCCTTTTTTAATGCATGCCAATATTCTATTTGCTTTGTTAGCAGCAGCTTGGATTGCATGCCATTGCTGAACCTATTATCTACTAGGACACCCAGGTCCTTTTCCATCCTAGATTCCCCCAGAGGTTCTCCCCCTAATGTATAGATTGCATTCTTATTTTTGCCACCCAAATGCATTCTTTTACATTTTCCTACATTAAACCTCATTTGCCATGTAGTTGCCCACCCCATTAATTTGTTCAGCTCTTCTTGCAAGGTTTCCACATCCTGCGGAGAAGTCATTGCTCTGCTTAGCTTAGTATCATCCGCAAATACAGAGATTGAACTGTTTACCCCATCCTCCAGGTCGTTTATGAACAAATTAAATAGGATTGGTCCCAGCACAGAACCCTGTGGGACCCCACTACCCATGCCGGACCATTCTGAGTATTTCCCATTTATCACCACCCTCTGAACTCGCCCTTGTAGCCAGTTTTTAATCCATCCACTCACACTATGGTCAATGCCAATGGACCTTGTTTTGTAGAGTAAACGTTTATGGGGAACTGTGTCAAATGCTTTTGCAAAATCCAGATACACCACTTCTACGGGCCTTGCTTTATCTAGATGGCAACTCACCTCTTCATAGAAGGTTAATATTTGGTTTGGCAAGAACAATTCTTCATGAATCCATGCCGATTACTGCTAATGATACCGTTTTCATTATTAAAATCTTGTATGTTATCCCTTATCATCCCCTTGCATACTATTGATGTTTGGCTAACTGATCTGTAATTCCCAGGGATTTAATTTGGGCCCTTTTTAAATATTGGTGCTACATTGGCTTTTCTCCAATCCGCTGGTAACCTTACAGTCAGTAGACTGTCAGTAAAAATTAGGAACAATGGTCTGGCAATTACTTGACTGAGTTCCCTAAGTACTCTTGGGTGCAAGCCATCCGGTCCCAGTGATTTATTAATGTTAAGTTTCCCAAGTCTAATTTTAATTCTGTCCTCTTTCAACCATGGAGGTGCTTCCTGTGATGTGTCACTGCAGTTTTGGTTACTGAAGCCCCCCCGATTCCCTCGTGAAGACTGAGGAGAAGAATAAATTCAATACCTTTGCCATCTCCCCATCCTTTTGTAACCAGATGTCCTTTCCCATTCTTTATGGGACAAATATGGTCTGTCCTCCCTTTTTTACTGTTTACATACTTAAAGAATTTCTTGGGATTTTTTTTGCTCTCCTCTGCTATGTGTCTTTCGTGTTCTATCTTAGCCGTCATAATTGCACCCTTACATTTCTTGTTGTATTTTTTATAAAGTTCGAATGCTGATGATGATCCCTCAACCTTGTATTTTTTGAAGGCTTTCTCTTGCTTTTATATGCATTTTTACATTGGCGTTAAGCCATCCAGGACTTTTGTTTGCTCTTTTAAATTTATTACCCAATGGGATGCACTGGCTAATGCCCTTATTTAATATGCTCTTAAAGTAAACGTATCGCTCCTCTGTGTTCTTTGTTCCTAAGATTTTATCTCAATTTAAATCTTCTAGCAAGGTTTGTAGTTTAGGGGAGTTGGCTCTTTTGAAATTCAGTGTCTTTGTATTTCCCTTTTGTTTCCTATTTGTGTGATTTAAACTGAAGCCAATTGACCTGTGATCACTGTTTCCTAAATTGCCCTGTATTTCCACATCCGTATTGTTGGTAATTAGTAGATCTAGTAACGCTTTATTTCTAGTTGGTGCGTCTACCATCTGACCCATAAAATTGTTCTGCAAGACATTTAGAAACTGGTGAGCATTAGACGAATGCGTGGTTCCCTCCGCCCAGTCTGTCCATGTCTGGATAATTAAAATCCCCCATTATGATAGCATTTCCCATCCTTGCTGCTAATCCAAATTGTGATAGGAGGTCCACTTCCCCCTCCTCCCTTATGTTAGGGGGCCTATAGCATACTCACAGTATTATTTTCCTCTTAGCTTTAGCCCTTTGAAGCTCTACCCATAAGGATTCCACCTCCCCCTAGCTCCCTTAGTGATGCCATCTCTCACATTCACTTGTAAAAAGTGTATTTGTAGACAAAACCTTTTAGTTGTGGATAAGGTAGAGAAGAGTTAAAACTCTTGTAAGTTTATCTTTTGCTGTCTATGTCTAATTATCCCATCACTTCTTGTCTATTGAGTGCAACAAAAAGTGGAAGATAATCTCGACAAAAGGGGAAAAAATTGTAGACTCTGCTTATCTTACCTATCTACCTAGCTTTGTCTACAGAGGTGAGGGTGACATCACTGTCCTTCTGGCGAGATCCTGGGGAATACAGAGCAACTCAAATCCCATGAGAAGACACTGCTACTATGGATTGGAGTTTCTTCTGGCACAATATGACCTGCTCTGAATTCCCCAGAAATCTCTGTGAAAAGACTGTGCTATCAGGCCCAGTAAGGCACAAAATGTGGGTAAGTATATAGTCTAACTTTTTTTCTTTACAGACAACTTTTGGACCAACTATTAGAAGGCAGTTTGTACAGGATGGGGACCTGTACAGTATGTGTGAGGTTTGCAGTGCACTGAGTGGTCCACTTTATAAAGCCCCATACACACGGTCGGACTTTTTCATGGATTCTGTCCGATCGGACAATGTTGTTGAAAAATCAGACCGTGTGTATGCACCATCGGACAGTGTACGTCGGATTGTCCGACGGACAAAGTCTTATCTCCTGCTGGAAAGATTTGCCGACAACACGGTCCGATCACACCAAATCCGATCGTGTGTACGGTTGTCCGACCGGACAAAGTGCTACGCATGCTCAGATCACATTACAAGACCAAAGCTATTGGCTACTAGCCTCTAAGTAGTCCCGTCGTAGGCAACAAACGTCACCACGTTCAGAATGATCGGATTTTCCGACAACTTTGTCCGACCGTGTGTACGCAAAACCAACATCAGACAAAGTATGACGGACAGGATCCGACCGACCTGGTCCGCGGATTGTCCGACCGTGTGTATGGGGCTTTACAGGGGTTCTTATTCCCTATTTATCCAACACTAAAAAAGATTTTGGCTATAATGGCACTTTAAGATTTCTGGTGCTTTTTACATAAAACATATATATAATCTCTATCATAATCAATATTTTCAGGTGCAGCTCTAGCTCTAGGCTCCTTTCACATATTTACCAGGCCAACCTTTCTTGTTTTTCTAAAAAAATTCTAGTTGTTTTCAGAGCTTCATATTTCAAGCCAAAAATTTGACACAAAAACGAATTGAGACCACTTACTTGTTCCCTTCCCTTTAGCTGGGCACAGACAGGGCATACTGTTCAGAGCCCAAAGAAAAACTGTTTTATCATGTGAATCCTATGCTGGAAAAGCACCCCTGTTTCCAGCTGACAATGCTAAGCCACTGCCTTTCAGTTAGTATTCCAACTGAAAAAAAAGCATATGCCAGGCTGACAACAATTCAATATTGCAGCATTGCACGTGACATTCTCTGTTATTCATGTGAAAAAGTATCCAAATCACTTTAAAATCAAATGGTAACTCACCAGACAATCAGACCACAAGTGATATATCTTCAAAATTGTGATAAATTTGATTGCCTCTATATTATCTGCACCATTGGAGTCTTACTTTGGATAATTCCTGAGGAACTATCCTTGATTATCTGGATGAAGTGGGAATCCAAGGGTTGACAATTTTGCACTCTGTATTTTCTAGACCAAATTATACTAATCTCTAATCATCTGGGCGCTGACTTTCTGGTGAGTAGCAATCCATATATCTTGCTGACGGCTATGTCCACATGATGGTGAAATCTCAAGCCTGAAGCTGCAGTGCCACCTTTTGGATTTATATCACTATAAACCCTCTATTGACCTCTAATCACCTGGGTCTAATTGTCTGGTGAGTTGTCATTTGATTTCAAGTTGAAGGGGATATTTGTACATAACAACATGAACATATGATGCCAAACACATTGAAAGATAAATTTAGGGTTTACACACACTTTAACACACATTAGTAAGATTATTTACATGCTAATATTTTTTATATTTAAAGCAATTGAAAAACTACATATTCACTTTAATTAACTTTTTGGATTTGTCTTTGTTGTATGTAAAAAAAAAAAAAAACACATTCACTGAGTTTTGTAGTAGCTACTCTGCTGCACTCTACCGATAGATATTTTCTGAAGTGTCTCATTGGAGATTTGTTTTATAGGAGATGGCAGCCATGAATCTATAAGCTTTTGTTATATCGAAGTGGAAGAAAGCTGTAGACAAAAACTGCAGCAGTGGGAAAAAGAACAAGAGAAACATAATGAAATGAAAAGAGAGGCACTTATTGCTCAAAAGGTGGTCTTTGACAAAGAAATCCAAGAACAAGATGAAAAGAGAGAAAATTGGAAGAAGGAATTTGCAAAAGAGCTTTTGAAGCTGAATACCCTTCAAAAAGTAAGACAGGGCTTAAAGTACTGCTCGCTGTTGCATTAAAATGGACAAAAATACATATTTTTCTACTCTTTGTAGTGTTTTCAAGAATTTTTTTTAATAAACATTTCTTGGAATGAACCAAATAGGTCTGCTCAGTAATTCTGATGCTTTATTCCATAAAAATACCTTCAGATCTAAATAGTCTAGTCTTGCCAAACAAACCAGCAATTAAAAGAGCCACAGTGAGCAAAGTACAGTAGTCCATACCAACCAGTCAGCCTAGTGTAGTTAGAATACTAAAATGTATGGCTCATTAACTGCTCTGGGCTGCTTAATTTTAGATGTCCCATTAACCACTTCAATACTGGGCACTTTCACCTCCTTCCTGCCTAGGCCAATTTTCATCTCTCAGTGCTGTTGCACTTTGAATGACAATTGCGCAGTCATGCAACACTACCCATATGACATTTTTATCATTTTTTGAGCGGCAGATAGAGCTTTCTTTTGGTGGTATTTAATCACCACTGGGTTGTATTATTTATTGATAAAAAAAAAGTTTCTGTTATAAAATTCTACAAATAATTTTTCTCCCTTACTGATGTGCACTGTTGAGGCTGCACTGGTGGGCACTGTTGAGGCTGCACTATGGGCACTGATGAGGCTGCACTGATGAGGCTGCACTGATGAGGCAGCACTGATAAGCTTCACTGATGGGCACTGATAGGCAGTATTGATGGCAGTAATAGGCGGCACTGATAAGTTGCACTGATTGATACTGTTGGGGCTGCACTGATGATCAGTGCCCTGATTATTAGTGTAAATGTGCCCTGTCAGACTTGCCGGTTACCAGCTCTCCTCTCACACTGTGACAGTGCGTGAGGAAAGGAATGCCGATAAACGGCAAGTTTGTTTACATGTGATCAGCTGTGATTGGACACAGCTGAACACATAGTAAAGGGCTGCTGTAATTTGCCCTTCACCTGGATCTGTGATCAGCTGTATCTAAAGGACACTGCGACCACAGAGCACGCCCAATGCATGCCCTGGGAGGACGTCCATAGAACAACAGAGCCGAGCTGTGTCCGTCTTTCAGCTGTGGCGCAGTATTGAAGTGGTTAAACTGTCACTAAAGGCTAAACTTTCGTAAGGGAGGGTTATGGCCTGTCAAAGTGTCCCCTTGGGGAGATTTTACTTCCTGTCCCACAGCCAAAACAGGAAGCGAGAGATTCCCAAAGTGAGGGAATCCTAGGTTGTCACCAGGGTTGCCAGAAGGTTTCCTCTCTGTTACTATTTTGATATCAACCCAAATTTGGTATTTTCATTTACTTTCACTTTCAATGATGATGGTAAACATGACAAATAGTGAGGGTGAATATCCCTAAGGAGGGCACAGACAGCAATAAAACCTGACGGGTTCAAATTCTTTTCCGCTTTATCCAAAAAAAAAAAAACTGTTTTGCCTTTTAGTGACACTTTATGCAGGGGCGTACCTAGAGCATTTGGCACCCGGGGCGGATCTTATATCTGGCACCCCCCCAACTTTAAAATGTAAAAACACCCCACTGTGCCCCTGCATACCTCTGCATCCCCCAATATCTTTTTGTCACTACTTTGTACCCCCTCTCCACAACCTTAACCCTTTTACATTACACAGCCCTCCCCCTTTAGCTCTGGACTCCTTTACATTACACAGCACCCTGCACCTCTGGGCCCCTTTACATTACACAGCACCCTGCACCTCTGGACCCCTTTACATTACACAGCACCCTGCACCTCTGGACCCCTTTACATTACACAGCACCCTGCACCTCTGGACCCCTTTACATTACACAGCACCCTGCACCTCTGGACCCCTTTACATTACACAGCACCCTGCACCTCTGGACCCCTTTACATTACACAGCACTCTGCACCTCTGGACCCCTTTACATTATACAGCCCCTCCACCCCGCAGCTCTAGACCACCTGCACATTACACAGCCCCCCCACAGCTCTGGACCCCCTACACATTACTCCCCACAGCTCTGGACCCCCTGTACATTACACGGACCCCCTGTACATTACACAGCCCCCCTCAGCTCTGGACCCCCTGCATGTTGCATAGCTCTGCCCGTTCCTACCTTACTCTGCACTTTTGTATTCACAAGATAAGGATTGGTTTCTAGGACCACCTAGCAACCAATCACCTGCTACTCCTCCAGCATTTCCCATCCTCTATTCAGCGCTGCACCACTGTCTCTTGCTCTCCCTCCCCTGCTGTACAAGAGAGCAAGAGACAGTGTTTTCTTTCTCCTGCTCCGGCGGGTGGTCCTGCGTGTCACCTGGGTAGCGGTACAGTCCACGCCCGGCCCGGGCACCCCCGCACCCTGTCACAGATAGGCTCTCCCTGCGCTGTCAGCATGTCACATCGCGCTGCCCTGCTAAGCCCGCCCTGCTGTCACTGTTTCATACAGGGGAGAATGACTGTGTGTGGCACCCAGGGCGGAACCGCCCCCCGCCCCCAGTTAGTACGCCACTGACTTTATGTAACTTTGCATAAAACCAGGTTTATGTGTGAGCTTAATACACTTAATGCAAGTGCTTTACAAAATAAAGAAATCCATAGGAAAAAACAATGATGCGTTCAGTTAACAACAGCCCAGATTGTGATGAATACATGTAATGCCCTGTACACACAGTCGGACTTTACGACAGAAAATGTGCGATTGGATCGTGTTGTCGGAAAATGCGATCGTGTGTGAGCTCCATCGGACTTTTTCCGTCGGAATTTCTGACACACAAAGTTTGAGAGCTGGATCTAAAATTTCCGACAACAAAATCCGATGGTTTAAATTCCGATCGAGTGTAGACAATTCCGACGGACAAAGTGCCACGCATGCTCAGAATAAATTACAAGACGAAAACGATTGGCTACTGGCCTCTTTAGAGACCCGTTGTACGTCACCTCGTTTTGAATGATTGGATTTTCCGACAATTTGTGCGACCGTGTGTATGCAAGACAAGTTTGGGCCAAAATCTGTCGGAAAAAATTAGACATACAATTCTTGCTTTTTTCCCATGTGAAAGGTCCTAAGAAGATTCAACCTCAAATTTCAAACCAGCCTTCAAAAGCAAATACATACCAATGCAACCCACAGCCTTTCCCTGCCATGACCATATAAATATATACATTTTTGTTGGTGGTTTTTCTTGTTTTTTTCACTCCTTTTTTTTTTAAGCAAATGTTCGTTAAAAGTAGTTGACATTTCATTGTTTATTGGCAGAATTGAATTGATCCTAGTACAATTCTAACGATTTAAACTAACTCCGCCCTCAATTTTCAATACCATCAACTTTAGCTCCAAGTGGTTTTAGGCTACTTACCAGGAATGCTGATTCAACTTATTTTCCCTGGGCACACAGAAGTTGTATTGCTGTCAGATAAAGATGTATGCCAACACGTTCAGTTGCTTGCCCTTGGGGTTAAAGTATAATTGTTCTTTAACTCTAACCTACTGTATATATCTGTATTTGGTTCTGTGACCTTTGAAAAAGCCATTATGCAGTTTAATTTTTCTAAAGCCAAATGCTTTTTACAGATCCATGGTCTGCAGTCTCCTGGTTTTGCAAATGCTGCTCCTTCAGCCCAGTGCTGGACTCCCTTCTCAAAACAGCAGCAGTTACCGGTGGCCAGATTCTGCTTATTCATAGAAAAAAAGGGTGTACAGTACTGACAGGTCCAGCAGACTGCAGGGAATTTTATGGATAACAGAGGTTATCTGCAGAAAAGCAACAACAGAAATGCTTAATTGACAGTAAAAAATTGCAATTAGATTCCAATAAAAAAAATGTAGTTGAAAAAAATGCATTGGCTGCTATTGCTGACAACTCCATATGTGTATGATAATTTATTAATTGCCATACTGGTTCCTTAGCTTAAATGTTAATTGCTGACCCATAACAAGCAGTTTGATCAGGATTGCTGACCTATCTACATGCTGCTTTGTTCCAGGTCAGTAAGTAGCCAACCAAGTAGCATTTTTAGAAGGAGGTAACAACCTTCATGTTTCTCCCAGTACAGATTCCTATTAACTTATCTTTACATCATTAGATTGTACTAGGTTAAGTTTTGCTATACTGAAACATCCTGCTTTTATTTCTATATAGTCTGAATGTATAATCAATTTAATGACATAGTCAAAAAAAACGGTATATGCAACTAATGTTCTCTGAGTAATTCAGCATTCTAACTAACAAATTTAAATGTAATTTCTTCAAGGAGCAGCAGGAAATACTAGATGCAGATTTAAAAAGAAAGAATGATGCAATGGCAGAAGAACTTAGATACCACCAGGTAAACCGTATAGGAATAATAAAGATGAAGGAATGTATGTTGACTCTAGTTTTCAATTCAACAATTTGATATGGATGCTTGTCAAAGAATTAAAAATGTTAAGATTAACATATATGCTGCCTCTCGGCAGGTGGGCCTTGGCATCCAGCGGCCACATATTTGCATGCAATAGTGCAAATAGAGCTGTGCCAAGAATGTGGGCCCTGCGCCCGCTCCCGACACAGTTACCGGTGGCTAACAGCCAATCAAGGCGGTAACATGACCATAAGCCCCGCTAGATCACTTCAGGCTTGCCCCTTTTGCAGTTATAGCTATGTAAAAACATTAAAAATAAGTGCATATACTGTTTAGAAACCAGTAATACACTGTCTTACCCTGCTCTACACATGCTCAGTTGCTCTCCATTTTTAGGTACTGTCGAGTTTCTAGAGGCTGATCTTACAGCCTTAAAGCAGGATTAAGTCCTCCTATCCTTTACAGCCAAGAAAGCTGCTTTTGTTTGATCTGCTGCACATGTGATCAGCTATGGCACCAGCCATTTGATGGTTTGACAGTTTGGTTGAGGACACAATCAAATGTGACAGTTAGCATTCCCAGCATTCAAGGAATGCAACTGTTTTTTTAAACCGTTAAATCAACAAGTTTAGTTCTGCTTTATGAGTCACTGCTGGGGCTCTAGGCTTCAGCAAAATGGCAGCCTCCGGCAAGAAGAAACGGTAGCAATGCTGGAGGCAATTTACAGCACACTCTTATTTTGGTAGAATAATTATTAATGTGGAATGTATGTTCCTTGCTAAAGAACATTATTGTTTATCAAGTTGTAATGGGTAAAGTTCCATTTTAATTTACAAAGCTAACACACCAGGATAAGGATTCTAATATTCTATAAAAGTGACAGTTATTTTCACTTCAGTGAGGTTTGAAAATTAGTCACGTGGATTGAAAAAAAAGATTTCTATATCTGTGTAAAACTTCATAGAGCCTATTGCATGAAAACAGAACCACAGAGCTTTTCCAATGCAATGGAATATTGTATAGTGGATCATCACTTTCCTCAAATGTCCCCAATTAAATAGACGTTGTTTTATGTAGTATTATATGTGGAATACGTGTGTGTGTGTGTGTGTGTGTGTGTGTGTGTGTGTGTGTGTGTATATATATATATATATATATATATTATAATATCATAGCTATTTCTTCAATCTAGATAGCTATTTTGATAATACATTTACTAAGTGATTGCAATATATAATGTTGCACATTGGTAATGTCTACTAAAACACACACTTGTAGTTTGATTGATAGATAGACTTTTTTAACTTCTAGTTTATGATCCTTTTTTATTTATCTTTTATTTTTCTATGCATATGTTTTAAGAACCTAGTTAAAGAAATGGAAGCAGAGTTGGTAAAAGAGCAAAACATTTTTGAGGAGCAGAAAACCAAAGCTAGAAAATCTATGATGGAACTACAGAATAAATCGGCTGTTAAAATCCAGGCAGCCTTCCGAGCACATCGAATATACAAAATTTACGCACCTGTTCTAAGACAGAAAAAGGAAGAGTTCAAAAGAAAAAAAGAAATGCAGGAGAAAATGGATCTGGAAAGGAAAGCATTGGAAGAAAAAGTAAAGCTGAAACTTGAAGAGAAGAAACAGAAAGAGGAGGAGAAAATGCTCAATGAGGAGATTGCAAAAAAGAAAATAGAAGAAGCCAAGAGACTAGAACATTTGGAATTGGAGAGGAGACAGAGAGAGTATGAGAAAAAGAAAACAGAAGAAAAACAGAGACTGGAGAAAGAAAAGATCCTAAAACTAGAAGCAAAAAAGAAATCTGAAACTTTAATTAGCATAGATGCTTCCCACAATGAAGGTCTAGGAAAAATAAAGCATGAACATTGCAATCTTTGTCTGGAAGTAACTGAGAAAACCATGGAAGACTCTTGTGAGGATAGACAAAAACAAGCAAAAGGCAGTGAAATGGTTGAAATGAATATTGAAGTGTCTTATAAAGAAAAAATACTAGCAAAGCAAAGTGATGTGCAGGAGAAAATACATTTCCATGGTTGCGCAATTAGTATCAAAACAAGAACTGATAAGGAATCAGAAATAAAGACAAAAGAAATCATAGATAATAACTTATCTAGCCCTGAAAACAGTTCTTTAGCAACTAACAGAAAGTCTGAAGTGAATCGGGACAATGGAGCATGTGTCATGCCTACTCTAATACCCAGGATACAAACATCTTTACTAAAGGAGACTGCTGAGGTCATATGCAGTGAAACTGCACAGGGTGGACAAGCCAGAGAAAAGAACACAGGCAATGACCTTCAAAATAAGTCCCTAGCTTTACCAATGACCTCAAGACCTCTTGTTCTACCAGATCACATTGAGGAGAAGAGGTTAGCTTGGATTAAATCTTGTAAGCCATGGTCCACAATTTTGAGAGAAAACCGAAATATTAAAGACGTTAGAAAGACAAGGCAAAGGAAAAGCTCAGCAGCAAAAAACATTCCTCCAATAAATACAGCCCTCATCCTGAAAAATGGTCCATGGAATGACCTGCAACAGGTAAGACTTTTCAGTTTAAAAGTTAACCCATGCTTAAAAAAAATGATTGCAATTAATAGTATACCTGCATGCACCACGAAGTGCAGGAACATACATTATTGGAAACTTCTAAAATAAGCCTCTGGAAACATCCCAGCCCAAGCCAGTATTTTTCATTTTTAGTCATCTTAGTATGAAATATTGCATGTATTTTATGTTTGCCTTTCACAGACAGCAGAAAAAAGGTCTATATTACAGCTTTCTCTGTTCTTTAGAGTGATACACTAATGCCGCATACACATGACCGGACTTTGACGGACTAGGTCCAATGATCTTCCCGACTGACTTTTGGCGGAGTTCCAACGGACTTTTAGAACGAACGGACTCGGCCACACACAAGCACACTAAAGTCCGACGGATTTGAACGTGATGACGTACGACCGGACTAGAATAAGGAAGTTCATAGCCAGTAGCCAATAGCTGCCATTGGTTTTCGTCTGTTGGACTAGCATACAGACGAACAGATTTTTCAACCGGACTTGAGTCCGTCGGAAAGATTTGAAACATGTTTTAAATCTAAAGTCCATCTGATTTTTAGACAACAAAGGTTCGATGAAGCCCACACACGATCAAATTGTCCGGCGGATTCGTTCCGTCTGACCTAGTCTGTCAAAGTCCACTTGTGTGTACGCGCCATAAGGTTCTGCTGAGTGAAGTGTCAAGCATGCACACTCCCTGCTGTTTTGAAAAAGGGAGAGCCAAATAGAACTTCAATCCATTTCTGCTGCCTGCCTACAGTAACTCTGGTCATCTCTCCCCATCTGAGCCTCACCCGAGGCTTGCTTTGAATCCTGAGCTTTTAGGTTGCCTTACTGCCACGCAATTACATGTCTGATTCAAAACATGGGATGGACAGTTCCACTGTCCTGGGTGTCCCCACTGCACATTCTGCTAATTCTGGGGGTGCATGCTGCACACTTTCAGATGGTTCCTGTATCCTGCAACCTGGAATCATGTTATTCTCTGATCTTGGAGTCTGTTCTATCCCCAGAGTCCTCCTTGGCTCAGTCAGGTGTGGCTGCGTCCTTTCTTCTTTTAGCTGATGTTTTTACCACAGTCATACAAGAATTTATGACCGAAATTATCTAGTTATTATCCAGTTATTGCTGACTTATTTGCTGATCCCGAGCACAGAGGCCACAAGCGAGCTTGAATCCTATTAATGCAGTGTGCATCACTTTGAAGCTAGAGGACCATTGTTACTACTACTAGTGCTGTCTCCAGTCTTGGGTCATTTATTATTCCTAATCCGCAAAGACTTTCCCTTTACACCTTCTTTTGGGGCAAATTTCTGTTGCATACCTTTTTAGCTGTGATAGCTGCTAGAAGCCTCCTGTTTCATTACATCTCATATCCTTTCATATGCGTTGAACACTTTGACTAAAGTGCTGGACTGTGGTACCCTTGTGTATTAAAAAAAAAAAAAAGTGTGGTTTGCCAAAAGAAAATTTCCCTTCATTGTCTGCATGTGGTTCTGGCTGCGAGAGTCTATCTCTCAGCCTCTGCTTCTTTCAGGAAGATTTATTTTCTTTTTGTTATCCCAGGTAGACCCTGTAAGGGTGCACCAGCTTCTTATTTGGCATTCCACCATCTCTAGGCAACTCTGGTAGATCATCATCCAAGCGTATGGTCTCAAGGTCTGTCTCTTCTCAATTGGCGAGTGCTTCTTTTATTTATTTTTTGTATCAAGCAGTTGTTGCCCAGATTTGTAAGACTGCTACCTGATTCTGTCCACAAATTTTCTAAATTCTACCTGCTGGACATTGTAGTCTCACTTGGTTTCAACTTGGTGTGTAAGGTCATTCAGGTGGTTCTTTAAGCTGCAAGGAGTATCAGCTTTCTATTGTTTTCATGGGCCTGATAATGTTTGTTTGCTGTCTTCTTCACTCCTCATTTGGACAGATTTTGGATATCCCAAAGGTTAAAGACTTCCTGTGTCTTCAATGGATGAGAAAGAAAATATGATGTTTGTGCTCACCGTAAAATCAGTTACTTGGACTTTCTTTAAGGGACTTGGGTCCCACCCCTATGGGTTTATAATTACGCTCTTGGTACTGATGCATGCTGGTAATGAGAGGGGTTATGCTGGTCTGGCCTGAAATTATTTGGTTTGCCAATGTCCGATCCTCCTGTAAGCTGCAGTAAACTCAAAGTTTATAGACTTTCTGTGTCACTCAGTAAACTCGAAGACTATAATTTTACAGTGAGTAGAAAAATTCTATTTTGTTTCACAGTTAAATACCTAATTCATGACAAAGGATTCCTTAAGAGCAACAGCAAACTACCTCATCCTTTAAAGCAGGGATATGCAATTAGCCGACCTCCAGCTGTTGCAAAACTACAAGTCCCATCATGCCTCTGCCCCTGGGTGTCATGCTTGTGGCTGTCAGAGTCTTGCTATGTCATGGGACTTGTAATTCTGCAGCAGCTGGAGGTCCGCTAATTGCATATCCCTGTTATAAAGGATGAGTTACTCTAATGATTCCTTCAGCTTGAGCTTTTGAGTTCTGTAAAACTGAGCTTCTTTCAGCAAAACTATACTCATGGAACAGAGACTAAAGCTCCATCTGCTAAAGCAGACCTTTTAGTAAAACAAATTACCTAACCTATAACTCCTCCCAAATCTAATATTGCTATGTGAAACCTAAAAGTGTTCTCGTGAGATTTAAGATCCTCCACTTTCTTCGGGAAGGCATAGCAACTCCATCAGCACCTCGGCAAGCAGAGTGAGCTGAAAGCCAGAGTCTGCAGTAAGTGTCTTGTACATTTTTCCTTGACTAAAAAGAAAATAAAAAGTGATATTTTATTTTTTAGTGCTGACCATAATAAATAGATTATGTACAAAGCCACTGCTCATTCTCTTTAATTAAGTGTTCTTGCATAGCAAGATCACTTATTGTTATCTCACATATATATTATTAAGTGTTCTTGCATAGCAAGATCACTTATTGTTATCTCACATATATATTATTATTATTATTATTATTATTCTTATTATAGCCAAATTTTGCACGCTAACTCCTCCCACAGTTTTTATGCTACATATACCGAATATATACCAAAACGTGCGGATTGTTCCCGAATGGTGTGCTATTACTTTGTGGAACGTTTTTCCGAATGGTTCACGAAATATCGTCATTTTTGCGGCGAAATTTGTCCCATAGGAATGAATGGAGAAATGTTCAAAACTAGTGGGAGGTGACAAAAGCTCTGAGGGGAATTATAGCTCCTCCCACATAGCTCTGAGGGCAATTATAGGTAGTCTTCGTCGTTTTGCCGAATGGTTTACGAAATATCGTCATTTTTGCGGCGAAATTTGTCCCATAGGAATGAATGGAGAAATGATCAAAACTAGAGTGGAAGGTGACAAAAGCTCAGAGGGGAATTATAGGTAGTCCCACACAGCTGAGGGGAATTATAGGTAGTCCCACACAGCTCTGAGGGGAATTATAGGTAGTCCCACACAGCTCTCTGAGGGGAATTATAGGTAGTCCCACACAGCTCTGAGGGGGATTATAGGTAGTCCCACACAGCTCTGAGGGGAATTATAGGTAGTCCCACACAGCTCTGAGGGGGATTATAGGTAGTCCCACACAGCTCTGACTGGGATTATAGGTAGTCCCACACAGCTCTGAGGGGGATTGTAGGTAGCCCCACACAGCTCTGAGGGGGATTATAGGTAGTCCCACACATCTGAGGTGGATTATAGGTAGTCCCACACAGCTCTGAGGGCGATTATAGGTAGTCCCACACAGCTCTGAGGGCGATTATAGGTAGTCCCACACAGCTCTGAGGGCGATTATAGTTAGTCCCACACAGCTCTGAGGGGAATTATGAAATTTCAAAAAAAAAAAAATAATTAAAAAAAAATAATAATAAAAAAAAAAAATAAAATAAAATAATTTTTTAAAAAAAAAAATAATTTTTGAAAAAAAAAAATAATTTTTGAAAAAAAAAAATAATTAAAAAAAAAAAAAAATAATAATAAAAAAAAAAAAAAAATAAAATAATTTTAGAAAAAAAAAAAATGAAAATTAGGAAATTTGAAATAAAAAAAAAAAACATTTTTAGAAAAAAAAATCATTTAAAAAAAATAATAATTTAAAAAAAAATTATTTTTGAAAAAAAAATTATTTTTGAAAAAAAAATTATTTTTGAAAAAAAAAAAATAATTTTTGAAAAAAAAAAATTATTTTTGAAAAAAAAAATATTTTTGAAAAAAAAAATATTTTTGAAAAAAAAAAATTTTTGAAAAAAAAAAAATAATTTTTGAAAAAAAAAAAATAATTAAAAAAAAAAAATAATAATAATAAAAAAAATAAAAAAAAAATTTTATGAAAATTTTTGAAAAAAAAAATTTTGATTATTTTTGAAAAAAAAAATTATTTTTGAAAAAAAAAATAATTTTTGAAAAAAAAAAATTATTTTTGAAAAAAAAAAATATTTTTGAAAAAAAAAATATTTTTGAAAAAAAAAATATTTTTGAAAAAAAAAAATTTTTGAATTTTTGAAAAAAAAAAAATAATTAAAAAAAAAAAAAATAATAATAAAAAAAATAAAAATAAAATAATTTTAGAAAAAAAAAATGAAAATTAGGAAATTTGAAAAAAAAAAACATTTTGAAAAAAAAAAATTTTTTAAAAAAAAAAATTTTTTAAAAAAAAAAAAAATATTTTTGAAAAAAAAAAAATATTTTTGAAAAAAAAAAATATTTTTGAAAAAAAAAAAATTTTATAAAAAAAATCAATCATTTTAGAAAAAAAAAATGAAAATTAGGAAATTTGAAAAAAAAATGTGAAAATTTTTTTGAAAAAAATAATTTTGAAAAATTTATTTTTAGAAAAAATTGAATAAAAATCTAAAAAATCATTTAAAAAAAATCATTAAAAAAAAAAAATTATTTTTGAAAAAAATAAATAAATGTTTAGTTACTCAAGCCACTCCACCCAGTTTCTCCGCCCACTCCAGTAGGTGGAGGCAAGAACACGTCACACAATTTCCCCAGAAATTGTATTTTTTCTAGTTATTATTATTATTATTATTATTCTTATTATAGCCAAATTTTGCACGCTAACTCCTCCCACAGTTTTTATGCTACATATACCGAATATATACCAAAACGTGCGGATTGTTCCCGAATGGTGTGCTATTACTTTGTGGAACGTTTTTCCGAATGGTTCACGAAATATCGTCATTTTTGCGGCGAAATTTGTCCCATAGGAATGAATGGAGAAATGTTCAAAACTAGTGGGAGGTGACAAAAGCTCTGAGGGGAATTATAGCTCCTCCCACATAGCTCTGAGGGCAATTATAGGTAGTCTTCGTCGTTTCGCCGAATGGTTTACGAAATATCGTCATTTTTGCGGCGAAATTTGTCCCATAGGAATGAATGGAGAAATGATCAAAACTAGAGTGGGAGGTGACAAAAGCTCAGAGGGGAATTATAGGTAGTCCCACACAGCTGAGGGGAATTATAGGTAGTCCCACACAGCTGAGGGGAATTATAGGTAGTCCCACACAGCTCTGAGGGGAATTATAGGTAGTCCCACACAGCTGAGGGGAATTATAGGTAGTCCCACACAGCTGAGGGGGATTATAGGTAGTCCCACACAGCTGAGGGGAATTATAGGTAGTCCCACACAGCTGAGGGGAATTATAGGTAGTCCCACACAGCTCTGAGGGGGATTATAGGTAGTCCCACACAGCTCTGAGGGGAATTATAGGTAGTCCCACACAGCTCTGAGGGGGATTATAGGTAGTCCCACACAGCTCTGACTGGGATTATAGGTAGTCCCACACAGCTCTGAGGGGGATTGTAGGTAGTCCCACACAGCTCTGAGGGGGATTATAGGTAGTCCCACACATCTGAGGTGGATTATAGGTAGTCCCACACAGCTCTGAGGGCGATTATAGGTAGTCCCACACAGCTCTGAGGGCGATTATAGGTAGTCCCACACAGCTGAGGGGAATTATAGGTAGTCCCACACAGCTCTGAGGGGAATTATGAAATTTGAAAAAAAAAAATAATTAAAAAAAAATAATAATAATAAAAAAATAAAAATAAAATAATTTTAGAAAAAAAATGAAAATTAGGAAATTTGAAAAAAAAAAAACATTTTTAGAAAAAAAATCATTAAAAAAAAAAATAATAATAATTAAAAAAAAATTATTTTTGAAAAAAAAATTATTTTTGAAAAAAAAAATTATTTTTGAAAAAAAAATTATTTTTGAAAAAAAAAAATTATTTTTGAAAAAAAAAAATTATTTTTTAAAAATAAAAATTATTTTTTAAAAAAAAAAAAATTTAGAAAAAAAATAAATCATTTTAGAAAAAAAAAAATGAAAATTACGAAATTTGAAAAAAAAAAAAGAAAAATTTTTTGAAAAAAATAATTTTGAAAAATTTATTTTTAGAAAAAATTGAATAAAAATCTAAAAAATCATTTAAAAAAAAATCATTAAAAAAAAAAAAAAATTATTTTTGAAAAAAATAAATAAATGTTTAGTTACTCAAGCCACTCCACCCAGTTTCTCCGCCCACTCCAGTAGGTGGAGGCAAGAACACGTCACACAATTTCCCCAGAAATTGTATTTTTTCTAGTTATTAAGTGTTCTTGCATAGCAAGATCACTTATTGTTATCTCACATATATATTATTATTATTATTCTTATTATAGCCAAATTTTGCACGCTAACTCCTCCCACAGTTTTTATGCTACATATACCGAATATATACCAAAACGTGCGGATTGTTCCCGAATGGTGTGCTATTACTTTGTGGAACGTTTTTCCGAATGGTTCACGAAATATCGTCATTTTTGCGGCGAAATTTGTCCCATAGGAATGAATGGAGAAATGTTCAAAACTAGAGTGGGAGGTGACAAAAGCTCTGAGGGGAATTATAGCTCCTCCCACACAGCTCTGAGGGGATTATAGGTAGTCCCACACAGCTCTGAGGGGATTATAGGTAGTCCCACACAGCTCTGAGGGGATTATAGGTAGTCCCACACAGCTCAGAGGGGGATTATAGGTAGTCCCACACAGCTCTGAGGGAGATTATAGGTAGTCCCACACATCTCTGAGGGGGATTATAGGTAGTCCCACACAGCTCTGAGGGAAATTATAGGTAGTCCCACACATCTCTGAGGGGAATTATAGGTAGTCCCACACAGCTGAGGGGGATTATAGGTAGTCCCACACAGCTCTGAGGGGGGTTATAGGTAGTCCCACACAGCTCTGAGGGGAATTATAGGTAGTCCAACACAGCTCTGAGGGGGATTATAGGTAGTCCTACACAACTCTGAGGGGAATTATAACTAGTCCCACACAGCTCTGAGGGGAATTATGAAATTTGAAAAGAAAAAATAAAAAATAATAATAATAATAATAAAAAAAAAATAATAATTTTAGAAAAAAATATGAAAATTAGGAAATTTAAAAAAAATTATTCTTTTTTGAAAAAAAAATTATTTTAGAAAAAAAATATCATTTAAAAAAAAATAATAATTAAAAAAAATCATTAAAAAAAAAAAACATTTTTGAAAAAAAAAAAATAATTAAAAAAATAATAATAATAAAAAAATAAAAAATAAAATAATTTTAGAAAAAAAATGAAAATTAGGAAATTTGAAAAAAAAAAAAATCTTTTTTGAAAAAAAAATATTTTTGGGAAAAAAAAAAATATTTTTTGAAAAAAATATCATTTAAAAAAAAAATAATAATAATAACTCAAAAAAAAATTTAATTTTTTTTTTTTTTTTATAAAAAAAAAAAATCAATCATTTTAGAAAAAAATGAAAATGAGGAAATTTTAAAAAAGTAATCTTTTTGGAAAAAAAAAATTTTTGAAAAAACATTTTTTGAAAAAAAAAAAAAAAAAAATTTTGAAAATATTTTTTTTTAAAAATAATTAAATAAAAATCAAAAAAAATCATTTAAAAAAATCATTAAAAAAATAATCATTTTTGAAAAAAATAAATACGTTTAGTTACTCAAGCCACTTCACCCAGTTACTCCGCCCACTCCAGTAGGTGGAGGCAAGAACACGTCACACAATTTCCCCAGAAATTGTATCTTTTCTAGTTATTATTATTCTTATTATAGCCAAATTTTGCACGCTAACTCCTCCCACAGTTTTTACGCTACATATACCGAATATATACCAAAACGTGCGGATTGTTCCCGAATGGTGTGCTATTACTTTGTGGAACGTTTTGCCAAATGGTTCACAAAATATCGTAATTTTTGCGGCAAAATTTGTCCCATAGGAATGAATGGAGAAATGTTCAAAACTAGAGTGGGAGGTGACAAAACCTCTGAGGAGAATTATAGCTCCTCCCACACAGCTCTGAGGGGATTATAGCTAGTTCCACACAGCTCTGAGGGGGGTTATAGGTAGTCCCACACAGCTCTGAGGGGGATTGTAGGTAGTCCCACACAGCTCTGAGGGGGATTATAGCTAGTCCCACACAGCTCTGAGGGAGATTATAGGTAGTCCCACACAGCTCTGAGGAGATTATAGGTAGTCCCACACAGCTCTGAGGAGATTATAGGTAGTCCCACACAGCTCTGAGGAGATTATAGGTAGTCCCACACAGCTCTGAGGGGATTATAGGTAGTCCCACACAGCTCTGAGGGGATTATAGGTAGTCCCACACATCTCTGAGGGGGATTATAGGTAGTCTCACACAGCTCTGAGGGGAATTATAGGTAGTCCCACACATCTCTGAGGGGAATTATAGGTAGTCCCACACAGCTGAGGGGGATTATAGGTAGTCCCACACAGCTCTGAGGGGGGTTATAGGTAGTCCCACACAGCTCTGAGGGGATTATAGGTAGTCCCACACAGCTCTGAGGGGATTATAGGTAGTCCCACACAGCTCTGAGGGGGATTATAGGTAGTCCCACACAGCTCTGAGGGAGATTATAGGTAGTCCCACACAGCTCTGAGGGGATTATAGGTAGTCCCACACAGCTCTGAGGGGATTATAGGTAGTCCCACACATCTCTGAGGGGGATTATAGGTAGTCTCACACAGCTCTGAGGGGAATTATAGGTAGTCCCACACAGCTCTGAGGGAATTATAGGTAGTCCCACACAGCTGAGGGGGATTATAGGTAGTCCCACACAGCTCTGAGGGGGATTATAGGTAGTCCCACACAGCTCTGAGGGGATTATAGGTAGTCCCACACAGCTCTGAGGGGATTATAGGTAGTCCCACACAGCTCTGAGGGGGATTATAGGTAGTCCCACACAGCTCTGAGGGAGATTATAGGTAGTCCCACACAGCTCTGAGGGGATTATAGGTAGTCCCACACAGCTCTGAGGGGATTATAGGTAGTCCCACACATCTCTGAGGGGGATTATAGGTAGTCCCACACAGCTCTGAGGGGAATTATAGGTAGTCCCACACAGCTGAGGGGGATTATAGGTAGTCCCACACAGCTCTGAGGGGAATTATAGGTAGTCCAACACAGCTCTGAGGGGGATTATAGGTAGTCCTACACAACTCTGAGGGGAATTATAACTAGTCCCACACAGCTCTGAGGGGAATTATGAAATTTGAAAAGGAAAAATTAAAAAAAAAATAATAATAATAAAAAAAAAAAAAAATAATAATAATTTTAGAAAAAAATATGAAATTAGGAAATTTAAAAAAAATAATTCTTTTTTTTTTTAGAAAAAAAATATCATTTAACCTCTTCGCGCCCGCGCTATAGCCGAAAGACGGCTGCAGCGCGGACGCTCTCTGCTGGGAGGACGTCCCTGGACGTCCTCCTGTTTACTTCCCTAATGCGCGCTCCTGAGAGCGCGCATCGGGGAAGTTCTGTGCTGGCCGTGTCCGTCGGACACGGTCACAGATCGCTGTAAACGGCCAATCACAGCGGCCGTTTACAGCGAGATCGGCGTGTCCAATGACAGATGATCTCATATGGAAACATATGAGATCATCTGTCAGCGCCGCTCTCTCTCCTCACACAGACAGCGTGTGGGGAGAGAGAGATCAACGGCTGCAGCAGCCGTAAGTAAAAAAAAAAAAACTAAATGTGCGATCGATCTCCCCATCTGTCCCCACATGTGTCCCCATCCATGTCCCCATCCATGTGTCCCCATCCATGTCCCCATCCATGTCCCCATCCATGTCCCCATCCATGTGTCCCCATCCATGTCCCCATCCATGTCCCCATCCATGTGTCCCCATCCATGTGACCCCATCCATGTCCCCATCCATGTGTCCCCATCCATGTGTCCCCATCCATGTGACCCCATCCATGTCCCCATCCATGTGACCCCATCCATGTGTCCCCATCCATGTGACCCCATCCATGTCCCCATCCATGTGTCCCCATCCATGTGACCCCATCCATGTCCCCAAACATGTGACCCCATCCATGTGTCCCCATCCATGTGTCCCCATCCATGTGTCCCCCATCCATGTGTCCCCATCCATGTGACCCATGCTTGTCCCCATCCATGTCCCCATCCATGTGTCCCCATCCGTGTGACCCCCATCCGTGTGACCCCCATCCGTGTGACCCCATCCGTGTGACCCCATCCGTGTGTCCCCATCCGTGTGACCCCATCCGCGTGTCCCCATCCGTGTGACCCCATCCGTGTCCCCATCCATCTGTCCCCATCCGTGTCCCCATCCATCTGTGTCCCCATGCATCTGTCCCCATCTGTGTCCCCAGTGCCATCTGTCCCCAGTGCCACGTATAAGTGCCATCTGTCATCAGTGCCACGTTAGTGCCATCTGTCATCAGTGCCACGTTAGTGCCATCTGTCATCAGTGCCATATCAGTGTCACGTGTCATCAGTGCCACATAGTGCCATCTGTCATCAGTGCCACGTATCAGTGCCATCTGTCATCAGTGCACCTGTCAGTGTCACGTGTCATCAATGGCACGTATCAGTGCCATCTGTCATCATGTCACGTGTCATCAATGCCACGTATCAGTGCCATCTGTCATCAGTGTCACGTGTCATCAGTGCCACCTCACGTGTCATCAGTGCCACATATTAGTGCCATCTCTCATCAGTGCCACGTATTAGTGCCATCTGTCACCAGTGCCACATATTAGTGCCATCTGTCAGTGTCATGTGTCATTAGTGCCCCGTATTAGTGCCGTCTGTCATCAGTGTCACGTGTCATCAGTGCTCCATACTAGTGCCATCTGTCACCAGTGCCACATCAGTGTCACGTGTCATCAGTGCCACGTATCAGTGCCACCTGTCATCAGTGCCACGTCAGTGTCACGTGTCATTGTCCTGGTGCTCCAGGGCCTTCAAAAGTGTAATGGGTATTCAACAATTTAGATGTGTAATTTATGCTCCTAGAACACGTGATGGCGCTCCCTGCATTTTGGGCCTCTCTAAGTGGCCAGGCTGTGTAAAAGTCCCACACATGTGGTATCATAATACTCAGGGGGAGTAGCGAAATTTATTTTGGGGTGTCATTTGTGGTATACACCTTCCATGTGAGAGAAATAACCTATTACAATGACAATTTTGTGGAAAAAAATAAAAAATAAAAAAATAATTCATTTTGCAAAGAATTGTGGGAAAAAAATGACAACATCAAAAAGCTCACCATGCCTCTTACTAAATACCTTGGAATGTCTACTTTCAAAAAAGGGGTCATTTGGGGGGTATTTGTACTTTCCTGGCTTGTTCGGGTCACTAGAAATGAGATAGGTCACCAGTACATTAGGTGTGATCAATTTTGTATGATTTGCACCACAGTTTGTAGAGTCTGTAACTTTCACAAAGACCAAATAATATCCACTAATTTGGGTTATTTTTACCAAAGATATGTGGCAGTATAAATTGTGGCCAAAATTTATGAAGAAAAATTAATAATTTGCTAAATTTTATCACAGAAACAAAGAAAAATGTGTTTTTTTTCAAAATTTTCGGTCTTTTTTCATTTATAGCGCAAAAAATAAAAAACCCAGAGGTGATCAAATACCACCAAAAGAAAGCTCTATTTGTGGGAAAAAAAGGACAAAAAATTCATTTGGGTACAGTGTTGCATGACTGAGTAATTGTCATTCAAAGTGTGAGAGCACCGAAAGCTGAAAATTGGTCTGGGCAGGAAGGGTGTTTAAGTGCCCAGTAAGCAAGTGGTTAAAAAAAAAAAATAATTAAAAAAAATAATTAAAAAAAAAAAACATTTTTGAAAAAAAAAATAATTAAAAAAAAATAATAATAAAAAAATAAAAAATAAAATAATTTTAGAAAAAAAAAAAATGAAAATTAGGAAATTTGAAAAAAAAAAATCTTTTTTGAAAAAAAAAAATCTTTTTTGAAAAAAAAATCTTTTTTGAAAAAAATATATTTTTGGGAAAAAAAATCTTTTTTGAAAAAAATATCATTTTAAAAAAAAAAAATGATAATAACTCAAAAAAAATTAAATTTTTTTTTTTTTTTTTTTTTACAAAAAAAAAAAATCAATCATTTTAGAAAAAAATGAAAATGAGGAAATTTAAAAAAAATAATCTTTTTGGAAAAAAAAATAATTTTTGAAAAAAAAAAAAACATTTTTTGAAAAAAAAAATAATTTTTGAAAATATTCTTTTTTTAAAATAATTAAATAAAAATCAAAAAAAATCATTTAAAAAAAATCATTAAAAAAAAATCATTTTTGAAAAAAATAAATACGTTTAGTTACTCAAGCCACTTCACCCAGTTACTCCGCCCACTCCAGTAGGTGGAGGCAAGAACACGTCACACAATTTCCCCAGAAATTGTATCTTTTCTAGTATTACAGTATACTATCCAGAAACAGAGCAGTGTCTGGAGCTCCACCTCTAACCACCTTCTGCAAAAATGTAAAAGGCACCCAAAGAGCTAATTTTACATTGCTGATTATTTGGCAGCAGCATGAATTTAAAAACTACAAGCCATCACTGCAGTATCTCAGCCTAATTTACAACATCATGATCTTAAAAAAAAAAAAAAAAACATGATTTTTATAATGATAAATGTCATGGATGCATTTTGATTAGGGTAGGTTGCTGAGTACAGACTTTCAGGTTAAAATCTTCCAAGAAATTTTGATTAGGTGTCAACTTTAAATGCACACCAAGCACCTTGATTCTATTGCTTAACATTTCATATTCAGTATACTTAGAAGTTTAAAATACAATCAGACCTACTTTTTATTAAGAACATAATTCTAAGAATGTTACAAAGATACAAGTGTTTACTTTAAATCACTAGTCTTTGATGCTTGCAGAAGGTATTTGACCACCTCTTCTCCGAGTCATCGGATGAAACACATGCCAAGTCTGAAGATGAAACACATGCCAATATTGTATCTTTAAACAATCTTCTTAAACCACTATCTTGGCACTTTTAAAATGCTACATTCTGCCTTTCTCATTTTAACCAGAGTTCCCTGGTTTTATCATAAACACCTTTGTTATGTGTCTTGTTCTAGAAATGTATTGTAGATATGGTATTTAAGTTTGGCCTAGCTTATTGGCAAAGTAATCGTGAAGCAAAACAAACCATTCTGGCGCACTACAAAGTCCAGTCCGAGCATAGACAGAAGGGAAAGAACAGTGGATCACAGTCAACTTTCATGTATCAGAGGTCCAGCAGCTCGCCAACCGATCTGGGAAGATTACAGGAGCTCAAACAAAACACAAATAGCAGCACGGGATCCTCATGAGTAAAATAGTAACAATTTGCTCAATAAAAAATATAGCATGCTTACATTTTAAATATTTGTGTTTTGTTTGGCAAAGTAACCGGTTCACATAAAATATATCTAAACCAAATCAGTAAAATTCTCATATAAGCTTTAGAATGTTAATGTGATTGCAGTCATTTTTTGGACTTTGTATTTAATGTGGTGTCATTAAAATATTAGTTTCTGATCCTACTATGAAGGTTAAAGTGACACTAAAGCTTTGTTTTTTTTTTTAAAATAACAAACATGTCATACTTACCTCCACTGTGCAGCTCGTTTTTCACAGAGTGGCCCCGTACATGCTCTTCTGGGGTCCCTAGGCAGCTCTCACGGCTCCTCCCCGCATTAGATAACCCCCTGGGAGAAGCACTCTCCCAGGGGTTACCCTGCGGGCTCACTCCCAAGTCATTCATTCGGCATCCATAGAAACTGAATGTATGACTCAGCCCCGGCCCCCCGGTGCACGGGTCATTGGATTTGATTGACAGCAACGGGAGCCAATGGCTGCGCTGCTATCAATCCATCCAATCAGGACCCGAGACACCAGCTTTTGTTGGTGTGCTTGTCCCCGGGACGAGATAGAGGGGTACAGGTAAGTAAAATGGGGGATGCTGCAGGATTACAGGAGGTTTTTCACCTCAATGCATAGAATGCATTGAGGTGAAAAACCTTGAAGGTTTACAACCCCTTTAAATACTTTCTGTTATAGGACAACAACTGTCTCCCATTTTTGCTCCTGTGTTGTCACCCTGCCTCCCAATGGAGACTACAAGTGGCTAGGCCAACATATATTACACAGGTATAGTCCATTATTGTCACCATCAGGAAGCTGATCCAAAGCAGCGATTTGCAGCTCATGCGGTAGCAAAAGTAACCAGATAGGAAAAAAGCACTGAAATAGGCTGAAGGCGATCAGCAGAAATTAGATGTAAGGAAGGGTGAAAAAACAACAAAAACTATTTTATGGAAGAAAAGGCAGTTGTTTATGACACACAGTCTTTTAGCAAACTAAATGTCATCTAATAAGAGGAACTTCACTCTTGTCTAAAAAAAATAAATAAATACAAATACTGTAGCTAATGACTTGAGACTTTAAGATGCAAAAACTTACCAGACCATAGAGTCCAATGTTGCCCTCTATGCAATTGATTTTTCACCGGGCTTCTTCTCTCTGTCACCAACATCTTGGATGTAGAAGCCAGATGTGACTTTCTGATGTCTCAAGGCACGACAGCGCTGTGTGACTGGTCTAGAAGCTTTCTGAAACCTGTTATGTGTCCCGGAGGCTGCAGGCTTGGGGGGAGGGGACATCCCAAGTGGACATAATTCTCGCATAGTCAAGAATTGAGGAAGTAGGTACAGGTACTGTACCTGTCAAAAAGGTACCTTATCAAGTACCTGATAGCAAAGCTTGAAATTATGAGAAAGGCCTCTCTTACACCTCTGACTCGGGACCCCTGGTAGTGTAAACAGAAGGAGCAGGAGTGCAGAGTGGCCCGAGTGCCTGTAGGTATTGCCAGTAGCATGCCAGGCAGGAGAGGTCATCAGTAGTCTTCAGTGAAGCAGATGCAGCCCAGCTGTAGACAGCTGGAGGATGGCACTAGAGGATGGCACTAGAATGTGCGAGTTTGCGCATATGCATTAGCCAGTTCACAATTTTTGCGCGCATGAAAAGGAACATGTTTTATCCTGTGCGCAGAAGGCCTTTCCTTACATTAACCCCTCCCAATGGCCAGCCTACGGCTGCCCAACCAATCCAGTTTTTTTTTGCTTGAACGCTCGGACGAGTTTCTCAGCATGGAGTTTGCTCTTTAGTTCCCACAAATTTTCTTCGGGCCCGTACCTCTTCCACTTTATCAAGTACTTAATTTGATTTAGTATTTTCCTGCAATCTACAGTTGCTTCTACTTTGAATTCCTCTTCTCCATCAATCCATACTGGCTTAGGAGGACCACTCTTTTTTCAGGGAACAGATCTAGCAGTGCAGGTTTCAGCAATATTACATGAAAACAAGAAGAAATCTTAAAGGAATCTGGTAACACTTACTCGTAGGCAACATCATTGATCTTCTCCACTGGAAATGGTCATACATGTTTAGGCCCCAATTACCTTGATAGGCAGGTTAATATTAGATTTGTTTTGGCCAACCATACCTAATCACCAGGCTCCAAGATCCGCAGGACAACTTATTTTTTCAAAGTTTCACATAAGGCTTTCCAAAACTTGGAGGTAAATTGAACCCCGCGATCTGAGATTATATTGGCAACAACTCTCACAATTTCCTTAATGAACATTCGTGCCATTTCCGCAGCTGAAGGTGTGCCCTTCATGGGTACAAAATGTGCCATTGTCAGGGTGCTGACAGCAGGAGAAGGTCTTGAGGACCCAGCATCTGTCAGGGCAACAACAACAGGACAAGGGCTCTAGGACCCAGCGTCCCCAGCAGCACATCACATGGGCCTTTATAAGGAAGTTTATCAGTGTTTGAAGTTGCTGACTGATCTCATATTGTTACCTGTGTTCCTGCGATTCCTTGCGCTTGTGATCCCTAGTTTCTGACCCGGCTTGTTCCCTGACCTGTCTGCCTATCTCCAGTTCCTGACCCCGGCTTGTCTCATGGATACCCTCTTATCCTTTAATGGTTCAGATAGACCCAACCTGAATAGGTAGCGGAGGGTGGAATCATACCAGTTGGTGTCTGTGCTCCAGCATCCAAAATCCGGTACATAGTCCTTAGCCACTCTGCGGCCTTGCTGGAGTGCAGGGAGAGCCACCTTGGCTGTTGCAGTTCTCTGGGGATCCTCATAAAACTAGACAATGGCCATAAAGAATAATGTCAGATTTGACAGATGTGGGTTCTTCTGCTCAATTAGACGATGGGACCAGGACTGGGGTTGACCTTGCAGAAGAAAAATTACATATTCCACCTTGGTAGCTTCACGTGAGAAAGTTTGGGGCTGTAAGGCAAAGTACAGTTTACAGGCATTACGGAAAGCCCAATATTTGCTGCGATTGCCTGAGAATCTTTCTGGAGTCAGTACTTCGGGTTCCGGTGGTAGCATCACAACAGCAGGTGCAGCAGAAGATTCCCCAGGTGCGGATGAAGCAGAATCAGCAGAAGCTGACGTGGGTGAAGATAATGCTTGGAGCCGGTTGTAGCCCTCCTGCAGGTTCTTGACAGCTTGTGTGAGTGCTGCAAGACGATGACACAATTCGTCCATGGGAGAGGTTCCTCATTCAGGCTCGCACATGGCTGCTTTGTACTATCACGTACCTGGTAGCAGACGCTAAAAAGATGATGAAGACCTCTCTTACACCTCTGACTCGGGGGCCCCTGATATTGTGAACAGAAGGCTCAGTTTTGCAGAGTGGCATGAGTGCCTGTAGGTCTTGCCAGCAGAGTGGGTATCCATGCCAGGCAGGAGAGGTCATTAGTAGTCTTTAGAGAAGCAGATGGGCTATTAGACAGCTGGAGGATGGCAGACTGAAGCAGGCTGGTACTGGCAACAGCGGGCAGGGGAGGCATGTGCTGGTAGCAGACAGTAGAACAGCAGGATGAGTCAGGAAGCAGGGTCAGGCAAGCCGGGCCATATACTGGCAGGACAGATCAGGTGCAGAGGAGCAGGCAGTAGCGTGGCCTGGCTACAAGCCAAGTCAGGAGCCAATAGGTGCAATAGAAGCCAATGGAGATGACAGAAGCGGAGGTCAAGGACAAGCCGGGGTCAGAGCAGATGGAGTTCAGAGAGAGCTCAGACAAGCCGGATCAGTAACTGGAATCAGGATACAAGATAACAGGAACACAGGATGCGGGGAAGGCTAAAAGACAAAGCAGCACTGATCCTGAGCACTGGCTGAGTTTAAAGAGGTGTTTCTCTCAAAAAAATAAAAGTCAGCAGCTACAAATACTGCAGCTGCTGACTTTTTATAATCAGACACTTACCTGTTCCTGGGTCCAGCGATGCGGGGGGGTCGAAGCTCCGCTCTGCCCCCGATCCGCTCGGCAGCGCCGGCATTGCAACTGTGTGCACCCGGCTGTGACTTCACAGCCAGGCACCCACTGCGCATGCGCGAGCGGCGCCGTGATTGGCCGCACAGTCACCTGGGACACATGACAGGTCCCAGATGACTGGGGAGCCCTTGTTGCGCCGAGGGGAAGTGATGTCACCAGCCGAGTCAACGCAGGAGGCAGACTATGAGGGTCCTCCCAGCAACAGGCATTTAGAGGTATGTAAAAAAAAAAAAAAATTTCCAATTATTATTTTTTTATTATGTGCATCGTCTTGTGCGAATTTGCGCATATGCATTAGCCAGTGCACAATTTTTGCGAGCATGAAAAGGAACATGTTTTAGCCTGTGTACAGAAGGAATTTCCTTACATACCTGCTCTCTAAAAAATCTTCAGTTTGAGTGAAGGTCTGCTTCATATGCTTACATTTTGTTCCTTTCCCCGCTGCTCTGTTCTCCTGTAGAAGCAAAGTGACATATTTGGTACTTGAGTTTATATTGCCTGTGACTTTCATCTTTCATCCCAAGATGCAGCTCTGAATTCCTTACTAGTCAATTGCTAGGCATCACCACTGTCATGTTTAAGGCATCTAAGCTCCAAGCAGAATGACCTTAAATCAGAACTTCAATAATTTTTTCATCTTTCCATCTATTCGATCTTCTGCCCTTGTTGTTTTAACTTTGGATAGTAAAACATTTTTTTCTGCCAGTAAATACTGTACCTTATACAGCCCACTTCCTGTTTCTTGTTTGATAAAAAGCCTAGGCTTATGACATCATGCACAGCTCTCTCTCTCACTCTCGTGAGAGTTTGCCAGGAAGGGAGGGGGGATTTGTCATAAGAGGGCGAATAAGAGCTGCAGAGCTGGAGGTGTGTCTGTGTAAATTCAGAAAGTGAATAGGCAGCAGCTTCAGATGCCCACAGTTAAAACTCTGTGGAGGGAGATTTCTGCAGCATATTTTGCAAGTACAGAATCACAGTATATATAAAATAATATGCAAAGTGGTTGGAGGGAAGCTTCAGAATGGCAAATCATTTTTATTACAAATTATGTGAGCAGACTTTAGTTACTCTTTAACCACTTCAATGCAGGGCATTTATACACCCTTCCTACCCAGACCAATTTTCAGCTTTCAGTGCTCTCACATTTTGAATGACAATTACTCAGTCATGCTACACTGTACTCAAACAAAATTTGGATCCTTTTTTTTTCACAAACAGAGCTATATTTTGGTGGTATTTAACCACCGCTGGATTTTAAATTTTTTGCAAAATAAGCAAAAAAAAAGAGAAAATTTAGAAAAAATCCTATTGTAAAATTCTTCAAACATTTGGGCCAAAATTCATACTGCTACATATCTTTAGTAAAAATAACCCAAATTAGTGTATTATTATTATTATTATTATACAGGATTTATATAGCGCCGACAGTTTGCGCAGCGCTTTACAACATGAGGGCAGACAGTACAATTACAATACAAATCAATACAGGAGGGATCAGAGGGCCCTGCTCGTTGGAGCTTACAATCTAGATGTGTATATTATTTAGTCTCTGTGAAAGTTATAGAGTTTACAAGCTATGGTGCAAATCATTGAAACTTTATCACACCTGATGTACGGAAGGCCTATTTAATTTTTTGAGACCCTAACAAGCCAGGAAAGTACAAATGCCCCCCAAATTACCCCTTTTTGAAAAGTAGACATTCCAAGGTATTTAGTAAAAGGCCTGGTGAGTTTAATTTTTTCCCACAATTCTTGGGAAAATTTAAGAATTTTATTTTTTTACACACACACAATTGTCATAATAATAAGTTATTTCTCTCTCACAGCACGTGCATACTTGCAATGACACCCCAAAATACATTCTGTTACTCCTCCTGAGTATAGCGATACCACATATGTGAAACTTTTACACAGCCTGGTCACATACAGAGGCCCAACATGCAAGTAGCACCTCCAGGCGTTCTAAGAGCAGAAATGACACATCTCATTTGATGACACCCTATCACAATTATGAAGGCCATGGAGCACCAGGACAATGGAAACGCACACAAAACAACCCCATTTTGGAAAGCTAACACCCCAACGTTTAATCTATGAGGCATAATGAGTCTTTTGAACAGTTAATTTTTTTCCAGAAGTTTTTGGAAAATGTGGAACAAAAAGGAAAACGCATTTTTTTTTTACACAACGTTGTCCATTTATAAGATGTTTCCAGCACACAGCATGTACATAGCAAAAATGACACCCCAAAATACATTCTCCTACTCCTCCTGAGTATGGTCATACCACATGTGTGATACTTTTACACAGCCTGGCAACATACAGAGGCCCAACATTAAAGTAGCACCTTCAGGCATTCTAGGAGCATAAATTACACACATAATTTCCTGACAACCTATCACGTTTTGAAGGCCCTGGAGCACCAGGACAATAGAAACACCCACAAAATGACCCCATTTTGGAAAGCTAACTCCCCAATGTATAATCTATAAGGCATAATAAATCTTTTGAACGGTTCATTTTTTTCCAGAAGTTTTTGGAAAATGTGGGAAAAAAATTAAAACACATTTTTTTCTACACAAAATCGTCCATTTATAAGATATTTCCAACACATAGCATGTACATAGCAAAAATGACACCCAAAAATATATTTCGCTACTCCTCCTGAGTATGGCGATACCACACGTGTGAGAATTTTACACAGCCTGGCCACATACAGAGGCCCAACATCCAAGTAGCACCTCTAGGAGTTCTAGGAGCATAAATGTTGTTGATTAAATTGTTGAAGGCCCTTCATATTTCTAACACATAGCATGTACTGTACATACCAATTACAAACCAAAATACATTCTGCTGAACAAAGGGTAAAGAAAAGATTACCTGCGGTTTTAGCAGTCCACAGAGTAGAGCATCGGTCCAGGCAGCAGGCAGGAACGTGGACAGCAACAGCAAAACAGGCAGCAGGCAGGAATACTGTCCATAGTCAGTACAGGTAGAGATGTTGTCAGCACAGCCAAAGCATTGGTCCAGGTAGCAGGCAGGGATGTGGTCAGCAGCAGAAAAAGGATCGTCCATGCAGCAGGCAGGAATGCTATCCATAGTTAGTACAGGCAGCAGGCAGAGATATGGTCAATACAGCCAAAGTATTGGTCCAGACAACAGGCACATGGTCCATAAAGTCCTGGGTCAGTGCAGGCCGAGATATTGTCAACACAGCCAAAGTATTTGTCCAGGCAGCAGGCAGGACCATTGAGCTTAGGGCATTGGTCAGGAAAGAATGGGGACAGGGGTAGAGGCTTCTCCCACCCAAATCTTGTTGAAGCCCCTGGACAACCAGACCCTGTTCTGGGAACACAGAAAACCAAAAACAGTTTTTCTCAACTTAGAACACTTCTGGAGCCTCTCACATATGTGAGACCCCTGTGTAGCAGGGTGAAAGATCAGTCCAAGCTGCAAGCAAAAACATGTTCAACAGGCCGAGGTCAGTGCAGGTAAAAGGCAGAAATAGACAGTAGGCAGAGGCATAGTCGATAGTCCAGGGTCAGTTCACGTGAAAGGCAGAAACATGGTGTATAAACAATACAGATGGGAGGCAGAGGCATAGTCGATAAACAGGCCAGGGTCAGTTCACATGGAAGGCAATGATATTGTTGGTAGAGGCACCAGGGAAATATTCAGGATAGAAATTGAAAACAGGGAAATGGCAGTCTATTAGAAATATGGGCTAATAGTTTACAAGAGTGTGAGAGCATCTGAAGCATTCTCCAATGCAAAGGCCATTAAGTTGGCTTAGTGGTTAGCACTTCTGCCTAGGGTCATGGGTTTAAATCCCAACCATGTCATCAGAGTCCTGTGTGTTTTTCCAAATATGCACATGGTGTAAAAAGCTGTGGCTGGTGTAGGCAGGCTATAAGATGTCTCCTCAATGTTATATTAAAACAAACTTTAACCACATCTCTCTTACCTTAACATAAATGTCTCCTTCCCCACTTAATTTGCCCAGCTTGTTTCTTTTGTGTGTGCATTTTAGTTTGCTCATTTTCAGCTGCCTGCAACTGCTGTAGTGTGCCTTAAGGGCCAGTTGACACCACATGGTGTGGTCCAGTTCCAAAAAAAAAGTAGAACATTCAACATTTTTCCTGCACTGGACTGTACTGGAATGTGGTAAAACACATAAAAATACACACCTGAATGCACTGGAATGCATCAAAAACGCATTAAGAACACGCATGCAGAAATGCACCCGGAACATATCTGGAGTGTATTTTTGTGGTGTGAACCAGCCCTTAGCCCAAGCAAATGACCTAAGTTCTTATGCATCAGCATATGACTGGTTTGGCGGGGATTAGGGACACTGATTGGGGACAGTGTGGTAAAAATGAAACGTGTGTACAAAAAAACGTAAAGATTTTTTATTGAAATATATTTTTAATTTATGTAGCATACTTTCATCCTAGTATCACCATAGTTACACTGTACCAATCTGGGTGGGGGACTCCAGTTTTTTATGTTAACATTTTGATTGGTGATGCAATGAAAATCTTTGTACCAGCAATATGAATTGCTATGCATAAGTTTAATTCATGACAGCTGTGATAACTACTGATCTGTGATTGGCTAAAACTAATCACATAGTACAGGGTGCTGTGATAGACCCAGGTATCACGTGATAGCTGTGGGCCAATCACAACTCACTAGTATAGGTAGCAAAACTGTTATAAATGAGATTAATTAATAACAGCTTTGTAGACGTTGCGATCATGTGATCGCATAGCAATACCATAAGCCCAGGGCTGCTTAAAGTGGAACGGTACCATGAGCCACAATCTGCTGTGTCCGGTGGCAGACATACAGCGATCCCCTTAGCCCCAGTAGGCAACATAACAACATATATGTACATGATTGTGCCTGCACGTGCCACAGTATATGGATTGTGGCAGGACAGCATGTCTTTGTGTGTATATAGTTTACATACCTTGGCAGAATTTATGATTTCTTGGCCATTTTTCAGAGAATATGAATGATAACACAAAAATGTTTCTTTCACTCATGGTTAGTGTTTGGCTGAAGCCGTTTATTATCAATCAACTGTGTTTACTCTTTTTAAATCATAATGGCAACAGAAACTACCTAAATGGCCCTGATCAAAAGTTTACATACCCCAGTTCATAATACCGTGTATTGCCCCCTTTAACATCAATGACAGCTTGAAGTCTTTTGTGATATTTGTTGATGAGGCTCTTTATCTTCTCAGATGGTAACGCTGCCCATTCCTCTTGGCAAAAACCCTCCAGTTCCTGTAGATTCTTGGGCTGTCTTGCATGAACTGCACGTTTGAGATCTTCCCAAAGTGGCTTAATGATATTGAGGTCACAGATGACCACTCCAGAACCTTCACTTTATTCTGCTGTAGCTAATGACGGGTCAACATGGCCTTGTGTTTTGGATCATTGTCATGTTGGAATGTCCAAGTATGACCCATGCGCAGCTTCCTGGCTGATGAATGCAAATGTTCCTCCAGTATTTTTTTGATAACATACTGCATTCATCTTGCCATCAATTTTGACCAAATTTCATGTGCCTTTGTAGCTCACACATCCCCAAAACATCATCGATCCACCTCCGTGTTTCATAGTAGGAATGATGGTGTACCTTTCATCATAGGCCTTGTTGACTCCTCTCCAAATGTAGTGTTTATGGTTGTGGCCAAAAAGCTAAATTTTGGTCTCATCACTCTAAATGACTTTGTGCCAGAAGGTTTGAGGCTTGTCTCTGTGCTGTTTGGCATATTGTAAGCGGGATACTTTGTGGAATATGCGTTGTAATGGCTTTCTTCTGGCGAGTCGACCATGCAGCCCATCTTTCTTCAAGCGCCTCCTTATTGTGCATCTTGAAACAGCCAAACCACATGTTTTCAGAGAGTCCTGTATTTCACCTGAAGTTATTTGTGGGTTTTCTTTGCATCCCGAACAATTTTCCTGGCAGTTGTGGCTGAAACGTTAGTTGGTCTACCTGACCGTGGTTTGGTTTTAAAAGAACCCCCCATTTTCCACTTTTTTTTTTTTTTAACTGTAAGATTTTTATTAAACATTTTTTTGTACAAATACAAATATAGCAGGTGTACATCGATGTGAATACTTTCAGTAAAGAACACTTTAAGTACATCCCAGTATATTAGGTTCTTAAGACAAAACAAGAAAGAACAACTTTGAAGTCTTTAATCTGAGTTGTAGTACCTGAAGAATTCGGTTAGGAGGGTACGATCAGTATAAGGAGCCCGTCACCCCTATCGGGAACACACTGTGAGCAGGCTACATGTATGCCTTTCCAGGAATTGTGAGCACGGCCCAGTATATGGTTGCCTTGGGTTGGTTACAAACTTATAAAAATAATGGTACTTGAACCCAATGCGATTAATAATAATAATAATAATACCATAATAGGTTAGAGCGTAGTAGTTGTAACACCATTTGTATAAACATTAACTGACTAACCAAACCAAATAAACATATAACCAAACAGAACGATTCAGTATTGTTGATACTTAATTCCTTGCACTGGATTTGATGTAACACCAATAGAAGCGGTAATATTCCAATTATCAAGGTCTTCAACGTAAGATGGTATGCATTGATAGCCAAACATCCCACATTTTCCACTTCTTGATTAGAGTTTCAACACTGCTGATTGGCATTCTCAATTCCTTGTATATCTTTGTATATCCCTTTTCTGTTTTATAGAGTTCAAATACCTTTTCCTGCAGATCCTTTGACAATTCTTTTGCTTTCCCCATGACTCAGAATCCAGAAACCTCGGTGCAGCACTGGATGAAAGATGCAAGGGTCTGTCAGGAGTCCATAAATTCATTGACCTTTTATACACACACACTAATTACAAGAAAACAGATCACAGATGAGGATGGTTACCTTTTAATAGCCATTCAAACCCATTTGTGTCAACTTGTATGCATGTTATCAAGCCAAAATTACCAGGATATGTACAATTTTGATCCGGTTAATTTGGGTAGTTTCTGTTGCCATTATGATTTCAAAAAAAAAAAAAGTAAACACAGTTGCCTAGGTTGACATGTTGAACACTCTTACCTATCCACCAACTGAACTCAATGGTCCAGTAAATTCAGCTTTGGAGTTGTTGAATTCTTTGGGTGGGGGGTGTTTTTTTTATTTTTTTATTTAATGCCTTGCATGTGTTCAGAGTAGAGTTGCACGATTAGTCGTTAAAAAAAATCACGATCTTGATTCAAACCCCCTCACGATCTTAACCACTTGCCGACCGCTGTCGCCATATATACGTCGGTAGAATGGCACAGCTGGGCAAAGTAACGTACCTGTACGTTACTTTGAAATTCCCACTGTGCTTGCGTGGGCCTGCCGCCAGCTCCGTGACCATGCCCGTGGGAACCGTGGACTCGATCGCCGCGGGGATACCCGCAATCGTGTAACGGAGCTCAAGAACGGGGAGATGCCGATGTAAACAGCACCTCCCCGTTCTGCCTAATGACAGGACACTGATCGTCTGCTCCCTGTCATCAGGAGCAGCGATCAGTGTCCACATCACGCAAGCCCATCCCCCAGTTATAAACACTCCCCTAGGACACACTTAACCCCTTCACTGCCAGTGACATTTTTACAGTAATCAATGCAATTTTATAGCATCGGTTGCTATATTAATGCCAATGGTCCCAAAAATTTGTCAAAATTGTCCGATGTGTCCGCCATAATGTCGCAGTCACGATAAACATCGCTGATCGCCGCCATTACTAGTAAAAAAAAAAAATTATTAATAAAAATGCCATAAAACTATCCCCTATTTTGTAGACGCTATAACATTTGCGCAAACCAATCAATAAACGACAACCAGAGACTCATCCCTGCTGTCAGCAGTGATTCTCCAAAGGCAGCATAATGGAAACAACATAGCCAACATGTCACAAAAGAGCATGGGCCCTTTTCAGTCTGTCATGGATTTGAGGGGGAGCCCCATGCACAAAAAATAACAATAAATGCGTGGCCTCCCCCAAAATCACTAACATACCCTTATCTGAGCATACAGTCCTGCAGGCCACGAAAGGGAGTAGAAGAGCGAGTTCGACCCCCACACACACACTTTTTATTTGTAATGTCAACTCTTTTGTTTCCATTGTGTGAAACCCTTCTAAAATGTACCAGATTGCAGAAAACACATATAAAAACATTAATTATTATTAGTTCAGGTACTTGTATAGTGCTGTCCAGTTACACAGCACTTTACATACATATATTGTATATTCACATAAAGCCCTGCCTTCAGGGAACTTACAATCTAAAGTCCCTAACTCACATTCATATACATACCAGGGACAATTTACACAGGAGACAAATCAACTACCAGCATGTCTTTGCGTGTGGGGAAAAAAACCTTTGCAGGCACAGGGAGAACATGCAAACTCCAGGCAAGTAGTGCCGTGGTTGGGATTCCAACCAACAACCCTAGTGCTGCTAGGCAGAAGTGCTAAGCCACTGTGCTGCCACATGCATGTAGACTGCATCTCTGTGGTGTGAACCAGCCCTAAGTTCAGACGGTGACACAACCATTCCAAAGTGACACACTTAAGAAAAGAAAAAAACAAAGCAGGGATTCATTGTTTTCACCTCTGCTCCACCATATACATTAAACAATGTGATTTATCATTGTACTGCATAGCCTGCTGGACCGGCTCTGTGATGACAGCCGCCTGCAGACTTTATCCCGCTGTCGGCTGATAGTGAAAATGCACATGGATACTGTATCATGGTAAGTTTCACAGAACAGTCCCATTTTTTTTTTAGAAAAACAACATGAGCATAGATATACTATGCTGTCCGTAGACATGTAGCAGTACTCCTATGGCAGGAGTAGCTGTGGACAAGGAGGCAGAATAGGCCGCTTGAAAAAATGTCAGCTTGGGTGATAGAGGAAGAGGAGGATGAGGATGGTTTAGTAAGCCAGTCCACCACCTCTGCATGCTGTGGCTGGATAGCATGGGCAGCATCACTAAACAGAGAAAAACGCGCCCTGCCTGAGGACGGGCCACGTCCACCCTTGCCCGTGGACACAGATGCTGTTGGCCCCCCAACATAGTGCCATGAGAATGTCTGCCTCTCCTTGTTGTCCTCCCAGACATGATGGGGGGGGGGGGGCTTATTACTCAAATTTGATAGATATTGGGAAATATGTAATTAGATTCACTTTATTCACTGAAAAGTGGTGTTTGGTGCAGTTCAAATTGAGGACTCACGCTGACAGAAATGTAAAAACTATTAAAAAAGAAAAGGGAGAACAACTGTTAGAAAACTGTAGCTGACAATTTAAAAAAGGGGGCAGGCACAGGACAAAAAAAAACAAAAAAACGCAGGAACCAAAAAAAAGGGGGGTTTACAGCACTTAATAGTATGTAATGCAGTGTAAAACACTACACTAACACACTACAGTGACACTACACTATACCGACCCACTATACTGACACACTATACTCACAGTATACTCACACTACACTAATCGCCCGTACACACATGATATTATTTGACCAGACAAACACAAAAATTTTCCTCGTACGATACCAGATTGTACGATTTTTGTGTAGTCAGTATAGTTGTCATCCGAAAATACAATACAAATACATTACAACACATGACATCACTTCCGATTTTTTTTTTTCTGTCGTACGAGAATTTTCCGGGACCAGCTTCATCCAATTAGGGCCCTAGAACGCACTGTGCAGCGCCCTGCAAATTCTGTTTTTTGCTGAACAGGCGACGTTCGGGCCGAACTTTTGCTCAGCTCGAACTGTTCGCCCAACTCTACTTGTGTGGTGTCGTAAATCACAGTTAGTAACAGTTTTTGATATTCTTCTGTCGTGGATTTTTTATTTTTTTTTCATGGCTTGATGCATATGCATGTGGTTAGTTAGTACTAAGCATGCACATTGTGTTTCCCCTTTCATTCTGGCCTCAGTTCCAAACATTAACTGTATATGTGTTGTATTTATTATACATTACATTTGGTTAGATGAAATGGTAAATGTTTACTGATTTAGTCTGAAAATAATTTAAAAAATAGGGTATCCAGAACATGTTTTTGTTCTTTGTTCTATGATTTAGAAAGCACAGGAAATTGAAAGTTTTGTGGGTTTGCAGCAAGTAATATCCTTCGTGCTTAAAATTTAGCAACATAATATATTAAAAACACATATGGAGACACATTGTAAAAGTACCAATTGCCACTATTGCTGTTGTTCAGATGAATCTGCCAAATTGTTTCCAGTTGCTTGCACTGTGCCCTTATTGTGCTATGTGTGCTGCAGTGGAAATGAGCTTTTGCCTTTAATATTGGTACTCGGCACCACAGGAGAGAGTGATGGGTGTAATTACATCAGTATTTAGGTGTTTCACTTGTACATCTTTATCCAGGTATATTGGTTCCAGCTATAACTCAGATTTGTCATCAGATTGGGGTTTCATGTACATTTTAAATGTGTCTTTGATGTTTGAGGATTGTCACCTAGTCTGTTTTCAGAGTGATGATCACATCTACCTTGTGATCTTAGCCGTCATCTCAACTGACCAGTGGTTTGAGTGATTGTCTGGTTTGGAGTTTCTATCTGACATCTGATATGTTTGACTAACTTAATTCCATTCAAAGGACATATTTATCTGGGACTCCAGCCATTAGATGTTTGTAGCAGATCCATAGGTGTGCGAAACCCATTGCAATAGGGCAGTGATGGCGAACCTTGGCACCCCAGATGTTTTGGAACTACATTTCCCATGATGCTCAACTACACTGCAGAGTTCATGAGCATCATGGGAAATGGAATTCTAAAACATCTGGGGTGCCAAGGTTCGCCATCACTGCAATAGGGTGTGCACCCCAAAGCTCAAGCATATGTGTGTTGGTATGTATATACACTCACTGGTCACTTTATTAGGTACACCTTGCTAGTACCAGGTTAGATCCTATTTTGCCTTCATTCTTCATGGCATAGATTCACCAAGGTTTTGGTTCATAGTGACACGATCGCATCACACAGTTGCTGCAGATTTGTCGGCTACACATTCCTGTTCCACCACATCCCAAAGGTGCTCTATTGGATTGAGATCTGGTGACTGTGGAGGCCATTGGAGTAAAGTGATCTCATTGTCATGTTTAAGAAACCAGTGGTGAGATGATTTGAGCTTTGTGACATGGTGCATTATCCAGCTGGAAGTAGCCATCAGAAGATGAGGACACTGTAGTCATAAAGGAATGGACATGGTCAGCAACAATACTCAGGTAGGCCGTGGTGTTTAAACGATGCTCAATTGGTACTAAGGGGTCCAAAGTGTGCCAAGAAAATACCCCCCACACCATTACATAATCACCACCCTGAACCAATGTTTCAAGGCAGGATGGATCCATGCTTTCATTTTGTGTACACCAATTTGAATTTCCAAAGATAATAGAATAGAAAATAAAGGGATATAATAGAAAAGAATAGAATATAATAGAGTAAGACAGAATAGAATAGAAAATAAAGGGATAGTTACCCTACCATCTGAATTTTGCAGCTGAAATCGAGACTCATCAGACCAGGCAACGTTTTTTTACAAACTTCTATTGCCCAGTTTTGGTGAGCCTGTGCAAATTGTAGCCTCAGTTTTCTGTTCTTAGCTGACAGGAGTGGCACCCGGTGTGGGCTTCTGCTGCTGTAGCCCATCTGCTTCAAGGTTGGAATTGTTGTGCATTTAAAGATGGTATTCTGAATACCTTGGTTGTAACGAGTGGTTATTTGAGTCACTGTTGCCTTTCTATCATCTGGAACCAGTCTGCTCATTCTCCTCCTCCTGACATCAACAAGGCATTTGCCTCCACACAACTACCGCTCACTGGATATTTTCTCTTTTTCACACCATTCTCTGTAAACCCGAGAGATGGTTGTGCATGAAAATCCTAGTAGAAATACTCAGACAGATCAGCTGTCTGGCACCAACAACCATGCCATGTCCAAATCCCCTTTTTTCCTCATTTTCATGCTCAGTTTGAACTTCAGCAAGTCATCTTCCCCACGTCAAGATGCCTAATAGCATTGAGTTGCTGACATCTGATTGGCTGATTAGCAATTTGTGCTACCAAGCAATTGAACTGGTGTACCTAATAAAGTGGCAGGTGAGTGTGCATTATATATATATATATATATATATATATATATATATTTATATTTATTAAAATTGCATATTTACTGTATATGTGCACAATAATCCTGTGCAAGGCAGTATAAAGCATGTTCAGTCCCTTCTTAATGCACCCGGTCACACCCTGGTTTAGCGTTATGATGTCATCTGGCTCCATCCTACACATTATGGAGTAGCTCACGTGACTTCCTCAGGGGATCCTCTGACCACAAGGGTAGAGACTGTGATGTCACCATTCCTCACCCCGCCGTAGCTTGTAAAACAGCTCATACTGACAAATGCTAACTAGCAATAGATGAACAGCTTAAAGTGATATTAAACCCAAAACCAAAAATTTCATATATTGCAGTTTACCAATCATTACATGTGGTGGCTGCATTTGTTTTCTCTTTTCTTTTTTATTTTTTTTCCCTCTGTTATTACCTGATGATCCGTATTCCTGTATTAGAGTGCCCACTGGATGAAAGAGAACAGCGACACCTTTGACAGCAGCATTGTTAGTCTGGAGGGAGGGCAGTGTTAGGTGCACTAGCAGATTTAGATACACTAGCAAATTGAAGTCAAACTTCAGCTAACACTTTATAACAGTGACTGTCAACTTAAAGCTAATGGGGGCCTCAAATGAGTCCCCTGACATTACCAAAGGGCTGCAGAATGTTCAATATACAATATTTAATGCTTGAGAGGACTGCCAGAAACTGCAGATAGAGGAAAAGAGGGTCAGAGAGTGTGGACATGTTACATTTTTGGCTGGGGATATGCTGCAGAAGACAATATTAAATTGGGAACATGTTACATGAGGCTAGTAGAAATCAATGACAAAGACAATACCAAAAGCCTTGGTCTTTTTAAGTAGTTACTGCAACAGTTTTGTTCCTTTTGCCAAAAAAGTTTTACAATAAAAGCTAACTATTGTAAGCATGCGTGTCAGTCGTAAAAAGTGTGTCTAAATCTTCTGATACATCTGCAGAACCGGTTGTTCTGTTGGAAATGAACACACTTACTGGTCAGATCACCTGGTAAAAATAAAATAGATGTAGTCACCACACTAAGAACTGGTAAGCTGCAATATAAGACATTTTGCTTTTGGGTTTATTACCACTTTAACTGCCCAGTAGATGTGACAGCTCACTAAAGACCACCAAGCCTCCTTAAGGGGAAAGTGGCAAGTAAATGTGTCTCTACAGCAGCAGATACAGGTCCTATTAAAAAGGCAGATGGTGGCATAGAGCCAATATCTACACCTGTGGCATGGAGCCAATATCTACACCTTGACAGCTGTTGCAGAGCAATTTACAGAAATTGTCCCGAAGGATGACGTTGAAGCCTACCTTGGTATTTTTAAAGATGTTGATGCATGTGAGATGTTGTGTGTGGAGCACTGGGCTGATGTGTGTGTACCCTTTTACCAGGGGAACCTCAAAAGGGAATATGGGAATATGACCTTGGAAAGGTCCCACGTGTATGACGATCAATCTGATCAACCCTACTCAGATTGATCAGATCGGAGCAAGTGGTCTGTGACCATTACATCAAAGACTTGCCTGTTAAGTTACAGTGGTGCATTAGGCACACAACCTCAATGAGCTGCAGTTGAGCTGGTGTTGCTTGTAGAGTGACATACTGCTACCAAGGACTATCTCCAGAATCTGCCCTCCAAGCTTGTAACCCCTGGAAACAGGAAACTGTTGATCGAATACTGTCCTTTATTTTCAAGGCATAAGTAGGCTTCTAAGGAGAGGGTGAGACACCTATGGGTTCCAGATATGTACAGCTCCCTAGCACAAAATGAGCCTATTCTCTGAGGGAGACACGGTTTATTAGATGTGGTGGTGCCAAGACTTGTGGCTTACAATCCATATTATGGAATGTGACCTGGGGAAGCGTATATCCCTATTTGCCGAATCTGTTCTGGCAAATAGGACAACAGGCAAATGAGGTTCAAAGAAAAGGCATTTTAGAAGCTGTACAAAAAATTGTCCCATAGAGCTCAACCATATGCCTAAAACAAAATGGAATATCAAAATCTGATGCGTATCCCATGCTGGGGGTGGATAATTTGATAAAAAGGCTGAGTCCTACCAGATACATTGCCACCCTCAATCGTACTACCGAGTATTGGCAGCATCGCTAGAATTAAATATATTATTCATGATAACAGCATGCATGCTGAGTAATAGTTATTACTTTTCATAGATATTCCAGTACTTCCCCTGACTGTTCATTCACCTCCTTTTTACCTTGGAAAGGACAGTGTCAATAGGCTTTATTCATAAACTTGAGCCAAACCAACCAAAATACAAGGTCAAAATATTGTTACAATAGATTTGTGGATTAAACCTGCAACAGTTATGGCTTTTTACATACAGGAGCTTCCACTAACATTTCCGATCTGCACAGCAGAACCAAGAACTGTGAACCACAAATTACACCAGAAGAGCCATATTCTGCACGGACCCCCACCCACCCACTTTGTTGGTCAGGCCCTGTCCCTTGCTGGCACTTATCCTTGCCCTGACTACTAGTGGAAGTAAAGTCTTATTTCTTACTTGTACCTACAGGTAAGCCTATAATAAGGCTTACCCGTAGGTACTGTGAATATCACCTAAACTTGAGCCTGTGCCATAAACGGACATTGCGACTCCAGCCATTTACAGCGCCAGAGTCCACAAACCCGGAAGAAACACTGGAGAAGATGTCAGCCGTGTCATCGGTGTGTGGGGCTTTGCTTTAAGGTAAGTATTTCATAATAAGCTAGTATGCCTTTGTCTTACATGTTATTTTATTTATTTTTTTGGGGGGGGGGGGGGCGTTTCCTAGGGTTTACAACTGCTTTAAACAGCCTGATCATTTCAGACAACATCACTCTCCGCAAATTTCCCCTCAGGAAGTCATTAGGAGACTATGCCTAGTCAAAGTAACTTGACAGGAGTTCAAGAGCTGTTTTTTCATGATAAAAAAGTACAGTTTCATTTTGAGATATGCTTTTTCTATATATTGTGACAAGTCAATAAATTATTAATTATGACTTGTAAAAGGTACTGATACAGTAGGTCCTCTTTAAGAGCAAAATTATATTTCTTATCAAAGTTTTATTTCTGTGCACATAATTTGGTTTTGTATATTCAAAACCATTGTATATGAGCTCTTCATTTCTGATCACTTTGAAGATACATAGGAGCCCAGCCAAGTTTTTACTGGCATTTCCAAAAGTTACAAAATTATAGTTTTAAGTGCAAATTTTAGTATTTAGGCTACAAACAAGTACAATATGAGATTAGCAATGTGATTTAAGGTAGATATTAGGGCAAAAAACATATTTCTTATTGTATTTTCGATATAGTAAGTAAGTACCGCATTTATCTGCGTATAACATGCGCCGGCGTATAAAACGCACCCCAAGTTTAGGAGGGAATTTTAAGGAAAAAATCTTCTAGTAGGGAAGTTTAAGGAAAAAAACTTACATTTAAATGCCCATCAATGCAGCCTTATCAGTGTCCATCTGCAGCCTTGTTCATCATTGCAGTATTGCCCAGTGTCCATCTGCAGCCTTGTCCATCATTGCAGCCTTGCCCAGTGCCCATCTGCAGCCTTGCCCAGTGCCTTTGCAGCCTTGTCAGTCTCTTTGCAGAATTGCCCTCATTTAAAATTAGTGCCGGTTTCCACTGACGGAGAGGAGCGAGCGGAGCCGAGATACAGAAAGCCGAGTGTACTTCGGCTTTACTCGGCTCTGCTCACAGTCCCGCCCATTTCCACTGATTGCGAGAGGAGAGGAGCAAGCGCCGCTGACATACAGAAAGCCGAGTGTACTTCGGCTAGACTCGGCTCTGCTCACAGTCAGGGGCGGGACTGCGAGAGGAGCCGAGACTAGCCAAAGTACATTCGCCTTTCTGTATGTCATGGAAGTTGTCATGGTCTGGAGCTGCATGAGTGCTGCCGGCACTGGGAAGCTACAGTTTATTGAGGGAACCATGAATGGCAACATGTACTGTGACATACTGAAGCAGAGCATGATCTCTCCCTTCAGAGACTGGGCCACAGGGCAGTATTCCAACATAATAACAACCCTAAACACACTCCAAGATGACCACTGTCTTGCTAAAGAAGCTGAGGGTAAAGGTGATAGACTGGCCAAGCATGTCTCTAGACTAAACTCTATTGAGCATTTGTAGGGAATCCTCAAATGGTAGGTGGAGGAGTGCAAAGTCTCTAACACCACTAGCTTTATGATGTCATCATGGATGAATGGAAGAGCACTGCAGTGGCAACCTGTGAAGCTCTGGCGAGCTCCATGCCCAAGAGGGTTAAAGCAGTGCTGGAAAAAAATGGCAGCCACACAAATAACGACAATTAGGACATTTTGGACATTTTTACTTAGGGGTGTACTCACTTTTGTTGCCAGCAGTTTAGACATGAATGGCTGTGTGTTTGAGTTATTTTGAGGGGACAGCAAATTGACACTGTTATACAAGCTGTGCACTCACTACTTTACATTGTAGCAAAGTGTTATTTCTTCAGTGTTATCACATAAAAAGATATATCAAAATATTTACAAAAATGTGAGGGTATACTCACTTTTGTGAGATACTGTATATATTATAATGTGATAGAAACCTTAGAAATCATAAGTCAAGAAGTGATGGTCACATATATGTTATAATGCTATGGAAAGACCCTAAAAAATGTGTCAAGAAATGACAATCACAAAAAAGGATAGTAATAATAATATAAATATAATAATAATAGTTAATAATAGTATTATTATTACTATCCTTTATTGTGATTGGTATTTCTCCACATATGCTTTTTAGGGTCTTTCTATAGCGTTATAACATATATGTTACCGTTACTTCTCGACTTATGATTTGTAAGGTCTTCCTATTGCATTATAATAAATATATACATCTTGGATATTATATTTTTTCTTTATTGCATTTGTGCTTTTATACCCCAATTTTATATATTTGTTTTCTGTGCATTGTTTCATGTTTGCTCAATTGCCCTGAAGAAGGGGGAGTCCTTTCCCCCAAAACGCATTGGCTTAATGTACTTACCAATTCTTTCAATAAACACCTTTTAACATACCTTAAGTTTGCATGTTTTTGGACACTGGGCACTTCTTCCTTCCTACTTTTCCAAGCCTACATGTGGAAACGACCATAAGGCCGTATACAAAAGGCAGCAGCACAAACCCCAAGCCATTTTCCAACACTGGGGACAACCTGCTGAAGGAACTCCTTCCTACTTGCCCACACAGCCATCCACCCACAACCAGTGACTGATCCAGTCAGTCCAGTGCCGTCTCCAGCACAGAGACATCTTCCATTATTGTTTGGAATACTTTTCTAACCCAACACTGGTCGTTATTTTCCATAATTTTTTAAGCTTCTTGGTCTTCATGATTTTGTTTGGATGTATTTTTAAAAACTAGTGTATTTATATTGTGATTCTGAGACAATTTCACTTTACACAGGTAGACGCCATTTACTAATTATGTGACTTTGAAAGGCTGTTCATTACAACAGAGCTCATTTAGTTTCGGGTAGTTTCAGTCGATTGTTTTGTTAAATAATTTGGAAAACTATTGATACTGCTTAGAGTAAATTGGATGGAGTCTCTTTGACCTGTATTAACATATATTTATTTATTTTTTAGGTTACAACAGTGACTTTACATGACTTGCCTGGATGTAGCCTTTCTACATTATCAAACTGTGAAAAACTGAAATATCTTTCTCTGAGGCGCTGTAGATTAACCGCGCTTGATGGTATAACTAACTGCAAGCAAATACAATATATCGATGTACAGGTATTTTCTACAGCTGGCTTTCTCCTATTTTTTTTGATTTACATTGATATGTCATTTTTTTCTGTTCCTTAGAGATCTTATTCTACTTAAATTAGTAAAATAAGTTTGGTAAATTATATTTATTGATTATGCCACCTTTTCAGGCACATATGTCCTTTTTCTATTTTCCAGGAAGTACTGCCATGATCTTTTTTATGGGTTCCCAATTTGAGGTAAAAAAAATCTGTCACAAAGGAAATATTTGTGCTGCCATTGCTGATCTTCTTTGGAAAATGCTGTCAGATTGATTCTCTGACTTTTTTACCTTTTAAAGAGGGACTTTGCTTTGGGAAATAAAAATCCAACAGCTACAAAAACTGTGTCTGCTGACCTTAATAAACATGCACTTACCAGTCCAGGGATCCAGCGCTGTCCTCACCCAGGACCATTCATCACTGCCCTTCAGGTCCCTCGTGCTGCCATCTTGGATATTGGAAGCTGGCTGAAACTTCCTGGTGCTTCACAGCCAGTATCCCACTGTGCATGCATGAGTAGTTCTCAATGGACCTGCAGCCTTCTTGGTCTTGTGACGTGCCCCAGGAGATTTTAGGGGAGTTGGGGGTCAGCGGAAGTGGAGTGGGTACCTTTAGGAAATAAGTACTTATTCCACAGAAAAAAAATAAACCTCCAATAGTGGTGGGAGGAGGAGAAAAAGTGGAACTGACCTCCCCAAGCTATACATGCCAATCTATAAACATTCTTAAAGCAGAAATCCAACTTTCCTGTCATTTTAAAGAAATTGTTCCAGTTTGGCTAAAACAAATGCATATAGGTGTAGAATTATCTGGCTGCTGGGGATGCTGTTATGCGCTATTGTAGCTTGTGCTAAATACAGTAAGTAGCACTGTCTTCCTGCATGAGTACCAAACACTTCTTTTCTGCTGCCTGAAAGAAACAGAATTGGTTACATGCCACCCTGGCCACTCAGGGACAGCCTTGTGTTTTTAATATTCAGTACAAGGCTTTCTCTGATTGGCTGAGGTGGAGAAAAAGCACATCACAGTAATATCATCACTGCTTAGCGCATTTCTAGGACAGTGGCTCAGAACAGATTGAAGATAGAGGCTCAGCGTGACAGTGTAAATTGAACTCCAGTAATTTAGCCACTTTGTAAAAAGTGCAAGCACACTATGGGTTAATTTACTAAAGGCAAATAGACCGTGCCCTTTGCAAGTACATTTGCACTCTGTAAATTCAATTTCTCCTGAGCTTAGTAAGTGAGGAGAAGCACTGCTGACTTCCATCATCCAATCATGTGCAAGCCAAAATGCTTGTGATTGGGTATTCTTTGTAAAGTGAAGGAATGATCATATACATAATACTTGGGTAGATTACTTTTATAGTGCTGCCCTCATTTTTATATATGTACAGGAGACATAAATGTCTGTAGGGTTTGCCATGCTTCTGTGTAATACAGACACTGTATGTTATTCCAAGAAGAAAAGCTTCATCGCACATTCTCTTATTAACAAACAATTATACGGTTTTTGATCTATTCTGCTTAATAATTGGCTTCTATATGGGGACTTTTATTTTTAATACACATGTTTTTATTTGAGAATGTGAAAAGACAATACAGATTTAACATAGAAGTTAAGGCATATGTTGGGATGCAACCCTGATTGGTAAACATATATGCAATACATGTTAGTCATAATCACAGCAGTACCGTTCTCCAATTATAAGCTTTGGTACATTAACTGGGTTTTGGCGCCATACTGTGGTGCGTCCCATTACCAATATTACAAATAAAAAATAAGAAGGAAAGATAACTGAATAAAAAATAAGAGGAAAACTACAGAAGATAACAAAGTTATGCTGAGTTAAGAGTTAAAGCTGTAGACAATTACATGTGCCATATCTACATCTATTTAACCAAGACCAAGCCTATGGGCAGTATTGAGTGTGTTTTGGAGATATCATCTGTCGCCCAGAGAATAAAAGGTTAAGATATATAAATAAGGCCACTGTTTCACAGTGTACTACCATATGCAGTCCATCCGGACCATTTGTTATTGAAAACATGCATGGTATCTAGAATAGTATGATAGATACGCTCCATTAGTTTAATGAGCCCAGAGTATCATGGGCGAGCCCCAGTTTAGGGCTATGACCCACAAGATAGCACAGAAAAGCATATTTGCTATTTTTTGGTTTGGGGGGGGGGGGGGGGGGGGGGGGGGGGGGGGGGGATATCTGGTAAGGAGGTGAAGAGTAGGCACATTGGTGCTGTCAGTGTGATCAGTGACCCGGACATCTGTGCTACCTTGGAGGCTGTCTGACTCCATATATGTTTCAGTTGAGGACAGCTCCAAAATGTGTGGAGCAATGTTCCTGTTGCCTGACAGCCCCTAAAGCAAGTATCTGGTACTTCTGGGTAGAATATATGTACTCTATCTGGGGTGAGGTACCACCTCGTGTGTAGCTTCACTACAGTTTCCTTTAGAGACATAGAGCGAGAACATTTATGCATGTTTAAATTCTTGGCCTATGTCTGATTCCCAATGAGTCAAAGCAGTTGATTTCTCTGTTAAGTGCAATGCATTAAGGTATTTATATACCATTGAAATGGTCCCTTTCTCCCTAGACAAATTGTAGCAGACTGTTTCATATTGAGAGAGTCTGGGACTAGCATTCAGTGAGTATAGTATAATATAGATTCAAAGAAGAGCCTTATTTGGAGATATTTATAAAACTCGGATCTCAGAGTATTAAACTGGTCCTGAAGGAGTAAGAAAGGGCTAAATTGTGATCCATGTGTTAGGGCTTTAAGAGTAGTAAGAGCATTTTTTTCCCACCAGAGAAATGTGTCAGGTGATTTATACGCTGGGGGAAATCTTGTATCTCCCAGAAATGAAGCTGTGGGGGGGGGGGGGGTGTCTGAATGATCTCAATTTAAATTTCTGGTGGTACAGGTTCCAAAAATGTATAGTTTGGTTCACTATACTGTTTAGAGAGCTGACCTCCCTGGGCCCCATTCCAGCGCTCCACAGTAGGCCTGGTATGTATAACGGGCGAACTGAGAAAGCTTCAAACAAAAGCCAGGGAATTTGTGTAGGGGGGCATGCCATTGAGCCAATCTAACTGCTAAATAATAGAGCCATAAATTAGGTAATCCCAAACCTCCTTGTGATAAGGGTCTATGAGTGAGCAATTTGACGTATCTGGTGGTCTTGTTTTTCCATATAAATGGCTCATTGGGTTAGTTCTATAGTTTGGCAGGACACGTAAATGGGAAGGGCTCTAAAGAAGTATAACAGTTTCAGGAGGATGAACATTTTGATGGCAGTAACTCTTCCCATCAGGGAGATACAGTAGGAAAGGTTGACCATAGGTGTAGCCACTGTTTATCTTTGGAGAAGGCTTGTGGGTAGTTAGCATTGTACATTGCCCGAAGAGAGGGGGCCAAGCGCACACCCAAACTTTGAAGGGTGTTGCCTGTGAGGGTGATACCAAAGGAATCCCTGAGGTTGGTTGATATATGTTGGGGGATGTTGATTGGGAGTGCGGAGCATTTTGCTAGATTAACTCCCAGCCCAGAAAGGGTGTGGAATTTCTGTAAAGTAGATATCCAGTTAGGGAGAGATACTACTGGTTCTGGTAAAAACATAAGTACGTCATCTGCGTACAGACTCATTTTGAATTCTTCCTCTCCTTTCTGGTAGCCTGTAATTTTTGGGTCTGTGATAATTGCCCTGGCCAAAGCTTCTATCGCCAGGGCAAAAATCTGTGGCGACAGGGGGCAGCCCTGTCTTGTTCCCCTGCCAAGGGGGAAATACTCAGAGGAGCAGCCAGGCAGCTTGATTCGGGTGTGATGATTATGGTAAAGGGCTTTAAATCCGTTGACAAATTCTCCAGAAAACCCAAATTTAGCAAGAACAGTGTCAATATAGGACCAGAGGACACTATCATAAGCTTTATGTATGTCTAGGCCTAGAATCAGAACTTTGTGGGAGAAAAGGTCTGCGTCTTGGATTATATTAGCAGCTAGACTAATCTTATCCGTAATCTGTCTTGTAGGAATAAAGCCGGTCTGTTCTGGGCCTATTAATGTACAGATAATGGGTGCTAGTCTATCTGCTAATACTTGGCCTAGTATTTTAAGATCGTTATTGAGGACAGATATTGGGAGGTTATGATCCTTATTGGGTTTGGGGATGAGTGTCATATTTGCGAAGAGCATGTCGTCTGGGAGTTTGTTACTTTGTAGGATATGATTAATACGTTTCGTAAGTTTAGGGGCAAGCGTGCCTACAAATTTTTTATAATATAATGAGGTGTATCCATCTGGGCCAGGGGCTTTCGAGGTTTTTAAGGATTTAATTATTGAGATGACCTCTTGTTCTGTGACGGGGGCATTCAGGCTGTGTAACTGCTCCTCTGATAATGATGAGAGGGAGAGAGAGCCCAGCCATGAATCCAGGTAATTTGGGGAGGGAGATTCAGGAGATGAAAATAGGAATTGATAAAAGGATGTAAATAATTGTAGGACCTCCTTAGGATGTGATACCATTTGTCCTGATCTATTTCCTAACTTATAAACATGTGTCGGCTGATGGGATTGATGAAGTTTGCGTGTGAATATGGCTGAGGCAGTGTTACTTTGGAGAAGGAACCGTGCCTTAGACCAGGGCATGGATTTTTCTGTTTGTTCTGAGAGGATTGTATCCCATTCTACTGTTTTTTGGTTAATCTGTTCAGTACTTCTGGTGAATGGGATTGAATATGAACATGGTATAGTTTATTTAGTTCTAGGGTAAGGGTTTTAATTTTGGTCGTCTTTTGACGTTTCTTGACGGTGGCCAATTCTATTAGGCGGCCTCGAAGGACCGCCTTATGTGCTGCCCATAATATGGAAGGTGATGTTTCATCTACATCATTTAGCCTGAAGTATTCAGCTAACTGATCAGCTACGTGCAAGGTTATCTCAGGATCTGCTAGTAGGGAATCATTCAGTCTCCATTGGGATTATTTTGTTTCAAAATAATTACAAAAAAATAAAATAATATTTAGTAAAAATTAAAAAAATATTTAGTAAAGATTAAAATAATATTTAGTAAAGATTAAAATAATATTTAGTAAAGATTAAAATAATATTTGGTAAATATTAAAATAATATTTAATAAAAATTTAAATATTGACAAACATAAGAATAAAATGGGTAAACATAGAAAGGATTATCAGTCTAAAATAAATTTAAATTGAATAATGAAAATTATTTAAGAAAACTATTTTTTTTTAAATTTTATTTATTTTTATTTTTTTTAATTCTTCCATGACAATGCAACACGTTCAACTAAATTTCTATTAGTTACTACTTCTTGTTTTTTGAAAAATTATTATTTTTTGATTATGATATCAAGGACTATCATTTTTGGTGTAAACTTTAATGATTTATTCATATAGACTTGCATCAATAGCGACATATTGATCGGTTGATCATTATGTGAGGGGGAGTTGGGATGTGATTCTCATATAAGAATTTTTTTGTGAATTATCTGAATAATGATGATAGTAATAAGATAATAGGAAAGACAAAAAGTTATAATTAGAGTATATGAACAAAAGGATTTAATATTTCTAAACAAAGTTACTGTTGAAATTAAAATAATATGGAATGTTGAGGAAAAAAGGAAAGAGTTACTTGCTGGTCATGGATAGATAGATAAATAAATAGAAAAATAAATAAAAAGATAGATAGAATATTTAAAATATATGAAAATTCAATAATGGGAAATTTTTTTGTTTTTTTTATGTATCTACTTGTCTAGTAGATTACTTGTCTAGTAGATTATTTATGTTTATAATTGTTCAGTGTCAAGGTTAATGTATAAAAACTTATATTGTAGAAATTATTTAATTATTAAAATTTCCAGGAATGGAAGAAATTTTATGTATTAATTAATAATTTATATTACAAAGCAATATAATCTGATATTTCAAAGATATTTATTTCTTCTTTATATTAAAATAGTTAAATGATATGGTTAAAGTAATGAGAGTTTCACAAGAAGTTAAATACATTTATAAAATTGAAGGAAGAAAAATCTTTAATATTACATGATTTAGATGGAAAATTAATTCAAAATTAATAAATATAATAATTTATATTTTCTTAATGGAATTAAATAGTTAAACATTTTCCAAAACTTATAAAAAATGTTTATGTACAATATCTGACATACTAAAATGTATATTGTATTAATGTTTATTGTATTAATGTTTTATTGTTTGTATTGAAAAAGTGGATCAGAGACATTTTATCATTTAAGATGAATGCACTTATTATTTGTTGATCATAGTGCATTGAGGGGGAAATGTTAAAAGTGTAAATTCATTATATTTTATGTGATATAGGTTTCTGATAAACACACAAAAATATATATAATACTTGGGGTAGGTTTTGAAGGTTATTAGGATATAAACTGCCTAGGACATATACAGAAATCGGTTTTACTGTAAAGGTTAATTCTATTTCTGACATAACTACGTCAGGACACAGGCCTATGGGTGGAGCCATGTTATCTATCCTTAGACTGGAACCATGTTGGGTATATATGCAAATTTGGGTGTCACCAGGGAAATGCTGACAATACAGTATGAGACAGAATAAAGCCCCATACACACGGTCGGACAATCCGCGGACCAGGTCGGTCGGATCCTGTCCGTCATACTTTGTCCGATGTTGGTTTTACGTACACACGGTCGGACAAAGTTGTCGGAAAATCCGATCATTCTGAACGTGGTGACGTTTGTTGCCTACGACGGGACTACGTAGAGGCTAGTAGCCAATAGCTTTGGTCTTGTAATGTGATCTGAGCATGCGTAGCACTTTGTCCGGTCGGACAACCGTACACACGATCGGATTTGGTGTGATCGGACCGTGTTGTCGGCAAATCTTTCCAGCAGGAGATAAGACTTTGTCCGTCGGACAATCCGACGTACACTGTCCGATGGTGCATACACACGGTCTGATTTTTCAACAACATTCTCCGATCGGACAGAATCCATGAAAAAGTCCGACCGTGTGTATGGGGCTTAAGAATGGAGGGAGAGGTAATGGTAGAGCTAGGTTGGGGAGGTGTAGAGTGTGAGGAGCTCGACACTCGGAGAATGTAGCATCAGATGTCCCTTCCTCCTTCTGAGGCCTAACCATCCATATTTTACTAAGATGACCTGATCTCTGAAGCTGTAACCATGATGTCTTGACTTTGCTGAGAATAAACAACCTTGCAAGTATTCTTGGATGAGAAACTGATTCTTAATAATGGTATGAGAATGCTGCCTTGAAACAATACATACAATTCTCTACACACACATCCTCTAGGAGAAGAGGCTATTGACTGACACATTGAAACAGACTTTGCTAATTCATCTTGAAAACGCTCCTGTAAGTAGAATGACGAGATAGAGAGATATCTTCTCTTATTCTCCTATTTCCACCTATCTTTCAATAGTAGAAAAAGATTTTAAACAAACTGTTCTGGAATTCTAACCATCTTCCATGAGTAGGGAGTGTGACAATCTGTTCTGGCCAACCAGACTCAGGTGACCAGATCCCTGGAGCAGTGGCGGTTCCTCCTGTCTCATTGGGGTGATGGGGTAGCCCATATTGGGGTCAGGCAAGGAGTTGAGGGGAGCCTCAGCACGTTCTGAGGATTCGGGAGGCCCAATTTCACCAGGATTTCCTTGCCTTCCATGATCATGGTGGCAGTATAGGTAGTCCCATTATGGGGTATCGAAAGCTTAAACGGAAACCCCCATCTGTAGCGGATCTTCGCTGATTGCAGGACCAAAGTGACCTCCTTCATCCGTCTCCTTTTCTCCTTTTTCTGCTGGGGAGATATCTGGGTATATTTAAACCGTGTTTCCATCTAGCTGGATGCGAGGGGTGTTGCTGGATGCTTGCAGGATTTCTTCCTTCACTAAAAAGTCTTTCAGGCACATCACAATGTCCCTAGGAGTTTTTTCAGGTGGCGGTCCTGTCGCATATAAATGAGGCCTCAGGCTGGTCTGGGAGCAGGGAGTGAAACAGTCTCTCAGGTGTAGTTCATCGTGTTTGATTTCTAATATGTTTGTTCGCCCCCCTAGTGTTGCAATCTCCTAGGTCAGACTGTTGGTGGATTTGTGCAATTCCACCTGGAATTTTTTTTGCAAGTCTGTCATACATCGTGGACAAACTGTCTTCCAGGTCAGCCTTAGTGAGATGAGAGGTGTACTCTGCTCTGAAGAGGCTGTAGGAGAGGCCGCTGGATAGGTGATGTCTGGAGGAACTTTCTGATGCTGGGCTCCATCTAGTGACATTGTGGTCTGTTCCCTTACCCGGAGGAAGTCGTTTGTTAGGGGGCGCTGAGTGGATTTTTTTTTGTTTTTTTGCATGTTGACATGCACTGCGGGTCCCACAGGGGTGCTAGGGCTGAGAGAAAATCGTGTGCTTTAAAGCCTTGGGGAGTAAGTTTAGGTCTCCGCTTCCCATGGGTCTCTGACTCAGTTTTGTGCCGCGCATTTGCCCCTATATGGGGGCTTTTAAAGGGCATCTGTTTTTTTTTTTGAGTAACCCTTTTAGCGCCAAAGGTACTACACAGGTTCTGGCAGTGCTGCACATTTGATTTGACCCCTGCAAGTGCCCCAGATACCATATATCCCAGATATACTGTACCATACTAACATAACATACTTCCACATGTTCCTATTGGCCTTTTTTTAAGTGCTATTGATCCCGGAAAAATGCTAGTCCACAAAAGTCATCATAAAGAGCAGAAAATCTTACTAGTTACTATTGTTTTCCCTGATATTAGTTGATGCTGAAGGTGCCTACTTGCGCCTTCCATTACCATAGCACAAACAAGGATGCTTATCCATGCTGAGATTTCATGTTTACCTGACAGCAATGCAGTACTGGTGACTAAGCCCCCGTACACACGGTCGGACATTCCGACAACAAAATCCGTCGGATTTTTTCTGACGGATTTTGTCCTAAACTGGTGTTGCATACACACGGTCGGACAAAGTTGTCAGAAAATCCGACAGTTCGGAACGCGATGGCGTTTGTTTGTTATGTCCGAACTACGTTGAGGCTAGTAGCCAATAGCTTTGGTCTCGTAATTTGATCTGAGCATGCGTGACACTTTGTCCGATCGGAATTCTCCACAAACGATCGGAAAAAGTCTGATTGGATTTTGTTGTCGGAAAATTTTAAATCCTGCTCTCAAATTTTTTCCATCGGAATTTCCGACATAAAAAGTCCGATGGAGCCCACATGATCGGATTTTCCGGCAATATAATCTGATCGGACCTTTTCCGTCTGAATTTCCGACCGTGTGTACGGGACATAAGAGTGTTCATATTGTTCCTGTACTGCCACCTACTTTCTATTTTTTATGGGCTCTTTTAGAAATAAAGCTAGCTAGTAGAGTAATAATCTACAAATTGGTGTATGAAAAACTGTTACAAAATATAGAGTAATCAGATAAAAAAAGTAAAAAAAAAGGCACAAATTATCTACAGATAAGTTTCCTGCTAAACATATGCCTTGTTCAGATAATTTCAGGTTTACTTTGTAATGCTTGATAAATGCCCAGACTGCATTACTAAATGCTTAAAATTTACCTTGAAATAAAAGCTTTTAATAATTACTATTTGGTAATTCTTGCATTTGTTGTTTCTCACAGGAAAACTGCATAAATGTAATTAACTGTGAAGATCTGGAAAATCTAACTGTACTTCTGTTGAACAAGAACCAAGTTACATCAATACATGGACTAGACAACTGTAAAAACCTCAGAAGTTTGGAGTTATCGTTTAATTTAATAACTAGAATTAGTAAGTGTGCTTTTTCGTAGTTATTTGTCTGTTTATATTGTACAAAACATCTAGACTTTTCTCTATACTAATCATAGATACAGTATACATGGGAATGTTATACAACTGACTTGACCAATTTGATTGATTGATGTATGAGACAAAATGTAAGGATTTTGCTAAAACAAAGTATAAGCAAAGCTCTGTGAAATTAACATCAATTTTAAACCATAAAAAAAAGGTTAGTTCTTAGTAAGCATTTCTACCTTGACCTTTTGTGGATGCACAGTAATATTATTAATTTGAAAATATAGCAACCAGTGTACATTACTGCCAAATGATGTAGTAGTGGCTACAAACTGCAATTCTCAGCAACATTTGCTTCCACTCTACCGCTAAGGCCCCAGCGTACCTGAGTGTAGAATTTTCAGGCAGAAAATTGCGTGATTTTACTGCAATATTGCAGCGTTTTTTTTCAGCGTTTTTTACCGCAATTTTGTGGCGTTTTTTACGGCGCTTTGCCGCGATTTTGTGCAGGGCAAAAGGTCACCAATGTAAAAAGAAGAGAAACACCCAAATCTACCCGATTCGAGTGACAAAAAAGGGTCCGGAACTTGTTTGAGCTTCAGGCGTTCGGCTTCAGGCAACATGGAGTGGAGATGTGAACCATCTCCATTAAAAATAATGGATTTTTTCCCCTCTAGCGTTTTGTAGCTTCAGGCTTCAAGCTACAAAATGCTCAGGTGTGAATGCAGCCTTAGGACTTGCTGAGCAGATGCTGCTGCCAGTGGTGGGACACAGAGAAGGACTAGGCTGATCCAAAGTCCTAATGGACCTTCCCCAACTTGGCCCAGATCATAACTCCAGATTAGACTAAAGCCCCTTACACACAGGCAGAATATTGTCCGAAATCAGACGGTACAGTATTTACCAGCTGACATTCAGGCCGTGTGTATAGGACCTTGTTTGACAGAAGCCAATCTCATGACCGGCTTCTGTCGAACGAGCATGCTGGAAAACCAGCAGCCGATCGGCATCCGATCAGCGTTCGCAGACATTGGCCACTGACCAGTGTGTTCTGGCGGGAGGGTGGTCCCCAGGTCAGAACACTATAGCTCAGTGGGGAGAACGCTGTACTAACCTCACATCGTTAGTACAGGACCTCCTTTAAACTCCTCAGTTTTTTTTGTTCAGTCCACTGGGCTGAACGAGAAAAACTTACCGTGTGTATCAGACTTTAGTGTGGCTCAAGTGACTGGCAAATGTGCTGTACCAGGTGCCTGGAAACTGCTAGTGTAATTTTGTCTTTTAGTGAGGATAGGCTCATATGTGAACTCCATGCAGATATTTAAAGCACAAATTAATGAAGTGCTGTAATCATACATCATTGCATGTTTTTTTTTTTTTTTTGTATTGCAAGCAGTGGAAGCATCTTAAAGCGGAGTTCCATCCTAAAGTGGAACTTCCGCTCATCGGATTCCTCCCCCCCTCCGGTGCCACAATTGGCACCTTTCAGGGGGGAGGGGGGTGCAGATATCTGTATAATACAGGTATCTGCCCCGCCCATATCTGAGGATGCCCGTCCATATCCGAGGGTTCCCGTTGTGTCTTTGGAAACACACAGTTCCCAGGACACAACGGGGACCAATAAAGACGCGCAGCGCGACTCGCGCATGTGCAGTAGGGAACCGGGCAGTGAAGCCGCAAGCTTTGCTTCCTGATTCCCTGACATCGGATGGCGGCAGGGCAGCCGAGAGACGAGCAGTCGCTCGTCATCTTCTGCCTACACCGCTGGAACAGGTAAGTGTCCATTTATTAAAAGTCAGCAGCTGCAGTATTTGTAGCTGCTGACTTTTAATATTTTTGGTGCAGGTGGAACTCCGCTTTAATTTGATTTGGGATTAACCTCTATTAGAACTATGTAGTGTGGTAAGGCTGTGTAAATCTAGCACCCTCTCCTTGTAAATAAATGGACAGTATTGCGCAGTATCAATCTAAGGTAGAGGGAGTTATGGCTTTTAGCACATAGAATTAGTCACTTTTGGTGATGGTGTGGGAGATTTTTTGGTTATGCAATCGCTATTGTGCAAAATACTACTATACAGATTGTTAGATGTGGGTTGGAAGGATTTTGGACAGTATACTGCAGGGTGAGCAACTCATTTTCCCAAGGGGCCACATAAGAAGCTGGGACTGTTGTGGAAGGCTGGACCAATAGACTGAAATTAATTCCACTCAATTATAATTTTATTGCTTTATAAAAATAATAAATGTTATGGTTTTGAGCACCTACTGGTAAGAACACAAGGTACAATAAGGCTATGAAAATGTGTAGCTAAATGGTACCTGTATATGCTGCAGACATTCGCACTGCTGCCCTGGGGGATAGAACTGACCAGTAGCAGACAGTAGTGCCAGGTAGTGACAGGAGAGCGTTGGGAGGACTCCTAGGCAATTATATCCCGCCAGAAACGAGCCTCTTGCTCTGCCGATCAGCTCCTACTCTTCCAAGCTGACAGGCTCAAAGACAGTGGAGGCATTGCAGGCCAGACAAGGAGAGCCAAGGGCCAGATGTGTGCTGCAATTTGCTTAGGTTTGGTATACCGTGTATGTCTCACTTAGATATGTAACCTACACGTGGTGAGGGGATTCAGAGTTGATGGATGATATGGAGATAACAACGTTTGTTTTCTCAGGATCCTAATATGTTGTGTTCTTGATCCTGGAGCCCAGAGACTTTGTAGAGCTTTGCGTAGGATAAAGTCTCCATTCCATATCGTACCTGGTAGCTAAGATGTGGAATGGAGGCTTTATCCTATCTTATGTCCATATCTTACATAGTAGCCAGACCTGATTATTGGTCTCAGTTATCCACAGGCCTTTTTGAGCTGATTAATGCTCAATGCCCCCTCTCTTGCTCTCTCTACTGTGGGAGCCTGCTGCTGGGTGGAAGGCTGAGTGCTGACAGAACACTAAAAGAAAGGTACAAGTGCTGCCTGTTGTGTTGGATAGCCTATAAGGGTACACCCTTTTAGGCCAGGAACAGAGTTTAGTTAGTGGCTTAGACAAGCTGATGTTTTGTTTTATGCCATGGACTTGCTGTACAAAGCCCTCCTGCATTGAAAATGTGTTTATTCACTGCCTTGAATGAAAATGCGTGACAAACCAATGTGGACTGTTCCTGGGTGTCCCTACCTCGTGTATGGTTTACCGCTGCCAATACCAGTTGAGCCCGTCCCCCTCACAAAATGAACAATTGGAAGCTGGCACTTAACACTTGTAAAGTTGTACAGTCCTTCGCTGTAATTTGTTGCCACATATACTTTCTATTACAAACAGTAAAAAAATACACTTTTCCCCAGCACTGTAACAAAAAAACAAAAAAATACAAAAAATTGGTGGCTGTGAGATGTGTTTAGCAATAAGTGAGCAGATCTTTCATCTAAAATTACAAGTATTCTTTACATTCAAATTTGAATGTTTTAAAGTCAGACTGTTTATGGAAAGCAGTATTTTTTACTTTATGAAGATTAAATGTAATATGATATCATTTTGTTTACAGAAATGTTAGCCAATTCCGATCATTTATTTTTATAGCCTATAGCAGAAAATACTGTTTCTTTGCCACCATTCCCTACCTGCCAAAATTACTTTAGTGTTAGCATTTTTTATTCATCTCTGTTAACTTTTGAATTTTTTAATGTCAAAATCATCTGTTAAATAAACACTGTTTACAAGAAGAATGATAATTATATACATTTGGTTTGGTTTAGGTGGGCTTAATTCTCTTAGAAATCTTCAGAGGTTTGTCTTGGATCACAATCAGCTAATCTCCACTAGAGGTCTTGAGGCCACACCTCTGCTCACATACTTGGACTGCTCCTACAACTATCTTACTGAACTTGAAGGAATTCAGAATTGTGGCTTGCTCCAGATTCTAAAGTTACAAGGAAACAACTTGACTGAGGTAAAATTATACATTATGCGGCTTTCATGCATTCTTTCATCTTCAAAATTACAAATTATGGCTGCTCCACTACACTAACAGGATTACTATATGCAACTTTTTCATAACTGTATAGGAGTTGTACCTACTCTTTTTGCTCTTACTGGCTTTACATGCCAACATGCTGGGTATTTTATTCCCTCTCAGTCAGAATATTGCAGATTAGAATTGTAAATGGTGCTAAAATGATACAGAACATGTTACATTTACACATTAGACCGTTTTAGATCAAATCAACATTTTCCATATTGCCACTGATTAGTTATGGGACTAAATTGTAATTCCTGAGCCCCGTGTCGGATTTACTTTTAGACACAGTAGACATGTACTGTACCACTAGGTGGCACAGGCAAAAAAGGCATCTTTTCCATGTACTGTATACAGTGGGGAAAATAATTATTTGATTTCCTGCAGATTTTGTAAGTTTTCCCACTTACAAAGAAATGAAGGGTCTATAATTGTTATCATAGGTGTATTTTAATGATAGAGACAGATTATCAACCAAAAATCCAGAAAAAAACACATGATACAAATGTTATAAATTAAGATGCAGTTCTGTGAGTAAAATAAGTATTTGATCCCCAACCAACCAACCAACAATAATTATGGTTCCCACATACTGGCTATACTATGTGCTCATGTGGTACACAGATTAGTCCTGTTTATTTAAGAAGGTGCTCCTAATGATAACTCGTTATATGTATAAAACACACGTGTCCACAGAATCTCTTTCTTCTATTCCAACCTCACGGTCGTGGGCAAGACCAAAGAGCTGTCAAAGGACATCAGAAACAAGTTTGTAGACCTGCACAAGGCTGCAATGGGCTTCATAACCCTCAGCCAGAAGCTTGGTGAGGAGGAAATAACTTCTGGAGCAATTATTCGCAAATGGAAGAAATACAAAATAACCATCAATCGCCCTCTGTCTGGAGCTCCTAGCAAGATTTCGCCACATGGGGTAAGGATGATCAGGAGAAAAGTGAGGGATCAGCACAGAACTACACAGCAGAAGCTTGTGAATAATCTCACAACAGTTGGGACCACAGTCACCAAACAAACCATTGGTAACACAATACACCGCCATGGATTGAAATCCTGCAGCGCCCCCATGGTCATGCCTTGGTAGTTGAGGAACGCTGGAAGATCAGCTCCACCGCCGTGATCAAACAGCCATGTGAAGTTAAGGCGGTTTGCGAGGAGCAGTGCGGCTCTGTCAACGGCCCTGTCAACATTAAATAAATGTGACCTATACACGCACACGCAGACTACTACCCGAACGAGAAGAATTCATGCAGGTGTGCAGTGCAATCTTTATGGATGAGCTGAAGCTACCTTCAAGTGACAACCTCGTGGAAGTCGGTTTTGCCGCTATGCATACTTCGGATCGGGTAGAGTAAGATTGACTCGCTCTCCATACAATGGTCACTACTCCTGTTGACATTTCACTAGGACTGACTATCGTATCTACCTGTCAGTGATCTGCACAGGTGGATGGGGCAATTCCTCTCTATCCCTGTTACTCAGATTGTGTCAGCTGCAAGATTGGGATGGTATCACGCTTCAGCAACCTGAATGAGACTAACATTAGCGATCACATACCACTTGCATTGCCAGGAAAGTAACAAGTTGTGCTTGCAATTACTACTATACTTTGAAACGTACTTACCATTGCTAGTACTAAGAGGTGAATTAGGCTATCATATATCGGTGAACATCACCCTAATATCTTCAACCCAATAGCTTACCCTCAATGGGGAGCATTCTCTAGGAGCCCTGGGGTTTAAGTGATCTTTACACTCAGCATTATTAACCTGGTTGTTAGCGCATAGGCATTAAAGACATGCATTTAGCCAATTATTTAAGCCCTGTTTTACCATTCCATTACCAGGGCTTTATCCTCTGTTAGGAAGTATCTGATTTTTCTTGTATGCACGGTCGATTAGTTGGCGAACACCCTACAGGTGATTGGGCATTTACAGAACAGCAATTTATCCCCAATATGCTTTCTGGTGTTTTGAGATGTATGAAAACCTGGTAACCAACTACAAGAAACATTTTACCTCTGTGCTTGCCAACAAGGGTTTCTCCACCAAGTACTAAGTCATGTTTTGCTTGGGGATCAAATACTTATTTTACTCACTGAACTGCAACTCCATTTATAACATTTGTAATATGTGTTTTTTCTAGATTTTTGGTTGATATTTTGATATTCATTTAAAATACACCTATGATAAAAATTATAGACCCTTCATTTCTTTGTAATTGGGCAAACTTACAGAATCTGCAGGGGATCAAATATGTATTTTCCCCTCTGTATTTGTCAGCCATTCATTTTTACCCATCAACAGTAGAAACACAGTCATCTCAAACTTACGTAAACTTTGCCACAACATTCTAAACCAGGTTAGGACCAGTAAATAAAGAAAATAATCTATAAAAAGAGATTTTGATGGAGGGTTCTATTTTGGGTGCCAAATGTTTCATGCTTAAGTTGGCCATACATTCATGATTTTTTTTTTTTTTTGCTCAACCAGCAGTTTGAACAAAAAAGAGACCTGATTTCCCCATCCACATACTCAATGTGAATGGGAGAATCCCTTGCTGTGCTATTGTGTTTTGATGGCAGGAATCAGAATGGTCAGCAGCACTGATCAGTCAGAAAAACCCTGACAGGCTGATTGTGTGGAAGTTGATCAGTAGATCTGTACTGTACCAGTCTGCCCATACATAGATCAAAATTCATCTGGTTGCTGCTGAACTGGCTACATTTTGATGCATGTATGGCTGCCATTACAGGCTCCAGTGATGTAAATCTGACCCTTCCAGGTACATAATAACAGCCATAGCCTTTGTTCTGTAGCCCACAAAATATTTGACAGCTGCAATTTGACTGGTCACTGTGAGAATATTAAGTTGACATTCTATTCTTGAGGTTTTCTGGGGTCTTTCCAATGGCTCATTTAATAAATCATAGTTTTGCATGATTTAACTTATGCAAATTCTCTATAAGTCACTTTTCTGTTGTTTTTTTCCTTTAGTTACAGTACATAGTAACATACAGCCGTGACCAAAAGTTTTGAGAATAACAAATATAATTTTTCACAAAGTCTGCTGCTTCAGTGTTTTTAGATCTTTTTGTCAGATGTTACTATGGTATACTGAATTACAAGCATTTTTTAAGTATCAAAGGCTTTTAATGACAATTACATTACGTTTATACAAAGAGTCAATATTTGCAGTGTTGACCCTTCTTTTTCAAGACCTCTGCAATTCGCCCTGGCATGCTGTCAACCAGCTTCTGGGCCACATCCTGACTAATGGCAGCTCATTCTCGCATAATTAATGCTTGGAATTTGTCAGAATGTGTGCATTTTTTTTTTTTTTTTGTTGTTCACCCACCTCTTGAGGATTGATCACAAGTTCTCAATGGGATTAAGGTCTGGGGAGTTTTCTGGCCATGGACCCAAAATTTTGATGTTTTGTTCCCCAAGCCACTTAGTTATCCCTTTTACCTTATTGCAAGGTGCACCATGATTCTGGGAAACACATTGTTCATCACTAAACTGTTATTGGATGGTTGGTAGAAGTTGCTCTCAGAGGATGTTTTTGTACCATTCTTTATTCATGGCTGAGAAGCAACCCCACACATGAATGGTCTCAGGATGCTTTACTGTTGGCATGACAGAGTTCTAACTACCCATCCACTGTCTTCCAACTTTTGATTATTTTTTTTATGTAAACCAACTTCTATGAATCATCATTTCATACATCTCATCAATGAACAGACAATACCCTACACAAGAATCGCACATGGGCTGCCCTGTACCATAGATCAGAGGTCCCCAACCTGCGGCCTGTTGCTGACCGGTAAGTGTACATATTTGCCAGCACAACAAAGATCTACAATCACCATCCAAAGATTTTTTATTGCAGAGTGATCATTGCATGTTTGACGGAGAGGTATTGCGTGACTCCAAAACGTTGCACTTGTCTCAGTGGTGTGATCTCTCTGCAGTAAAAAACTTTGGACGGTGATTGTAGATCCTTGGTGTGCTGGCGAATATGTACACTTGCTTGATGTTTCCAGGATCCAACTGGTAATCCTTACAGTACCCACTATTGATGAGCCTTGTTTTTCAGAAAGTGTGCGATAGGAATATAGATAAGACTGTTGCTGACTGGGCCGCACAGCAGGAGATGAGTGGCCACTGTGGTCTGCACAGGGCTATCACAGACCGCAATCTGTGTGTCCTCTCCCGGCTCCTCCGCCCTCCCAGCCGACAATGTCATCCTATCAGCAGGGCAGAAGGCAGGAGGAGCTGCAGATCAAAATGGAAAGCTCCTCTCGCCCCCTGCCCTGCTCATAGGATGACATTATTGGCCTGGCTGGTGGGTGGAGGAGCTGGGAGAGGACACACGGACTGTTAACAGCCTCTGCCCTTCAGGTAGAAGTCCAGAGCAGGGGAGGCAGAGATGTTAGAGAGGAAAGGAGGAGAGGGTTTAGACTGCAAGGGCACTGTAATGTAAAGGGGAGGGCTTTGATGTAAAGGGGGCACTGTGATATAAAGGGGACTGTAATGTAAAGGTGGCTGCGATGTAACGGGGGCACTTTAATATAAAGAAAACTGCACTGTAAAGGGGCACTTATATTATAGTGCCCCCTTTACATCACAGCCCCCCTTTACATTACAGTTCCCCCTTTATGGTGTAGTCCCTTTATATCACAGTGCCCCCTTTATGGTGCAGTCCTCTTTACATTACAGTGCCCCCTTTACAGAACAGTCCCTTTACATTAATGTAAAGGGGCACTGTAATGTAAAGGGGGCTGTGATGTGAAGGGGGACTAAAAACCCTGTAGGGCTTCACTGTAAAGGGGCACTGTAATGTATAGGGGGACTGTGGACACTGATATATAGGAAAATTTGCTGCCATTAAAACCGGTCCCTGGTGCCAAAAAGGTTGGGGACCGCTGCCCTAGACTGTTGGGTGTTGCCATGTACTTCCCCTTTGGAGGATGTCATATAGTCATTTAAGTCCAATGTGTAGCTGCATAAATAATATATTTGCTTCTACATAGTATGTTAATGTAATCCACAAACTGCTCCTTGGCAGAACAGTAGACTCTAAAAATACACCGTGCTGCTGTGAATATTTTAATCATATAATTAGCTACAGTCTGCATGGTAGAGAGTAGCAGAGTAATTACCAATGTATAAATTAAGTGTTAATTAGAGTCATGCTCATGCGATATCTAAAAAGGCATTCAGTGAAGGCAGATTACAGTGTTGTGCATTTGTTGACATGTAGTATCTAAGGGAGAAGATTGCTTACGAGACACTGCTTGTGATCACTTTTAGAGAAGCCTTTATGTATGAAGTGTTTGGATGAAGAACTGTCAGTGATTTTCCACAATATTTTTCATATTTAACCTCCCTAGAAACAAAAAAGGGTAAGCTAAATGGATTCTTGGAAGAAAACACAGTTTGTTAGTATGTTTAAGACCCCATTTACATGGGCAGCCAGGCACAGATAGTTTGCTGTATTCAGAGGTGGCTGAAAAGATGCCTCTGGATGTAGCTGCACTCAGTACTATGGCCACAGACAACATGGCTGATGAGCTGTGGCCAGTTTGTATGCCGCCAGAAACTCAGCAGAAACGCCCATACAAGCTCATAAATGCGCATAAACTCTAGGCACGTTTAGCACTTCTAAACTTCTGGCCAATGAAATAAATAAACTCCCAAACTCTGTTAAACTCTAAAAAAACTCTTTTGAAATGCAGCTTAGGTGAGTTTTCTAACGCTGATCTTCTCCTCTCAAGATAAACAGCATTTACAAGAAACCAGTGTACATGAGGCCATGTGTAAATCAATGAATTTACCAAGCTGATTTTGTTTTGGCAGATTCCTAAGTTGGATAATCATGTGCTCCTCAGAGAACTGTATTTGGATGAAAACAACCTCACAACACTGAGAGAGATGTCATCATATTGGCTACCTTTGTTGCAAATTATTTCAGTCTCAAAAAACAGGTAGTTATAAAATGATATTTAAGAATAAAAATAAGGAATAAAGTGTCAAACCTGCTGTATTACATCAGATAATATCTTGATATTAGAGTTGAAGGGAAATCCTAACCTCGCAGAATTTTTTTTAACTTGCAGAAAACACCTAGGATAGACGTTTGCAAAATTAAAAATATACCAAAATACAGTACATATATCTTAATCGTACAGTACAGGACACAGAAATTGATTCTCAGACCATGGGGTTATATGCTGTTACCTTTAGGTGATTGGACACTAGCATATGGTTTGCTGGAAGCTGCCTCCCAGTGTAACCATATTACCCGGCCCTTTCTGTGAGGCCCCAGTTTTTCGCTCTGTCCTTAGTTTATGGACCCCTTCACCTTTTTGAGAATATATTTTATTCCACTTTTTCCTTCATTTTTTGATCAAAACATCTATCAAGATCTGACTGCTTACCGCCTTATGGATCACCATCAGTTTATGGATCGTTAATCTCAATGTACATTTTGGAAACGGTGAGGCTGAGCTGTAATGTTTGTTTCAGGCACTGCATCTTGCATTCAGGACTCATCTTGGAGCTTGGTAAAAAGAGTGAGTTAGTAGCAGAGTGCTATACAGTTTCAGAGCCATAGTCCATTCCTATTGCACCCAGACTTTGAATACCTCTAAAGGGGTATGTCCATCGATGATGGATAAAGCCTGGACCCTGAACACAAGCGGCTTGGAGGCACAGTTCTTTTGGGGAAATCTACACTTAAGTGTTTGTACCATGAATATTATTGCCTTGTTTTCTCTGCACTATAGTTAACGTTATAACGTTTACCTGATTTACAAATCAGTGGTCCTTTCTTCTAGGCCTCCCTAGCATAAGTTTCTCTAGTGCACATTAGACTCTTGACTGCACACCTCTGGTCACCATTTCTGCTGATGATGCAAGTTGATTGATTTCTCACCTGTTGCCATGAGATCTCCGTTAGCATCTGGGTTATTGAAATTTCTTTATACCGACCACGCTGAAACTCCTTAGTCTGCATTCATTCCTTGAGTACCCCACAGGGGAAGGCCCTCACTTGGCAATTTACAGATGCTCAGGAGCAGGAGTACATGTGACATACAGTATATTGAAAAAGCTGCTGCAGGCTTTGAGGAATTACATCACTAGCTGATAGTAGTTCCCTGATTCCAGAGCAAGGTCTTACACTGACACTGCTTCAGCCCCCCTGATTTGGGCTTCTTTACAGACATGCAACCTTTTTTACTGAAGCAGAATTTCTGTCTGATCTACTCCAGAGGCTATCCGGAGTCACCAGGTACTAACACCCATAAATGTTCTTCTGCCTCTCCACCCCCAATTATCATTAAATGCTACAACCACCTGAAATGCCCAGTGAACGTCTATTTTCAGAAGATTATAGGAATGCTTATTTTGAGCAGAGGCTGCGGATGATTTTTGACCACCAGAATTTCATGAAGTTACTATTTCAACTTCTCTCCATATGCTGGCTATTGTGGACAAGTTGGTTGAAGTAGTTTATTTAGTCTCTGGATAGATAAACCTAGTGCTGCTCATCCTCAACCTATTCTTCAAAGCACAAAATAGAAGGCTGCTGCTAGAAAACTCAAGCCAGGTGTGCCATATCGAGTGCACCTGGAAAGTATTCACAGCGTTTCACTTTTTCTACATTTTGTTATTTTACAGCCTTATTCAAAAATGGATTAAAATAATTATTTTCTTCAAAATTCTACAAACAATACATCATAATGACAATATGAAAGATGTTTGTTTGAAACCATTGCAAATTTATTAAGAATAAAAATTCACAGCCTTTGCTCATTACTTTGTTGAAGCACCTTTGGCACCAATTACAGCCTCAAGTCTTTTTGAGTATGATGCTACAAGCTTGGCACACCTATTTTTGATCAGTTTATCCCATTCTTCTTTGCTGGACTCTCAAGCTCTGTCAGGTTGGATGGGGAGTGTCGGTGCACAGCCATTTTCAGATATCCCCAGAGATGTTCAATTGGGTTTATGTCTGGGCTCTGGCTGGGCCACTCAAGGACATTCACAAAGTTGTCCCGTAGCCACTACTTTGTTATCTTGGCTGTGTGCTTAGGGTCCGTGTCCTGTTGGAAAATGAACCTTTGCCCCAGTCTGATGTCCAGAGCACTCTGAAGCAGGTTTTCATCAAGGATGTCTCTGTACATTGCTGCATTAATCTTTCCCTCGATTCTGACTAGTCTTCCAGTTCCTCCCGCTGAGAAACATCCCCACAGCATGATTCTGCCACCACCATGCTTCACTGTAGGGATGGTATTGGCCAGGTGATGAGCTGTGCTTGGTTTCCTCCAGACATGACGCTTGCCATTCAGGCCAAAGAGTTCAATCTTTGTTTCATCAGACCAGAGAATTTTGTTTCTCATGGTCTGAGGGTCCTTCTGGTGCCTTTTGGCAAACACCAGGTGGGCTATCATGTGCTTTTTACTGAGGAGTGGCTTCTGTCTGGCCACTCTCCCATACAGGCTGATTGGTGGAGTGTTGCAGAGATAGTTGTTCTTCTGGAAGGTTCTCCTGCTGGAGCTCTGTCAGAGTGACCATCGGGTTCTTGGTCACCTCCCTAAGGCCCTTCTCCCCAGATCGCTCAGTATGGCCAGGCTGCCCACTCTAGGAAGAGTCCTGGTGGTTCCAAACTTCTTCCATTTAAGGATGATGGAGGCCACTGTGCTCATTGGGACCTTCAATACTGCAGACATTTTACTGTACCCTTCCCCAGATCTGTGCCTCGATGCAATCTTGTCTAGGAGGTCTACAGACAATTCCATGGACGTTATGGCTTGGTTTGTGCTCTGACATGCACTGTTAACTGTGGGACCTTATATAGACAGGCGTGTGCCTTTCCAAATCATGTCCAATCAAATTAATTTACCACAGGTGGACTCCAGTCAAGTTGTAGAAACATCTCAAGGATAATCAGTGGAAACAGGATGCACATGAGCTAAATTTTGACTGTCATGGCAAAGGCTTTGAGTTCTTATGTACATGTGATTTTTCAGTTTTTTTATTTTTGATAAATTTGCAAAGATTTCCCCCCAAAAAATTCACGTCATTATGGGGTATTGTTTGTAGAATTGTGGAAAATAATGAATTTAATCCACTTTGGAATAAGGCTGTAACATAACAAAAAATGTGGAAAAAGTGCTGTGAATACTTTCTGGATGCACTGTATAATGATTAGACCACCTCAGAGAGGTTATTTCCTCTTCCTAAAAATGTTGATGCCTTTTACCATATGGTAGTGAAATTCAAGAAAAGATGGACTGGTCACACTGTGGATCCAGCAGATATCAAATTAATTAATTTACTGTTTTCATTGATAGTATTCCCACATTTAAGGATTTTGTTGATAGGCATCTGGGCACTCTTTTGAAGTCCTTCCTTGCCTTGGCAGGCCCAGCCCCACAACAGGCTATTGCCACCTTGTTGATTTCCGAGACCATGCACTTTCATCAGTGATGATCCTAATCTTGCTGCAAGAATATAACTCTTATGCACACGATCGGACTTTCCGACAACAAAACCATGAATTTTTGTTCGAAGGATGTTGGCTCCAACTTGTCTTGCATACTCGCAGTCACACAAATGTTGGCCAACAATTACTAACCTAGTGACGTACAAGACGTACGTGATATCTCCATTATGAACACTAGTTTTACAAGACCGAGCGCTTCCGTCTCGTACTTGATTCCACACATGCGTAGACTTTTGTCCTACGGACTTGTGTACACACGATCGGAAAGTCCGACAACAAACATTTGTTGGCGGAAAATTTGAGAACCTGCTAGCCAACATTTGTTGGCGGAAAGTCCGACAACAAATGTCTGATGGAGCATACACACGGTCGGACTTACCGCCAACAAGCTCACATCCAGCATTTCCCCGTCGGAAAATTTGATCGTGTGTATGCGGCATTAACCCTTACCACTGCTGTTCTGTGAAGACACCATAGAGATCGTGATCCTTCAGACCTTCAGATCTCCAGAATGTTCCTATTTTCTTTGAATATGCTTTAAGACCTGGTTGGCAGAACTCCCTTGTGAACAGGACTTCTGAGGAGACCATTCAAAGGTATGCATTGCTTTGGAAGTTCTCATGCGGAATACATCAATTCTTTTACTGAGGAAAGGGGGTTCCTACTCCACTATTCTCAATCTCGTCTCTCCCATGCTATCGACCAATCTATGGTTGTTCCTATCAGAGAGTCATCATCTACTGCAGGTCTTTCACCTTGTGACAGACCCCTCGTCTCTAAGCCAGACCCCTTGTCTCTAAGCCCCCCATACCTGCTCAGAATCTCCTTTGCATTAAAAGTTACCCCAACCCCTTGACAAAAAGAGAGGAGGAGAGGGATGTCTAATAACATTTGATCCACATTAGGCAAAGATGTCCCAACCTTTGAATTCACTCTTTCCTTCAGAGAGGTACACAAAGAATCTATCGCAGTCCATTGTCAGTTGTTTTTTTATATGCCACACATTCCTACTTGTTTTTTTACAAAGCTTGCAGCTTACAATCACAAGGGGGTAGACCTCTCCTTCCCTCTTAGGGAGGGTTTCAAGTACTTAAAAAATCCTGCACATGGACCCCTATTTATTGAACAGTGCTCCTAATATCATCAATTTTATTTAGTAGGCTGCAGTAACCAGCCTCCCAGCCGCTGGTCTCCTGTAAGCTTGTTTCTAAAGCAGGCCATACATGTATCGAAATGCTGATTCAGCATTGGGACGGGCTCCGCTGATGCCATTGCGTCAATTGTACCAAATCGCCTTTTTATCTTCACAAATGTGAGTGTTCCTTTTTTATTCAATAAATACCCCTTTACTCAATGGAATTACATGATGTGGCCCTTTATTCTTCTTTCTAACCATATTACATGGGATAGTTTATCCACCCTCTCCTTGATTGACTAAATAGGTATATTGGGGGAGGGGGGGGGTGCATTTTCCAGCAAAGTCTTGCCAGTGTCCTATGTCCTGAAGGTAGCGGCATATAACCCCTGGTCTAAGAATCTACTCCTGATTCTTGTACTGTTCTCCAAGATATATATTTTTCATATCTGTGCTGTAATCACATTTCCCTTTGAACATACAGACATTTATTCTTGAAGTTGAAGCTGCACTGTGCAGATCTGCTTGAAAAAACAACTAATGTGAACATGGGCGCAATGTTACTAATTTGATTGCACATATTGGTGTTTTCAAACTATATATTAGATTTTGAACAGGGGATAGGTAATACATTGATATTCCTGTTCTGATTTTACAGCTTGACACATCTTGCAACATTTAATTCCTTTATCTCTTTGGAACAAGTGGACCTTAGTAACAATTGTTTATCAGGTAAATTTGGCAATGATTTAATTATTTTATTTTATTTTTTTTTAACTTGTTCAAGCATTTACACATTTATTTATATTTTAAGAGCTTCAGACAGTATCACTCTGGTTGGACGGCTGTTTAAGTTTAAGCAGAATGAGAGTGAGCAAGAATCCATTTCTGCAAGAAGCCAACTGGAGGTAAATTACATCTCAAAACAATATCTTGAAAGGGAACCTGTTGTGATGTCTGTTGCTAATCGCACCCAAGGCTTTCTTTGTATGACTCCAGGAAGCCCTGCTAATGGAAGCATGGGCATGCAATTGCACTTGATATTGCACAGGTTTAATTTCCCCAAATCTAGTGCTTCATCTAGAAGTCAGGTATTGTCAGCATCCAGCACTGATTGAGAGTCTCAGGTTTGCCAGGTAACAACTACCTTGACAGGTCCCTTTAAAATAAACCTAGTTGCTTCTAAAAAAGCTTCCTAGCTGTCATACTGGTCCAGTGGATTTAGTAATTTCTACATTACTGACATGAGGCAGGTATACTTATTAGGACAGTCTAACTTCACACTTAGTTCCTGATCTGCTTGCTTGTTTTATGTCCTTATCTCAAAATAATGCAGCCAGGCAGCTATTATTTTCAGAAAGACATCTACAATGGCAGCCCTCATATTTTTTTATGTATGTTCCTTTTAACACCAAAGATTTTGTTTTGAAAATGAATGTATCAATGTTCGCAAACAGCAAGAGTGAAAGCAATCAGACATGGTCAATGTGGTCATGAACATGGATAATGTGCTTGGATTCAACAACGTTTTATGAATACAGCTCTAAATCTTATGTTCATTTGTTAGTATATTGCATTTAATACATTAAAACATAGTCCTAACAATTGTTTTATTATAATTCTGTTTTCTTAAATGTCAATCCCCTCTTTGACCAGCAGATGTCAGTATTGTACCTGCTCATTTCAGCTGAATCAGATTAGACGTTCCAGTTCATGTTCACTTTTATGTTGTGCCAGCAGATGGCACCTTATCGTCTTTTAATAAACTGAATCCCTGAAGCTAAATGTTTGACTTTCAAACATTTTAACATCAATATAGTTCATAAGTGATATTACAGTTGTTGGTGATGTGTTTTTTTCTCAAAAATCAGGATGTGACTTTTACCATATGACAGCTATTATTATTATTAGTTGTAGCAGTATATATGTACAATGCCTAGAGCTTATACAAAAACATGTACTGTTATTTGAAAAATCCAGCTCATACAGTGTGCAAATTGCCATGTTACAATATAAATAAACAAACTAAGATGTAAAAGCTATGAAGCTAATTTTATGTGCCATTTTGTATTTTTATCAAAAGGCCTAAAGCTGTCCATGGCTGTCTTTTATTATGAGCCAGTTTAAAGTTATAAAATGCACTATTTTATACTAATATATCGCTAGATAATATAAATTATATATTTTATAGTTTGGTTAAAAAAAGACCATCCAGTTCAACCAATAAGGGGGAGGGGGGGGGGTGGATTATACAATTTTATATACAAAATCCTATACCCACAGTTTATCCAGAAGAAGGCACAGAACCCAGCAAAGCATGCTCCAATTTGCTACAGCAGGAGAAAAAATTTATTCTTGATCCCCCAAGAGGCAATTGGATATTGCCTGGATCAACTTTACCTATAAATGTTAGTATTCAGTTATATTATGTAGATTTAGGAAATAATCCAGGTCTTTTTTAACCACTTCGCATTCAGGCCAATTCTGACATTTCTCTCCTACATGTAAAATTCATAATTTTTTTGCTCGAAAATTACATAGAACCCCCAAACATTATATATGTTTTTTTAGCAAAGACCCTAGAGAATACAATGACGGTCATTGCAACTTTTTATCTCGCACGGTATTTGCGCAGCAATTTTTTCGAACACGTTTTTTTCAGAAAAAAAACAATTTCATGCTTAAAAAAAACAAAACAGTAAAGTTAGCCCAATTTTTTTGCATAATATGAAAGATGAAGATACATCGAGTAAATAGATACCCAACATGTCACGCTTCAAAATTGCACGCGCTCGTGGAATGGCGCCAAACTTTGGTATTTAAAAATCCCCATAGGCGACGCTTTAAAATTTTTTACTGGTTACATGTTTTGAGTTACAGAGGAGGTCTAGGGCTAGAATAAACATCCCTTGTAATAGGAATATGACATGATCGGACCTTATTACAGTGAGATATGGGGTCAATAAGACCCCACATCTCACCTCTAGGCTGGGAAGCCTAAAATAAAAAAAAATAAAAAAACGATCACCGCTTCCCGTTATTTGAATGCAGAGGCCGGGCGTGACGTCATAACATCGCGCCCGGCCTCCGAACAATCATAGAGACTCCGGCGACCATCTGGTCCGCCGGAAATCTCTATGGTCATCATCCGGGGGCCGGCGGATCCTGTGTCTGACTCACCGATGGAAGCGGTGAGTCGATAGAAGCCCCGGAGCGGCGGAACAGCCACTATGATCGTTCTTATGGTGCAGGGAATCGCCGGCTGAAAACGGCAATATCTGAATGATGTCTGTAGCTACAGGCATCATTCAGATATACCCCCAGAAAGTAGAGGCCGTCATATGACGGCCTACGGATGTCAAGTGGTTAAAGCAATCTACTGAGCTGGCCAGAACCACCTCTGGAGGGAGTCTATTCCACATTTTCACAGCTCTTACTGTGAAGAAGCCTTTCTGCATTTGGAGATGAAATCTCTTTTCCTCCATATGCCCCCTTGTTCTCTGTGATGACCTTAAAGTGAATAACTCCACACCAAGTTCACTATATGGACCACTTTATATATTTGTACATGTTGATTTTATCCCCCCTTGTTCTCCTCTTCTCAAGAGGGAATAGATTCAGCTCCTCTAGTTTTTCCTCATAGCTGAGCTCCTCCATGCCTCTTATCAGTTTGGTTGCCCTTCTCTGCACTTTCTCCAGTTCCCCGATATCCTTTTTGAGAACTGGTGCCCAAAACTGCATATTCCACAATGATCTCTCTCTCTCTAAAATCTATACCTCTCTTAATACAAGAGAGAATTTTTTGGAAACCGCAGCTTGGCATTACAATATCATATAATCCTATATAATATAATATAATCTGTGAAATGTGTCTCATAAATGCAGAGGTGACACATGAGGCTGCAAAGCTGAACTGGGAAATAGGGTGTCACCTCTATGGTTATGTGATAACATCTGTAGAGCTATACTCTGATACATGAATAAAACAACTGATTTAAGTTGATGTTAACACACACAACTGCCATGGCATACTTTCTTCTGGTGCTACCTGGCCATCTTTTACCTTTGATTGCTTATTAGAAGGATCAGGCAATGTTTTATCACCCCACAGGTGTATAGATTGTTGCCCTTCTCTTTTGGGGGGTTGTTGGACTTGGATTACTGGTTGTGTAGTGTGTAAGTAGCGTATACTGTAAATCACTGGATTGGCACATGTCCATTTACATCCGCTGCTCTATAGAGGGTAATGGATGGTCCGATCGAGTCCCCCTTAAAAACTCAGTCCAACCCGATTGGTCCACCCATGTGAAAGGGGCCTTACATGGTATGCAGCTTCTTTATGTTTTAATTCCTGCATATGTTACAGTTTAATCAGTTCACACAAATCGCCATACCGGTACATAGGCTTGAGGAAGTGGCTGTATCGGGGTATAGCCTGCAGCTGTAGGCTATACCCCAGTACTGTTTTTCAGAGCGCGCGGGCGGCTATCTGGTGATAATGGCAGATCTGGCTCGGCAGCCGCTCGCCCATTAGCCCAGGCAACGGAAGGGGACATCCCCCCCTCAGACCGCAATACACCGCTCTTCCTGTGCTTCCTGTCCCACCGGGAGACCCGATCCACAGTTCGGAGCGCCCGCCGGCTAGGTTGTCACCCGAACAAAGCTGGATTCGGGTCTCTGGAGTAAAATTCCGGAAAGTGACGTCACGCGGCAGCCAATGGCGCAGATTTAAAAAAAAAAAAAAATGACAGTGTTCAGAATTTCCGATTTTGTCGATCTGAATACTTTGAAGTGAAAAGGAGGGATTTGGGGTCTTTTAGACCCCCGATCTCTCCATAAAGAGTACCTGTCGCCACCTATTACTGTCACAAGGGATGGTTACATTCCTTATGACAGCAATAAAAGTGATCAGATTTTTTTTTTTTAAAGGGACAGTGTTATGTAATGTATAATGTAGTGTAAAAATAAATACATTTAAAGCGTCCCGAGAGCCCGCGCAGCAAAGAAATTGCATATGTAAGTCACGTTCACAAATGTAAACAGTGTTCAAATAACACATGTAAGGTACCGCCGCGATCGTCTGAGTGTGAGCAAAAATTCTAACACAAGACCTCCTCTGTAACTCTAACCTGGTAATTATTAAAAAAAATTTAAAGCATCGCCTATGGAGATTTTTAAGTACCGTTGTTTGTCGCTATTCCACAATTTTCAACCGTAACATGTTTGATATCTATTTACTCAGCGTATCATCCTCTTTCACAATATACAAAAAAATAAAAAATAAAGACCACCGCGCAAATACCGTGTGATATAAAATATTGCAACAACTGCCATTTTATTCTCCAGCGTCTTTGCTAAAAATATATATAATGTTCAGTGGTTCTAAGTAACTTTCTTGCAAAAAATACTGATTTTAACTTGTAAACAACAAGTGTCAAAAATGGGCTTGGCCCTTAAGTGGTTAAACTGATGGCATGACTGCTGCCCAAGATTTCCTGTTTCAGGGTGGCTCCTTTCTTTTCCAACATCCTATGGAGCCACCCTTGCATACAGGGACTTGTGTTTTCCTACACTGTGTGCATCAATAGAAACACGCAGCCCCATAGCATAGGATAGCATGGCACTCATCTTCTCTTACCTCCTCTTCCGTCCCTTTTCCGAGTCAGACCATCTCAAGACTGCGCTTTCCTGTAAAAACAGAAAGTTACTGCTGATAAGAAAAGATATTTAGCAATTTATATTTACTAAAATAGTTGCATTTTCATGTTATGTGTTCTGTGGAAGACCAGATATAGTGAATGAAGGGTCCTGGGTTAATTAACACTTTAACTGCCATAAATGGCTTTCCATTCATGAGAGCTTGCTTACTGTTGATGTGCTTTGGGTACAGGGTGGCAGGTACTATGTGCTAGCTGTGGACCAATCACAGCATCACAACAGTAAGCAAGCTGTTCATGAATGAATGCCATTCATGACAGTTTGCTTAAGCTGGCTACATATTATACTATTTTCTTGTACAATTTTCCTTTAGATTTACCAAAACCATAAGGTCAAACTTAAACACTTTCAATTTGTATGCAGTCAGGCAGGCCCTTGTACTAAATAGTTGAAGGTAAATCTAAAGGAAATTGAACAAGAAAATTGTATAATGTGTAGCTAGCTTTACATAATATCATGTGATCACTATGATTGGTCATATTGATCACATGATACCCCAACCTCTGACAGTGGCTCAGGGTACCGCCCATCCACAGGAAATGTACTGTGGGCGTGCAGAAAATGGTTGATTCATATGCAGCTCAAAAGGATGAACAGTTAAAGCAACCTGACAAGTTTTTTTTTTGAAAAAAATAGAATTTGCCTTTTTAACTTTAAAGTGTTACTAAACCAAGGACCCTGAATTTACTAAATCTGGTCTCCCATACTACACAAGACATGGAAATGCAATTATGTTAGTACTATTTAGTTTTATTTCAGTAAATATAAAAGGCTTAATACCTTTTCTCATCAGTATATAGCAGTTTTTTAACTTTTATCAGTGACTGGTTTAAGCTTATAGGAAGAGTTTTGAGTCTACTCTGACTGTCCTATGAGGCTGCAGGACCCATGACCCTCTGTCTGTACAGTGCAGATTGGCCCTGTGCTGATCACATGCACCCTCCCCTCTAGCAATACACAGCAAACTGAGCATGTGCAGAGTGACTCAAAAGGCTCTACCTTATCAGCAGATAAGATAAATTGGGACTGTGGAAGAAGGGGAGGATCAGATAAGTCAGGATCAAATAGCCTTTTTACACAATGCGGAGGATTAACCCCTTAGGTTGCACAGTGAGTAACACAAGCATGCTTTACTGCATATACAGACTGTTTTTACTGTATTGGGTTTAGTAACACTTTAAAAGAGAAGTATGTTTTTTTTTTTTTTTTTTGCTAATCATACTTACCTGCTTGGATGGAGCATCAGACCGATGCTGCAGCTGTCCCCCAGCGTCTCTGCACTGAGAACCAAGCCACTGAACACTGCCAATGGCTCGGTTCTCACTCTTCCCCGAGCAGAGCACTGCTGACTATCAGTCAGCATCCCTCCTGGTCTGTTTCTCCACGCTCATTGAAACGACCACCTCAGTATCTCAGCGGCTCGCTAAGAATGCCATCAATCAAGGCAGCTGGCAGATCCAGACTTGGAAGTAGGGATGACGCGCTGCCTCGACTGATGGCAGTGACGCCAGCGGAATGCGGATTTCAGACCACTCTCCACTGAAAACGGGTCACAGGAGTGCAAAATTAATTAAGAGGTGGGGATAACAGGTGCGCACACCCGCTGCGTACAGTGTGAACGCGCTCGTGGGACCGGCGGTCTCAATGTCGTGTCACGGAGCCGCAGAACGGGGAAGTGCCTATGTAAACAAGGCATTTCCCCCGTTCTGGCTTGTGACATGACAGAAATCACTGCTCTCTGTCATCGAGAGCAGTGATCGCTGTCATGTGAGTTGAAGCCCACCCCCCCACATTTAGAATCACTCCCTAGGACACACTTAACTCCTTCATTGCCCCCTAGTGGTTAACCTCTTCCCTGCTAGTGTCATTTACACAGTAATCAGTGCATTTTTATAGCATTTTTATAGCACTGATCGCTGTATAAATGATAATGGTCCCTAAATAGTGTCAAAAGTGTCCGATGTGTTCGCCATAATGTCGCAGTCCCGATAAAAATCGCAGATCGCCGCCATTACTAATAAACAATTAATAATAAAAATGCCATAAAACTATCCCCTATTTTGTAGACGCTATAACGTTTGCGCAAACCAATCAATATTATTGAGATTTTTTTTTTTTTTTTTTTTACCAAAAATATTTCAAAGAATTCGTATCGGCCTAAACTGAGGAAAATTCTTTTTTTATATATTTTTGGGGGATATTTATTATAGCAAAAAGTTAAAAATATTGTGTTTTTTCAAAATAGGCTCTCTGTTTTTGTTTATAGCGCAAAAAATAAAAACCGCAGAGGTGATCAAATACCACCAAAAGAAAGCTCTATTTGTGGGGAAAAAAGGACGTCAATTTTGTTTGGGTGCAACGTCGCATGGCCGCGCAATTGTCAGTTAAAGCAATGCAGTGCCGAATTGCAAAAAGTGCTCTGGTCAGGAAGGGGGTAAAATCTTCCGGGGCTGAAGCGGTTAAAGTGTTACTAAACCCACAACAGTAAAATCAGTCTGTATATGCAGCATAGCATGCCTGTTATACTCACTGTGGAACTTGAGGGGTTAATCCTCTGCATTGTGTAAAAAGGCTGTTTTATCCTGTATGCACAGATCCTCCCCCTCCTGCACTGTCTGTCTGGGGAAGGCCAGCTAACACAGGCAGAGTAGCCGACCTGCACATGCTCAGTTGTGTCTTTTATGCTGGAGAGAACAGTTACTCAAAGATAGCCAGGTCACATGATATTGAAATCACACATGTGGGCGTGTATACAGGCTGCAGTAGAAATCTCCTACTTCCTAAACTCTCAGCACTGGAGAAACCCTGCAGTTTATCATGTAACCGTAGTATACAGATCATGCAAAAAGGTATATAATGGCAATATTTTAACGTCCAAAGAAGATTTATAAGCTGTGGGCATGGTGGGGGGATGAACTATTTTCATATTCCTGGGTTTAGTAACACTTTAAGCCACAATGACAATAGTTTGTTCCCTAGCTGTATCAGGTACAGGTACTCATCCCCCTTCCTCTGGACCACTCTTTCCTCCACCCAGGGCTGGACTGGGAAAAAAATTTGGCCCTGGACTTCCAGACTGGCCCACTTTAATTTTGCAAACGCACAAAAACAGTATATAAACTATACGCAATTGCGCAAAAAAAAAAGAAGTAAAACCATTCCACTATTGGGCACAGGATAGGGCATAGCCACACCAGTGCCCATTAATGCAGCCTCACCAGTGCCCATTACGGCATCCTGATCAGTGCCACGCAGCCACACCAGTGCCCATTAATGCAGCCTAATCAGTGCCCATCAGCGCAGCCACACCAGTGTCCATCAATGCAGCCACACCAGTGCCCATTAATGCAGCCTGATCAGTGCCCATCAGCGCAGCCACACCAGTGCCCAATAATGCAGCCTGATCAGTGCCCATCAGCACAGCCACACCAGTGCCCATTAATGTAGCCTCACCAGTGCCCATTAATGTAGCCTCACCAGTGCCCATTAATGCAGCCCCATCAGTGCTCATTAATGCAGCCTGACCCGTACCCATTAATGCATCCTGGTCAGTGCCCATCAGCTCAGCCACACCAGTGCCCATTAATGCAGCCTGATCAGTGCCCATTAGTGCAGCCACACCAGTGCCCATTAATGCAGCCACACCAGTGCCCATTAATGCAGCCTGATCAGTGCCCATCAGCACAGTCTCATAAGTGCCCATCAATGTTAGTATCCCCCAGTACCTGGTCTGCACAGCTTCTTCTACCTAGGTCCCGGGTGCAGTGCTTGTCCTGCAGGTATTTCCTCTGGAGCTGGGAGCCCAGGACCAGCTGTGCACTGCTGGTACATCTGGTCTTCTCTCTTCCTCCTGGGCACCACAGAGCTGGGTAACTCGGGCTGAAGGAACCTGGGGGGGGGCAGGGTGAGTGGGAGGGGACTTCCAAATACTGTCCACAATTCAGCTAATCTCCCATCTTCCGTTGTGTAGCTGTTTAGAAAAAAAATTTCACCGGGCCTCCCTGTGTTCAGTGGGGGCCAGGGGACAGAAAGTGGACTATTTCAGCACTTTCTGCAGCTGAGATCCCGGCCGCCTCCAGTGTACTGATATAGCACAGGCCGGCCTTCAGCTGTGTAGTGCGCTGCTGCAGATTAATCTGCCAAAAGCCGAAAGTGATTAAATAGTCCGCTTTCTGTCCCCCCGGCCCCCACTGAACACAGGGGGCCCGGAAAAGATTTTTTTCTAAACAGCTGCACAGCGGGAGATTAGTTTATTGGTGGACAGGGTTTGGGAATCCCAACCTGCTCTACCTCCGCTCTCACTGAAACCGGCCCACTGAGCTATCTGTCCACTGGGAAACTCCTGGTAGTCCCGAAGGCCAGTACATGCCTCTCTCCACCCCCTTCCCACCTACCAGCACCCCCCTTTTAGAGAATACAGAACCAAGTATCATTTTATGGTGATATATAAGTAGCCTTTATGTGATTTAGTAACAGTAAAAGAAATACATTAAAATGCAAGCACTGTGATGCAGCCACTAATTGTGTTTGCCACATTAGGCTGACTGTTATTTCATTTTGTACTGATGTGTGTTTAAACATGCATTATTAACATTTTCCTAATGCACTTATACAGCTGGAACCCTTACAAACTAAGCAAAGAATAAAACGCCATTGCATATGAACAGTATTACTGCATATGCCAGGAAGGATATCATAGTAACAGTAGAAATATGGTAAAATGTAGGTTTTATACATATTCTAGTTTATCTTAGTGTAACTTATTTGTGGATATACTACATTTAACCACTTAAGGACCAGGCCTATTTTTTACACTTGGTGTTTACAAGTTAAAATCAGGTTTCTCTTTCATTCATCGACGGACACAGCGCCTCCTTAATCTTGAACATTGGGGTATAGCGCCTCTGCAGGAGTAGGACTAGGCAGAACAAAAAAACACCTGGCTACACCCATGGGCTGTCCTCAGTCAGTATATAACCCCCTCCTTGCTCTAGGTATTCAGTTTTTTTCTGTCTAGTCAGGAGTAGGGACCTAGCTCCTTGCTGGGATCTTTTGGTCCTAGCAAATTTATCTTTTTGTCTCTTTTTTTCCATGCATTTTCTCCTGGGAAATTAACTGCTGGGCTGGGCGGTGATAATCTAGATCGAGTGGTCTCCCCAGTCCAGCCAGCGAGCGAGATCAGACCGCAGCTACGCGCTAGGTCCGCCACAACATAGCCTCAACAGACAGAGGCTGGTCCGCGAGTTAAACGTCTCACGGGGTCGCATATGAACGGACTCTGGTCCGAGTTGCAGCAGTCCCTTGGCCGACAGCCCAATTCGGTGGTCAGGAGTTCTGTCTGCAGGGTCACCTGCACCATGGATTGGTAAGTACAGTTCCCCCTTTCCCCCTTTGTGCGGTTTGGGGTGGACACGGGTACCCTGCAGGGATGGTTGGACCTGCCTGCAGGATCCCTCCTCCCACCCTAAAGTCCTCTGGTTAAACTGGGCTTCTCCCTCCCCCCATGTATTGGTGGGAGTCCCAGGTCAGGCAAAAGAGACCTCTGGGGGTCTCCCCTGCCATTTCCCTTCTGGGTGGTGTGTGTCCTGTCCTGGCGGTATTAGGGGGGGTTCCAGTGCAGTGGGTGCAGCGGAGACCCCTAGGTGCATGCCCTGCTGTGTGTGTGCAGTGTGAGGTAGTATGTTTGGCAGTTTGGGGGTCCCAATGCAGAGGGTACAGCTGTGTCCCCTTAAATGTTCACCCTGCTTGGTGATACAGAAGTATGCAGAGGGTGCAGCAATGTGGAAAGCACAGAGAGGATCCTGCCAGCATGCTTCAGCTTGTCAAACGGCCATTTTTGGGTGGTCTGATGACATCACGTCTTGGTCTGGCTGGTCTCCAGCTGGGGGCCATGCTTGTGTAGCTGATGGTGTCACGGCGGCCATTTTTCGTTAGTCTAGTGAGACACTAGAAGCGGCCAGAACCTCATGGAGATGCCAGAGCTCCTCCTCTTCCTCTTCCTCCCCTATGCTTTTCTTCCTGTCCCGAAATATATGAAATGAACACAGACATTGGTGTTGCTGGGTCCGAATTGCGGAACTCCTCCGTTTGGTAGGGTGAGTCTTTTGGGGCACTTGTGTATCTCCCTCTCTGCTGATAGGTACCCTGGTTATTGGGGTGTCCCTTAGTGGTGCCAAAGTTCCTTTGTACTACAGGGTTTTCTTCCTTATGGAGCCTCAGGGTCATATCTCACCCACTGATCCCCTCATTGAGGTGGCAGGTCCCTCGGAACCACTGCTTCCCATGGTTGCGCTGACGGCGGTCCTTAAGTCATTAGTATCCCGGGTGGAAGTAGCGTGTGGGCAAAGACCCGGGGGGAAGCATCCCCCGCCTTTCCCTGCTCAGTCTGTCTCATCTGATTTTGAGCCTGATGCCGCTGGGGACGTGGCCAGCCCAGGGGGGTTTAATATGTCGCCCCCTGACCCGTCCGATAGTGAGGATGAGTCCTCTGCGGTCTCAGCAGCGAATGAAAAAGCGCTGGTGGATGCACTTGTTACTGCGATGCGGGAGACTCTAAAGATGGGGGATGCGGCTGACAGGGCCACAGACAAGTCACCTTGCACACCAAGGGTGTTTCCTTATCTGCCTTATTTTGATAGGTTTACCTATAAGGAATAGGAACAACCAAAATCACCATTTGTGGTCCCCAAACGTTTCTCAGAATGCTACCCCTTTGAAGAATCTCTTTTTAAAAAAGTGGACTACCCCACCAGTGGTGGTCCCCCCTGTTTCCAGGTTGAATAGAGCGACCATGATCCCAGTAGAGGAATCCCTGTCCTTTAAGGACCCGGCTGACAGGAAAGCGGAGGCTGTGGCACGCAGCATGTTTACTATGGTTGGGTCAGCATTGCGTACAGTCTTTGCCGTGGCCCTGGTGTCGCAGACCCTAACTGAATGGGCCAAGCTTTTGCGCCAGGGTCTGGGTAGTGAGTAGGTTTCCGCTGCTTATGTTGATTTAGTGGACCAGTTGGTCCATGGGCTACAGTATATTTGTGATGCAGCCTTGGATGCAGCTCCTGTGCTGTCCAAGCTTTCTGTTTCAGTGGTGGTGATTAGACGCGTGCTGTGGCTTAAGAATTGGTCGGCAGACCAAGCCTCTAAAAAAGCTCTCATTGATCTACCCTTTCAAGGCGACCGCCTGTTTGGGGCTACCCTGGATGACATCATTAAGGGTGTCACAGGGGGAAAGAGTACCTTCCTGCCTCAATCTAGGAAAGGCAAGGAGCCTCGTCACAGACGGGGGCCTTCCTTCTCTGCCCATAAGAAATTATTTTGGGCTCCCGGGATGACAGATAAAGGAAACAGATCTCTCAAGTCTTCCCCGGGAAGTTCCAAGCAATCTTGGTCTGGTAAAGCCTAAAGCAGGCTTCTCCGGATCCACTGACAAGACTCCTTCTTCAGCATGAAGATCTGCACTCCCCCTTTGCTGGGGTGGGGGACATCTTTGCTGGTTTCCAGATTCATGGACCTCCTTTGTGAGTGTCAAGGGGGTCTACAAATTGAACCTTTTGGGGGTACCAAAGAAGGGGGACAGAATTTGTCCACTTCGGGGGGGCCCTGTGTCTCCTTGTGTGGGTATAATTCCTGTAAACGTTCGTTTTTTTTGCTAGAAAATTACTTAGAACCTCCAAACATTATATATATATATATATATATATATATATATATATATATATATATATATATATATATATATATATATATATATATATATATATATATATATATTTTTTTTTTTTTTTTTTTTTTTTCAGACACCCTAGAGATAGTATAACAGGCTGTCCTAGATAGTCACACATACAGTACCTGTAAGTGCCACTGCCACTTTTAAATACAGAAGCCGGCAGAGGAAGTCTTTCACTACTCGCTTTCTTAGTGGCTCTGGCTGAAGACATCATCGAATGCAGAGCGCAGCAGAAGAAACAAGTAGTGGAAGACTTCCTTTACGGACTTCTGTGTTTAAAAGTGACAGTGGCAAGTCGGTGAGCTGTCACAGCAGCACCCTGAGTATTAGATTAGTGCCATGGGTAAATTCCAGCACAAAAGAAAGGCCTGAATCTATGAGATTTTTTTATTTGTATATTTTTAGAACAGAAATGATTAATGATTACAGACTATAGTTGACCATACACACAGTAAATTACCAGATTCCTCCTACGTAGGTGGATAAATATCTCCTGCTGGCACCTGCAAATGTCAAAATACCTGAACAATGACTATAGCTGACTGGCTGCAGTCACAGTTTAGCTGACAATTTTCCACCCATGCAAAGTTTCTGTACTAGTTGGTCCTGGCAGGGCCACCCTCATATATGTTGGCTAATTTAGCAGGAAACTGCTGAAATGTAATTCATGTGCTAGGCCCTCACTAATTGTTTATTTTTGTAGTGTAATGCTACAGTAATAATTGTGCAGGAGTTTGTTTCCTTACTTTGGTGACTACAAACTGCTCTTTAGCTGCTAAATCCAAAATAGCAAGCAGCTGTAGATATGACACTATGACCCCTTTCATACTGGGGCGCTACTGCGGGCTACTGAGGGCTTTCACACTGGAGCGGTGTGCTTGCAGGGTGTTAAAAAAACTCCTGCAAGCAGCATCTTTGGAGCGGTGAAGGAGCGGTGTATACACTGCTCCTTCATCGCTCCTGCCCATTGAAATCAATGGGGCAGTGTGGCTTTGCGGGCGGTTTTAACCCTTTTTCGGTTAAAACGACGGTAAAGCGGCGCTACTTTACCATCGGCGCCCGCACCGCCCCAGTGTGAAAGGGGCCTATGGGATCAGTTTTTAAAAAAATAAGTGTTTGCACTCTGTGTAGGCATATTTTTGTAGATTTTGTCTGCATCCTTTCTTGTCTTTTTTATCACAGTGTTAGCCTGTTTGACTGCCAAGGGCATGACAGTCTTCTTGTGACAATTAAGGTGCTAAAAAAGGCTTGCAGATGCTGTTTAAAGCGAAGGTTCACACAAAAATGGAACCTCCGCTTTTCGGAACCCTCCCCTCCTCTGGTGTCACATTTGGCACCTTTCAGGGGGGAGGGGGGGTGCAGATACCTGTATAATACAGGTATTTGCACCCACTTCTTGGAATAGACTCAAGCCCCTTCCCGCAAAGCTTCACTTCCTGATTCCCTCACCCACGATTGTTCGGCTTCGGCTGCCGACATCGCTGGACCCTGGGACAGGTGTCCATTTATTAAAAGTCAGCAGCTGCAGTATTTGTAGCTGCTGGCTTTTAATATTTTTTTTTTTTTTTTTTAGGTGGACCTCCTATTTCAAAGCCTGGCCACTCGTGTAAACTGAAAAGGTACAGGTGGGGGCAAGGAGACACAGCTCACCTCCTGCATTAAAACCTATATCTCCAACTCCCTTTTCTTTTCCTCTGCTATCACTTTCTTCTCTGAGCAACAACATCTGCCCGAACACAAGCTCCTCCCAATCCTCCTCTGTGCCTTGCTAAAAATTGTTGCTTAGAGAATAATTAATATTATTTCTAAAGTATATTGTGGTGGTGCAGCATTTCATTTACACACTGGATGTCATTTGGGGGTAAGACAAGTCCTGATGGCCCTAGAAACCTGTGCCTGAAAAATCTGTAAGCATGTAATGCTAGTCTGGATTGGGCTCATTACTTTGTATCTTTTATTCAAACTATCAGTTTTATCTTTGTGCTACTGATTCAAAGCAACTCCAAATGACACTGCACCCAGCAATGTATGTCACACACTTGTAAGTGCTACTGTCGCTGCTGGCATCTGGATTTAAAAGTAGCAGCAGTGCCCTGAGTATAGGAGTATAGTGATGGGAGGTGCTGGTACTCCATACCAGCACATTCCAGTACAGTTCCAGCACGAAAAATGGACTGGTCATCAATATAACTTTTTCTTTTTGGTCTTAAGCCCCTTTCACACTGGCGTTCAGTTTTGACGGCAGACCTGAACGGGCGCTCCATGCTGGTCTATGGAGCAACGGATGTTAGCGGTCCGATCCGCCAAAAGAAGACGGATGGCCTTACGTCCGGATCCGTCGCTATCTGATCGGGTGAGATCTGATGAAAACGAACATGCTGTCCGTTTTCATCCGATCTCTCCATAAAAACCAGCGGCGCTCGACAAGCCTCTCCCCGCTCAGTGAGCAGAGAGGGACCTGTCATCCGCCAGCTCAGTGGAGATCAACGGAGAGATCTCCCGCTGAGCCGGCAGACAGAGGCTTACTACGTGGAAGAGGATCCACCTCGTGTGAATGAGGCCTTAGGCTGAACAAGCTATCTATAACTATATTTGGGAAAGGTACCAAAAGGATATAGCAGAAATTAGGGCTAAAGTGGGGGCCCTCGGGTGTCTCTCAGACACGTAACTCCAGGGAATTTATGTTTGTTATTATGTGTCATACATGACTACTTATCCTTAGGGATTGAGAGGTAGAAAATCTAGGGAAGAATCGATTTTTTTTATTGTGTCTTTTGCTATGTACATACAATATAAAAGTTAAAAATAGACTAGAATTTAATGCATTCTAAATCCATATTTTATGTATTTCTGATTAGCGTATTTCTGTTAAAGCAGTAGGATCCTAAGGGAGATATAAAACTAGCTTGCGCTTAAGTTTTTTGGCTTTATTGTGTACAATAAACAGTTCCCAGACAGAGGATATTTTTGTATTGTGCTCATATAGATTCAGGTGTTTCTTGAAATAGAATTTTACAGACCTCACACAAGGAAGCTTTAAATTAAATTTTAGAGTTTTAAGTAATGACCTTTGAAAAACCTTTAACTAAATACAACATATAGGGTTCCATCAAAAAAAGAAAAAAGTTTGAAATATTTGTACTGATTACTTGGGATATCAGACAGTGACATTTAAATAATACAATCTTTACTTGATTACTTTAAGGGATTTGTTTTATTAACATTACACCCATGTGAAGTTGCTTTTCATTTTCACTAATCATCTTGTTGGGTTCCCTGAGGAGCAATGATTTGACTTAACTGCTAATTTCCACTATTAGCTCAAAGAACTCCTGTGCTGATAATGTAAATGGTTTGTTTTCGTCAAACCTGATTGCCCTCTACTTACATTGAATCTCTATGTGTTCTGTAAAATGAAATCACTTAGAACACATACATTTTAGCAAGTTCCTAAACTTCATTTTGGGTTGTGTAGTTACATTTTTTATTGCACTGAAATGTTAAGTTTAATCCCAAAGCTAAACTACTAGAAATTAGGGTTGTCCCAATACCGATACTAGTATCGGTATCGGTGCCGATACCGAGCATTTGCAGGAGTTTCCCTTGTATCCTCCTCCGGCTCCCTTCTGTATGCGCTTCCATGGGCTCCTCTGGTCCCCCCCCCCCCCGTCCTCCTCTGGTCCCCCTCTGTGTGCTCCTCCAGTTCCCCCCTCCTCCTCCATTCCCCCTCCGTGTGCTCCTCCGGTCCCCCACCGCCCTCTTCCGCCCCCTCTGTCCCAGATCTTTCATGATGGCGGGCAACCCAAGGAGCCGGTAAATCTTTCATTTACTGTCTTATTCCTTTTCTGAATGCACAGTGATTACTGACTCTGTCCATTCATAACTGAGCATCACAAACTGTGTTTACGAGGCTTCAGTTTATGAATGGAAAGGGGCCTCTGTCTCCTGTCAATTCATCTTCAGTGCAGCTGAGATTGCTGAGAAAGGGACTGGGGAATCTCTATCCTCAGTCCCTTTTATGTCTCAAAGGGGAGATGTCAGGGGTCTGTTTAAACTGTAGAAAATAATAAAAAAAAATAATTGTAAAAAAAAAATGAAATAAAAACTACTGACACAGTCCATGCCTCATCAGTGCCCATCAGTTCTGAATATTAGTGCCACTTTCACATGACATTAAAAAAAGTATCGATAATCAGTATCAGCGAGTACTTGTAAAAAAGTATCGGTACTTGTACTCAGTCTTAAAAAGGTGGTATCAGGACAACCCTACTGGAAATCCTTAAAAAAAACATGGCCATGCCGCACACTGAGAATAGAGAGGTAACAGAGAATAGAAAGCAAATGCACTTTATTAAGCAATGCAGAATTTACAAACAAAATAAACAGAACATAAATTGAAACATATAAAACATTCCAAAATAAATAAATGAATAAACACTTTAAAAACTTAAACCAACTCTCACCAGCCTATAGTAAGTGCAAGTGAACCAGCTGACCAGGGGGCACTCATGGAGCCCCAGGCTAGTTTGACAAAGATTGTGTAAAACAAATGGTAGAAGTGTGGTGAAAGTGTGCAGCTCATGCAATTAATCTAATTTCATATGATAATTTTTGTGTATGAAGCCCCATCCTACCTAAATCCATAATAAATATATGAAAACCTGTGAATCAGAAAAAGGGCGGTGCCTCCCTGGTCATCTGTTGTAAAGGATGTGCAGATCCAAGTTTTGAGGTACATGGACTATCTCCTTTAAAAAATCAGTCCTCCCGGTCCCTGTCAGTCCACATTCAGTGGATTCTACAAGTTCTGCAAAGCCTTGGTTGGGTCCTTGCCTACCAAAATCTTTGCTGGACACATCTCACATATTGCAGTACCTAGTTCTGATGCTCGGCATGGATTTTGGCCAGAACTTTTCTGTTTCAGAAAATTACTGTCCCTTTGGTCTCATGCCGTCAATGCTGAAAGCCCTCAGTGTGTCCATGCATGATAATCTTGAGTCTAATGGTAGCCTCCTTTGAGATTGTGCCATATGCCCAGTTTCAATTCACAATTGTGTCCCTGTTTAAAAAACTCAGTCTTTGGACTGTCCGATGTGTCTCACCCCCAAGGTCAGACTCTCTGACATGGTAGATTTCTAGTTTAGTGCTGGAGTTAGGGATTCAACTTTCCTCTAAAGTGGTGGATGGTTCTCATGACAGATGTCAGTTTGAAAGGATGGGAAGCAGTCCTAAACACCTTCTCTGTACAGGGGACTTGGTTTTTAGAGACATCTCCTCTTCCAATCAACATTCTGGAACTCAGAGCAATTTTGTTGTCCCTTCAATGCTGGACTCCTCTGTTGGAAGGACATGTAACGAGATAACAGGCAATATCATTGCCGTGGCTTACATCAATTGTCAAGGAGGTACTAGAGTGCCACCACTCTAAGGAAAGCAGATGTGATCCTTTCTTGTGTAGAAATTCACATTCTAGCCCTGTATGCTATCCATGTGCCCATGCGTGGAAATTTGACAGGCAGCCTTTCTCAGTCATCAGCATCTGGATCCAGGGGAAAGGGCTCTACTATGTCAAGCCCTTTGTGGGACACTTTCTGGCATCCAGATTCAGCAACAAACAGAACAGGTTTGTCGCCAGGTCCAGGGACCCTTGTGCCTTCACAGTGGGTGCTCTGGTGCATTATGGGATCTGTTCAATGTCATCCATGCCCTTCTTTCCCTTCAAATTCTTCCTAGTGTATGCTTGATGTGCCTCTTTTAATCCTCAACCATGTGAGTTGCTAAATGTTGAAAAAAAATAAAAATAAATAAAAATTTTCTTCCTAGTGATCCTCATTGCACTAAATTGGCCAAGGAGGACATTTTATTCTGATATATTCAAGTTCCTGATAAGACACTTTGGGGGGCCTTTCAGATTTTGTCCTTCATACTCTCTTGGAGGCTAGTAAGTTGACTTCTTGTAAAGTCTACCACCACACCTGGAGGACCTAATTTGTTTGGTGTGAGTCAAGGAACTTTCATCTCAGAAAGTGCTCCATGGGACTTATCATTCCTCCAGTCTGGTCTGGACCAAAAAATGACATTAAAGTGGTGGGACACCCTGAAAATGAAAACTTGAGAAAAAGTTAGTAACAATTTAAAATTTTTAAATACAAATAAAAATTTTTTTACTTACCAGAAATGGCTGTTGCTAGGCAGATCGTCCTAATCTGCCTCCTCCAGCGCCGCGGTGATCTGCTCTTCTTCCGTCTTCAGGTGAATGGGGTGCGGTGTGTTGTGGGAACTGTGTCCCACAACACACCGCGTTCCCCATTCACAAATAAGATGCGCGCATGCGCAGTAGGCCGGATCCGGATAGCCGAAGGACATCTCGGCCTCCACGAACGACATCGCGGACGCCCTGGGAGGGTAAGTGTACTTTTTAAAAGTCAGCAGCGACTTTTTTTTTAGCTGCTGACTTTTAAAAAAAAAATTTTTAAGGTGAAACCCCGCTTTAAGTACCACTAAGGGACAAATGTCGGCCTTGCTAGGCCATTCTGTTTCAGAGACCTCTGCCCTATCACTTTCTAGTTAAAATCTTTGTTTAGGGAGTGGTACACATTTTTTCCCTGTTCATTTCCCTGTGTTCCCTGAGAAGCTCAGTGTCAGGAAGGGCACGCCCATTATCAAAATGGCAGCTACAGAAGTTCCCCTGTTCTGCATGTCCCACTGAAAAGTGCATATGCACCCGCTTGCACGCTAGTGCCGCACGGAATGTCAACATATGTGCAAACGGGAGCATGCGCACCCTGTGGCTGTTCTTGGCGCTAACAGGCTATTTAAAATGACTCATTCCCCTGGATCAGTGCTATCTGGTTCACAGCGTTCCCTGTGATTCCTGATAAACCTTTTGCCTGAACCTGTTCCAGCTGACCTACCCGGCTTGTCCCTGACTATTCCTGTTATCTGCCTGTACCCGATTTCGGCTTGTCTTGACTACGTTCCTGCCTGCTCCTTCTGCTACTTTGCTGCCAGCCTGTTGCCAAACCTGCCTGTACCTGACTCTGTTCCTGTATCCTGTCTGCTCTGGACTGGTGTACCTGCACTCCCAGTCTGCCTGCCTGCCTGCACCTGCCTGAGCTCCTGTCTGCCTGACAGCTGTTACAGGTTCTATTCCAGCTCCACCATCAGTTCTGGTTTAGTTTTTCTGCTAGCAACTCTGACAGGCACTCCTGCGCCTCCTGTTTTCTCTATCAGGGGCCTCGAGTCAGATGTGTAAGATAGGCCTCCTTCTGCATATCAGACTCCACCACCAGGTACATGACACTCAGTCTGGTTCTCTCAGCACTTCATTAGCCATCTTTTGAACACAGGGATATTCTCTTGTATGACCTTACCTGTTAGGTGGCCTTTCTTGTGGCTGAGTTTGTGGCCTTATCCTGTATGGATCTTTTCTTAATGTTGCACAAGGATGAAGAATTTGCGGATCTTTTGTAGGTCTTGCCGCAATAGGGAGCCCTCCACCTGCATCCCCCCTAGTTGATCTTTCACTGTGCGGACCGAGGCTGTGCATGTATGAACCACTTTGAGGATGTCACTCAAAGTAGGTTGTAAAGTGTCAGCATTAGAATCCTGTTCATTAACATCTCCACCCGCCTCCTGTTCTGTGTCCAATAAAGGATCTACATCTGAAGGATCACCACGTGGTATCGGCAGGGCCTTTGCAATATTCATGGCAGCCACCATATCCCTAGCTACGTTCTGCCCCTTTAAAGGTGACCGCTTCTGCGTGTATAAAAGCATATCTCTGGTCGTCTCTTTGCCACAGGGGCAGGAGGATTTGCCTGCTTTATTTACAGAGTCCCTAGGCTTGTCTCCCTGACCGTGTTAGATTTTATAGGCACTTCTTCCCTGTTCTTGCGGGTCATGCTGGATGAAAAGTGAAATGTGAGGCAGCAGAAGGTGACAGGAGGCTCAGGCAGTCGGTTCCAGGCAGCTGATCAGTGAAGTGATGCCGGTGACAGGATCAATGAGCGAATCGACAGCGGGAGCTCCATAAGACACGTCTGCTCACATGCCTAGCTTGGCCACGCCCCCTCTTCTAAGCATCTTAAGGATATTTCTCTCCACTATCTGGATGTGCTGAACACAGTGAGAGTTCAGGTCTTGGCTAAAGCCAATTTTAGAAAATTAAATTCACTCTTTGTGCTCCCTGAGGTTTCCCACAAGGATCTCTTTGCCTCTCACTGCACCATTGCTCAGTGGCCTATAGTCAGAAAGATAGGGTTCCACCTCTTCCTGATAAAGCACATTCCACCTGAGCTTCTGTTCACACTTAGAATTTCTACCAGATGGATGTTTAAGAATCCTCTGATGTCAGTTTCAGGTGTAAGGTACTATAGGCTGCTCTCTGAAATATGTAGAGTGCTTTTTGACATGTTTGTTTTGTGGACGTGTGTGCATTGTTTGCTATGGTGCCCACTCAACAACTGGATTGCTTTGAATATCCCATCCATAATGTTTTATAGCAGCCTGTGTCCTGTACTGTACAATCAGGAAAACAGGATTTTTGACTTACCACTAAAATCCTTTTCATTGGGTACAGTGCAGAACACTTGGCCCTCCCCTTTGCGCTTATTACCCTCCTGTTGCTAGCTATAAAACTGAGGCTAGCTAAGAGCGCGGGATGGAAGGGCTGCTCCTGCAGTCTTTCTTTTTTTGCCAATGTCCAATTACCTGCAGGTATTTGCATATTTCTCAGTTTTAATGATTTAAAGAAGCCGGTGTCCTGTACCTCAAAAAATAGACTTTACTGGTAAGTCAAAAATCAGATTTTTGTTATGTTTGTTCAAACAACATTTTGCATGCTGGCTTTACTTTCTTTGTGACAGTCCAGGGGAAAGACTGCTTTAATGTTAAGCAAGCAGAGCAGTTATAGAAAGAAGCTTTACTGGAAGACCTTCAGTGTCACAGATTGAGAGTAGCAGCACTGCCAAGCAAGGATTATCTGGATCAATTGCACAGCTCTTTTGGGACCAGAGCCCGTGTGGTGCATTCCAGTGGCAGTTTTTCTGTAAAAAATCAACCGTGTGTGCTGGTATTGGAAAGTACTGTATTTATCGGCGTATAACACGCACCCCAAGTTTAGGAGGGCATTTTAAGGAAAAAAAGTTTTAGGAGGGAAGTTTAGGGAAAAAAAAACGTACATTTAAGCTTACATTTAAGCGTCATTTGCAGCTTGCCCAGTGTCATTTGCAGCTTGCCCAGCGTCATTTGCAGCTTACCCAGCGCCATTTGCAGCTTGCCAGAGTAATTTGCAGCCTTGCCCACGTTTAAATTTCCCGCCGCCGAGACAGACCGCGTGAGCGCCGCCGAAAAAGGCTGAATCGCCGCCGAAAAAGACCGAGCTGTTTCGGCTCCGTTCGCAGTCCCGCCTCCCTGCTGTTACGGGAGCGAGCGCAGGGAGGCGGGACTGTGAGCGGAGCCGAACAGTTGGCTCGGTCTTTTTCTACGGCGCTCGTTTTTTTTTTTTTTTGGCGCCGCTCGATTTTTTTTTGGGGGGATCGGCGTATAACACGCACCCACGACTTTCCCCCGATTTTAAGGGGGAAAAGGTGCGTGTTATACGCCGATTAAATACGGTATATCAAAATTACTGTAAGTGCAAGTGTGAATAAAGAGGCTGCATTAAAGTAGAATCTGATCTTGCTGCAGTTCAGAGACTGTAAGTACCCTTTCACACTGGGGCATTTTTCAGGAGCTACAGCGCTAAAAATAGCACCTGTATAGCTCCTGAAAAAAGCGGGTCCTTTAACCCCAGTGTGAAAGCCCTCGGGGTGCGCTAGCAGGACGGTAAAAAAAAGTCCTACTAGCAGCATATTTGGAGCAGTGAAGGAGTGGTGTATTCACCGCTCCTATACCGCTCTTACCCATTGAAATCAATGGGACACCATGGGGATACCGCAGCGCTTTGCGGGGGGTTTTATCCCTTTTTGCAGCTAAAACGACGGTAAAGCAGCGCTAAATATAGCGCTGCTTTACCGCTGCCGCCCCCACCGCCCCAGTGTAAAACCAGCCTAAGGGACTTTTTTAATTATGAATCGGTTACACTGCCTCTTGTGACAACCCTTCAATTCTATATACAATATATGCAGAGTGGAAGTTGCAGTTCATTATTAAAGAGTGCTTTTAACCCACTGCTCATCATGTTGTCATCCTTTCAGTGCTTCCTTGAACCATACCCCTGAATGGTTCCCACCCCAGGTGATAACATAAGTAAACCTCCACTTTATGGTTGAAACACTGGATCCTTGTTGTCAGTAGTTTCTACTGTATGAGTACTAGGGGCCCTCCATATGATTCCTAAGGGTCTTTTGACTCCTCTGGGACCTACGCCACTATTTGAACCCTGTTACAATAACTGTAACCTACACTTATTTTATGCACATTTTTAAGTTTAAATAGAAAGACTTCCATTTTGCCAAGTTGCATATGACTTGCTTCATTCTGAGCTTGAACAAGCAAGCTGGACATTATTCATTTGCCGCATTGGCTCAGCTTGCACGATTTGATCTTGGGTCTGAAGTTCTGAAGCTACAGTATACAACTTTTCTCATTCGTAAGTATTATGCCATGCTGGCTGCATTTGTTTAATAAATCAGAGAAGTGAGTAATGGAAATCACATTATGCCTAAATTTAAATACTGCAGTATTCACGATCTATCATTGAGACATTCGTGGACTTAAGTTGTTTGTTCGGGAATGTTCTTTTGTCCAACAACTTGCTATACTTTTTTGATGTATACAGTAAATACATGGAAAGTGATGAGGGCAGATGTAAATACTTGTAGAAACTCAGCGATAGGCATAAATCATTGGTACACCCACTCAGCAGCTCTGAATACATGGAAATTATGTCTCTGGTTATATCAATTGATGCATACAACTGCACTGTGGCTAAAAGGAATACTGCTTTTTTAGGTATATTATTATAATTATTTCTGTTGCACAATAAGACTACCCACTTGTACCCACTGTCATAGCAGATCTTTGCTTTACAGAATGCAAAAGAACAATACAGACAAAATTGTTATGTTTCATCACAAATTGCTACCATTACATTCTCTCCCACACTTGCAATTTTTTGCAAATATGGGAACTGTGTACTGTGGTAGAACTTTATTTGTGATAACCCAATGTTGCAACAATTCAACCTTTCCTAACATCCATTTATTTCCAATTTTCAGATATATTTTAGGCAGTTTTGCTTTGTTATTTGTGGGACTGTCCTGGACTCTGCTTCCGGGTCAGGCCAGTAATCCTTCTGTGAATTATCAGCGCCAGAGCTGTGGCAATTTTAGTTTCCCAGTCCTCGTCTGTAAAGACTCACTGTTGTGAGTAGCCAGCAGGCTATGCTGTATTGATATTTTTTTTCTCTTATACCTGAGGTGTATATGTGGTAATGCCACAGACGCCTCTGTGGCTGGACTCTGTATGTGAGGAACCTTTTTGGTATTTTAGTAAGCAAGTGACCCCTCCGCTTTATTACTTTCTGCGCTTTTTTTTATGTATGTGCTTGGCATTCTGGCACTATTTATGCCCAAACCGCCCTTTGAATCTCCTGCCGTTTTATTTTGTTCAATGGGGTTTTGGCGGTAATATACATTATGTCTCTGGTAGCCAGGCATTGGTTTGCTTGAATCACTTTTTTTAATCTCCTACCACTTCTGTTGCTAAGCTGGGATTTGATGATTAAGCAGATGGTTTTAGTGTGTGTGCCCATCCAGCTCTCTGAACGGGTTTGTCTCAGGTGGCTTTGGGAGCTGAATGACCGTTCAGAATCGTTAGTCTCAGGCTATAGTCTGTTGCGGTCACCTGTTTTCCTAGTAACTCCCCCCACCTCCACTCTGCAAAGTAGTCTGGTCCTATGTGAATTAAGATTTGAAGAGTCCACTGCTCCTTTCTGCTTTCTAGTTTTAACACATTTTATATTTAAATCAAATGTCCCCAAATTTAAATTAAATAGCCCATAGGTAGCATCTATTGTTTTTCCTGCATAAAAACAATAGAGTTTCTCTTCAAAGAAGTGTGTGTCCTGTTAAATCCAGCTGTGATTCTTCCCCACATGACCACTTACTCTATCAAGGCATGATTGGTGAATATGAGCAAATGTGTTGTGTGCGTTTCAAGTGTTTGTCTACATTAATGGAATATTAGATTAACGTTTTATCAGCTGTGGACTTGGATAAATCAATTCAACATTCACATTTTTTATTCTTTGGACAAGGGATTATGTTTCTTGGACATATTTATGAATAATGGTATATTAAAAATTATGGAGTTGTTGAATTCAGAGTTGAATTTCTTCAAACAGTATACGTTAATGAACTTTATGTAACCCCTTGATACCTGCTAAGGAATTAACCGTAAAATTTTCCGATCGACTGCTTACTTTCATGTGCAGCCAGTGATAACACCATCAAAACCCATGTACTAAGAAGTTGTGTTTTACAAATGAAACCCATGGATCAGTTCTTACACTCCTTAGGGGAATGCATTTCATTGCAGCCATGATTAATGCAGCCATCTGAGTGCCTGAGTATTCACTAGGAAGTTTTCACTAAATGAAATATTGACTCAGCCCTTCAACATGTGAGGAACAGCTGGAAAAAAACTACTGTTGAGATCCTCTAAGTCCCAGATATATTTCTTAACACATTCATCAAATTGATTTGGCACGTATTTAATTTATAACTATTCAGCGCTGGTTTGTTCATATTTATTCACAGTGGTCATAACGCTTTCACTCATCAATGTCCCCTGTAAAAGGAAATTTGATATAAATCAAGTTGGTTTTTAACACTTTGAACAGTGTTCACCTTAGTGTAGAACTCTATATCAGCTTCGTAAATACTGTATGAAGAAATACTAGAAAATATAAATGTCGGTGGTTATTGCCATTTTGCTTTACTGTTTATTTACGTCTTTAACTGAAGTTTTTCTTTCCTTTTTTGCACACCCCTTTGACAATCCAGTTGCAATGTTCTATGTTTTATTGTGTTACAATGTATTCATGTGCACTGTATTCTTTAGTAATTTCTACATCATTTTATTACTGGTCTGTAAGGCCGTATATATATATATATATATATATATATATATATAAATATAGGTGCCAATAAAGAGCATTACAGCTAAGAAAGTAGAACCAAATTACAGATGCAACATCACATCTCCAAAGTAGAACCATTACCTGCATTATTATTGTAGGTCACGTTTCAGCTGGGTCTGCAATTGAAGATGAAGTATAAGAGGTTCCTTAGTACATAGTACATAGTACAGTTAATTTTGCAGTTCTAGATTTGCAAGTTCATATTTGTTAGTTCAATTTTATTTGTATCAATTAGAGCAAATTTTTCCTCCTGTTATTTAATTTAAGATCTCTTGAACATTAGGTGGAAGAATAAGTTTTAGAGATGATATGGAAAAGATTGTTTGAATTTTATGTCCACCAAGGAAAGTAGAGAAAGGTTTTGAATATATGAAGTCAGCAATGCTGTAGATAAAATTATAAAATTGCTGCAAATGTGGACACGTGGTACACTTTTCAGGCATGCAAACACAGAGGTTTTGGAATGGAAAAAAATATATATATTTATGAACAGTCAGTATAACTTCTCTTTCTTAAGCACTTGAATATGTGTAGATCTTTCTAAGGCTGGATTCGCACCTATGCATTTTTAGTGCTTTTTGCATTTTGCAGATTTGCACTACAGAACGTGTTCCATAGTAAACCATATTAAATGGGCTGTAGTGCAAATCTGCAAAAAGCACTAAAAATGCATAGGTGTGAATCCAGCCTAAGTGTTCCCAAGTTAGTTGTTAAAATTAGCAGTTTGGATAGAAAATCATCATAAAATGTTTTTGTATACCTGAGAACTAATTAATGATTTTCTAATCCTTGTTTTTGCATTTTCTCTTTTCTTTCTTTTCTCTTCTTGATCAAAAGAATTAGAATTTCTGACTGTACATTTATGTAGGTGCACTGAAGTTAGAGCACTAAAGTTTTCTAGGACTTTTTGATTCACATATAGGTGGCAAAACTCAGGAGCTACAGTATCTCACAAAAGTGAGTACACCCCTCACATTTTTGTAAATATTTTATTATATCTTTTCATGTGACAACACTGAAGAAATTACACTTTGCTACAATGTAAAGTAGTGAGTGCACAGCTTGTATAACAGTGTAAATTTGCTGTCTCCTCAAAATAACTCAACACACAGCATTTAATGTCTAAACCGCTGGCAACAGAAGTGAGTACACCCCTAGGTGAAAATGTCCAAATTGGGCCCAATTAGCCATTTTCCCTCCCCGTGGCAGGTGTGTTAAATTTGGTGTTATCACTCCCACTCATACTGGTCACTGGAAGTTCAACATGGCACCTCATGGCAAAGAACTCTATGAAGATCTGAAAAAAAGAATTGTTGCTCTACAAAAAGATGGCCTAGGCTATAGCACGGTGGCCAAGACCATACAGCGGTTTAACAGGACAGGTTCCACTCAGAACAGGCCTCGCCATGGTTGACCAAAGAAGTTGAGTGCATGTGCTCAGCATCATATCCAGAGGTTGTCTTTGGGAAATAGATGTATGAGTGCTGCCAGCATTGCTGCAGAGGGTGAAGGGGTGGGGGGTCAGCCTGTCAGTGCTCAGAACATACGCCGCACACTGCATCAAATTGGTCTGCATGGCTGTCGTCCCAGAAGGAAGCCTCTTCTAAAGATGATGCACAAGGAAGCTCGCAGTTTGCTAAAGACAAGCAGACTAAGAACATGGATTACTGGAACCATGTCCTGTGGTCTGATGAGACCAAGATAAACTTATTTGGTTCAGATGGTATCGTGTGTGTGGTGGCAACCAGGTGAGGAGTACAAAGACAAAAGTGTCTTGCCTACAGTCAAGCATGGTGATGGGAGTGTCATGAAAACCATAAATGCCAACATGTACTGTGACATACTGAAGCAGAGCATGATCCCCTCCCTTTGGAGACTGGGCCGCAGGGCAATATTCCAACATAACGACCCCAAACACACCTCCAAGACAACCCCTGCCCTACTAAAGCAGTTGAGGGTAAAGGTGATGGACTGGCCAAGCATGTCTCCAGACCTAAACCCTATTGAGCATCTGTGGGGCTTCCACAAATGGAAGGTGGAGGAGCGCAAGATCTCTAACATCTACCAGCTCTGTGATGTCATCATGAAGGAGTGGAAGAGGACTCCAATGGCAACCTGTGAAGCTCTGGTGAACTCCATGCCCAAGAGGGTTAAGGCAGTGCTGGAAAATAATGGTGTCCACACAAATATTGACACTTTGGGCCAGGCCCGGACTGGGACAAAAAAAGGCCCGAGCATTTTACATTGAGCAGCCCATGACATGATAACCGGCCCCTTCCCCGCTCTCCTCCCTGACAGATCCCCTGAGAGAGGGGAGGGGGAACCCACCAGAGGTGCGGGGGGGGTGAGGTGGGACCAGGAAAGAGCATGGGGGGTTGGAGAGCACAGGGAAGAACCTTGAGAACATGGGGTGGGGCGAGAGCACAGAGGGGAAGAGGAGAGCACAGGGGGGCAGCGGAGAGCATGGGGGGAGGTGGAGAGCACAGGGAGGGCAGCGGATAGCATGGAGGGAGGTGGAGAGCACAGGGAGGGCGGCAGAGAGCACGGGGGTGGCAGAGAGCATGGGGGGTGGCATAGAGCATGGGGGGGTGGCAAAGAGCATGGGGGGTGGCATAGAGCATGGGGGTGGCATAGAGCATGGGGGGGTGGCAAAGAGCATGGGGGGAGGCGGAGAGCATGGGGGGGCAACAGAGACCATGGGGGATGTGGAGAGCACTGGGGGGGTGGCAGAGAGCATGGGGGGGAGGTGGAGAGCATGGGGGGTGATATGGAGTACACAGGGGGGCAGCGGAGAGCATGGGGTGGCAGAGAGTATGGGGGGGTGGCAGAGAGCATGGGGGGGAGGTGGAAAGCATGGGGGGTGATGTGGAGCACACAGGGGGGCCAGCGGAGAGCATGGGGTGGCACAGAGTATGGGGGGGAGGTGGAGAGCATGGTGGGATGGCAGAGAGCATGGGGGATGGCAGAGAGCATGGGGGGAGGTGGAGAGCATGGGGGGAGGTGGAGAGCACATGGGGGGCAATGGAGAGCATGGGGGATGGCAGAGAGCACAGGGGGTGATGTGGAGCACACAGGGGGGGGCAGAGGAGTGCATGGGGTGGCAGAGAGCATGGTGGGAGGAGGAGAACATGGGGGGGAGGTGGAGAGCATGGGGGCGGCGTAGAGCATGGGGGAGGTGGAGAGCAATGGGGGGGAGGAGAGCATGGGGGGGTGGAGAGCACGGGGTGGCAGAGAGTATGGGTGCGGTGGAGAGCCCAGGGGGGAGGGGCAGAGAGAAGCAGGATAGGAGTGAGCAGTGGGGGCGGCTGCATATAGAAGAATAATTCTCTCCATCCTCCTCCTGCAGTCTCTGAATGCCTGTTTCTCCTCTACCTCTCACAGGCATTCCGCTACTGCAGGAGGAAGATGAAGAGAATTATTCTATATGCAGCCGCCCCCACTCACGTTTTCTGTTCCGGCACTTCTCGACAGAAGACGCACATGACCCCTTTCGCCCAATCACAGGGCGCCAGGGGCCGGCTGGAGTGTGGGGCCACTGCCGACGGATGACCTATACGGATGGCCGTGCAGCCGCGCAGAGGCCGAAGGCATCTCATCTAGCTCCTCCCCCCCGGTGCCAATGGCTGAATGAGCGGCGCAAGCTCAAGTTTTGGGGGCCGCAAGGACTTGCAGCCTGGCAGCCCCAGCGGCCGCGGCCCACCGGGCAACGCCCGGTTTGCCCTATGGACAATCCGGGCCTGCTTTGGGCCCAATTTGGCCATTTTTACGTAGGGGTGTACTTACTTTTGTTGCCAGCGGTTTAGACATTAATGGCTGTATGTTGAGTTATTTTGAGGGGACAGCAAATTTACACTGTTATACAAGCTGTACACTCACTACTTTACATTGTAGCAAAGTGTCATTTCTTCAGTGTTGTCAAATGAAAAGGTATAGTAAAATATTTACAAAAATGTGAGGGGTGTACTCACTTTTGTGAGATACTGTATGTTGGCATATTCGGTCCCTAGTACCAAAATAAGATCATTACACTGCCCTCAGTGTCCATGCTTTTGCTTATAGCAGGGGTTACTGGATGTCCGAACAAAGTGCACAGACTCCTCTCAAGAGCCTGCATTTAGTCTGATGTATGTATGTGAACTTTGTAGCTGCTCTGTACAAAAAGGATAGGCTTGAGACTATAAAGGAAAGGTCTTTGATAATAGATATTTTTAAAGCCACAAAACTATCAATGCCTTTCTTGCTGGATTTAGTTTTCCATCTGACTCTCAGTTTAGTAATCTGAGATATCACTATCCTAATAACCGTAGGTCTACGTATGGCTAAAACAGCAATGAGAGAAGTAGGACTATTCCAAGAAGTGCTGATTGCTGAAGCTGTTTTTATTGCCAGAGTTCAGTGAAAACATAATAAGTATGCTTAATTTTTCTTTCCAGGAGCTCTTATCTCTACAAACATAAATTACAGGATACATAAAACAAAGAACTATTCTAGTTCTTTGTTCATAAACAAAATACATTTTTTCCATTTTCGTCCATTGAGGGACACGGCTTGATAGTAAGAGTCCCAGGGTTATACTGCTGGCTACAGGAGAAATAGACACATAGAAAAGGTCACCCCCCTTGACACTATATCCCCTCACACACCTGTTCAGTTTTACTTAATGTTCATAGGTGAATTGATGATCCTTGCTTTCTGCTCTGTTTTGTTTAGTAAATTGAAAGATTTTTTTTATTATCATAAGCTACTGCTCAGCAGGGGCGTACCATATCTGGCACCCCCCCACTTTAAAATTCAAAAACACCCCACTGTGCCCCCTGCATACCTCTGCATCCCCCAATATCCCTTTGTCACTACTGTCTACCCCCTCTCCACAACTGCACCCCTGGACCCCTTTACATTACACAGCACCGCACCTCTGGACCCCTTTTACATTACACAGCACCGCACCCCTGGATCCCTTTTATATTACACAGCACCCTGCACCCCTTTACATTACACAGCACTGCACCTCTGGACCCCTTTTACATTACACAGCACCTTGCACCCCTTTACATTACACAGCACCGCACCTTTGGACCCCTTTTACATTACACAGCACCCTGCACCCCTTTACATTACACAGCACAGCACCCCTGGATCCCTTTTACATTACACAGCACCCCTTTACATTACACAGCACCGCACCTCTGGGCCCCTTTTACATTACACAGCACCGCACCCCTGGATCCCTTTTACATTACACAGCACCCTGCACCCCTTTACATTACACAGCACTGCACCTCTAGACCCCTTTACAGTACACAGCACTGCACCCCTGGATCCCTTTTACATTACACAGCACCGCACCCCTTTACATTACACAGCACCGCACCCCTGGATCCTTTTTACATTACACAGCACCCTGCACCCCTTTACATTACACAGCACCGCACCTCTGGACCCCTTTTACATTACACAGCACCGCACCCCTGGATCCCTTTTACATTACACAGCACCCTGCACCCCTTTTCATTACACAGCACTGCACCTCTGGACTCCTTTTATATTACACAGCCCCCTGCACCCCTTTACATTACACAGCACTCTGCACCCCTGGACTCCTTTTATATTACACAGCACCACACCTCTGGACCACTTTTACATTACACAGCAGCACTCTGCACTCCTGGACCCCTTTACATTACACAGCACTGCACCTCTAGACCCCTTTACAGTACACAGCACTGCACCCCTGGATCCCTTTTACATTACACAGCACCGCACCCCTGGATCCTTTTTACATTACACAGCACCCTGCACCCCTTTACATTACACAGCACCGCATCCCTTCCTACATTAATCATGCAGATGGAGAGACAGTAAGCAGCGCTGAACAGAGGGCAATCACCTGCTGATTTACTTGTTAGCTTCAGCAGCTCTCTACTCAGCGCTGCTCACTGTCTCTCTCTTCCCTGCGGTACAGGAGAGAAAGGGATTTTCTTACCCTGCTGGATGCTCCAGATGGAGAAAGACAAACTTGGTGCCGCCGCGCTATAAACAGAGCAATGCGCACACGTCATTGGACGTATGGAATATGATGCCCAATCAGAGCACCACAGAGACACAGCGCCTCCCACTCCGCCGCCTGCCAATCGTGCACAAGCCGGCCTGGAAGAAAAACGTCATATGCCCCCGCCCACCCCCACATCCAGCATCCAGGGAGACAGACAGTTCCACCAGCTAACAGACCTGTAAAACACAGAAAACGGCCCAAAGCATAGAAACACACAAACGTGCCCCCTGACACCCCCCCACCCCCAGTGGGTGGCACCCGGGGCGGCCCGCCCCCCACTTGGTACGCCACTGCTGCTCAGCTAAATTCAGGCTAGATATTGTAAAGCCTAAAATTTCTCAAGTCAGCCAACAAGCACAGCATTTGCCAGTTGATTGAATATACTGTTTTCTTTCTGCAGTGTCCCTGCAGTCAACAGTGACAACCTGCTTGTGTTCCAGTTAGTAAAGGACTCCACTATTCATGTCAGGATAGTATGTCTGTGGATTGTTTGTGGACTCATTGGGACCAGAACTGTGGCAGTTTATTTTTCCTGACCTGTCTCTGAAGACTCGCTTCTCATCAGTGGCTTACAAGACCTGTGTTTTTAGAATTTCTTTTTTACAGTGTACCTGTTTTTTTTTTCTGCTGTGTAAATTCTTTCACAGATGCAGCTGTAGCAAAGGCTGGGCACTGTACTTAAGGCCGGTTTCACACTGGGGCGGTGGGGGCGGCGCTAATGCAGCGTTATATTTAGCGCTGCATTACCGTCGTTTTAGCCACGGTATTTGGCCGCTAGCAGGGTGGTTTTAGCCCCCGCTAGCGGACAAAAAAGGGTTAAAATCCCCCGCAAAGCACCGCTGCAGCAGAATACATCACCCAAATATGCTGCTAGCAGGACTTTTTTTTACTGTCCTGCTAGCGCACCGCTCCAGTGTGAAAGCCCTCCGGCTTTCACACTGGAGTTAAAGGACCCGCTTTTATCAGGAGCTGCACAGGCGCTATTTTTAACGCTGTAGCTCCTGAAAAACGCTTCAGTGTGAAAGGAGCCTAAGGGACAAAGGGTATTTTAAGTGATTATTGTTAATTTTTACTATTGGCCTTGCAAGTTGGGAGAACCTTCCTCTGTATTAATGCCCGGGCATGTGTGTATTTCAGTTTTTTTCTGGTGGTTAGGCAATGTATGTCTGAACCACCATTTGAAATTCCCTTCCTGGCCAGGTTTTTCTAAAGATGCAGCACTGTTTAACTGTGCTCACACTGAGCTCTCTGCCTCCAATGGAATTTCTCCCTTCAGAAGGAGCTCTGTAATAGTACACAGGGAGTGGTACTACTAAATATCTACAGCAATGGCAGTTAACCCTTAACAGCTGCTCTCCACATGCTTCTCACAGCACTTGACCACAAGCTCCTCTGACAAAAGGATTTACAGCTGCCTGGAATTTGGATAATGTAGCCTCCAGGGCACTGTGGGTATGTGGAATTTAACACTTGTATGACTGTGACAGCAGTGTATGACATGTTCTCAGTCACTATTACATGAGACTGTGGCAGGACTTTGACCCTTTCTGGTGTTATAGGGAATTGTTTGGGAAAGTGTATCATGTTGCAACAACATGGTTACAGAGCCATTACTGCTAATTTAACCCCCCGTGTACCAAACCTAGTTTTGGGTCCATCAGTATTCTTGTGGGTTTTGGGTAGCCCATTCCATAAGGTATAAACCCTGTTTGGGCATAGGCAACATGTGCAGCACCAACATAAGGGCATAAGATGCTCCCATGCTCGCCTCCAGGATTTCTCCAGAGTTTCTCCCATCCTTTGGAACGCTCTACCCCAATCTGTCCGACTGTCCCCTAATCTATCCATCTTTAGACGATCCCTGAAAACCTTTCTCTTTAAAGAAGCCTATCCTGCTTCTAACTAACACTGTTTTACTTTTTCCATCAACTCATCCCCCACAGCTATTACCTCTTGTATCAATTGACCCTTTCTTTTTAGATTGTAAGCTCTAGCGAGCAGGGCCCTCTGATTCCTCTTGTACCAAATTGTTATGTAATTGTAATGTCTGCCTTTATTTTGTTAAGCGCTGCGCAAACTGTTGGCGCTATATAAATCCTGTATAATAATAATAATAAATAATAATAAGATCATGAGAATTCACTCCTCCATGGAATTTGGGAATTCGGACAGCCAACATCCTCAAAAATTGCCTTGAAGAGTGTGGTAACTCGTTCATCTGTTAGCCAGCTGTGATTTCTACTGCACTGGATTGATCTCTTATTTCTTAAACTCTACTTCTTGGTCCCAAGCTTTGATGGTCTGCATGTTGATACCTAGGTATTTTGGATTCTGTAATCATAACTATGTTTGATGCTCATAAATCTTCTTCCTGCAAGATTGTTCATCAAGAACTGTTGTGATTCTCTGGGGGATTTTCCCCATATGCCTTTTCATTGGACCATCTTCTTACATTCTTCTACTTGGGGTGTAGAACAAAATTTAGTCCTTTGTACCATCAAAGGTCAGGTGTCTACATTGCCTTTTTTTTTTAACGTCCTCTTGCTATTTCTTCACTGATTTGTACTGTTATACAAGTGTGAATTTAAATCTAGTATTGTCGGTGTTACAATGACCTCATGTTCAACTGATTCAGGACATTTCTTCAGGCAGTACTTTCCCATAAGGTAGCCCTTAGTTTGGCCATGTCTATGGCCAGAAGGATTTCTGAGGTATCAGTTTTGCCTGGAAGGGAGTAACATTTAATCTTAGATCAAGACAAGTTTATTTTGAGACCAAGAACCTCCTGTTTACCATAAGTGGTTTCTGTTTCTCACCTCATGAAGATATTGCATTGCCTTTCCTGTGTTCGACATCAAAGAGATTTCTCTCCATTGCCTGGATGTGGCCATGGGGGTTCACGTTTTTTGCTTCTTTTAGGCAGACAGATTCTCTTTTTTGTCATTCCAGAGGGTCCTTAAAGAGGCTATTTGGCTCCCAGATCTGCTATCTCTAGTGGATATGACCGGATACAGGCTTATGAGTTATGAGATAAAGTATCTCCGTTTCCCATTAAAGCCCACTCAACTAAAGAGAGGAACTGTGTACATTGAGGGACTTCTATGTTCACTCACTTTCCTGTTTTCTTTCTTTCCTGTGTGCCTAGTGTCCATTTCTCCTGTAGGCGGCAGTATAACCCAAGGTCTTTTACTATTAAGTTATGTCCCTCAATGGACTCCCAGAAAATTTTACAGTGAGAGCTAAATTTCTAATTTTCTCTATCATCTATTGAGGGACAAAGCTTATAGATTAGAATTGTTATTTTATAAAATCCCATTTTAATTCTCCTGCTCACCGAGGCTTAGACTAATAAAGGGCCAGCATTGTGATCCAATAAGTATGCAATTTAATTGTCCAGTGCTCAACATATTACACTGGGAACATTTTTTGAAATATGAATAGAAAGAATTCCTGAGCTTGGCTGACCCTAGGCTTAAATTATCATTTAATCCTAAAACCTGAACTGTCATCTGAACTGTTGACCAAATGCCCACCCAATGACAGTTCGTACCAGTTTCAACTCCAAATAATATCTGCACAGGTATCGCTAGATTCAAAATCATTATTTTGATATTCATGGTAAAGTAAGTATAATTATATATTTACTGTTATTAATTCTCCACTTTTGTTCATTTTATTTTAGAAGCTGTTTATTAAAGGCGTTGCCTACATTGAGATTTCTTGATGATGAAGAATTGCACCTTGGGGATTACACTCCTCACACGCCCTCTTTGGGAAGTTTCATGGCTCTCTGTCAAACTCAGATCGTCAATATATGTAAATTATGGAAAAAAATGAATAGTGAAGATGAGTAAGTAGAAAGATTACTCTAGAAGTAGAATGAGCATTTTATAAATGAAGATAGTAAGAAACTGTGTGTGTTTTTGTGTTGCGTGCACTCTAAAGTGGTTGTAAGACCTTACATATACACAGTAAAGTGACTGGCCTCAGGTGATGCATAGAAATGAAACAAATCCTCTTACTTAAGTTGTACCTGCTTATCTGCAGCCCTCTCTCCTCTGCATCTGTTCAAAGTCCAGAATTTACACAGAATTTCTGAGCTTCAACAGGCCGGGAGTAGGGATCTGATGCACAGCATAGAGCAGGGAGCTGGGTGTAATCTGAGACTAAGGCCCCTTTCACACTGGGGCGGTTTTTAGGCGGTACAGCGCTAAAAATAGCGCCTGTATACCGCCTGAAAAAACATCCCCATTCACTCCAGTGTGAAAGCCGGCGGGCTTTCACACTGGAGCGGTGCGCTAGCAGGACGGCAAAAAAGTCCTGCTAGCAGCATCTTTGGAGCGGTATAGGAGCGGTGTGTTCACCGCTCCTATACCGCTCCTTCCCATTGATTTGAATGGGACACCGCGGTAAAACTGTGGCAATACCGCCGCAAAGCGCCGCTACGGCAGCGCTCTGCGGGGGATTTTAACCCTTTTTCGGCCGCTCGCGGGGGGTAAAACCTCACCGCGAGCGGCCGAATCCCGCGTGCAAAACGACGGTAAAGCAGCGCTAAATATATCGCTGCTTTACCGTTGCCGCGGCTCCCGCCCCAGTGTGAAAGGGGCCTAATTGAAGAGAATAGTCACCCCTACACACAGTTTGATGGTGAAACAGGAACAGCTGAGGCTGTCAGTCACCTGCTGCGTGCTGGAGGGGAGGCCATCTCCCTGCATTGTCTGGTGTTGGGCTAGACTGTCAGAAGTGACCCATGCAGATAGCAGAGGAATGAGAGAGCAGGCAGAAATCACTCCCAATATTTTCAAAAGAGGTATGTACACACTATAGAAGGATATGCTTTGTTCATTTTGCATTTTAGAGGTTTACAACCACTTCAAAGACTAACTCAATTTTTTATTCTTATTTTTTTAATGATGATTAATAAAGAACTAAAATTCTATAAAAAAAAATTTTTATAGACCCAACCAGTCAGATTAAGAGCATGCTTTGAAAGTAAAAATCACTCCAAGCAAAGGGTGTTTGAGGTGGACATAAATACAGACCTTGAATAATGTTGGCACCTTACCATCATACAGCTTTTTAATTGTGGCAAAAGGTGCAGTAGCTAGCAGTATACACCGCTCCTAAGGCACCTCAAACATGCTGCTTGCAGGACTTTTTTTGACATCATGCCAGCACACCGCTCCAGTGTGAAACCCCTCGGGCTCTCACATTGGTGTGACAGGAGAGGTGCTTTACAGGCGCTTTGCAGGTGCTATTTTTAGAGGGGGGTCTTACTGAAGGGATAATAGTAAAGTTCATGAACAGAGAGCAAATGCTGCAAAAACTGAGGAAAACAAATACCTATGATATACCATTTAAATAGACAATACAAATTGGAAGCAAGTATGAAAGAATAAGTTCACCTTTTGGGAAAATAATAAATGCATATATTTTTTTATTTAAAAAAATGTGCATTTATTATTTTTTTCTTAAAGCTGAGTTCCACACAAAAATGGAACGTCCGCTTTTCCAGTTCCTCCCTCCGCATATACGTGTCTAATACAGGTATTTTGCTCTCACTTCCGGGCATAGATACCTGAGCCACCCGCGGGTATCTACGCCACTTCCCGTCTCCCCCCGCTGTCTTCTGGGATACACACTGGTCCCAGAACACAGCAGGGACCAGTGGGATAGCGCAGCGCGACTCGTGCATGCGCAGTAGGCAACCAGATTCTCTTACCGAGGATGGCAACAGCAGTGCCTGACAGCCGAGGGATGGATTGGCTTCGGGTGAGGGCATCGCCGGCGTCCTGGACAGGTGAGTGTCCTTATTTTAAAAGTCAGCAGCTGCAGTATTTGTAGCTGCTGACTTTAAAAAAAAAAAAATCGTGGTAACTCCGCTTTAAGGAGCCTGGAAAGCTTTGCATCCATGATCAGGGGCTGCGTTATTTTCAAATAGTGACATTGGGTGCCAGAAGAAGATTGCTGATCGCTGTCACTGGGGTGGGTGGGGGGAAGGGGGCGTGAGGCTGCAGCTGCTGGAACCTGTTACGTGCTTCACCCTTTTTTACCATGTTCAAAAAAGGTGAACTTATCCTTTAAGCAGGCTGAAAATGGACCATAAATGGACCAAAATTCAGCTGGTTCAGGAGGGACCGGACACATTTCGATCCATGTATTGACAGGTTGGTTGTACACAAGTTGCTCTATTCAATTCTAAAATTTTCTTTTGATTAGCCCTGCTGTCAAAATACAAAGGCTCAGTGAGTTGAACAGAAGAAAATTACTTGCGTATGGCCAGCCTTAAACGCTTTGGCTGATATTGCTGATATACAAGGTGCTAGCTAAGTTACTGCCTAATAGACCTAAGTTTATAAATAAAAGAGCCCCAGCCCTAAGTAATAAATTAGTTCATAATGTCTTGGACCTGCCAAGAGGAAAGTAACCTTTTTGGACTTGACAGGCTATTTTAGATGTATAATATGTGGCCCTTTCAAAGTAGTTACAGACAATAAAAGGAAACAAATGCTTTTTATATCAAATCATACGCACTGCAAATATGAAATTAACTCATTCATTTCATGTGCTAACACCTATGTTATATACATACTGGAATGCCCATGTGGCTTACGGTATGTAGTGAGAACAACACGGAAATTATCAGTTAGAATTGAGAGCATATCAACAACATCAGAAAGGTCAACACACATTGGAGAGGATCTGACCTAAAAAAGGCAATATCACAAAATCAAACAAGGTGGATTTATGGACCAGAAACCTTCACTCATGGAGGTGTGAATATTGACATAGACCTCAAAAATTAAATCCTAAATGTTTTATTATCTTTCTTATTTAACATATTTATCACTTCCAATCTTTATTATTGCGAATTGCAAAATCGTGTTTTAAGTCATTGGGAATCTCTGGGACAGTGAGTGAGTTAGTGTGTGGAGGTAGTTGGGGACAAAGTAGAGCATTAAAGGTAGAGAAGAGCCGACAAGGATAGAATGACAAGGTGACAAAGTAGGTTTGTTTGGCAGCATGAAGGCAGGAATTGCATTTTGGGAGGGCGGATTTGTGTAGGGTGAAGTCTTGCAGGGATTTAGTTGTATGCCACAGTCACTCAAGAGCACAGCTGTCTCTTAGGATTTCTCTTGTCATCAGTTTTCCAGGGTTGAAACATTCGGGCCTGATTCTGCATGTAGATAAAGGTGAAAGTGAGTCCAGTGAGGGTGGGGGTGAACTTATCCTTTAAGCAATAGAGAAGAAAGTGGCAAAGGTTTCTACGAGTAATCGTTTGATGCTTGGAGGAATAGGTTGTTGAAGACAAGGACATTGAAACTGATGAGGTTATGACCAGAGAGAGGAAGGGGGTGTTAGTGAGGTTGCCAGGAGTAGAGAGATGGGAGAATTCAAGGTCAAGAGTGTTACCATCGGAGTGAGTAGAAGTGTGTGTCCATTGTGTTAGCTCAAAAGATTAGTTTAGGTTGAGAAGTTGAGATGTAGCAGGGCTGTTAACAACATTAACAAGGGTGTTAAAATCACCCAGAATGATAGTGGGTATTTCAGAGGACAGAAAGTAGCGTAACCAATCAGAAAAGTCATCAAAAAAGCACAATTCTGATCCAGGACATGGATAAATCACTGCAATCCTTGGAGAAAACTGACAAATAGTGTCTCAAAAGAGGAGAGGGACAGAGAGGGATGGGTAGGAATAACTTGAAATTGTATCTTTGTATGCTTCTGTCAGCCTATAGAACATACATTTTAGTATCATCTATTTGCACCAAGGGTATCTATATTTTGATTCATATAAACCATTTTGCGTTAACCCATATTATCTATTCAAAATTGTGATATACTATATGTTACATGTGAGATGTACCAGTCTTTTCCATACCCCCGATTAGCTTCAGTAAATTCAGATTGAAAAAAATGATTTTGACTTTCACATGTGATTATGTTTATATTTTTAGAACATGCTCTTCTCTGGAAAGGCTAGAACTGTACTGTAATACTTTAAAGGAACTGCATAAACTCAGCAGTGAACACAGATTTGCACATGAGTATGGTGACACCGATGTTTCTGAGAAAGATGATCCTCTGGAAATAAGTCAAACAGTTTTTGCAAGCAGACAGCATAATAATCCTGTTATCAGTGGTTTAAAAGAAGATAACCGTGATCATACAAGGCAGATCACTCTGAATCAGCCTCACCTACTGTCTGAAGACCACCTTAAAAATGCAGAGAAAAAGGATTTTGTGGGGAACACAACTATTCAGTCTCTACCACTGGATAATTCCATCTGTGTCTCAGGAAATGTAACATATACTAATAACTTGGGGAAAACCTTAAAAACATATCAACCTGCAAAAAGCAGAAAAATGTAAGTGTTCTTGTTATTTAAATAATTCATACAATATATTGCATTTTACTGAGAAATAAGAGATGTGAAATTAGCAGTATAATACCCTTTTTTTGTATATTTGATCAGTTAATATTATAAAGCTTTTACACATAAATATCAATGCAGCTTTTACTACTAACATTTTAAGTTCATTGAAATGCAAAACGTATTCACTGCAAGTAATTGATTTCCATTTCATCTGATTACAGTATTAAGTGCTTTCTTTTGTTATTGTAAACTGCATCACCTGTAGTGAAATATTCTGGAGACAATATAGTGTTTCAGTTATTCATATGGCTGTCAGTTTACACGTTTTATAAATTGAATAAAGTAGGTATGGAGTGAGGGTTTCAAATGTATTGTAGATTTATTGATATGTATCTTTTAGGCACTTAGCATGCCCTTTCCAGGCACAAAGAATGTAAAAAAAAAAAAAGGGAAATTTCTAAAACAGCTTTGTTTCTTATCTAAATTTCTCAAAGCCTTTGCAGCATAATGTAAAATGTTTACTATTAAGAGCTACCTAAATTTGTTGGGTGTGTCAGTAATAACATTAGGACTGTCGCACTGCTTTTCTGGATTTGGCACAGGACATTCTTAGCCAACATCAATGCCAGAAAAGTGTACAAATCCAATATTGATTTGCCCCCTAGTGTACTGTGACTTTCAGAAAAGGTCACCCAGCTGCTATGCAGGCGTAGTGCAGGACTTGGGATTCTCTATGACCTGTTGGCTTCAACTGTGCTCGCTGAACATATTAGAGGTCAAAGGCTTTCCACATCTCCCTCTTAGTATGCCATTATGCTTCTATGTATTCTTAAAGTGTCACTAAAGGCAAAAGTTTTTTTTAGTTTTGAGTAGAGTGGAGAGAGATTAGAACTCTTGTCATGTTTTATTCCTGTTTGTGCAATCAAAAGGAAGATTTGTCCTGTTTACCAGTATCATCAAAAGTGAAAGTACAAGAAAATCCCCAATTTTGAGTTAATATAAGGGCAGGAAAAGAAAAGAATGTTACAGTGGGGGGCCTGGTGACACCCCAGGATTCCCTCACACTCCCTGTTTTGTTTATGGAACAGTAAGTGAACACAGATGGCAAAAAAACATATATGCATATGATGGGCACAAGTGGCTGCATTTGATGGGCACAAGTGGCTGCATTTGATGGGCACAAGTGGCAGCATTTGATGGGCACAGGTGGCTGCATATGATGGGCACAGGTGGCTGCATTTGATGGGCAAGTGGCTGCATATGATGGGCACAAGTGGCTGCATTTGATGGGCGAGAGGGGAAAAAAAACAACTGACAAGGGTTTTAACTCACTTATTCTATTCTATGGCAGCCTAAGTGACTATGGGAGATACAAGCACGCTGTGCATTGGCACAGTGTCCTGTAACACCAAGCAGGGTGCATAGCCATGTAAACTGACCTCGCCAGCCTAGATCTGCTTCCATGCTTAGCGTGGTCAGCTGAATTAGGATAGGAGGGGAACTATCTCTTGATCAATGTAAAAATAAAAACAGAAAAGGTTGACTTTACCAGCATATACATAAAAACACTAACACAAACTCTCAATATTAGTTTAAGGGTAACAAACATTTTAAGGGCCAGAGACCATCACTGTACAGAACAGTGTAGCTGCTCTCTGCCCTGTGCTGTCCCTTCTCATTTTTTATATATATTTTTTTTTCTATAAAACAAGTCAAAGTGGCTCCTAAAAAAACAGAAGAAGCGTGAGTTATGGGTGAGGATAGAACCGTCCTATTGCATGCCCAGTCCCTGGAAAAGAACTTCCTTTGAGGGAATGATAACATTCCACTCAGCTAGTAGCAACATTTCATCACTTCTCACTAATGCTCAAGAAAAAAATAGACAAAATGGCATATGGATATTATTAACTATGGATAAAGGTAACACAGATTTGCGTGCATGCACAATTTTGTTAAATGCAGTTTCACTCGGATACTTTAGTTCTAATTTTCAAGCAGATCTTTATACTTTCAAATAAGTTTTCTTTTACTTACATTTTTTGTTAAGGAATATGTCAGTGTCCCCGGTGCCTCCAGGGATATGTAACATTCCATTCAAGGGAGGAGAAGGGTGGGCCTGGTGGTGCGTCATCGGGATGCTCTGCCTGAATCTGAAAGAGACAGCAGTCTCCCGATGATGTCACGGGAACATGGCGGTGCTGGAAGTAGGAAGTGATGACAGAGAAGTGGATCTCGGCAGTACAATGCTAGATCCGCTGGGGGAGTATCTGAGTTAAAGACACCCCAGCATCAGATAAGCAGAAAAAAAAATGAATAGGTGGTGGGAATGAAGTTTCTCTTTAAGAATAACAACTTAACTGTCCATAAAAAAACACTGTTTTGTTCAGGGACTATGTAGGTTTTCATACTGTTGTTTGAATTTTTTGTTTTTGTATATCCAGTCAAGCAGCCATTCTTATTCAGTCCTTATGGAGAGGATATGTGGTAAGAAGAGATATTTGTCGCTACTCAAAGCTTCATGAGGCTGCCTCCATAATACAATTGGCATGGCGACAGTACTGCAGACCAAACACCTACAAAAAGAAGAAGCACTGTGCTAAGATAAAGGGATCAGATATCAAACATCAGGCTGCCACTATTATACAGGTAAGTTAATGCCAGATACTACTGTCAATTGTTGCATTCTGGTTAGCAGAAAAGGTGCATTTAGCACTTGGTAATAATTCGCCCAAGATCTCTCCAATTCTGTGAGAAAGAGTGAAGCAAACTCAGCTCAGTGCATGGTTCTAGTTTTTTTTTTCGGCCCAGACGAAAGTACTGTAAGCGTGTTTTTTCCCAAACTAAATGCACAGGCTGCAGCAGTGAAGACCTGGTAATATCGGACAAGTATGGGGCTTTCTGGAACCTTATATTGTGCAAAAGAATGTATAGCTGACTGTTCGTTACACGCTTTGCAGGGAACTGGTGCTGTTGCATGCAGCAGCCTATGTGGCCCATGCAGAAGTCAAGCTTCATAACATCCTTTTTGTTAATCGCAGAATCCAAAGCAGTTTGATTTTGTGCCACTACCCAGCACAATGACAGAAAGCTGAAACCCCATTGATAAAGACTTCCACTCTGGTTCCTTCTTCCTCTTCTGCATTTAGGCCTACCAGGGAGCTGTAGACACTTAGGCATGTTACTACATTGAAACTAGTGCAGAACAATACAGTCTGAGCATTGCCATTAGGACATCAAACCCTAACTTCTAACTAGCTAACTGCACCTCTAACACTACCATATTTACCAATTGTTTCTGTGTGGAAAATTGGACCAACAAGACTTTCCAGCAAAGTCCTACAAAACCTTAATTGACACAGGCTAATGCACACTATCATTCTTTTATAAAATACTTCATTCATTCATTTGTGACTATTTGTTCCTTTTGCTTCTAAAAAGATGAAATTACTTTGGGAAGAACTTACAGTGCCTTGAAAAAGTATTCACACCCCTTGAAATTTTCCACATTTTGTCATGTTACAATAAAAAACGTAAATGTATTTTATTGGGATTTTATGTGATGGACCAACACAAATTGGCACATAATTGTGAAGTGGAAGGAAAATAATTGGTTTTCAAAATTTTTAACAAATAAATATGTGAAAAGAGTGGTGTGCACTTTGTAGAACCACCTTTCACTGCAATTCCAGCTGCAAGTCTTTTTGAGTATGTCTCTACCAGCTTTGCACATCTATAGAGTGACATTTTTGCCCATTCTTCTTTGCAAAATAGCTCAAGCTCTGTCAGATTGGGTAGAGAGCATCTGCGGACAGCAATTTTTAAGTCTTGCCACAAATTATTAATTGCATTTAGGTCTGGACTTTAACTGGTCCATTCTAAAGCCCCATACACACGGTCGGACTTTTTCATGGATTCTGTCCGATCGGACAATGTTGTTGAAAAATCAGACCGTGTGTATGCACCATCGGACAGTGTACGTCGGATTGTCCGACGGACAAAGTCTTATCTCCTGCTGGATAGATTTGCCGACAACCCGGTCCGATCACACCAAATCCGATCGTGTGTACGGTTGTCCGACCGGACAAAGTGCTACGCATGCTCAGATCACATTACAAGTCCAAAGCTATTGGCTACTAGCCTCTACGTAGTCCCGTCGTAGGCAACAAACGTCACCACGTTCAGAATGATCGGATTTTCCGACAACTTTGTCCGACCGTGTGTACGCAAAACCAACATCAGACAAAGTATGACGGACAGGATCCGACCGACCTGGTCCGCGGATTGTCCGACCGTGTGTATGGGGCTTAAGACATATGTAGCTCTGGCTGTACGTTTAGGGTCGTTGTCCTGCTGGAAGGTGAACCTCCACCCCAGTCTCGAGTCTTTTGCAGGCTCTAGCAGGTTTTCTTCTAGGATTGCCCTGTATTTGGATCCATCCATCTTCCCATCAACTCTGACCAGCTTCCTTGTCCCTGCTGAAGAAAAGCTTCCCCACAACATGATGCTGCCACCACCATGTTTCAGAGTGGGGATGGTGTATTCAGGGTGATGTGCAGTGTTAGTTTTCTGCCACACATAGAGTTTTGCTTTTAAGCCAAAAAGTTCAATTTTGGTCTCATCTGACCAGAGCACCTTCTTCCACATGTTTGCTGTGTCCCCAACATAGCTTCTCGCTAACTGCAAACTGGACTTCTTATGGCTTTCTTTCAAAAATGTCTTTCTTCTTGCCAGTCTTCCATAAAGGCCAGGTTTGTGGATATGCACGACTAAGCCCCCGTACACACGGTCGGAAATTCCGACCACAAAATTCGTCGGATTTTTTCCGACGGATTTTGTCCGAAGCTGGTGTTGCATACACACGGTCGGACAAAGTTGTCGGAAAATCCGATCATTCCGAACGTGGTGACGTTCGCTGTGTACGACGGAGCTACGTAGAAGCTAGTACCCAATAGCTTTGTCTCGTAATTTGATCTGAGCATGCATGGCACTTTGTCCGTCGGAATTCTCTACACACGATCGGAAAAAGTCCGATCTGATCTTGTTGTCGAAAAATTTGAGAGCAGGATCTCAAATTTTTTCCGTCGGAAATTCCGACGGAAAAAGTCCGATGGAGCCCACACACAGTCGGATTTTCCGACAACATGGTCCGATCGGACATTTTCCGTCTGAATTTCCGACCGTGTGTACGGGGGCTAATAGCCCTGTGGACATATTCTCCCACCTGAGTTGTGGATCTCTGCAGCTCCTCCAGAGTTACCAGTAGGGCCTCTTGGCTGCTTCTCTGATTAATGCTCTCCTTGCCCAGCCTGTCAGTTTAGGTGGACGGCCATGTCTTAGTAGGTTTGCAGTTGTGCCATACTCTTTCCAATTTCGGGTGATGGATTGAACAGTGCTCCGTGAGATGTTCAAAGCTTGGGATATTTTTTTATAACCTAATCCTGCTTTAAGCTTCTCCACAAATTTATACCTGACCTGTCTGGTGTGTTCCTTGACCTTCATGATGCTGTTTGTTCACTAAGGTTTTCTAACAAACCTCTGAAGGCTTAACAGAACAGCTGTATTTATACTGAGATTATATTACACACAGGTAAATTCTATTTACTAATTAGGTGACTTCTGAAGGCAATTGGTTCCACTAGATTTTGTTTAGGGGTATCAGAGTATCAGAATACAAAAGCACGCCACACTTTTCAGATATTTATTTGTAAAAAATGTTGAAAACCAATTATCATTATCAAACCAATTATGTGCCACTTTGTGTTGGTCTATCACATGAAATCCCAATAAAATGCATTTATGTTTTTTGGTTGTAACATGGCAAAATGTAGAAAATGTCATGGGGTATGAATAATTTTTCAAGGCACTGTACATAGTTAAAGGTACACCTGTTTGGAGAGCAAATGTTCACTCTGTTTAGTAAACTCTGTAGTGTGTATACATTTATCATCATTAGTTTAAAAAGTGTATATGCTATATACTGGAGAACAGGAAGGTTTTTTTTTTTAACCTTTTCTGGGCCCGTAGTCTGTATTTTGGTTTTATTCTTCCCATCAGCTGTCTATTTTTCATTTATAGAGTTGAAAGTCTGTTGATTTCCTAGTAAGAGAAAGAATCTATATATTCCATACAGGAAGGTTTATTTGGATTTCGAAGACATTCCAACATAACTCATTCAGTCTGGTATAAATGTCTTTTTCCCAACATTCAACGATTCAGCATACTCTATCGCAGCAGTTACTGGGGGACCTTAAAAAGAACTACAAAAATAGATAAATATACAGTTGAAACTGCTTACCTTCCAAAGCATTGCAATTCTACTCAGCAGTTCTTGTATTATACACAAACCATCCACACTCCATAGCAAGAAAGTTATCTCTATTATTTGACTTTGCAGCTTCCTGAGTCATCAAACCCCCCTAACAATTAATGGTAATTCATTGTCCATTTATTAGACTGAAGGTTAAGAGGTAATGCATGAAACTGAATTGCTAAGCAAGGAAATAAGCCTGTTACTTGTCTGGCTATGCAGTGTGATAGGGGTGTATATATAACAAGATTAGTTGAACATAGTACTTTAACATATATGTATTCTTAAATTTGAGACTTTTGCTTTATTTCAATAAATCATAAGAGACAACCTAAAGTCCAGCGACAGGCACATTTAAATAAAAAATGGTGTCCCCAGACAATTTGTATGTACAAGGTGTCATGGACCTTCCCTCAGAGGAGATATCAACACTGCATCCTGCACTCAATGATGCAGATAGCTCCATCACTTCTCCCCTGTTGCTTCTAATGCCCCGTACACATGGTTGGAAATTCCGACCACAAAATCAGACGGATTTTGTCCGACAATGGTGTTGCATACACATAGTCGGACAAAGTTGTCGGAAAATCGGATCATTCTGAACGTGGTGACGCTCATTGCGTACGACGGAACTACGTAGAGGCTATTAGCCAATAGGTTTGGTCTCCTAATTTGATCTGAGCATGCGTGGCACTTTGTCTGTCGGAATTCTCTACACACGATCGGAGAAAGTCCGATTGGATTTTGTTATTGGAAAATTTGAGAGCAGGATCTCAAATTTTTCCGACGGAAAAAGTCCGATGGAGCCCACACACGGTCGGACTTTCCGACAACATGGTCCGATCGGACATATTCCGTCGGAATTTCCGTCCGTGTGTACGGGGCATTAGACTGAAAACTGAGCAATCAAAGACCACTGATCATTCAGTTTTCAGTCTTCAGTGAGCAGAGAGTCGGTGACTGCCTCGCTGAGAGGCTGAGCCAGCTGCTGGTCCAGGCATCTAGGTGGATCCCGACTGTAAAGTTTGGATCTTTCCAGAGCCAGGACCAGCTGAATGACGGCTAAAACCCGCTGCTGGCTAAAAACTGGTCATAGGAGTTTAGAACGAACTTCACGCCTATGATCCATTTGGAGAAGTAGAGCCAAAAAAGTGTTGGCCATACTTCTCCTTTAATAGTAGGAGAAAAAAATGTATATAAGTTATTTAACCCCATATATCTAAAGGAGTGAATTGCATGTATATACATTGCAAACTGTGAAAGATTTGCTGCAGCCTAAATTAAATATATTATATCATACTAAAGAGTGAAACCGTATACCAGTAAATCATTCAAGACAATATATTATATACAGTGTATATATAGTAAGTAAACCCTCAACAGTACAAGAGGGAAAGATAGACACATACACATAAATATAAATATATACACATTAATTCAAGTATGCTAGTTATATGCAACATTATTATTTATATTTCTCATTATATTCCTTTCAGAATGAAAACAAATGGCCCATTTAAACCCAGTGTGGTGCGTTTCCTTCTTCACAGTATTTCTTTTTCAAATTATAAGTATGCATACAACAAAGCATAGGCTAAGAATAGCTTTACTTTGCCTATAGCTCCCTTTCTATAAATAACCAGACATTTAAAGCCTGCATTTTCTATACAAGAGGTTGTTTGAGTCTCACTAATTTGAAAGTTAAAGGTTGCAAGTACACGCTTTGCTTTCTCTTTGTATCTTCTTTTCCCTGAGGCCCTTAAACACCCTAAAGGAATTGTCAAATTATTAATTAGTTGACCCAGGCTGCATGCAACAAGGGGAGTTGAAGAATTCCTTTCTGCTTACTTGAATAGACCCTCCTGGGTATTCCAGGCTTCAGACACATGCAGGCATTTAATTTGTCATGTAGTTTTAGATGTCACATAAAGTTCAAAAACAGATCATTGAGCTATTAAACGGAGCTCAGAGATGTTTTATCGTCTTAATGGGATAACAGAGTGAATCTGTATTTTCGGTTTATCTATGCTTCTCGTGTGACATCCTTTGCCTTTTTTGTGCAGGCAGCTTGGAAAGGATTCTTCCTTAGAAAGAAATTGGCTGCTGCTTTCGCTGCTATTGAAAGAGATGAGGTAGATGATGACTTTGAAGAAGTGAATTTGGACCATTTCATGTTCGATGAAGTAAGCAGAACACAGTGTAACAAAATATTCTATTATTCTTCTTTTTTTTTATATTTGATTGTAAAATGTAGTGTATTTGTGATATTTATATACTAGCGACATGTTACAATTGAAGATGTGCAGTACCACTGGACACCCCAAATATATGGAGTGCTGTAGTTGTAACTTGTTAAGCATTAGTAGGGTTGCCCCCCTCCCGTGGCTTTTTTTACTGACAAAACATGGAATATTTACTGACTGATCTAATTTTTTACGGATGTCCTGAAATATGAAAATGAATATTTAAGCAGTATAAACAATATGTAAACATTAACAATACTCAGTTAATACTCAATCTGCTGGCTTTACAGTGAAAAACTCAAACCAGAATGACAGAATGTGAGCATGACTAGGTTTATGAAAGACCTGGGGCACCCTGGGCTAAACCGTAAAATAAGTTCTGTGGCACGCATAGCATGCCGTGGCGGTCAGTACTCATGGGCAGATTTTGTCTAACAGTGGGAGGGGCTTAAAGGGAATGATTAAACAGTCGCTATATACACTGCACACATATAACAGTCCTTGTACCTACAAAATAAAAGAACAAAGGGTTTTTTTTTTATTTTATTTTTTTTTATAAAATGAAATATTTCAATTGCATATGCTTTAATGCACACAAAAAGGATATTGTTTTGTCTGAATGGGCCTACCCTAAAGAAGAACTTAATTAAAACCAGCAACCGTTAGGACAATGAACACCTTGGTCAGGAGTATGTACAACATAATGTATAGAGTGCAGGGGTCATGCAAACACATACAAAACAAAATATAGATTGCAGCAGTCAGGATAAACCCTGTGTTCACATCAGAGTTATTTTTTTTTTTTAATAGTTTCTTCCCCTTTACAGACTTATGGACAGTAAAAATCAGGGTGATTTTTACAAACTGTCCATAAAATCTGGACGATTGACTGGAAGGAACGGCAGCTGGCTCAGGCTCTCAGCAAGCCACTGGGGGGACTGAGCCAGCTGCTCCCGCCCCCTGCACAGCCAGTTGTTCCAGGGGGAACTAAATGGGCAGAGCAGAGAGCTAGTGACTGATAGTCCCAGCTCTCTACTCAGAGTGGAAGGGAGAACTGAGATATCAGCAGTGTTTGATCGCTCAGTTCTCAGTGTAGAGACGGTGGGGGAGCGATGCAGCATTGGATCGATGCTGCGTCCACCTAGGTCAGTATAAAGGCATCACCTTTGACTAAAATATCATGTTGGTGCGCTGATCCTTTAAAGGCTAAGTTCACCTTTAGGAGCATGTTACATGTTACACTCATATTGCTCCTTTGCAGCTACCTCCTGCAGCCAGCGCTCCCTGCTTTGTGACAGTGGGCAGGGGATCTTCTCCCTGCACCTGCTGTCACAAATTGAAAACAGTGTGGACACCTGTGAATGAATTAGACTACAAGTACCGTCGGTCATTGTGGCTGATGGCTTGTAGTTCACAATGTACTGCGAGAGCGCTGGTGAGTGCTCTTGTAGTTCATTGATCTTCCTACCATTCAGTAACTGCCCGCCTGTATCGGAGGTACAGGCAGACAGCTTACTGAAAGTCTGCAGGATCCAGGCATTGCCCCAGCAAGCTGCTTTAGAGTAAAAAAATTATGAATGCACATTTTTTACCTGCAAAATGATGTGCATTTATTATTTTCTTTTTTTTTTTTTACAAAAGGTGAATTTATCCTTTAAAGTGGAAGTAAACCCCCCTATCGTTTTCAGCCAAGGAAGCTGCCATTGTTGCCTCTGTTTAATCTTCAACTGCCACAGTGCTGCACATGTGATCTGTTATGACACCAGCCATTGGATGGTTTGACTGTTTGGTTGAGAGCACAGCCAATGTGCAGTTAGCATTCACGGCATGCCTTTTTTTTTTAGACTGTTAAATCGATGGGTTTACTTCCGCTTTAAATGTTACCTTTCCTGAGCTATTCCATAGTACAGCTTAATTCTACTGTTGTGCTTCATACTCTTGTTTTATTGCATTGATCCACATAAAGAAACTGAGCTTCAGTTCCTGCCCGAAAGTGTACTGAGTTTAGCAAAGACTCTATGCAGTTTGTTTTTGATCCAGTTCTGCAGACACACCTTTTTTCACGCTTTTTTATGCGTTTTGCATTTTTATGCTTTTCTTGGCCAAATTGTTGGACAGATATACCACTTCTTTACCGCACTATAGCTGAAAGACAGCTACAGCTCAGCTCTGTTGTTCCAGGAGGGCCTCCATGAATGTTCTCCCAGAACCAATCCCCCTGGGGTGTGCATCTGGTGCGCTCTGTAATCACACACAGCTGATTACATATCGCAGTAAATGGCCAGTCAGTAGCCATTTACCGCGTGATCAGCTGTGTCCAATCACAATGAAACAGAATTGCAGTACTTTCCTCATGCACTGTCACAACGTGAGGAGAGGAGAGCTGAGCCGATAACCGGCAATCCTGACAGGGGAAATGCACACAGATAATGCCCTGATGATCAGTAGTGCCCATCAGTAGTGCCCATCAGTGCAGCCTATCAGTGCAGCCTATCAGTGCAGGTTCATTAGCGTACATCAGTGAAGGAGAAAAATTACTTATTTGCTAAAAAATTTAACAGAAACAAAGAAAAAGTTTGTTTTGCAAAAAATAAAAAAACACAGTGTTGATTAAATACCACTAAACAAAAGCTTTGTCTCAAAAAAATTATAAAAATGTCATCTGAGTACAGTGTTGCATGACCATGCAATTGTCATTCAAAGCACTGAAAGCTGAAAATTGGCTTGGTCAGGAAGCTCAGTAAGCAAGTGGTTTAAAAAATGTAAAACACATCAAAAACACATTTTTTTTCAGCGTATCCAAGTCTATTGAATTAAAAAGCACTATTTTGCATTTTAAAAAGTCCCTGAACCTTTACAAAAATGCAGTGGGTGAAAAAAGCTTAGATGTAAACGTGTCCTATAGAAAGCCATGTTAAATGGACTGTAGCACATTTCTGCAAAAAGGGTGAACTGTGAACCAGGCAGTAAAGCAATTGTAAAGTTAAAAAAATAAATAAATAAAAATCATGTCTATACTTACCTTCTCTGTGCAATGGAATTGCACAGAGCAGCCGCGGACCTTCTCTTCTCGAGTCCCCTGCGATGCTCCTGGCCCCCCTCACTGTTCAGTGCCCCCATGGGAAGCGTGCTTGCTTCCAAGCCCCACTGCTGCGTCTATTGACACAGACAGCGGCACTAAGCCCTGCCACCCATTCCCTGTCAATGGCTTTGATTGCCAGCACTGGGAGCCAATGGCTCCCAGTGGCCCAGCAAAGCCAGCGAGACCCGGAAGTGAGGGGAGAGAAGAGCTGCAGACATGCACAGTGCTGGATCGAATGCTTTAAGGTAAAACATGTTTAGGCTTTAGAACCACTTAAGCTTGCCTTAGATGGATAGAATTTCAAATTAAAGTTTTAGGAAAATTTGTGTGAAAATTCTCAGAACATTTTCAGTATATTTGAATTCTGTTTGAAAGATTTTGTTTGCTTTTGACATTTGATTTTGGAATGAATGGACTTTACCAAAAAAACAACATGCATGTTAGAAATTCTACTCATTGATGGCTAGCTTCACATGTAGTTTCAGTGGTCATGTGATTGTTGCACAGAGCACAATGCATTTCCATAGGGAAGCCTAATTCTCTACCTTCTCTGCATATTTACCTTACGATTCCACAATTTTGCTATCATCAGGCAGTGAAAAAGTCACCAAGGGATACCAGTAAGGAGGATTTTAACCACTTGCTTACTGTGCACTTAAACACCCTTCCTGCCCAGACCAATTTTCAGCTTTCAGTGCTCTCGCATTTTCAGTGACAATTGCGCGGTCATGCAATGCTGTAACCAAATGAATTTTGTATCATTTTGTTCGCACAAATAGAGCTTTAGTTTGGTGGTATTTATTCGCGACTCCGTTTTTTATTTTTTGCGATATAAGCGAAAACATAGCGAAGATTTTGAAAAAAAACAATATTTTCTCCTTTCTTTTTTAAAAGAAATCCAATAAAATCAAATTTTGTCATAAATTTAAGCCAAAATGTATTCTGCTACATGTTTTTTTGTAAAAAAAATTCCGTTAAGTGTATAATAATTGGTTCGCGTGATCACGGACATATGTACGCAAATGATCATGTAAAAGGGGTGTGCAGGTGATCACGGACATATGTGTGCAGATAATCATTGGCACATGTTATTTTACTGGGACATATGTGAGGGACATGTGTTTTTATTATTTGGGGACATGTGTGTTTTGGGGACATGTGTGTTTTACTGTGGGGACATGTGTGTTTTACTGTGGGGACATGTGTGTTTTACTGTGTGGGGACACTAGACAGGTGATCAGTGAGTAAAAGCTGTAAAAAAAAACAGCTAATACTCACTGATCACCAGCCGGCTGCAGCGATCCGCTCTCCTCTCCTCACCGACGACTTCCGTGCGAGGAGAGGAGCGCCGATTGCCTAGCAACCGGCTGTTTGTTTACATCACATGACGGCTGTGATTCGTCACGGCCATCATGTGATCAGGAGGGCCAATCACCGAGCCCTCCTGCCGATCCGAGATGCGCCGTGTCCGGGTGACACGGCCGCATCGGGATCGCGCCGCTGCGCGGGCGCGCGCGCGCGCGCGATCCCTCTACTTCTGAAGGACGTTCCGGAACGTCCATTCAGAAGTAGACGGCTCCCACCCGGCCGTATATGTACATTGGCCTGGTGGGAAGTGGTTAATATTGCTTCTGCCTGTTAAGTTTTTACAGTGATTGGTAATAGATGTTGATTAAACAGAAACTATCATTCAATACCATGGAAATACTTTTGACAGGTTCTTTAAAGCAGAGCAGCAGCCCCCCCTCCAAAAACAAAGTCAGCAGGGAACCGTGTGTCAGAGGGGGGGCGGGGTCACCGGTTGGCCCCGCCCTCCAATATATAAGACCCGTCAGAAGAAGAGAAGCGTCACACAACGGGAGCCTCCCATTGCGTGGAGTGGCCCGAGAGCGAAGAAGAGACGCCGTGGAGGAAGATGCCGGACGAGAACACCGGAGCAAGAAGAAGCGGATCGGAGGAAGAAGAAGAAGATGAAGAAACCCCCTTACCATTTCACACAGGGGGGGAGGCCGGAATCTGGGGGTCCCCTTATTAAAGGGGGCTTCCAGATTCCGATAAGCCCCCCGCCCGCAGACCCCCACAACCACCGGCCAGGGTTGTGGGGATGAGGCCCTTGTTCTCATCAACATGGGGACAAGGTGCTTTGGGGGGGACCCCAAAGCATCCTCCCAATGTTGAGGGCATGTGGCCTGGTACGGTTCAGGGGGGGGCGTTCTCGCATCCCCCCCTCTTTTCCTGCTGCCTGCCAGGTTGCATGCTCGGATAAGGGTCTGGTATGGATTTTGAGGGGGGCCCCACGCCATTTTTTTTTTTTTGGTGCGGGGTTCCCCTTAACCGCTTAAGGACCCCCTTACGCCGATATACGTCGGCAGAATGGCACGGCTGGGCACAATCACGTACCTGTACGTGTCTCTTTAAGACCCCAAGCGGGGGTCGCGCGCGCGCGCTGCCAGCGGCGCGCTCGCGACTTGGTCCTGAGCTCCGCGGCCGCGGCGCGGCGCTGTTAACAAAAATAGAGCTTTTTGCTATAACTTTTTGCAATAATCTGTGACCCGATCGCGGGACACCAGCGGCGATTGGGTCACAGATTATAGCAAAAAGTTATAGCAAAAAGCTCTATTTTTGTTTACAGCGCAAAAAATAAAAACCGAGAGGTGATCAAGTTCTCCCTGTGCTTGCGTGGGTTTCCTCCGGGTACTCCGGTTTCCTCCCACACTCCAAAGACATGCTGGTAGGTTAATTAGATCCTGTCGATAAAATTGGCCAAATATGTGTATGTTGTATGTGTATGTGTTTGTAAGCGTGTCAGGACCCCACAGGGCAAGGACCGCACTATACCACAGATGGACACCAGTGGCAAAAAGCGCCCTGAGGCGATTCAGTTCGCATAGGTTGCGCTATACAAGTCATTCATTCATTCATTCATTCAAATACCACCAAAAGAAAGCTCTATTTGTGGGGAAAAAAGGACGCCAATTTTGTTTGGGAGCCACATCGCATTTTTGGGGCTTTGGGTTCCCCTTAATATCCATACTAGACCTGAAGGGCCTGGTATGCTCTTGGAGGGGAACCCATGCCGTTTTTTATTTTTTTTTATTAAAGTCGCCTGGCCTGGGGGCGACTTATAGTCGTGTAGTAAGTCGCCCCAAGTTGCGCTGGAAGTCGTGTTGCCCCTGTGTGAATGGACTGTTAATGATAACGGCGTATGCTATTATCAATGGCATATTATTATCGCGGTGCGCCGGCATATTATGTGTTGCGCTTATTCGTGCATAGGTTCATACGCTCAATTAATAATTTATCTGGCGCACCAATTAAGGTCTGAACCGGTGCAGCGCATTCATCTTAGTAAATCAGCCCCAATGTATATGCTTTTCTGTTTTTCCCTATCCAAACACTATGTGCTTCATAGAATTAATTGGAATAGGTCATTTGTGGATTTGTTGAGAACTTTTTGAAGCTTGTTTTATGAGATGAATCTGCCCAGCAGTCCGTCGGTTCTGTATGTTAAGAGCTTCTGCTGTAGAGAATTTTATGGTATCTCAGATATTATTTAAAACTCACTAGTGTAATTTAGCACAAAAATGTTGCTACAAATTTGGACAGCTAGTAGTTTAATTATTGCATGTCATTTTGACACGTGTGGAGGGTTCACAGATTAGTATAGCTTGATCTTTCCTCACATCCTCAGCATCTGTTAAATATATATTTTAGAGAGAATACCTTTGTACCCTCCCCCACACTCTGTCACAGCATAAGAAATATTATACTGTATAATAGAGGCCACAGTGGAATTTTGCAACCCCTAAAAGCACAAGAACACAACTGTCTATTGTGTATTGCTTGCAGAATGAGTAATGTCACACTAGCGACTTTACTCCTGAACAAATACACATTTTAGAGACAACTATGTATCTGTGCAATAAAAACAACTAATTTAGTATATACAGTACATAACGATACATTTCTTGTTGGACATATTCAATACTCTTGTGACCTACAAACTGTTTATGTGCAGTCTTTGCATCCATGTTTCTATTTGTATGTGTATAAGGGGGATTTTACTTTTGTGCTATGTGGGATTTTTGAGCACCTGGAAATATACATTGTTTTGAGCATCCACCTTCACTCTCTAAAAAAGTATGTGTTCCTTTAAATTGAAGCCTTCAGGGTTTTTCACCTTAATGCATTCTATGCAACAAGGTGAAAAACCTCCTGTGCTGCAGCTCCTCCTTTTTATTTAGCTGAACCCAGTCTTTCCAGCGACAGGGATGAGCAAACCAGCTCCAGCTGGTGTCACGGGTCCAGATTGGATAGATTGATAGCAGCGCAGCAATTGTCTCTGGCTGCTGTCAATCAAATCCAATGACGCCGGGGGCGGGGCCGAGTCCTGCTGTCTGTGTCAATAGACGCAGCAGCAGGACTCAGGAGCGTGCCTGCACGAGTGCCCCAGGGAAAGCGATTCTCCGTCGGGGGACTCGAGAAGAGGAGGATCCAGGAGCGCCAATCAGGAGAAGTGTCCTGGAAAGCTTAGACATTCGTGGACATTGCTGGAGAGAAATGGGACTCAGGTAAGTAATTAGGAGGTGCTGGGGAAGCTGCTACACACAAAAGGTTTTTTATCTTAATGCAAAGAATGCATTAAGATAAAAAAAAAAAAACTTCTGCCTTTACAACTCCTTTAAAAGCTGTTGTGGGAAACTGCTTCCCTTTTGTGAGCTGTGCAGGAATAGTTGCTTTGGAGGGCAAGGGAGACATTTGGGCCCTAATTGACCCCCAAAGTCTCCATAAAGATGACCCGTCACCTACCTGTGCTATCACATAGGGGGCTTGTTTGCAATAAAGTTAAAAATAAATAAAAGTGTAGAAAAAAAAAAGATTGTATAAAATAAATAGTTTTAAAAGATTTAAGATTCCACGGGCATAAGCAATTTTAAGACTTGACATGTTTGTAATCAATTTACTCAAAATAACTCCTTATTTTATATTTTAACAAAAAAATTAGTATAATATTGTTCTTGTTTGCACTAAATGTAATTTTAGTGTATTTTTTCCTGAAAAGATGTGTTTGATAAATACTTGCACAAATATTGTGCAACATAAAACAAATTGCAGCTACCACCATTTTTTTCTCCAGGATCTCTGCTTTCAGAAAATGTGTTCTTTTGGGGGTGTTATAGTAATTTATAGCAAAAAATGCAGTTTTAAGTATGTGTACCAAAAAATGTAAAAATATCCCCGGAAGACAAGTGGTTAAAGATATAATATCTGCAGAATTAGGTAGGTAGACATATAATTAAAAAAAAATTTCAAAAGAGATACATGCAGGCTGCCATGCTATCTCTCGTACTTCATTACTTTGTATGACTGACCTGAAACAAGTACAGTATGCAGATTTAGCTTTTTAACTTTCTTAATCTTTCTAAAGGTGATTTCACACATGTATAGAGAGCTGCGTAAGAAAAATGCAAGGGCACACAGAAAATGTGTGCCCCATTTGCACTTTCTCACAACTGTCAGCTGTGGGGACAGAGCAGTGTGGAAAAATGCAACACAACTGCATTTTTCCACACATCTGTGTCTGGTTGCTAAGCTCAGCTGAGCATCCATAGAAGTGAATGTAATGTCACTTTGTGACATTTCATTAAAGTTTGGGGAGGAAAATGAAAGACCACACCCCCTCTTTGTAAACTTGGATTGGAGGAACAGCCATGGAGCTCGTGTTTTCCAAAGACTAGCAAAGGTATTCTTCATATTTTTCTTACGTTTACCTAAAGGACCGGATTTTTCCCCAAAAATGAAGAAACGTCAAAAACCCAACAGGCAGCAGTTGTCGTGACATACCATCAACTTTAATGTCAAAATACATTTTCTCAAATTTTATAGTAACAATCAAGTCATATTGGTGTAGTATAGCAAAGTCCCAAAGCTAAATTAATTTTTCAGATTTTGTTTATTGATAATTTTCCGCTTGGCTATATGTTCAGAATAACATAGACATTTCTGCTGAAATAATATCTATTTTCTCCATTTACATTGTTTCTTTTCCTTTTAGAATGTTTTGGAAAAAGACTGGTCATTAGATCCCACTGCTTCCCATTATGAAACTATACATCTCTCCAGCAAAGCAGAACAGGCAAAGGTAACTTGTCATGTTGTAAATGTAATGTTTCAGTGTTTTATCATCCACTAAAGCGTTCTTTACCAGAATGATTAATGTAGTGATTTACTGGCTGATTTTAAGATGTCACTGACTTATTTCGCATCCCCAGATGATTTGTCTTACTTTTTTATATAGCTGTCTTTGTTTTGGATATATTTCAATACAGCATCACAGTAGCTCAACATTAAGATAAAAAAAAAGATACAAAAAGAACATTTCTGATATGTAGCAGCTGCATTTCTGGCAGACAATAAAAAAAAATGAATTGCTGAGGTAGTACTTACAAACACTAAAAAATCTCTCATATCAACAGCTGAGTATTATCAGGACAGCGGCAAGTTTCAAGCTTATGATAATAATATTTAGTAATTAATTGGCAGGTTGGGTTTTCCTTCTTGGGTAAAATTTTTTTTTATTTTTTTGCATAAAACAAAGAAAATGTTTTGATCGGTCATTGGACTTCACTGTGTCCTATTACTTTTCTCCTCTTCTTTGAGCTGGAGTGTCTTCACTGATGTAGAGAGCAGTGCAGCACTGTCGTCATAATGTCAGTGGTGCAGTCTGCACCAATCCACGAAAAATGAAGGGTGACGTGATGCCCTTTTCAGGGGACAGATGGGCCGAAGTTTTACTGAAAGCGATGAATGACGAGGCCTCTGTCCCACTACGATGCACTCAAATGTACTGTAATTTCCAACTAGTGGATGGAGAACACCTACATTTTGCCCCTTGTCTCTTAAAAAATGGGAATGATTAGTGTCCCCTTGCAGATATTATCTGTGTGCGGTAATGGTTGCTTCTGGTGGTTAGAAGATGTTGTTATAAAAAATGCTATTTTGTATACACTAACAAAAATATGAAAAAACAAGCATATAAAATATGATCAAGATGATTTTAAATTACTTCTTCCCCTTACTGCTGTGTGTGTCAATCCTAGGAGCTGGTATTGAAGAAGTTTTTTTCTCTGGAAAAAATAAATAAATGGTCTTCTACAAAGGAGCCCAGCAATGCATAATAGACAGTTAGGGACGGCCAAATCCTACTTTAAATACTGGAACTGAAGTGAACGATAATTTTTTAAATATCTCTATTTTTGCATTTTTTTCTTTTTCTTTTTTTTTCCTTTTATCTAGGCTTTACAGCGGTTTTTCTGACTAACATCCAGTTTTGTCCACCCTTCCTTCCTCCTCCATGTGCTCTGTATACAAAGGTTTTTTTTCACTCCCGGGGGGGGGGGGGGGGAGACCGGGGAGGGGTGGAGGGGGGAAGGGGAGAGGGAGAGGAGAGGAAAGATCTCCTGGCTTTTTTTTTTTTTTTTTTTTTTTTTTTTTTTTTTTTTCTTTTTCTTTGGTGGGGTTTTCTTTTTTTTTTTTTTTCCTCTCCCCTTATATCTCTCCCCTCCATGGCTTATAGTACAGAGCTGCTAAGCTAAGGAGGGAGAAGGAGGGGAGGAAGGAAGGGAAAGGGAGAGTTAAATAATGGTTAATATGGCGAATATGACTAATATGGATTAATATGGATAAAAGTTTGCCCTGGATCCCCTCCGTCTTCTTTTCCCCCTCTCGTGCTACATCCTGGTTCCCTTCTCTTCTCTTCCCCCCCCCCCCCCGCTTTTTCTGGATGATAGGCCCTGGTATGACTGTAGTTATATCCCTAGGCAATGGAAGGAAAAATGTAAAAGCACCTAATATGATGTATGTGTATTGTATAGATACCATGAGGAAGGCATAGAGAAGATAGCTTGGTTGCTAACATAGTAATTGGCACGGCAGATATCCGTCCGAAAGAGGGGGAACAATTAATAAAAAGGGATAAGGGGGGGAAACAGACATAATGAGTGGCCACTTACTGACGATTCATTAAACAGGACAGGGGCAATGCGCCTGATGTGGAAATACCCCTGATAGATAAACCATAATACAGGCGGGGAGCATATATTGACATCTACACACCACTGGGGTAGGGGCACATATAAAATATTAGGAGAGGAACTTGAATGAGGACACGTTTATGAGAGGAAACAGATGAAACACAGGGTGATTGGGCTAAAAAGATAAGAGTGCATCACTTAGTATATGATTTATTAAATGGGGCCGGTAGGGATCTCTTGGGGGGGGAGGGGGTATTGGTATATAAATATAAACAAATAACACCCGTAAGGAGATATACACATAGGATAGTACACAAGGGGGGTGGGTTCCAAGTACAGAGATAGATTACCCATGTATAGGGATAGTAGTGGGTTCTATCTTTTTTTTTTTTTTTTTTTTTTTTTTTTTTACTTTTTTGTTCTTTTTTTTTTTTTTTTTTTTTTTATTAGTAAAGACGAATGGGAGGAAATAGTCTCCCTCTTAATTAAAAGGGGAATGGGAATCACACAAATAGAATGTAATTAGTAATAAATGATGTGAATATGTGCCCTCGCAAAAGGGAAAGGGGGGGGAGGCATCATTGCAGGGGCACCCTGAATGCCTCCCGGCCACCTCTATATCCCTCTTTCGTGTAGTGGGAGTTTAATGACGATAGTGCCTTCGTACATTCCATTGACATCTGAATACAGACGGCAGATCGCAGGGCGGGGGTGGGGGTGGGGGGGGATGAGTTGGGGGGGCGAGGGTGGGGGGTGGGGGGGGGTGGGGCTCAGGGTGAACGATGAAAACACTGAGACATTTATAAGGAGATGGACCGTCTAGACTCCCAGTAGCAAAAGAGAGAAGAACATAAAGTGGCTCTGTAGGATGAATGCCAAAAATACAAGGCGATTAGAAGGTACTCAGGAGGTGGTGGGGGAGCTGGGAGAGGCCAAGGGGCCCGGGCTCGGTGCTCTTTGACTACACCCCCACATAGATTAGTGCTCTTTTCCAGGTGGGAACTGGAGAGCGCAATAGCAAAATTTTGCTGTTCTAATAGAACTGTTTCCCACTAAAAGTGGGCTATCTCCCCTTTTTTTTTTTTTTTTTTTTTTTTTTCTTAATTTTTCACCTTTTTTTTTTTTTTTTTTTTTTTTTTCCTTTTTCTTTTTTCCTTCTTTCCCCTTGTTGGGTATTTCTTTTTTTTTTTTTTTTTTTTTTTTTTTTTTTTTTTTTTTTTTTTTTGGGGGGGGGGGGGGGTAAAATCGAGAGATGGAGACGGTGAACATACTCTCATTGAACGCTAAGGGACTTAACGTCCCCGAAAAAAGACGTATGCTAATGGCGGATCTCTACCGGAAGAAGTCGGACATCGCCTTCATCCAGGAGACGCACTTCAAGGATGGTAAGTTACCAGTTTTAAAAAATAGATTTTTCCCAGTAGCTTACCATTCTACGAATAAGCTTACCAAAACATGCGGGGTGTCTATAATAATCTCATCTAAGGTACCATGGACCTGTGTAGAGGAAAAAGCAGATCTAAGGGGACGTTATCTTTTTCTAAGAGGTACGATTGGCAGCATTGAGGTAACACTCGCTAGTATATACGCACCTAATTCTCAACAGGAGACCTTTATTACCCAAACATTAGATTTATTGAATGAATTCGCGAAGGGCCAACTTATACTTGGCGGTGATTTTAATATACCATTAATACCCTCTGAAGATACCTCCTCGGGAAGTTCCTCGATACCTATTAGCGCACGGAAACGAGTTTCCAGAGCGCTACATAAGGCACAGCTGATAGACGTATGGCGTATTTTCCATCCGACTGAGAGGGACTACACTTTTTATTCTAACCCTCATAAACAATACTCTAGAATTGATTACTTTCTTATTCCCCACTCCCAATTGCAAGCGGTCCGAGAGGTTGTAATTGATCAGATTACATGGTCAGATCATGCGTCAATTCAACTATCATATGTATTAACTGACTATTTGGTCTCTAGGACAAGAACCTGGAGACTAAATGAGAGCCTATTACAGGACGGGGAAGTAATGGAAGAGGTGACCAGAGAACTAGAGTCTTTTTTTCGAATTAACGATACCCCGGATAGTAACATGAATATGGTATGGGAGGCGCATAAGGCGGTAATGAGGGGGATATTCATTAAGCACGGCTCACGCATAAAGAAACAGCGCTCTAAGCAATTGACCTTTCTTTTGAATGAATTAAAATTAGTGGAAGCACAATACAAGCATGCTCAAACATCTATATTAGAGACGGAAATGTTAATTTTACGTAAAAAAATCGTAGATCTGATGCTATTTAAGGCAAAAGCGCAAATCCAGATCTGCCGGAGAGTATCATATGAGTCGGGCAACAAATGCGGAAAGGTACTAGCAAGGACCCTAAGAGAACAGGCCCGCGGGAACTATATACCATATATAGTGAAGGCAAATGGACAGAAACGCTCCCTTCCTAAAGATATCGTGAAGGAGTTTGAAAAGTACTACTCAACTCTATATAACTTACAGAAAGACCCTCCCCCATTGGCTCAGACAGAGGAATACTTAAGGAAATCTAAAATGCCCAAACTTGCATCGGAGGTTAGTAAAATATTGGATGAACCGTTTACACTAGAGGAGATCCAAAAAGCGATCGGATATATAAAACAAGGAAAGGCTCCAGGCCCGGATGGATATACCATCGCCTATTATAAAACTTTAATAGCACCTCTCGGTAAATTTATGCTGAAGTTTTTCAATAATCTGACCCCGGACACGAGGTTCCCCCGAGATACCCTCATGGCTTATATCGCAGTGATTCATAAAGAGGGGAAAGACCCCACAGCATGTGGCAGTTATAGGCCAATCTCGCTGCTGAACACTGATCTGAAAATACTTACGAAAACCATAGCGAGTAGAATCCAAGAGCACATGCCAGCCTTAATCCACCTGGACCAGGTTGGATTCGTACCCACTCGGGAGGCCAGAGACAATGTAATTAAAGTGATAAATCTTTTACATGTTGTAAATAAAAAGCAAATCCCATGCGTCTTTCTAGGAACGGACGCAGAAAAGGCCTTTGATAGGGTCAATTGGCAATATATGATGGCAGTACTAAGATATGTGGGAATGGGAAATGTTATGATGGCCCGTATATGCTCAATATATTCGGAACCTACAGCACGAGTTAGAGCCAATGGGGTCCTGTCAGAGCCCATCACAATTAAGAATGGTACAAGACAAGGCTGTCCCCTATCGCCACTCCTATTTGCTCTGGCACTGGAGCCATTTTTATGTACGGTCCGGTTAAATCCGGATATAGGGGGAGTGCCGATAGGGGACACCCAACAGAAAATATCCGCATATGCGGATGATATGATGTTCTCACTCATAAACCCAACAATTTCCTTACCGATGCTTCTTAGCGAATTCAATAAGTACGGTACTTTGTCTAATTTGAAGATCAACTTCAATAAGTCGGAGGCAATGGGAGTGGGCATAAAACACTCGGAGCTCTTAAATTACCAGACCAGTTTTAAATTTAAATGGACACAAACTGCCTTAAGATATCTGGGGACATATATACCATCTAAAATATCCAAAATATTCGAGTTAAACTTCCCACCACTGTTAAGAGAAACGCGGGCATTACTCGACAAATGGAAAACAGGACTACACTCGTGGCTCGGAAGGTGTAACATTATAAAGATGTGTCTACTTCCTAAATTTCTGTACCCGCTTCAAGCTCTCCCGATCTCAATCCCCACTAAATTTCTAGACCAGGTCTCCAAAATGTTCTTTGACTTTATATGGGCACATAAACGCCCTAGACTGAATAGACAACAAATGGTACTCTCAAAAATACATGGCGGTCTGGCGGTACCGGATATCAGGAAATATCAACAGGCGATACACTTAACAAGGCTTATTGACTGGAATCGTCACCAAGGAATCAAACTGTGGCCAAGATTGGAACAGGCCCAGGGTAATATTCTACTTGCTAGGGCACCTTGGTGCAATCTGGCAACATCAAAAGATACAAAAAACCACCCATTAGTGGGAGCGACGCTGCGAATATGTAAATCATTATTTAGTAAATACTCTCTTACGTCAGCATACTCGCCAGTTTATCCAATCCTGGGGAACCCTCTATTCCCTCCAGGAATCTATGACCCAATTTTTCAGAAAATGAGACAAAATGGATATTTCCAGCTCTCACACTTTAAGTTGAATAATAAATGGCCGTCTATGCGAGAACTCATGGATAGAACAAATATATTTAGATTAGATTATTGGAGAGCTCTTCAATTAACGGATTTTCTAAGGTCATTACCAGCCCCGGATACTATAAGTCCAAATCTCACCAGATTTGAGACTCTATGTTCGGAGGGGGGGACATTAAGACATACCTTATCGGTGGTATACAAATTACTGATTAGGCCACCCGAGGACCACCAACTACAATGCCTTACGGACTGGGAGTTAGATATGGGATATAAGTTCACGGAATCACAACGACAAAATATAATGAGTCTCACACATGGAACCTCTATAAGCACTAATATACAAGAGACTAATTATAAAATTGTGACCCGATGGTACCAAACTCCGGTAAAGCTACACAGAATCTACCCATTACTGACAGATCAATGCTGGAGATGCCAAGAAGATAAAGGAACAATCTTTCATATATTCTGGACATGCCCAAAATTGGAATACTTCTGGAAAACGATACATCAAACCGTCCAAAAACTTATGGAAGCTCCAATTCCATATGACCCATTACTGTTCCTGCTGCATGTATCAAATATACCTATTAAAGTATATAAAAGATCAGTCCTTGGTCACCTTCTCAATGCTGCCAAATCATGCATCCCTATATGCTGGAAATCTACACGGGTACCCACTATTGGTATGTGGTTCAAAAAAGTGGAGGAAATTAAGAGAATGGAGGAATTAATCCTCACGAAACGACACCAAAAGGAACAATATACTAAAACATGGACACCCTGGAATATATATATTTTTTCAGGGGAGGGACGTACCCTGTTTGAAGGCGATGTAGCGGACTAAATAAGGGGAATATGAATAGACATGCGTGGGGATAGGGAAAGGTAGGGACAGCGACAGTTCGATGGGAGTGTGTCTGGTATCTCCGCCTCTCCCCCCCCCCCCCCCCCCCCTTTTTTTTTTTTTTTTTTTTTTTTTTCTATTTTTATATATATACATTTATGTATTTTTTTTTTTTTTTTTTTTTTTTTTTTTTTTTGTTTTTCATACGTATATTTTTCCTTTTTTTTTTTCATACGTATATTTTTCCTTTTTTTTTTTTTTTTTTTTTTTTTTTTTTTTTGTATTTAGGCGAGATAGGCTTTTATGTTTAGGTTAATAAAATAGGAAAAAGGTTTAAGGCAAGAAGATACTGGGACATAATTTGAGAGAATAGACTTTAAGATATAGGAAATTAAGGTTATTAGATACCTGATGTGACATTATAAGTTCATGTATTATTGTACACCTAAGGAAGATGTATTCTTGTTTTCTTTTCTCGTGTCCCTCTTGTCTTGTGAAAAATAAAAGATTTGAAAAAAAAAAAAATAAATAAAAGTCAGCAGCCATGGGGTGGGGGGTTGGTGGGGCGTGTCCAAGATGGCGAAGTAACCAGACGTCTTTCCCAGAGCTCTGCTGGAGTATATTCCTGCAATTATCCTTACCTGGGGTGTTTTAACCTCCTGTGTTGCTGTAAGGGCTGCGATGCATTCTAGATACTCAGGACGTGGGAAAGGGGGTAAGAAACTTAGTTTTCCCCCGGGAATCTCTACTTCATCCAGCCCTGATCCACAGCCTAGTCCTGATTGTCTGCCATGTGCCAATATGGTGTCCCAGACTAATCCCTTGACGGAGCCTACCACATCCATACCAGGGATAGTTATGGTGGTGATTGCTTCCTGTCACGCGGCCATAGCTACTTGTCAGACAGCGCTCACTAACAAAATTGAGCCTGTGTAGCTGGACACATGGGGGTTATTCGCCAGCATATGGACAAGGTCCGTTCCCACCTGACCACAGCTGAGGGGAGGCTGGGACATTTGAAGGACATTGTGGTCGGAGCATGATGGGGCCCTTCGTACTCTACAATCCAAAATTAAGACGCTGGAGTATAGAGCCGAGGATACCCAGAATAGATGCTGGCGAAATAATATCTGCATCATTGGCCTGGCATAGGGGTCTGAGGTAAGATATCCCACGGTGTTCGTCGAAGAACTCCTACACTCCCTCCTGCCTACGGCCCAGCTTTCACCCTATTTCTCTGTGGAGAGAGCACACAGGGTACAACCACAGCCGGGGCCACAGGGGTCCCCCCTGCATACCTTCATTCTCCAGCTTCTTAATTTCAGAGATTGGGATGAAATCTTGCGAGTCACAAGACTGGAGGGGGAGCTGACATACAAGAATAACCGGCTGCTGATGTTCCCTGACTACTCCGTAGAGACACAGAAACTCCGCAGGTCATTCGGCTCTGTCAAGGCTGCTATGCGTATCAGGGAGCTCAAATACAGTATCCTGTTCCTGGCCAAGCAGTGGGTCGTTGACGGGGAAAAGGTCCGGTCCTTTACCTCCCCAAAAGACGCAGCAAATTAGTTGGAGTCCCTGCCTCCGCAGGGCTGAAGATTTCCTGCTCGGTGCAAGTATGGTTGCTGCTCAAGCTACTTTTACCTATTGTGGCTGCGTTGCCTTTCTTCTTCGGGCACCCTCCCTGCATGGCGGGGCTGATGGGGCCCCCCTTTATTTGTCTTTACGGAACCTTTTCTTCTTTTGCGGAGATCCTTTTCACTGTTTCTTCAATTTACCTTCTGTGATTTGGCTACCCGTTGCCCTGTGGAGGGCACTGTTGAATTATAACTATACGGGTCCTCTAAGTTTTGTGCCCCTGGCCTAGTCCAGGTGAATACCCAGATTCAGGTACTACTTCCTTGATCCAGCATCTCATGATGGAAACTCTATGCATTTACACATGCTGCCTTTGTTAATTGGATTGCAAGAATGAAGACTGTCATGGGGTGATTGTTACTCCACTTTCTATTACATGTCTCCCAAGTTATAGTTGCCTTCGGGCTAGTTATAGGGGATTTATGCAGCTTCACACTATGTGGGGCTTGCGGGGTGGGGGGAATGGATGGTCAGCCATTGCTGACCGTGGTTGGACAAATGGCATGTACAGTTGTGCTCATAAGTTTACATACCCTGGCAGAATTTATGATTTCTTGGCTATTTTTCAGAGAATATGAATGATAACACAAAAACTTTTCTTTCACTCATGGTTAGTGTTTGGCTGAAGCCATTTATTATCAGTCAACTGTGTTTACTCTTTTTAAATCATAATCACAACAGAAACCAGCCAAATTACCCTGATCAAAAGTTTACACCAGTTCTTAACCACTTGCCGACCGCTGCACACAGATATATGTCGGCACAATGGCAGCGGTGGGCAAATGGGTGTACCTGTACGTCCCATTTAATTGGCGGGGCTAGGCGCGCGCGCGCCGGAAACAGCGTGACCGTGCCTGCAGGATCGTTTGGACTCAATGATCGCTGGTCTCCCGACGATCGTGTCACAGAGTCACAGAATGGGGAAGTGCCTATGTTAACAAGGCATTTATGCACTTACCTTGACAGAATTGCCTTCCCAACGCTTGACTCGGGGACTAGTTCAGGCCTTGATCTAGATATAACCCTGGAGGAAGTTCAGCCAGCTATAACTCAACTTAAGCCTGTCACCCCGGGAGTGGATGGTCTGCCCTCTGAATTCTATTCTCAACAGCTAGATTTACTTGATCCTAGACTTACCTCCTTGTTTACACAGTTTTTTACCTTGGGGACCTTGCCTGATTCCATGTCAGAGATGGTGGTGGTGCTGGTGCCCAAGCCGGGTAAGAACCCAGAGGAATGTTCCTCATATCGACCAATATCTTTGCTAAATGTGGATGTGAACATCATGGCAAAGATCAATTTCTCTTGAGAATGGGGGTGGAGAGTCAACGCCTCTCTTAATGCCGAAAAGGCGTTTGACTCGTTGGAGTGGGGGTTTCTTTGGGAAGTGATGAGCAGATTTTGGTTAGGCCCCAAATTTCTTCAATGGTTAAGAATGCTATATAGTGCCCCTAGGGCCAGGATTCGTACTAACGATAGGCTGTCTGAACCTTTCCCATTACAGCATGGCACCCGACAGGGGTGTCCTCTGCCCCCCTCTCTCTTTGCCCTAGCCTTGGAGCCATTGGCCATTCTTATTCTAGTTTCCAGGTTGGTTAAGGGGTTGCGGGTGTGGTCCCTCGAAGAAAAAATATATTTTTATGTGGACAACGCTCTCCTCTACTTGCAGGATCTAGAAGCTTCCCTTAAGGCAGCTTTGGACCTGTTCATTGAATTTGGGACCTATTCAGGGATTCATATTAATTAAGACAAGTTCATGTTGTTTCCCTTGGATCCCCAGGCGTGGACTGATGCGTCAGACACTCAGCTTGTGTGGGTAGAACAATTTCATATTTGGGCATCCAGGTTGGGAGAGACCCGGTAAGCTTTTCTGAGCTCAATGTGTTCCCACTGTTCGCTCAGCTTAGGGAGAGGTGTGCCTCATGGAATTCTCTGCCCGTAAATCTCTTGGGCTGTATTAACCTTTTTAAGAATGATTTTTCTTCCCAAATTCCTTTGTTTTTCGTCATTGCCCAACCTGGATGCCCAATTTCTTTTTTAAGGATGCAGACAGTGTGTTTATTTGGGGGGAGCCCTTTACAGGCTGGCTAGATCAACAGTTACTCTTCCAGGGCTGTGTTGTGGATTGGGGCTACCGGATTGTCTGGTCTATTTTTGGGGAGCTGTCTTGGTCACTGTTCGGTGGTGGTATACGCTTTTCTGGGCTAATGCAACGGTGTACTTTGATGCTGCTATTTTTGGCTCTCTTCAGGAACTGCGGAATCTGGTTTACAGGGGTCCCAGAGCGTATCCTGCTCTGCCATTTCCAACTAAGACTACTCTTAGAAACTGGGGGGTAGCTAGGAGCAGATTTTACGCATCTCTGTTCCACCCCTGATGCTCAGCTTTGGACCAGATATGGGGTTAAGACTTTACATTTTACAGAACTTAGGGCCAAATGTAACTTACCCAGTTGGATGCTCTTTTGCTACTTTCAGCTACGCCATGTAGTGTGCGCCCAGTTCTCTATATCACTGTGTCTTACTATGGATCCTATTGAGGAACTGCTGACACAAGATTCATTGGCTAAGCCCTTATCTGCTCTTTACTTCGACATGCTTAGTGTTGATTCCCCTAAAATGGAGCGTTTGTGGGCTCAGTGGTAGGCTTTGAGGATAGTGTTAATTTGATGATTTCTACTAGAGATAAACTGATCCAAATAAAATGTCTGCATAGGGTATACTACACGCCTCTGAGACTACACAGAATATATCCCCAGAGGTCCCCAGACTGTACCTGTTGTGGGGGAAACGTAGGTACTTACCTTCATATCTTCAGGAGCTGTCCGAGGGTGGCCCGCTTCTGGGTTGAGGTAGTAGAGCTCGTTAGCCCGGGCTCACACATGTGCGTTGCGAATTGAAGCTCCGGTTTCACTGTGAAGATAAAAATCTGTTGTTCAGAGGTTCCTCTGCGTTTTAGCTGCGGATCAGTGAGCAGGGAGAGGGGGATGTATAGTGAGGAGTAGGAGAGAATTTGTATTCAGAACGGAATGCATCTGCGAATCAGATGCGTTCCCATAGAAGATAATGTGCTTGTAATTCGCACTGCAATGCCCAGAAAACGCACACGTTTTTTGTGCAAAGCGCAGTGCGAATGCAATGCACATATGTGAACCAGATGCATTCAAATGAATGTATTTTAAAATGTCCTGCGAATTGGATGCGGTGTAAGCCGCATCTAATTCGCATAGGTGTGAACAGGGGCTTAATGTTCGTCTCCAGTTGATCCTTCCTGCGACCCCTGAATTGCTCCTACTATGTATCCAAGATAATGACCAAAGGCCTAGACGTATTAAGATACTAATCTCCTACTTATTTTACTATGCTAAAAGAGAAATGATTGTCAAGTGGAATCCCCCCCGTAGCTTCATGGGAAAAGTCTATTAATGCTGCTCTTCCCCTTTTATAAATTTACCTATATTAATAGGAATTGGCCTAAGAAATTTGAGAGGATATGGCTACCATGGAGCGCAAAGGGTGGCTGTTTACCTTGCTGCGGTAGGTGCTTGCCCCCTCAATGAGATATTTTACTGATTCTCCTTTTTGTTTTTTCTTTGGTATATGGGCAAGATGTCTAGCCCTTCCTTCTCGAGATTGCCGCTCCGCTGTCGGCTAATTGCCAGCTACTAACTCTCCACAGTGACTCATCTGTTGATGATCCTGCTCGTCGGTTCTGGCTACTTAAGCCGTCCAGTCCAGATGATCTCTGCCTTGGTCACATCTCTAGAGACGCTCTCCTGTGTTCCTTTTAAAGACTTGCTTGGCTGACATTCCTTCTAGCCCCAGATCCTGCTTGCTGTTCCACTACGCTGTCCTCTGGCTCCCTGATGTTTTGGCTTGTCTGACTATCCATTCCGGTTCCTGAACTCTGGCTGTTTTGACTTTGATTACTCTGTTTACCTTTTTTTATTATTAAACAAGTGTGATTTAACTGTACTTCTGTCTCAGTCTGATTCATGGTTTCTGGCACAAGGTTGTTTTATATTTCTCCTTGTTTTGTATGTGTTATGATATGCTCACTATGCTCCGCATCTATAGATAATGTATATCATATCTCTGTGTATAGTCCAATTGTTTGAATGTATCATGCCTTTGTTTCAAAAGATAAACATTCTGTTTTTGTTAAAAAAAAGTCAGCAGCCACAAATACTGTAGCTGCTGACTTTTAATATAAGGACACTTATTTGTCCCGGGATCCAATGATGTCTTCACCTGGGCTAGTCTCCAGGTTCCCAGCACCAGCATTTGTAGTGTGGGAAGCCGGCTGTGACAGTTTGGGGCTTCAAAGCCGGCTTCCTACTGCACATGTGAGCTGCGCTTTGTGAATAGTCCCTCAGCCTTCTGGGATTTGTTACATGTGAAGAGAGAGGGGGGTTGAACAGTCAAAACTAGGTACCCGCTCCTCCCCAAAAAAAATAACACACCAAATGTGATAGAGGACAGGAAGAGGAGGACTTAAAGCGGAACTTTGCCTTTTGGGTTAGTCCTCAGGGTTGAATGATGCTGAGCATAATCTAGTGGTGAAAAGAGTTTATTGCAGGTAACAGCATGGTAAAGTAGGTTATTTTTGCAGACAGAGCTGCTTTTTAAATACTTTAGATACATATTGATGCTGCTAAAGTAAACAGCATGACACTTGCCACACCTTACAAACATTTCTGTGAATATTTTTTTTGTTTTTTTAAATTGTGTGCTCACTCATATTTCTTGATACCCAGAAAAGTGGCATTCTGGAAAGCAGAGCTCATTCATTGCCATGGATTCCACAAGAAGCCTGGTCAGGTTCTGAAGCAGCACCATTGCAAAGCGGAGTAAGACATGAAAGAGAAAACCTTAATAGCAGGTAAGACAAATATTTTGACTTTGTTGAATTTTTCAGTTGCCTTCTAAAAGATTATGATGCTGAAATATCTTCAAAAATGGTTGTGTAAATCCATTATTATCATTCCATTACTTCAAGGATATGTGCTAATGAACTAAATAGTTATATGCTTTAGTAGGTTGCTCTAAAATTCCTAAGAGGAGATCAGAAAACTAAATTTTTTAATGGTTTTTGAACATACAAGGTATTTTCTCCATTATATTATGTTGCAGTGAAACAAATGTTTTGTTTCTGGCTGATCAAGAAAAAACAGTTTCCCCTATACACTCATTTGAGGTGAAAAGTGGGACAAGAAAGGTTTTATCTGGGCAGTTGCTGTGGCTGACCATAGACAACACCTATCAAGTGGATTATGCTGGACTATCTCGGTACTTAGTACACAAACAATTATGTTTTTCTCATTTGACAAATTTTCCAACAGTCCTGCTCGAAAATTGGAGCAGCCATAGATGGGTCAAATCCATCTATGGCCAGCTTTAGTCTATCATTGGCTCTGACTGACCGTGCACGGAAAAGAGGGGGTGGTAAAGACAGTGCATACAGAGTCTGTACGGTCATTTACAAACACACAAGCCCACAACAGCACATGCCATCTACTACACTAGTCTCTAATTAATAGATGGCATCTGTCATTGGCACTGCTCTCATTCAACAGAAGCCAACAGTTACAATTGTAATTTTTTTCCTCCGATTCAAAATAGGAGGGTGAATAGAAAATTGCAAAGAAAGCACAGGGCTTCATGATTAGAGCTGCAGAATGAAGAGGGGTGGCTTCAATGCTGGCTGACCCTCCTCCATTGGAACTCTGACAAATTGGGCTTCAGCCTCGGTGGAGCTACAACAGAACTAAAAATGAAATTTCATTTAGAAAATACTGCATGCTTTTTAATGGGACAAAGTACTATGGCCACACATTCCCCTGGGAGATTCAACATAGTATTAATATTCTGACTATACTTTTTTTTAAGCCAAACTTTGGGCAATAATGAAATTTTAATTGATTTCAAACACTCTTTCGAAGTCATCTTGTAGTGTAGTAGATTAAAGTCACATCTTTCCTCTATGAGCCAAGGTAATTTCGTGCCCTGGGTGCCAGGCATTTTTCCCTGCTCCTTATCTTCTTGCACACTGACCCTCTCACCACTCTCATGAGTTTTCTTGTTTCTGGAGCCTATGAGAAAGGACCTGGCCACTGCAAGGGTTGAGGTCAGGTTGAGGTCAGAACTCTGTGAAGGCCAATTTTTTCCACCCCAAACTCTCTCATCCAAGACTTTATGGACCTTGTTTGTGCACTGTTGCACAGTCATGTTGGAACAGGAAGGGGCCATCCCAAATTGTTCCCACAAAGTTGAGAGCATGAAATTGTCCAAAATGTCTTGGTATGCTGATGTCCCCTTCGCTGGATCTTAGGGGCCAAGCCCAACGCCTGAAAAACAATCTCACATCATAATCCCCCCTCCACCAAATGATTTGGACCAGTGCACAGAGCAAGGTCCAAAAAGACAAGGATAATTCCTGACCTCAACCCAATATAACGCTTTTGGTGTGAATTGGAGTGGAGACTGTGAGCCAAGCCTTCTCATGCACATGGGTGCCTGACCTCACAAATGCACTTCTGGAAGAATGGTCAAACATTTCCATAGACACACTCCTAAACCTGGTGGACAGCCTACCCAAAAGAGTCGAAGTTGTTATAGCTGCAAAGGGAGGGCCAACTCAATATTGAACCCTACGGACTAAGACTGGGATGCCATTAAAGTTCATGTGTGTGTAAAGGCAGGCCTCACAATACTTTTGGTAATATAGTGTATCTCATGAGGCATAGTCCTTAATTCACAAAATAGGAGGGGGCGCGCCTGGAGGCACATCATCAGGAAGCCCACCGGCTGAGCCCAGAAAAGCCAACAGCCTTCCGATGACGTCATACAAGAATATGGGGGTGCAGGACCTGGGCGGTAGCAGAAGTGTATCTCAGAAGGACAATGCTGGATCTGATTGGGGGGTAAGTATCTGAATGCCCCTATTTGAACTACTATTCTGGTAAAGCAAGCCAACGCTGGTATGTGATTTACACACCATAAACAAATAAAACTCCAAATAAAAGAGATCATATAAATTCTCCTCACCTACTGTATATTATATAAACCAATCATGCAAATAGTTAATAAATAAATAGTTCATTAATAAATAATGTCAATAAAGTTTGTAAAGTCTCATTTAAAAAGAAAGAATAACAAACATGTTATACTTACCTACTCTGTGCAGCCTGGATCTGCCTCTTTTCGGGTACCTCTTCGGTGCTCCTGGCCCCTCCCTCCTGTCGAGTGCCTCCACAGCAAGCAGCTTGCTATGGGGGCACCCGAGCCAAGCTGAAGCTCCGTGTGTCCATTTAGACACGGGGCTGCCGTTTGGCCCCACCCCCCTCTCTCTCCTGATTGGCTAAATGACTTTTATTGACAGCCGCGGGGGCCAATGGGGAGCCAATGGCACCGCTGCTGTGTCTCAGCCAATCAGCAGGAGAGTCCTGAATGAACTCGTGGACATCGCTGGACAGAGATGGGGCTCAGGTAAGTATTGGGGGGGGGGGTACTGGGGCGGCTGCTGCACACAGAAGGCTTTTTATCTTATCTGCATTAAGATAAAGAACCTTCTGCCTTTACAACTCCTTTAATCATTCCCAGTACAGTAACAAAGTAATTATGCACATAGATGCTTCACTTCCTCAAAGTGCACTAATTGCACCTCATGTGTACACCCACAGACCAGTCCACAAATATAACTCTCAATCAATTTAATCCATAGTATTATAAATCTGTAATATCCTGGAGTTGGGCTCTATGTAAGCTTATTTGTGTTTGATTTTTCTCAGAACATTCTTGTGACGTGTTTCAGGCTAGCAGCATCTATAATGTTCCAATAATTCTTGATGATTTACATTTAATGTATGCATGTTTCTTTAAGATTTCAGAGTGCATGATTCTGTTTTTTTTATTTATGTTGCTGGCCTACTGCTCAGATCTGAAAGCTTCCATGTGACAATACAAGCAGTGTGGCATAAAGCAATCTTTGCTTGCGTAAGGGTACTATCTGTGTCTTTTAATTATGTACTAATCTGTAGTAATGTCCTGTGCTAGTTAAAATAAGTAGGCCATTTTGTATCTTCATTTGCAGGAAGAATATATCTTTATATATCTTGATATAGATATGAATGTTATTCTGTGCAGGTTGGGATTTGTGCGCTGATGGTAATTTTTGAATAGTTCTTTAAGTAATTGAAAAGTAAACATTTCAAATGCTAGCAGACGTTCAAAACCTTTCACGATAGAGCTTTCTACCACTATTTAAACTAGATTTTATTTCAGATTTTGGAATGCATAAACAGTTAGCTGAAACAGCTTTAGACTACAAAGCCTTGGTACATTTCTTTTTTAACTGATTTGGCCTATGATTTCATCTGATGTCAGGTTGGGGAAACAAAATTTGTCACATGTGTCTAGCATGAAGTCCAATATTGACATTTCCTTAAAGTTGGAGAAAGAGGAAAAAATTTCCCAGGAATGGTATGTAAAAGACTTCCTTTTACTCTATCTTGATGTGTCATCGAGTAATCAAAATGTGAGCCAAACATGTATATGTAAGGTAATATGCTTTCCTGTAGGGGATTTAAAGATGCAGCTACAGTACAACTGATGTTGAAAAGAGCCCAGAAGATGAAATCCAAGCAAGCAAAACACAAACGAATGTTAGGTAAGTGACTGGGAATCAGAGATTTTTGCAACACATACATTTTCTATGCACTGTTGTGTGGCTAACATGGTAGCTACGGTTAATTGAATATAACAAAGAAACTGACAATAATGTTATATTAAACAACAAACAATTCCAATTTAAGAAAAAAAATTATAACGTGCAATGATAATACAAACAGTTGTGTAGATGTTATTAAAACTTGTAAACCGCAGAACAGAACATACCAGCATTCATAAAACGAAAAGAACGTTCTGTTCATGTGTGTGAATACATGATTTTCCAGTGGTAATGAAAAAAAAGTTGTATTGTTTTCTGTTTTAAATCCACATATTTGTAGACACACTCCAGAGACCAAATGCTGTCTTTGGTGGGTGAAAAAATTGTGAATTGCTACTTCCTTGCAGAGTTTCTATGTATTCTGTTATCTTTTCATTCAGTTAGTCCAAAATGATTATTACACAGATCATCACCCTAGACCAGGAGTTTGTAGACTTTTTAACCACTTGCTTACCGGGCACTTAAACCCCCCTCCTATCCAGACCAATTTTCAGCTTTTGGTGCTCTCACACTTTGAAGGACAATTACTCAGTCATGCAACACTGTACCCAAATTAATTTTTTGTCCTTTTTTTCCCACAAATAGAGCTTTCTTTTGGTGGTATTTGATCACCTCTGGGTTTTTTATTTTTTGCGCTATAAATGAAAAAAAGACCGAAAATTTTGAAAAAAAAACGCATTTTTCTTAGTTTCTGTGATAAAATTTAGGAAATTATTAATTTTTCTTCATAAATTTTGGCCACAATTTATACTGCCACATATCTTTGGTAAAAATAACCCAAATTAGTGGATATTATTTGGTCTTAATGAAAGTTAGAGAGTCCACAAACTGTGGTGCAAATTATACAAAATTGATCACATCTGATGTACTGGTGATCTCATTTCTTGTGACCCAAACCAGGAGCCAGGAAAGAACAAATACCCCCCAAATGACCCTTTTTTTGAAAGTAGAAATGCCAAGGTATTTAGTAAGAGGCATGGTGAGGTTTTTGATGTTGCCATTTTTTCCCACAATTCTTTGCAAAATGAATCCCCCCCCCCCCCCACAAAATTGTCATTGTAATAGGTTATTTCTCTCACATGGCATGTGTATACCACAAATGACACCCCAAAATAAATTCTGCTACTCCTCCTGAGTATTACGATACCACATGTGTGGGACTTTTTCACAGCCTGGCCACTTAGAGAGGCCCAACATGCAGGGAGCGCCATCACGTGTTCTAGGAGCATAAATTACACATCTAACTTTTTGACTACCTATTACACTTTTGAAGGCCCTGGAGCACCAGGACAATGACACGTGACACTGACGTGGCACTGATGACAGATGGCACTGATACGTGACACTGATGTGGCACTGATGACAGATGGCACTAATACAGGGCACTGATGACACGTGATACTGATGACAGATGGCACTAATATATGGCACTGATATCACGTGGCACTAATATGTGGCACTGGTGAGAGATGGCACTAATACGTGGCACTGATGACAGACTGCACTAATATGTGGCACTGATGACATGTGACACTGATGACAGATGGCACTGATACGTGGCATTGATGACAGGTGACACTGATAACAGATGGCACGTGACACTGACAGGTGGCACTGATGACAGATGGCACTGATACGTGGCACTAATGACTGATGGCACTAATATGTGGCACTGGTGACACTGATATGGCACTGATGACAGATGGCACTATGTGGCACTGATGACACATGGCACTGATGTGGCACTGATGACAGATGGCACTTATACATGGCACTGGGGACAAATGGCACTGGGGACAGGTGGCACTGGGGACAGGTGGCACTGACAGATGGCACTGGCAGATGGCACTGGGGACAGATGGCAGTGGTGACAGATGGCAGTGGGGACAGATGGCACATTCATTTCGTGTTTTTTTTTTGCACTTACGGCCGCTGCAGCCATTCATCTCTCCCTCCTCACACGCTGTCTCTGTGTGAGGAGGGTAGAGCGGCGCTGAGAGATGATCTCATATGTTTGCATATGAGATCATCTCCCATTGGACACGCCGATCGCGCTGTAAACGGCCGATGTGATTGGCCGTTTACAGCGATCTGTGATTGGCTGTGTCCAAGGGACACGGCCAACACAGAATTTCCCCGCTGCGCGCTCGCGAGCGCGCACAGGGAGCGAGGAAAGGGGAGGACGTCATATGACGCCCTCCGGAGAATTGACATCCGTGCCGAAGCCGTCATTCGGCTATGGCCGGATGTCAAGTGGTTAATCCAAGAAACCAGATAAGTAAATTGTTATAATACTGAGACTCAAAACAAAATAAAAACAGCAGTTCATCACTTATACAAAGTCTAAACAATAACTGCATAAATCACTGCAGGTCCCCTCACCATTTCTGTAAACTTTGGTAAAGCTGAGAGAAATACATTTATCAAGGTATCTATTAACCTTACCACTTTGCCTTTGTTTCTGTAGTTCCCTATAAGGCTGCATTCACACCTGAGCGATTTTTGCCACGTTTTTGTACAGGTCAAAGGGTCACCAATGTAAAAAGAAGAAAAATGCCCAAATCTGCCCCGAATTGAGCTACAAAAAAAGCTCCAGAACTTTTTTGAGTTTCAGGCATTTGGCTTCTAGCGTATTGGAGTGGAGATGTGAACCATCTCCATAGAGAATAATAGATTTTTTTTCCCTCCAGCATTTGTAGCTTCAGGCTTCAAGCTACAAAACGCTCAGGTGTAAATGGGGCCTTAATGTCTGAGCTGTCAGTCGTATTAGTTTAATTCTTTCATAGGTTTAAAAAGTGGTGGTGGCGTTTTGGGTGGGAATATTTATTACTTTTTTATGCCATAGAAATGAATGCTCTTTGTGATACAATACCCCATATTGTTGATGGGCTTTGTAATATATTATGTTAGTATAGTATTTGAAAAAATTGAAAAGTTTTCACTTAAATCAAATGAACTTTGGTGCAAAGACAATATAATACCCACACTTTTAGTAAAATATAAAAGATGGGATTAAGTAAATAGATACCAAACATGCTCATGTCTTAAAATTGCACCCATGATGTCGCGAGAAACTATGGTGCCCGAAAATCTCCATTGGCAATGCTTTAAAAGCCTTTATAGTTCATCAGTTTAGAGTTGACTGCAAGCTCTGGTACTAGAATTATTACTCTCACTTCGATGTTTGCTGTTATACCTCACATTTGTGGTGCAATTGTGGTTTGCATACAGGACGCACCTTGTTTTTGCATTTGTGGGTGTGTGCAGGACAACAGGCATTACGTTGAAATTTTTTTGTTTGTTTTTAAATACGTTTTATTATAATTTTATTTTTGTTTTACTTCATTTTTATTTAACTTATTGCTATCACAAGGGGTTAACAAACTCATTTGATTTAGCATAGCATTGAGCAGATGACAGGTACTATTTATGGAGACATTGGGGGTCTAATGGACTCCATTGTCTCCCCTCAACTCAAAAGCATCTGACCAAGCGGAGATCTGTTTGATTACATGCCTCCCTGGGTGACGGCTCTAAAATTGTAAGTGACTAAATCATTATCACTACCGGTTTCATTACGGATGTTCCTAGGTCTCATCCCACTCACCGTTTTGAAGCCCTCTGATGTGGCCCCCAGCTCCCAGTAAGAGTGGGAGAACCTGAGAACCACATTTGAAGGAGGGGGGAAATGCACCGCCAGCACTTTGAAAGTGATCATACAACTATACAGCCACCTCATCACTTTCACTTTACAGTGGGAAACTGGCCAAAAAAGCAAGCACAAGTTTATGACTGCTACAGCATTAAAAACGTTTTTTTTTTATTATTATTTACATATACTAGTGTGTCATTTTTGCTTATCAGTCCTTTATAGTAATTGTGCATTTAAATGGTAAACTGTCTATGAATGAAAGTTGCCACATAAACTTAGAGTTACATGTTCTTCTAGAGGACTTTATAGCTTTTCAAAGCACAGCATTATTTTACTATGTTATTTTACCACCAAACAATATAAAACATGCCTTTTCTATTAGATTTTATCCCCTCATGTTTTCAAAAAATTCAGGGTACAGGATTACAGTACAATCTTATGAATACTGCACATTTAATCCCTAACTAACTCCACATAAAAGTATTTGGAGCCCTCCTGGAGGTCATGACATGCAGTTCCTTCCAGTCACTTTGTGATCCTTGTTTTTTGTCCTTGAATATAAAAAGTGTCTTTATATTGTGTAATTATATTGTTCTTTTTTCAGTCAACAAAACCCATTTTCTGTTTGATCTAAAATATGTAACTAGGTAATATTTATTAAAATACAAATTACTGTAGGATTCCTGGAAAAAAAGAGGTAAATGTTAACAATATATGTATGGACTTATTCATCAATAGAGTTTGAAAGTTATTGGGCCCGTTAGACTATCAGCGGTAAGCAATTAACCACTTCACGGAAATCTATGTACCTGTACCTCTGTAATGTGATGCTAAATACCAGGGTTATGGCAGCAGCTAGCTGCCATAACCCCAGTATTTTCGGGAATGTCGTGCGTTTCTCTTTAGGATTTGCTGCAAGATCACTTTTATCGGCGATGGGAGAGGTGTCCACTGCCGATAAGTCGCACTCCGGTCGTCTCCGTCGGTTACCGGCCGTCTCCGCCGATTACCGGACCTACCGGTAGTGGCGGAGACGATCGCGTCCTCTCCCATGGATGCCTGGCTGCTGAATGAGGGGAAGATGGCCCCAGCTCGGCTCCACAGCATGGGAGGGGGAATATGTAGAAGAATACATATCGGCCTAAATTGAGAAAAAATAAGTTTTTTATATATTTTTTGGGGATATTTATTATAGCAAAAAGTAAAAAATAATGTTTTTTTTTTCTAAATTGTCGCTATTCTTTTGTTTATAGCGCAAAAAATAACTCTAACTCAAAACTGATAACCTGTAGAAATTTTTAACATCGCCTATGGAGATTTTTAAGGGTAAAAGTTTGTCGCCATTCCACGAGCGGGCACAGTTTTGAAGAGTGATATGTTGGGTATCCGTTTACTCAGGATAACATTATCTTTCACAATATAAAAAAAATTGGGCTAACTTTACTGTTGTCTTATTTTTAAATTCAAAAAAGTCTATTTTTTCTAAAAAAAAAAGTGTGCTTGTAAGACCGCTGCGCAAATATGGTGTGACAGAAAGTATTGCAACGACCGCCATTTTATTCTCTAGGGTGTTCGAAAAAAATATATATAATGTTTGGGGGTTCTAAGTAATTTTCTAGCAAAAAAAAATATTTTAACTTGTAAACAATAAGTGTAAAAAAGAGGCTCTATTATATATTTATACATTTATACTAGTGTGCGTAAATCAAAAAAATATTCACAATGCATTTTCCTGTGGATGCAAAATATGCAATAGGAAATTCCCTATTTGTGATATATAGCATTAAAGTCGCAATTTGTACACCATATAGTTGTATGTGCATAAAATAAGTGCATTAGTGCGCCAAGCAGTAGGTGGCGCAGGACTCATAGTTATATATGGCAGTGATGTAGAACACACAGTATATGTAAATTGTTACTAGCTAAATAGGAATGATTCTATTATGCATAATGTGTGTTTTTTTTAAGTTAGTCATTTAAATATATAATTTGTATTTGTACTGATAACATCAATAGTATGGAGTTAAAAATAAAAGTTAAATGTACACTCCTTTTGGATTGAATTGAACTGTAATAATGTATACAATTCTAAAGAAAAATGTAATAATAATTGTCTTGAGTATAAGTTTGATGAGTTGTTCCACTGTCCTGTCAGGTACCCAAGTTTGATGTTCTGTCTCACTGTCCTGTTATGATCCCATGTTTTATTGCCTGTCTTACTGTCATTCCCATGTGACTGGATGATAAGGGATAAAGGAGGCGCGTGACCTAACGCACGAATCAAGTAGATAAATAAAGTTTATTCTAAACAAATAAATGAATGCAACGAAAATTACTACGTGTTCATAAAAAACAGGTTACAATATTCTCATTTGGTAAAATAGTGGAAATTTAAAAAAAAAAAACATGCAAGAGTATAGGCTGAATCAATGGCTAATGCAGTTCGAGGGGATTCCTCTTCATCAGAGCCTTGAAGACAGAAAATGGTCTGTATCATGTGGTGGGTTTATATAGAGAGCAATGACTGTGTGGGAGATGTGTCACATGACAGATGGTGGATTTTCCTCTGTTCTAGTGGTGTTCCCATCCACATCACAACGCTCTCGGTTCCGTACGGTATGTATGGTAATTGTAGTTCATTAGTTGATACAGATAATTTTCTGTCTTCCAAGGCTCTGAGGAAAAGGAATCCCCTCGAAACACGTTAGCCATTGATGCAGCCTATACCCTTGCATGTTTTTTTTATAATTTCCACTATTTTATCAAATGAGAATATTGTAAACTGATTTTATGAACACGTAGTAATTTTTGTTGTATTCATTTATTTGTTTAGAATAAACTTTATTTATCTACTTCATGCATCATGTGTTAGGTCACACGCCTCCTTTCTCCCTTAGAACCCAGCTTTTCCAGACTTCCCCCAGTCAGCTCAGGCAGCGGGACACGCATATTCTCTTCATATAATATATTATATCATTTGAAAATACTACCATTTTACTACCAATACTACCATTTTGTACTAAAACCGCCAGCACGAGCTCAGGAGAATATCTTTTCTGTCTACACCTATACTTATTCCCATGTGGCTTTCAGAGCTTTACTTTGGTTTCAGAAATCAGAAACTTCCTGCATTGCTACTCACCTCATAGACACCTAAGGTGCACATATGCGACTTCACCATTTCTCACCATAAATTATGGTCACATTTGGCACAATTTATGCCTTTTTTGCAACATTTTCCCACATTGTGATTTCTCACTCTGCTCCATCGATAGTTTATCAGGCCCACTGTGTTTTGCCCATAGTTACCTGTTCAATTGTAAGTTTGATCAATATATAGGAAAAAGAGACCATTTTTTTTTCAAATGCTTTTAAAATAGGACCAATTACATTGATAAAAGGAAAGAATATATGTAAATGATGACTGACTATGATTGTTTTGAAGGCTAAAGTAGGTAGTCTCATTCTGCCAGCTTTACAGATACAGCTCCAATGTTTCACAAATTAACTAACCACTTGATGTACTTTTGTACATTATATATTTTAGGTATTGTAGTTTAACCTAAAGTATTATGACTTTTCAGGATAGATAGGGCTTTGTTAAAAAGTACAAAATGTACCGTAATTTCTCTGTCACTTTGTATATTTTCCCCAAAATATAATTACCAAAGTCTACTGAATTAAATGATTTCACATTAGTTTGAGCTTACCATTTTACAACTTATTGAAAATTCAAAGAAATCTTTACAGGGGGAAGTCTGAATCTGGTTAGAGGAGACCTGATTCAGACCTCCTATGCAGTTATGCAGAATTTAAAAACTGATCTCTTTCTTGTTGCAATCAGCCAGCAATAGATCACTATAGCAGTGATCTACTGCTGTAGGGAGAGGCAGAACACAGCTGCAATAGCTCTGCCTGGACCTCTATATAGACAGGAAGTACCGTGATGTCACTCGTGACATTACTATACTCCGGATGTAAACACAACAAAAAAGTGTTGACCAGGCACCGTTTTTAAAACACCACTGGGACATATAGTCACTATGTCAGTGTCATTTTTTTAACAGCTGTTGGCCACTCAAAGTATTTAAGAGATCATAGAGAAGGAAAAGATGACAGCATGACACAGAACTCTAGGCACAGCTCTTTTTGTGCTTTTTTTTTTTCTTTATTAGGATCCTTCTAATGTCTGCTGAGCTATTCTGATATGTATAACGGAGTAACATTTCCAGCTTCGTACTGCATTAGAACAGTGTCTGTGAATAACACCATTTCCAGTGTTGTGCCTCTGCCCCCCTCACTCTGCTGTGCCATTCACAAAGCACAGCACAAACATCATCACTGTGATTTGTGAATGGTTAAGCTTCAGTCCAGAACTGCTGTTATTGATAGACAACATTCCAACCAATGCAACAGGGAGGCAGAAGTGTGGTTCTTTGCTGTACATATAACAAATTCTCAGAGCTTATAGAGTTCCTAACGTTTGTAAAGTGCTGCGCAAAATGTTGGCGCTATATAAATGCTGTATAATAATAATATAATAGTAAAAAAAAAAAATATGGGTAATGTATTCCACCAGTCCTATCAGTTTCTTTGCTGAATGTACCCACAAGAGTCCATAGGTGACCAGCTAAGGCAAAAATAAAATAAAATGTACATGAAAACTACAAATGCCATTGGTGCCACTTGTACACTGCTGCCCTAGACCAGCGTTTTTCAACTCTAGTCCTCAAGGTGCCCCAACAGGTCATGTTTTCAGGATTTCCCTCAGATGAAACAGCTGTGGTAATTTACTAAGGCAGTGAAACTGATCAAATCACCTGTGCAAAATAATGGAAAGCCTGAAAACATGACCTGCTGGGGTGCCTGGAGGACTGGAGTTGAGAAACACTGCGCTAGACACAGGTCCACAGATGTGTTGTGGTAAATGTGGCCTTGGTAAAACCACAAAATACAGCTGAACATTTTACATACTTTATTTCAAAAGGGATAAAAAAACATATTTATGATTAACTTTGTGCTAGTAGCCTGCCTTAATTGTTTCATTTTTGGTAACCGGTAATGTGAAATTTCCCATCCAGAACAATGAAATAGCTCTTTTTAAGCATTTGTGTTTCAGCAGAATAAAACTGAATTTACTCCATTAATCAGCATCAATTTGGTTTGAGAAAAGAATAATACTGCTCTGAAACATTACTATTTAATAGAGCGAATAGTATATATATTTTTTTATTACTGCTATATTTCTTTATTGTCAAATTACAAAGTATACAAAGGTATATAGAAACTTTGTAGTTTGTAAAGCATTTGGCAAGAAAGAAACTGAATGGAGTAACAAAGAGGTAAGGCGGTACTTAACCACTTAAGCCCCGGACCATTTCGCTGGCCAAAGACCAGAGCACTTTTTGCAATTCCACACTGCGTCGCTTTAACTGACAATTGCACGGTCGTGCGACGTGGCTCCCAAACAAAATTGACATCCTTTTTTTCCCACAAATAGAGCTTTCTTTTGGTGGTATTTGATCACCTCTGCTTTATTTTATTTTTTTTGCGCTATAAACAAAAAAATAGCGTAAATTTTGAAAAAAACACATTATTTTTTACTTTTTGCTATAATAAATATCCCCAAAAAATCCTCAGTTTAGGCCGATACGTATTCTTCTACATATTTTTGGTAAAAAAATCATCGCAATAATCGTTTATTGATTGGTCTGCGCAAAAGTTATAGCATTTACAAAATAGGGGATAGTTTTATGGCATTTTTATTAATTATTTTTTTTATTAGTAATGGTGGCGATCAGCGATTTTTTTTATTGTGACTGCGACATTATGGCGCGATTTTGGGACCATTCACATTTATACAGCGATCAGTGCAATTAAAAATGCACTGATTACTGTGTAAATGTAACTGTCAGTGAAGGGGTTAACCACTAGGTGGCGATGTAGGGGTTAAGTGTGTCCTAGGGAGTGATTCTAACTGTGGGGGGGAGGGGCTGTGTGTGACACAACACTGATCACCGCTCCCGATCACAGGGAGCTGTGATCAGTGACAGTGTCACTAGGCAGAACGGGGAAATGCTTGTTTACATTAGCATTTCCCCGTTCTTTAGGCGGTGTATGCTGATTGGGAACATCCTGACAGGACTTTTGTTCCTCCTAAGAGGTTTTCCCTTTTATATCCCATGGATGAAAAGTTTGTTATAAAATGGAGCATGCCAGTCGTAGATGCAGCAGTCTCTTCCTTAAACAAGAACTTAACTTGTCCGGTAGATAACGCACAGGGCTTGAAAGACATTGTTGACAAGAAATCGCGAGCGCCCCCTCCTGATGCTGGGACTGTGACATCATATCGGGGCGGGGTCACCATGTGACATGAGACGGTGGCCCCGCCCCTTGTCCCTATATAAGTCACAATACCGCGTGTCTCTGCCATTCCGGCCAGAGAGAGCGACGAGTCAACATCGGAAGAAGAAGACGACGACGCAGAAGGCGCAGCAGGCGGCGGCGACAGCGGCAAGAAGAACAGAAGAGCGGACCCCCGAAGGCGGAACAAGACCCCCAGACGATGACGGCGGCGACGAAGAAGAAAGCCGGGCTCCTACACTCGTGAAAGAGCTAGGTAAAAGAGCAAAAGAGAGCGGAGGAGTCCAGCGAGAAGACCCCCGGAGCTGTGCAATAAAATATTTTAAAAAATTGTGTTTTTATTTTTATTTACACTTTTACACCTTAGGTGAATGGGTAGGGGTACATCATACCCCATACTCATTCACATAGGGTGGGGAGCCAGTATCTGGGGGCCCCCTTACTAAAGGGGGCTCCCGGATTCCGATAAGCCCCCCGCCCGCAGACCCCGACAACCAATGCCCAGGGTTGTCAGGAAGAGGCCCTTGTCCTCATCAACATGGCCCCATGTTGAGGGCACGCGGCCTGGTACGGCTCAGGAGGGGGGGCGCTCGCTCGTCCCCACCCCCTTTCCTGACCAGCCGGGCTGCGTGCTCGGATAAGGGTCTGAGATGGATTTGGGGGGGACCATTTTTTCGGCATAGGGATTCCCCTTTAAATCCATACCAGGTGACGTGGCTAGCGCGGCGGCATTCACTGCCTTCGCTAGTCCCGTCTACCTTGAGTCACGTTCTAAATGAACGGACTTTCCGATCGTGTGTGGGCAAGTCCGTTCATTTCAAAAGTCCCGCGGACTTTTTCCTGCGGATTGTCTGCCGGAAAAGTCCGGGCGTGTGTGGGAAAGTCCGGCGGACCTCCACCGGAAAGTCCGGGCGTGTGTACGCCGCATAAGATAGATATTCCCAGAGCGCTATGTTTTGCTGTGGATGCTTTAAAGGATTCAATACAGCAGGTTTCTCATCTGGCTCTCTTGTCTGTACATATGCGCAGACTTTTATGGCTTAAGAACTGGTCAGCCGAGCTTCCTTGTAAAAGTTATTGACAGGTTTCCTGTTTCATGGAGAACATTTATTCGGTGATCACTTGGACAAATATATACAAAAGATTTCCGGAGGGAAGAGTTCTCTACTTCCTGTGAAGAAAAGCACCAGACGTCCCTCGTTTTTAAAAACCCAGGGACTGCTTCCTCAAATGTCTCAGCGTCAGGACAGTTCCACTGCTAACAGGGCGCTAGGGCCAAGGGCAAGGCCAGGGCCAGAAAAGTCCCTAGGTCCAAAATTCTTCTAAACCCTTGAATTAAGTAAGTTCTGAAAGCAACATTTTTTTGCTTTCAGAACTTACTTAATTCTTGAAATAGATTCAACAAGGTGTTGGAAACATTCCTCAGAGATTTTGGTCCATATTGACATGATAGCATCACGCAGTTACTGCAGATTTGTCGGCTGCACATCCATGATGCAAATCTCCATTCCACCACATCCCAAAGGTGCTCTATTGGATTGATATCTGGTGATTGTGAAGGCCATTGGAGTACAGTGAACTTATTGTCATGTTCAAGAAACCAGTTTGAGAAGATTTGTACTTGGTGACATGGTGCATTATCCTGTTGGAAGGAGCCATCAGCAGATGGGTACACTGTGGTCATAAAGGGATGGACATGGTCAGCAACAATACTCAGAGGAGGAGTTGTCTCAAATTTATTTGACCTGTGAGGAGGAGGAGTTTGTCTCAAAGTTATTTGGTGTATCTGCCGACAGGCTAAGTCCTGTAACAAGCGCGTTTGATTGTTTTTTAAGTAAAGCAATCAACACCGTCTGGTAAGAGGCCAGCTTTAATTTTTGCTATCACTTTTTGGGTGAAAGAAGAAATGCTATGTGGTGAAGGGACTCACATCTCATAGGATAAGAATGATATCGACATTCAACTTATATAATTCTTCATGAACTTTATTGCTGTTTTTGGCTGTATATTCTTCTAAAAACATTTTTATTTATATATATATTTTTTTGGTGACATATATATGGGACTCTACTAAGGAGGAGTTTTTTTATTAATTACACTGAAGGATTGATATCCTTTGCGGGAGCACGCATCACCGGTTTATATATGTTTGTTGGCTGTATGTGAACGCATATGGTGGCACTCAATATTTGTGATACACAATTTATAGTAATATTTTCTATATATATTTTTTTATGGCACAGTAGATGGTCAAATAATTATTGATTATATTCTCATGGGTTTTTGAGTGGGGACACCTACACTAAATAGAGGCACGCACTACTCCTATTGAGAGGTCGATTAAACCAGAATTTATTATTATTCAATTATATTTAGATATATTAGTTGTCTTAGATCCAGTAGCACAGCTCCCCGGGTGTTCACAAAGGTCCTAGCACCAGTACTGGGTCTTTTAAGGGCCCAAGGGATTCTTGTGCTCGGGGTATCTGGATGACCTCCTGCTCAGAGATCACTCAGTACAGGCTCAAGAACAGAGCATAATATACACGACTCTGTATGAGTCTTCTAGGGAGGATGGTATCCTCCTTTGAGGCAGTGCCCTATGCCCAGTTCTATTCCAGGCTCTTACAACAAGACATCTTGTTGGCTTGGAACAGAGGAAGAAGATCCCTGGATTATCCAATGTGCTTATCTCCTCAGGCATGCTTAAGCCTAAACTGGTGGTTGCATGATCAGAACCTGCGAAAGGGAAAATCCTTTCTCCCGGTAACTTGGAGAGTACTGACTACAGATGCCAGTGTCTCAGGCTGGGGAGCGACCCTAGATGTACTCACAGCTCAGGGGAAATGGTCAGGGACAGAGCAGACCCTGCCCATCAATGTCCTAGAACTACAGGCAGTACGTCTGGCCCTATGGTCCTGGATGGTGGAGCTTCAGGACTGCCCCATCAGGGTTCAGTCCGACAATGCCACGGCAGTGGCCTATATAAACCACCAAGGCGGTACCAGGAGTCGTTCAGCTCTGAAGGAGGTGAACTACATACAAGCCTGGGCAGAGGAACATGTGCCAATTATATTGGCAGTCTATATGCTGGGAGTAGAGAACTGGAAGGCAGATTATCTCAGCCGCCAGCAGATCTGCCCGGGGGAATGGTCCCTACACCCAGAGGTGTTTCAGGAAATTTGCCAACGTTGGGGGTGGCCAGAGGTCAACCTACTGGCATCCAGGTTCAACAACAAGCTACAGCAATTTGTGTCTCGAACAAGAGATCCTCTGGCAATTGGAGCATATGTTGTGATAGTTCCATGGAGCCAAGACTCCCTGCTTTATGCTTTCCCTCTGATCCCTCTCCTTCCACATTTGTTATGCAGGATTCGGAGAGAGGAGGTTCCAGTCATTCTGGTGGCACCAGCCTGGCCCAGAAGGCCCTGGTTCCCGGAGATTGTAAGACTGACAATAGATGGGCCATGGACACTTCTAGGTCGCCCCGATCTACTGTCTCAAGGTCCTTTATTCCACCCCAATTTACAGTCTCTAAATTTGACGACATGGCTATTGAAGCCAGGGTGTTAAAGGACCATGGCATCTCAGGACCAGTGGTGTCTACTCTAGTGAATGCTAGAAAAGCTGTGGAAGATTTATCATAAGGTCTGGAAGACTTATATTGCTTGGTGTGAAGCCAGAAAATGTCATCCTCGGAAATATGTGATTGGGAGAATTCTCTCTTTTCTACAGTCAGCTGTGGAAATCAAATTGGCTTTGAGTACAATCAGAGGTCAAGTTTTGGCCCTTCCAAAGGCCTTTAGCCTCCCATTCACAGATCCAAACCTTTATGCAAGGGGCAACTCGCTTGCTTCCCCCCCCCCCCCATTAGGTCACCCATGTGTCCTTGGGACTTGAACTTGGTGCTGTCTGTGTTACAGAAACAACCATTTGAACCTATTAAGGAAATTCTATTAGACTTGCTGTCATGCAAGCTAGCCTTCCTGATGGCTATTACCTTGGCTAGAAGGGTGTCGGAGTTGGAGGTCCTTTCATGCACTGAACCATACTTGGTACTTACCATACTTACCTGTAAAATCCTTTTCTTTGAGTATATCATGGGGCACAGAGATCCCTCCCCTCTTTTTTGAGGATTTAGTGCTTGCTACTAAACTAAAGTACTTCCTGTATGGGAGGGGTTATATAGGGGATCACTTCCTGTCTGAAGAGCTTTGGTCTGGTCCTGGATTCACTTGATGATGAAGTGTAACCCAGCAGGTAATGAATATTAGCCTGACTCTGTGTGCCATTATCGACTCAAAGAAAAGGATTTTACAAGTAAGTATGACGAAAAAAATCCTATTTTTTACCTCTCCCCAATATCCCCTGTTAATGAAGCTAGGGAGATTTATTTGCTGTTCTGTTATAGGGATGGCGCCTGAGGAGTTACATTGATATTCACAGGAGGGTTCCAACATTAGTATATTCTGTGATAAATACCAATAATTACCTAATATCTTATGTGTTAAGCATTCTTCTTAATTTTTGCTCTGAATTTAACTGGGTATGTCACGTAATTTACCCAAGAACTTTGCCCCAATTTGTAGCCACCAAGTTTTTTAACCTGGAGGTAAATATAGTAAAGCGGAAAATAGGCATAAAATGTGATTATATTCGCTTTTGGTCTGTCAAGGTGTATTTAATATTTTAAAAGACAGATGGTATACATCAAGACTTTACTAGAGCTTACAAATGACCTCACTTGAGTTCCATAGTTCCATCACCTCTTTAAGTTTTGGAATTGCAGCTTTAACAGCATGGCCGTCTTCTCGTCTTCAGAATATCAGTAACAGTGACATCTAGAACACAATCTAATGTCAACAGTACTTGCAGTACAAAGCAATATAGAACTTGTAAGCATATGTCAGGAAAAAAATAATTTTTATATATTTCCAGTATTATAATAATTTGTGAATAACTGTTTGATATAGATTTTATTTCTTTTTTTTTTTTTTTACTAAAATTCCAACTTCAGACAAATCTTTTTTTTTCTAGATTTGGTTGGAGTGGAAAATGGGTTAGTAGAGTTTCTCTGCAGTGGGGAAGCAAACAACATTTAATGCGTTTAATACATGCATAGGTGTCCAATATTTCCAAAAATAAAATAAAACAGTGTCCAATCTTTCCACCACTGTAAACGTGACCTGCAAAAATTCTCCTTTGTGATCACTGCATATCACTCGTGTCCACCAGGTAACTGCCCATGTGTGCAATATATGCCCTCACCACTGGTTACTGACCCATGTATTATACAAGTCAATTAACAGCAACAGTTTTGCACAGAGCGGCCCCAAACCTCCTCTGCTTGGGTCCCCCACCAGCACTCTTCTCCATTTCTAGGTGTGCCCACATAGCAAGCTCCTTCCTATGGGGGCCCTCCTATGGGCTCGTTCCAAAGCCACTCTGCCTGCGCTCATAGACACAGATAGCGTGGGTTTGGCTCTGCTTCCTGCTCTGTACTCACAGAATTTGATAGACAGCAGCAGGAACAAATGTCTCCCACTGCTGCCTCTGTGAGCAGAACTAGAGAGAACTACAGACGGGCACAGTGCTGGATCGAGGTTGAGCTCAGGGACATTTTTGCCTCAATGCAGGGAATGCATTAAAGTGGATGTAAACCTGATTCATTAAATTTGAGCTGGGCACATATATCTGTAGTGTTTTCTTATCTCTCTTTAAAGCACTATGTTCCGTAGCTGTCTCTTGCTCCGTAGCTCTGTTATCAGCCTGATAACTTCTCACACGTTCTCCGAGACAGGAGATAGAAGTGTGTGTCGGGGAGGTTGCTATAAATAGATTAGCAGTCAGCTTGCCGTCTTAGAGCAGAGCTCTGCACATTCCTTTCTTCCTTTGCCTATGAGATAGGGGGCGTGTGCTTTTCCTCCAATCAGCTGTCTTGGCTGTATGCCAAAAATCCACTCCCAGTGCTAACCAGGAAGAGAAAAATTTAACACGAAGAGCTTTCTGAAGGATACACAGATGAAGACAGCATATATATATATGTACAACTTATATAGGGAGATTTGTTTCATCTCTGTGTATCATCTGAGGATGTTCACTTCACTGGGTATATGTGAGGGTTTATATTCACTTTAAGGTAAAAAAAATGTTCTGCATTTACAACCACTTTAAGTCAAGAAGGGCTTTTCTGATACACGCACACTCTGTTTGTGCACTTTATGCTGACTGACCCAATACTAAAAAATATTCCCTCTAGCTAAACTTATTGCTGAAAATTAACCTATAAAAAAGTAATTTAAGAAGAAATAGACTGTTCCTGTAGTGGATCCTTCCATTTGAGTTCACAATAAACACTTTATGGTTCCTAGTTCAAATGCCCCCTGTTGCGAACTGGACAAGACATATAAATAGAGCCCATGATCCTGTATTTGAAGACACTCTAGAGAATGTAGTTCACCAAGTATCTAGATTGTCCCCTATCTCATATGCTCAGGATATTGTGGTTAAAATCTTGGTCTACTGAACCTCGCTCTCCCCAGAAATCAATATCCAGGCTTAACCTCCTTTTGTCGCAAACTATGGACTCCCAAGTCCACCAGGCTTGCCCAGAAGCTCCCCTTACAATAAAGGGGCAGGGGGACAGCTGTTGGCATTTTTGCCAGTCTGAATCCAAGAGGTCCTGGACCTCTTTTATGTCAAAGGGGTACAAAATGGCATTTCTATCTCTACCCCACCTTGCTTTTTGCCTATCAATCTGCCAGCTTCAGACCAAAAAAAGGCAGATTTGATGACCGCCATGCACTTTAGGCAGAAGGAATGGTTGTACCAGTTCCTTCAGAAGAACAATTTTAAGTTTCAAACTCATTCACAGTTCCAAAACTAAATGGAGGAATATATATATATATATATATATATATATATATATATATATATATGTATATATATATATATATATATATATATATATATATATTTCTTTTCTTTTTTTATCATAATTTCAAATGGAATAAACAAGATCTGTCATTGCTTCTCTTAGACAAGCATAATTTTTTGCACCAGTGGATATACAAGATGCTTACCTACACATTTCCATCTTTTCACATAAGCGCTTTCTGAGCTTTTCTGTGGGAGACCAACACTTCCAATATGTAGCACTACACTCTCCTCTGTACCCCAAGTGTTCATAAAAAGTGCGAACCCAGGACATTCATGTCACAAGTTATCTGGATGACCTTCTACTAAGGACTTCTTAGCCCCAACCTTATCTACCAATGTCCAAAGGAAGATTCTGTTCCTTGACACCTTTGACTAGATAATCAATTTTCCACCTTTGACTGGATAATCAACTATCCAAAGTCTGCTCTCCAGCCCTCACACTGAGTGGAGTACCTTGGTATTATCTTGGACACAGCCCAAGGCATAATCTTTCTTTCACAGTAGAAACTTGCTTCCTTAAAGTCCTACACAAGGACCCTCAGATTAAAACTGCACCCTTCAGTTTGCTTCTGCATGAGAGTTCTGGGCTTGATGGTCCTTTGAGGTAGTCCCCTTTGCCCAGTTTAACTCCAAGTTTCAATCCAACATACTCATGATATGGAACAAGCAAGCCCTATCTTTGTGTCACCTAATGCTTCTGTCCAGTCAGAAGAAGCTCTCACTGACATGGTGGAACTGAAAGCCACCAGATTGTCTCTGGCCACAACACTGGCCCTTCCTTCTGCAAGGTCACCCAGTCAGGGTTCAGTTTGACAATGCCACAGCAAAAGCCTACATAAACCATTAAGGGGGCACCAGAAGTCGAACAGCCCTAAAAGAAACAAGTCTGATACTCTTCTGGTCAGAGACTTAAATTACATTTCTCTCAACTATCCACATCATAAGAGTGGACAAATGGCAGGCAGATTTCCTAAGCCATCAATGACTAGACCCAGAAGAGTGGTCTTTGCACCCAGAGATTTTTCAAAATGTATTTTACAAATGGGGAAACTAAATGTTGACCTTTAACCTCCAGGTTTAGCAACAAGCTGAACAGATTTATGTCCAAGACCAGGGAGCCTTCGCTGTTGATGCTCTGATGATTCCTTGGACTCAATTCAAATGGATTTATGCCTTCCCTCCGAAGAAGACCCTCCCTCAACTGAAGACCCTCCCTCAACTTCTACACAAGATAGAGGAGGAAAGGGGTAATTCTCATATCAGCAAACGGACCTATAAGAATGTGGTTCAGAGACTTCACCAGACTACTGGTAGATGAGCCTTGATTAGACAGACTGGTCCAAGGCCCCCTATTCTATCCTGCTTCTCAGTCGCTGTCTTTAATGGCATGTTCTAGGATAGGGGTATTTCTGACTTTGTTATTCCCACCTTCTCAGAGCAATAAAATTGCACTCCTGCAAGATTTTACACTGTATATGAAAGCTTTATTTGCCCAGTACAAGGACAGAAGTCCTAGGGAATACTCTGTTTCTTGAATTTTGGCCTTTTCTTTATCATACATCTTGGGACACAGAGTTAGGCTAATATTCATTACCTACTGGGTTATACGCCATCTCTAGTTGAATGTACACTAGTAGACTAAATCTTAGGAAGTGATCCCCTATATAACCCCTCCCATACAGGAAGCACTTCAGTTTTTTACCAGTGTCTGCAAGGTGGATGGGCAAGTTTTTTGAGCTCTCTGAGCTCCAGGTCTTTAGTCCCACAAATGGTTCCTAAATGAATCAAGGGATTGACCAATCGGATCCATTTGACACAGGCTTGTATGCATAGAAAAATGGTACCCGAGCCTTGCAAAGAAGATAAGGATCCTGCGTAGGTTTTCCCTGTAATGCGACCTCCGGGTGCTGGACCCTGCGTAGTGGAATCCTGGACACCATAGATCTAAGGCATTCCTGCAGGATGCTGTACAGGTCCAAGGGAGTGGACCCTAAAACATGAAAAAGGTACCCAGGATCCTTGAAGTTCCTTAAGTGACAGGAACCTGCCGTGATGGGTGAAGATTGGCCTCTTAATTTCTAAGGCTGCCCTGCGCCTGGACGGGTAAGTGAAGCCCCCTTATTTACTTATTGTGGGGTGCCCCAATGATTGTAACAATCAGTCAAGCTAGGTAGAGGCTGGACACCTGTGTGTGGTGACCACAGAGGGGGAGTTTTGGGCTGGCTGTGGGTGTTTGCAAAGAGTACCTTTCTTTTTCTCTGGCTGTTTTTATCTTAAATGGATGGTCCACGAACGATGGGCGATATTGTGCTTCTTGGTTCACATGGCGCATGTGCGTTTGCCAAAGTGCTCAGGATTTTGCGGTTGTTTGGCGGCCATGGCCCACGCGGTTTCCCCACAGGTGTTGTGCGCACTCAGAGCTGTAGCCTAATCTGGGCACACGAAGATTTGCGTCATATGCCAATACACCCACGCCAGTTTGCCGGGACCGCGCGCATGCACGGAATGTCCCGGCGCACAGCCAGCATATTTAAGCTGTGTATGCCAAGAATGCAGTGCTTCCAGAGGGCAGCTGTGGGACACAGAGCAGGCTCTGAACCAGGTATTTTCAGTGGTTAATTTCTCCTTACCCAGGTCATGTGAGTCACCAGGTGTTGTTCGGCAGGCTAAGGTGCTTAGCAGGATTATTGCATAGGGGCTTGGTGTCCTATTAAGGGGTCTCCCTTCTGGGGTATGTAAATACTAAACCCAAGTACTCCCTTTTTGTGGCTTTCAATGTCTTCAAAAAAGAGGAGCGGGGTTAACACACAGGGAAAGGCACCTATGTCGTCAGTAGCTCCTGAGAAGCCTAGTCGTAACCCTAGTGCTGCCTGTTTCCCCTGAGAGACCAGAGGCTTCCGGGCAATTTGAGCCACTCCGTCTGTCTGGTATTGTGCTTAGAGTCAACGCTGCTGCTTCACTCTTTATCACCAAAGATGAACTGTCCTCGACACTAGCCGGGTTAGAACACAGAATTGCTGGCATGATTGCCTCCATCCCGCAGGGTGGAAAGAAGCGTGACAGATCCCCCTCCCCTGAGCCTCCTAATTTGGAGCAGGAATGGGTTGAGGATGGGGAAAAGCTAAATGCCAAGGATTCTGTGGAGGGCCTGGCAGATGAGTCTGCTTCTAAAAATCTGGGCCAAAAGATGTCCAGTTGGTGTCTGCCTCTCAGTCCACAATGGGGGTGGTAGTGACACAGCCCTAAATCCACAATGGCTCAAAAGTGATATGGTCCAGAAATATTTAGACAGAATAAAGGTGGATAAAGCACCTGGACCTGATGGCATCCACCCACGGATCCTAAAAGAATTGAGCTTTGTAATTTCAAAGCCATTGTATCTAATTTTTAGGGAATCATTAATGACAGGAATAGTACCACTGGATTGGCGCAGGGCGAACGTGGTGCCTATATTTAAAAAGGGAACAAAGTCTTTACCAAGTAACTATAGACCTGTTAGTTTAACTTCTATAGTTGGGAAGATACTGGAGAGATTATTAAAAGACCACATAGACGAGTTCTTGCAGGAAAAAAATATTTTAAGCAACAGACAGCATGGGTTCATGAAAGACAGAAGTTGTCAGACAAACCTCATTTCTTTTTATGAGGTGGTAAGTAAAACCTTGGACAGAGGCGTGGCTGTGGACGTGGTATACTTGGATTTTGCAAAAGCGTTCGATACAGTTCCCCACACAAGGCTCATGTGTAAGGTAAGGTCTACAGGTTTGGAAATATCGGTTTGTAAATGGATAGAAAACTGGCTAAAAGACAGAATTCAGAGAGTCGTGGTTAATGATTCTTACTCTGAATGGGCTAAGGTTATCAGTGGTGTACCCCAAGGTTCAGTGCTGGGACCCTTACTTTTTAATATCTTTATAAATGATATTGGGTCTGGGATCAAAAGTAACATTTCTGTCTTTGCAGATGACACCAAGCTATGCAGTGGAATAACGTCCTTACAGGAGGTCTCCAATTTACAAGCTGACCTCAATGCTCTGTCAAATTGGGCGACTATGTGGCAGATGAGGTTTAATGTTGATAAATGTAAAGTTATGCACTTGGGGGCTAAGAATATGCATGCATCATACATGCTAGGGGGAGTACAACTGGGGGAATCCGTAGTGGAGAAGGATCTGGGGGTTTTGGTAGATCATAAACTCAATAATAGCATGCAATGCCAAGCTGCGGTTTCCAAAGCGAGCAAAGTCCTTTCTTGTATTAAGAGAGGTATGGACTCCAGAGAGAGAGATATCATTTTGCCCCTGTTCAAATCATTAGTAAGACCTCATCTGGAATATGCAGTTCAGTTTTGGGCACCAGTTCTCAAAAAGGATATTGGGGAACTGGAGAAAGTGCAGAGAAGGGCAACCAAACTGATAAGAGGCATGGAGGAGCTCAGCTATGAGGAAAGATTAGAGGAACTGAATTTATTCACCCTTGATAAGAGGAGATTAAGGGGGGATATGATCAACATGTATAAATATATAAGGGGTCCATATAGTGAACTTGGTGTTGAGTTATTCACTTTACGGTCAACAAAGAGGACAAGGGGGCACTCTTTACGTCTAGAGGAGAAGAGATTTCATCTCCAAATAAGGAAAGGTTTCTTCACAGTAAGAGCTGTGAAAATGTGGAATAGACTCCCTGCAGATGTGGTTCTAGCCAGCTCAGTAGATTGCTTTAAGAAAGGCCTGGATACCTTCCTAAATGTACATAATATAACTGGGTACTGACATTTATAGGTAAAGTTGATCCAGGGAAAATCCGATTGCCTCTCGGGGGATCAGGAAGGAATTTTTTTCCCCTGCTTTAGCAAATTGGAGAATGCTCTGCTGGGGTTTTTTTTGCCTTCCTCTGGATCAACTGTGGGTATAGAATGGGGTATATGGGATTGTATGATATATATATATATATATATATATATATATATATATATATATATGTATATATATATTTTTTTTTGTTTAATTTGTGGTTGAACTGGATGGACTTGTGTCTTTTTTCAACCTAACTAACTATGTAACTAACTATGTAACAGAGGCTTTTGATCCAGACTCTTACCGGGATGGTTCGTTCTGCCTTTAAGTTGCCTCCTGCAGAGGTTTCTGAGCTCCCTGGTCCTCTTTGGGGTCCATGAGGCCTCAAGCCGCACAGGCTTTCCCCTTGCACCTACTGTTGGAACAGGTGGTGTATGCTGATTGGTAACATCCTGACAGGATTTTAGTTCCTCCTAAGAGGTTTTCCCTTTTATATCCCATGGAGGAACAGTTTGTTAAGTAGTGGAGCAGGCCAACCCTAAATGCGGCAGTCTCTTCCTTAAACAAGAACTTAACTTGTCCAGTGGATAACGCACAGGGCTTGAAGGACCCTGTTGATAAGAAACTGGAGTTATTATTAAAGGCTTCCTTTTCTTTGGCCAGCTCAGCTATTTAGCCAGCTGTCGCAACAATTGGAGTCTACCAGTCCTTAAAGGATCAGGTCAGAAGGCCAGACAGGCCTAACCAAGAGGATGATCCTGCTGAGAACAGAGATTTACCATACCACTGCAGTGGCATATGTAAACCACCAGGGCGGTAACAGGAGTCGTTCAGCTCTGAAGGAGGTGAACCACATACTAGCCTGGGCAGAGGGCCCAGGGCACAGTTCTATTGGCAGTCCATATCCTGGGAGTAGAGAACTGGAATGCAGATTATCTCAGCCGCCAGCAGATCTGCACGGGGGAATGGTCCCTGCACTCAAGGGTTCATCACGGGACACAGAGGTCCCTCCCCTCTTTTTTGAGGATTCTACAAAACTGAAGTGCTTCCTGTATGGGAGGGGTTATATAGGGATCACTTCCTGTCTAAGGCTTTGTCTACCAGTGTCCATTCACCTAGAGATGGCGTATAACCCAGTAGGTAATGAATATAAAAAAAAACTAGACTTTACAATCACTTTAAGGTGGTCTCTTCTTTTTGCCTCAGTAAGGACATTGTTTTTCTTCCCTTTGTCAAAGAAATGTCCTTGCCCGGATATGATCTGGCCTTTCACGATCTACCTGGTTCCAAACCCACTGGTCGCAAGACTGACTTTCTTTGTTCTGCCTGTAGGCGCTCATAGAGGACAGGCAGCTTGCCACTCCACCATTCCCTGGTGTATCAAGCAACTTATCTCCAGGGCATACACGCTTGGGGATGGAGTTACTCCTTTCCCTATGAGAGCCCTTGCTACCAGGGCTGTTGATGTCTCTTGGGCTTTTGAACATCAAACATCTGCTTCCCAGATTTGCAAGGCTGCCACCTGGTCCTCTGTTTATACATTCTCCAAGTGTTTTGTTCAGGTTCTTCAACCCTTGTTTTTCTTATTGGCCTGTTGGCAGTTTTGTTGTATTGCCCACACCTCACTTTTTTGCTTCAATACTGTACAATTAAACTAATAGGAATTTTGACCTATCTGTAAATTCATTATCTTGGAGTAGAGTACAGTGCACAGCCCTCTCTGTGTCTTGATTAGTCCTTATTGCTTGGGAAAAAACTGGAGTCTCACTGAGTGGAAAGGGTTATATGGGTGCACTTTAGGGGAGGCCGTAGCAAGTAGCAAATCGCTTGAAGGTAGCCTGCATATAACATATGCCCTATGAATACAGGTCTTATTTACAGGTAAGTCAAATTCCCAGGCCACGTATTTAGATGACCCTGCTTTAAAGCAGGTTTGGCCACGTTTAGTTGCATTTAGAGTTTCTTATTTAATTGTGTAGTATTCCATTTTCTCTAAGCACATCTAAGCAGACTGCACCTAAATGCAGATAAAAACAGTGTAAATTGTATGTTTTTGCTTTTATAAGGCCCCATGCACACGAGACGCTGTTAAACGCACGTTCAGAGGCAGTTGGACACTTTTTTCAACTGCCCCTGAACGCATGCAATGTTATCCTATGTGTCCATGTACACAGTCTAGTTTTTTCCCATTTTTATGCAGTTGTGTTTAACCTCGTTTTTCCAGAACCAAAAAAATGGGTTCAGACACTTTGCTTTTTCACGTTTCAGACGCAAAACGCGTTTGCGTTTATAAGCGTCTTTAAAGGAACCCAATTTTTTGGACCAGAAAACTCAGAAATATGCCATATAAACCATAGAAAATACAAAAAAAAATTGGTTTAAAATGTCGTAATTACTTTAGATAGTTCATAGAGCATATATACTCACTGATGCAATGCCATAAAAAAACTCTATTTTTTTAGGTGGCTTAGACAATGAGGAATGCCTCCACTTCTTTGCCCCAACCCTTTATCCAATTTCTAATCTAATCAGTGACTCCGCCTAGTCTGACCAACGCATAGCAATGTCTTTTTTTCACAAAGAAAAACCTGCATACCAATGTCTAGTCAGCCCCAACCCCCCACCATGTTTGTGAAATATCCAACAGACATTCGCTGTGCCATCAACGGACGGGTCCAATATCGACAAGCTCTGACTCTGGACCTCACGCAATTTGCGACGACATTGCTGCCTCATCAAGAGCAACATCAGGAGCATTTCCTGACATGTATTCAATATGGGATCCATTTCCAAAAAAAAAACGCAGAAAGAGAGGCAAGTGTACAATTGCTCTCTCTGCTGCTGCTGCTCAATCTGATCAAAATGGCAGAAATAGTTAATAATACATGCTTTCTGAGCTCGGGGAGGGTCTACATGATGATATCTTTACAACCGCTTATAGATACAAACGCTGTAAAACGCGGAATGAAAATGCGGCAAAACACACATTTTTAAACGCAGGTTTCTGCTTTTTAAAACATGCGTTCAGCCGAGTTTGCATCGGCGTCTCGTGTGCATGGGGCCTAAATGTCTCTGAATGCATATAAGTGCAGGTTTGACTGTGCCAGTGTGAATGAGGCATTAAAAGAGATGAATTACTAAGTCATCATTCTCATATTTATTTATTTTTATAATTTTTTTTTCATTTCCAGTTTTTACTGGTATTTGCTTGTCCAAATTACATACATAATAAAAACAACTAGGTAAAATATAAAAATAAACTCAGGAGTGCTAGTTGTATAAAACATGTAATTTAACCCTTATTGTCTGTACAGTTAAAGCCATGTTACATTTCTGCCACACAAGTAAACATTAGCTGTTGCTTTGTTTTATACCAAAAAAAAAAACTATTTCTAGAGGGGCAAAACAAAACTGTGCTCATACCATTAAAACAGGATTTGGATGATGCAAATGCTTGCACGAAGTCCAGTCCACCATTCTGAGAATTGATCTGTTTTAGTCGGCGACAGTGACATCACATTTATAAGGCAACGACCTTCAGCTGACAAAATGGCCACTGCTGCTTGGCCACCCAGTGCTGTTTGCTAGCCAGCTGGTAGGCAGTGGAATCCAATCACAAAATAGCTGCTGGTTTGGAGCGACAACCAAATGTATGCAGCTCTATGCTGGGCATTGAAACCTAGTGGCGTTTTTTTTTTTAATTCTACTTAACAGGATTAATGCTACCTGCTAGCCATATGATTCTTCATTAGAAAAATATTTCAAGCAGTATGTTGATGTAATCGGTATTTTTTAGATACTGGGAATGAAAGTTAGTGACACTTCCACATCTATACAAGAGTCAATTTAACTCCAAACTGTCTTCATGTTTACCAGAGATCCTTTTTACTTGTATCCATCCATTTCAATGGGCTTAAGATGAAGTTCATTAGTTGCTGGGGACACACCTTAGATGCTGCGCCCAGCAGTTCTCCCGTCCTAAATGCAGGATGCAGCTGATGCCATTGACTGGAATTCACACTTGACCTACTGTAATATCCTCGAAAAAAAGCTAAATTTCTCAAATATATATATATATATTTTCTTTTTTTAACATACTGTGGGGGCACCTTTGCTGCATACCATTCTCATATTTATTATTCTAATACATGAGTTTTTCCTTAAAGTGTAAGTTCACCTTTAGGACTAAAAATCTAATTCCTTCAGATATCATGCCTAACATAGATAACAATCTTCATATGCATAATCATTTTTTTTGGAAAATCTGCTTACCTCCCCCCTGTCCTGGATATTTCATTTTTAAATTAAATGTATTTTTTCTCAAAGCTGCTTTTCCTGTTTCCTGCTTCCTTCCCCCAATGTCATCTGGAACTGCAGTTCACTAAGCTAATAAGAAACTACAAGTCCCATGGATCATTGCATTCTCTGTGTGCTGGTCAAGTTTTTCATTCCAATCAGTTCAGCTTTCTCCACCCCCCACCTACCTGCATTATGTCCTCACTGCTGGGCCTGGCGGGAGGGAGAGCTTGAGGAGACCCACACATTCTTAAAGAGGTTGTAAACCCTGTAAGACAAAGGCATAATTAGCTGGTATGTATCGCATACTAGCTTATTATGAAATACTTTAGAATGAAGCTGTTCCAGCAGCGCCCGCACATCGCTGACACGGCTGACATTTTGCCCGGAGTTTCTTCCAGGTTCGCCGGCTCCCCCACTGTGATTGACCGGAGCAGCGATGACGTCACTCCTGTGTATGCGGGCGGGAGCCACCGTTCACGACACGGGGCTCGGAAGGAACAGCGCGCGTGGCCATTGCTTCAGAGTGCATGCACCAGTGATGTCACTGGCTGCATGCAATGTAAATATCTCTTAAACGGCGCACGTTCAGGAGATATTTTCACTACCTATAGGTAAGCCTTATTATAGGCTTACCTATAGGTAAATGTCAGCTGAAGAAGTTTACTTCCTCTTTAAGTCAATGTACTCCCAGCCAGCAAGGTCACTAGTCTCATACTGTATAATGAAAATATTAAAAATAAAGAGCTGCAAGAGATAAAAAACACTGCAAAAATTATTTCTTCTATCTTTCTCTTTATAGTTATCTCTCTCTTTCTTTCTCTCTCTTGGCACAATTCACTATAGCTAAAATATCACATGAAAAATAGCGGTAAAATAACATATGCCATACTTTTCAAAATGTATTACTGGTATTTATTCATTAAGAAAAAACGACTCTAAAATGCCACATACGCACTATTTCTAGTGGGATATTTTAACATTAGAATATGCAAAAAGGCAATAGCAGATGTTTCCTGCATGTCATCTGGATGGCCCTGCCCCTACTTTCTTTGACAGCGGGGACCTTGAGATGCACCAGCCATCTCTTCCTGGTATGAATTTTGGGGGAGCTTCATTCCTATTTTTATTTTTAATTTTTTTGGTGTTGGGTCCTCCACACAGTTTTTTTTTTTGTTTGTTTGTTTTGTTTTTTGTATTTAAATGTCAATGCTGCTTTGTTTACATTCTGCTGTCAGCCGTGAATTTCCAGCTGCAGCTGGGATGACAGCCGGTTGATGCTGACTACAATGGACAACCAACCATTATTTCTATGCATTCATTAAATAGTGCATGGCTAGATCATGACTTATTTACCAAATGTATTTAAATATATATTTTTTTCTTTCTAGTGAATTGATTCCCCGCTGACAGCAGAATGTAAATGAAAGATCATACATTAAAAAATGAAGAAAATAAATGGCATAGGCCCACCAACCATACCAGGCCACTTGGGTCTGGTATACATTTTTGTGGGGGGGGGGGGGGGTTGCACACCAAAAAAAAATTGCTTGAGGTACCCCTTTAAAATCCATACCAAACCCTTATCCAAGCATGCAGCCCAGCAGGCCAGGAAGGGGGGGGGGGGCAATTGTGCGGCTCACAGCTCCTGAACCATACCAGGCCACATGCCCTCTACATGGGGGTGTGCTTTTTTTGGGGGCCCTGGCAAAGCACCTTGTCCCCATGCTGATGAAGCCCTTGCCCAGTGGTTGTGGGGGTGTAGTCACTTATCAGGATCTGTAAATCCCCTTTAACATAGTACCCCTACTCATTCACCAAAGAATGTAAATAAAAAGCTGACAGTTTTTGACAACCCGCCCCCCCCCCCCCCCCCCCCCAACACATGAAAAAAAAAGTAATGCCACCTGTTGAGGCCTCTGAACCTACTACTTAACTTCAGCAAAGGCTCATGGATCTCTGAGTGAGGTTATTGGCCATATGTGGACATAACCATACTTGATCAATGACGTGACTGGGATCCCAGTGATGTCATTAACCAAGTATGGTCATGTCCATATATGGTCAATAACATCACTCGGAGCCCCCCTCCGATTTGTGGGTGTTAAATGGTGAGTTAAGATTCCTCAAAAGGTAGCGGATGTTGTTTTTGCTGGTTAGAGAGCTATGTTGGGGATATATATTAGTTTTAGACAAGCGTGAAAATGATGTAAATTAAGAATGCTTTCAGAAATAGAAGTGTTAATGGTTAAGTTTTATCAATTAACAAAATGGAAATTAAATGAACAGAAGAGAAATCCAAATCAAATCAAATTAATATTTGGTGTGACTGTCTTTTGCCTTAAAAACAGCATCAATTCTTTTAAATATACTTGCACATGGTTTTTAAAGGAACTCAGCAGGTAGGTTGTTCCAGACATCTTGGAGAACTAACCACAGATCCTCTGTGAAAGTAGGATGCCTCAAATCCTTCTGTCTCTTCATGCAATCCCAGAATTCTTGGAGAACTAACCACAGATCCTCTGTAAATGTAGGATGCCTCAAATCCTTCTGTCTCTTCATGTAATTCCAAACAGACTGGCTGATGTTGAGATCAGGGCTCTGTTGACCGAAGATAGTTCTTAATGACGTTGGCTGTATATTTGGGGTTATTGTCCTGCAGAATAAATTTGAGGTCGATCACACACTTCCCTGATGGTATGACATAATGGGTAAGTATCTGCCTGTACTTCTAAGCATTGATCCTGACCAAATCTCCAGCTCCAATTGCATTGAACCTCCACCTTGCTTCATTGTTGCCCAAAGACACTCATTATTGTACCTTCGGCGAACAAACAAATATTTCAAATTTTGACTCATCATTCCAGAACACCTGCTGAAATTTTTCTGCACCCCAGTTCCTATATTTTTGTGCATAATTGAGTCACTTAGCCTTGTTTTCACATCCTATGCACAAAAACATAGGAACTGGTTTGAAAAGTCACTTTGCAAAGTGAACATGCACAATTTATTTAGTAAGTCAGAGTCTGTGAGGTTAAATTACTGAAGGCAAATAGGCTCAGTTTGCAAGGGAATTTTCCCTTAGCTTAATGAAAAAGGGGAAAAAGGGGAAAAAGCCCTGCTGACTTCCATCATCCAATCACGTGAAACATAATTTACTTGTTTTATGTTTTGTTTTTTCTTGCACATCAAGGTGTAATTCATTGCAAAGTGAATTTACACCACATTCACTATGCTAAGGAAAATTCCCTTGCAAAGTGAACAGCCTATTTGCTTTCAGTAAATCAGTTCTAATGTACTTAACCACTTACAGACCAGAAGATTTTCCCCCTTAATGACCAGGCCATTTTGTGTGATACGGTACTGCATCGCTTTAACTGACCATTGAAAGGTCATGCAACGCTGTACCCAAACAAAATCGATGTCCTTTTTTTCTGACAAAAGACCGACAATTTCGAAAAAAAAAAAAAAAACTATTTTTTACTTTTTGCTATAATAAATATCAAAAAAAAAAATGTCTTCATCAGTTTAGGCCAATATGTATTCTTCTACATATTTTTGGTAAAAAAAATCGCAAAAAGCATATGTTGATTAGTTTACAAAATAGGGGATAGATTTATGGCTTTTTTACTAGTAATGGCGGCGATCTGCGATTTTTAGCGGGACTGCGACATTACGGCGGACAGATCGGACACTTTTGATACTTTTTTTGGGACCATTGACATTTATACAGCGATCAGTTCTATAAAAATGCAAAAGGGAAGGGGTTAACACTAGAGGGCGATCAAGGGGTTAAATGTGTTCCCTGGGAAGTGGTTCTAACTGTGGGGGGATGGGACTGACTGGAGGAGGAGAGAGATCACTGCTGCTAATCACTAGGAACAGCATATCTCTCTCCTCCCCTGTCAAAAAGGGGATCTGTCTGTTTACACTGACAGATCCCCATTCTGGCTCTCTTTCCCGTGGGACATTGTGGCCACCAGCCACGTGCAGCGGGCATGTGCTTTGGCTCTTAAAGGAGCTAACGTACACCTCCGGCGATTTGCAGGAATGAGCCAACCTGTAGCAGTATAATGGCGGCGGCTGGTCGGCAAGTGGTTAATGAGTTCAGTGTTATTTTCTATATTGTCTTGAGAATGTAGGAAGAATATACATGACTCGCTATATTAAGTCTTCATAAAAAATATTCAGCAGTGTTAAAGGATTTAACTAGCTTATTAGTAGATTTATATAACTTACATTTTTGACAGTAAAGTAGAACTATAGGAAAAACTTTTTTTTTTCATTTTGGATAGAGTAAGGGACGGTTATAACAACTGTAAGGTTTATTTTTGCCATCTTTGTCCCATTGGGGAGATTTATCTTCACTTCCTGTGCCATAGCCAAAACAGGGAGTAAGAGGAAATCCCTGCTAATTAAGGGAATCTCTTGGGGACCCCCAGGTCACCAGAACTAGTGTCCCCATTGGAAGACTTCCTCTCTATTACTTTTCTGGGGACAAGCCAAAATGCAGGGTTTTCTTTTACTTTCACTTTCAATGATAATGGTAAACAGAACAAATAGAGAGGGTGAATCTCCTTACAGGGGCACTGACAGCAATAAAGACTGAAAAGTGTTCTAATCCCTCTGTACTCTATCCAAAACTAAAAAAAAAAAGTTTTGCCTTTTAGTTGTACTTTAGGTTTTAGCATCTTTCAGAATGGAGCCTTTCGCAAAACTTTCTGCATGTGAATCAGGAGGTAGTTCAAACAGAGCATCTCCTCTTTGTTTAGACCCTTTTCAAATACAATATTATCTCTCACACAGATCAAATCTATTGATTTAAAGACACGCCTTTCTGGGGTTTTTTTTTTTGGGGGGGGGGTCGTTTTTGTATTGTTTTGATGATCCTTTTTATTTTTTTAAGTTTGAGTTCCTTTTTAACAAGCTATATTGATAACATAGGGTTGGGCATTAGCTATATACAATAGTGTTCTTTAGTAAAGGGAAAAATGTAATAATAGTACTAAATACAAAGTACTAATAAATTTGGGTATACTTATTGTGACTAAAGTCATGTTCAAATTTCAGTGGTTTCCCAATGGAGACTTTCGAAAAAGAGAAAAAAAAACTTTTCACAAACAAATGAGAAGCATCACAGAACAGACATGCTTTGAAGTTGAAACTGTATTAAAAAAATTGGTTCAAGGTTTTAGAAGCATGACAGTGTAGATGTTCTGAATTTTTTCATCTACTTAGTTGATCCTTGATTAGAGAACTTCAGTTACATAATTCTATAGAATCTACTTTTTCAACTTCATATTTTATGCATTGATGTAGAAAGCCTGGGCACTATGTCTGAATTTGCATGCCTATTTATATTGGGTTAGCTAAAACTAATTATTTTATAATTTTTTGTTCTATATTATTATTTTTAATTGCTTGAGGCCATTATATGTAGTGCATATTCAATATTCATATTCAATTCATTTATGTCAAAATATATAACAAATATTTTGTGTAAATTATTATTTTCATTTTTAACGTAGATTGTTTTTTATAGTTAAGATATATATGTAAATTAGAATTAGTAAATATATTATTTTGTATTTTGCTGTAAATGTGCTATGTAGAACTTTTTGTTAACTTGTCTCCTGTCAGAAGAAACATTTCTTGAAGGATTTCTTAAAGTATTTCTTTTGTTTTCTTGGAAGGACAGTTCTCATGCCATCTAAGTCCAAGCAAGTGTAACCTTAGCTTTACAACAGTAAAACATATCATGCCCTTTTAATTTTGACATGTACTTTTTTATCTAGACCCAGCTGTGCGCCTGGCGTTGTTCAAAAATAATGAAAATAAACATCCTCCTGTAAAGCCACCAAAGAAGACACAGATAACAAAGATGGAATATTTTCAAGGTAAGTACATAAAAATGTTTTTACATTATTATTATACAGGATTTATGTAGTGGCAACAGTTTACGCAGCGCTTTACAACATGAGGGCAGACAGTACAGTTACAATACAATTCAATACAGGAGGGATCAGAGGGCCCTGCTCCTTAGAGCTTACAATCTAGAAGGGAGGGTCAAGTGAAACAAAAGGTAATAACTGTGGGTGAAGAACTGATGGAGAAAATGAAAATACAGTTGTTAGGTGTGGGTGTAGGATAGGGTTTCCTGAAGAGGAGGGTTTTCAGGGATCGTCTAAAAGCTAATAGAGTAGGAGATAATCGGATAGATTAATATATTGTTTTATTATGTATTATCATTAGTTAAGTTATATAGCTATATATAGACATTATTTTGTTGTGCGTAGTTTTTTTTTGGTAACCGTTGTTATTAAATTGTTTGTGTAGTAAACTGATACGTTTATATTTTTAATATCTGAATATAGTTTTGTATTTGTTTTTTTCATCTGTATTGCTTTCATTTATAAAATGTATTGTCTATATTGGTTAAAATTTTGTTTAAGGTTTTATTTATGGTTATTTTATAAATACATTTCAAAAAATCATTAACATGTTTCCCGGTTTAACCCTGAACTTGGTGTCCTCCATTAGAATATTTTTTTTCTCTATATTGGGCTTACATGCTTAATTACAACTGAATATGCCAAATAAATCATGGTTTAATAACAGAGATATCAACAGCACTTACCAGTGGCAAACCAATAAGTGATATAAAAGCTGGGTTATCCAAACAGTATTCCAGTTTTTGTACCCTATTAAATATTTTAACTAAACGTTGTATTTTTATTTTTTAATGTAAAGTTAATTATACCCACTTACTCATTAATTTCTAGTTTAGTTGCATTATTGGTTTAATTAGACTACGTTTAGTGTTTAAAAACAGATTAAAAAATTGTAATTGGTCTTTTCAAAGATCAGAAAAAAAAGTGTATATTTATCAAATGTATAAAAATGTCAATTGTGGGTTCTTACCTGATAAATACACATAATTGCCAGATTTGTGGTTGCAAGGAATTAAATTTTTTTTAGTAGACATTTTCTAAACAAGGTATGTGTTTTTTATGTGCAATAATGGGGTTAAATAGATAATTATGAGTGTCCAGCTATATCCCTTTGTTCAATGTTTTCATCTTTCCAGGAAAATGCTTGCATACAAAATGGGTAAGGTTAATACATAACAGCATATGCAATTATGGAATACCCATGCTAAGATAATGTTTGATATCTTTATGAGCAGCAAATTAAATAATATAATATTGGAACTGTTAACTGTAGATTTCAATATGTATAAAACTGTACACTATATTGTATACCCTGTGTTTTTACTAAAAATGTCAATCCCAGTAATATCTCTGTATTATTGCATTTTGAAATATGGATCTGGCTTAGATAATTTGCAGTGTGTCCATTGTATAAATCTTACGTACACTGAATTGTGTTTCAAATAATTCAATATTGTTTTTAGGCCACATAAATATAATAATCGAAGTAGAGTTCTAAGATGAGGGCTCATCTAATCGACTTGTAATGTCTAGAGCTATATCATTTACACCTATCAGAAATGAGGCACCAAAACAATAACAGTTATTAATTAAATACAGATGGCGAGTGGTAGAAAGCCTGTGGTAAAAAATGGTATAATTCTGTTACTCTTCAATGTCGAGGTTAGGAAAGCAAGACAGTAGAGAAATCCTTACAAAGGGAAGGAATCAAAGCGAATAGAGACAGTCAGACCAGAGCACCAGGAAAAGTGAAATTCTATATCAAAGACTAATAGCATTTATGTGTTATCTCAGTTACTTTCTGTAAAAATGAAGAAACTAATGCTAGCCATAGATATCAGATGGCATTTGTAAATACAAAGTAATCTGAAAGACTTTTCTAATGAAAGAACTTTGTGGAGTATGTACACTTTGATTGCCTGAGCCTCGAACATGCATGTGTATGACTACAAAGGAGGAAGCAGGAAGTGCAGGAAGGTATCCCTGGAGCTGGTTTGTCTCAGGGAGGATCATGACCAATTGCTGGTTTCTTAGCAAGTGGTCAGCGGCATCCAACTAACCAGACTTTGACAGCCTGAGCGGGGACCCGCTATCATAGGTCACATTTGCTTTAGAAAGTTTATCAAGCTGAGATCATGGAAAAGTTGTTTTGTATGTTTGTTTGCGAGATTTTGATGATACCAAGAGCAAAAGATCAAGAACAGCTTGTAAATACAACTAGGCTATGTATAGATACAGATATATAGATACATTTTGCCATTTAGCCAACATATGCTTTCTGTTTCAGTTGGGCAGGTGGTAAGTAAAGACCTTAAATGTCATGATTGCTGATAAGTGGTATAACATGCAGTTACATAGAGGTGTCTGTACACAACTTTCAGCTGCACTCATTTACCTTTGCTACAGCCAAATGCAGGCAGTCCTGCACACACAAAGCTTTGGCACTTCCTGGTTATGACGATGCTTGCCTGCCCCTTCTGCCCTCCACATTCCTATTGGCCAAGATGATAGGCAAGTTCTGACATTACTATGTTGTAGCAGAGGTGAATTACAGCTGGTATATAAAGGAAAAAGGAAGGCGTGTGGCCTAATACATGAATCATTAAAAAATTGTTTATTATAAACAAATTAGGCATAAACAGAGTAATACTACGTATTCGTACATATGAATAAAAAGCAATGTTAAACACTTGATGGATTGTTATAAAGTGATATCCACACAAGGTATGATAAAATGATTTTTGATCATACCTGTACATTGTAGCAAAGTGTCATTTCTTCAGTGTCACATGAAAAGATATAATAAATTATTTACAAAAATGTGAGGGGTGTACTCACTTTTGTGAGATACTGTTTATATGTAAATGTAAAAAATTTCACATAAACATATAAAAAAAATTGATGTGCATATACAAATATACGTTCATATGTACATTATGTACATTTTATGTTTATGTGAATTTTTTTACATTTACATATATATATTTTATACATTATGTGTTGTGTGTATGTATATATATATATATATATATATATATATATATATATATATATATATATATATATATATATATATATATATATGTTTTATATGTATTTTAAATATATTTCATTGCTATGTTTTTAACATTTGCATTAGTGTCTGCGAATCTATCTATATCTGTTTAGTGGTTAATTTAGAGTGCTGTGATGTGGAAGGATAATTCCTAGAGCAAAGGTGAATACGCCCACAAAGCTACACCACCTATGTAGTGTTATGCTACACTACCCATTCAGCCTCCTGTATCTATTTATACATATTATAACACACAGACCAGATTTGGCTCTCTAAGGCTCTGATGAAGAGGAAAACCCTCGAAACGCGTTAGCCATCATTTGATGATCCCTTGGGTGGATATCACTTTATAACAATCCATCAAGTGTTTAACATTGCTCTTTATTCATATGTACGAATACATAGTATTACTCTGTATATACCTAATTTGTTTATAATAAACTCTTTTTTAATGATTCATGCATTAGGCCCCGTGCCTTCCTTTTTCCCTTATATATAGCATTTCAGACTTCCCCTAGTCAGCATAGGCAGCGGGGCATGCATGATCACTTCACACTTGTATCATTAAGAATTACTAAGGCCCTCTGCACTAGCGTAGGAGAATATCTTTTCTGTCTATACCTGAATTACAGCTGGTGCAGGTGTTTCCAGGGACCTCTATGTGTCTGTGCTTTATATCTAGCAGCCCTTTTTTTACACGACAGAACATTTTAAGGCATCTATAATTGCAAATATTTAAACACATTTCTTATTAGCCATTACAAAAAACATCTTTAGATGCTTCAAAAATGAGGTCTTCTGATTCAGAAATGTATATTATAATGTACAGTATGTTGTGCATGTTTCAATCAACCAGACATAAAATAACACTGCAAAAATGTTTTTGCAAAATATGCAATATTGTTTTGCAAATTCATAAAAAAAAAATAGCGATTGAGAAATGTTAATATTGTACTTCAAGTTAAAGCGTTTAATAACCCCCCAAAAAAAGAAAAGAAAAATCCTTTCCCTTTAGGCCCCTTTCACACTGAAGCGTTTTTCAGGCGCTACAGCGCTAAAAATAGCGCTTGTATAGCGCCTGAAAAAAGTGGGCCCTTTCACTCCAGTTTGAAAGCCGGAGGGCTTTCACACTGGAGCGGTGCGCTAGCAGGACGGTAAAATAAGGCCTGCTAGCAGCATCTTTGGAGCGGTGAAGGAGCGGTGTCTTCACCGATCCTAAACCGCTCCTACCCATTGAAATCAATGGGGCAGCGTGGCTATACCGCTGGCAAAGCGCCGCTGCAGCAGCACTTTGCTGGGGTTTTAACCCTTTTTTGACTGCTATCGGGGGTTAAAACCGCACCGCTATCGGCCGAATACCGCTGCTAAAACGACGGTAAAGCAGCGCTAAGTATAGCACTGCTTTACCGCCGATGCCCGCACCGCCCCAGTGTGAAAGGGGCCTTAAAGGATTTTATACAGCACAGTGCTTGTGCTGTGTCATTTGGCCCCTGTATCACCTGTAATACCTGGCTGATCCTGCCTGGCTATACCCTCCCCCTGTAAACTGACCAAGTGTGCATACATGGGGCTGCTGAGCCCTGACACCGTGGTCAGTTTATGTGCCTTCATCATCCGCAGTCCTCCTGTCCTCCTATGTGCTCCTCTGTCCTCCCCCCTCCCCTCCCTGTCTTTCTTCCCCTGTGTCAGTGCCAGTCCCCTCCACTCCTGCTGCTCTCATAACTTTTAAAAAGTTATATAAGCTCCCCTGTGTTCTAATAACAAGTGCACCTGTCTGTGTGCTTTATTTAAAAAATGCCTCCTTTTGGCTGCTTTCACACTGGGGCGGTGCGGGGCGGCGATGGTAAAGCAACGCTATATTTAGCGCTGCTTTACCATCGTTTTACCCGCGGTATGCGGCCGCTAGCGGGGTGGTTTTAACCCCCGCTAGCGGCCGCAAAAGGGTTAAAAACCTCCGCAAGGCGCCGCTGCAGCGGCGGTTTGCGGGCGGTATCCCCACGGTTTCCCATTGATTTCAATGGGAAGGAGCGGTATAGGAGCGGTAAATACACCGCTCCTTCACCGCTCCAAAGATGCTGCTAGCAGGACTTTTGTTGCGGTCCTGCTAGCGCACCGCTCCAGTGTGAAAGCCCGCCGGCTTTCACACTGGAGTGAATGGGGCCGGTTTTTTCAGGCGGTGTACAGGCGCTATTTTTAGCGCTGTACCGCCTGAAAACCGCCCCAGTGTGAAAGCAGCCTTACTGTATATCACAGCGGTTCCCCACTATCACGTGACGGCCAGCTCTTTCTCCTTTCCTCCTCGCGTCTTGGCTGATGTCAGTGGGGGAATCTCGGCCCCGCCCACTGCATCTGTCAGCCGGGCAGAGAGGAGACACAGCCGATGACGTGATCACGGGGAACCGCTGTGAAACAAGGTAAAGGAAACTTTTTTTTTTTTTAATAAAACACAGACAGGAGCACTTGTTATTAGAACACAGAGGGGCTTACATAAAGTGAACAACCACTTTAATATATCATAGGCCGCTAGTGGCAACCCCCCCCCCCCCCAGTCGGGTCGGTTAGTCGGTGCACTTACCTCAACCACGGGTGGCTTCCCCGACTCTCTGTAGGCATCACGAGCAGGCATTCTCTTCCTTTGCTCAGCGGCTTCCGGAGAGGTGATTCAGTGTTAGAATTCAGTGTTAAAATAGTGAATAGCCTCTGGCTCCAATATTCATTTGCTATTCTAACACACCTGGATGGGCTCCGAGCGCAATGCTCTGCATCGGGAGCCCACCCTATTTGAAAGCTTATTAGAGCCGCTGGCTCTAATCGGGTACCTCAAAAAGAAAACTGTCATTTATGCGCCCGGTATCCTGAAAGGGGCCATAGGCATGAATAGGGGGTGGCGGTGTTGAAGGAAAGGGATGCTGTGCCCATGCGCCCTTAATGGACAGGCCTGCCTCTTATAGGTAGACTGAAATATGTTTGCCACATTAAAAAGCCTGTGGAAGGAACCCTGCATGGCCATTGAGACACTCCCATATTTAACCCTATCTTTTTTATTTAAACCCTTCATTTAAAGAGCATTTAAAAATATGGCTTTGTTACACCTACTTTGATACTATTCAATTGGCAGAGCTTTGTACTTTGTAATCAATGTCAGTGGAGCCCACTTTTACAGAGCAATTGCATTGTATTTGAAAAATGTGCAGCATTTTTTGGTTTCCCATTACAGTTGTTTACCATTTGACACAATTAGCTACTTTTGAAGTTGCCCATCACTAATAATCCATGGTTCTATTTTATGCTGCTGCTTGATCAAAACATATAAGGCTACCTACTATATAACCAAAAGTTTTGAGACGCCTGCCTTTACATACACATTAACTTTAATGGCATCACAGTCTTAGTCCGTATAACAGCATCAGCTTTTCTGGGAAGGCTGTCCCAAGGTTTAGGAGTGTGTCTATGGGAATATTTGACCATTTTCCAGAAGTGCATTTGTGAGGTCAGGCACTTAATTGGACGAGAAGGACTGGCTCAAAGTCTCCGCTCTAATTTATCCCAAAGGTCTTCTATCGGTGTTGATGGCAGGCCAGTCAAGTTCCTCCACCCCAAACTCATGCATCCATTTCTTTATGGACCTTGCTTTGTATACTGGTCCAAATCATTTGGTGGAGGGGGGATTATGGTGCAGTGTTGTTTTTCAGCAGTTGGGCTTGGCCCCTTAGTTCCAGTGAAGGGAACTCTTATGCCCCGTACACACGGTCGGAAAATCCGACCACAAAATCCATCGGATTTTTTCCGACGGATTTAGTCCGACACTAATGTTGCATACACACGGTCGGACAAAGTTGTCGGAAAATCCAATCATTCTGAACGTGGTGATGTTTGTTGCCTACGACGGGACTACGTAGAGGCTAGTAGCCAATAGCTTTGGTCTTGTAATGTGATCTGAGCATGCGTGGCACTTTGTCCGTCGGAATTCGCTACACACGATCGGAAAAAGTCCGATAGGACTTTGTTGTCGGAAAATTTGAGAGCAGGAGATAAAACTTTGTCCGTCGGAAAATCCGATGGAAAATGTCCGATGGAGCCTACACACGGTCGGAATTTCCGACAACATTGTCCGATAGGACATTTTCTGTCGGAAAATCCGACCGTGTGTATGGGGCTTTAAGACGTCAGCATACCCAGACATTTTGGACAATATTTATGCTCCCAACTTTGTGGGAACAGTTTGGGGATGGTCCCTTCCTGTTCCAACATGACTGCGCACCAGTACATCATACCATATCTCACATACATTATTTATTACTTTTTATTTTGTCTTAAGTTTATTAGAATGCTTTAATTAAGAACTATTAATAACTACAGCAGAGTATAGTCCACATTTTTATATTTTGTGTGTTTTATACACTATAAGTCCCATGTCATTATTTCCGCAATCTGTACACTGTTTATGATGAAGTGCCACCATTAGTGCTACATAATGCACTGATGGTGCTTTATACAACTCATTAAAATAAAATAAACTTTATGAAGTACCTTGGAAGAATTTTTTTTTTGATAAGCACCTCTGCACGTTTCTATACTCCATTTTTGGGGCCAGAATTCACCTACACAGTCATTTGAATGGGAGCCTAGGCAATCAAATTGTAGCAAATAAAAAAATCCTTGGTAGCATGTATGTAATCATATTCTATACTGCATGATCTTCCCATCTAGTATAAAGTGAGTGTGATAAATACTGAGCATTTGTGCTTTAATTGCATCCTTTATTTACAGTTTATATGTGTGCATATCACTTAATTGTTTTGAAGAACAGCTGCTGTTTTGGAAAATAAAACCTGTTATAACTTAAAATTAATGTATAGTCGCAACTTTTTTTTTTTGTTTTTGGTAAAGTAGACAAGGCTTGAATTTTCCTTTGCTTTCTTTCCTGTCGAACAGAAAATGATAGGAAACATCACCAAAGCGATATGTATTTCCATCTTAGAACATAGCAATGACCACTAGGACCAATAGAGAGGTTAATCTCCCCAGCAGGGACACAGACAGTAATAAAATTTGACGCAACCCTTTCTCCCCTTCTAGCCAAAACTAAAACTAAAAAAAAACTAAAAACTTGGTACCATAAATTATATAGCATATAGTTAACCTTACATTGGATTTTGGGTTAGTGAGCCTTATGCTGACAATATTCTAGCTATGTGTTGTGTAACATTTCCTCCAGCTTCAGCCAAAACATTTCTTCTTTTTTATAGAGCATGAAAAGGCTGAAACCTTTGATGCTGCGTACACACGAGCGGATTTTCCGTCGGAAAAATCTTAGGTGTTTTTTCTGACGGAATTCTGCCCAAGCTTGGCTTGCATACACACGGTCACACAAAAGTTCTCTGAATTTTCGACCGTCAAGAAGGAGGTGACGTACAACACTACGACGAGCCGAGAAAATGAAGTTCAATGCTTCTGTGCATGCGTCGAATTGTTTCCGAGCATGAGTGATTTTTTGCGCATCCGAATTGCATACAGACGATCGCATTTTCGGATAGGAACTTTTCCCGACTGAAAAATATAAAACAAGATGTCAATCTTTTGCTGGCTGGAATTCCTCCAGCAACAGACCGATGGAGCATACACACGGTCACATTTTCCGACAAAAAGCTCTCATCAGAGTTTTGCTGGCGGCATTTCCGATCATGTGTACGCGAAATTACAGATTTGAATCATTGTCTGGGTCCCCATTTCCTTCAGTTCCTATGCCAGTAACAGTGGTTACTGATTTATGCAAAGGGGACATGTACAGCAATAAGAAGCTTTCTTTTTAAAAAGTCATGTTTTCATTGCCTTTTGCATGCTTGTTTGGGCAGATTACATTTATGTCCTAGCCCCAGCGACCCAGACAGTAATAAAGCCCTGACAGAGTTTATAGTCCTTTCTTATCTATCCAGAACTAAAATGTTTGGGCTGAAGCTACACTTGAAGTAACACATTAATTCATTTTTTTTAGTAATTTGACCCATAACACACCAGCCAGCAATATGATCACTGACTTGCTAGTCTCACTCCCTTGCTAACCAGACCAGTTAGACGTCACTTCCGAGTGAGATTTAGTAGTGTTCCAGGTCAGCGAGGTAGCAATTCCATTAGGTAAGTTGAAGCATCTTCTTAGCAATTCTGCTGCCAGCGGCAGAATGGACCATCTGACATTGCCCATTCATTACCAGTTATGTGATGTTATGCCTGTATAGCCTTTTCAAGTACAAACATATTTTTTGTATGTTATTTGAGGGGACAGCAAACCTACATTGTTATACAAGCTGTACACTCACTACTTTACATTGTAGCAAAGTGTCATTTCTTCTGTGTTGTCACATGAAAATAAAGAATAAAATAGGGGTGTACTCACTTTTGTGAGATACTGTATTTACAGTTTTAGTTATGTTGCCCTTGTCTTACAATATCAAATTTGCCATAAAAGTTGTTGTGAGCAAGATTTGAATTAAGGAAGGAAATATGTCATTTCTGGCACCTCATTTGTTTGTTTTATTCATCTGTCTAAGCCTTTACATTTGTGGTAAGTGCCGGTAATTCTTAGGTTCAACAAGAGGAATCATATATAAACATGTCTAAATTAGAGTTGCTATATTTGCAAAAGCAACTTTATACCCATACTTTTGCCATGCATTAGCAAAGGATTGGTTTCAACTTTGAGAACTTTTATTAATCATCTTAATAAATTATTTAATATACAAATGGTGCCCACCTCCATCCAAATCATAACATTATTATTATTATTAGTAGTAGTAGAAGAAGTAGTATTAACAGTAGTAAATGATAGCATTAATTTGTGCACGTAATTTGTGTCCCTATGGAAATCTTTTTCACTACAGTTAAAATAAATCCACTGATACATTTCCAAAATAATCTTTAGGGTTTTTTCTTTTTTTTAACTGATGCAGGTTATATCTCACACTATATTAATGAGAACCAAAAAGAGAATATTCAAGATCAGGACTCATTAGTTATGGCATTGGTTGTGACCATAGGAAGTAGGAGATTTAAGGCGTTGGATACTTATAAAAAATGTACTGTACAAATGTCTTAAGCATTCGCACAGCCATCACAGATAACCCCGTATTTTGTCTAATATGTTTATTACCCAAATATTGTGAGCTCCATCTAGTGGCCATAATGCTGTATTTTCCTGATTAGTTTGTGCACAGTAAAATTTTATTTTTGTTTATTTGTATTTTTCATTAATAGAGCTTTAAGAGTTTATGCATGTTTAGTGTCCTATATGGTCCTAGAGACCTTAGGAGAACATTGGTAGTTAATAGTCATCATGCAAACTTGTTGTTACACAAACATTAGGGGCTAAGTAACACTCCAAGGTGAGCCTTGGATAACCATCTTGATTTAAAGCTCTGTATGTGGTGAGGTTTGCAAAATCTCTAGAATTGAAGGTATGTGCATCTTAAAGTGTTACTAAACCCACAACAGTAAAATCTGTCTGTATATGCAGTAAAGCATGCTTGATATACTCACTGTGGAACCTAAGGGGTTAATGCTCAGCATTATGTAAAAAGACTGTTTGATCCTGTATTCTTTGATCCTCTCCTTCTTCCACTGTCCCCAATCCATCTTCTGATAGGACAGAGCATTTGGAGTCACTCTGCACATGCTCAGTTTGGTGTGTATTGCTAGAGAGTTTTTTTTTTTTGTTTGGGGGGGGGGGTGTGATCAGCACAGGGCCAAGCAGCATTGTCCAGACAGAGGATCAGGGGTCATGCAGCCTCATAGGACAGTCAGTGGAGAATGAAAGCTCCTCCTACAAGCTTTAACCAGACACTACTAGAAACCACAAGACTGCTATATACTGCTAATGAGAAAAGGTATTTAGCAGTTTATATTTACTTAAATAATTGCATTTCCATGTACTGTGGGAGACCAGATATAGTGAGGTTTAGTAACACTTTAAAGGCTCTCCATTTGCTCTTTTGATTATAAAAGACTGTTGTTGAACTCAGTCAGAGCAGTTCTAAATGGCAATGACTCTCCTTTATCAGTTGCCTATGTCAGGAGTTTTAGCCAGACAATTTTTGCTAGAAAGCAGAAAGTGTCTGCTGAGCTGTCTGTTTAGCTAACCCATAGTGCTCTGGGAATCCTTAGTCAGTATTAAATATTGATTTGCCAAACGAAGATGTATGTGCATGTTAAAAAAAACACAGATATAACATTATAGTTTATTTTTTATAAAGCATAAAATAACATTTTCCCAAATTATTATAGTTCTCTTTTAATCACATTTGTCACCTGTAATTTCAGCTAAAACTCCTAGTGGGTACACAGGTGTGTACCATATTTAAATGGTGCTAAACTAATTTGAATAGAACATGTAGTATTTAGGTGCATTTAGCACAAATGCACTTAAAGTATAACTAGGCAAAACCTTTTTTTATTTTCGTTTTGGGTCAATTAGAGAGGCATTAGAACCCCTGTCAGGTTTTTATTGCTGTCTGTGTCCCATTCAGAAGATTCCCCTCTCTATTTGACCTGTTTATTATTAACATTAAAAGTGAAAGTAAAAGGAAATCCCACATTTTGGGTTATCCCCAGAGAAGTAATAGAGGGGAAATCTTCCAATAGAGACACTAGTTCTGATGACCAGGGAGCCCCCAAGGAATTTGCCTTAATTTGCAGGGATTTCTTCTTACTTCCTCTTTGGCTACTAGACAGGAAGTGAAGGAAAATCCCTGAACTGGAACACAGATGGCGAAAAAAAATCTGACATTTAGATTTGTTTGATGCCAAGCTCTTGACACTTGCCCTCTGTGGGTTCAGCTCTTGTAGTCCTTGTTTTATTAGTAGTTTATGCTGACTTTGTTAATGCAGAGATCATAAAGGGGCAATCATTTTTTCCAACAGAGAACAAAATTTAATTGGTCTCAAGTGAATGTGCGAAGAGAAATAACCCATGGAAACCATCACTTAAAGTGGTAGTAAACTCTTTTCTACCACTAGTACCTACAGGCAAGCCTATAGTAAGGCTTACCTGTAGGTACTATGATATCTCCTAAACTTGCACAGTTTAGGAGGTATTCCAAATGCATGCAGCTGGTGCCGTTACTGGCACATGCACTCTGAAGGTCCGGCATACAATGCCAGACCTTCAGAGCCCATGCCGTAAATGGCGACTGCTGCGCTGGAGGACACAAATCCTGAAGGAAGACTGGGGGGAAGATGTCAGTCCTCTCAGCGGTGACATCATGGCGCGGGAGGGCTTCGTTCTAAGATAAGTCTCTCATAATGTGTTAGTATGCAATGCATACTAGCACCTTATGACATTGCCTTGCAGGGTTTTGTTTTTTTTCTTCCATCAACTGTGGTTTACTACCACTTTAACCGGTTGCCGACCGGCGCACGACAATATACGTCGGCAGAATGGCACGTACAGGCAGGAGGGCGTATATATAAGTCCCTCCTTAATGCCTGCCGTGCCATCGGGAGCGCGCCGGGAGTGGCGCGATCCCGCGCCGGTCGGGACCCCCGTGAGGCCGGTGGCGCGTCCCGTGGACTCGATCGCCGCGGGGACACCCGCGCTCGTCTCACAGGAAGGCTGAACGGGGAGATGCGGAAGTACACAGCATCTCCCCGTTCTGCCTAGCAACTAGTGACGCCGATCTCTGCTCCCTGTGATTGGAGCAGAGATCAGCATTCACTAGCTGACAGCCACGCCCCCCCACAGTAAGAAACACACCCCTAGGCATACTTAACCCCTACACTGCCCCCTTGTGGTTAACCCCTTCACTGCCAGTGTCATTTATACAGGAATCAATGCATTTAAATAGCATTGATTGCTGTATAAATGACAATGGTCCCAAAAATGTGTCAAAAATGTCTGATGTGTCCGCCATAATGTCGCAGTCACAATAAAAATCGCTGATCGCCGCCATTACTAATAAAAAAAAATTATTAATAAAAATGCTATAAAACTATCCCCTATCTTGTAAACGCTATAACTTCTGCGCAAACCAATCAATAATCGCTTATTTACCAAAAATATGTAGAAGAATACGTATCGGCCTAAACTGAGGAAAAAAAAATGTTTTTTTTTATATATTTTTGGGGGATATTTATTATAGCAAAAAATAATGCGTTTTTTTTTCAAAATTTACGCTCTTTTTTGTTTATAGCGCAAAAAATAAAAACTGCAGGGGCGATCAAATACCACCAAAAGAAAGCTCTATTTGTGGGAAAAAAAGGACATCAATTTTGTTTGGGAACCACGTCGCACGACCGCGCAATTGTCAGTTAAAGTTACGCAGTGCCGAATCGCAAAAAGGGGCCTGGTCCTTTGGCTGCAAATTGGTCCGGGCTGAAAGTGGTTAATATTCTGACCGCTTTAACATAATAAAAGGCGATATATATTTTTTTGTTTTTCTGGCTGTTCTGGTTTACAGAAGGTTTACAGAAAATTTACAGAAGGTTTCTAGTGCAGGACAGGAGTCACTTGCTGCTCTATCCGATGCACGCTGACATACATGTGATGCAGAGGGTGTAGAAACTAGTAACAGCAACATCTGAAAGAAAGGTTAAGCTTCAGTCCTCTGCGGTATCCATGTTTATTGCAAAATTTGCTTCAGATGTAAGGTCATCCAAGCTTTGATGCTTTCATGGGGGTTGTAGCAGATGATTGTGCCATTTAACTTTTCTTTTTGGATACCCCGGTACAGAAACGTGAGTATGTACCCTTATTTCTTGCCTCAATTGGCAATATACAAATGACCTAGGATCACTACTGTATTATATTACTATTATTATTATATTTACATTATATATATTATTACTTATTACTATATTATTTTCTAGCATTAAAAATTGTATTTGCTGTTCATTTCCAGCTCCCCTTGCCTTTTTTTGTCCATATTTACCCATCAAGCTTTTTGGGCCAAATTAACATAATCATTATTTATGATTGTATAAGGGTTGTTCCTGCATGTCTGTTCCCAGATAGTGTATGGATAAATGTATATTACATAAACTCTCTTTTCTCCACTCAACATGTTGTAAATAGATTTCCCCAGTTTGCATGCATGGAGACCTATTCTGGCGATGGTAAAAGAAAAATCTGATATTGAATTTCTCATTGGACATGACATTTTTACACCAGCTGAAATCTTTAAAGCCATGTCAGTGTACTGATATTAATGAATGTTTCCAGATCACAAAGCATACGCAGTCAGTTAAAAATAGAATCAGCTGTACTTGTTTATCTTTTAATTTTTTTCTTTTTTTTTTTTTGATCAATCAACTTTTAATTAAAGCAGTTCAACTCGGAGTCTGTATGTAGTGAGTAAACTTAAACATATACATTTCCAAAAACATGTTAGATCTTTATCTTAAGATGTGATGAAACAGAGGAAGTTTGAATCTGAGAATCAGAGGGCTGTGTAGTTTTGTTTCTTATTATCTAGTGTGAGCTCACACAACAATAGAGGCTTGCGCATTTAAATATTTTCTCATTTTAAGAAATAAATGGCTCTATACCAGCCCCTTAACATGTAAAATGAGTAGGTTAGTTATGTCCAATACATCCAAAAAAGAGCCAGGATAAAATAAACATGAGGAGTTGGATATCTTGGAAAAAATCTGTCATGGGTTTGGGTTAATCATCTCCAGAAGAATTTCAACTTGATGCCTGAAATGTTAGACTTCTTGGAGAAAGTAGTTAGGCCTGAGGCAGTGTTGATCTGAAGGAGTGCTCTCCATGGGTCAGATCTGCTCTGCTGGCAGAGTGCAAACCCAGTTCACTAGAGCGACCAGAAGAAAAATACTCTTGTGGTTTAGCATGCACTAACATAGCTTTAATAGCCACTTTTTTCCATTTTAGCGCACAACATAAAATAAAGCTTTCATATTATTTTAGATCCCAGCACCTTTCAACCAAGAGACAGCTCATGATCCTCCTATGCTATGCTCATGATGCTCCTATGCATACACAAAATATCTTTATTAATTAATTCTTGTTATTTAAAACAGAACTTCAGACAAAAATAAAAAATAAATACAAATGGATATCCCAATAAAATATAAAATAATAAAGCCAATTACCTTAAATATGGAGATTTCCTCCATAGTATTTTTTTTTGCTGCCAGAGGTCCTCAGTCTGGTAGACAGTGTCATTCAACCCACTTCGTCTGAGCCCAGGCCATTCTAGACCCACTCCATTCTTTGACTGGGTAAGGAAACTCCATCTCTGCTGTACAGGGACTGCAAGAGGCAGATACCAGGTCTAATTCAGGTACTTAGACCGCTTGCATATAGAAAAAATACGTTAAGTATTCAAGCACATTGGGCTTTTAATTTTTCCTCTGAACTGTTGGAAGGAAAAAGCATTTTAAAAAATGTGTCTAAAGCCATTTATTGTACATGCCTTTTATTTGCATTTAGGCATGTCAAGCGTTTGAGCATTTATGGACTCTATTGGAATGAATGAACGTTCAACTGCTAAATGTATTTAGGAGAATTTAAACTCATTTATACTCATAAAGCATTTTTTCCTGCACAAAAACTCCTCTCGTAGCGTGACATTTTTTTTAGCCTGTAAACGCTCATCTTCTAATACACCTGTACACGCCTATGTTACACATACACATATGCTAACACAGAGGTGCTTTTACAGGCTAGAAAAAAAGTATGTAAAAGAGGTGTTCAAGCCCTGTGTGCAAGAGCCATTAATATGTTAAAAATTACAGAGCTGCATCAAGCTGGGGTTTATTTACTAAAGGCAAATCCACTTTGCACTACAAGTGCACTGCAAGTGCACTTGGAAGTGCAGTCTCTGTAGATCTGAGGGGGGCATGCAAGGAAAATAGAAAACAGCACTTTTGCTTGTACATGATTGGATGATAGAAATCAGCAGAGCTTCCCCTCATTTCAGATCTTCCCCTCATTTCAGATCTACAGTGACTGCACTCCCAAGTGCTCTTCCAAGTGCACTTGCAGTGCACTTGTAGTGCAAAGTGGATTTGCCTTTAGTAAATCAACCCATTTGTGTCTCTTTCTGCAGTTACACTTAAAAGGAAGCCTATACTGAGTGAAGTTTGCAGGATGTCTTTGCTGACCTCTCCTAAAAATGATAGTTGCTGAGTGTCTGTTGATTTATTGACTTCAGTACTTTGGATCACTGAGCAGGTATGTACAGCAAGAGTTCTGACTTTGCTTGTTTCTTCTTATTTATGGTCAGAGATTCAGAAAAAGTCAGCAACTAGATTTTTTTAAAGATTAGCAGTGGCAGCCTATGGAGGGGATTTACTAAAACTGGACCACTCAAGATCTGGTGCAGCTGTGCATGGTTGCCAATCAGCTTCTAACTTCAGCTTGTTTAGTTAAGCTTTGACAATAAAACCTGGAAGCTGATTGGTTTATATGCAGAGCTGCACCAGATTATGCGCTCTCCAGGTTTAGTAAATGTAAATATGTTTCTCCCAATTTAGTTTTCCCTTAAAAGCAGTGTAGATGACAATAATGATGGGCACAATTTGGTAACCCATGGTAACCATAGTTCAATCACCTTTTAATGCAGCTTAATACGGTCAGTACAATGAAAGTTTACTGCTGGCTGGGTATTATTTGTATTTCCTCCATTTACTATATTATTATACTGGATTTTTTTATAGTGCCAACAGTTTGCACAGCACTTTACATTAGGAAGAGAATAAAGTTATAATACAATTCAATACTAGAGAGTTATGATTTACATTGGCATTTGTTTTTGTATTTTACATAAGTCTTATGGGAGTTTTGGAAAAGATTCCAGTGCATGTTGTGATTTTTGGTTGTGGGTGGCATGGTGGCAATTTTCAGTATATGATTCTGAAAATAGCATATAATAAAGAAACTCAGATCTCAGGGGTGCTCATCAATGATTCAGAGTAGGGACAGTTTTTTTTTTTGCTTTTTAGTTTTAAAAAATCTTTGCATAGAACATCTAGTTAAGGAACTGGTCATACAATTTACTGACATGCAAAAATAGGTTTGGGTAGTTAATGGCAGGTTTTATTTCATTCCTGTTAAAGCAGTTTCTTTTGAACGTACTCCCACTAAGATAGGGTTAGGACCACTTGCATTCTTTTTCATCTGACCATTGTATGACCTGATAACTATTTCCTGTGCCCAAGCAAGGTTATGACCTGGGCTGGGGAGAGCAAGATTTAGATAATTTTAGAATCCGTTTAAACCTGAATGATTTTCGGGGAGGAAGAGTCTGAATGAATTCCGCATTGAAGCAAGCAATTCCACACTTGGGTTTAATCGGAATGGTTAAAAATAAACACAAAGTCTGCAGCCATGTGCTGAGGTTCAGAAGGTTCAAGTTGTTTTTAAATAAAATAACATAAAATGGAAGGACACTGTTTTTTCTGCACCATTAAAACAGGTTTAAAGATGTATTTAATTCACCTTGTAGAGTCCCTTCCTGCTTACGCATCATTATTAAGAAAAGGTCCTTTAAGGAAGAGGAAATGTAATTTTATGGGACTTGACATTTTAGGTATATTGTGCTGTTTGCTTATACAAATAACTAAAGAGCTATTTAAAAAGATTGAAATGCCAAAGAGCAATAATGATAATTCTATCACTGATTATTTTCAGTGTCTTTAATCTGTAAGTGTAATTTCTAACAAAAATGAGGGGGAGAAAGGCACATAGTAAAATACAGGCATACCCCACTTTTAAGTACACAATGGGATTTATTTACTAAAGCTGGAAAGTGCAAAATCAGGCTCACTTCTGCATAGAAACCAATGAGCTTCCATGTTTTATTACCAAAGCTTAATTAAACAAGCTGGGGTTAGAAGCTCATTGGTTTATATGCAGAAGTGAGCCTGATTTTGCACTTTCCAGCTTTAGTAAATAAATCCCATTGTGTACTTAAAAGTGGGGTATGCCTGTATAAGCATCATAATACTACGTTACACACCAGAAACATGTATATAAAAACAAACACAAGTAAAGAATTTAACCTTTTTAATTTAAAGATATCCATAGAGGGGTATCTCATTGGCATATACAAATAGGTTATACAATTACAATTAATTTATTAATTTGCAAAACAAAAAAAGATTAAAAACAATAAAATCCCCTCTACTTCGTGTCTACAACTCTTTTGGATAAAGCTATACTCCCTGAAGTAAGTAGTGCATAATTTATGGGCAGATTGGAAGATGACAGTATATATATATATATATATATATATATATATATATATATATATACTCACCTGGTACTGATGAGAGCTTCCTTTTTTCATATCAACAATGGTATATAACATTGTAATGTAATCCACAGACATTATATGTAGTAAAGTAGATTCTGCTGAATGTCTACATACTGCAAACTAACTACAATTTGAACTATAGACTTGTCTTATAATAAGCCCCTTGTTCACTGCTAATAATAAGGATGCTATATATATATATATATATCCGAGACACAAATGGTATGCCACTCTGAAGGAAAAGTTGCAGTATTTGCACCATGTGGAGCGAAGAAAACACCAGTTGTATGGAGGAAGAAGATTAGTCAAATGTCTGGATTTGTTAAAAACATGTAGGAGAATGATATACCCATACCGTTTGCACTTTTGAATAACACATTGGGAGAAATGTATCATAGCAGTCACATAACTTGTAATCCTTTAACTTGTGCAATGTACTATTCCTACGCAAAATGCAACAGATTTACTATCTTAGTGCTATTTGCTTCTATAAATATATCACAGAATGAATCGGTCCCTATATTGCAACTTGTTGTTCAAAGCATATAAAGCTTTACTGATCCGTGAAGTGATACATTTCTATCAATGGGTCTGAAGAAACAAAAAAATCAAGCAAATCAAGAATTAACACCAGCTATCAACTGAGGCATGCGATATATGAGCCTCTGGGCAGAAGGGGGTGTTTTGACAGCAGGGGACACAGACAGGAGAGGAGAATTTTAAAATTAGTGGATAATGCAGTACATATAGGAAGATGAGCATTGTGACCATGGGGGGCAGGTCCAGGGGAGGAGCACTGTGACAATGGAAGCAGGGCCTGGAGAGGAGCATTCTGATGGCAGGGTACATGCCCGAGAGAGGTTTATGAGAGGGGTAATACATACTGTATGGCAGTATTTTAGCTTCATGAAATCAACTACAGGAATCACAATGAAAAAAATATTGTAATTCATACTGCAATATATCCATACTTTTTTATAATTTCTTTGCTTCATAGCCAAATTAACAGTCTCTTTTGAGACAACCAACTTTTATACTGTGACTGCATGATCATTCATGTTTTTGTTTTAAAACATTATTGATTTTTTAATCATGTATGTTTAAATAAAATTATGAAATTTGTATTATCAATTTGATTTGATTTTTTGGTACCTCAAAATTCCCAATCTTGTTTCTTGGCATTTTCTGATTATATTTAGGGGAGGCGGTGCCTGTAGAGAATTCTCCGATCTTCGGTATTAAATACATTTTTTCCTTTAGTAAATCAACACCTTTGTAAAAAATTTTAATTACAAAAATATTTCCTAAACTAGGATGTTTAACACCATTGTTCTGCTATAGATGCCTTTTTTCAGCAAATTTATGACACATATTGGTATCAGTGTACTAATGTAATAGTGCACATGGCATTATTCAGTTATTTATTACAGGTCACATTCACATCAGTCCCTGCCCTCAAGGAGCTTACATTCTAAGGTCCCTAACTCACATTCATACATACACATACTAGGGCCAATTTAGACAGGAGCCAATTAAGCTACCAGCATGTCTTTGGAGAGTGGGAGGAAACCGGATTATCTGGAGGAAACCCACGCAGGTACAGGGAGAACATGCAAACTCCAGGTAGGGAGTGTCGTGGTTGGGATTCAAAATGACGACCCTAGTGCTTCTAGGTGGAAGTGCTAATTACTTAGCCACTGTGCTACATTACATGTGTTATTTTCCTAGTTTTAACAGTATTAAAAATGTTATCAGTTCAGTAAAGGTATGATAACATGGAACAGCTGTATGTACTGCAAGCACATTATATTATACTTGTTCACCATATATCTAGGCCTATTCTGACACTTCTTAAATACTCAAATTTTTTGTAAAAAATACACTTGAATTTTAATGCACAAAAACACAATATACCGTATATACTCAAGTATAGGCCGACCCGAATATAAGCCGAGGCACCTAATTTTACCACAAACAACTGGGAAAACTTATTGACTCGAGTATAAGCCTAGGGTGAGAAATGCGCAGCTACTGTAAGTGGAAAAGAGGGTCAACGATGCCCATTTGCAGCCTCACTGTGCCCATGCAGATGGACACAGTTGACCGATTTGGGGCCCTGTATCTCAGGGTCACTTAGTGCTAGGAACCCCATCTTTAGATATGTTGTAGTGCTAGTTCAACTGGGTTTGAATGTCAAATTTGGGGTTCCTAGCTCCAAGTGTCCCCGAGATATGGGGCCCCAAATTCGGGTCAGAAAATGTCAAGCACTTTTCTGCAGCAGAGAATGACATTTTCCGAACCGACTTTGGGGCCCCGTATCTCGGGGCCACTTAGTGCTAGGAGCCCCATATTTGGATATGTTATAGTGCTTGGTCCACTGGGTTGGCACACCAAAGACCCAAGTGGCCCCGAGATACGGGGCCCCAAAGTTGGGGCGGAAATATTTTTTTTTGCTGCAGAAAAGTGCTTGACTCGAGTATAAGCCGAGGGGGGCACTTACATCACAAAAAAATGTGCTGAAAAACTCGGCTTATACTTGAGTATATACGGTAATACACAATTATTTGATAAGGTATACAAGATGATGTTATGCCAAGTAAATAGATACCTAACATGTCATGCTTTAAAATTGTGCATGCTCGTGGAACGGCACAAAACTACGATACTTAAAAATCTCCATAGGTGAAATTTTATAAGCCTCTACAGGTTACCAGTTCAGAGTACCACAGGAGGTCTGATACTAGAATTAATGCTCTTGCTATAATGTTCACGGTGATACCTATGTGTGGTGCAATCGCCTTTACATATGCGTGCAGGACCGACGCGTTCGTTCGCCTTTGTGCAAGAGCACGATGGAACAGGGTGCTTTCATTTTTTTGTATTATTTTTTTTATTAGAATTTTTTTATTTCTTTTGTTTATCACTTGTATTGCTATCACAAGGGATGAACAACATCCCTTGTGATAACATGGGCAGTGACATGTCCTCTTTATGGAGAGACATGAGATATATTAGACTCAGATCTCTCCTCTGCCCTCCAAAGCATTAGATCATATCAAGATTGGTTTGATCTGATGCTTGTACAAGCTTGCAATGGCTTGCGTATTTGAGACAGAAAATGTCAGTGATGGAATCCTTGTCACTTCCGTTTTTCTGACGTCACACAGTGGGAGATACAACATCTTAATTTAATTGGTTGCTTCTGAACTGATTGTGAGGTTCTATATGGTGTGTATTAGGGGAGCAGAAAGTGAATGAAATTTAGATTAAATACTAATGAGAAATAAATGCTTCAGTGGTAAAATCAGGACTCCAGCCTCACCTGTTTGCAGTATAGACCAGTGGTCTCCAAACTTTATGTTGCCCTTGGGGCACGCCCACTGACACCAATGATGGAGCACTATACCTTCCCCTGACACCAATGATGAGGCACTTTCCTTCCACGGACACCAATGATCGGGCACTATTCTTTGTATTGACACCCTCAATGGTACACTTCTTTACACTGATAGCATTTTCTATTCTCACTGGCCACTGTCCACCCCCCCCCCCTTCTTTTTTTCCTAAAGTCTAAAGGGTAATAAACTGGCCATATGTTTAGAAAGTTTGGAGACTCCTGGTATAGACAAAAAAATAGGTCTTATGGAAAATTGAAGATAATCTACCAACAGTTTGCCCAGCAAGAAAATATGTAGCATCCGATCAGGTTCAGCTAAATAAAACAAAAAATTACATTCAATCCTTTTGAACAAAGGGTTTTTCTTCACTCTAGTCTGGGTGTCAGATACATGTTTAAAACTCATATTCAATGGCTTGGGCCAGTGTTTCCCAATCTCGGTCCTCAAGTATGCCTAATGCCTCGTACACACGATTGGACTTTGTCCGCCGGACCCAGTCTGGCGGACAAACCGCTGGACTTTCCGAGTGTGTGACTTGCCCACACACGCCCGGACTTCGCTGGACTTTCCGAGCGTGTGACTTGCCCACACACGCCCGGACTTCTCCGGCGGACAATCCGCGGGAAAAAGTCTGCGGGACTTTTGAAAATGAATGGACTTGCCCACACACGGAGCAATCCGTTCATTTAGAATGTAACTGCAGGTAGACGGGGCTAGCGAAGGCAGTGAATGCCGCCGCGCTAGCCCCGTCACCTGGTATGGATTTAAATCCATCTCAGACCCTTATCCGAGCACGCAGCCCGGCCGGCCAGGAAAGGGGTGGGGACGAGCAAGCGCCCCCCCCCCCCTCCTGAGCCGTACCAGGCCGCGTGCCCTCAACATGGGGGGTGCACTGGGGAAAGGGGGGCCGTGCGGCCCCCCCACCCCACAGCACCTTGTCCCCATGTTGATGAGGACAAGGGCCTCTTCCCGACAACCCTGGCCGTTGGTTGTCGGGGTCTGCGGGCGGGGGGCTTATCGGAATCCAGGAGCCCCCTTTAATAAGGGGGCCCCCAGATCCCGGCCCCCCACCCTATGTGAATTAGTATGGGGAACGATGTACCCCTACCCATTCACCTAAGGTGTAAAGTGTAAATTAAAAAAAACACAATTTTTTCTAAATATTTTATTGCACAGTTCCGGGGGTCTTCTTCCGTCTTGGGGGGTCTTCTCGCCGGACTCCTCCGCTATTTTACCTAGCTCTTTTACCGAGCAGAGGAGCCCAGCTACCTTCTTCGTCGTTGCTGCCGTCGTCTGGGGGTCTCAATCCGCCTTCGGGGGTCTTCCGGGGTCTCTTCTGTTCTTGCCGCTGTCGTTGCTTTCTGCGCCACCGCCTTCTTCCTCTTCTGTTTCTTCTTCTTCTTCTGATGTTGACTCGTCGCTCTCTCTGGCCGGAATGCCAGAGCCGCGCTGTGCTGGGACTTATATAGGGACAAGGGGACAGGGTCACATGCTCATGTCACATGGTGACCCCGCCCCCTATGATGTCACAGTCCCGGAGACCCCCAGACGACGTCGACTACGAAGAAGGTAGCTGGGCTCCTCTGCTCGGTAAAAGAGCTAGGTAAAATAGTGGAGGAGACCGGCGAGAAGACCCCCCAAGACGGAAGAAGACCCCCGGAGCAGTGCAATAAAATATTTTGAAAAAATTTGGTGTTTTTTTTTATTTACACTTTACAACTTAGGTGAATGGGTAGGGGTACATCGTACCCCATACTCATTCACATAGGGTGGGGGGCTGGGATCTGGGGGCCCCCTTATTAAAGGGGGCTCCCGGATTCCGATAAGCCCCCCGCCCGCAGACCCCGACAACCAACGACCAGGGTTGTCGGGAAGAGGCCCTTGTCCTCATCAACATGGGGACAAGGTGCTTTGGAGTGGGCCCCCCTTTCCCCAGGGCACCACCCATGTTGAGGGCACGCGCCTGGTACGGCTCAGGAGGGGGGCGCTCGCTCGTCCCCACCCCTTTCCTGGCCGCCGGGCTGCATGCTCGGATAAGGGTCTGAGATGGATTTGGGCGTTTTTTCGGCGTGGGGATTCCCTTTAAATCCATGCCAGGTGACGGGGCTAGCGAGGCGGCATTCACTGCCTTCGCTAGCTCCGTCTACCTGAAGTCATGTGCTAAATGAACGGACTTTCCGATGATCGGCAAGTCCGTTCATTTCCAAAAGTCCGGCGGACTAGCATACTAACGGCGGGATTGTCCGCCGGACTGCCAAGTCCAGCGGATAATTTTAAAACAAAACTTAAAACCTAGTCCGCTGGCGCCCACACACGGGCGGATTGTCCGGCGGACTTCAGTCCGGCAGACAATCCCGCGGGAAAGTCCGCTCGTGTGTACGCCGCATAACAGGTAAATTTTTCAGCATCTCCTTCATGTTTTACAGGTGCTTTAAATCAGGTTGGTATTTTTGACAGATATTTTATCTGTAGGAATTTCCCAAAATATGGCCTGTTGCAGGTACTGGAGAACTGAGATTGGGAACCATTGCTCTAGACCCAATACTAGTTTGTTTCAACTTCTATTTTCATAAAATCTGTCTTGAAAAAAAATATTCTTAAAATACACTGTAATTCGGTGAAGTTAAACATTTATTGTTGAAGTTGTATTTGCTGTTGAAGAGGGCCAACAATATTACCTCCTCAAAGTGTAATTGACCCAAACAGAACTAGGTGTATATTGACATATTTCCTAAAGGTTAATGCCGCTTTTTCCCAGATCTTTAGGTAAGGTATTCCTGGTAGTAGGACACTGACAAAAATGACTTCTTAAGCGGTTCATTTCCATAAATAACCTATATAGCCTTTAGGAGGTCTGCTTCCACTAATGTCTTAGTTTTGCTTGAGGTTATTTATTTTTTTAATAATTTCTGAAAAATGTGGTTTATCAGTGGCGGAACTACCAGGGTCGCAAAGGTCGCACTTGCGACCAGGCCCTGGCATTCCGCCACTGTTGGGGGGGCCCCAAAGAGGCGGGAGGAGAAGGAGCAGATCTGCTCTCTTCTCCTCTGTTTACATGTGATCACCTGATCACATTGTAAAGGGCTGCTGTGATTGGCCCTTTACCATGATCTGTGATCAGCTGTGTCTGAAGGACACAGTAGTCACAGAGTGCACTGGATGTGCACCCCAGGGGGCATGTTGGAGGCAGGGTTCTGGGAGGATGTCCATGGATCCCCTCCCAGAACTAGAAGCCTGGGGGCCCAGAGGGAAGGGAGGGGGTGGTCAGGGGAGGAGGGGTGGTCAGGGGAGGAGGGGGGGCTTCATGGTTTCTTGCACTGGGGCCCTGAAGGTTCTAATTATGCCTCTGTAGTATATAATAGATACAATTTAAACTTGGAAATTTTCATAACAAATAGTACAAGGACTCAAGTGTATTTTAGCTTTGCATTATCACAATGTTGCATGTATGATGGGGCTGAGATCATGTGTGTATATTTGGTTTTGGTAAGCATTATTTTTTCAGCATAAAAACATTTAATGCATTGTAAAAAGACTGAAGTGAATAGTCTGATTTAATTTAACCTGCCAATGACCTTGTCTTGTTTGTTCAGATGACATTTCTAAAAGTGTGTACTGAACTCTGTTTTAATACAATTATGTGCCATAAGGTTTGACCTTTCTGTCTGTCCAGGAGAGCCCTGAATTGGCCCATTCTGTGATATTGTGACATTGCTTCTGTTGCCTCGATTGTGACCTCAGATTACATGATACCCTTGAGAGCTCTAGATAATAGGCATGACTCCTGCTTCTTAGCTTAATTTCTTACTCTACCTCCAAAGGTATTGGGAGTAGATTGTTCATTTAAAATAAACCAGAATGAATGAAATGCCCAGTCAGATCAAACCAAGACGTGTTGACTTTTGTATTTGGGTGTGTGCTCTTTCTAGGAACAGGATGTGAAATGCTTTTTTTTTTTTAACTAAATATTTTCCAACATGATCTTGCAGGCTTTTGGGTGTAATATTTAAATTAGGTATGTACTAATATGAGACAATAACCAAGGACAACAGTGATAGAAAATAAAAAAGAGTGAGGGATAGAGAATACACTGGGCATGAGTTAGGAATATGATGTCTTTTTTATTAGGGCTGAAAGTGCTAATTGAGTATTCTTTGGAAAATTAAATTTTACATTCACTAAGCTCTGGAAAAAATTCCCTTGCAGTGTGATACTTCCCTTGCAAAGTGAATAGCTTATTTGCATTTATTAAATTGACCCCTAAATGTTTAAAAAATACAATCTTTGTGGACATAGGTGGATGACTACACAGTTTATTAATAGTTTTATTAAAATAAGCATTAATTAAAGCTGAACTCTAGGCAGATATAAAAATAAAATATATTTCTGTTTAAAACAACAATAAATGCAAGCAGTTTAATTATTTAAATTTGACCTGAACCTGGTGTGAGCTTCCTGCAGTCCTTTGTAAAACAGAGCTCAGAACAGGATAGGAAGAAGCATCACAGGAAGTCCGTCCATTCATGTTCTGACAAGGTGAATGCTGATAGGATAAGAGAGTGGAGAAACAATGTGATGAGCTCATCACTGTGCTGCTTCTCTCTTATGCCGCGTACACACGAGTGGAATTTCCATCCGAAAAATCTTGAATGTTTTTTCCAATGGAATTCCGCTCAAGCTCTCTGAACCTTCGACCATCAAGAACGCAGTGATGTACAACACTACGATGAGCCGAGAAAATTAAGTTCAATGCTTCCGAGCATGCGTCGAATTGTTTCCGAGCATGCATGATTTTTTGCGCGTCCGAATTGCATACAGACAATCGCATTTTTTCGGATAGGAACTTTTACCGACCGAAAAATAGAGAACATGCTCTCTCATTGGAGTTTTGCTGGCGGCATTTCCGATCGTGTGTACGGGGCATTACTGTCCAATCCCACATCAGGTGGAGTAAGTGGGTTAAATGATGCTGGCTGTTATTCAACCTGGAAGACCGAGGTTGCTGGAAAATATGTTTTTTGGTGAACTGCCCTCAATTAAATGTGAGTTCTTCACCAAAATTATTTTATTTGACCTTTTAATGGGCTACTTTTTTAATTTGTTCTGCTTCAACTTTTCCCCAAAATGTTTTAATATAAATGGGTGCTAAATGCATATATCTGAAACAGGAGGTTGTTTATTGGTCCAACGACCCCATAGTTGTTTTTACACCTGAGATGCAAATACTGTATTCACAGTACATCATAAAAGTGCATTGTTCCTGGCCCACATACTGCACAGTTGCCATATAAATGTACAAGAATTATTTGTGTAAAGCAATATACTTTTCCTGAATATGACAAAATCCAATTGTCATTAGGACAGAAAGTTATGTATAGTTAAGACTACTGCTTGTGTCAGTTTTTTTGTATAACAGACAGTAGCAAATAAACGTATATGCTTTTTATGACACTATAGCTACTTTTTGTCTGACCTTGGAATAGAGTGTTCTTATGAGTTGTACCGAGATTGGGGACGTAGTTGAAGGCCTCATTTTAGAGGACAAGGCCTATTTATTATGGTGCTTGTGGGCAGCCACACTCAGAGATCAATTAAAGTGTTGTTTAAACATGTCTTCAGGGTAAAAGGGCATGTTGATTTGTTGCAGGAACGGCTTGATTGGCACTTTGGGATCTACAGATTGACTTTGGAGTAAGTACTTTCCTTTTCACAGCAGATGACAGAAAAGATAAAGTTGTGACTTGTAGATGTTATGAAGGGTAAATGGTGTCTGAGGAAACCAAAGCATTTTTTTCTCAGTGAGAGTAAATTACAAACAGATTAAGGACATTTTTTCTTAAGTGTTACTGCTGTTTAGTTTACTGTGCATGTATGCATTTAAGCTGGCTGAGCACTGACAGGTCTTAGCAGTTGTGACATAAAATCCAAGCTTTGACAGTTGGACTGCAGAACTTGCCAAGGAATCAGGTTATGACCCGAGTCAGATGATTCTCTTTTCAAATGTTAGTTTTGTTGAAGTATGGATAAACTTTTCTAGGCTGGTGTTACCAAACTCTGGTAGCTGCATAAACACGTTTATTGAGTTTAACTACAAGACAAAAATAAATAATAAAAAAGAACTGGCCATACACCATACAATTTTCTTATTCCATTTTCTTTAGATTTACCTTCAACTACCCTGTTTCCCCTAAAATAAGACCTAGCGTGATTGTCAGTGATGGCTGCAATATAAGCCGTACCCCCCAAATAAGCCATAGTTAAACTCCTTGTAGGTCTTATTTTCAGGGTAGGGCTTATTTTCGGGGAAACAGGGTAGGGCTTATTTGGGGGGTAGGGCTTCTATTGCAGCCATCACCGACAATCACGCTAGGTCTTATTTTAGCGGAAACAGGGTATGTAGTAGAAGGGCCTGCCTAATTGCATACAAATTGAAAGTGTTTAGGTTTGACCTCATATTATAGGGTTTTGGTAAATCTAAAGGAAAATTGTACAAGGAAATTGTATAATGTATGGTCAGCCTTAGTAATATGCACATTTCTCAGATGTTGTGGTAACTTTCACTAGCAACAAAACGGATATCTCTGGTAATGCACAGATCCCCTTGGTACCACGCCAAAACCAACTGATACTGTAACATTCTCTGATATTATACCAGCATGCAGATTATTATTATTATTATTATTATTATTATACAGGATTTATATAGTGAAAACAGTTTGCGCAGCACTTTACAACATAAATCAGAACAGGTAAAATTCTTTAAGTGTAGCTTAAAGTTTTTTGGAAAACATAGGTAAGGATTAACACTCCTGTAACATTTGTTTTGCTGTCTGTGCCCCTGTTCAGAAGATTTCACCTTACTTTCTGTCCCAATGACAATTGGATTTAAAAAAATTGGGGTTATTAGGGAAACAAGGACTGGTGATAAAGAATCATTGGGGACATCTTTAAAATCCCAATAATTATTATAATTTTTTTAAATATACTGCCTTTTGGTTTTGAAAAAAAAAAATAGCAGCAGCTACAATACTCTTCTTCCGAGTACAATCCGCCAAAAATGCACCTCTATGTGGTCCAGTCCTCTTCCGTGTTGAATGATGCCCAGCATTGTTCAACTCACTTCCTGTGAGTCCAAGGCAGGAAGGCCTCACCCTCTGTGGAAGTGCATAATCATGGCAACCTGCATTTGTACTACAGTGAACAGTTCTGATATTAATAAGACAGTGACATAGTTACATAGTTGGTAAGGTTGAATAAAGACACTAGTCCATCCAGTTCAACCAGTGTGGGTGTGTGTGTTTATGTCAATATCAACTACCATACCCCTGTATATTGTATTCACTAAGATGCCCATCTATACCCTGTTGTGAAGTTATTGCCCGGCTTAGCTTTTTATCATCAGCAAACTCTGAGATTGAGCTATTTATGCAGATCTCTTATATAATTTACAGAAACATTAAACAGACAGTGCTGCTCTCTGCATCATTGAACACCACCCATTGTTGCAAAGAAGACGGGAAGATAAGGACTATGCACATCACATGACTGGAGGACATCCTAATAAACGTTAAGGCCCCGTTCACATATGGGCATAGCAGAAAAAAAGCGTTTCTGCAAATGTGAGAAAAATGCAGTAAGGCATGCATTTGCAGTGCTATTATTTGTTACTGGCACTCCAAACATGGGTAGCAGTCACACGTTTCCACATGAAAAAATGTTCTTGGCTCAGTGCCAAAGTTTGGTACATAAGCTTCTTTAGTGCTTTTTAGAGTGAAGAAAGGCCCACTTAAATGAATGGTTCTGCTCCAAAAATTTTCTATAAAAATTAGCAAAAAATGCTAAAACCACAACACGGCATCATCGCTATGGTGTCAACGGAGCCTAAGTATACTGAAAATAATCAAAAATATATGTGAAGGACCTCCAAGGGTCAGAAGGGAGGAGTGGGGGTGTGGAATAGGAGGGGAGACTGAACTTTTGCTTTAACTTTTGCTTTACTGAGGTAAAGTTATATAGAATATTTATCTCCAGTATCAAAAGCTTCTAATTTGCTACTGGCTGTTATATATTATTCCATATTGAAAGTGAGACTATCATTGTTTTATGTGACTTTAATAACACTTTTAAAAAGTTTATACATTTTAAAACTTTTTTATATTTTTTTTTTTTACTACAATAAAAAAAAAATATTTTTTCCAAATAACATTTAATACAGGGTGCACCCGTAATATAGGAATCACACAGCATTTGAGCTTTTTAAGAGAATGAATTTGCATTCAGATGCTCTCTCTTTGACTAAAGCTCTGTGTGGCCATGGTAAGGTATGGAAAGGGTGTGACAGTTCTTACTTATTCAGCTGTTTATGAGTGTCACAGTCACCCTCCCACCTCACCCCAGATCATTCCTTTGCCCCCCTAGAACAGGTCCCCCGCTTTCCCAGCCCAGCTTGCTGCCATCACATGTTTCGGAGCACGCACACAGCCCATGTAACCTCCGTGCTGGGCACCAGGGAGCTGCCCCCTGCTGGAGACTGCATCCCGCTCTCCCATCCAAATGCTGTGCAGTCTGGGATTCACCACATGCTGGCTACATGTCTGGTACCTGCGTGCACCCCACCACCCAGCTGTCTCTGTGCCAGCTCAAAACAAATGCCACACTCTTTGTTTGCAGCCGGAGTGAAAGGAGCAGAGCTTGTTGCTAGGCCAACCCGATGCCATGCCTAGAGTTACAAGTTTACGCTCAGGCTCTAAAGATAAATACCAGAGCGGGCACATGCACAGTGAGTCTCCCCTCAATCTGCCGACATGCTGTCTGTGGTCTTTTGCTGTGGCTACTGCAGGAGCTTAAGAATGGGTTTGAGAAACACTGTCTCGCAGAATATACAGTATCTCATAACTGTGAGTACACCCCTCACATTTTTGTAAATATTTTATTCTATCTTTTCAAGTGACAACACTGAAGAAATTACACTTTGCTGCAATGTAAAGTAGTGAATGTGAGCAGCTTGTATAACAGTGTAAATTTGCTGTCCCCTCAAAATAACTCAATGCAGCCATTAATGTCTAAACCGCTGGCAACAAAAGTGAGTTCACCCCTAAGTGAAAATGTCCAAATTGGACCCAATTAGCCATTTTCCCTCCCCGGTGTCATGTGACTCGTTAATGTTACAAGGTCTCAAGTGTGAATGGAGAGCAGGTGTGTTAAATTTTGTGTTATCGCTCTCACTCTCTCATACTGGTCACTGGAAGTTCAACATGGCACCTCATGGCAAAGAACTCTCTGAGGATCTGAAAAAAATAATTGTTGCTTTACATGAAGATGGCCTAGGCTATAAGAAGATTGCCAAGACCCTGAAACGAAGCTGCAACACGGTGGCCAAGACCATACAGCGGTTTAACAGGACAGGTTCCACTCAGAACAGACCTCGCCATTGTCGACCAAAGAAGTTGAGTGCAGATGCTCAGCGTCATATCCAGAGGTTGTCTTTGGGAAACAGACGTATCAGTGCTGCCAGCATTGCTGCAGAGGTTGAAGGGGTGGGGGGTCAGCCTGTCAGTGCTCAGACCATAGGCCGCACACTGCATTAAATTGGTCTGCATGGCTGCCGTCCCAGAAGGAAGCCTTTTCTAAAGATGATGCATAAGAAAGCCTGCAAACCGTTTGCTGAAGACAAGCAGACTAAGGACATGGATTACTGGAACCATGTCCTGTGGTCTGATGAGACCAAGATTTGGTTCAGATGTTGTCAAGCGTGTGTGGCGGCAACCCGGTGAGGAGTACAAAGACAAGTGTGTCTTGCCTACAGTCAAGCATGGTCGTGGAAGTGTCATGGTCTGGGGCTGCATGAGTGCTGCCCGCACTGGGGAGCTACAGTTCATTGAGGGAACCATGAATGCCAACGTGTACTGGGACATACTGAAACAGAGCATGATCCCCTCCCTTCAGAGACTGGGCCACAGGGCAGTATTCCAAACATAACAACCCCAAACACCTCCAAGATGACCACTGCCTTGCAAAAGAAGCTGAGGGTAAAGGTGATGGACTGGCGAAGCATGTCTCCAGACCTAAACCCTATTGAGCATCTGTGGGGCATCCTCAAACGGAAGGTGAAGGAGCGCAAGGTCTCTAACATCCACCAGCTCTGTAAAGTCATCATGGAGAAGTGGAAGTGGACTCCAGTGGCAACCTGTGAAGCTCTGGTGAACTCCATGCCCAAGAAGGTTAAGGCAGTGCTGAAAAATAATGGTGGCCACAAAAAATGTTGACACTTTGGGCCCAATTTGGACATTTTCACTTAGGGGTGTATTCACTTTTGTTGCCAGCGGTTTAGACATTAATGGCTGTGTGTTGAGTTGTTCTGAGGGGGACAGCAAATTTACACTGTTATACAAGCTGTACACTCACTACTTTACATTGTAGGAAAGTGAAATTTCTTCAGTGTTGTCACATGAAAAGATATAATAAAATATTTACCAAAAAGTGAGGAGTGTACTTACTTTTGTGAGATACTGTGTATGTACAAAAGTATCAATTTTATAATTCTAGTGTAGTGAAGCTGTTAAATTTATAAATGGTTGATTAGTGTCATGACATGTGTTCTGCTGTCTTTTTAAATAGGCCTTGTGATTGATTTGTTGACAAGAACCCTAATGCATTTATAACAATAAGAAATTCCAGAAAGTCCAAAAATATCCTTTTCTGCCTGCTATTTGCTATTGCCAGTTTATATGTCTGTCTGCCCAGCCATACTTTGTGATAGACAGCTCTTCCTTTTAAGTAACAAATCGGAAGAATATACTTTTACATTTTTAGGATCATATGACAGATTTGATTAAGACTCAAAAATGTTCCCATAGACTGAACGTCTTTATATTCTACCAAGTCCTTCCTGAATGTAATTTAGAAAATGGTACCTATCACTCACATATTTTAATGTTTGTGGTAACAGATTCCTTGACTTCTGTTGTCCTCTAAAATATTACATAATATATTCAATCAGTAAATTATGGATTTTTTGTTGGGTCTGTTTTAATCAAACTAGCCTCATGTATTTGTTTGGTAGCCTTTACTTCTCAGATGTTCACAGAGTTTGGAACAGTGGCCATCAGAAAAATAATAGATTTAATAGTTGATTCAAAGTACCACTTTTTGGGAATTTGAATTATTTACAATTTAGATTATTATCATGTTAAGCTCTTGATTTACTGAAGAAGTAGAATGTTTAAATAGCCTAACAGAGCTGTCTTCACTTCAGTTATCCAACCCAATATATGGGAAATTATTATTTTTTTTATTATTATTTCCCTGCACATAATTGGGTATTTGATGTAAACACAGGCTCACTGGAATAAAGGAATTTAGGGCTCCTTTAGTAAATGAACCCCACTTAGTGATATGTAAGATTTATCATATATGAACAGAAGATTATTTCACCTGTGCACTTGTTTTTTCAACTCAATATTTATTGAGATTTCAAAAAGAATATGCAGAATACAGACATAAATGCATGTCATATGTAAAACCTACTGATATAGAAGGTGAACATTTCGTATCGGTACGGTATACAAAAGATGAAATTAAACTATATGGTAAAGAGTTCAATAGGTGATAAGCTGCAGCATTAACATAGGGGGACAGATTTGAGATCAGCTTAAAAGTAAGGTAAATTATTATGGCAAATGGGGGTGTTCAGATTGGGTGTGGATAAGACATCAAAGCTATTCACCTGTGCACTTGTTTATCAGCAGTGTAAATGCTTGCACTTGCTGTTACTAGGATCCTAATTTAGAACAAAGCACAATTACTATATTGGAGTACTGTGTGTAGTAGACAAAGACATGGTTTTCCTTATTCCACAACAAAGAACTTTCCACTAAAATGATCCTACCTTCATGTCCCTCAGACTGATCAGTTGTTTACTTATTTGGAGGTCCCTAACTTATTTGCATTCAAGACCCAACTTCTGATACTTTAGACTAGCCAAACCAGTCAGGTCAGAAGAAGAAAATTGGGCCCTGAGAGGACCTTCCTGATAGTTTATTGCATTGGCATAACCCACTGTTTTCCCAGATGACCTTTATGCTGGATGCTACAGCTTGGAAGGGCTTTTGACTGTTATGTTGATGATTTGTTGTGCATTTGCACTCTACAAATCTACTTGTTTGGTATTCTAGGCAATGAAATATTGCCCCGGTATCTACAGATATTTTTGAAAGAAACCATATTTATGGCCTTGCTCTAATGAGATGATTGCTCTGAGGTGGATGCAGTTGAGCCCCCCTTAATACTTTACACCATTGGTTAACCTTTGTCATCATACCAAGAAAATTGTGACAGTGGAAACAAAACACATTATTTTCTATATATATCTTCACTTCAAACAGAACTAAAGTCAAACTTTCTTGTTTCATAGCAGATGGAGTAAAGAGGGTTATAACCTTCGTCAGCTTTTTTGCCATCTATCCCATTGGGGGGATTTCCCAGTCCCGCTCCCATAGCCAAAACAGTGAGAGGAAATCCCTTCAAAGTGTGACAATCCCTTGTTGTCACCAGGGTCACCAAAACTAGTGTCCTATTGGAATATTTCCCCTCAATTTAATGGTCTGGTGGCAACCCAAAATTTGGGATTTCCTTTTACTTTCACTCTAATGATGGTAAATAGGACAAATAGACAGGGTGAATATCCTTATCGATAGAGCAGACAGCAATAAAAACCTGACAGGTGTTCCGATTCCTCTCCACTTTATCCAAAACAAAAAACAAAAAAAACACAGTTTTGTCTTTAAGTATACTTTAACTAGTTCAAGACATTGGAAGTGCTACACAAGCCCAGAAAATGTCGTCATAGTTGTAATAAATACTGAAATTGGAATAACTGCTAAACTAAATATTATCCAAAGGTGATTACGGATATCCTCTATTTATTCCATATATGTATTCATTTGTCTATTCCTATAGTTAGCTAGTCTATTTAGGCTCGGTTTCCACTATTGCAACCCCAAAGTCGCACGATTTTGCCGCAATTTTTTGCCGTGACTTAAAGCAATGCCTGTGTATTCTAGTGCAGGGACTACTTAGAAGTCGCTGCAACTTGAAGTCACACAGATATGAATGGTACTCATTGGAAATCATGGGGTACCACTTGTCATGCAACTTTTCAGTCCCAAGTCGCATGAAAAGTCGCACTAGTGGAAACCGAGCCTAAAATTCTGATAGTTACTGTTGATAGCACAATAATATAAGGTTAGCTATGAAAACAAACACACTGCTTAGTAACAACAACACAAGAACATCCTCAGCTGGGCTTAAAGAGTAGGGAGAGAGCCATGAGGCTTAGAGAGCCATCAGGCACGAGCCAAGAGCGAAAAGAGACGCATTCCCTTTTGTGTACACCTTTTAAACTTCACCCATACACCGTCCAGACCCAACCCCATTGCCAGCCCACTTGAAAGTAGTTACGGGGAAGTCCTTCTCAATATATTATATTTCTGTCCGTCCTGCTGTATTGGCCTCTAGGGGCAGCATTGTCCATGTCCTGGGTTAATATTCAATGCCTTTGATCTTTGTAACCCACCTTCATCAATTATCCTGGCTGCCATGGCCCTCTTTGAAGTTTGTTTGCATAGCATTATCACATCAGACGGTCCGGAGCCAAGCTTTTGTTCAGCCTTGCTTCTTCAGATAAATAATCTGATATGATACAAATCTTTGATGTGCAACTTGTTACATTCCAAAGGCCACCTGTCTACCTCAACCAGGAAGTGAAACTCCAGAAATATGATATTAAACCATGTTGCCTTCCAACATAGTACACTGCACATGTGTACTTGCTACTGGGACCTCCCCTCAGTTCGTGGCTCTGAATAATCAAAGTCAGAGTTGATGCATACACGGAGCAGCTCTGGCAGCTGCTGCTGTAAAAAATAAAAAAAAATAAAATAGCCTGACTGTTTATCAACAACACTGTTCAGACAAGAAATAGAAATATACAAAGTAACGTTGTTACTTTTGTATCTATTCTGTTTCATTTATCTGCAGATCAAAGGAATACATTTTCGATCTGCAGATGATGTCAGTTAAAGGAGATAAATTATTATAGATTTTTTTTGTTTTTTTCTCAGTTTAACCCTTTATGAACCCCTGCTTATTAGTAACCCCCAAATCTGCTGATCCCTCACTCAGTAGTGGGCCCCCAGTTCTGCTGATTCCCCACTCAGTAGTAACCCCCAGAGAGGTGCTTTGATTGGCATTCAGCGTGCTTTTAAAAAGCGTGTCCAATGCCACATTTTGAAGCAAGTGTATACAAGCCCTTAGTTTTACTTTTATCAGCCTTTAGGCCCCTTTCACACGAGGCGGACTCCACTTCAATGGAGTCCGCCTCTGTCCGCCGGCTCAGCAGGAGATCTCTCCGTTGAGCTCTGCTGAGCCGGGGGATGACAGGTCCCTCTCTGCTCACTGAGCGGGGAGGGGCTTGTCCAGCGCCACTGGTCTCTATGGACAGATCGGATGAAAACGGACAGCGCTGTCCGTTTTCATCAGATCTCACCCGGTCCGATCCGCCAGCGACGGATCTGGACATAGAGCCATACGTCTGCTTTTGGCGGATCGGACCGGATCGGATGTCAGCGGACATGTCTCCGCTGACATCCGACGCTCCATAGACTAGCATGGAGCGCCCGTTCAGATCCGCCGTCAAAACTGACAGGCGGATCTGACCGGTCGGATCGTGTGAAAGGGGCCTTAGTGACTCATTATTCTACAACTATTATTTTCCTGCTGAATTTTTTTGTCCATTTTTAGTTTATTAACCATTCATATTAAAACATTTTTGTTTGTTTTCTTTGTTAATATTTTTACACATTTAACATACTGTATATATTAATACATTTGACATTTAAAAAGTGTTAAGTTGAAAAACACTTTAATTCATTTGTAAGTAACTTTGCAATGCTTTGTTCAGAAATCATAATTTTAAACAGGATACTGGTCAAAAAAAGAAGTGTGTTTTGTTTAGCTCTGTTATTGTTCATTGTCTAAGGATTGTGAGAAAAATTGTTTGTACAAGTCAATATCACAAAATGAAAGTCTTGTTTGTCCTTAACCACTTCAGCCCCGGACCAATTGGCAGCCAAAGGACCAGGCCCCTTTTTGCGATTCGGCACTGCGTCGATTTACCTGACAATTGCGCGGTCGTGCGACGTGGCTCCCAAACAAAATTGGCATCCTTTTTTTCCCACAAATAGAGCTTTCTTTTGGTGGTATTTGATCATCGCCCCTGCGGTTTTTATTTTTTGCCCTATAAACAAAAATAGAGCGACAATTTTGAAAAAAATGCAATATTTTTAGCTTTTTGCTATAAGAAATATCCCCAAAAAATATATAAATTTATTTTTTTTCTCAGTTTAGGCCAATACGTATTCTTCTACATATTTTTGGTAAATTAGCGATTATTGATTGGTTTGCGCAAAAGTTATAGCGTTTACAAAATAGGGGATAGTTTTATAGCATTTTTATTAATATTTTTTTTTTTTACTAGTAATGGCGGCGATCCGAGATTTTTATTGTGACTGCGACATTATGGCGGACACATCGGACATTTTTGACACATTTTTGGGACCATTGTCATTTATACAGCAATCAATGCTATTTAAATGCATTGATTCCTGTATAAATGACAGTTGTAGTGAAAGAGTTAACCACTAGGGGGAGGGGAGGGGTTATGGGCTGTGACGTGTGTGTGTGTTTTTTTACATTAGGGGGCGGGGCTGACGTCTGACGTCATTGATCGGCTTTCCCGATGACCGGGAACAGCCAATCAATGACAGGCAGAGTAGGAAGCGCGGGGAGAGGTTTGTTTACACATACCTCTCCCCGTTCTTCAGCTCCGTGACCCGATCGCGGGACACCAGCGGCGATCGGGTCCGCTGGTACCGCGGCCGGGGTCACGGAGCTCCCGACCGGACTGGCCGGAGCGCGCGACCCACGGGCAGGCATTTAAAGGGCCACGTACCGGTACGTGCTTTTGCCTGCCCGCGCCATTCTGCTCACGTATATATGCAGTGGGCGGTCGGGAAGCGGTTAAAAAAAACAATATATGTATTACCTTATTATCTTGACAAAGCTATTACCAAATAAATAGGTCCATAGCAGAATTGTACAAATTGCTCTGGTACATAGGGGGCAAACAGATGCAAGAGGAGACGTGATTAAAATGTATCTCTAGACAAAACTTAAGACCCCTTTCACACTGGGGCATTTTTCAGGCGCTTTTAGGCTAAAAAAACACCTGTAAAGCACCTGAAAAATGCCTCCCCTGCATCCCCAGTGTGAGAGCCCGAGTGCTTTCACAATGGAGCGGTGCGCTTGCAGGAAGTTAGAAAAAGTCCTGCAAGCAGCATCTTTCAGGTGGTGGGGGAGCGGTGAATACACCACGACTCCACCGCCCTGCTATTGTAATCAAATTACAGAATTTAGACAGCTTTTCTCATCCTCATAGTGCAGGGATTTGGTGTCACACACTGCAGAGCATAGAGAGGAGAGCTATGTGTAACTTGAGACCCGAGTGGAAGAAATGGACACACACCCCTCTACACAGTCTCATAATAAAACATGGATAGCTGAGGCTGCCAATCACTTGCTGTGCGCTATAGGGAAAGCGGGGTGTCTCCCAGGATTGTCTGGTGTTGACATAGACTGTCAGAAGGTACTCATTCAGATTGCAGAGTAATGAGGAGACAAATCACACTAGGCACTTTGGCTAGAGTACACACTATAGCAGGATATGCTTTGTTCATTTTTATTCCAGAGGTTTTGAGCCACTTTAATATATACTTTAGTCAATGTTGAAAACACAACGTAAAGCCATAAAATGTGTAGGGAGTATAACCTTTGCTTTGTCGTTCATCCCGACATTTCTGTACTGCACCAGTTTACCTTAGTCTTCTTTTTGGTTAATTATAAGGTTCGCCATCACTGTCCTAGAGCATACCTGCGTGAGATGCTGGAATACCCACTGCAGGCTCCTTGCTGCCTCTTTCATACAAAAAGTCTGATGTAAAAATGTCATACCAAATGTTTCCCAGAGCCACCATTTACACTCAAATCTGTCTTGGGAGTTTGGATGTGATTGGCAATGAAGAAAGCAGAGAGAAAGTTACACAGTACAGGGTCCAAAAGTGTGATTCTGCTGCCCCCCTACTGACCCTGCTAAATGGTCTGTAAAAATATGGCTGTAGCAAATTACAGAGAAGATAAGGATAAATTGAGTGAACTCGGATTTTAACCTAGTTGCAGTATTTACTTCATAGCATTAATAGCCTACTGATTGCTTTCGCCTGTTGTCTGTATTTGCTTTGTAAGGCAAAAAACTAGGCTCCTTAACCACTTGCAGACCAGGCCTTTTCTGATACTTGCTGGTTACATGTAAAAATCTGTATTTTTTTGCTAGAAAATCATTGTGGTATAACCATTGAAAGTCCTGTGTCGTATGAGTAGAGACTGATGTGAATATACAATATATACCTAAAGCGCTGCATCGGGGTGCATTTGATTTAAATCATATTTTTAAAGAGCAACTGTCATCTCTGTCTCACAGTGGCTCCTCCTCTGACCCGCTGTTGACTCACCAACAGTTCCATTCACTTTAATAGGATGGCTGGTGATGCAGCAGTGACAACAAGGTGAGGGATGTGGCAGCAGCAGGTGAGTGGATGCCCACTAACAGGCGCTGCCATGATGGATCTGAAATGACAGGTGCTTTTTAAAAGTAAGGACTTATTCTTACTGGTAGTTGGAATCTTTAATATTTGCAAACAAAATTAACCACATGCTGACCGGGTCATAGCCAAAAGACGGCTACAGTGTGGCCGGCTTATTCTGGGTGGACGTCCGTGAGACGTCCTCCCAGAATAGCTTTCCTGCGCGCCCCCTGGGTGCGCACCCGGGAACATCTGTGACCGCCGGGTGCGGGGGACCCAGCGCATCACGGATCACGATAAACGGCCGCTGATAGCGGCCGTTTACCACGTGATCGCGCCGTCAAATGACGGAGCATCACTTGTAAACAAACCGGTGTCATTTCCAGATCATTTGCAGCGCTGTGGGCTCTACAGATCCAGCCCACAGCGCTGCTCAGTGCCAATAAATTTTTTTTTTACAGAATTTTCTGTCTTTTTTTGATTTATAGCGCAAAAAATAAAAAACCCAGCGGTGATTAAATACCACCAAAAGAAAGCTTTGTTTGTATGAAAAAAAAGGACAAACATTTAATTTGGGTACAGTGTTGCATGACTGAGTAATTGTCATATAAATTGTGAGAGCACCGAAAGCTGAAAATTGGTCTGGTTAGGAAGGGGGTTTAGGTGCCCAGTGGTCAAGTGGTTAAGGTTCCCTTTTTAGAATAATAAGCTGTCAGGTTAAACAGCGATATCAGACCTGATTCAAACATACAGTTTGAAGTGTACATAGATTTGCAAAACAATGGGATAAAGGAATATACCTGAACTTTGTTTTATCTCATGGTTACTGTGAAATTATGTGAATGCATCAATGCAGTGCATGTTATCTCAGCGTGCAGAGCTTGGATTCATTGAATGAGTTTACCAAAAATGTAAATATTGCAAAATATACAGCCTCATGCTTCATAACTAAGCTCCATTTTATGCTCAATAAACAAAATTATTAATGTATATTAAATAGAAAACTATATTGAGAAATACATTTAATATGAATCCAAAAAAATCTGATTTAAATAAAAAAAAATCAGATTTTTTTTATTTTAAAAATCATTGATTTTTATCCAGCACTGCGTAAATTGGCATTGCTATATAAATACCTGTAGTAAAAATAATAATAATATGCATAGATCAAGCAGCCAATACAAAATCAACCATTGCTAATTTAATTATTGAAGAGATATTTTATATATTATTTTTCTTATAAAAATTTCTGCAAAATCACTCATACTCAAAACTGCCACTATAACATAATCATCTTAGAATGCAAATATTCATGTTTTCTCCGTTATAGCAAGAATTTAGTCACGTCTTCATAGTTCATTCAAATATGCAAATAGAAATCATAATATCCAAAAACAAGCCATATAAACCACTGAAACCAACATTAGCTTTCCTCTGAATGGGTCATATTGGAAAACTTCAACAGACACAGTGTAACAAAGTTATGTGCTACTGGTATATGTTTTATATAAGCATACATTTTCCAATTCCCCAACATTCCTGGGAGCAGTCTGCAAGGTTGCCATTGGGTTCTAACACACACAAGATCTCTATCGCTGTTTTTTATTTTTATCTGCCGATTGATCAGTAAACAATAGCTTATTTTTTGCACAGGATAAAAGATTTTGTCATGGCAGCTGGTTTTGAGTAGCTACTTGCCCACAGGACAAATGCATTTACAAACCTTGGGAAGCGGTTTCTCCATCTTACTGGAGTTTATTTTTCCGACTCAGCCTTTCAAATAACTTGATCCAAATCTTTACCGTTTGTTTACTGTAATTACTGCTAAAATACTGACTTTTTCCTATGGGGTTTCTATTTCTGATGTTCCAGTATTAAACTTTTCAGTCTTTCCTAACTGCTAATGCTGGTAATTTAGATATGGGTAGACGTAATGGCTGCTGAATTGCTTATTTCAAGGCAGCATTAAAAAGTGACAGATCACTTATTTATGTAGTCTTAAAGTGGAGTTCCACCCAAAAGTGGAACTTCCACTCATTTGTCTCCTCTCCCCCTCCAGTGCCACAATTGGCACCTTTCGGGGGGAGGGGGGACAGGATACCTGTCTTTGACAGGTATCCTGTTCCCACTTCCGGGAGTCCGGGCCACGACCCATGACATCACCGCAGGGCTCCCTTCTCCTCTCCCTGTCACCAGGCCTGTAGGAGAGAGGAGCGGGGCCTCGCGCATGCGCAGTATGGTTCCCAGGGTGAAGCCATAGGGCTACACTGCTGGGTACCCTTACCCGCAATGCCGGCGGCAGCACCCGGTGCCGACATCGGTGCCAACATTGCGGGACTCCAGGACAGGTAAGTGTCCTATTGTTAAAAGCCAGCAACTGCAGTATGTGTATCTGCTGGCTTTAATTCTTTATTTTTTTGGGCGGAACACCGCTTTAAGCTGTAAGTGAAATATGGTTAATATACAGTTTTTTTTTTATTTTATTTTTTATGGATATATTCTTATTTCAGGATATTAAAGGGGGCTTAAGAATAAATGTTTCTAATGGAAGAAAATTAATCTTTACTAATTTTGACCTACAGTGATCTCAATTTCAGTTTCCTACAGTACTTTGAGGTTGATTTCTAATCAAAAAAATTCAATGATCACCAGTCACACCACTTCATATTTGAGATTGATTGTGTTGGAAAACAAGCTATTTTTCTTTTGAACAACATTATATTTAACACTTCAGCCCCAGAAGGATTTACCCCCTTCCTGACCAGGCCATTTTTTGCGATACGGCACTGCATTACTTTAACTGATAATTGCGCAGTCGTGCGACACTATATCCAAATAAAATGTATGTCCTTTTTTTCCCACAAATAGAGCTCTCTTTTGGTAATATTTGATCACCTCTGCGGCTTTTATTTTTTTCACTATAAACAAAAAAAGACCGACAGTTTTGAAAAAAAAAAAATTTTTTTACTTTCTGCTATAAAACATACCCAATAAAAAAATGTAAAAAATCTAATTTCTTCATAAATTTAGACCAATATGTATTCTGCTACATATTTTTGGTAAAAAAATAAAAAATAAGCGTATATTGATTGGTTTACGCAAAAGTTATAGCGTCTACAAAATAGGGGAAAGGTTCATGGTATTTTTAAATGCAAAGTAAAAAGGTGTGAATTACTGCGCTGTCCAAGAAATATTGTGACTTAGTGTTAAATAGTGCACAACATATAAAGAAAAATAAAAAAAGGGAAAAACTAATAAAAATAGCTGCTGCAATCATAAATGTGAGATACCCACACTAACAACGAAAAATAGAAAACAAACGACTGCGCTGCAAACAATTATATAAGTGATGGGAATAGTGACAAAACCGCATCAGTATACCAAGTGTATATTAAACTTAAAACATATATAATATAAATTATAAAATAATAAATGTGGGCGTCCTATACTTGAATTACAACCAGCCACACTCTCTCCCGATTTCTACCAACCCCCACTCAGTGACCCCCTCTTAGACATTAACGGCTACTTCCAATTCTCACGGGTACTGAACCATTTCGGAAATCATTGGATACAGCTTGCCTGTCTCCCAGGGTTAGCGAGCTGGTTCTTGCGACCTTCCGAAGTCCCTCCAACTCCACTTCTGAAACACCCCTACCCACAGGTATTTGCTTTACACGTTCCCCAGCTACCCACAACCTACACCCTAGGGGACCCCGCCTGTTTCTCCAACCTTCCCCCCTCTTATTAGATCCGAATTTCAATTGCCTACTCGGTGTACCTCGTGGACTGACGGGGTATCTATTCGAGCCTACTTCCACTACACCCCACATATCGCCACACGCGCTATACACCTACCAATCCTGATAGTAAGCCACGTTTTCACACCCTCTCTAGTGATGTTACCTCCTAACCAAGGACCTCCTGATCAGGAAACTACAGTGTTATCTCTTAATACGCAAGGACTTAACACCCCTGAAAAACGATCCCAAGTCCTGACCTACCTTCATAGATATAGGGCCAGTATCGCTTTCCTCCAAGAAACCCATTTCAAATCAAGCTCAGTACCCAAATTATCGAACGCACGTTACCCATCTGTCTTCCATGCCACAAACGACTCAGCCAAAACCAAAGGCGTATCAATCCTAATTGCCAAACACTGCCCATTCCAGGTCTCAGACACTTATATCGACAAAGAAGCCCGTTTCATTTTCATAAAAGGCTCCCTATATGGCAAACCAATTACTCTAGCAAATATCTACGCACCCAATACAGGCCAAGTAGCTTTCTTCACCTCCACCTTAAACCAACTCGCCACCTTCCAAGTAGGGATGCTTATACTTGGTGGAGACTTCAACACACCCTTGAATCCCCCACTCGATACATCGTCGGGCGCCTCATCCATGCCCTATCGAGCGCTCCGTTCGATTAAAACACACATACAAGAACTAACACTACATGATACGTGGCGTACACTCAACCCGAACGTTAAAGATTTCACATTTTATTCAGCCCCCCACGACCGTTATTCCAGACTGGACTACCTCTTTATTTCTCAGACAGACCTCCCCTCTTTGTCCTCAGCCAAGATTCTACCCATGTATATCTCGGATCATCATCCCATCACCATGACTCTGATCTTAACAAAGACACCCCCCAGATCACGAATCTGGCGTCTAGACCCGTCCCTCCTTACCGACGATATTATTGTAAGCAACATCTCCACACGTTTAGACCTATATTTTAAGGAAAACTCCTCCCCCGAAATCTCCCCAATGGTCTTGTGGGAAGCGCACAAGAGTACGATTCGTGGAGAACTCATAGCCATATCGGCTAAACAACACAAAGACAGACGTACATATATCGCTAAACTGACAAACACTATCCAGACGCTAGAACGAACGCACAAAAGATCCCTGGCCCTTAACACACTGACCGAACTCCTTCAAGCCCGTAATGACCTCCTAGAAGCACTCAACCAACAAATCAGAAGGAAATATATCCTATCCCAAAAGACATTTTACGAATACGGCAACAAATCGGGCAGGCTCCTTGCGAGAGCACTTAGAACCAAAAAAGCCTCCAACACGATACACTATATCTCAACTTCCCAAGGTCACAAAGTGACGGCAAATGACCAAATAGCCCAACAATTCGTTCAATACTATACACGACTCTACAATCTACATACTACAGACCCCATCGTTGACGACACTTCACGCAGGACTCTTATCAGGGATTTTCTCGCGAGATACAGCCCCACTCCCTTATCAGACGTGGACTCTGCCCACTTAAATGAACCCATCTCTCCCCTAGAAATCGACATAGCCCTCAAGCAAATGAAACCCGGTAAAAGCCCAGGCCCGGACGGCTTGACTACGGCGTACTACAAGACATTCCCCAACATACTGAAACCCCACTTCTTGAAAGCTTTCAACTCCATCTCCCACGACAACCCTCCTCCAAGAGACCTCCTAACAGCCCACATCACTGTAATCCCTAAGCCAAATAAAGACGCCGCATTAGTAGCCAACTACCGACCTATTTCCCTTCTGAACGTTGACCTAAAAATATATGCAAAAATACTAGCCAACCGCCTCCTGCCTCTCCTACCCAATCTTATATCGCTCGACCAAGTCGGATTTATACCTGGTAGGGAGGCAAGAGATAACACCACCAGAGCCATCAACATCCACCATTGGTTGTCCTCCTCCACCCAAAAGGGCTTTTTCCTCTCGTTGGACGCAGAGAAGGCGTTCGACAGAGTGGCCTGGGACTACATGGAAGAAGCTCTCCGAATACTAGGGATTCGAGACCGTATGCTCCACTTCATTATGGCACTCTACTCATCCCCGACAGCGCAGGTCCGAGTGAACGGCCACCTGTCGGATGCCTTCTCTGTGTCCAATGGTACCCGCCAAGGTTGTCCCCTATCCCCCCTGATATTTGTTCTCACGCTGGAACCACTGCTACAACGCCTCCGTTTTAACCCCGATATCAAGGGAGTGACGATACGAAATGACGAATACAAACTTTCCGCCTTCGCAGATGACATCCTCCTGTTCCTTACTGACCCTCATACCTCACTCCCTAACCTGCTTAAGGACTTCCAGACATTTCACACGCTCTCGAACCTCCAAATCAACTTCTCTAAATCTGAAGCTCTGAATGTTTCTCTGCCCCAAGACACTGTATCGCTCTGCCAAACAAATTATCCTTTCAAGTGGAAAAGTGACGCCATCACCTACCTTGGCATATCCCTCCCCACCCACCTATCTGACTTATATATCAAAAACTTTATCCCCATTCTCCAAAACATCCAAAAAGATCTCAAAGCATGGTCAACGGGTATTTTTTCATGGTTCGGCAGAGCCGCCATCCTTAAAATGAATGTCCTTCCCCGAATCCTTTATGTCCTACAAACAATCCCTATAAAACTACCTCAAGCCTTCTTCTCCTCCTTCCGAGCGGCATGCACTAGTTTTCTATGGGGTAAAGACCGCCCCAGACTTAGCCTGGCGAGGCTCTCCACGCCTAAACTGAAAGGAGGGATAGGTCTCCCCGATATTAACAAGTACCATTGGGCATGCCACCTAGCAAGGATAGTGGATTGGAACGCTCACACTCATTCCAAAGCATGGGTGAACATTGAAAACAAGTTCACGCCGACTCCAATCAAACACTTACCCTGGATTGACGCGAAAGACATACCCCAAACATGCAAGACACATCCACTTATTGCAGGTACTCTACAAACATTCAGGAAAATGTGCAAATCCCATCACATCTCCACAATACCTGGCCCACTGACACCCGTCAAACACAATCCGAAATTCCCCGCTGGCTCCTCAAATTCGTTTCTAGCTGACATCTGGCCGCATACCGATATGCAAGCCAGACATTTCTTTGCCAACGCTTCCTTCATTGACCGTTCCGCAATCCCCAGAAGAGACGTTGACCGACATATCCCACTCTGGACTTACATGCAAATAAGACATTTTCTGAACGACCCGACCAAGCGCCTGGACTTTAGCAGACAATTAACTCCGTTTGAGACACTCTGCACTAAAACGGAACCACAACGACACATGATTTCCGAAATATACTCGCTCCTTTTCTCCGACACAGACGCAAAATCTAACATTGCTGTACGTAACTGGGAGAGGGATTTATCTCTGAACCTCTCAATATCTGACTGGGAACGTATTTACACCCATGTCCACAAAGGGTCCATAAATGTCACCACACAAGAAAATGGTTTCAAAATTATAACAAGGTGGTACAAAACCCCTTCCAGACTCCACAAATTCTCCCCGACCATATCACAGGAGTGCTGGAGATGCACATCTGAGGTAGGCACTATGCTTCATATATGGTGGACATGTCCTTCAATCCAACCCTTCTGGAAGGAAGTCCATCGCCTTACGTCCCAGATAACGACCTACCACTTAGAATTCTCCCCAGAACAAATGCTCCTACATCACTCCACCATATCTTTCAAGCACTACCACAAATCCCTTGCACTTCATTTACTCAACGCAGCTAAGATGTGCATACCTACCCGATGGAAGGTATCCACCCCTCCAAGCATTGCAGACTGGTTCCGACGGGTCTCCAAAATCGCTGAACTAGAAAACTTAATACATCAATCTAGAGACTCTCCCGCTACATTCAACACTGTTTGGTCTTGCTGGCTCCACTTCACTACAACTGATGAATACAAAAACATAATGACCTCTGAGTCTTCTACTTCTCCCAGCCCACGAGGTTCACACTGAGATCTGTCCTTGCCCCAACCCATAGCGCATATTCCTTCATGCTATCAATAACACCAGATCCCATTCCTAGCCAAATTTGAAAACCCGACTCTACCAAGGGATCTACCCCTTCTCAGCGCTTCCCTTTCTGCCCTCATCCACCTAGCCCCCCCCTTTTTTCTTTTTTTTTTTTCTCTTCTCCCCCCAACCTGTTCGCTTATGTTCCCATGTATCCCAAGAATTAGACATCCGTTGATGCTTGTGGTCCGTGACCGCATCAACGGGAAGCATACTCCTTCCTATCTAAATATGGGACACAGGGAAAGTCCTTCACATGTCTAATTGTCCGGTAGCTCTGGACTTGTTTGTTAGCCTCCTGTTGTTTTTAGTTCAACTAGATACAGGGCTGTTGGCCCTACTTACAAACAGTTTTCTATCCACTCTGTTAAATGCCATAGTTCTCACGAGCAGCCACTACGCCCTTGTTCCGCCTCACCAATGCAATAGCGGCTGCTCCTTATACGCATTTTCCCTGATGGTTAATATTTACTAATATTATTATGTTTATTGCACTGCTATTTCTGACATACTGCCTATTGTATAATGTATGTTTCATTTACCATTTTCAATAAAAGCTTTTTGGAAAAAAAAAAAAATAATAAATGTGCTCAAATTGATAAAAACAAACATACACCTATATGGCATGTAAGGGAAAGAATTAACTCAATTAGCAATAATCCATAGTGAGAAAGTAGCCAGTGAGTCCTTAAATGTTGGTCATTTTCAAATCAGCTGTATGGATCGGCATTAGCGTACAAACAGAGACTCCAATTTTCCACAGTGACACCAATCAAATAGCACCAAATGGAAGTAGTGGTCTGGCAAGAGAAAGGAAAGGCACCTCCACCATCAAAATCACTGGCTCTTACCAGAATGTGAGACCTCCTGTTACAGAGATCCCACAAGCTTGCGGCTTAATCCCAGCCACGGGCTCCGATAGACAATAACTGGTTACTCAGGATACAAGACACACAGGCTCAGGAGCGATCAGACGGATGACATGAAAAGATAAAAGAACTCCATAGTGTATCTCTTTAAGAAATTTATTATAAAAAAAGGGTATTTTTATTATTATTATTTTTACTAGTAATGGCGGTGTTCAGTGATTTTTAGCGGGACTGCGACATTGTGGTGGACAGATCGGACGCCTAGCTGACATTTTAGACACTCTTTTGTGTGGGGGGATGGGCTCCCTGGGACAAAACACAGATTCTTGTCCCTGCATAGCAGGAAGACAAGATCCGGTGTCATCCCCTGTCAGAACATAGATCTGCCTTATTTAATTTGGCAGATCCCTGTTCTGTCTCTGCGGGGAACAATCGCAGGTGGCTGGTGGACCTCGAGTCCATCGGACCCGCTGATTGGCTCCCCTGCTGGCCAGTTGGCACGTGCCCTCCTACATTTAGCCCTTCTGCCCAGCCTAGCCCACCCAAGTGCAGTATCAATAGATCACTGTCACTTACAAAGCACAGCACACAAAACTGCAGTGTTAGCAGAGTCAGGCCCTGATCCCTGCTAGCACTAATAGTTATTTTTTTTTGTAGCGATTCAAGCAGTCACTGACAACTAGGTGCTCTTTTACCTATGAGTCACACTAGCTGTACCTATAAATGTAGTGGCCAAAATGTCCAAACAGAGTTAGACTAGTGAAGAGGCCTACACGTTGCTGAGCATGACAGATGAGAGTGAAGGGGAAGCCTCACTTTCAGATTCAGGCTCAGTATACGAACCTGTAGAGAGCAGTGGCACCCTGACAGACAGCTCTGACAACGGAGTAGTGGTCCCTGCTAAGGTCCAGCATACCCGACCCTGTTCTTCTGTTGCTGAGGTGCAAGAACCGCATGGTTATCGTATGGAGCAGAGAGCCAGTACTAATGCCGCTCAACCTTCTGGTGAACTGGCAAGCACCAGCAGCCTAGTACGTCCTGGTCGTAGACAAACCAGCACTGCAGTAACCCTTGACTTTTACAAGCTGTTTTTCACGGAAGATCTGTACAGATCTATTGTGGACCAAAGCAATTTATACGCTGGTCAATTTATCGCCACAAATCTAAATTTGACCCTTGCCAGAGAATTTGCCTGGAAACCTATAACGGTTCCCAAATTTAAGACCTTTCTGGCCCTATCCCAGATAGGTCTTCCTAATGGGCACCTTTTTGATTCTGGAATTGGCGCATGTGGCACCGTGCGATCTAATCGCCAGGGCTTCCCCCAACGGCTTGTAGAGTCCTGACTTAGACGGGGGGAGAGAGCCTGCTTGAAGTGTAATAAATAGCTTGCAGTGAAGTGGAGGGACACAGAGATTGTTTTCGTTCTGTCCTCCATTCACGCAGATACGACAGTCCAAATTACAGTGGCGGCTGGTGTTGTTGAGAAGCCCCTCTGTGTCCATGAATACAACCTTAACATAGGAGGGATGGACTTCAATGACCAGATGATGGCGTGGTACTTAATTGCCCATAGGGCCAGACGCTGGTTTAAAAAAAGTGTACTTATTCCAATTGGCTCTGCTGAACGGTTATGTGCTATACTATTGTCTATTGACTATTGTCCCTCCTGTCCTGACCAATAGACATGTGCAATTCGTTTCGTTTTTTTTCGTTATTTTCGTTTGTTCGTTTTCGTACAAATGAACGAATCGTTCGAATCGTACGAATCCGAATAACGAATCGTTCGAATCGTACGAATCCGATTAACGAATCATTTGAATCGAATGAATCCGAAAAACAACGAAAATCCGAAAAAAAACAAATTAGAAACAACGAATGTACTAATGAAGAAAATCCGAAAAACTAAAACAAACGAAAAAATTTGTACATTCGTAAAAAAAAAATTTTTGTTGAATTGGTAATTTTCCGTGTCCCTTACAATGGTGCTGCTAAACGTGCTTTGAATGGATTGAAAAAAAACAATTCGTACATTCGTAACTTTTTTCCGATTAATAAATTTTTTTTTCGATTCGTAACTTTTTTTTTTTTTTCGATTCGTAATTTTCCGTGTCTCTATTGAACAAAAAAATTTGTACATTCGTAACTTTTTTTTCGATTCGTAAATGTTTTTTCCGATTCGTAACTTTTTTTTTCGATTCGTAAATTTTTAAAATGTAATAATAGCATACACATTACATAAAATTATGAATTATGCTCCGATTACGAATCTACGAATGTACGAATAAATACGAATGCGTCCGAAAATTAAACTAACAAAAAAACGAATCAACGAAAAAATAACTCTTACGAATGTACGAATCGTTCCGAATACGAACACCGACGACTTACGAATGTACGAATCGTTACGAATCCGAACACCGACGACTTACGAATGTACGAATCGTTACGAATCAACGGGAACGAAAAAAACGAAAAAAAAAAAAAAAACGATTTTTTTTCGGAAACGAAAAAAACGAAACGAAAATAAACAAATTTTTTTGTTGTGCACATGTCTACTGACCAACCTGATCTCAGCATGGTGACTGGTTCCGTCGCTACCACACACTAGAGAATTATTAGCATAGGGTACAGCACAGCACAGTCCTAGGGCACAACTATCACACAGGGTCTCAAAAGATGTTAGATGACCATCCTACCACCACCCTAAGCTGGAATGTTTATAGTTACAATAACATTGTAATAAAAAAATAAAGCCAAACATAGTTGGCTTTATTTAATGCCAGTCTCTCTCTCTATTTTTCTCTCTCTATTGTCCTTCTCTGTTTTACTTTAATTGATGCCTAACTGAAATGTTTTATTGTTACTGTGTTTTATCGTGTTTGCTTTGCAGATATGTAATTCTACTGTTATATTGTACTGTTACTGTGTTTTATTGTTAACCATTATTTGCTTTGCAGGTACGCCATTCAGCAGCAGCACGGTTTATTTATTTTGACAGCAACAGGGTTTGCTCTCACTATACGTAAATCCATGACTCCAGTGCTGTAGGAGGTGATTTCACCACCACAGTTTAAAAAAAGCACATATATTTCGAAGCATGGGAGCAGGGGTGGACATTAGGGGAGGATTGCCCCTATGCTTCGTCATATATTTTTATTTAACTTTCTTGACAGTGATTTCTTCATCCACATCGATCGATGTGAATGGAGGAAATTGTTAGGTTCTTTTTTTTCGTTCAGCCCATGGGAGACAAGAACAGCTCCAAACATCTCAAGAAACCGGAAGCTACGAGCATTTCATGACTTTGGTTTCGCAGGTTATAAATAGCGCCATTGGGAAATTGGGAAAGCATCTTATCACACCGATCTTGGTGTGGTCACATTCTTTAAGGACTGAGGAGAGATCTAGAGACTAATAGACCCCAATTTTTTTTAAAAGAGTACCTGTCACTACACATTGCTATCATTGGGGATATTTACATTCCCTGTGATAACAATAAAAATGATAAATAAAAAGCAAAATTAATAATTACATTTTTTTAAATTAAACTAAAGCACCCCTGTCCCCCCATGCACGCGCGCAAAGGCGAACGCAAGCGTTGGCCTCGTATCATATGTCGTATGTACAGCAATTGCACCATGCATGTGAGGTATCACAGCGAACGTCAGATCAATGGCAATAATTCTAGCAGAAGACCTCTGTAAATCTAAAGTGGTAACCTGTAAAAGCTTTTAAAGGCTTTTAAAATGTATATAGTTTGTCGCCGCTAAATGGGTGTGTGTAATTTTAAAGCATGTCGTGTTTGGTATCTTTGTACTCGGCATAAGATCATCTTTTATATTTCACCAAACATTTTGGCAATATAGTGTGTTTTTGTGCATTAAGATTCAAAAAAGTGTTTTTTTTCCCAAAAAATTGCGTTTGAAAAATCACTGTGCAAATACCTTGTGAGAAAAAAAATTGCAACATCCACCATTTTCATCTGGAAGTTAAACAGAGGCGCCACTCTAAGTGCAATAGTTAAAAATGAACTTTAATAACTGTGAATTCCGTACTTACATATTACAAATGACAGGCGTGTGGGCAGTGTCTGCCAAAAGTTCAGTGTAGAGCATCTGTCCGGGTGGTAGATAGCAGCGTGTGGTTGGAGCGGTGGTGTTTTCATCTGTTGCTGACAGTTTCTGTCCGTGGAACGCACGCCGACAACCAGGCACATGTCGTCACTTCCGGTGCTGGGAACAGCCTATTCCACATATGCCCATGACATGAGACATGTGGCTGAATACATTTTGGACAAAATGTATGACTAAAATTGAGTTTATTGGATTTTTTCATATAACAAAAATTAGAAAATATAATTTTTTTTCAAATTTTTCGGTCTTTTTTCATTTATTTTGCAAAAAATAAAAATCCCAGAGGTGATCAAATACCACCAAAAGAAAGCTCTATTTGTGGGGAAAAAAGGACGCAATTTTCGCTTGTGTACAGCATTGCATGACCACGCAATTACCAGTTAAAGCACTCGCAGTGCCAAATTGAAAAAAGTGCTCTGGTCATTAACCACTACAATACTGGGCACTTTCGCCCCCTTCCTTCCCAGACCAATTTTCAGCTTTCAGTGCTCTCGCACTTTCAATGACAATTGCGCGGTCATGCAATGCTGTACCCAAATGAAATTTTTATCATTTTGTTGGCACAAATAGAGCTTTAGTTTGGTGGTATTTATTCATGACTCCGTTTTTTATTTTTTGCGATATAAGCGAAAAAATAGCGGAAATTTTGAAAAAAAACCAATATTTTCTCCTTTCTTTTTTAAACGAAATCCAATAAAATCAAATTTTGTCATAAATTTAAGCCAAAATGTATTCTGCTACATGTTTTTAGTAAAAAAAAATCCGTTAAGTGTATAATAATTGGTTCGCGTGATCACGGACATATGTACGCAAATGATCATGTACAGATGTGTGCAGGGGACATGTATTTGGGGACATGTGTGTTTTGGGGACATGTATGTTTTGGGAACATGTGTGGGGACATGTGTGTTTTACTGTGTTGGTATACTGTTGGGGACACTAGACTGGTGATCAATGAGTAAAAAAACAGCTAATACTCACTGATCACCAGCCGGCTGCAGCGATCAGCTCTCCTCTCCTCACCGACGACTTCCGTGTGAGGAGAGGAGAGCCGATTGCCTAGCAACTGGCTGTTTGCTTACATCACATGACGGCTGTGATTGGACACGGTCATGTGATCAGGAGGGCCAATCACAGAGCCCTCCTGCCGATCCGAGATGTGCCGTGTCCGGGTGACACGAGCGCATCGGGATCGTGCCGCTGCGCGCGATCCCCCTGCTTCTGATGGACGTTCGGGAACGTCCGATCAGAAGTAGGCGGCTCCCACCCGGCCGTATATATACAGTGGCCGGGTGGGAAGTAGTTAAGGGGTAAATCCTTCCGGGACTGAAGTGGTTAACCACTTGTCGACCGGCTCACGCCAATATACATCAGCAAATTGGCACGGGTGCACAAAACAACATACACGTACGTCACTGCATCATCCGCGGCTATCGGGCGCACACGCCTGCTGTGAAAGCGTGCCCACGGGTCCCGCGGACTCGATGTCTGCCGGTGGCCCGGGATTGTGGCACGGAGAGGGAGAACGAGGAGATGCCTATGTAAACAAGGCATTTCCCTGTTCTGCCTAGCAACATGACAGGGATCTACTGCTCCCAGTGATCGGGAGCAGTGATCTCTGTCATGTTCTAGTGAGCCCAACCCCCCTACAGTTAGAACATGCTGAGGGATCACAGTTAACACCTTGATTGCCCCCAGTGTTTAACTCTTCCCTGCCAGTGACATTTACACAGTAATCAGTGCATTTTTATAGCACTGATCACTGTATGAATGCCAATGGTCCCAAAATAGTGTCAAAAGTGTCCCATCTGTCTGCTGCAATGTCGCAGTCACGATAAAAATCGCAGCGCGCCGCCATTACTAATAAAAAAATTATTAATAAAAATGCTATAAATCTATCCCCTATTTTGTAGACGCGATAACTTTTGCGCACACGAATACATATTGGCTTAAACTGTGGAAGAAATTTAGTTTTTTTATATATTTTTGGGGGATATTTATTATAGCAAAAAGTAAAAATATTTCTTTTTTTTTCAAAATTTCGCTGTTTTTTTGTTTATAGCGCAAAAAAATAAAACCGCAGAGGTGATCAAATACCCCCAAAAGAAAGCTCTATTTTTGGGGAAAAAGAACATACATTTTCTTTGGGTACAACGTTGCATGACCGTGCAATTGTCAGTTAAAGCCATGTGGTGCCGTATCGCAAAAAAGGGCTTGGTCAGGAAGGGGGAGTAAATCCTTCCGTGGCTGAAGTGGTTAAGGCACGTAAATGCTCCCAAAAATCATGTTTTTCTAAGTGAATAATGTATCTCCAAGCTCTTGCAGTATAACAATTAGTACAAATAAAAATCTGTTGCATGCACAATACAGTACATTATCATAATATTAATACCATAATATGATTGTGTATATGTGTAACATTGTCATGTCTTGCATTGATGTGCGACTATGTCCTATAATTGACAATGTAGTATATAAATAAAGTGCAATAAAAAACATTAATACCTTTGTTATATTTTTAAGGAGAATCATGCAGTCAAAATGAATTATCTTTAGAGACCTTAGCAAGAAGCAGATCGCTAACATACCAGTGGCTCCATACTCAGTGTGGAGAAGTGGAATCAACTCATTCTGCAACACCTAAATGGTAAGGGCCTTCTTGATAGCCTTTTTTTTTGTTTGTTTTTTATTCGGGTGATATTGTTTGACATAATATATATAGGCTTTCTAAATTCTATTGGGCAGCCCTTGCAATTCTTATATAAAGAGATTACCCACTTGTATGTATTTCTGTATAGGTAAGCTCAAACAATTTGCATCCTCTTTGTTCTAAAATAAGGCAACTAAGTAGCATAATTACAGCATGCATTGGAACCCAGGTGTATTCTCATTGAATATACAGAGATGGACACATTATACCCTTATAGCTCATTAAAAAAAGTGTGCCTTTGGTATGTCATATAGTAAATCAGGGGTAGGCAACCTCTGCCCCCCAGATGTTTTGAAACTACAAGTCCCATGAGACATTGCAAGGCTCTTATAATCACAGGTATGACTCCTAGAGGCATGAGCATGATGGGATTTGTAGTTTCACCACAGCTGGAGGTTGCCTACCCCTGTAGTAAAGCAAAAAAAGTGTGAAAGTGATAAATTATTGCTTATTGTAAAAAGACAATCTACAAATGGTCTTGTCAGATTTGTTGGTACCTCTAGAAAAGGTTATAAGAAAACGGATCATAGTGATTAAAGGTACTGTTTTTTGTAATTAGTGTCACACGTCTTCAGTCCTATAATCAGTCAGTCAGTGTACATAAATTGAAGAAAGTAGTTACTGTTTGGTGTCATCATGTGCACTACACTAAATATGTACCAGTGAAAGTAAAGAGGAGAGTTGTCTGAGGATATCAGAAAGGGAATTATGGACCAGTATGTCAATGGTAAAGGCTGTAAGGCCACCTTCAAGCAGCTTGATGTTTCTGTAATTACAGTTGCAAATATAATTAGGAAGTTTCATGTACACAGAATTGTAGCCAACCTTCCTGAATGTGCCGGCAACTGAACAATGTACCCCAGATTGAACAGAAGTTAAGTGAGAATAGTAAAGAAAAGCCAAGGAAAGCTTCCAAAGAGATAAAAGCTGCATTCCGAGGCCAAGGTCCAGGTACATCAGCATCTGATTGCACCATCCATGCTTGTTGAGTGATAGTGGATGGAAGAAGACCCATGAAGAATCCACTCTTGAAATAAAAAATTTAAAAAAACTCAAAATGCTTCTGCAAGAACGTCCTTTAGACAAATGGGACAAAACCGCAGCTTTTTGGCAAGATACCGAAGATCTATTTTCACAGACGAATAAATTTGGTTTTCAAAGAGAACACCATACCTACCGTGAAACATGGAGGAGGCCTGGTTATGTTTTGAGGCTGCTTTGCTGTGTCTGGCTCAATGCAGGGCACAATTAAATCTGAGCGTTATCAAAGATATCTTGAGAGAAATGTAGTGCCCAGTGTCAGAAAGCTCTGTCTCAATTGCAGGTCATGGATCCTGCAACAGGTTAAGGACCTGAAACACACAGCTAAAGTCATCCAAAATGACTTTGAACAACACCTTGGATTATTCTGAAGTGGTGTTTTGAGTCCAGATCTGAATGCTATTGAACATCATTGCAAAAAAGCTGAAACATGCAGTCTGGAGAATGCACCCATCAAGCCTGAGGAAGCTGGAGAAGTTTGCTTAAAGACAAGCTCTAGTCTTTTGTAAAAAAAATTAAATAAAAGTCAGCAGCTACAAATAATTAAAACGCCAGTTTTCCTAAATTGTCTGTCTTTTTTTTGTTTATAATGCAAATACCACTAAAATAAAGCTCTATTTGTGGGGGAAAAAAGGACGTCAATTTTGTTTGGGTGCATCGTCGCACGACCGCGCAACTGTCAGTTAAAGCGATGCAGTGCCATATCGCAAAAAATGCTCTGGTCATTAAGGCGGTAAATTCTTCTGGGGCTGAAGTGGTTACATTTTTTTTTCACAAAGTTGTGATTTTAACTAATTATTTCTCACACACAACAAAGGCATACGTACAGCTATACCCCAGAAAACATTCAGCTACTCCCCAAAGCATGGGGAGAATGCAAACACCCCAAGGTATTTTCTAAGAGGCATAATAAGCTTTTTAAATGTCAATGAATAAGATATTTCTAACACACAACATGGGTTTACTTAGAAATATCTTAAACACATTTTGCTATTCCTCCCAAGTATGGGGATACCACTTGTGTGGGACTTTTTCACAGCCTAGCTACATATAGAGGCCCAGAATCCAAGGAGCACCTTCTGGCTTTCTAAAGTTATAAATTGCACATCTAATTTCCTGATTGCCTATAATATTTTTGGAGACCCTGAAGCACCAGGACAGTGGAAGCACCCACAAAATGACCACATTTTAGAAAGCAATCACCCCAAGGTTTTTTTCTAAGAGGCATGAGTCTTTTGAAGATATATTTTTTGCCACAAGTTTTTGAAATGTGTGGAAAGAAAATACATTTTTTTTTTTTTACACAGTTATTAGTTGTATAAGATATTTTTCACACACAGCACAGGCATACTTAGGATTTCACCCCAAAACACATTCTTCTTCTCCTGAGTATGGCGATACGGCTTGTGTAAGGCTTTTTCAATGTTTGGACTAATTATGCACCGGACATTGTATCTTGTGAATCAACCAGCATTGCATTGAAAACAGTGTACTTTAACAGTTGCCTCAGTATGAGTGATCAGGGAATATAGTTGTGTTGAGTCACCTATAGTAGTCCTTGTTTTTATAAGCCAAGCAAGCCTAGCCTACTGGTAATTGGCTACCACCATGAATGCCATGTTCACTGGCCAGGAAGTACAGTAGGATGAAAAAGGGAAGAACAAAAGAGTTCCTTTGGTTCAAGTAGTGCAGTTATCTGCAGGAAATGGCTGGGACCAGGGTCTCGCGGGAATGTAGGACATGAAGCTTGGTCAGTTTAGGCAGCAACATGGCCAATAAACATAAGGATCAGTCCAGGCAGCAACATGGTCAATAAAAAGGTCAGGGTCAGTACAGGCAGCAGGCAGAGGCAACACTGCACTTGTGTAGTGGTGATCAGGCACACCCCATGTGAATGAGGCCTTATGGTGACACTGGGACTGGTGTGATAGTGTTCAGTGACACTGCGACTGACTGTACAGGTGTGGTGTGTTTGTTCACACTTGTGGTCGGGGGAAGTAAAACCATGCGGTTGAGCCGCATTTTTACCGCCACTCAACAACTCCCCTTTTTACTCTGTTGCAGGCATTACCACCCACTGAGTGAAACCCATTCAAGTTAATGGGGCCACCACAATGTAAGTGGTTGCGGTGCAGTAGTCCAGCATTTTGCGGATTAAAACTGTTTAATGCTCTCTGAAGAGTGATCTGAATGTGGATTAGCGCAAGAGCGCCACAAGTTTGAATGAGCCCTTAATCTCTTAATTGTTCATATTTATATATTGGTGTAGTGTCTCCCTACACTGCTCAAACTGCTAGTAGTGTTTTTAGTTCATGCATTTACAATCTTTGACGATGTATTCATTTTGCCACAGACCACATCTAGACCACAACTTCAACTGGCCTGTGCCTGCATACTTTGTGAATAGGAACTAGTACAGTTTGTGTTAAAAGATAGGCATGAAAATATGTGGTTTGTCATATTTGTCTACTAAACCAGCTTTCTATTTGTGCTCCTTGCCTAAAGAGTCACATTAAAGTATCACATCTTTTTTCTGTTTCTTCTGTTACAGTAGGCGTTTCTTGCCCGAATTGAAACATGACGTCTTAAATGGTGGACGCGTTCAGCTCGTGGTAAGATACTGTAGTGTATTTACATGTAAGGGTCATTTTCTGATTTTTCAGTTGCCAAATACCCTAAATAAATTTACATACAATACTGTGCCATGTGTTACACACACTGCAAAACTGTCAGGCGTGATGATGTAGATAACGTATGGCAAACCATAAATAATATGTCTGTAATTGTATCAAGGTGTTTCTTGGGGATCTATATAGCTCAGCAGGTCACATGGTTTATATCAAAAACTAGAACTTAATCGTGCAATTTACATGCTTATTATTCATGGTTTCATATTCTTTAATAGTTAATAGAGACAGAAAACTGTTACTGAATTATGTGCCATGAAATCGGCATACATTCTGCTGTTTTCCAATCTGTTCATGCACATTTTTTGTACAACAGAAATAAAAACCAATCAGCGCAATCCACACACTAATATCTATATGCCAAGAAATTATAAAATATTGCAAGCTGGACATTTAAGTTTCACAGCACCTAATTAATTATAACAACATGGGTAAAAGTGCAGCACGATAACCTAAATATTAGAGATATAACTGTTCTAAAAAAAAGTCCATAAAGAAAAGTCCATAATCGTGAACAGGAAACAGCAGGAATACTTGGCAAGAAGTGATTCAGAGATGTGATATGTTCAGCATCCAGGTGCAGATAGGTGTTCACTCCCACCACCAAAGAAAACTGTGGCCGCTCACCAAAAAAAAAAAAAATTATCACTGAGCTAACAGGTAGATCATATCATACACTCTCCAGCAAGGGGCACACTTGGATGGACACACCACTGTTTGGTAATTATGAACTCCACGTATGAATATGTAAAATCAATGGGAGATCAATAGTGCTCTCTGCTACAAAAACTTTACTGTTAAAATTCTTAAAAACACACTTTAAAATTCCGGCACTTATCAAAGTGCATTACAGTGCAATCGATAAACAATATTACAAGCCGAGCCAAAGATAGCCATGGATGACGTCAGAAACAAAGCTCCTCGTCTCGGGACTTTGTCAGTGGGAACGGATATTAACCACTTCCCGACCGGCGCACGCAGATATACGTCGACAGAATGGCACGTACAGGCAGGAGGGCGTATATATACGTCCCTCCTTTAGCCTGTCCATGCCATCGGGAGCGCGCCGGGAGCGGCGAGCTCCCGCGCCGGTCGGGACCCCCGTGAGTCCGATCGCGGTCCCCGCGGACTCGATCGCCGCGGGGACCCCCGCGATCGTCTCACGGAGCGGCTGAACGGGGAGATGCCGAGATAAACAGCATCTCCCCGTTCTGCCTAGCAACTAGTGACGCCGATCTCTGCTCCCTGTGATTGGAGCAGAGATCAGCATTCACTAGCTGACAGCCACGCCCCCCCACAGTAAAAAACACACCCCTAGGCATACTTAACTCTTACACTGCCCCCTTCTGGTTAACCCCTTCACTGCCAGTGTCATTTATACAGAAATCAATGCATTTAAATGCATTAATTGCTGTAAAAAATGACAATGGTCCCAAAAATGTGTCAAAAATGTCCGATGTGTCCGCCATAATGTCGCAGTCACAAAAAAAAATCGCAGATCTCCGCCATTAATAATAAAAAAAAAATTATTAATAAAAATGCTATAAAACTATCCCCTATCTTGTAAACGCTATAACTTCTGCGCAAACCGATCAATAATCGCTTATTGCGATTTTTTTTACCAAAAATATGTAGAAGAATACGTATCGGCCTAAACTGAGGAAAAAAAATGTTTTTTTATATATTTTTTGGGGATATTTATTATAGCAAAAAATAAAAAATAATGCATTTTTTTCAAAATTGTCGCTCTATTTTTGTTTATAGCGCAAAAAATAAAAACCGCAGGGGCGATCAAATACCACCAAAAGAAAGCTCTATTTGTGGGAAAAAAAGGACATCACGACCGCGCAATTGTCAGTTAAAGCGACGCAGTGCCGAATCGCAAAAAGGGGCCTGGTCCTTTGGCTGCAAATTGGTCCGGTCTGAAAGTGGTTAATATGACACTGATGCTGCCATGGAAACAAAGACACCGCCACTGCTAAAATAAGGTAGAAGGCGGGACAAGGCTACCTAGGTGTCAGGAATAATTTAAACAGATCCATCGTGAAAAATAAATAATAATAAAAAAAATTATAAACCATCGTCCATATACCTTTATACTTAAATGGACTCAGAACGAACCCAGGGAATGTCAATGCACAGCAATGAAAGCGCTTCTCATAAATGTTAAAAAATCCCAAAGGGTCCAATTACATAAAAATGAAAATACCCACGACTATCTTTTACAATAATAATAAATAAAAGAAACTTAGCCAGAAAAATTATCGATCCAAAATAAAACAGTTCAAATCAAACTCCACATTTAAGCCTGTGAGTGTGATAACGTTGGTCTCATAGATCCAATATGATTCTCTGTGACTAAGCTGTTGCCCGCCCCTCCATTTTCTATTAGCTTTTTCAATGCCCTAGAATTTTAGACCCACGTCTCTAATGTGACAAATCCTAAAGAGTTTGGAGACATTTTTTATAACCCTGCATATTTTATGTAGTTGTGTACACCTGAGAACAATTAAAAGCTATAAGCATATTTTCCACCAGTTAATATGTTTGTACACCTGTATTAATTCAAACTGAAATATATGAAAAGTTATATGAATTCATTGTTGTGGTATTCTTTGTGTATCATATACACTAATGTAAGCATACTTTTATATTGTTTAAAATTTGTACATAGAATAATAGTTTGAGGCAGGCACGAAACCTGTTGTCATTTAGCAAACCCTCTTGTGACAGCTTTGAAAAGTGACAGGTCCTCTTTATGAGTCTATTAGACTCTTGATGTCATCTCTGCCCTCAAAAGCAGCCATTCTAGTACAGATTGTATTTGTTTAGCTGCTTCCCTGTACCAGCAAGTGAATGAGAGCTCTGAAACCATAAATGACAAAATCCTTGTTGCTTCTGTGTTTATTTGTCAAAGAGGAGATCAGTGACCAAATGTCCCTTCATTTTCTCCATGGGAAGTGGTCCTGGGCTCCCTGAAGGCTCGGAAGAGCCAGGGAGCCATCATGGGCAGTGGCGAGAGGAAGGGAGGCAGCCCTTTACAGCGCTGTGAACAGATTACTTTTACAAAATAGCCAATTACCACAAAAAAAAAAAATACCGAAATCATGGCTGCAGCCATGATCTCGTAATAACCACTTGCTGACAGGACATTCATATTCCTATGTCAGTCAGCAAGTGGTTAATGTTTCACATTAGGCATTTTTAAAGTAGCTGCTCCCCTTAAAATGTAATTTTGAAAGAAAGATTTTTATTTTTTTTACATGCCCCTCAATTTTAATCTGGGGGATTTAAGCTAAAATTAATCTTACAAATTAGTGACAACCATCTAGGCTAATAGGCAAGGGATTGCACTGTCCTGCTCCCCATGCTCTTTCTTTGTCAATCCCTTGCCTATTAGTCTAGATGGTCATTACTATGTTCTAAGAGTCAGCCCTCCATGATTTCATTGGGGTTCGGATTCGCCCTCTGAATTTCAGTTCACCAGACATAATCCAAACCAAACCCAGGTATGTTCAGCTCATCACTAATTGTATCACAATACTACTGCTTGCTACTTGTGTAGCTTATGCCATAGGGAGTTTCATTCATCAGATTAGCTACAATCAATTGTAGCTCCTAATAAATAACCACTAACAATTTTATTAGCAAGACTGTGTTACTAAAAATGTCCAGTGTAGCGCTTATCTAAAATGTTGACTACCAGCAAGTGGTTAAATCACAGTAGCAATAGATTAAAATTGCCTTGTAGTTAAGCCTTATGCAGCCAAAATTACATTTGTTTTAATTAGTATATTTTCAGATTTTACAGTTTAAATTTGGTTTTGAATTATATTGAAAAATGGTGACTATTATCAATTTAAAAGAAGTATGCATTAAATCATAGGAACAGGCCAGCTTAGATCAGACCAGCTTAGCTCAGCAAGTTTCTCTAGCGTATGTTAGTGTGTGTTGGTTTAATGATTTTCCACATTTAATTTCTTTTTTTAAGTAAACCCTTTTTGTTTATTACATTTGATTGCCTTTAGGCTAATACGTTAAGTAAGGAAGCTGATGATTTAGACCTGGTTTCTGTAAAGTCTGGAAGTACCTTATCTCAGTACAGAGAAAGGAATTTCGAATTTCAGAGAAACACATCACCCTCCTCCTCATCGGCATCAAGTAAGTATTGAAAAATGATCATCAAATGTTTAAGGATATGTTTGAAAATAGGAGGACCTTGGAGGAAAGTCTCTTGCATTAACTATGCCCTTTGCATACCCATTTTATCTCTGTTGACAATGTATAGTTCTTCACATCAAAGATGGCAAGATATGATATGATATGCATATTGGTGTGCCTGTGTAAGGAAGTTAATTTAGGTGTCAGATCACTTGATAATGTCACTTCTATGATTTTCTGAAGTATCTCATGTACTCTTCAGGGTTAAATCATATTCTTAGTGTTATGGATTTAAATTCACTTGGATCAAGGTTAACCCAGTGTCCCCACTGTTCCATCCTGATCTTGTAAGTCCCAAAAATCTAGGCTATAATATCCCACAGATAACATCTGTAATAAAAATTTAAGCAGGATCCATACATAAATATAACCCAGGATACTATACAGAACATTGAAGTCACATAAACACTTAACATTTTACATAGGTTGAAATAGTTGATCTACTTCAACCAATACATTTTTTTTTTAAAATGAATAAATAGAAAACCTCCATATACAGAATCCTATATCCAAAGCCATATCAACAACCCTCATCCAATGCTGATAAGTTATATGTGAACATTTCTTGCCCTCCATGCAATCTGGACTCCCTTCACATTTGCAAAGATAATCTGAGAGAACTGACTTGAAAGTATACATAAAGGGTATACAGAAAAATAAGTATACAGAAAAAGGGTTAGGTCCTGCCTCCCTTACACGTCATTCGCCTAGGCGAATGACGTGTACTGTGCCTCCTGGAATATGTACCTTGCATACCCCAGGAAGTCTTAGTATACACAGAGGAGGAGGCGACAGGCCTAACGGGGCGTCACCAGGAAGCCCACCAGCTGAACTTTGAAGAGCCAGTGGGATCCCCGGTGACAACACATAAACATGGCGCCATGGGACAGGAGTGGCGTCTGCTGAGAAGAGGATCTCGGGAGGACACCGCTGGATCCGCTGGTAGGTGAGTATCCTGACACAACGTAAGAGGGGGTGGGAAGTTGAAGATCTGCTTTAATGTAAGTAGATCTAGTATCAGATATATTTTTCATGTCATGTGAAGTTAGAATAAGTACTTTGTAAGTGTGAGATTTTCAGGTAATTATTACCTCTCTACTCCTCCTGACAAAGCTTTTAACTGCTTTTCAGAAAGAAAGTGCCATCTTTGTTCAGCCACCATCAGCATCTTCTTCCTGAACTGCATGCTGGCTCTCAGATGCTGTACTCATGTAAATCCGGGTGCCTGTGAGGTTCTGAAAATATCTGACAGAGATTAGACCACTGCTGCAACTTCTCACTTTGTGAAGTGTTGCAGCCTGATCTCTAGGGAAAGGAGACTGAAGAAATGTTTCTTCCTGTCTATAGCAGATAGCAAGATCCTAGCTTGGCAAAGCCACAAGAAATGTTTTTTTACTGTCACTTCCAAAAAAATGAAATGCCGTGCCTGGAAAATAACACAGTAAATACCTACCTATCCCACTGCCTGCACCACAGATCTTCCTTCTGTTGCAGAGCTACTGCTGGCTAAAGGATCATCTGTATCCAACACTTTGGTAGTGTCAGATGCCTGCTTTCCTTCTTCACTCTATAGTTTCTCTCTCTACCTCCTTATTACACGATGCGGTAGTGACTTTGTGGCTGGAACCACAGTATTGAGGAGGGGGCACCAGGCACCTAACAATTTTGAAAGTGTGTCAGATGCAGAAAATCCTTTGCAGCCTTAGTAAGTCAAGAAAAGCCATTGAGAGCAAAGAAAAGCCATAGAGATTAAAAGTGGTTGTAATCCTTGCTACTACAAACACCATCTGTCAACAAGTCAAATCAATCTTGATTGGACTGTGATCTTTGTTCAAAAATAAAATTCCTTTACTGAACTGTGCAGCCTCATACCTGCAGGTCACATGATCGCTCTCTGGTGCCAAGGCATTGACATAAGTACCGGAAGTGAGGTTTCCCGACCAGCATCTGGGTTTCCATTGCAATGGAATGCTTCCTGACCTGGCAGAAGACATCACTCCCTCCTTTACTCATCTGAGAGCGGGGGGGTGGGGGGCAGCTGTGTACTGACTACAGAAGATATAGTATCTTTAGCGGGATGACGTAATATGTAAAGCAGGGATCAGCTGCCATGCTACCGTGGTCCGTTTAATTATAGGGTGAGCTGCACAAGCAGGATCAACCAAGTAAACTAAAGCAACGGCAGCTACAAATACAACACAGACATGAGAGATCACATGTAAATAATTTAGAGAGGCTGTGCAATGTTTTTATTTTTATTTTTACCCTTACAAACACTTGAAGATTGGTGTCACAGGAATCGGAGCAGGTAAGTATTATAACAGGGTTCTTTTACAAGCACCTTGTTTTTTTGGTAGCAGTGCTTTATTGATTATTAATATACAGGTCTTATATAGTGCCAGCAGTGTGCACAGCACTTTACAAAATGGAGGCCGAAAGTACAGTTACAATGCACATCAATACAAAAGTGCCCTGTGAGCACTTACAATATAAATAATTCACACTTTTAAAAATGAATGCTGCTGTATATTGTGACATGACAGAAATGTATTCATGCTAGTTTATAGTTACTGAAATGTCCATTCAGAATTTTTTTGGAAATGTTTTTTATATGTTTTTAAGTTTTGTAATTGCTAACATAAGGCTGCACTAAATTAAAATACTAACATATTTGTCCTTTTACACTTAGACCAAAATGCAGTTACTCCAGCGAAAACGAGTTCGGGACCCCAACGAAAGGAACGCATCTCATTCCGAAATAACCCAGTTCAACTCAGTGGAGGATGGGGTGGAGGAAAGAAAAAGGGAAAATCATTCAAATGAATCTAATAATAGAAAATGCTGTTATTGCATATTCCTGTTCTCCATTTTCTTTGAGTTATCACAGTAGTTTTGATATTAAAGTAAATTTCTCTGTGATTTTCAAACTTTGAAGTGCTTTCTTCTCTTTAGTTTTGTCGTTGTAATAAATACAGAGATTTGCAGCTTAACCTTTTCCCACCGATAGTACGTATATATGCAGCCTCTCGACGGGTGGGCTTTAACACACAGAGCCCGCATATATGCGGCCCTATGTACACACCTTTCTGTGCTAAGTGTATGCGCCCTGCATGCTTCCAGCATAGTCACCAGTGGGGATTGAAAAGCTCCCAATGCATACTTGCATACCCGTTTTTAAGGTGGAATAGGTAACATGTTCCAGCATCTGCCTCCTCTCCCCTCACCCCCCCCCCCCCATGACAGTTGGCAGGGGATCCTCTCCGGTATCCGTTGTCACTATTTGAAAACAGCGCTGCCCTACAGGGCTCCGTTTACATGGCAAAGGTGTTCATTCACAGTTTCCTGTGAATGAATGCCTACAAATACTGCCAGCCATTGCAGCTGACGGCTTGTAGTTTTCAATGAGCTGCGAAGGCACTGGTGAGAACTATTGTAATCCATTGCTCTTCCTGCTCTCAGGTAATTGCCTGCCCATATGAGCATACTTGCCAACAGTCCCGATTTTCCTAAATCCCTGTCTTACCGTATCCTGGGAAAATTCACGGGAAATTGGCTTTGTTCTGTGATGAATTGCCAGAGCCACCACTAGGAATCCGGGGGCGCCACCATTTTTGTGAAGGGTAGCTCTCCTTGAGGCCAAGGCGGGAAAGAAACAAGAGGTGGCGGCTCCATTTCTATTGGCAGCAGCTTTCATTGCCATCCGGGCTCCGCCTCTTGTTTGTTCCCCTCGGCCTCCACGAGAGATGTTCTTTGCAAAAATGGCGGCAGAGACAATATCACCAGTGCCGACCCCAGACCTCTAGCAGCGGCTCTGGCGATACAGCAGCATGGAGGTGTCAGAATCTGGTGGCAAGCTGCATCTTGGTGACAAGTAACAAGCTGCACCTTGTGACAAGTGAGCGCTACATCTCTGATAGCAAGTAACAAGCTGTATCTTGGTGACAAGTGAGCGCTGCATCTCTGGTGACAAGAAACACGCTGCATCTTGATGACAAGTGAGCGCTGCATCTCTGGTGGCAAGTAACGAGCTGCATTTTGGTGACAAGTAAGCGCTGCATCTCTGGTAACAGGTAACAAGCTGCATCTTGGTGACAAGTGAGTGCTGCATCTCTGCTGGCAAGTAACAAGCTGCATCTTGGTGACAAGTGAGCGTTGGATCTGGTGACAAATGAGCGCTGCATCTCTGGTGACAAGTGAGCACTGCATCTTGGTGACAAGTGAGCGTTGGATCTGGTGACAAATGAGCGCTGCATCTCTGGTGACAAGTGAGCACTGCATCTTGGTGAAAAGTGAGCGCTGCTTCTCTGGTGACAAGTAGGAAGCTGCATCTCTGGTGGCAAGTGAGCACTGCATCTTGGTGACAAGTATACTGCAAGCTGCATCTTGGTGACAAGTGAGCGCTGCATCTCTAGTGGCAAGTAAAGCTGCATCTTGGTGACAAGTGAGCGCTGCATCTCTGGTGGCAAGTAGCAAGCTGCTTCTTTCTATCTATCTCCCTTTCCTTCTCCCTCCATCCCTCTCTTCCTTCTCCCTCCATCCCTCTTTTAACTCAGACTCTGACCATACCCCCTTTAAGCTACGCCCAGTATTCAGTGTAAACCACGCCCATTTTGCCGCAGCGCGCTTAGCACTGCATTTTTCCTTCCCTCGCAATGTTGCACCTACAAACTAATGCCCCACCCCTAATTATAATAAGACTCCGCCTACAGACAAAAAAGTGTCCCTATACATTTTTAGACAATGTTGGCAACTATGTATGAGGTTCAGTCACGCAGCTATCCTGAGAGTCTGCATGAGCCTTAGATTGCACCTGTGGTCTGCTGATCACGGGCACAATGCTCTGCAGGCTCCTTAGAAGAACAAAAAATGCTTTATTTTACCTGCAAAAACGTGTGCATTTATTTATTTTTTTTAAAAAGGTGAACTTATGCTTTAAATAAGTTACTTAAAAGGTGCTCTGTATATGCCTGAGTCAGATACAGTACTTTAAGGGGATTTGTAGTGTTTTACAAAAATTTTATTTATGACATACAGGAGTAAATAAATACCATTTGTTACTTTGATTTAGTTTAATAAATATGAAATATTACAGATAAATCTTTAATACTTAACCTGTTACTGCGTATAGGCGTAGACGGGTTTTACACACATGGTTTGTTAAGCAAGGTACGCACCAGCGTATGAATGTACTGTATCTCGATTGACCTTAAATTAACATAGAATTTTTTCTAATGTTTTGGGATATTTGACATCTGTTAGCTATTTTGCATGCACATTTCATGCAGGAACAAGCCCGCATGATGTGCCCACTGATATTACTAAGAAGACAGAAAAGACCACTACAAGTAAAACAACCGTTCCCATGTAACAGTGGACACACACAAATGTGAAAGCTTTAAGCATAGTAAGGCTACATTTACACATGGACAGTTTCTGAAAATCTATCTGCAGTGGATTGCTTTTTCTGAACGTTGATGTTTAATGGGCCTGATGTGTGCAGTATGTCCTGTTGACTTGAATGGGTGAGTTTGACAGGCAGTGACGCCTGCGATCTGGACAAACTGAAATATATTGGCCGTGACACAAAGCATTGTGGCTGTGGTATGTGTACAGCTCTCTTTAGCTGTATGGTAGCTTTTAGGCGGGCAGCCAGCAGTCAGCAACACTGAAGCTCAACCGCCTGTTTTTACCACCCTCTGGCTGGCTGTTTGAAAGAAGTGTAAGTGTGTGTACATGATTACATACCTTAGTAAGCAATAGTTCTGGCCTCATTATGTCGTATTTTTTTTTTTTTTTTTTTTTTAACACTCACATTCCTTTATTACACCTTATCAGAATAAAGGGCACAAAAGCAGTATCATTTGGATGCTTATGTGCACTGCAAACTTAGAATGCATTAAACAAAGGTGTACACTTTAGCAGATCACTAAGTAATCCTGATTGTTGGGTATACATATGTCTTTATAACAAATCGTTACCACTCTTGTGCAATTCCTTGTAGTAAATTGGGCCCATAGACTTGTAATTAGTAACGGCAAAGCACAATCAGTGTGTAGCACCTGCGAAGCAGAGTCTGCATATGTAATGGGTGATTACATTATATGTACATGAGATTTATATCTCGTGTACATATATAATACCAAATTATATAAAGTTTGTTTTTTAATATCAACATACATTGATAACATTAATTACATCCAAGTTTATCTCTCTCTCTCTCTCTCTCTCTATTATTTAAAACGTTCTGTTTTAAATGTAGTTAAAAGCACTTCTAGTAATGCCGAACATAAATGGTTTGAATCTCGGTCGGTTCAGCAGGGACTGGCCAATATTCCAACCATGTATGGGGTGTTTACTTTGAATACTCAATCATGTGCAAGAGATATTTTCAAAAATCTGGACTTTATTTTAGCACAACTAGGTATTCCATAGAAACACAGCTTCACCTTATTAATTACCATTCACTTTGCAAATGGAACAACCTCTACTCCTTTTGTAAGCCAACCTTGATATTTCACATTGAAAATTGTAATGTACCACTTTGGTTATTAGCAAGGCCATTGTTATTTAACCACTTTCAGACCGGACCAATTTGCAGCCAAAGGACCAGGCCCCTTTTTGCGATTCGGCACTGCGTCGCTTTAACTGACAATTGCGCGGTCGTGCGACGTGGCTCCCATACAAAATTGATGTCCTTTTTTTCCCACAAATAGAGCTTTCTTTTGGTGGTATTTGATCGCCCCTGCGGTTTTTATTTTTTGCGCTATAAACAAAAATAGAGCGACAATTTTGAAAAAAATGCATTATTTTTTATTTTTTGCTATAATAAATATCCCCAAAAAATATATAAAAAAACATTTTTTTTTCCTCAGTTTAGGCCGATACGTATTCTTCTACATATTTTTGGTAAAAAAAAACAATAAGCGATTATTGATCGGTTTGCGCAGAAGTTATAGCGTTTACAAGATAGGGGATAGTTTTATAGCATTTTTATTAATAATTTTTTTTTTATTATTAATGGCGGAGATCTGCTATTTTTTTTGTGACTGCGACATTATGGCGGACACATCGGACATTTTTGACACATTTTTGGGACCATTGTCATTTTTACAGCAATTAATGCATTTAAATGCATTGATTTCTGTATAAATGACACTGGCAGTGAAGGGGTTAACCACAAGAGGGCAGTGTAATGGTTAAGTATGCCTAGGGGTGTGTTTTTTACTGTGGGGGGGCGTGGCTGTCAGCTAGTGAATGCTGATCTCTGCTCCAATCACAGGGAGCAGAGATCGGCGTCACTAGTTGCTAGGCAGAACGGGGAGATGCTGTTTATCTCGGCATCTCCCCGTTCAGCCGCCCCGTGAGGCGATCGCGGATGTCCCCGCGGCGATCGAGTCCGCGGGGACCGCGATCGGACTCACGGGGGTCCCGACCGGCGCGGGAGCGCGCCGCTCCCGGCGCGCTCCCGATGGCACGGACAGGCTAAAGGAGGGACGTATATATACGCCCTCCTGCCTGTACGTGCCATTCTGTCGACGTATATCGTCGTGCGCCGGTCGGCAAGTGGTTAAAGATGAAGTTCATTCAAAAACTTACATCTAAATTTTGGGTGTATGCTGGTTGACGTATTTGGCTACTACAGTGCCTTGAAAAATTATTCATACCGCTTGAAATTGTCCACATTTTGTCATGTTACAACCAATAACCTAAATGTATTTTATTGTAATTTTATGTGATAGACCAACACAAAGTGGCACATAATTGTAAAGTGGAAGGCAAATGATAAATGTCTTTCAACATTTTTTACAAAAAAAATCTGAAAGGTGTGCCGTGCATTTGTATTCAGCCCCCTTTACTGTGATACCCCTAACTAAAATCTAGTGGAACCAACATGGGCAGGGGTGGGTAGTGGGGCCCCCCAGGGTTCTGTGCTGGGACCAATCCTGTTTAATTTGGGGTGGGCAACTACATGGCAAATGAGGAAAAATTTAAAAGAATGCATTTGGGTGGCAAAAATATGAATGCAATCTATACACGGGGGGAGAACCTCTGGGGGAATCTAGGATGGAAAAGGACCTGGGGGTCATAGTAGATGATAGGCTCAGCAATATCATGCAATGCCAAGCTGCTGCTAACAAAGCAAACAGAATATTGGCGTGCATTAAAAAGGGGATTAATTCCAGAGATAAAATGATAATTCTCCCACTCTACAAGACTCTGGTCCGGCCGCACCTAGAGTATGCTGTCCAGTTCTGGGCACCAGTCCTCAGGAAGGATGTACTGGAAATGGAGCAAGTACAAAGAAGGGCAACAAAGCTAATAAAGGGTCTGGAGGATATTAGCTAGGAGGAAAGGTTGCGAGCACTGAACTTATTCTCTCTGGAGAAGAGACGCTTGAGAGGGGATATGATTTCAATTTACAGATACCGTACTGGTGACCCCACAATAGGGATAACATTTTTTTGCGGAAGGGAGTTTAACAAGACTTGTGGCCACTCATTAAAATTATAAGAAAAGAGGTTTAGCCTTAAACTACGTAGAGGTTTCTTTACTGGAAGAGTGGCAAGGATGTGGAATTCCCTTCCACAGGAGGTGGTCTCAGCGGGGAGTATCAATAGTTTCAAGAAACTATTAGATAAGCACCTGAACGACCACAACATAAAGGGATATACAATGTAATACTGACATATAATCCCACACATAGGTTGGACTTGATGAACGTGTGTCTTTTTTCAACCTCACCTACTATGTAACTATGTAATTGCCTTCAGAAGTCACCTAATTAGTAAATATAGTCCACCTGTATGTAATTTAATCTCAGTAAAAATATAGCTGTTCTTTGAAACCCTCAGAGGTATGTTAGAGGACCTTAGTGAACAAACAGCATCATGAAGGCCAAGGAACACACCAGACAGGTCAGGGATAAAAATGTGAAGAAGTTTAAAGCAGGGTTAGGTTATAAAAAAATATCCCAAGCTTTGAACATCTCACAGAGCTCAATCCATCATCCGAAAATGCAAAGAATGTGGCACAACTGCAAACCTACCAAGACATGGCCGTCCACCTAAACTGACAGGCCGGGCAAGGAGAGCATTAATCAGAGAAGCAGCCAAAAGGCCCATGGTAACTCTGGAGGAGCTGCAGAGATCCTCAGCTCAGGTGAGAGAATCTGTCCACAGGACAAATATTAGTCGTGCACTCTACAAATCTGGCCTTTATGGAAGAGTGGCAAAAAGAAAGCCATAAGAAGTCCCATTTACAGTTTGCGAGAAGCCATGTGGGGGACACAGCAAACGTGATAGAAGGTGCTCTTGTCAGATGAGACCAAAATTGAACTTTTTGGCCTAAAAGCAAAACACTATGTGTGGCAGAAAACTAACACTGCACATCACCCTGAACACACCACCCCCCATGAAACGTGTTGGCAGCATCATGTTGTAGGATGCTTTTGTTCAGCAGAGACAGGGAAGCTGGTCAGAGTTGATGGGAAGATGGATGGAGCCAAATACAGGGAAATCTTAGAAGAAAACCTGTTTGAGTCTGCAAAAGACTTGAGACTGGGGCAGAAGTTCACCTTCCAGCAGGACAACAACCCTAAACATACAGCCAGAGCTACAATGTAATGGTTTAGATCAAAGCATATTCATATGTTAGACTGGCCCAGTCAAAGTCCAGACCTTAATCCAATTGAGAATCTGTGGCAAGACTTGAAAATTACTGTTCACAGATGCTCTCCATCCATTCTGACAGAGCTTGAGCTATTTTGAAAAGAAGAATGGGCAACAATGTCGCTCTTTAGATGGGCAAACCTGGTAGAGACATACCCAAAAAGACTTGCAGCTGTAATTGCAAATTTGAAAACCATTTATCATTTTTTTCTTCCAGCACAATTATATACCACTTTGTGTTGGTTTATCACATAAAATCCCAATAAAATACATTTACCTTTTTCGTTGTAACATGACAAAATGTGGAAAATTTCAAGGGGTATGAATACTTTTCAAGGCACTGTAGCTTTTGGTTGATTAAACATAAGTTATCAGTTTAGGGTGGTTCTGTCCTTTAGAGCGAACCGGTGCAGATTTTAGACCCGCCTCACTATCTGCATGTAATCCCCTTACCTTTGTTTCCCTATCCTTTCAGTTAGCCTCCAGGTGCAAAGAAAGACAGCACTGTGTAAGCTTTGAGTTGCTTCAGTTAGAACTTGCACAGACCTGGGGACTTTCTCTACCCCAAACTTCCACTAACCAAGCACCACTTTCACCACAAGGAAACAAGCACCTATCATGTGGAGTGAGTCACATGATCCTTCATACCTGGAAGGATCAGGGTATTTTATTCCAGCAGCTGAACAGAGCAATGAAGGAGTAAAGGAAGGGTTACTATAAGCTGATAGGGAGGGGAACATTAAGACCTTGTTCACACGTACTGCAGTGACCTGCATTTTACTGCATGGAAAAATTGCAGGTCACTGCAAGGATATATAGAAAACAACATTTGTTTTCGATGTGTCCTGTTGACACCACAGCGCTGATGTCATGTGCAGTGCGTTGTGTTCAAATGCTACATGTATGCTTTTTAACACAATGCAATGCACCTAAATGCATGTAAATGTACATCAACACAATGCAAATCTATTGAGAAAATAAGTTTTTTATTATTCTGTTCCTTACAAGGACCCATAGCAATTTAACGTGCATTAAAATGTGTGTCAACGCATCCACATTCAATTTTTGAGCATCTTCATACATTTTAATGCACGTCTATATGTATACAAGCGCTAAAGCAAAACTGTTGCTTTGCCCTGTGCCGACAGATCACAGGTTTAAAACATTTATTGAAACATTTGTTCATATAGGACTCTGCAGCAGTGTGAACCAAGCTCCACTGGTTATATTAAAGTCTAGGATTATGTAGAAGGATTCTTCATTTTGTATTTAATCTTACCCAAGATAGAAAACTCTTATGCCGCGTACAGACGGTCGGAATTTCCGACAGCAAATGTTCGAAGTGAGCTTGTTGACGGAAATTCTGACCCTGTGTATGCTTTATTAGACATTTGCTGTCAGAATTTCCGACAACAACTATTTGAGATCAGGTTCTCAAATTTTCAGACAAAAAAACTTGTTGTCGGAAATTCCGAGCGTGTGTACACAATTCCGACGCACAAAAGTCCACGCATGCTCGGAATCAAGCAGAAGAGCCGCACTGGCTGTTGAACATCATTTTTCTCGGCTCGTCGTATGTGTTGTACTTCACCACATTCTTGGCGTTTGGAATTTCCGACAACATTTGTGTGACCGTGTGTATGCAAGACAAGTTTGAGCCAACATCCGTCGGAAAAAAATCCACGGTTTTGTTGTCGGAATGTCCAATTGCCTGTACGCGGTATTACAGACATATTCAGTAGTTCAATGGTTTCATAAAATGTATTAACTGTCAGTGTTTACTTCCATTTTATATTAACCTGATCAATTCAGTGTTAGGTTTGCTATTTTAAAATGTTTTTTAGTGTGTAAATGTGTTTTAGTTAATAATATTCCACAGTAGATTTCTTAGCAGCAAAAGAAAGGATTTAAAAAGTTAAACCACTTTATAATACATTGTTGCCTCCATTAGACCAAAATGCATTGAAAGTGCCACATCCCGAGCTAGTGTATACAATCTGAACAACATGTGGAGTGTGACTTTCAAAGCACCAAGCATTAAATCACAAAAAGCATACATAAAAGAATAATTTTATTAATAGAGAGCACTAAAAAAAGAATCAAAAATGTGCAGTAGTTAAAATAAAAAACAGTATGCACACAATTCTCAGTATGTATAGAAATAGAAAACCAGCACAAAAAACATCTTTAACAACTGAAGTATATCTGTCTTATATAAATAAGCCTCAGCACATTATAACTCGTGGATAGTTTTAGTCTTCTTCAGGGGAATTATTAAATGATGGTACCTGCAATATAAATACATATAAGTACAAGACCAACAAATACAACACTGATCATGATATGATAAATTAGACTCATAACTACAATTTTTAACATAGTATGAAATAGGATGAGTGGATTTCCAAGACAAAACCCAATGTGTAAACCTGATATGACAGAAAGGATGCCCAAAACTTCCGCCTGAGAAAAATCAGCCCATCTAATAAACAAACAAAGAATAGACAATCGTGATGCTCTGCTTCTTGCTCACAGCTAAAATATTTCCCCCTTCCCTGTTCAGCAGGCAGTGCCACCAGCAAAAATCTGATCATATTAGAGTTATCATAAAAATCTTAAATTTTATTATTATAGAAAAATTGGCATAATCTCAGGTCCAAATATAGAAAAAAGTATTAAAAAGTACAGCTTCACCAAACCACTATGATAACTCTAATATGATCTGATTTTTGTTGTCATTAGTAACCCTTTCCCTGTGCCTTTTGCCGTGCTGCTTTTGGTGATATATGCTCTTTCTTTGGTTATGGCAGCAACACCCTAAATCAGGGGTCTCGAACTAGCGGCCCTCCAGCTGTTGCAAAACTACAAGTCCCATCATGCCTCTGCCTGTGAGGAGTCATGCTTGTAACTGTCAGCCTTGCAATGCCTCATGGGACTTGTAGTTTCGCAACAGCTGGAGGGCCACCAGTTTGAGACCCCTGCCCTAAATGGTGATTGGTCTATGAGTGACCAGTGAGTGGATATATATGTGCCAAAGCCTGCATCCCACTTTTTTTCTTTATTGACTGCCAGCCTATAGATGACATCCGTATAGGCAAAAGAGATATCCCTGGCCTGACAATGTCACCAGTGCCTAAAAAAGAACCAAAAAGTGCAACAAAATGGGGGGGTCTGTTGTGTTCAATATTTGTGAATGATATTGCCTGTTAAAGGCTTTGTAATTTTGTTATTTTTGTCTTTTTCACAGTACTTCTATCAAGTTTTCCAGCTGATACTTGGTCACATAACATTTTGCTTTTAGGCTGGGTTCACACCTATGCAAGTCCAATTTGCATGGTAGGAGATTGTGACCGGCTCTCTATGGAGCCGGTTCACATATCTCTGCTGAAGCTTTGGTGCGAATTTGCACAGGGATCCTGTGCGTCTTTTGGTCCATTTCAGGTCCGAATTCAGCCCAAAAATTCAAGCTAAAATCGGACCTAAAACAGTGAATGTGGATGCATTGGACCCCTGCTGTGAGCCGCATGCGGCAATAGTGTGAACGCAGCCTGAAGCTAAAAAGTTTAATTTTGGTCTCATCTGACCAGAGCACCTTCTTCCACATGTTTGCTATGTCTCCCACATGGCTTCTCACAAACTGCAAACAGGACTTCTTATGGCTTTCTTTCAACAATGACTTTCTTCTTGCCACTCTTCCATAAAGGCCAGATTTGTGGAGTGCATGACTGATAGTTGTCCTGTGGATAGATTCTCCCACATGAGCTGTGGATCTCTTCAACTCCTCCAAAGTTACCATGGGCCTCTTGGCTGCTTCTCTGAGTAATGCTCTCCTTGCCTGGCCTATCAGTTTAGGTGGACGGCCATGTCTTGGTAGGTTTGCAGTTGTGCCATACTCTTTCCATTTTCAGATTATGAATTAAACAGTGCTCCGTGAGATGTTCAAAGCTTGGGATATTTTTTATAACCTAAACCTAACCTTGCTTTAAACTTCTCCACATCTTTATCCCTGACGGTCTGGTGTGTTCTTTGGCATCCATTATACTGTTTGTTTACTAAGGTTCTCTAACAAACCTCCGAGGGCTTCACAGAAAGCTGTATTTATACTGAGATTAAATTATACACAGGTGGACTCTATTTACTCATTAGGTGACTTCTGAAGGCAATAGGTTCCACTAGATTTTAGTTAGGGGTATCAGAGTAAAGGGGGTTGAATACAAATGCATGACACACTTTTCAGTTATTTATTTGCAAAAAAATGTGAAAACCATGTATCATTTGCCTTCCACTTCATAATCCACTTCACAATATACCCTGGCAGAATTTAGGATTTCTTGGCCATTTTTCAGAGAATATGAATGATAACACAAAAACTTTTCTTCCACTCATGGTTAGTGTTTGGCTGAAGCCATTTATTATCAATAAACTGTGTTTACTCTTTTTAAATCATAATCACAACAGAAATTACCCAAATGACCCTAATCAAAAGTTTACATATCCTGGTGATTTTGGGCTCATAACATGCACACTAGTTGACACAAAGGGGTTTGAATGGCTATTAAAGGTAATCATCCTCACCTGTGATCTGTTTGCTTGTAATTAGTGTGTGTATAAAAGGTCAATGAGTTTCTGGACTCCTGACAGACCCTTGCATCTTTCATCCAGTGCTGCACTGACGTTTCTGGATTCTGAGTCATGCGGAAAGCAAAAGAATTGTCAAAGGATCTGCGGGAAAAGGTTGAACTGTATAAAACAGGAAATTGATATAAAAAAGATACCTAAGGAATTGAGAATGCCAATCAGCAGTGTTTAAACTCTAATAAAGAAGTGGAAAATGAGGGGTTCTGTTGAAACCAAACCACGCTCAGGTAGACCAACTAAAATTTCAACCACAACTGCCAGGAAAATTGTTCCAGATGCAAAGAAAAACCCACAAATAACTTCAGGGGAAATGCGGTAGTCTCTGAAAAGATGTGATGTGGCTGTTTCAAGATGCACAATAAGGAGGCACTTGAAGAAAGGTGGGCTGCATGGTCGAGTTGCCAGAAGAAAACAATTACTATGCAAATGCCACAAAGTATCCCTCTTACAATACGCCAAACAGCACAGAGACAAGCCTCAAATCTTATGGCACAAAGTCATTTGGAGTGATGAGTCCAAAATTTTGCTTTTTGGCCACAACCATAAACACTACATTTGGAGAGGAGTCAGCAAGGCCTATGATGAAAGGTACGCCATTCCTACGGTGAAACACGGAGATGAATCGCTGATGTTTTGGGGATGTGTGAGCTACAAAGGCTCAGGAAATTTGGTCAAAATTGATGGCAAGATGAATGCAGTATGTTATCAAAAAATACTGGAGGAACATTTGCATTCATCAGCCAGGAAGCTGCGCATGGTTCATACTTGGACATTCCAATGGACATTCCAATGGTTCATACTTGGACAATGATTCAAAACACAAGGCCAAGTCGACCTGTCATTGGCTACAACAGAATAAAGTTTAGGTTCTGGAGTGGCCATTTCAGTCTCCTGACCTCAATATCATTGAGCCACTCTGGGGAGATCTCAAACATGCAGTTCATGCAAGACAGCCCAAGAATTTCCAGGAAATTGAGGCTTTTTACCAAGAGGAATGGGCAGCTTTACCATCTGAGAAGATAAAGAGCCTCATCCACAAATACCACAAAAGACTTCAAGCTGCCATTGAAGTTAAAGGGGGCAATACACGGTATTAGGAACTGGGGTATGTAAACTTTTGATCAGGGGAATTTGGGTCGTTTCCGTTGCCATTATGATTTAAAAAGTGTGAACACAGTTGATTTATAATAAATGGCTTCAGCTAAACACTAACCATGAGTGAAAGAAAAGTTTTTGTGTTATCATTCATATCCTCTGAAAAATGGCCACAAAATCATAAATTCTGCCAGGGTATGTAAACTTATGAGCACAACTGTATATATAGACACAAGTTTTTAAGTTTTGGATAGAGTAGGGAAGGATTGGAACCCCTGTCAATTTTTTTTACTGTTGCCTATTTCCCTGCTAAATTGATAAATTTTCTCTATTTTTTATGGGGATGTCACCAAAACAGAAAGGGATAGGAAATACAAAAACTACATAATTCGAAATATTCCTAATGGGAACATGTGTTCTAGTGAAAACAGTTTAAAGGGAAAATTCCCTTTTGGTCTGTATGGATTTCCACTTCTTTTTGTCTCTCTAGCACAGTAAATAAAACAGGGTATCAACACCTTCCCTACTCTAGCCACAACTAAAAGTTTTGACTATACATAACACAAACTTTGTAAAACAAACAGGATCTTGCTGTTTATCAGGGGAGGGATCCCCCTACTTTTCTTAAAAATCCCATGTAAAATTTTTTATTTGTGATTTTTGTTAGCTAAGTAGGGAACTAATATCTGCCCATGAGTGTTTCTCCTTAGCTACTCTCTGGGAAAACAACAAAAAAAAACAACTTCTTAATGAACATTGTGTACTGCTTTTTGTGCCTAAATGCTTAGTGATATTTCGAAACCTGAAGGTTGCTTTTGGCCAAGGTAATGAATTGTAGGATTGGAATAAACAACTTTGTAATCATTTGAAACATTTACTTCCATGTTTGTTCAAAATATTTACACATTTTTTTTGTGGATAGCTTTAAATTGACTTACTCTCTTTTGAAATCTGTAAGACCAGTGCTGGACAGAAAATATTTTTTCCCTTGACTAACAAAGCCCACTCTTACATTAAGCACGCCATCTGCTTCCTGCCAAGTTGAATTTTTGGTTATGCTACCAATGCACACTGAGGCACATTTATCAAGAAAAAATCATTTTAGCACGACTTTTAAAAGGTGACTCCATGAGACTATTTATACATTTGTACATAATAAAGCTGTATAGCAAACATTTGGATGTGATCAGTCAGTACAACCATCAATAAGTAACGGATGTTACAAATAAAAAGTTAATCTTTTTTTTTTTTTTTTTTTTTCTCTGCATTTGTTTCACGCACAAATTGGTAAACTAGGTTTTTAAATTAAATGAAATACATTGAACCATAAATTATTGGCTGGCTGTATTAAAGTGAACATATGTTGATTTGTTCATATTAGATTTTTTTCTGTTCTGGGCTTAACAAAACTGCATTGAAAAATGTTTAGTTAAGTCAATGTTAAATATAGCATATAAACATTTTGAATTGTCCTTTGGGCTTCTTTGCATATATTTATAGTCTCTCAATTGCCCCCCCCCCCCCCCCCCAATGAAACAAAACCTATTGTTAACAGAGCTCAATAGCTCAAACTGAAATACATGACTCATCCCTTCACAGATGGCTTAGTGTGAATTTTCAGTAAGAGGGAACATCATGACAGACACTACTGCACTGTCTTTGTTAGCCAATGGATACCCTTAGAATCCATTGTCATGTATAAAATGTTTATTTGTAAAATAAAAATTGGGTTTATAGAACCTCTTTTACTTACAAAAAATGTAAATACAATTGGCCCAAACCCTTTTTTTTTAACTTTAATTGTAACCATGAGTCTTTTGAGCAATTACTGTTAAACTCTAGATTTTTTTTTACTCTATTTTTGTAATTTTTCAAAAAATGTAACTAATGTCTTCGTCTTTGTTATTATTTATATCTTTATTTTACAAACACATTTAGTACAAGGTACACCAGTGGATTTGCAGAGGAATCTGGGTTATCCAAAAAGTGACTGTCTCTCTAACTGAATTTTTATATGGCCACATGTAAACATAGAGCAGGTGTAGGTAGTAGGAATGAATCCTTCCTCTGAATTATTTAGCTCTGTATGTAATTTAAAGTAGAGGTTAGCCTTTTTGAACAACTTTGCCCCATACATTTATGATACCTCCACATTTACAGTTTGGATATTGCCTTGTAGTGTATTTTTTTTAAAAGTACCTTTTTAGTACCAGGTATGTCACCCTGCTTCCATAGATGAACAGAGAGGTGAGGGAGGGGGGGGGGGGTAAGAATAAGCAGCTAACTCTACCCACTATATTAAGATTTGAAAAAAAAAAAAAACTTGTGTTTAGCATTTGTGATAGAAGTAAGACAAGTATATACACTCTATCTTAAAAAGACTCTTTGGTAAAATATGGGATATGTGGTTGGAGGATACTGCATAACTCCTTCAATGGGTTGGGGTTGTGGCTTCAGGGGTAGGTTGGTTGTATTACTCTTATGCCCCGTACACACGGTCGGATATTCTGATGGAAAAAGTCTGATCGGATTATGTTGTCGGAAAATCCGATCGTGTGTGGGCTCTATCGGTGTATTTTTTAAAAAGTACCTTTTTAGTACCAGGTATGTCACCCTGCTTCCATAGATGAACAGAGAGGTGAGGGAGGGGGGGGAGTAAGAATAAGCAGCTAACTCTACCCTCAATATTAAGATTTGAAGAAAAAAAACTTGTGTTTAGCATTTGTGATAGAAGTAAGACAAGTATATACACTCTATCTTAAAAAGGCTCTTTGGTAAAATATGGGATATGTGGTTGGAGGATACTGCGTAACTCCTTCAATGGGTTGGGGTTGTGGCTTCAGGGGTAGGTTGGTTGTATTACTCTTATGCCCCGTACACACGGTCGGATATTCTGATGGAAAAAGTCAGATCGGATTATGTTGTCGGAAAATCCGATCGTGTGTGGGCTCTATCGGACTTTTTCCATCGGAATTTACGACGGAAAAAGTTTGAGAGCTGGATCTAAAATTTTCCGACAACAAAATCCGATCTGACTTTTTCCGATCGTGTGTAGAGAATTCCGACGCACAAAGTGGCACGCATGCTCAGAAGAAATTTGGAGACGAAAGCTATTGGCTACTGGCCTCTACGTAGTCCCGTTGTACGTTTTATATGTCATCTCGTTCGGAACCATCGGATTTTCCGACAACTTTGTCCGACCGTGTTTGTGCAACACAAGTTTTGGACAAAATCCGTCTGAAAAAATCTGACGGATTTTGTGGTTGGAATGTCCGACCGTGTGTACGGGGCATTACTTCATCCTGGCTTTTAAGGGGGGCCTTGATTGGACAAAGCTATATCCACTCGGGTCTCAGCTCGAGCCACAAACACGCTTTTCTGTGTATGCTGCTGTGCTATACTGTTGGTACTGTGTGATGATTTTGTTTTGTTTGTTTTTGTTCTCTTTTTCTTGTCCAGGTAGTCATCCAGCGTACACATGGGCATACTGAATTGATTTTTGTACCTTTTATTGAAAACGAATAAACAGTTTTAAAAAAAAAAAAAGTTCTTTGGTGGCTCTTCTGGATCAGTGGAGGTTCTTGGGTTCCTTCTTACCCACCTGTTTAAACCTTGCCATGGTATATCTTTTCTTTTTGCTCCCTATTCCATTAAAGTCATTGTTTCCATGCACTTCACTAATGATGATGACCAAAAACTCTGGAACAACTGTGTGAACTATGAAATTATTGGCACTATAATATTAGGCTGTATCTAAATATAAATCAGTGGCTCCTGATGTACAGTTGGCTTAGGGGCATCAAAGAATGATTTTCATAACACGACCTACTCTCCAATGAGAAATAATTCTCTTATTTTTAGTATTTGTGATGGACGCCAGACATGTAAATACTTTCTGCTTTAAGATGTCTTTACTTTGATTCATATGGATCGATAAGTTGTTAAATTTATTTAGGTTGCTCTGTAAAAATCATATATAGATAGATAGATAGATTTATATATTATACTGTATATATGTTTGGTATATTGTTTATAATTGTAGCAAAGCTCATCAATGCTTGATTTATCAACTCTAATTTTCTGTCATTTTTTGCTATGCCAATAATAATAAAACAGTCCCTTTGAAGGAATATGGATGGTGGAGAAAATATGTGAAATAGCTGGGAGGGAAAACATGACTACATGTAACTGTAAGGAGAGCATATGTGAAAATGGGTTGCATATAGCATGACAGTTCATATGATACATCTCAGATATTGATCTAACGATAGTATCTAAGGCTCTTTGATGAATAGCATGTGGTCATTACAACATCAGGGGTTGCATGTCAACTAGACTATATTGAAGACATGCATCCTTCTTCCCTTCATAGCAGTAGGTTTTAAGTAACACCATTCCAAAACAAAAGGCAGGATATCAGAGCATCTTCTTCTAGATTACATAAGCCATTGCCGGAATGAGTTTTGTAAGGACATGCTAAAATCTGCTCGGTTCTAGTTTGGGAGGAACACTAAAAAATCCTTATAATTTATAATAGGTTATTAGAGTTTGCAAACATTTTCTCCATCTCCTTTAATCAGGTATAGTAGAAATATGATTAAATGTGGCACAGGTATATACCTATTTCACTGTCAGCAATATGCTGCAGGTTAGACTTTTTTACTGTGTATATTTAGCCGCTTCCCGACCGCCGCACACAGATGTACATCGGCAAAATGGCACAGGCAGGCCAATTAGAGTACAGGTACATCCCTTTAAATTTGCCGCCTTTCGGGGTCTCGCGCATCGGGAGCAGTGATCGCTTTCATGTCCTAGGTAGTCCCTCCCCCCCACAGTTAGAATCACTCTCTAAGACACACTTAACCCCTTCATCGCCCCTTTGTGGTTAACCCCTTCCCTGCCAGTGCCATTTACACAGTAATCAATGCATTTTTATAGCACTGATCGCTGTATAAATGACAATGGTCCAAAATAGTGTCAAAAGTGTCCAATGTGTCCGCCATAATGGCGCAGTCACGATAGAAATCGCAAATTACCGCCATTACTAATAAAAAAAATAATAATAATAAAAATGCCATAAAACTATCCCCCTATTTTGTAGACGCTAAAACTTTTGTGCAAACTAATCAATATACTCTTATTGCGTTTTTTTTTTTTACCATAAATATGTCGAAGAATACATATTGGCCTAAACTAAGGAAAAAAACATTTTTTTATATATTTTTGGGGATATTTATTATAGCAAAAAGTAAAAAATATTGTGTTTTTTTTTAAATTGTCGCTCTTTTTTTGTTTATATAGAGACCGCAGAGGTCATAAAATACCACGAAAAGAAAGCTCTATTTGTGGGGAAAAAAGGACGTCAATTTAGTTTGGTTACAACGTCGCACGATCGCACAATTGTCAGTTAAAAGCGACTCAGTGCCGAATCGCAAAAAGTGCTCTGGTCTGGAAGGGGGTAAAATCTTCCGGGGCTGAAGTGGTTAGGCTAGAGTTCTACGTTAAAGAAAATGTAAACCGCATCCCCAGTTTGCTAAAGCACCGTGGATCATAAATAACTACCATTTTCTAATTATTTGTTTTATTTCAGGGTTGCTGATCTATCTACTGCAGCCTCTTTGCAGCCTCCTCCTGTCTACTTGCACTCACTGCAGAAATTTCTGCATGGAATTTCTCAGGGCCAATTCCCTGATGATGACAACAGCGGACCATGTCTGTGTAATGTGTTGAAATGACCACTTGTAGCCCTCATTGAAAAAAACTCTGTGACAGGGTGACAAAGCAGAAGCATATATAGGAGTCAGTTGTCACCCCCTAACAGTACTGTATATAACTTTACAAGTACTTTGATGGCAGGATTACCAGGTATTATTTATAATCAGAGATGCAGATTAAAAATGCCTTTTAAAATTACATGAATGCTTTTATCAGATTTTAGTGATTTGGATTAAAGTGGTAGTAAAGGATTATTTTTTTATTTATACCTACAGGTAAGCGCTTACCTGTAGGTACAGTAAATATGTCCTCAACGTGCACCGGCGCATGTGCACGACGATGCCGTTCATTAAGAGCGCAGTGCACATGCGAAGATGACGTCACAAGGAGCTGCTGCTAAAGTATATATCTCCTTAACATTTACGAGATATTTACTGTACCTATAGGTCAGCCTTTTATTTGGCTTACCTGTAGATATAAATAAAAAAAGTGCCCAGAGAGTGCCACGACTTTGAATCCCACGCGCATAGGTGGCTAGGCGGCAAACCCGTAAGGAAGACTGGGTGAAGGTGGAACCTCAACAGTGGTGACAGTGCATTGCTGGAGGGCTTCGTTTTCAGGTAAGTCTTTCATAATGTGCTAGTATGCGATGCATACTAGGGTATAGTGACATTAAATTGCAGGGAGATTTTTTAATTTTTTTTGGCGGTTTAACAGATACAGCACAATGACACAATCAGTTCAGTTAGATTTAATTGATACATACACAGATTTTAGTGTGGGGTTTTCAATCATTGCAATCGTTTCAATCATTTGGTGCCTACATGGGTGCCAAAGCTTATTTTTTTACACTTTTTGCTGCCGGTAGCACTGTGCTGGTATTTGTTATTCTAATTATGTATTACTGTATTATAGTACAGTATTTATTGCCATAATAGTATGAATTCCTCCTGAGTTTTAGGGTGAGGATTTATTTTTGTGATGTATTTAATCACAATTTTTTACCTGTTTGGGAGTTTTTAACATGCATTTCCAGTGTGATTTCACAGGATGGAACTCTAGTATATACTAAAATGTATTTAAAACATATGGTGTACAGTACATGCTTTCTGGAAACCACAGGTCTACTGCAGTGAGCAGGACTTTTACAAAATGTTTTTGTAAAATTGTACCATTGAAGCGTTGGGGTTAATTTACTAAAACTGGAGAGTGCAAAATCTGATGCAGCTCTGCATAAAAATCAGCTTCCAGCTTTTATTGTTTGAACAAGCTAAAGTTAGAAGCTGATTGGTTACCATGCACAGCTGCGCCAGATTTTGCACTCTCCAATTTTAGCAAATCAACCCCACTATGTTGTAAGTACACTCTTGTGGTGAAGTGTACCAATAGTACATAGGTGTAAATAGGCCCTACATTTTACTATTTGGGTTACAAATATGTAAACCCAATCAATGAAATCTCATGTAGGCCCCTTTCACACTATCAGTCAAAAACGGACTGCAATGTATCCCTATGGGTGGCCAGTCGTAAATGGATGTGCGTCCGTTTACATCTGGGTCTATTCAAGTTTGTCACGCTGATCACAATACGTTTGTGTCCAGGTCCACTTTTTCAGACCTAAATGGCTGTAAACAGATGTAAATGGATGCACATCTGTTTACATCCGGATGCCCAAAGGGATTATATGGGTTTGTTTTTTTCTCCACTGAACGGATAAAGATTTCACATATACTGTATCCATTTCTGTTCTGATCCAACTGAGCAGGGGATCAGTCTATGTGTCTCCTCCTGAGATGAAGCTATGGTGCCTGTGTGAAAGTGGCCATAAGCCTTAAAGCGGAGTTCCAGTTCTGCAAACATTTTTTTTTTATAAACACTGCTCTGTAGTTGTCCAAAATTGTACATGAACATTGCTAACATGTCATATTTTAGCACTTTTACTTTCTTTAGAAATAGTTTGTTACTCATAGATTTCGGAAGCAGGCAGGATCCATTTTAGCTGTGGGCATCTGAAGCCCTCCTGTGTTCATTTCCTGGATTTCTGTGCAGCTGGCTAACCAGCATGCACCTCCCGATCTCTTGCATGTGCAGTAATTCAGCTGCGCGTCTCTCCTTCTTCCAATAATGCGTGATTTTGGCAGTAGGCAATTCGCAAGGACTCCTGGGATTACATGACCCCGCTATCCCAGGAACCTTTTGCAAATCGCTTTGTGACATAATCGCCTAGGCGGGGATGGGTGGAGGAATAGAAGAAATAACAGAAATTTCCAAACAGAAAAAAAAAAAAAAATGACATTGTGAAATGGATGAGCTAAGGGGATGCAATACAGAGAGTGCAGAAAATAGGTGGAACTCTGCTTTAACTTTTTAATGTCATTTCCTAAAGTGGTTGCAAACTCTGTTTCACCACTTTTACCTACAGGTAAGCCTGTAATAAGGCTTACCTGTAGGCACCGTGAATAGCTCATAAACGTGCACCGTTTAGGAGATATTCACTGTTTCCACATGTGCTGACATCATTGGCACATGCGCACTGAAGAAACTGCTCGCTCATGCCTTTTCTTCAGGAGCTGTGCCATGACCAGTGGCTCCCGCTCATGCCCAGGAGTGATGTCATTGCGGCTCCGGTCAGTGACAGCGCCGGAGCCCGTGAACCCAGAAATAGCTCCAAGAGACATGTCACTGGTCACAGCGGTGTACGGAGACCGCTGCAACAGCATTGTTCTAAGGTAAGTATTTCATAGTGATCTAGTATGCGATGAATACTAGCTCATTATGCCTTTGTCTTCCAGGTTGTTTTTTTTTTTTTTTTTTACAACCATTTTAAAGTTGATGTAAACCCAATGTCATCCTTTCTAAACTACTGCCATAGGGGTTATCTATAAGGATACACATGCCTCCTGCATGTATCTTTACCTGTCAAATGTCTCCCCTCTGTCTGCTATGAGACCCGAAAAACTGCAGATTCTGTGGTTGGGTCTGTTGTCTGGAGCTAGGTGGGTGGAGTGGTGATGTCAGTAGACTCCCCGCTCACCTCTACACTCACCTTGTCCATATGCATTTTCTCCTGTGTATTTCTTACACTGAACTTCTGCTATGATCTCTAACAGTAACTACATGAATTCAGCATGCCCAATTATGCTGAGGTGTGGAACATCCAATCCTGGCAGAGCAGCAGAAGAAAGGAGTGGGAGGGAATTAAAAAATAATGCATGTCTCTTAGGCTAGTGCACGAGATATGTAAATCACCTGTCACTCACAGCAAGGGGGAGGATTTGACAAAGTTTTTCTTTGTTTGTCAAGATTTCTCCAAATGAACAATAAAAGAGGATTGCTCAGAGCTGGATTAACTCTTTGTGGCAAGACTGAGCTCAAATGATATGAAATCTTATATTCTACATCATGACATCAAAAAAATGTTTAAGCCCTTGTTCACACCAGTGGGGCTTTGAAATCTCTCCACTTCAGCGCAATGTAAAAGCCGCTGATCAGTGTGATTTGTATGTGCCATTTTGTCATTTTTGCAAGTCACAATGAAATCGCAAAAAAATAGTGCAGGAACCTTTTTCAAAGTGCAGGAGCACATGTGAGAGACGGGGACATAGTGTTGTCAAATTTGAAAAAAATTAGCCCTGGTTCACACCAGTCTGTTTAGAAATCGCATCCAACGGTTCCATTGCCGGCAATGGGGTGCGATTTCTAAATAGACTGGTGTGAACCAAGGCTAATTTGTTTTCAAATTTGACAACACTATGTCCCTGCCTCTCACATGTGCTCCTGCATTGTCACTCTGGCTTCCAATGAGGACTAGAAGTGGCCATGTTAACAAACATTATGTGCTCCACTGTTGTCACCATCAAGAAACCTGTCCTGTGACATGCCAAGCAGCCATCACTTTAGTGCATACATGTAGACAAAAAGTGGCTGCAGGAAGTCAGCAGCACCAAGATGCAAAAAAGGATGGAAACAATTTAAATACACACTTTTATTAAAAAACAAAACAAAAAAAAAACAGTTCTTTAATATACATAGTACTTTAGTAAACTAAGGGGTAGATTTGCTAAAATGTGCTCTGAATATGCTGCAGCTGTGAATGGTAGCCAAACAGCTTCTAACTTAAGCATGCTCAATTAAGCTTTGACAATTAAACCTGGAAGCTGATTGGTTTCTATGCGGAGCTGCGCCAGATTTTGCACTCTCCAGTTTTAGTAAATAACTCCTAAATGTCATTTAGTAAGAGGGTTTACATTTAAGTGTTAGTTTAAGAGCTAGGTTACTATAATAAGGCATTACATTGGGGCTATTGTTTTTTTTTTTTCAGCATCTCAGAGCTGATTAATGAATCCTGACAAATACAACTCCCAGAATGCAGTGCAGGCTTTAACAGTTCCAGGGGTGCCAGATATAAGACTGCAAATTCCCTTTGCTAGGATGCTTTGGTATATTTCTGTAAATATAATAGTTTTTGAATGGAATCCTTACTAATGCTCGAGAGCAATTAAACGTATTCCCTTTATTGTCATATTTATAATAAAAATAACATATTACATAAATAAAACTTATGATATCATGACATTAATCGCATTTAGATAAACAAAGGGGAGACTACATGTGCACCTCATTGCATGCTGCTTATATCATTTCTTTTGGTGTATATATTATATGTCTGTTATACAGTCATGTTTGATTCATCCAGTTCACTGACCTGTTCTTCTGTTTATATACAGACCAGGATATATAACATTTTCATATTAGTGAAAGCACTAACATACACACAGAACGACTGGCACATTTACAAAACACACCCTTATGACTGCTACATTTTATTTTTATTTTATGTTTGATAGATGTTTTATTTTAGAACAAATCAAAGTTAATTTATTATATGAAGACAGTACTTTACTTCTTACTACATTTTTTTTATTTATTATTAATAATAATTAATATTAATATTATAATAGTATTACTAATATTATTATTATTATTATTATTATTATTATTTTATATTATTATTATTCTTATTTCTTATTCTTATTTTACACTTTGTTGATTTTTTTATTGTTGGAGCTCAATTTTTTTTCAGCAGATATCACCTTTTGTAGAGAATGACCATATTATTCTAAGCATTTTACTAAGACTGATTAATACAGGCATACCCCACTTTTAAGTACACAATGGGGTTTATTTACTAAAGCTGGAAAGTGCAAAATCAGGCTCACTTCTGCATAGAAACCAATGAGCTTCCAGGTTTTATTACCAAAGCTTAATTGATCAGGCCAAGGTTAGAAGCTCATTGGTTTCTATGCAGAAGGAGCCTGATTTTGCACTTTCCAGCTTTAGTAAATAAACCCCATTGTCTACTTAAAAGTGGGGTATGCCTGTATTGGTAAGAGGTGAAGGTGGACACATCTACATGTATCCCTTTATCCCTATCACTTGGGGAATGTCCATCACTGTGATACCTCCAGAAACACCAATATAATGGGTAATTCGAATGTTTCTGTATTTTACAAACACAGGTAAAGAAAATAAATTCATTGATAGAATAGCCATGAATTGGAGTGATGAAGTCAGCTCCTGGATGCATGAAGGCAATGATACTGGCCAGATGCTGCCTCTCAATGACCTCCTATCTGTCTTGTGAATGGAGCTATCTGAGAAGGACTCTCCTACATAACAAAGAGCATCTTCACAATGTCACCTCATACATTACCAGTGATATGGCTTTTGGATTGGATTGTTTTGTTTTCTGTCGACCTAATATAAAATATCATGGGTTCAATTTATTAACGCACAATCTGAACTTTGCAAGGTGATGTTCTCTTGTGAATTAGCTGAACGCTGCCTTCACTTTAATCATCCAATAACCTGCAAAATCTCCTTCTCCCTATCAAATGATCGGGTATTTAAAGTAAACACAGGTTCACCCTATTCACTAATATGTATGTGTATTCACGGTGCAAATGGGACGTTCTCTGCTCCCTTAGTACATCAGCCGCAGGTCCTGAGATCCTACAAACAGCAAATCTAATAACAGTATGTGGGTTCAACGTGCAACGAAGTATATATATATATATATATATTTTATTATAATTTTTTTTAATTTAATTTTTTTACCTTGACTTTTCCATGTCGCTTGTAAATGGCTGCTCATATTCCACATGTGACAGACGTAATAACGTCTACAGGTCGAATTCAGATGTTATGAATGAGAATCACTCCTAGAGTTTGATAATAACTGAGACCACAATAATTTCATTATTAGTTGTGGTCAGTTAATGAAAAGCTTTGTATTAATCCGTAAAAAGCAGCACCATTCTAACTTTCCAGAAATACACGTGTAAAGTCATTTCCCCGAATTACCTATACTTAAACAGCTTGAAACATACAAACAGTACTTCACCTTGTACATAGGTGCCAGCTGACGTCACAGTGATGGCAGTCACTCTATAAGCAGGATGACATGATCCTCGGATGTTTAACAGAAATTCAGTCTTTGGAAGGACAAAACAACTGTCTGCTTGAATATTCCGAACCTACATTGTGCCATTTGAACATCTATCTATCTATCTATCTATCTATCTATCTATCTATCTATCTATTATCTATCTATCTATCCATCAATCTATCCTTTCTATTATATAGCTATCGTCTATCTATGAGTCATCTATAGTCCATTTTCTATTATCTATCTATCTATCCATCTTTCTATAACTATTTCTATATTCTGTCTATTAGCAGCAACCTATCTTTGGGACATCTATCTATAGTTATTTTTCTATTATCTGTCTATGTATGTATGTATTTATGTATGTATGTTTGTATGTATTTATGTATGTATTATGTATTTATTTATTTATGTATTTATATATGTATGTATGTATTTATTTATGTAGTATGTATTTATTTATGTATGTATTTATTTATGTATGTATGTATGTATCTATCTATCTAGATGTCTGTATGTCTGTCTTTCTAGATCTAGTTTCTATTATCTATCATCTATCTATGGGGGTATCTATCTATGAGTTATTTTCTATTATCTATCTATCTATCTGTCTTTCTATAACTATATTCTGTTATCTGTCTATCTATTATATATACCTATCTTTGGTCTATAGTTCTTTTTCTATTATCTGTCTATGTATGTATGTATGTATGTATGCATGTATCTATCTAACTATCTATCTATCTATCGATCTATCGATCTATCTATCTATCTATGTATCTATCGATCGATCGATCGATCTATCTGTCTATGTCTAGTTGCTATTATCTATCTGTCTACCATCTATTTTATCTATTATCTATCTATCTATCTATCTATCTATCTTTCTATCTATCTATCTATCTATCTATCTATAGACTTTTCTCCGTTTAAATAGACCCATATGATATACAAGGGCAAACAGTGGATTTTAGGACGGCAGTTTTGAAATTTTGAGGCACATTATAATGAGGAGAGAGGGAGACCTTGAATTATTGTTCGGTACTAACATACATACACAATGTATATAAGCTGCATTTCCATACATTCCCCGAATCCCTAATAAGTTATATTTCCATAAATACAGGCATTTTAAAGGTGGCGACAGCACAAACAGAACCCCCTGCTTTGTTACTGCAAAAATATGGAATACCTATTTATCAATATATATATATATATATATATATATATATATATAAATAAATTATTGCTTTTTATGACCATATATATATATATTATATATATATATATATAAAATAGTAATTTGCAATCCTCAAGCCTTTAGCCCACTGAATGGTCATAAAAAGCAATAATTTGAGAACATGTTGTTTAGGAAAGAAGTGCAGGGCCCACATCCCCAATACAGAACATACAAACTAACACCCCCTTAATGGGACTTTTTAGGGCATACACAACTTCAAAAATATGTAAAAAAAATATATATTTTATTTGAACAGATTAAAATATATTCCATACAATGATTAAAAATGAGATGCAATTAAAAAGCAATAGTACTGCATTTATATGGAATAGGCATGAACTCGTGCATTATACTGAGACTGGACCCAGAGATGTTTCTGATCACTCCGGATAAATTGATCTGTAGAGTTGTGCCAGCTGCAGTCTGTTTTGTGCCAATAACACTGATGCTGAGGCAGAAATCTCTTAATTGTTCTAGGTAAAGAGAAATGACATGCACAGACAGAAGAGTTGTATGTCATTTGCTGGTATTTATTCATTCAGCAGTTACATGGTAGATAAAGGCAGATCTGCTCTAGGCTGATTGAAATGTTGGCACAGTTACAGGCATACCCCACTTTTAAGTACACAATGGGGTTTATTTACTGGAAAGTGCAAAATCAGGCTCACTTCTGCATAGAAACCAATGAGCTTCCAGGTTTTATTACCAAAGCTTAATTGAACAAGCTGGGGTTAGAAGCTCATTGGTTTCTATGCAATAATGAGCCTGATTTTGAACTTTCCATCTTTAGTAAATAAACCCCATTATGTACTTAAAAGTGGGGTATGCATGTATATTTCATACAAGCAATTCTAACATATCTATATCTAAAAAAAATAAAAAATCAACTGTTTACACTAAGTTATACTTTATATGCCTCTAAGCCCTGGATTCCCTGTGCATTGTCCCATAAGGCCTAGATTTCATGTACAATCCAGGTAATTTCAGTTTAGCCATTACTGAACACATAAGAAGGCAGGGCATGGGTGCAGCTCATTGAGATGGATGTTTTATTAATGTAATGTGCAGCCAGTGGGAGAAACAGCTTCTAAATAATACTGTTGGGCATCTCCCCAGCAATGCAGCCTGTGTAGGGATTATAAAGACACATGGATTATTTATCCTGCCAGAGTCCTTCACACTAACAGCACTGTTCAGAGTCATGGATCTGGGGATTTCCCTTGTTTGCCAACATCAATATTTGCATGGAAAGCTTAAAATGTGCTGTTTTTCCAAGAGAACAGAAAAAAAAAACAGTGTGGATGAAACTGGAACTGGATATTGGTTAAGTCAATGAGCACCTACTCTGGCACCTTGTTCAGGAAAATAAGAATGATAACAATAGATTGCCAGCCTAGGTACATCTCTACTAGATGGAATTCATGTAGTAAATATGTCTGATCTTCTTTTTACTTTTTTTATTTACCAAAGGAAGGAAATGACAACTATTTCCCAATCGGAATATTTGTATATTCTATATAAAATGTATTTTATTTAGGTAAACTACCTTCTGTTACATGCCTGTATATTTTATGTATCTATGTATATATCCATTACTCTTTGTATCTACAATCTGAAATATCTATTTTATGTTTCTATCTTCAGTGGGATATCTATCTATCTATCTATCTATCTATCTATCTATCTATCTATCTATCTATCTATCTATCTATCTATCTATCTATCTATCTATCTATCTGTCTGTATATCTATCTGTCTATATATCTGTCTATCTATCTATATATCTTTATATCTATCTATCTATCGTGGAATATCTATTTAAATTTAAATTTAAATTCTATCTTCTTTGGAATATCTATCTATCTATCTATCTATCTATCTATCTATCTATCTATCTGTATATCTATCTATCTATCTATCTATCTATCTATCTATCTATCTATCTATATATATCTATCTATCTATCGTGGAATATCTATTTAAATTTAAATTTAAATTCTATCTTCTTTGGAATATCTATCTATCTATCTATCATCTATCTATCTATCTATCTATCTATCTATCTATCTATCTATCTATCTATCTGTCTATCTATCTATCTATCTATCGTGGAATATCTATTTAAATTTAAATTTAAATTGAAAATCTATCCCTATCTATTTTTTTTTTTCATTTAATAATTAAAACAATAACATGCACTTTGGAAGGTGTATCTTATTATTATTATTTTTTAATAAAAGTGAATGTTCACCTATATAGCAAATAAGGTTACCGTGTGTTTACTTAAAGTACGGGGTCTGTGCAAAATTAATTAAAAATAAGGTTTTCACTGTGAACAGTCTCTATTTCTTTAGTAAATCGACCACTATGTTTATTATATGTAGTTTTTGAAAAGCATCATGTGGAAATAAGTTATGGGGTTGGAACAGAGCTAGCCCTCGAATCCCATTTTCTAAAAAAAAAAAAAAAAAAAAAAAAAAACATTTTTATAGAAAACTCAGCTCCTTTATAACCCCTGATCTGTTATAGATGCTCATGAATGTGCACATTGATCTCCAAACTGTATGGATCTGCCTCTGGAGACAGATAACACAGCATAGGTTAATGACAGTCGAATAGGAACTCCGGGGTTGTTCTGTGCAATTGCTCTTTGAATTTTAGGAGATCTGCCCGTGGGATCTGACAACACAACACAGGGCAATGACCGTCTAAAAGGAACCCCAGGGTTGTTCTGTGACACTAATCTCTGGATGGTAAAAAGGATCTGCCTCTGGAACCAGATAACACAACACGGGACAAAGGCAGTCTAATGGGAACCCTAGGTTTGTTCTGTGACACAAATCTCTGGATTGTAGGGGATCTGCCCATGGGATCTGACAACACATGACAAACAATAACCGTCTAATGGGAACTCTAGGGTTGTTCTGTGACACTAATCTCTGGATGGTTGGGGATCTGCCTCTGGAGCCAGATAACACAACACTGGACAATAGCAGTCTAATGGGATCCCCAGGTTTGTTATGTGACACCAATCTCTGGATTGTAGGGAATCTGCCTCCATGGAACCAGATAATAAAACACTGAAAAATGAAAGTCCAAATGGAACTTCAGAGTTGTTCTATGACACTAATCTATGAATTATAGGGGATTTACCCCTGGGATCTAAAAACGTAATACAGGACAGTGACTGTCTGGGCCCAGAGTTGTTCTGTGACGCTGATCTCCATATTGTATGGGATCTGCTCCTGGGATCTGATAACACGACATAGGACATTAATGTCTAATGGGGGCACCAAGGCTCTTCTGTGACACTAATCTCTGGATTGTAGGGGATCTGTCTCCATAGAACCAGATAATACAACACTGGAAAATGTAAGTCCAAATGAAACCCCAAGGTTGTTCTGTGACACTAATCCTGAATTATAGGGGATCTGCCCCTGGGATCTAAAAACTTAATACAGGACAGTGACTGTATAATCATGGGAATCTGCCTCCATGGAACCAGATAATACAACACTGGAAAATAAAAGTCCAAATGGAACTTCAGGGTTGTTCTATGACAAATCTCTGAATTATAGGGGATCTAAAAACTCAATACAGGACAGTGACTGTCTAATGGGAACCCCAGGGTTGTTCTGTGCCGCTGATCTCATAATGTATGGGATCTGCCCCTGGCATCTGATAATACAACATAGGACAGTGACTGTCTATGGGGGGACCAAGAATGTTCTGTGCCATTGATCTCTGGATTGTTGGGGATTTGTCCCTAGGATCTGGTAATTTAGTACAGGGCAGCGATTGTCTACAGGGAACACCAAAGGTGTGCTGCTGATGTCCAGATTGTAGGGGGGTCTGCCCATGGGATCTAATAACATAATACAGGACAATGACTATCTAAAGAGAACTCCAAGGTTCTTCTGTGCCACTGATCTCTGGATTGTAGGGGATCTGCCTGTAGCATCTAATAATATATTACAGGTCAATGGGACCACCAGTAATATTCTGTGTCACTGTTTTTCGGATTGTAGCTAATCTTCCTTGGGATCTGATAATACAATAAAGGACAATGACTGTTTAATGGGAACACCAGTAATGTTCTGTCACTGATCTCAGGATTGTAGGGGATCTGATAATATATATTGTATATATACAAGCTAGTGACTGTTTAGTGGGAACCCCAAGGATACTCTATGATTTTTAGATTGTAGGAGATCTGTTTCTGGGATCTGATAACACAACATTATACATTGGCTGTCTAATAGAAGCCCAGCACTGCTTTGTGTCACTTTCATCCAAGAGAAGGCTCAGGGTTCTCCAGGATAAAGCACACACAACACAACCCAGAAAAGTGAAAGTCCTATCTACACAATGGTGACAGCAAGATGAAATGCCCCCAGATAAATGGCTGCGGCAAATGGGGGCTGTGTGTTAGTAATTAGGGTAAATGACTACAATTGCATCTTACCTGTTTCTTATTTACACAGCAAATTACTCTTTAACAAGCCCTACTAGTGACAGATTGCATCGTAATATTTTATAAGCTAATTAAATAAGACATCGGGCAAGAAAACAGCTCCATCTTCCCTGGAAAGTTCATGCTTACTGCTTGTGCATGAGTTACATGTTAGTAAATAGCACGCTTATTAAAACTGTTGTCCATTATTGTAGGAACATCGCTTGCACCGCCAGCAGTATTTTAGCATAATACAATTAGTAATATTTCAATATTCATCTGCAGATGCCAAATATAGTCATCGATGTGAGTGTATTGGTATGTGAAGGTAAATATTTCTATAAATCGAATATAAAATCGCATACCGGTGGACAAATATCAAGATAATAATACAAATAATCCGCGAATAAGTGCATTCCACGGATATGGCAGCAGAGATATTAATATAATAGTATATATAATATAACATTATATATATATAGAGAGAGAGAGAGAGCGAGAGAGATAGAGAGAGATTAATATATATATATATATATATATATATATATATATATATATATATATATATATATATATATATATATATATATTTAAATATATATATATATATAAATACACAAAAATACTACTACTACTACTAATATGAATAATAATAGTAATAATGTGTGTGGAGTAGAGAAACACCACTACTTTTATATATATATATATATATATATATATATATAGATGGATAGATATAGATATATATCTATATAGATATCTATATCTATCAACATATATATATATATATATATATATATATATATATATATATATAGCTATAGATATCTATATATAGATAGATAGATAGATAGATAGATAGATAGATAGATAGATAGATAGATAGATAGACATTAGTAGTGTTGTTTCTCTTCTCTACATTATTACTATTATTATTCATATTATTCGTAGTAGTAGTAGTATTTTTGTTTAGACTAATGTCAGTTGCATATATCATTGTTACACTCTGTACAATAAAATAGGAATTTAATAAAAAGTTCTTTGGTTAATGCTAATCATAAAGAATTTAAATGCATTTTTACTGTTCCGTATAATATGATACACTTGACAACTCTACATTTATTATCTCACAACAGTATTACTAATTATTGAGTCCTATGCATGTTCTACCTATTCATCTACAATTATTTGACGCTGCTCTCAACCTATTATTTCGGGTGTAATGGGCATCTTAAAAAATGAATTAAATTCACACACACGACCCAATTACATGGATTTAAAGTGTCTCTGTAGTTGTTTCCATTAGCTGCATGTAAAAGATACACCTTTACTTGCTTGGTATGAGCTCCTCTCTCTCTACATACATATATATATATATATATATATATATATATATATATATATATATATATATATATATATATATATATATATATATATATATATATATATATATATATATATATATATATATATATATATATATATATTATACTTTCTGATGCAATGTCAAATGTCTCATAAAATTATGACAAATGATGGTTCCTCTCTATTTACATAAATAGCTTAATAACTAACTTAGCACTAATTATTTAGAGCAAGGTCTATAATGTGTCGTCCATCCCCTGTCTGGTGTAGCTGAACTATACATTACTTCTGACTTATGAAGGAATTGTCAGATGCCGAATGTTGGAAGTTTGATCAGATTTATTGCACTGCTTTGTTTTGGGGGATTGTTCATCCAGCCTGCTGTTATAAGCTGGGGTCTGGGTGTGGATGGCTGCAGCGGGTGTAGTGGTGTGCTTGGTTGCTTCTATGGCTAGCTAAAGTATCAAACTTCTTTGTAAATAGAGGTTCTTAATTATTCCATTAAGATAAACATCAAGAAATTAAAAAATTGGTCTTGCTTTCTGTGCCTATCAAGGTCTAAATAAAAAAAAAAATATATATGTAAGAATATATATATATATATATATATATATATATATATATATATATATATATATATATATATATATATATATATATATATATATATAAATAAATACATTTATTTTATATATATATGTGTGTGTGTGTGTGTATGTGTCACATATATTAATATATATATATATATACATACTGCACACGGAACTTAAACAAGCGCATGGTGAGTGTAAGCTCCTGTGATCACTATGTGATGTGAAGACAGAATTTGTGAATCTCCATAGCCTGGTGATCGGCATGACTAAAATTCCCTCAATGGGAAGTCTTCTTATCATGTACAATGAGGTGAGAAGGGAAAAGGCTTTGACTGCCAATTTTTCATTGACACTGCCAGATTTGCCAGCCTTCAGGCAGATTAATGACTGTCTGTTAGGACACTGCACATCCTCTTACCGACACAACCTAATCCCATGCAATAAAACAAGGCATGCCACAGTCCTGCATCCTGTTTTTAAAAAATACTGCATATATATATACAAGCCATAAGTGACAGCTCGCATAGCTAGGACAGTGCTGTAACAGTGTGATGTGAGCAGGCTGCGACAAAAGGGACATGTCATTCAAATGGAGGCAACTGCTGCATATCCCCCAAAAAGCTGCACCAATTCCCATTACTAAGGGGACTCTGCCAATGGTAGCCCATACGGGTTAATAATCCGTTTCTAAGAACATGCATTTATTTAGATATGAGAAAGAAAGAAAAAAAGAAAAAAAAGGAAAGAAAGAGAAAAATAGAGGGGAGGTAGAAAGAAAGAAAAGGAGAAAGAAAGAAAGAAATGGGAAAGAGAAAGAAAGAAAAGAGAGAAGGGAGAAAGAAAGAAAGAAAGAAAGAAACAAAGAAAGAAACAAAGAAAGAAAAAGAGAGAAGGGAGAAAGAAAGAAAGAAACACAAAGGGTGAGAGGGAAAGAAAGAAAAAGAGAAAGAAAAAAAAAGAGAGAGGAGAGAAGAAAAAGAGAGGGGGGGGGGAGAAAGAAAGAAAGAAGGAACGAAAGGAAAGGAAAGAAAGAAAGAAAGAAAGAAAGAAAGAAAAAGAAAGAAAGAAAGAAAGAAAGAAAGAAAGAAAGAAAGAAAGAAAGAAAGAAAGAATGAAAGAAAGAAAGAAAAGAGAGAAGGGAGAAAGAAAGAAAGAAAGAAACACAAAGGGTGAGAGGGAAAGAAAGAAAAAGAGAAAGAAAAAAAAAGAGAGAGGAGAGAAAAAAAAAGAGGGGGGGGGGAAAGAAAGAAAGAAGGAACGAAAGGAAAAAAAGAAAGAAAGAAAGAAAGAAAGAAAGAAAGAAAGAAAGAAAGAAAGAAAGAAAGAAAGAAAGAGATGAGAGCGGAAGATGGTGTACCTACCATCATTATAATAAAGCTTCTGCCTTGTTTTGTGGTTGGGGTTCCAAGGTGGCCCACAAAGCCCAGGCACCCTGTGTGAGTGTGTCCTGCAGATGAGTCCTACACTTCCAGCAGCTGAGTGCAGACATGATCCAACCTATAGTAAACTGACATAAGGTTAGCAGATATATATGTAAGATGTGGGACCAGGGAAGAAGGACTGGAAAGCCTCCTCACTGATTAGCTTTATAGAGCACAATGCTACGTTGTATTCATGGCAGGCAGGGGGTAAGTGATTCACACCAGGACATATGTGTGCCATGTAATTGACAGAAGTGATACTTTAAATCAGAGTTAAATTAGACAACTGGTCTATGATACAATGTAAGGAAAAGATGCACATACAAACAGTTCTAATGAAAAAAGGAATAATAGAAGCATAGCTTTTATCACTATGGATAAACAATGTATATGTCATATATGAGTTTCTGAACCATTTTCCAGAAATGTATAGAGCCTGAAGAAGTTATACCGAAAATGCATATCTTAATTAGTCAATAAAGGGTATCACTTAAACTTCAAACTTTCTGCAATAATAAAAGTAAAAATACGTACAAATTGTTACAATCGTGTCTCCCTTTGATTATGTATATGTGTATGCCTGTAAATAGGCGTTCAGACAGATAGAATAGCAAAGCATAGAATATACTGTATAGCAAAAATCAACTTTTCCAACAATCATAAATAAGAAGTCAGTTCTAATGAGAGATGCATACAGCTCCAAGTATTATATATATATATGTATGTATGTGTGTGTGTGTGTTTGTATATATATTTATATCTATTATAAAGTACAGTTATTTAGGCGGGTTCAGCTTATCTAGAAATAACACACTACTTACAAGAGAATTTCCTAAACCACAATTGTAGGAAAGTCTCACTTGGTGTTCACATGTCTGGAGAAAGTAAGCCCAAATATTTAAACTGTACATATATATATATATATATATATATATATATATATATATATATATATATATATATATGAACATATATATGTGTGTGTGTTTCTATGTGTGTGTGTGTGTGTGCATGTGTGTGTATATGTATGTGTATATGTGTGTGTGTAATTTGTTATTTAAAAAAAAAAAAATATATATATATATATATATATTTTTTTTTTTTTTCTTGTTAAAGTAATTTATGGACTTCTATTTCAGACTAACCAAGAAAAAAATGTTTTTTCCCCCCATGGATGGAAGGTTCACCTGGTGATCTGAGCCCTTCCAGGTAAGAGATCACATCAGTATTCCATGTGTAGTAATGGGCTGCCTGATGTCAGAGCTGAGATTTTGGCAATAAAGAGGTTTCCTTCTATTTTTTCTTCTGGCTGATGGAAGTTGGTGGTGTCTGGGGAAGGAGGGGGGGGGGGGGGTAATGATCCCTGAATCATCCCCTTGTTTGGCTGGACATTTAGGGGGTCTGGGTGGAGCCTATGTGTCTTTCCATATTCATTAGTGATGGGAGGTTGCTGTGAGCCCCTGCAGAGCTGCAGCTATATAAGCACCCTGTGCTCCCCCTCCTAGTAGCCAGGCTTCAATTAAAGCAGCTTCAGCACAGCTCTGTCACCACGGGATCCTTACACAAGCAGCCTACATGATTATGGATTTTCTCAGTGAGAAGTTTACCCTGAAGAGCCAGCCTGGTAAAACCAGTGACTTCTACATGGGAGCGGGGGGCACACTGGAGCATGTCATGGAAAGCTTGGACAATGAGCCCTTTTACAGCAAGAACCCGGCCAATAAGTGTGCTGTACAGACCTTCAATGCCATCCAGAGGAATGAGCACCATGGCAGGATAGACAGAAGCTCTCCTTGCCAGGACAGTAATGGTAAGATCTCACCTTTCCCACACACAAGGCTGCTAGGGGTTAATCCATCATCTAATACAATAGGACTCCTCCAGCTTTACTAATACTAAAGGCCCGTACACACGTTCGGACTTTTTGCCAACCAACATGCAAATTAGGTGGTTTGGACCAACATCCGACCGTGTGTACGCTCCATCGGACCAACTTTTTCAAGGTTGCATCGGACTTTTGTTGGCTGTGCGAACGGACCAACTTTCTGCCAACAAAAGTCCGAAGGACCAAAGTCCGAACGTGTGTACACAAAACCAACTGACTTTTGTCCAAAGTGCAAACACGCATGCTCGGGAGGAAGGACCAGCATGAAGAGGTCGGTCTTGTAAACCTAGCGTTCGTTAACTAGATAGCACATTCGTGATGTGTGAAATTCCGAATTTGCTAAATGCAGTGCACATTCTTTGTATTTTTAATGTTTTTAGATTGCATCGTATTTGTTGGTGATACCTACAAAGAACGAACATACATATTTTACATAGGATTTGTGTTCTAATGATTATCAATAACAAACGTTAAACATATTTTGAACATATTATTTATTGTTAATTCACAACATCAAAAAAATTAAGGAAATTAATATAGACATATTTTCTGTCCACCAAATTTGAAATAAAAAATTAAAAATCTAAACAGAAAATAGTACACCCAAAACCAACACACAAATATAGCCTATTAAATTATACTTGAAACCACAAAAAATATGCAAAATTAGTAGCCCCTAAACTCCCCAGACCACTGGCCTTGTTGGGCATCCTGCGGCTGATTTTGCCACTGACCACCATGCTGCTGAGGTGGCTGTGCTTGCTGAGGTGGGTAGGGTTGCTGAGGTGGGTAGGGTTGCTGAGGTGGGTAGGGTTGCTGAGGTGGGTAGGGTTGCTGAGGTGGGTAGGGTTGCTGAGGTGGGTAGGGTTGCTGTGGAGGAGGTAAAGTTGGGTGTTCCAAATCGCAGACGTGCGACTTTGAGGTGAGCTCTCCTTTCCTGGCCTTGCTGAAGAGCTGTATGATGATCCCTTCACATAGCTCCCTTTGGTCTGGGTCGATTTCTCTCAGCTTATTGGCTGTAAAACAGCCAAACCCTTCAGCACTATCGGGTGCTGTTGTTATGACCGATGTAGCCCTAGCCAGGAAGTCAGCTGTGGCCTCATCCAGGTGTTGGCTCTTCCTGGCTCTTTTCTTGGGAGGGCGCAGGAGAGGGATTCTGCACACTGTGCTTGGTTGGCTGCTGGGCCCAGCCTCGTCTTGGCTCAGAAGTTCCTCCTTTGTGAAAAAAACAACATGATTTTAATTTGTGGTCATCAATCACAAACCTTTCATCTCTTTACTTTTCTAATTTTGAATGTGTCCAATTATTAAAGACTATCAATTTGACTCCATCATTTCTCATTCGTGTTGCAAAACTTTATGGCCACTACTTGTCCATTGATATGTAACTTTTTTTGGAAACACAACTAATTATTAGGCATACTAGCATCTAATTAGCAACATATCTAAGATATATATATATATAGATAGATAGATAGAGAGAGAGAGAGAGATGGCAAGATTTTAAACAATGCTATACCTGGGTCAAGCTGAGCTCCTCCTCTTCTTCATCCTGTGTAAGCTCCTGCTCAGTATCGCTGACGTCAGCTGATGCTGATGGTAAAGTTGATAGTGATTTTCTTGGGACCGTTTGGTCTTTTAAAAAAGCAAGGCTGTTGAAATACCATAACTTTGGAACATACACCTCTTCTGTTCCTGCTCCAGAACGCTTGGATTCCTCAATTCTCTTGAGTTCCCTTTTGTGGACACTTCTGAGGGCACCAATTTTGTTTTTGACCATAGTGTCGGTTGCTCGGGGGTATACGGTTTTCGCCAACTCCACAAGTTGTAGCCATGCTGCCATCCTTTTATTTTTGTCAGAGTAGTCTTTATTTTTTACTTGCCAGAGACAGGTGAGCTCCCTATACTTCTCAATAAATTGAGCAATAAATTCTGGTGAATTCAATTTTGATTTCATCGTTTGGATTGCTGCAAAACAGTAAAAAACAAACCATAATGGGTGGCGTATAGTTCAGAAGCTGCTCACAATATGGGCATTTATTTAAGCCAGGGGTGCCCAACCTTTTAAAGAGCGAGGACCATCGAAGCAACTTGGTAACTGGTCATGGGCCAAAATAATTGTAATGGACAGATGACAGGTTTGGATCTACCCCACATATGGCGAATGGATATGGACACAGCCCATGCTACTCTATGGGCCCTCCAATTCAATCTGTCAGGAGGGGACGTTTCCCCTTATTTTTTTGGCGTATCTGATTGAAGGTAAGCAGGGGTAAAGGGACATAGAGGGTGCATGGAGGGTCCGATTGGGTCCTAAGGCTGCTTTCACTATGATATGCCACGTGCACCTGTGACTTACCTGCAGATTATCTGTACTTTATAGTGCAGCAAAGCCACATGTAATTACTAGACTTGTTCCAAAAAATAAAAAAAAGTTTGTGTACACTGTTATCTTCAAAATAGCTAATTTCGGTAGGTTGTATTCGTTAATTAAAGTTACTACGTTTTTAAAAAACTAGTTAGTAATAGTATACAATATTCGTTAGACAGAATCTCAAATCCTATCGAATTCATTTGTTATAAACGATAGAATTTATTTCGTATATTTGGAAATGCCTTCCTTTTAGTTAGACATTCTGATGCATTCGTTTGTCGGCAAGCTGCCAAATTCGTCCGAACTTCCATTCGTTCCGAAACGAATTGTACAAGCCTAGTATTAACCAAACTCTATACAGCTCAGTGCAGGTAACCTGCAGGTGTGTGTTTCAAGGTGGGTGTTTGCGCATGTTTACTATATTTAACAACAGTCCGAGTACTAAATTACATCTTCAAAGCAAAAGACAATCATTTGAAAGTACCAGCGGTAAAGAGAAATTAATAAAATGTACCTTTCGTCCGTGTCTACCTTCGTACTGCGTCGGCTTGCGTCGTTTAGCGTCGGCTTGCGTTCGTCTCCCGCCAGAACGGTACATTGCACCACACGTTCGTGCTTTATACACGGCGTATGCGTGACCCTCTGCCCTCCAAGCGTCATGACGTCAAGCCTTGACCATACACATTCAGCAAACCATCGTTATTACTAATTAACATTAGTGTCCCATCGACGTTATTTTTTTGCTTTCTTCATGTCCCGAATATATTCATTCATAAATATTTAGCTTCTTTCATTTACATGCAAAGACTTCGTAAAAAGAGAAAAGACTCCGTAAAAAGAGAATTTCAGTGCGTCAACATTTATATCGTGTATGTAGTGAATTCCTTCGTATCTTCCGTTCGTAAATTGCTATAGGCCGCGCGTTAAGCATGGATATACCATTACGCGTGCGCCAACCACCGCTTGCGTCGCCCGCCCCCGACGTTCCTTTTCTCGGCTATTCCCCGCCCCTTATCCCCTCGTTGCGTAGTCGGAGAAAATATGGCGGAAGAACAACGTGCGAGGAGGAGGTTTAAGGCCACAAACATGGCCTTTGAGGAAATGGTGGAGATGGTGCACATTCTCGTTAAGGACGACTATGATGGCAAGCATGGGCCATACCTGCACCCCAACATGGTGAAGGACAGAATCCTCACCAAAGTAGTGAGAAGGCTGGAGGAGAAGTTCGGGGTCCATCGGTCCAAAGACCAGCTTCGCAAACGATGGTCGGACATCAAAACCAGGGAGCCGGACCAGTTTATGAAAATTAAAAAGGCGCTGAAAAATAGTAAGTACCTGGCGTACATAAGTCTATTGCCGTTCGTATGTGTGTGTCATCGTTCGTACGGTGGCTGTTTTGTAAATGCGTGGCTGTTTTAGAAAATGCGATGTTTTGATATTTAATACGTGATTGTTGATGAATATGTGCACTGAGTATATTTTTGATTTAATTCCATGTTATTTTTTTCAGCTTTGCATTTTTTGTGTATATTTAGTAATGTTATTTCGGGATGTTCCGAATGTCAACTGTTGAGAGTTGAGAATGGACGTATTTACGAAAAGAAACATTCGTAAATACGTCCATTCTCAACTCTCAACAGTTGATAATTCGGAACATTCACAAATAACGACAGTTTCCAAGTATCGTTGGTTCTGGATGTTCAGAATTATCAACTGTTGAGAGTTGAGAATGGACGTATTTGCGAAAAGAAACATTCGTAAATACGTCCATTCTCAACTCTCAACAGTTGATAATTCTGAACATCCAGAACCAACGATACTTGGAAACTGTCGTTATTTGTGAATGTTCCGAATTATCAAGTGTTGAGAGTTGAGAATGGACGTATTTACGAATGTTTCTTTTCGTAAATACGTCCATTCTCAACTCTCAACAGTTGACATTCGGAACATTCACAAATAACGACAGTTTCCAAGTATCGTTGGTTCTGGATGTTCCGAATTATCAAGTGTTGAGAGTTGAGAATGGACGTATTTACGAATGTTTCTTTTCGTAAATACGTCCATTCTCAACTCTCAACAGTTGACATTCGGAACATTCACAAATAACGACAGTTTCCAAGTATCGTTGGTTCTGGATGTTCCGAATTATCAAGTGTTGAGAGTTGAGAATGGACGTATTTACGAATGTTTCTTTTCGTAAATACGTCCATTCTCAACTCTCAACAGTTGACATTCGGAACATTCACAAATAACGACAGTTTCCAAGTATCGTTGGTTCTGGATGTTCCGAATTATCAAGTGTTGAGAGTTGAGAATGGACGTATTTACGAATGTTTCTTTTCGTAAATACGTCCATTCTCAACTCTCAACATTTCATAATTCAGAACCAACGATACTTGTAAACTGTCGTTATTTCTGGATGTTCCGAATGTCAAATGTTGAGAGTTCAGAATGGGAATGTTTCTTTTCGTAAATACGACCATTCTTCAGAATGGTCAAAATATAGTAAATTGGAATGTAAGGAGAGGGCATTCAACAGCTTTTTACACAGCTGGATTCAGGAGCACTAGTGTGCGACATCAGAGAATTTTGGTCAAGAAAGGTTAATTCTTTATGTTTTATTAAAAGGGAAATTTCATCATGTCTTGAACTTAGATCTCTTGATATAAACAGACAATTGTACACCACCGCAAAGCAATGTTTACCGTCTGTGTGCTAAAAGTATACCTTTTGTTTGATTCTCATAGGGAAGCAAAGACTCAGGCACCCAAATCGCAGGGACGCCCCAGCTCAGCCAGACCCCCACCCTCACCGGGGCCACCACCCTCACCGGGCCAAACATCGGCGCCAGGACCCCCATCCTCGCCAGGACCCCCACCCTCGCCAGGACCCCCACCCTCGCCAGGACCCCCACCCTCGCCAGGACACCCATCCTCGCCAGGACACCCATCCTCGCCAGGACCCCCAGCCTCGCCAGGACCCCCACCCTCGCCAGGACACCCATCCTCGCCAGGACACCCATCCTCGCCAGGACCCCCAGCCTCGCCAGGACACCCACCCTCACCGGCCTGTTTGGGGAATTAGTCCCAGCGATGTGGAGGATGTTGTTGAAGAGGAGGTGGAGGAAGTGACAGAGATGTCACCAGGTGAGTGTCTGACACCACTGTTTCACCACTGTTGCACATAATCTATGTCTGGCCACACCTTTATTAATACATTTTTTTTCTTACTTTTTTTAGATGATGTGCTGGTTTTGGAGCACCCGTTCACACAGGACAGTGCGCAGAGGCTCATCGGGCAAATAATGGGGTGGAACGGGGAAATAGATGCCATGCGCAATCGACTGAACATCATGCAGCAGCAAATGAAAGATATGATTGATATTTTGGCCAGAATAAATTAAATTAAAAAAATTAAAGTTTACAATCATATCTAGTTCCTCATTTGCTGCTGCATGATGTTGACTCGATTGCGCATCATCATCCTTGCTAAGTTTATTTGTTTTTATTGTTTTTATATTTTTAAAAAAATTGATTATAAAAAAAAGAAAAAATATTTTTGATGTTCCCAAAAAAATAATCAAAAAATAACAAAAAAATATATTTTTCATGTTAAAAAAAAATAATCAAAAAATAACAAAAAAATATATTTTTCATGTTAAAAAAAAATAATCAAAAAATAACAAAAAAATATATTTTTCATGTTAAAAAAAAATAATCAAAAAATAACAAAAAAATATATTTTTCATGTTAAAAAAAAATAATCAAAAAATAACAAAAAAAAATATATTTTTAATTTTAAAAAAAAAAAAAAAAAAAAAAAAAAAAAAAATATATTTTTAATTTTAAAAAAAAAAAAAAAAAAAAAAAAAAAAAAAAAGATATTTTTCATGTTAAAAAAAAATAATCCAAAAAAAAAAAAAAAAAAATATTTTTCATGTTAAAAAAAAATAATCAAAAAAAAAAAACAAAATATTTTTCATGTTGAAAAAAAATAATCAAAAAATAATCCAAAAAAAAAAAAAAAAAAAAAAAAGGCACATGTGAATGTGCACAGAATAAAAAAAGTTGAAACAAAACCAATGTGTGCCTTCTTATTTCAATGCTCAATATCAGTATATTTGTTACGTGGTTGTAGTTGCATTGACCATGTACTCAAAAATGTGTGTAGGTGAAATACAGCACAATCTACAAGTTAGCTGGAATTGAGATGGATACCTCATGTTGCACATCAGGTTGGTTCAAACTAGTGGCAAAAAGGACAAAGATCATGGCTAGTTGCAAACATATAAGAAACAGACAACAGTCATTCAAATTAAAGAATATTTTATTTTTTTCTTACAATTGGAACTAATTCTCCAAAACATTTTGCTGCCAAGGCACTGCCCCTCGACCAATAAAATAGTCGGCGTATTGTTGGCGGACAACACGCCCATTCTGTACGCCAAAACCAGCATGTGCACTTTCAAGTGCTGGCATCAAGGACTCTTCAACTGGTTCACCCGTTGCCCCTAAGCCAATGTAGGTGGAAGCATTCCGCCGTAGAAAGTTGTGCAGGATGCAGCAGCATAATACCACATGATTTAGTTTATATTCAGCCAAATTTATGGCTGTTAAAAAGATCCGGAATCGGCTGGACATGATGCCAAAGGCATTTTCGACTACCCTTCGGGCACGAGAGAGCCTGTAATTAAAAATCCGTTGCTCTGGGGTCAGATTCCGCATTGGGAAGGGCTTTAAAATATGTGGCCCCAAAGAAAAAGCATCATCTGCGACAAAAACAAAATTGAGGCCCTCCACATTGTCCTCAGCACGTGGCAAATTTAAAGTTCCTCTCTGCAGCCGGTCATAAAATTCAGTGTTCATCATAACTCCTCCATCTGAGTGACGACCATTAATGCCAACGTCGACATATAAAAACTCATATTTGGCTGACACCACAGCAAGGAGGACAATGCTCGAAAAACCTTTATAATTAAAAAAATAGGATCCAGAATTTGGTGGTGGCACTATCCTCACATGTTTGCCATCTATGGCACCTCCACAGTTGGGGAAATCCCATAAATGGGCAAACTGCGCAGCAACATCCTGCCATTCCTGGCTGTTTTTCGGAAACTGTGGAGTCAAACAAATAAAGCAAAAATTAATACCGGAGTACATTAAATTGCAAACATATTTGACACAAACATTGTGGGCCAAAATAATATTCTAACATGTAAAAGTGCATTTCAAGAACAAAATAAAAAGGTACAATTATATGGTCCCTCACCCCCTCTGGTGGCACATTAAAAAAAGCTTATGAAGGGGGAGTTGAATGAGTATCTGTTTTGGACAAGTAAACCTCAACACTTCCAGGAGAACTAAAGGCATTAAAATTTAAGTTTAATTTGGGTAAGCCATCCATCTTGACAAGATTATCAGGCCAGTGGACAGCAGTGGCGGTGCGTGCATAGAGGGCGCAGGAGCGCCGCCCCCCCTCTCCTGCACCGCTCTATCACCAATAGATAGATTAATGCATTGCATGAATCTAGCTATTGTCACCGCTGCCGCCCCCCTATTCAGGTGTCCGGCCCCTTGTCGGGCGCCGGGCATGTGAATTACAGCGGGGGGGGGGTGTTTCTGGAAGCGCCCTTTTAGAGCTGTAAAGCTCAAATAGGGGACCTTATTAGAGCGGTGTGCTCTAATAGGCTTCCAGAAGTGTAAACAGCGGGCGCAATGCTTGGCGTTCGCTGCTTACACAGTATTGTGTTAGCGAAGCGAATACATCGCTTCCCTAACACAGACCCGCCTCTCAGCCAATCAGGTTGCCGGTCTGTGTTACCGGTCCCCTGATTGGCTGAAGTCACAAGCACTGTGAAGACAGGAGCACGGGAGAAGATGAGGAGACACCGCTCGCCACCTGACAAGGTAAGTGCCATTGGCAGCATTTAATGGGCACAGTGACAGCGTTAGATGGGCATAGTGGCAGTGTTAGATGGGCACAGTGGCAGCGTTTGATGGCACAGTGAGGCTGTTTGTTTTGCGCCCCCCAAAAAATTGGAGCACCAGCTGCCACTGGTGGACAGGTAAGAAGTGGAATAAAACAAAAATATGAATGCACATTGACAAAATCTATACACATTTTGACATACATCGTACTAAATAATAAAAAGGATAATTAATTATGAGTATTTGTTAAGATGAACTTAAAAAGCAAGGAAGTTGGCACAGCACAGGGATGTTGGGAGCTATTCAGAATGAGAAAAAAAACATGATGAAAGTCTAATTTGTCGATTTTAAAGCTAATCAGGCAGGCCATTACACTACATTTAGGCCACAATCTTAAGTCAAAAAATAAGGTACACAGTATATGTGTTTTGCCAAATCTGCAGATGGAGGAGTTGTGTTGGTTGACTCTGCATTTTCTAATATTTTATTACATTTTCTTTCAATTTTTTGGCAGGTTGGGGGGGTGTGGGGGGAGGGGGGGGAGTGTTTCAAACTAAATAAGAGACTCTTTTTAAGGGCAGGAAGAATATTGGGACACATTTTAGGCGGTGTTTAGGGTAACGAAGGAAGCATAATAAATACAGTGTTAAGTACTAGACTACGTGTGGATGGGCCCAGTGTAGCATGCTGTGGAGGTTAGGGGAGGAAAATATGCATGTAGGCCACGAAAACGGTTAAGGCATGCATGAGGACAAAGAGGACATTCAATCACACCATATTCCTAAAATGTGGAGGATGGAATGGCCAAAAACTATAAAATGCATTACTAAACATGACAGTGATATTAAATCAAAAATACTTACACGAATATAGTCCTTCTGCAATACTTGAATGATAGCACAACATGTGTCAGGGATAATGACTCCCAGAGCCTGGGGAGAGATACCTGTTGTGAATTTTATATCCTGGAGACTCCTCCCTGTTGCCAAATACCGCAAAGTGGCTATGAGCCTTTGCTCTGCTGGTATTGCAGCCCGCATGCATGTGTCCTGCTTGGAAATATAGGGGGACAGCAAGGACAATAACTGCTGAAAGCAGGAGTCCGTCATTCTCAGATAATTCCGGAAATCATCCGGATTGTTCTCCTGTAGCTCACGCAGTAATGGCATATGGCTGAATTGGTCACGATTAAGTAGCCAAGTTTTGGTCCAAACACTCCTTAACCCAGTATTGCGCCTATTTCTCGACTGGGCTCGAGTCACAGCAATGACTCCAAGCCCATAAACAGCACGCTCTCTCCTAGGATCGCGCAACATGGCTGGCCAAAACGGTCGGAAAGTAACACGGACCGAAAATCGCGAATCACCACTGACCAAACGTCTGCTAGCTCGAAGTTAGCAGACGGAGCCCGAAGGGTGACGCGAGAGAATTGAACGTCCTCTTTTGAAGCGTCGTCAGTACGTTGAAACGTCATTACGTTCGTGTTGGTTGTCTCAAAAGTCCGACCGTGTGTATGCAGTACCAACTTGAGGGCCAACGCCCTTTGGACAAAAGTCCAAGGGAAAGTTGGTCCACGGTCCGACCGTGTGTATGGGGCTTTATTGTAGCACTGTGTGATTGGAACAAGTATATACTTACCGACCAGGCAAGCAGCTGTGATGTATAGTATGCATAAGGTCTAATACATTTCCAAAGCATAGTCACACCAAAAGGAAAAGAAACAAAACACACACACACACACACATGTCTATCTATCTACTTATCTAATTATTATTAATATTATTATTATTATTATAAGAGCAACCGAAATACATTTAACAAGCTAAATAATTGTGAGTGCTGTTGTCAATCTCAATCTACCTATCTCTGTATATATATTTAATTATATATATATATATATATATATATATATATATATATATATATATATATATATATAAAAAATCTCTCTATATAATAACAACTGGGACATACTTGTTTGCAGTTGTGTGGCTTCCAAAGATCACTTGTAATACAAATTAGATATTATATATATATATATATATATATATATATATATATATATATATATATATATATATATATAAAATATTGAATTTGTATTACAAGTGATCTTGCTCTATACAAATTAGATATTAAATATATATATATATTAATATATATCTCAAGAGATATATATATATATATATATATATATATATATATATATATATATATATATATTTATTTAATATCTGATTTGTATTACAAGTGCTCTTTGGAAGCCACACAACTGCAGACAAGTATATGTTCCAGTTATCAAGATATTATAATTCTCTGCTTAGAAATGTATTATACGGCCTATGATATGGGATTTTGTGGATGAAGCTTGTCTGATTTTGATATTAACCATTAAAGTAAGATTTATAATAGACTGCACTTTGATCATAGAAGCAAGAACATACAACTGCTAGGGGATGTTTAATATAACTCTGTTTTTAGTAATATCTACATTTTGCTATATAGAGAACCATCCATAAGGTAGAAGCTTAACACCTTTCTTTCTTTCTTTCTTTCATTTTTTTTTTCTTTCATTTTTTTTTCTTTCCCACTAGAAAGGTTATTAAAAGTTTTGCATATATAAGGAATCCTTCTATAATTATCTGGGCATTGCCTATCGCTGCTGCGATTAATGCCCAGGATCCAGTAGGATAGAATAAGGTTGCAGATGGAGATGTGGGTAGGTCTAGAATTTCTTAGTTTAGTAGGACATATGTCTTATATAATAACATTACATGTACACAGAGTAATGTGTGAGACTTCAGTAAGTAGGTCCAGGTGAAACACTCTCTATGTATCCGTTTCCTTGAGACTTGATCTGCTGACTTTATTCTCCATCATAAGACCTGGTTATAGGTTCCAGGGTGCTCTGTCATTTGTCCCTTCCATGTAGGTTGTCTCTGTGTTTTCTCACCATAGCAGCTCTTAATGTACAGGTACACTATGGTGATGCTTGGAACTGTATTTTTATGTAGTGTATTTATGTGTTGTGTCCCAGTACAGAGTGGAATGTACCCTGTTGACATATTTTTTTATACTTTTATGCAACATAAAGTATACCCTTTCAATTATGGTTAGTTATCCTTAGAGTTGTACTCAATAGACTTCCTTCCACCGTGCATTATATTATTTATATTAAACATTTTGTGATTGTCCTTGGTAGGGCTGATTTCTTAAGGGGCAGAAAACGTTTTCTTTTAAAAATTAAATTATATTTTATAAACTGCAATCAATTAAATAAGGGGAAGCCTCTTGCACTCATCCAATCATGTGCTAGATCAAAGTCCTGTTTTCTTTGTTTTAAAAAAAAATTCCCCTTGCTTATGATTAGGCATTTGCACAGTTTCACCTTATTTATTAAACAGATAATTGAACATTGACGGTGTAAATTGCACATTCTTTGTTCTTTTGCTAAACCTAGCCAATTATTTTATTGGGAGGTGCATGGGGTCTTACAGGTTGAGATGTAGGTGGGCCTACTATTGATAAGAAAGGTAAGTGTTCCTTCTATTATTTAAAAAGGCAGGAGAACCTACCATTGATCAATAAAACCTTATTACCTTCTATAGCAGTACAGTTCGGTCAGTCTCTGTTTAGTTTAGTTTATTTATTTATTACAGCCTGTAATTTACAGGTAATATATAGCGGGACAATTTGTGCAGATTTTCACATATATTGTACATTGCTGCCCCAAAGAGCTTACAATCTAATGCCACTATTTCCCATGTAAACATAGCCACAATTTACACAGGAACCAATGAACTTACTAGCACATCTTTGAAGTTTAGTAATCACTCCAGTGTGTGTGTACTATCTGTGGCTCTCCCACCTCTGTGGCTTGGCCCCCCATAGCATCCTCTGCCTTGTAGCATTGCTGGCTGGGACTTCCAGTTCCACAGCAGCTGCACACTCCCAAGTTGCCTTTCATTGATGTATGTGGCTGCTCTACCGCTGATTATTTTCTCCCAGGCTAAAGAGAGATCTTTCATGTTCTGTAACATGCTGGATCAGTTATCCTGTGACCTGACATAACAGTTCAGAACCATGACTGCCTGCCTTCAGTGCCTTGTTATTGTTTCATATCCTCCTGAAGCACATCAACAGGCACCTCTGTCTGCACACACAGCACACAATATGCTGGCTTCATTATGTGGCCCACAATAGGGGAGGTATTGTTAGAGCATTGATAGTGTAGAATGGGAGTCCTATTAAAGAGAGGTAGCATCCCTTCTGCTTACAGTGTATTTAAACTCTAACAAGATTTTTATTTTATAGTATTTGCTCCTCTAAAATTAAACTTGAAAGCCTTTAATTTAGTTGGACAAAAAAATAAAATACAAATAAAATAAAAGCTGTTCCAGAAATCTTGTGAGCTACTAACTTTAGGAGCTCTCTGGGCTGTTATCAGTTAGCATCCCTGTCCCATTATCCCCATGAACTACAAAACACCTCCCCCTGTTATGAAGAAGAGAAGGAGGCCTTATGTAGTCCTAACACATTCCCTTTTCTAGGATGAAAACCCTGCTTATTACAGTTGTCACCCTAGGGCTGGAAATGAAATTAATCTCCAGGTTAAAATTAAAAAAAAAAAAAAAAAAAAGTGTGATAAAAAGAAAACAAATGCAACCACCTCATCTAAGGACAGGTAAGCAATACTATCAATTTTTGTGCTTGGGTTTAAACGGACAAACGTGGAGCAAAGGAGACATTGTGCCCAAAAGCAATTGTCTTCAAAGATAATAGGTCAATGGAAGTCCTATTAAAGAGAGGTAACCTCCCTTCTGCTTACAGTGTATTTAAACTCTAACAATATTTTTATTTTATAGTATTTGCTCCTCTAAAATTAAACTTGAAAGCATTTTATTTAGTTGGACAAAAAAAAGAAGCTGTTCCAGAAGAAGAGAAGGAGGCCTTATGTAGTCCTAACACATTCCCTTCACTAGGATGACAACCCTGCTTATTACATTTGTCACCCTAGGGCAGGAAAAAACAAAAACAAAAAACAACAAAACAAAAAAAAAAACAATAATAAAACAATAAAACAGGACAAATAAACAAAAAAAAAATAAAAACTAAAAATAATAAAATGCATAAAACAAAAACTGCAGCATTTGGCCAATGGCAGATGATGTTACTGTGGTGTGCCCTATTGCCTCCATACAGCTCATGGATTTCAATCAAACCTTTTTCTTTTGTAAATAAGGTCTTATAAATTGAATGCATTTAAAATTTATATGATTTTACCTTCTACTTACTCTTTAAATTCCTCCAAAAAGTAAAAGAGGAACTTAGCAGGATCCAGCTTTGTTACCATTCACCCCTGCTGATCAGATGAAAATTGTATCCAAGGTAAAAGGGACCCATGCCAAAATGTCAGTTCATTTGCTAACCTGCTGTGAAAAATAAAATGTGATTGGTTACCATAGGTAACTTCTTTATTTTCCACAAATCAGCCCTGAAGGACAATTCCATCAAAAGTGTAGGGAAGAGAGGACTGGCCCATTTCTATAGTGTCCCAGATGTTTGTGGTTAGCTGTATTGTGAGAGTCTTCTTACTGAGCTCAGACTACATTTTCCTTCCTCAGTGAACTATGGCATCAGCAAAGTGGAGGGCCAGCCTCTTCACACTGAGCTCAGCAGACCCATGGATACCTGCTGCAGCCTGCGAGTGTCTCCAGTGAAGGGGATGCAAGAGAAGGGGGAACTGGAGGATCTGGCCGACAAATGTGACAGCAATGTGTCCAGCAGTAAGAAGAGGAGGCACCGCACCACCTTCACCAGCATGCAGCTGGAGGAGCTCGAGAAAGTCTTCCAGAAGACCCATTACCCTGATGTCTATGTCAGGGAACAGCTGGCACTGAGGACAGAGCTCACCGAGGCCAGAGTACAGGTGAGAGCTGGGCACTGACACCAAGGGGAACCTATGTATGTGCCAGGGGGGCAGTATTATTATTTGCTTTATTGTCCTCTTCACCAACATTCATATTAATACTCTGGTCAGCTTTGTACAACAGCATAGTGATACTCTGCATATATACCATAAACATTTATATATTCTGTAATTGCCTGTTGGGTGCTTCCTAAATACACACATTTTATTGCATCCATTTTAACACAAAGCAATTACTGCTACTGATACCACTACTATAATAATTAGAATCAAAACAATCATTAATATTAATAACGAAGCTAATTAAACAGTTTGTCTTTTTTTTTATTTATTTTTTTAGAGAATCAGAACGTAGTGGTTGCCTGTATGTTCATGCTATGTTCATGTTATGACAATTAGTCAATTATGTAACTGCCATCAAAAACATTTATACTACAAACATTTAAACCTACGAGTAAATACAGGCATACCCCACTTTTAAGTACACAATGGGATTTATTTACTAAAGCTAGAAAGTGCAAAATCAGGCTCACTTCTGCTTGTTCAATTAAGCTTTGGTAAAAAAACCTGGAAGCTCATTGGTTTCTATGCAAAGTGAGCCTGATTTTGCACTTTCTAGCTTTAGTAAATAAACCCCATTGTGTACTTAAAAGTGGGGTATGCCTGTACTATTATTACACTACTACTACTACTAATAATAATAATTATAATAACAATTTTTCTGCTTTTTTATTATTATTATTATTATTATTAATATTATTTTTCTTAATCTTAGTATTCTTCTTTGATGGTGATAATTATTATTATTATTATTACAATTATTGTTTTAAAACTCATCATTAATAATAAAAATGCTAGTGATAATGTAAGGTTATTCTTAGTAAAAGGAGACAGAATGTACAACCCATAGTATTAAGGGCTGATTTACTAAAAGAGTTGAGAATCTTCACACAAATAATTGTGAGAAGATTTGTTTCAATCATCCAGTCATGTGTAATAATGACACTACTTTTTTAGAGTGTTAAGCTTATCAATTCCTTTTTTTTTTTTGCATAATCTCTGTCTCCTTCTCTCTATGTCTCTGTCTCTGTCTCTGTCTCTGTCTCTGTCTCTGTCTCTCTCTATATATATATATTAGGCTAATTAAATAAAGGAGTTGAGAAGCCTCACAACATAAATTGTGTAATTATTGCACATGACTGGATGATTGAAATTAGTCTTATCACAATTATTTGTGTGTGTGTGTGTATATATATATATATATATATATATATATATATATATATATTACGCTTATAATTTAATAAATATAATAACTGACTCCTGTGTGTTTCATGAACACATATATTACACACAATTAATAGGACAGTAATTATATATTGCTACTACCACTATACTACCACCACTATACTACTACTACTACTAGTAGTAATAATAATAACAACAGTCTTAATAACAGCAACAGCTATTATAATAATAGTGATAATAATAAGAATGTAATAGGCTATCTTTGTACACTGAAGCAGAATATATCACCCATGGTAAATGATGCATATGCTATATACACTAATAAAAAACGTTTGTTGCCTGCTGCATATGGATGCACATTGGACTTAAAAAACAAACTCCAATTCCCTTGGCAGAAAAAAAAACGCTCTCAGTTTAGGCAAGTTTAGGAGAGTTTTGTATTTTTTCTGCCAGAAAGCTCCAATCAGAAACACAAACCAGAATTATTTTTCCTGCCTGAGCCTAAAATCTGCCAGTAATCGTCCTAATGTGCATGGCCACACAGGATAACATTGAACTTCTTCTACAGGCAGCAAACAAATATCCTGTAGAAGCAGCGATTTTTAAGCAAGTGTGCATTGAGCCTACACCAATACTCACACACAAATAATCAATTTAATTGTATTTATTACTGACTGTAGCATTATCTATGTGAACAATATAAGCTAGCCTCAGCACGGTGTAATGGAGGATATGATTGTGTGCGGTTTGTAGTGAGATCTCCATCCAGATCAGAAGGTGTCAGTGAAGGGAGATGTACGTAGGCAGTATTGTGTCCTGTGTATAGAGGTGTATATGGATGTATAGAGGTGTATAGAGGTGTATATGGGTGTATAGAGGTGTATATGGACGTATAGAGGTGTATAGAGGTGTATATGGATGTATAGAGGTTTATAGAGGTGTATATGGGTGTATAGAGGTGTATAGAGGTGTATATGGATGTGTATATGGGTGTATAGAGGTGTATAGAGGTGTATATGGGTGTATAGAGGTGTACATGGGTGTATAGAGCTGTATAGAGGTGTATATGGGTGTATAGAGGTGTACATGGGTGTATAGAGGTGTATATGCATGTATAAATGTGTTTAGAGGTGTATATTGGTGTATATGGGGGTATAGAGGTGTATATGGGTGTATAGAGGTGTATATAGGTGTATAGAGATGTATATAGATGTATAGCGGTTGTATAGAGGTATATAGAGGTGTAAATGGATGTATAGAGGTGTATATAGATGTATAGAGGTTGTATAGAGGTGTATAGAGGTGTATATGGGTGTATAGAGGTGTATATGGATGTATAGAGGTGTCTAGAGGTGTATATGGATGTATAGAGGCGTATAGAGGTGTATATGGGTGTATAGAGGTATATAGAGGTGTATATGGGTGTATAGAGGTGTATATGGGTGTATAGAGGTATATAGAGGTGTATAGAGGTGTATATGGGTGTATAGAGCTGTATATGGGTATATAGAGGTATATAGAGTTGTATAGAACTGTATATGGGTGTATAGAGGTATATAGAGTTGTATAGAGGTGTATATGGGTGTATAGAGGTATATAGAGGTATAGAGGTGTATATGGGTGTATAGAGGTATATAGAGTTGTATAGAGGTGTATATGGGTGTATATAGGTGTGCATGGGTGTATAGAGGTGTATATGCGTGTATAAATGTGTTTAGAGGTGTATAGAGGTGTATATTGGTGTATAGAGGTGTATATGGGTGTATAGAGATGTATATAGATGTATAGCGGTTGTATAGAGGTGTATAGAGGTGTGTATGGGTGTATAGAGGTGTAAATGGATGTATAGAGGTGTATATAGATGTAAAGAGGTTGTGTAGAGGTGTATAGAGGTGTATATGGGTGTATAGAGGTGTATATAGATGTAAAGAGGTTGTATAGAGGTGTATAGAGGTGTATATGGATGTATAGAGGTGTATAGAGGTGTATATAGGTGTATAGAGGTGTATAGAGGTGTATGTGGATGTATAGAGGTGTATATGGATGTATAGAGGTGTATAGAGGTGTATATGGATGTATAGAGGTGTATATGGATGTATAGAGGTGTATATGGACGTATAGAGGGGTATAGAGGTGTATATGGATGTATAGAGGTGTATAGAGGTGTATATGGATGTATAGAGGTGTATAGAGGTGTATATGGATGTATAGAGGTGTATATGAATGTATAGAGGTGTATATGGATGTATAGAGGTGTATGTGGATGTATAGAGGTGTATAGAGGTGTATATGAATGTATAGAGGTGTATAAGGATGTATAGAGGTGTATAGAGGTGTATGTGGATGTATAGAGGTGTATATGGATGTATAGAGGTGTATATGGATGTATAGAGGTGTATATGGACGTATAGAGGGGTATAGAGGTGTATATGGATGTATAGAGGTGTATAGAGGTGTATATGGATGTATAGAGGTGTATATGAATGTATAGAGGTGTATATGGATGTATAGAGGTGTATGTGGATGTATAGAGGTGTATAGAGGTGCTGAGGATAGATGTGGCAGGGTAATAGAAGGAAGCAGGCTTGCAGTCTGGTCCAGTGCTGGGGCTGACAAGGCATCCACATTAATACACAGCCATAAACATGACACTTCTCTAATCTCCCATCACTGCAATAGGCAGCAACTGGCTGTAATGGGGGATTTCACTGACGACGTTTTCCTGGTTTTAATTTTATATTAAAGGCCATGAGGTGGAACATGTGGTTAGAGTTCGTTCCCCATTTGCCTTGAAAATAATGACCATTAAAGATAAAACAGAGAGCTGAGGCAAATGCTAAAGACAAGCAGCTTGTTTGACTCCAGCAGTTCTATAAGATGGAAATTTATTACTCCGCTGGTCATAAAGTCCTATAGCAGAACTGCACACAGGTCTGTTTAATCCTTCACTTGGAAATCAGAGTTTGATGACATGTTAGTATTCATATATAAGTATAAAATTCAATTCCAGAACTCCACACAAGTCTGCTTTAATCCTGTACATAAAAATCTGAGTTTGGTGACATTTTAGAATTCCTATTTAAAGTCCTATACTAGAACTGCACACAAGTCTAGTTAATAGAGCTTAGTGACACCTTAGTATTCCAATATACATAGAAAGTCCTATACCTGAACTGTACAGAATTCTGCTTTAACCTTTACATGGCAATCAGAATTTTGTGTCATTTTAATATTCATATATAAATAGAAAGTCCTATACCAGAACTGCACATAAGTCGTAATCCTTCACATGGAAATCAGAGTTTGGTGACATTTTTATTCATATATAAAGTCCTAAACCAGGACTGCACATAAATATTTAATAGAGCTTAGTGACATCTTAGCATTTATATATATATATATATAAAGTCCTATTCCTGAACTGTACAAAAGTCTGCTTTAATCCTTTGGACTCAAAATAAGGGTTATGTGAGAGTTTACTATTCATATATAAATATAAAATCCTATACCAGAATTGCGCACAAGTCTGTTTATTTATATATGAATATTAAAATGTCACCAAACTCTGATTCCCATGTGAAGGATTAAACAGACTTGTGTGCAATTCTGGTATAGGATTTTATATTTATATATGAATAGTAAAATGTCACCAAACTCTGATTCCCATGTGAAGGATTAAAGTCGTATACCAGAACTGCACAGAAGTATATTTAATAGAGTAGTAACATCTTAGTATTCATATTTAAATAGAAAGTCCTATACCTGAACTGTACAGAAATCTTTTATAATCCTTTACATACAAAATCAGGGTTTTGTGACAGTTTAATATTCATATGTAAATATAAAATCCTATGCCAGAACTGCACACAGGTCTATATAAACCTTTACATGGCAATCAGAGTTTTGTGACATTTTAATATTCATATAACAATATAAAGTCCTATACCAGAACTTCTCACAAGTCTCTTTAATAGAATTTAGTGATATTTTAGTATTCCTATATAAATAGAAAGTCCTATACCTGAACTGTACAGAAGTCTGCTTTAACCCTTTACAAGAAAATTAGGGTTTTGATAACATTTTAGTATTTATATAAAATATAATACCAAATATAATATAATAATATGAAATCCTATGCCAGAACTGCACAGAAGTCTATTTAATTATTGTATATAATATAATATATATATATATATATATATATATATATATATATATATATATATATATATATATATATATATATATATATATATAATATATATATATATATATATATATATATATATATATATATATATATATATATATATATATAATAGATTGTAGTATGAATATATAAATATAAAGTCCTATAACTGCACAGAAGTCTTAGTTTAATTCTCCATATGAAAATCAGAGTTTAGTGACATTTTAGTATTCTTTTATAGAATCCTTTACAAAAAAGGTTTGTAGCATTTTATTTTTCATTTATATAAAAAGTTCTATACCAGCAATGCACAGATGTCAGTTGTATTCATTCTAATGAGTTATGTGACATTTTTGGAATTGTGTATAAATATTGTGATGCATACACACACAAACAAAAAACCCCCCAAAATTGAAAATAATACCTAATATCATTATGTCATGTCACATGTCATGTGCTACTGAATAGGTAAATTAACAAAAAAAAAAAAAAATTAAATAAATAATTCATCCAACAATAAAAAAAAATATTAATTCTATGTAATGCAAGTAGAGACAATGAGGCTAAAATGTGTGAATGTTCACTTCAATTATCCTAAAGAGTAGGTGCAGATGAAATAACTGAACAGGGATTTTACTTTCATGTGATTGGATAACTGAAATGAATCCTCACACATGACATGCTGAAATCCTATATCAACATCAATATTAGAAAATTGTATCACTTCCTACAGATTCTGTCTGTGTTGATAGAAAGGTAAAACTGGATTTTTCAATTTTAGACCAGGCTAAGGTTAACATTTCCACATTGCTATTTGCTGAGGGTGAGACACCTCTTTTCAGCTACTTAGAAATCAAATTATTGCTGTCTATCTCTATATATAATATATTAATCCAGCTCTATCTGCAGGAACACATTCCTGTAACCTAAAGCCAAATAATGGTCTGATTTAGTAAATTAGGCACCAGTACACACTGTACAGTATACATAGGGAATTAAAAAAATAAAAACAAAAAAAACAAGTTTAACTTAATTGGATATTTAGAATAAAAACAGATAGGTGTTAATACCACTTCTTAATAAATCAGTTCCTAAGATTGTACTTATATGAGACCTGATACCCTTTAATACTATATATAATATATAATTAAACATCAACTATATACAATACATAATTACAAATACATAGTATACAATTAAACAATATACAACAATATATAATCAAACATCTAGGGTGGTTTGCAAAAGTAGGCCTTTTTATGCTTGCCCAGCAAAGTGGACCCTAAAATTCCGCCCAGGGTGGAAAAGGGTAAAAAAACAAACTTACCTATTGGTTTTACTTCCTTAAAGAAGCACTATCACAAAGTAGATTCCAATGAATTACACAGTTAATGTATGTAATATTAGTGTTCAGTATCCTAGATTGTAAGCTCTAAAGAGCAGGGCCCTCTGATCCTCCTGTATTGAATTGTATTGTAAGTGTACTGTCTGCCCTAACATTGTAAAGTGCTGCACAAACTGTTGGCGTTATATAAATCCTGTGTAATAATAATAATTTGTGTCCAGTCAATTATTTCACATTATTTATATATTTTGTTCACTACATGTTCATGCAGACTAGAATGTCCATCAAAATGACATTGACAGGGGTTGGAACAAGCTATAACATTGCCAGTGGTCACCTTTTATTTAATATTAAAAAAAAATACTATTGCTGCAGCTACTGAAGAACCCCTGTTAGTGTTATACTGTAGTTTATCACTGTAACATTTGCTGGACAGCTTGGTCTTCATATAAATGCGGATATGCTGGCCCAGCTTATTTTTCTAATTTGTTTGCTCGACTAAGGGAGAAAAAAAAAAAAAAAACAGATCCCCTTAGAGTACCACTATTGTGAAGAATATTTATAATTATTAATATTTAATAATGTTCTTTTTATAATATTTAAAATTATTCCAATGACTGTGTAAGGTAGAGTATGTAATAAAAGCATTCCATATATTATTATTATTATACAGGATTTATATTGCTCCAACAGTTTGCGTATATGAATTCAAACGTTTTATTTCACACCTGATTGTGTATAATTTTTCTTCACATTTATATACAAGTTATTTACTAATTTCCTGGGGTGGTAGGAGGTGCTTATACAGGTCACCTTTTATCCTCATGGTTTATATCTTAATAAATCGTAGCTGGAACTGTTGGAGCTCCCCTGGCAGCATTAGTTTGTCCCCACCGCTGTCATTGTCACTTATCCTGGTCAGCTTTGGTTACGTAAATATGTAAATGTAGGTTACATATAAACAAAGGCATGTGAAATAAAGCCAGCCATACAGGGACCAAAATATTTCTGGTTCAGCAGATTTTTCCCCGCTCCATCAGTGCCACCGGCTATAGCCTGCAACACTGATCAATGTATTCTGATGGAAGTTACCCGCCGTTAGAATACATTAACTAACTAGGGTGAATCTAGTCCTCTGGTTGAACAAAAAAATGGACTCATCTATGGGCTGCTTAACTACTTCAGCCCCGGAAGGATTTGCCCCTTAATGACCAGGCCATTTTTGTGATACGGCACTGCATCGCTTTAACTGACAATTGTGCGGTCGTGCAATGCTGTACCGAAACAATTTTTCCCACAAATAGAGCTTTCTTTTGGTGGTATTTGATCACTTCTGCATTTTTATTTTTTGCGGTATAAACAAAGAGCAACAATTTTTTTAAAAAAAATTTGATTTGCGCAGCGCTGCCAACCTGTCGCAGTATATCTGCCTGAGCTGGTGGGCAAGTTGTTAAGAAAATAAATTATTATACAGAATCCCATCATTATTCAAATGATCAGTATATAAAAGGTGTTTGTGGTCCTTTAAACCATCTCTTTATTGTTAGGTGTTGCAGTTTTTGTTTCTTTAAGAAGAAATGATGTGTGTTTAACTGACGTACTCATAGCGGAAGCCATTTGATTTACGTCAGAGCATGGTGCTGGCTTGGTCTTGTCTGTCCAGTGCACACTACACAGGGTACTGTTTTATGTTCTCTTTATTGTATTGTGCAGTTTGAAAGGCTGCAGCAGGACCAGCACAGAAGTCTTCCAGTACAAAGCTGTAGGGCTTGAACTGGCTTTCTATGTAGTCTTAGCAGAGAATCCCACATGTGGAATGTATTTTTAGATGCAATAGATTGATGATGTAGTGTGTTTTCATATTATAGATTCTGGAATTGTTCAGTCATCTCAAAGGAATGTCTTTGTTAAACTGGGATAAAATACTGTCAGGAAATACACTTCTTACATTTATGTATAGACAAAAGCAGGGCAACCAAGGGTGCTATTAGTGAAAGGACATGCTGGTACTTGTATTTCCCCCTGGAGATCCTTTTACATGAATCTACATAACTGAACATTCCAGGGAGAAGAATACTAAAAATGGTCTAAATGTTTTTTTTTTGTGTTGCAGAAGACAGCTTGGATGAAAGGCACTTTGATGAGTGATGGGTATAGTGCGCCCTTCATAAGCATCAGGCAGTTTTAGTATTTGTTCTCCTTTATTTATGAATAACTAGTTTCAGTTTTGGATTGTTGTTGCTGAAGGTTTGAATGGGAAACCTCACTAGTTTATAAGCGCACTCCTTACTGCAACCAACCATACAGTGTGTGCTATGGTGACTGGACGGATGACCAGAGTCACTGTAAAAGACCAAAGAATGCAACATCACCAGCACACTGTTTTCAAAAATGCAAGCAGGACATGTATTTGTCACCCATGAAAAGCAATGTTTTGAGGCCACTGAAGACCACTACTGCATGAGGAAGAGGTCCTCAGTGGCCTTAACGCCTCACTTTTTCCGGGTTATGAATACATGTCCTGTTGCATCTTTGAATATGATTTTCTGTTGACGTTGCGCTCTTTGAACCCACTGGTTAATGTCTTCACCTCCCCAAAGCCGTGAGAGAGGTGTTGCTCCAGCTCTCTAGACGTTTGTTAAATTTGTTATGGAAATTGCTTCAAGTGATTGTCGCCGTATTGGTGCACTTGTGACAGAAACAATTGAGTACTGTCCGTGATACTCTTTTATTTGCACTAACATACAATTTTTCAGGACAAGCTTTCGGTGTGTACTCTAATTACTATTGCTTGGACCTTGAAGAAGGAAGTACACCCCCCGCAAGGTTGTCCTGAAAAATTGTATGTTAGTGCAAATAAAATAAATATCACAGACAGTACTCAATTGTTTCTTATGGAAATTCACACCATCATATAACTTTAAAATTATCAAGGCTGTTGGGTAGAGCTGGGAACTCTGGTAGGCATGTCTCACTATTGACGTTCTTAAGAGAAATATCAAGTAAACATGTGATTTTGTTTGTCAGCAACTACAGCATATAAAACTTTAATATCACTTGCGTGCGTAGTTGGCTCTAAAAATAGTTTTAAAACGTATTCCTCTGACTCTGTTAAGCTGGCAGCATCCTGATAGAGCAATCAAAATGTTGATTCCATTTTTGTTGAAATCATAAATTAATCAAAGATGTAGCGTGTTAGTGCTCATTGACTGCAATGAGATTGATTTTCGCTTTCAATTAAATTGCAATGTTTTATTCAATTTTTCAGTTTAATTCAGTAACAAACTGTATTGAAGCTGTTAAATTATTGCCCAGTCTAAACTAAACAATAAACTGACTTCTGGTGGTTGATCAAACTCATGGGTGGTACATTGCTTAGATTCTGGTGATTACTTTCAATTATATGTGATGCAATATCCAATGGATATAAAGTGAATGACATTGACTGAAAAGATGGCCAGCTTAGCAGTAAAAGGCCAGTAAATATATACTATATATTTTTTATGCAGAGGTACATATTGACACTTTTTAAATTACTTAATGGCTGTGACTGTCTGTAGAACAAATTAGATATTTCCACACCCTCATAGTCATATTTGTTATAAGGTGGTTAAGTTAAAATTTGGTGTACAAAATGTTTTTAACCTTCCAAAGGCGAGCCGTACACACATAGATTTCTCTAGTTCAGCCCATGGGCCTAATGAAAGAAGGTAGTAGTAGTACTAGTAGATTCATCCTTGGTAGAATCCTCCCTGTTGGCTTTCGTATTTAGACAGCCATAGCGCCTGCAGCTGTTTGAATAGCTAAACAGTCACCACATGTGATTGGATGCAGTGACTATTCCTTTGACCATTTTCCATTGAATGTTCAATCCAAGATTGTCAAGGTAGGTGGTGCCAACAGGGCCACCCACGGCTCAATTTTTGGCCAATTCAGCAGAAATCTCATAAAATTTGAGCTGTGTATGGCTATTCATGCAACAACTATGTGTTTATAGTGCAGTGGCCGATTGCTCCTCATTTCCGGTTTCCTGAAAACTGTTTAGTGAAAAATTCAGGTGGAGCTATGGGCACAATAAAAAATTAAATTTAACAGTTTTTTTTTAGTTTTTTTTTAGTCCTCTGCCTTACATTACTTTATTACCTTTTTATTCTTTCGGTAGGAGCATTGTTTTTCATGTTGTGGAGCAGGGTAGGCTTAGATGGACATGTACTTTTAAATACACTTTAATTAAGAGATAAACAATTTAAGGCCTAACTCCAGCTAACACTTTTTTTAACAGTTTCTTTTTCTTTTGGTAAAAAGTTTCAAATCATTTGAATTAAAGCTTTCTCCCCGGTAGAGTTATATGGTTTTTCCCAACCCCTGTGACTGCCACTTTTGCTGGCCTGCATGTGAATATGGAGAAAAATATAATAAATGGCATAGGAAGAAAAAAAAAATATATATATATAATTAAACAAATATATAGATATATTTATATATAAATAAATATATTAATAAATACAGATATCAGAATATGTTTTTTTTTTGTTTTTTTTGCTATAATGGTTCCTTCAATTCTGTTTGCTTGCTTTGGGTTACTGCATTTTGCTGCTCTTTTACTTTACTTTACTTTTTCCTCTGCAGATATCTTTGTGCTTTCAAAACGAATAACCACTAGTTGTTTTCTGTTGCATGGGCACGTGGCTTAAAAGAAAAGTAGCATTAGCAACCTCTAGACATGTGGATGTAGAATTGAACATATCTATTTTGTTCACTGAAGTTTAGTCTTAGAGCAGTCACCAGGTTTGGATCAGACGGTTTGCACTTGGTTGCAGTTTTTATAAAAGTCTGGTCATCTCTATTAAAGCCGCTTCCAGTACCTGTAGCAGGCCGAGCTGCATTCACAAATGACTTTGTCTTGTACCCTATATCGTTACATTTAATTGTACCCTCTGCTGCATGCACAGAAACTAAACCTGAAGCTAATTTATCTCACTGGTTGCTTTTCCTGCTTCACATCAGTGTAGTAATTGGCACCCATTTAAAGGAGATTGTCAAGGTACTTTCTTCCCCCCAGTGAAAGAGTCTCATTACTAAATTCTCCTAGCATGTTCTTGCTGTCCCCTGGGGAGAGCGCAGGAAATATTTTTTCCACCCACAGACATGATGAATACATTTACCAAGCCGATATTTTCCTTTCTTTTATTCCTAGGCATATATTTCACCAGTGCCATATTTATTGTCTCTTGGTAGCAGTAAATCTGTTTATGAACCTGTTTGAAGGTAGGATTTTGTTAAGCGGCCTCCTCTCCACTGGGAACGATTGTGCAGCGCAGCTATGAGAGCTGAGGCTGAAAATGGCCCACATGAAATTACACTTTACCACACTGTGCAATGTGTACCTTAAGGGGAGAATTTTTCATTAGAGTTCGCAGTTAAGGCTTTGAACTTAATTGAGTTATTTTCTACAAACTCTTTAAACAGCAATGCTTCTAGATTAATAGTTGCAACAAGTAAATACATCATACTAATAAAACAGATTTTTAAATGTAAGAAATCTGGTTCCTATTTGCTTAGTGTGATGCAGGTTATGACAGCTCGAGCCATGTCAAGTAGGCTTTTGAAATTGTGTTATACCACGAAACACATGATAGGCTCTGCTAATATGACTGAGTCATAGAAACTGCACGGAAAATATTACAAAATCAGTCTTTTTTTTGTAAAACAATAAAAAGAACGATGCGCATTAACCCATAACAACCAGTCAGTTATATGTTCTTAATTGAGATCAACTGAGTATATACTGAAATCCGGTTGGTTTCTATTGGTTATTGCAGTTGCGTGTTCTTTTAGAGTGTATTACAACTGATTCACACTTTTGAGTGACTTTAGTCACATGCAGTTAGAGCAGCCCAGTTATTTCAAAGAGGCTCCTAATGCACATTAGCGCAAAAAACAGTACACCTGCACTATTTATGACAATACAACACACAGATGAGTAGATTTACTAAAGGCAAACAGGCTGTTTACTTTGCAGGATAATTTACACTTTATGCTAAGGGAATCCCCCCTTAGCATAGTGAATTAGTTTAATCTCTATTGACTTCTATTATCCAATTATATATAAGCAAAAATACTGTTTTATCTCCATTGCACATAACTGGGTTATCGTTGCAAAGTTAATTCACTAATATATAGGAAAAGTTTCCTTGCAAAGTGAATATCCTTTCGCCTTTACATTTGTACACTGCAATGCGCTATAACATAGGTGTGTGTGTTTTTTTTTACTTTACATGTGAGTTGCTGGGGGGTCATTCAAGATGAATGACACTGCAACACAGATATTAACACAAGTTAGCTTTATACTCAATAATGCAACACAAAGCAGAAAAGTATTTTACTAAGTAATTCAATAACTGCATTTATTTTTGAAATAAGACCTCTCTTTTTCCAAGGTGCTGTTTTATATAGAGTTTGATTCTGAATTACTAAAATAATCAAGATTGTCAATTAAAAAAAAAGAGAGATAATTTACTGTAAAGAATTTGTAAAGCTTACTTTTAAAAAAAATCAAATAATAAACATGGTATACTTACATGCTTTGTGCAATGGTTTTACACAGAGCAACACCGTACCTCATCTTCTCGAGTCCCCCGCCGGCACTCTGGGCTCCTCCTCTTCTCAATACACCACCATAAAAAGTTGCTTCCTATGGTGGCACATATGTAGACTCATTCCCAAGTCAGGCTGTGTGTGAATCACAGCTCCTGCTGCTGCCTCTGTTGCAGAGAGAGAACTGCTGCAGATGGGCACAGCGTTGGACTGAGATTGGGCTCAGGTAAGTATAATGGGGGGTGAGGAGGCGTTAGGCATTAAAGTAAAAAATGTCACGCCTTTAGAAGCACTTTAATTGTAGAATCATGTGAAAATCTATTTCCTCTGTATTTGTTTCATCTACACCTGATAACTGAAGTAAGTTTTCACTCTTTTCTTAGGGGACATTGTCAACTCCTTTAACCTTTAATAAGTCAATGCCTTAAAGCGGAACTTCACCCAAAAGGGAAAGTTCCACTTTTCTGCCTTCTCCCCCCTCTTTTCCAACTTCTGGGCATAATTTTTTTTGGGGCAGGGAAGCGGGTACCTAGGCAAGCTGAAAGGAAGTTTGGTCCTGCTCTATTTGCCTGCAGCCTCCTGGGACACATCACAGGTCCCAGGAGGCCGCGGGCCATTCATAAAGTGAAGTGCGGCTCACAGATGCGCATTGTGAAGTCATCTGTGAAGCTGCAAGGAGTCACAGCTGGCTTCCCAATTTAAACATGCTGGCACCGGGGACTCAAAGGTCCAGCCTGGGTGGGGACGGTGCTGGATCCCTGAACAGGTAAGTGTCCTTTTATTAAAAGTCAGCAGCTTCAGAATTTGTAGCTGCTGACTTTTAATTTTTTTTTTTTTGTGGGGGCTAAAGATCCTCTTTAACTTTAGATATGCAGCTGTTCTGTGGAGCAGTGCAAAAATATATTCTCCTAATCTGTGTGTTTGGAGAAACCAAAAAAATTATTTCTTTCTTTCTGAGAACTGCAAAGTGCTGAGAAGTAGTAGAGTTTGTTGTGTGTTTTTTTAAGGAGGTTTGTGGTGTGTGTCACATGAGACTGCCTACCTTCCTCCTCAGTGGTTGACACCTGAATAGCCACATAGTGACTGCAGCCAGCCACCGCAGTGCTCACTTCCTCAGAATTCACAGGAAAATAGCTAAATTAAAGTTGTTGCTGAATCTCAGAAGGAATTAAATTCTGTTACACACAAGTAGCTATCTTATTCTGTCCTAAACGAGAAGGAATTGGAATAACATTAATGCAGATATACTCAGTTGTTGCTACTGTAACCATATGAAAGTTAAACTAATATAATGTTTTCGTTTTTAAAATAACACGTAATGCTACCTTTAATGTCTGGAAATTACAAACAAAGAGAAAACACTGCAAAGGTTCATATTTTTAAAAATATGAGAAAAAATTTATTTATGCAACGTCCCAAACAATAATATCAGTATCATCTGGTCTTTTAAGAATGGAAAATGTACATTTATTTAAATCACACATATGGGGCAAATTGTTCTCTGTTGTGGAATAAGGGTGAAAGGCCATGAAAACTAAATTTCAGTCATTTATATACATATGGCCTTCAGCATAATGTCTATTTCCAACTTCCTGATGTGTACATCTCCGGCAATCATGCCTTAAAAATGCAAGTGTTATAAACATATTTTTTTTAAACGCTGATGTAACCATAAAAAATGTAAATGATGTCACTAAATGAAATGGAACAGCTGTCCTACTCATTGTTTATTTAATGCACCATTAGACTAGAGTGGCTGAATATAGAGAAGGCCTTAGATATTTTCAGAATCTGTATCTTTACAATGTAACACAATGGCACATGCCATTGGTGAATCATTCTCTTTTGTGTCGTCACAGACCAGTGTGAAATGCTTGAGGTCCAGAAAACCAATATGCAGCTTTCTGCAAAGGTACCTAGTTTTAAAATGAAAGATACCAAAGGGTTGAATGTCTATTTTACTATACATTAGCAGAAGACTCAATAATCTTCATTTACTATTCACAGAAACACTAACCTATTTCAGAATTTTTTTTTATATATTAAAAGTTGGGCTCAGTACAGTAATATGCATTGTATTTATAAAGTGCTGAAAGGCACAAGAATCACCCATTTGAAAATCTTCTGCTCTGTACTAAGTAGGACTCCGTATTAGACACCTCAAACTTATTACTACTCACACTTATTATACCTTACTACTTATTCACCACCAACTAAGAATTTCCCATAAATGTACAGGCCGGTGTTGCAAAAGACCAATGCAATAGTATCACAGGCTGGTAAATTTGATAAGTCCAGCAATATTTTAATGGAAATAAACAAATCCAAGCCGGAAAATGTGTCTGAATTCACCTATTGTTTATAAATAGTCAGCATTTTTATATATTTTATCTTTAAATCTTAATTTTTTTTTTTTGTGTTGCTCACTCTTATCCACATCATATAATGCTGCAACTTCAACTCCCACTTCTTTGCATTAGTTTGTCTATTATTAGATTTGTTCAATCTAACTTTTATACAGGCAATTTACTAAACATTTGCCATTGAACCTGAGCATTTGCTTCTAAATACTCTGTAGGTTTGCAACTTAAATTACTCTATCTCTCCCTTCAAATACAGACCAGGGGTTTGAATGTTAGTTTATTCTTTTTGTAAAAGACTAATTCCTATTGGGTTAATTTTAAGGAATGCAGATAATTCAGTGCACCCGGTAAGGATAAGATGTGAAACACTCACGTGCCTGTAAGAAAAATTGTGCTAAAATATTAACATTGCAAATAGAGTTAAAAAAATGATGGATGGAAATTTGATAGTGTATGTAAACACAGAGAGCAAGTAACTAAAGGGAGATATATTACTATTATTATATTGTTATCATTCAATTTTGAGACGCTATGTATACTTCAAACATCCAGTTAGGGTAATAAACATTAATATTTTTTCAATTTATCATGACTTGCATTGGACATTGGATAGTGTACAAGTAACTCAGTACACATCCCGTATTATCCCTATTACAACTGGATATTAACAGTACTCAGGTTCATACTTATTCATTGTTTAAAATTAAAGCATTTGGAAAAATATGAAAATGTTACTACACAACCCAATATAAGGAGTATACAAAGTTTACCTACATGTGATATTTTGAGTGTGAGATTAAAAGAAACCTGAACAGTTAAAATGACAAACAGTGCACACTCTTGAACTATCTACATTTGAGGTATTATAATTCAGTGATTAGCCTCCCAGTCTGATTTCTACTGTATTGGAAATTTAGAGATTTCAGGCAGTTATAGAAGCCAAAATGTAAAATTTGTTATCTGTTTTTCTTTTTTATACAATTTCAATTTGTTAATTTATCTGATTTAATAAAATCTGTTTAACTATGTTTTAAATGAACATATAAGAGTGTTGTAATATTTGTTCTGCTCCAAACACTTGTAGGTGATTGATAGAAGAAATGAACGTACTGTAAACATGTCAGCTGTCAGCAAAGGTTAGATCTGAAATTAATATATATCTATGTGCGGCTATGCCCTATCTCAGAGCCCAGACAACATTTAATCAGGGCACATGGGGCTGTAGACCAGTGTTTCTCAACTCCAGTCCTCAAGGCACCCCGACAGGTCATGTTTTCGGGATTTCCCTCAGATGAAATGGCTGTGGTAATTAAGGCAGTGAAAGTGATCAAATCACCTGTGCAAAATAATAATAATAACCCTTTGGGACACCTTGAGGACTGGAGTTGAGAAACACTGAGTAGAGTAGACACTCATACCAAACGTAAAAGTCCTGGGGGGGGGGGGGGGGGTGTCATCTAGAAACATCTTCTTAGCTCTTCTGCAGTCTGCTAATTGATTACTGAGCTTTAAAGACATAAATAAACTATAAATTGACATTTTCTAGGGAAAGAATTTTTTATAAAAATTTTAAAATAGATCAATTATAAAACAAACTGTAAGCTATAAAAATTACCTGTTGCCTTTAGTTAAAAGCTTTGTCATTCACCCTAACTCGATGCAAAAATCTAAGATTTTCCAAATTCTTTTTGCCTTGCAGTATTATACAATGTACTTCTCAAGTTTCCTGTCACTTTTACTGCCAAGATATTATTAAAAACCATCATAGTTTCTGTAGCACAGCAAGGTGCAAAGAACGCAGCACATTTTATTAATAAAAATTTCATTTGCTATCAATCTATTTTCTTTGATACGGCTGACCTTATAGATTTATTGCTGGTTTGTAAAGAGAACTTATCGCACAAATAGTCTGCGTTCTGAAATTGCGTTATTTTAGGGAAACCATAGCCAAAAGATTTGTCCATAAGGAAGAGCGTGTTTTGCATGAATTTACATTTACAGAAAGTTTACAAGTACATAGGCATGGTTTTCATGTTTAATATGCTGATATTATATTTACACATATTGCATTCCTGACAGTAAGAATAAAAGTAAAAGTTTTTTCTTTTTTAATTTCTAAGTGATCTTTACCCTTCCCAGTGAATCTGTGTTGATTCAATACAACAATGTAAACTGCATGTATAAACTGCTTGTAGAATTGCAGAATGTACCCCTGATTGCTCATATGATTTTTTTTCAGGCCAGAGTTGATGCTGTCCTTTAAGTAAATTATATTAAGGCAGTGAATACATTATGCTTCTTAAAACTAAAGCTCTTCTGCATTTATATTGACACAAAAAGGGTGGATTAACCAAAATGCAATAATACTTACTTTGGTAAAACCATGTACGGTTGGCACAAAGGAAATATCTGTAAATCCGTTTCAAATTTGACTTGGCATTGAAATGATCATAGATAATTTGAAGTAAAATCAAAATATAGCTTACATAAGATGTTGAATTTTCCATAACTGCTTTTTAGGGCATTAACTGCTTTAACTGCTAACTATAACTGATTTTTAGGGCATTTTGTTTGCACTACAAATTTTAATGCTGAATTCATCCATATTGGTGAGGATTAAGGGGTTGTTTACCAATACATTTTTACTGTATTCAAACAACCAATCAGTGTTTTTAAAGTGCATCTCCATTTAATTATATGCTTCCTGACCTTATAAATGTATTGCTGGTTTGTAGAGAGAACTTATCCCACAAATAGTCTGCGTTCCGAAATTGCATTATTTTAGGGAAATCATAGCCAAAAGATTTGTCCATAAGGAAAAAGTAAAATCAAAATGTAGCTTAACCACATAAGGACTGGAAGGATTTGCCCCCTTAATGACCAGACCATATTTTGCGATACGGCACTGCAAAGCTTTAACTGACAATTGCACGGTTGTGCAACGCTGTACCCAAACAAAATTTATATAATTTTTTTCCATAAATAGAGCTTTCTTTTGATGGTATTTGATCACCTCTTCGGTTTTAATTTTTTGTGCTATAGACAAAAGAAGAGCGTCAATTTAGAAAAAAAAATGTATATAATTTTTACCTTTTGTTTTAATAAATACCCCCAAAAAAATAAAATTCTATATCAGTTTAGGCTAATATGTATTCTTCTACATATTTTTGGTAAAAAAAAATCACAATAAGCGTATATTGATTGGTTTGCACAAAAGTTATAGCGTCTACAAAATAGGGGATAGATTTATGGCATTTTTTATTTATTTTACATTTTTTTTACTAGTAATGGCGGCGATCTGAAATTTTTAGTGGGACTGTGACATTGCGGCAGACAGATCGGACACTTTTGACACTTTTTTGGAACCATTGACATTTATACAGTGATCAGTGCTATAAAAATGCACTAATTACTGTGTAAATGTCACTGGCAAAGAAGGGGATAACACTAGGGGGCGATCAAGGGGTTAAATGTGTTCCCTGGGAGGTGTTTCTACCTGTGGAGGGATAGGACTGACTGGAGGAGGAGAGAGATTCCCGTTCCTAATCACTAGGAACAGCAGATCTCTCTCTACTCCCTTGTCAGAACAGGGATCTGTTTGTTTACACTTTATAACTGCTTTATAAGGCATTTTGTTGGCATTACAAATGTTAATGCTAAATTCATCCATCCTGGTGAGGATTAAGAGGTTGTTTACCAATACATTTTTACTGTGTTCAGACATCCAATCTGTGTTTTTAAAGTGCATCTCCATTTGAGTATATGCTTCATGTTTCACATTTCTCACATGTAGTGAAATCACAGTGGCATAGTGGCTAGCACTTCAGCTTTACAGCATTGGAGTCCCTGGTATGAATCCCAGTCAGGACACTATCCCCCCAAAGTTTTAGTGCCTTGCCTGTGCTTGTATGGGTTACCTCTGGGTACTCTGGTTTCCTCTCCCACTCCAAAGACATGCTGGTAGGTTAACTGGTTCCTGTCCAAAACTGGCCCAAGAATGTGTGTGCATGCATGTTGGTATAGACCTTGGGCTGTATGTTACTTGAAGGCAGGGGCTAATGGGAATGTAAAGTGCTGTGTAAATTGTTGGCGCTATGTAAAAACCTGTAATAAATCAACTCGTGGGTTGGTAAACATCCTAGGTTTTTGGAACAGCACTCTAAAAAACGATCACCCACTAGTGTCTGATGCCCTGTACTCACGATCGGATTTTCCGACAACAAATATTGGATGTGAGCTTGTTGGCTGAAAGTCCGACCGTGTGTATGCTCCATCGAACATTTGTTGTCGGACTTTCCGTCAACAAATGTTGGCTAGCAGGTTCTCAAATTTTCTGCCAACAAAACTTTGTTGTCGGAATTTCCTATCATTTGTACACAAGTCCGACGCACAAAAGTTCACGCATGCTTGGAATCAAGCAGAAGGAGCCACACTGGCTATTGAACTTTCTTTTTCTCGGCTCGTCTTACATCTTTTTCGTTACCGCGTTCCCATGTTCGTAATTGTTGGCCAACATTTGTGTGACCGTGTGTATGCAAAACAAGTTTGAGTCAACATCCTTCGAACAAAAATCCACGAGTTTGGTTGGCGGAAAGTCTGATCGTGTGTACGGGGCATTACTGGTCATATATTTATATGCTCTATCTTGAAATTATTTAAACAAGAAACTTTTCCCTTGACATGCTAAAGCTCATTGCAGTGATGTAGAATGTGATCTGAGCAGACACTGTAGATACTTCAGTTGAACACGTCAAAGTATAAATCTAAAAGGCACAAAAGCAAGATCTGATGTTAGTTCCATTCGACAACATGCGGTCTGGAAACTACTCATGTAGAAAATTGGGAAGGACTGTGGGGTAGACAGAGTGATCATACATAAAGAAGACAACATGCGGGATCAACATTTTGTATCCTAATCCAAAGTCTCCTTCTTTTATGGGTGGCATCATTTAAAAAAAAACTCTGACATTGTTTTGACCATGAGAGGTTGTGGTTTTCAAGCTTCAAGTGATCAATGTAAACAGGATGTTGTGTATTGTTATGATGTATAATCATCATATAAATCCAGCTGTTTATTAAAATAAGTTCTGTTACATGTAAAACTAAATCACAATGTCACAATATTTTGAAGCAATGTAGAAATATGTTTTTTTTTTTTTACATTCATGCTGCTGTAGCTCAATAGTTTACAGTGTTAGGTGCCTATTTGCATTTCCACCACACAGTTCAAAACTATGTAGAATCCAGAGCTCTTTGCATTTGGACACTAAAGATAATAATGCTAAGGACAATGGCATTGATTTACAGTGTACTAAGGGAGTAGAAGCTGTTCACTTTGCAAAGTGGATGTTGGTGCACTTGTGTTCACTTTAAATACTCAAACGTGTTAGCATCAGTCCTGTTGTATTATTTCCCCCCGCACATGATCAAGTGAACATTCAGTTTGCTAACTTAATAACATTGACTTCATTAGTAAATCAACTGTTGTTTTCCAAACTCCATACATACTAATTACAGACTGTTCTACTAAAGAGGACAAAAAAAGTTATCCTAATGAAAATACAACCTGATATCATAATTTGTATCATTTATCATACAGTGAGGAGCAAGTATCAAAGTTCCTCATTATTTTGCCTGTAGCTATTTATTCTGCAAGAAATCTAAAATGGTTTTATTTTTGTAAGGCGCCATTCAGTTGAATGTTGTCTTGGGGGGGGGGGGGGGGGGTAAAACTGCCAAGCTCACAAGCAATCTGAAAGGTCTTAAAAATATACTTTTGCAAACATTCCTGTTGTCTTATGGTGTAGCTGTAGAAAGGTCATTGCTGCCATTGGGTGATTGGATAATTTAGTGGTTAATACATTTATCACAAGTCTGAGCAGTTTTGTTTATCTTTATCAGGTTTGGTTCCAAAACCGCAGAGCTAAGTGGAGAAAGAGAGAACGCTATGGTCAGATACAACAAGCCAAAAGCCACTTTGCTGCCACTTATGATATCTCAGTTTTGCCTAGGAGTGACAGCTACCCACAGGTAAATAAACTGGAAATAAATGTATCTGGTTAAGTGGAACTATTGTGCAGCACAAATATGAATATTGCATTCTAACACAAGATTTAATATCCATATATATATATATATATATATATATATATATATATATATATATATATATATATATATATGTGTGCATCTCAAAATTTTTTAATCTAATCAAAAGGTTTTTTTATTTTAGTAATTCAATTCAAAAAGTGAAACTCATATTTTTTATATACAGTAGATGCGTTACACACAGCGTGATATATTTCAAGAATTTTCCTTCACTTGTTAAGTGGAACTATTGTGTATTGAAAATAATGTAAATATATATAGATATCTATATATATATATACATACTGTATGTCTTGCTATCTATAGACATGGGCGCCGTCAAAAAATTTGTTTTTCGTTTTGTTACGCTACGTTTCGTATAAAAAAAATTTGTATTTTCGTTAGATTCCTAAACTTTTCATTAAAATAACGAAAGTTCGTTAGGATGAATTTATCATTATGAGGGGTTCCCACCCTCCCTGTGCTGACTTCCTGGGTTTTTAAACTTTAGTTTTGTTATAGTTTCGTTAAAATAACGAAAGTTTGTTATGATGAATTTATCATTATGAGGGGTTCCCACCATCCCTGTGCTGTGCTGACTTCCTCTGAGTGATTGGTAAACAAAACACCAGTCACATTTCTGTTAATTTGGATCCGAAATTCGTAAATGAAATTTCGAATTTCGTACAGAATTCAGATGCATAAAAATTTGTATTTCGGATTCGTACGAATGTACAAATTTCCGGAAATTCGTATGAAATTTTGATTCGTAGGAAACTAATCGCACATGTCTACTATCTATCTATCTATCTATATCTATAGATATATATCTATAGATATATATCTATAGGTAAAACACAGTGAACCAACACCAGCAGATGACATGGCTTCCCAAATCATCACAGACTGTGGAAAATGTTGCATTTCATTTGGAAATTAAGGTCCCAGAGTCTGGAGGAAGAGTGGAGAGGCACAGTATCCAAGTTGCATGAGGTCCAGTGTGAAGTTTGTACAGTAAGTGATGAGTTGGGGAGCCATGTCATCTGCTGGTGTTGGTCCACTGTGTTTTATCAAGGCCTAAGTCAGCGCAGCCCTCTACCAGGAAGTTCTAGAGCACTTCATGCTTCCCTATGCTGACCAGCTTTATGGAGATGGTGATTTCATTTTCCAGCAGGACTTGGCACCTGCCCACACTGCCAGAAGTACCAATACCTGGTTTAATGATCATGGTATCACTGTGCTTGATTGGCCAGCAAACTCGCCTGACCTAAACCCCACAGAAAATTTGTGTGGTATTGTCAAGAGGAAGATGAGAGACACCAGACCCAACAATGCAGACCCGCTATGAAAGCAACCTGGGATTTCACAACACCTCAGCAGTGGCTCGGGCTGATCGCCTCCATGCCACACCACATTGATGCAGTAATTAATGCAAAAGGAGCCCCGACCAAGTATTGGTATAGTGCATATCATACTATACATGGACATATTTTTTAGTAAACCAACATATCTGTATTAAAAGTTCTTTTTATTATTGGCCTTATGTAATATTCAAATTTTGTGAGATACTGAATTTTGGGTTTTCACCAGCTGTAAGGCATAATTTTTAAAATAAAAAAAAAGAAATGCTATTCTATGCTATCCATCTATATAAAATATGAGTTTTACTTTTTTAATTAAATTACTGAAACAAATTAACTTTTTTTTACTTTTTTGATGATATTCAAATTTTTTGAGCTACACCTGTGTGTATATATGTATATATATATATATATATATATATATATATATATATATATATATATATATATTGAAACCACCATGAGCACTGGACGCTATACAGTATACAGGTGATAAAATCTCCTGTAGTTGTTTGATACCTGTTGGGGTATTGAACATCTGGTTGTGGGATCACAGCTTCTGTCAGTAAAGGTTTTCTATAACATTGGCATTTTTGTATTTTTTGCATGGAACTCACTGACCAAGTTAGCAGAAGATCCTGTGTAATATATATGCCTAAAATACTTATATTTAGGTGTATACAGTTCTTCGAATAACTTTACACATGCACATATTTAGAATCTGCAGATATACAGTATATGGCCCTGGAAGCAACTTTGTCCTACTTTTTTGTATGCTGCTAAACACATTTCACATTTTAATTTGTGGGCACAGCTGTGTATAGCCCCATTGATTCATTTAGTGCTATGTTTAGATGAGTATAAAACGTTATGCTGTATGCATTTAATGCATTGTTTTAGAGTCCATATGAATGAGCCCAAGAAGTACAAAGTCCCTTTACAATTTGAAAGCCCATTCTTTTTCTAACTTTTCCATCTTTTCCAGATGTATATGAGTATATGTGTGTGTTTCTTAACCTTTGATAAATTTAGCTACCTGTTGATCTGGTCAAGTAGAAGGATCTTTTATGGGTACATTTATCCAGTGAGGATTATTTACTATTCACTAAATAGGTGTGCTGCCACTTTAAGATGCTATTTGTACAAATATAGTTACAACAACAATGTATTATTAATAAATAATAAATAAAATATGAAAATAATTCCGAACAAAAATCAATAAAAAGCCCATATATGTGAAATAAAGCGCAAAAAGTCCCAAAGTAGACAATATCGAACTGTGAATCGATCCAAATGATGAATGCTCTCCAAGTGAATGACACCAGTGCTTACACACTCCTTACCAGATGGAAAGATCGCAATAAACCCATTACGCTTTGCTGTTATATAGGCACAATATCCCCAATGGTAATTCAGGATTGGTATGGCTCCAGACAGATGGAAAGACCGCAACTTATAGAGATCAAATGGGCCTCATGGTGACCCAACCACAGTATGTCCAACAGCTACTCAGGTCTACTATGTCTTTATTCCTATGGCATATGGGGTAAAGACAGAAAAAAGGGAAAACTCATAGTACAGCAAAGTTTAAAATCATAAAAATGTATTGCGGTAATCCACTCACATGAGGTAAATGAAGAAATCACAGTATGCAGAAACCAAGATGATGTCAAAAGTCTAGACTCCACCCAATGCGTTTTCACCACACAGTCATCCCCAGGGAAGGAGATTTATTTACTACAAAGTTGTGAATGTTCACGTAGTGATTAAGGTATGTTGTGTTCACTTTGCATTTCCTCATGCAAGAAAAAACAAAACTTAAAAACTGCATTTTTGCATAATTACCCACTTTCCGTGGGCTTACTTTGCCTGGAGGGCGTACACAGATGTTCTCCCGTAATGGCGTTGCCCGCGCACCGATGCACAGGCAGCGCGCTTAATTGTCGAGTCCTTTAGACTCAGCTGATCACAGATTGGGGTAAAGGGCCAATCACAGCAACCCTTTACCACGTGATCAGCTGTGTTCAATGACAGTTGATCACGTGTCCTGATTATCAGTGCAGGCCCAACAGTGCCCACCAGTGCTACCAATCAGTGCCCACCAGTGCTGCCAATCAGTGCCCATCAGTACTGCCAATCAGTGCCTATCAGTGCCACTGATCAGTGCTGCCTACCAGTGCTCATCAGTACCGCCTATCAGTGCCCATCAGTGCCACCTATCAGTGCCAATCAGTGCCACATATCAGTAATGCCTATCAGTACCACCTATCAGTGCCCTTCAGTGTTGCCTATCAGAGCCCATTAGTGCCACCTATCAGAGCCCATCAGTGCTGCCCATAAGTACAGCCTTATCAGTGCCTCCTCATCAGTGGCCACCAGTGCCACCTCATCAGTGCCCATCAGTGCCACCTATCACTGCCTATCAATGCCACCTATTACTGCCCATCAGTGCAGCCTCATCAGCGCACATCAGTGTAGGACAAAAAATACAATGCAAAATTTTATAACAAACTAGAAAAAATAATGAAAGGAAAATCCGGATGGCTGCACACCAAACTGAGATTCAAATGCCTTTATTTGCATAAAACAATGAAGAACATGAAGAGCACTACATGTACAAGCAAGGGAGGAATGGCTTACATGTTTCGCACATGAATTGTCCTGGGTTTTATGCAAATAAAAGCATTTGGACTTAGTTTGGTGTGCAGCCATCCGGATTTTCCTTTCATTATTACTTCAGCTGTGACTGTGAGGAGATCGTGCTGTTGGAACCGGCTCACCTGTGAGCAGTGTGGACCTTTTGTTTGTTGTACCAAAACTAGGAAAATGTTTTGTTAAAAAAAAAAAAACAATTTGGTCCTATTTAGTTAAAAACCTAGTGCTGATTAAATACCACCAAAAGAAATCTCTATTTGTGTGAAAAAAATTATAACAATTTCATATAGGTACAGTGTTGCATGACCACGCAATTGTCATTCAAAATGTGACAGGGCTGAAAGATGAAAATGGCCTAGGCAGGAAAGGGGTAGAAGTGCCCAGTACGCAAGTGGTTAAGGTGAACACAACATAACCCTGTTTAAGAAGCAAAGTGAGCATTCACTTTTCAAAGTAAAAATTCTCTACTGCCTTGCTAAGTTAAAGTCTACGTCAAGCCAAAAATATATTTTCTAGTTTTGCATAGAGGAGGAAGCATTAGAACTCTTCGATGGTTTTCATAGCCACACGGAACTCTGTTAGAGAGATTTACCCATACTTCCTGTCCTGCTGACAATGGTTTCACCAAGCAGAAATAAAAATCCACAATACGGGCACAGGTAGAAATAATAATTTGACAAAGGTTCTAGCTTTCCTCCACTCTTCTAAAGAAAAGCTGTTTTATTTCTGTCTGTGTTGCTGTTGGAGTGTTCCCTTCACTTCCAGACTGGTAAAACAATCTTTCTAACAGAGTCCCGTATAGCAATAAAAACAAGGGTTCTAACGATCCCCGATCTATCCAAAACTAAGAAAAAAAGTTTTGACTGGATATACTCCTTAAGCCTACAAAGTAAAATAAGTATAAAGAAGTAGCAGTGCTTACTAATAGGCCATCATTGGCATTTAAGTTTCATAGCAAGGTAGGGTAAGGCTGACCATTCCAAGCTCAAATTTCTATTGAATCACCTGAAATTTGAGCCATGGATGGCCTTGCCAGGAACACCTAGCTCAAAAAGCTTCAATCTGAAAATCAAAGGAGCGAGAAGAAAATTCTCAGCCAAACAGAGACGGCAGGCAATCAAGGAGCAGAGGCTGTCAGAATACAATAACCATCAGAGAAGATTCCTCCATCCACACTGTTTAGTATAGTTCAGGTAACATGATTTCTTCTAGGCTGAACAAGAGATATCCTAACTTATATGGCAAGCCTTAGCAAACAATCCCAGGTTGTGCTGCTGAAATGACCAGATAGCTTGTATGTGGCCATGTTGTTGTCACCTTTTTGATACATTATAAAATACAATTACCTTTGGAGAAACTTCATTGACAAGTCCTCTAAATTAGGGGAACGGGTATTCTACATGAACCTTTTATGCAGCATCACAGGGCACCTTAAATTGGAATTTGGCAATTGTTACAAAGCAATCTAGCTTTCTAATGGTAGCCTGCCATGGCTCAAATTTCAGCCAATTCCTGTAACTATAAAGCAAGGAACTTTGGGGGCCGCTCCTGGTCCCCACTTCAATAAACTCTGGTGACTCACACTAGGGTGCCAGCAGGGAGCTCATCCTGGCTCAATATATGTGTATACAAGACAAAAAGCCCAAACTCTGCATGCTTCATTCAGACAACGCCCCTTGACATGTTTCAACCTGCCCAAAGGGCTTAGTCATGGAGTCCTGTGGGCACATCTATGGCTAAGCCCTGTGGCGAGACAAAACACATTGGCAACATGACCTGGATGGAGCCGGGCTGGAGCCGTTTTTACTTGTTTGACACCTGGGCTCTTGTTGGCTTGCAGAGTTTGGGCTTTTTCTACTATATTCAGCAAATTCCTCTTGAATATGCTGAAATTCAAGCTGTGGGTGGCCTTGCTGACATCACCTGGCTCAAAAATTAGGAGGAGCAAAGTGAAAAATTGTCGACCAAATATTCTTTCAGATATAGTTAATCTTGCAGTACTCTGACAGCCGAGGGTGTCAGCAGCTGTCAGAATAAGAGAGCCAGCTGGGAAAATACTGCCATCCACACTGTTTAGCAAAGGGTTGAATCAAAAAATTGAAACGTGTATGGCTAGCCTTACATTCGAGATGGAAAATTGCTCTCACTCCTGGGCTGCATAATAGTTTCAGGATAGTAAATCTAAACTCATATATCCAAAACCCCATTTTTAGTCCTAAGTGGTGCTTGCTGTTAAGTAAACAACTTAATGCACATTACAGCTATAGACATACTCCTCTCCCCTTTCAATTTTGATGTTCTTTTAACATTATTTTGTTTGGACTGCGTCTATGTTTTTGTTTATTTTTGTGAAACAGATTTCTTCTGTGAAAAAATAACTAAATGTCTGAGTAGGATTTAGATGGAAAATAAGATCAATGTTACCAAATCTCCAGGCATAGTAACTGAAATTCTTTAATCTGAAGTATTTTACTGTAGTTTTTTGGCTTTGTAAACTCTTGAATAAACTGTTCAGTATAAGATACCATTATACCTTTGGGCACTTTTTTGGTAAGACTTGGCTCCTAGTGGCAAAGTATTGCATGAAATAAACTTTTCCAGCCAGGACATCTGTTTTCATTTCTCCTTTGTCCTTTTTTTAAATGCTCTATCAGAAACGTTGCTCCGTCTCCCCTTTTACTTGCACAAGACAAAACTTGTCTTATGCTTCAGAAAGTTAATGTTGAAAGAAGTACAAGTTTGTTGTATTACTACGTGACTCGTTGTTTGTTGTTGCCAATTTTTTAATTAACACAACAATTTCATTTGTTTTACTTTTCTTGGTACTCTCAAAAGTATATTTTAGAATGAAAATGTATGAAAACAATAGCAGTAGGCTCATTAATCCATATTATATATATATATATATATATATATGAGCAATGCTGGAATAAGCTCTAAATATTAGCTGTCTTAATCATACAGACATGACCAAACCTGTCGATATAGGCTGTCATTTTTTAAATTTATTTTGGGTATTTCTATAGCGCCAAAGATTTACACAATGCTTTACATAATGTACATTCACATCATTCACTGCCCTCGAGCTTACAATTTAAGATCCATATCTCACATATATACACACATATTAGGGTCAAATTAGACAGGAGCCAACTAACATATCAACAGTATCTGGAGTGTGAGCAAAAACCAGAGCACTTGGCGGAAACCCACACAAGCACTGAAGAACATGCAAACTTCATGCAGATAGTGTCCTGCATGGAATTAAAACTTGGGACCCCAGTGCAGCAAAGCAGAGTTGCTAACTACTAAGCAACTTTTCTACCCTAGTATGTTGGTACTCAAATACATGCATCTATGCGTCATTTGGGATTTCTGGTGGGCATACACTAGACATCGTGTTGTTGGATGAACAATTTGTTGGATGAAAGGTCGGATACCTTCACAGGTTGCCAGTTGAGCAACATATATATATATATATATATATATATATATTTATATATTTAGAGGCAATGCTGCATTCATCCCTGGCTAATGGGACGTTTTTTTATTTCCAGACAGGCTAACTTCAGACCATACTTGCTTATTGTGACTGAGTGCCTACAAAATAAAACCAGGATGTATGACCTTATGCTAGCCGCTGTTTTAAAGCTACACAATTTACCAGCATTCTGTGCCACATATTTTTGTTGCTAATAATGTTTTTACACATGTTGTGTCCATAAAAAGCAAATATTCATTATATCAACTGGAAAATCATCTTATCTGTGCTGAATATCAGCTTCTACCTTTCTTTAACTGTTCCAAGATATGTGAAAACCTCCAGTATTGTCCCTTTAGTGTAGTAGTAGCAGTTCACAAAAACAAGGTTACAGCTTTAGATTGCTTGACTATTAAATAATTAATTCACTAAAGGTTTTTATTATAGACAACAGGAAAACCATACAATATATAGCATTTCACCACAACTAAACAGAAATCCATTTTCAACAAAGTACTCTAAAATTTGACTGAGTACAATTTAATTTATTTTTCCTTTATTGTTACCTTATCAAATATAATCTAAAAAATGTACAATTTATGAAACAAATCATGCAGTTTTAATATAAGAGACTTTGCCCATGGTATTTTGGACTGACAACAGATATCCAATAATTACTCTTATGAGATGATAGTAAAATGTGTGACATAAACACTCCACACCCTTTAGCAATCTAATTAAAATTATTCTGAATCATATGTTCAAACCAAAGTATGGTTTTCTACACTACTGATGACTATTTATGATGGGGTGTATATGACTTTTTGACAATGTTATTATGTTTATTCTAAATCACTTTATTCAAAGTCGCATATTCATGGATTTGTTTAGTTTATAACCATTTTTATTTTTTGTTAACAGATTCAGAACAACTTGTGGACAGGAAATCCAACTGGAGGATCTGTGGTGACGTCCTGTATGCTGCCCCGAGAGCCTTCTTCTTGTATGTCCCCTTATTCTCACTCTTCCCGTACAGATTCTTCATATGCCAGCTTCACAAATCACCAGAATCAGTTCAGCCATATGCCACTTAACAATTTCTTTACCGAATCATTATTATCGGGATCTACAAATGGACACTCCTTTGAACCTAAACCAGAGTTTGAAAGGCGGTCATCCAGTATTGCTGTTCTTCGAATGAAAGCCAAAGAACACACAGCCAATATTTCATGGGCTATGTAAATTTGACTGTTACAAACTTCAAGTGGATACACTATATTTTGTAATATTTAACAATGTATAAAGCCAACATGCAGAATATTTTTCTGAAAATCTTGTTTTTCAATGAAACCTTGTAAAATATTTCTTATGTTATAAATAAATATAATAAGCACTAAACTAAAAATATAACTCATTAATGTTGTAGTCCATAACTGCGAAAAATATAAATAAGTTAATTTCAGTACTTTCCTAAATGAAATGAAATGTAAATCACTGGGTACTTTGTTGGGTTACCTGTCATTCAGGTAGTACTGTTCACATTCACTTAGCAAAGTGAAAGTTAGTAGTAAAAGTGAATCTAAGTTCTTCTTGAATATCCAATCATGTGCTGGCATAAAAACCTTTATTATTTAACTTGCCATGCTTATAGGTATTTAAAATGAACACCAAAATACCTTTTTCAATGTGAATGAACAGTCCTTACTCCTTTAGTAAAGAAAACGCCAAGAGCTGAATGACTTCTGCAAGCTGGTCAAAAATGTATACAAAGTCCACTTAATTGCACAGTCTCTTCAGAATACAACTTCCCTGGAGTTAGTTGAACTGCTTTCTGTTGTATTCACCTCCTAGAAGTCTATAAAATGCTGCTTGATCTCCATCTACAATATAATATGTGGCATGTGAATCTGACCACCACCTGTAGCAAGACCAGAGAGTCTTGCCCGACTCCCTTTTCTTAGAAGACACAGCTGATTTATGGTTATGTTTTTCTTTACATATTTCTGAATGAATAAGGCCATCCAGACTAATGAAATTGTGCTTACTGCATGGTAATTATATAAGCACAGATGTACTTCCATACCATATTTTGCCTTCAATGCAAGTGACATTTTGGTATACTATCCAAAGTTATTTGCATACATACATCAGCAATTCATAATGTTGTTATACTGAATGATGAAGATGCATGTACCATCACCTTTAAAAGAGAAGTATGTTTTTTTTTTTTCCAGTTTCATACTTACCTAGGTGGATGTAGCATCGGTCCGATGCTGCATCTGTCCCCGCCACCTCTGCACTGAGAACTAAGCGATTGAACACCACCAATGGCTCGGTTCCCACAGCTTCCTGAGCAGAGCTTCTGACTGTCAATCAGCAGCTCTCCGCTCTGCCCCCCCATGCTCACTAGAGCGTTGAGCTGTGGAGGGGTGGGGAGCGGCCGTCTCAGTCTCTCAGCTGCTCGCTGAGAGTCTGAGACAGGTGTCAGTCCAGGCACCTGGAAGATCCAGACTTTATTATCGTGATGATGTGGTGCCTGGACTGATTCCTGTGACATCAGCAGAGAGTGGACTTCAGTCCGCTCTCTGCTGAAAACGGGTCACAGGAGTGCAAAACAAATTGCACTCCTGTGACCCATAGGAGAATGTCTGCCAAACAAGCTCAGGCTGGACTTCTCCTTTAAAGTGAAAGCTCAAGTAACCAGATAGATACCCAGTTTAAGGTAAGGTAAGAACATCTGTAGGTTTTTATTACTGTATGTGGCTTGATTGACCGTTGGCATCTGGATGAAAAGTGAGGGAAAGTCAAATTTTTTTAATTGCCACCACTACAGTAGTAAAACAGAAATTTTCCAATGGGAACATGTTGGAAAGCAATGTCTGCTACTTGTCCAGGTAGCATGCCTATTGGTTTCAGTGGGGTTGATATATTAAAACTGGAAATGCACAATCCGGTGCAGGTCTGCATGGAAACCAATCACCTGACAGTTTTTTTTTTTGTCAAAGCTTTATTGAACAGGCTGAAGTTAGAAGTTGATATATGATATGGCTATCATGCACAGCTGCACCAGATGATTCACTCTCCAGTTTTAGAAAATCAACAGCAGTGTGTTCTAAGTCACTGGGGGCAAGCAAGCAGATCAGTAAAGGCAGGGCAACAGCTCAGAAGTTCTCATCTACATTATTGTTCTGGGCCAGTGATTCAAAAACGGAAGCAAGCCAGTTAGCATAAGCAAGGTACCAAGCGTTTTCAGAATGAGAGGCCAGCAATAGAAGCCTCCATATTTCTCTCAGTAAATATTTATTTTTAGGAAGACCTTATCATTTTTTATTTACCTCTAAACTTACATAATTTTTAATGGGGGGTAAAAGTCCAAATATCTTATATAAAACTGTTCAGCAAATCACTACAAATATGTTTACTGAAACTCTTGTGTATGCCACTTCTACTTCTCACTTGTACCCCTTATTGTGTCAGCTGTTCAAAAGGGGCTATTAAACAACTCCAAAGTAGCTATGGGACACATTTTATGGTGTGCAAATGGCTTTCCATGGCTAGGCTGTACCAAATGGGTGAATATTGGTCATCTATGAGTGTGGAAACAAAGGTTCTTTACAACTAAATTCCAACAACTGATCATCGTAGGTACAAGCTGAGAGGAAATGGCCAATGAGTAATAATATGGTCATAGATATTTCACTTTATGATTGCTAATGGAATATCTCTTTGAATGCCTGGCATATTTTTTTTCAAGTGGAACTCCAGCTATTTTTTTTTTATTTATTCGCCCATAGTAGAACAGGGTTACAACCTATGTCAAGTTTTTACAGCTGTGTCCTTATTGGAGAGGTTTGTTTTAACTTCCTGTACGGACCACTGTTATAGCCTGGGCAGAAAGAGTGAGGCTATCACACTGAGAGCCTGCTAACTGGCAGTCATTACCAAAGCAGGAGGTACGAGAAAATGTATGAATTTGTATTGGATTTGGATTTGTACGGTTACACTGTTGGCTGCTTACCCTTCTATACTGACTGTGGGTGACAGTGTGGGACAGGATGTTGAATGGTAAGCTACACATTCATTGAGACAATTTTCAAATGGTTCTTCATGAACTGGCTGAAATTTGCTTTGTGGGTGGCCCTCTTGGCATCTGCCTGACCGATACTGAAAAATTTAGGGAGCCAGGAGGAAAATTGTAGACCTAAGGCCGGCCATATATGGAGCAAATTGCGCAATTCTCCTATTAACACAGACAGTGTTAATGCGGGAATCCTTTATGCCATTGTCTCCCAGTGGGGGGGGGGGGGCGGGGGGAGACAGTGATTATTGTTAGCAGCTATAGCAGCCGCTATCGATAATCGGAAGATAATTTAGCAGGTTGCTTGTACCCAAGTTGATCGATCAATCAACTTGGTACATTCAGCCTATCCATCAACGGTTCGAATCTTGGCCAGTTCCTGTTGAACCGGTCGAGATTCAAACCATGTACGGCCCGCCTAACAGTGCAGAAACTGTTTGGGTATTTTGACAGCCAGTGACTCCAGTTGTCAGAATACAATATCTGCAATGGGGGATTTATCCACAAGCACTGTTTAGCATAGATGGAGGAGTTTGTAAGATATTTTTTTAGTTCAGCCTAAAGGCTGAATGAAAAACATCTATTTACTATATTTATTTACCATCTTAAGCAATTAAAACCGGACAGACGTCCTAATAATTCCTCATGTGTTTGCAGCTGAACTATAAGTGCATATATTTCTGTAAGGTGTACACACTGGGTTTGATTTACTGAAGGAGTAAGGGCTTCATGTAGAGCTTCATAAATTAATTGAAGCTGTGTTTAATATATCAATCACCAAAACTCATGTTTTTTCATTCCCCTAGCAGATGACTGGGTATTCAGCTTGGTTAACGCCAATGCAATTTGTCATGTGATTTGACAGTTCAAAATCACATGACAAGTCACACCCCATCGCAGGATGGAGGCAAACTCCAGCTGATTTGGCGATCAGCTGGAGTGACGTGACCATGCACACATCAGAGGAGGCATTTTTCGATGGGAGAGAGGATGTCACAGACACTATTAAAAGCTATTCACAGAGCGGGGGGACACCGTAGTTCTCATATTGTGCTTCGTGTTGCGGGGAGGGGTTTCAGTCTGCTCAAGGTCGCCTTTTGTCAGTGTTGCACGGTGGCTTTAGTGTCTTGATCAGTGCCTGTTGCCTGTGTCTAAGGGCGGGTTGCAACACAAACAAAACCCACCCTTCAACACAGCCACAAGCCGCCCTGCAACAGCGAGGCATAATGTAACAACTACAGTGTCCCCCTCCACGCTGTGAATAGCTTTGAATAGTGTCCGTGACATTCTCTCTCCCGTCAAAAAATGCCTCCTGTGATGTGTGCATGAGCCATGGTCACGTCACTCCGGCTGATTGGGAAATCAGGGCTTCGCATATGTCCTGCACATAAACTTGGGCACTTTTCGACGGAGGGCACATATCGATAGAACACCGGCAATCCGCAGTGAAATCGGAGGTTCAAAACGCACTGGTCTGTGGCATTGAAAGTAGCGTGATTTCAAAGCCGCACTGGTGTGAACCAGGGCTCAAACATTCTCTTTGCAAAAGTGAACATCCTCTTTGCCAAGTGAACAGCCTCTGATAATTTTGCAAATCAACTCTACTGATGGGACATAGCTATGCATACTTTACAATTTCTTTAGAAAATAATTATCAAAATAAAAATATACCTCTAATTTTCAGCCTACATGAGGGTACCTATGCCCCCTCTCTACTATTTTAACAAATGCCCTTGTCTTAGCATTAGCTTAGCATTGAGTAACAATTGATTAACAATGTAACCAGACTATGGAGTTGATTTACAAAACTGGGGATAGCAAAATCTGGTGCAGCTCTGTATAGAAACCAGATTTTTTTATTTGTCAAAGCCTAATTGAACAAGCTGAAGTTAGAAGCTGATTGGCTACCACGTACAGCTGCACCAGATTTTGCACTCTCCAGTTTTAGTAAATCAACCGCTATATATAGTATATTACCTGCAACATGTCTCATATACAGATGATGTTATATTGTTTAGTTCAGTACTTTGAGGGAGAGTGCTTTAAGAACAAAAGATGTTCTCAAACCAATTTTAGGTTTGATTTGTATTATTGTATATTAATAACACATGGGAAGATCAAAGTGCTTTCCAGTTTTGTTGGGCTTACTGTTAAACAATATTTAAAGGTCAAACATGTAAAATATTAACAGACGTTATTATGAGAATACCAGCGTTGAAGTTCTGGCGAGTGGGATATAGTTTAGCCAAAAGCCTCGGCATCACTATAAACTGTTTTGTTTTTCCTTTGCTTAGCAAACAGATATTATCAATGCCCTTTCTATGTAAACCTTTCATCACCTTAACCCCACCATCATTACTTGATTTTGTCATTTTCCAGCACGCGTCTTGATATTCTCTTTGGCAATCTTTGCTGTAAAGGACTCGATTGTGGCAGTTTATTTTCTGTTTGATTATAGCACTGTCCAGAGAAATTACACAGAAAATAACCTCCCTCCCTTAACTACATTCATAGAGCAATTTATGTCAAGTGGAATTTCCTAGCACTGTAAAAATAAAAAGCAGTGGTAGCCAGCAAGAGGGAACACTCATATAAGGAGCAATAAACATGTTGAAGTAGTTCGTGGCAAAATGCTTTCATTTTGCTTTCACCCTCCAAGACTGTTAACAGTTTACAATTCTTCTTTTGAATGAAGAACATTGGCATGGTCATACCGCTCACATATTTTTTGCTTATGGCCAACCTTATGTATATGTATACCTTAAAAGCTAAACTACAAATTATTTTTACTAACATACACAAATAAATAGGGACATTTCAGGAGTTCATGAGTAGTGACGATCAAATCAGGTGAATTACAGATTTGCTTATTATTAACTTAAGTATATCTAAATGCAACATTTTTTTTTTAAGGTTTGGATAGAGTATGAATGTATTGTAACTGATGTAAAGTTCTTAGTGCAGGGACAGTGCTAGGGATATTCACTCTTTTTTTTGTCTTGGTGACCATTCTCAGTCACCATTCAGACTTGTGCGACTTGTCATGCAACTTTGGACATCAAAGTCGCATGACATGTCATTCCCCGTGTTCTCCAATGATAACCATTCATATATGTGTGACTTAAAATTTCAGCAACTTCAAAGTAGTACATGCAGTACTTTGGTCAGACTTTTAATGCAACTTGAGGGCAATAGACTTCAATGTTAACCCTCAAAAGTTGTATGAAAGTCATACCTGAATGTTATACAATGCAACATTTGTGCAACAGTTGTCCATTATTACTGGTCAAAGCCAAAGTCATATCCAAGTTGCACTCATCCAAAGTTGTGTTAAAGTTGCATCAAAGTTGCACTGCAAAGTCGGTGCAACTTTGGAGTCGTACAAGTGTGAATACAGCCTTAAAGTAAGGGAAAATGTAAACTTTTGAGCCGTCACAAGAACAGGAATTGCAGGGCAATCTTCCAATAGGGAAAAATGTTCAGATGACAACTGTCTAAAAGGAGATTTTCCTCACTTTGGAGAGTTTTGCTCCTATGTTCTTTCGTTTCTACAGTCCTTGTGATCAACACATAGCCTAATTGCATGTGGCCCATTAGACAATGTATGCATCCCACTGGGTGTTGGGCACCAGGTAAACACATCTGCAATGGATCCCAATCAGCAGCCTACTCACTGGCAGCCATTGTTGACATTTTACCTGTGCCGCCTCTGGGATGTGGCTGATCTGTATCTGTATCTATGTGGCTGATCTGTATCTACTCACTGGCTCCTGAAGTGCCAGATACATACCAGTGGGGGGGGGGGGGCAAAGTAAAAAGCAGCAAAGGCTACTAATTCAATATCTGAGCTCCCTGCTGTGGAGGATGGAAACACAGGTTGTCAGGAGGTAGTGCCCTGCAGGGTCTGTCAATCCTGTGGGTGCCCTTCTAGAAATGAAGCGCTGAAGAACTTTAAAGTTAAAATAAAATAGGATCACAGTGGATGAGAGTTTCTTTACAAATGATGTAAGTTCAATTAATGCATATAAATGCAAAACTGCTTTGTGTGTAAGGGTCCTTCACATCATTGTGATGCCGTGGGTTTGATTTACTAAAGGCAAATAGACTTTCACACTGCAAGGGAAGTTACTCCAGAGCTTAATAAATCAGAAGAAGCATAATCAAATCACATGCATCAAATATGCTGTTTTTTTTAAATTTTCCTTGCATGTGATTAGGTATTCTTTGCAAAGTGAAGCTTTACCTCATTTACTAAGGTCTGGAGCAACTACACTTGCAGAGTGCACAGTTTATATGCCTTTAGTAAATCCACCACAGTATGTTACTGCATGCATGGCATGCATGTTGATGTGTGTTACTGTGCATTGTAGTAAGGCAGCCCATCAATTTTTAATGGGTTAACAGCACACCACAATACACTTAAAAATCACATTACTTTTTTTTTAATTTTCTGTTTCAATATATTTATTGAATTTTCAGGATAAACATAACAAGCTCACAATTTGCCCACACAGGGGCGGAGCTAAACAGTCACATTGAAGAACAAGTACAAATAGGCAATGTTTAACCGGTTCCCGACCGGCGCACAACGATGTACGTCGGCAGAATGGCACGGACAGGCATAAGGGTGTACAGGTACATCCCCTTTAAGATGCCGCCGTGCCATCGCGTGCACGCCGGTCAGGACCCCCGTGAGTCTGGTCGCGGGTCCCGCAGACTCGATCACCGCAGGGATACCCGCGATCGTCTCACGGGATGGCTGAGTGGGGAGATGTGGAAGTAAACAGCATCTCCCCGTTCTGCCTAGTAACTAGTGACACTGATCTCTGCTCCCTGAGATTGGAGCCGAGATCAGTGTTCACTAGATCACAGCCACGCCCCCCCACAGTTAGTAACACGCCTCTAGGAACACTTAACCCCTACAGTGCCACCTAGTGGTTAACCCCTTCACTGCCAGTGTCATTTACACAGGAATCAGTGCATTTAAATAGCACTGATTGCTGTATAAATGACAATGGTCCCAAAAATGTGTCAAAAATGTCCGATGTGTCCGCCATAATGTCGCAGTCCCAATAAAAATCGCTGATCGCCTCCATTACTAGTAAAAGAAAATTATTAATAAAAATGCTATAAAACTATCCCCTATTTTGTAAACCAATCAATAATCGCTTATTGCCATTTTTTTACCAAAGATATGTAGAAGAATACGAATCAGCCTAAACTGAGGAAAACAAAAATTGTTTTTATATATTTTTGGGGGATATTTATTATAGCAAAAAGTAAAAAATAATGCGTTTTTTTCAAAATTGTCGCTCTTTTTTTGTTTATAGCGCAAAAAATAAAAACCGCAGGGGCTATCAAATTCCACCAAAAGAAAGCTCTATTTGTGGGAAAAAAAGGACGTCAATTTTGTTTGGGAGCCACGTCGCGTGACCGCACAATTGTCAGTTAAAGCGACGCAGTGCCGAATCGCAAAAAGTGGTCTGGTCTTAAGCCAGCAAAATGGTCCGGTCTGAAAGTAGTTAATATTAAATCAGCAAAGGACTAGCCAAAACCAAAGAGGGCCAGTAGGAAAGTCAGAGCAAACATTGCTATTTTTGCCAAGCTGTCTTCTAAGAAGTAACAATCCCCAATGACAAGTCTCATCTTGTTAAAGAACAGAAGAACAAAGAGTAAGAAAGGACGATAGAGGAAAGCAAGAAAGGAGAGAGGAGCAAGAGGAGAAAAAAGTATCACAGACTCTGGACCGCCACGGACAACACCTATAAACGACCATAACTGGTCAGAGGTAAGGATGGGAAGCAGTAGCTTATCCAGGGTTCCCAGACTTTGAGAAACTTTGAGTGTGAATTTTTAGGAATACTGGACATCTGTTCATTGACCATCATAGCGGTCAACCAGGTTTTCACACCCTGGAAGGCAACCATAGGAGTCTTCCAGGCCTGAGCTATGGTACGTTTTGTGGGTGCATTGTCCAGTACTGTAACAGTGTTTTGAAGTGCCGTTCAGAATTATTTATATCACAACACATGCACAACATTGCACTTGATACCATGCATTATAGTAATGTAATGTATGATAAAACATGAGTCTTATTGCATGTTAGTGCAACACAATTCTTTTAATACTATCGTGTGGTCCTCTGGACGTGTACGAGGCTTCACTTAACGCCTCCTTTATTTTTCTAAGTTGACCACTGTCCACCACTGGTCTACAGAACAGAAAGTTAAGGGAAACCTCTTGATTGGGACACAGATGGGAAAAAATTAAAGCTATTTTAACTATTCCCTACTGTTCCCAAAATGAAATGGTTTTCACTTTAGATATACTTTAATTTTTTCCTGTATATTTAAATGCAGAACATCCTGATCTCTGGAAAATCATGCAATATGAAATCCATTACTAATAATGTGGGTACTTACCAACACCCCTTCCCCCATGCTCTGGTGCAAAGTAGTAAAGCAGCACCTGCAGCCAATTTGCACTAAAGGTCTTATGGAAATGTATACATTTGTAAAGGTCTTACAAGGCCATGGTTAAATTAAACAAATATACATGACACATATTCAACAGTATTTGTACACACACACATAGACAATACAGTCTACTATAATTACTGTGCCATAAGCAAAAGTGAGAGTCTAAGGCAGATTAGAGATGGATGGGGGAATCACTGCCATCCTTGCCATTATAACACAATGATCAGTGTTGCCGGCTATAGCTGGTGGCACTGATCGTTGGGAAAAAACATGACAGGGTGGTAGTACAAAAGTCGATTGATAGCTATGCATGTGCTGCTCCCTATCAAATTATTCTTTTTTTAAATGTTTTCTGCTTTGGTGCATTTTCCCAAGGCAATGCCCAGCCCTGCATTTCATTTGTTTGACAGTTCCTAAACTATCAGGCTAGAAAATGGTCATTAGCACTCATTCACTATATTCGGGAACAAGTTTGGCACCTGAATTCAGTAATGTCTGCTGAACCCACCTAGAAATAAACACAGCTATATTCTATATATCCCTATACTTGAGCTTAGAGAAAACCCTGCAAAAGCAGAACTATAACAATAGTTGCAGGTAGGCTGACTACAGCCTACCTGCAAAAGTGGAACTTCACCCTAAACCTAATGTCCTTGTGTCCTGCCTCCTCTCCCCTCCATCTCTTTGAATTGAATATTTGTTTATTTATTTATTATAAAACATCTATTGTACTGCCAAACAGCACTTCCTCATTCCTTGTATAGGTGAGAAAGAAGTCTGAGACCCCTCTCCCGGATTCTGCACAGACATGCCACTGGGTATCAGACCCCCAGCCCTGTGGTGCGTGCACAGGTTCCCTGTACATCTGTGCATGATTCCCTGTGTGAATGCAAAGATGGGCATCATGGAAGTCGCAAAACTTCCCTTTCCATGGGAAATACCCTGCATGTGCGAAAAGGTGCTGAAGGGCTCTGCCAGGACCCAACAGCCAGGTAGAGCCCTTCGGCACATCTACGCAGGCACCAGGGGGGAAGGTGGAGCAAATGAACAGAGAACTGAAGTTCCTCTTTAAGCTAGGGACATTCCACCTTAGGTCAGAGTCCCTACATGACATTTTGTAAAAGCCATGCAAAGCTGCCAATCAAGATAAAAATACAGCTTTAAACAAGCTACATGAGATGTTAAATGTATTAATTTCTGCCTGGGTTTTTCAAGTTTTAAATTTGCCAAAGTTAATATGAGCATTTCTATATAAATTACTATGCGTCCTTAATTCATTTACCAGTACTTTAAAGTCAACTATCGTTAAATTTCACACTTCAGATTAACCCATAGGGGTCATCGCTATCACCAACGCACATTATAATTTAAGTAAAAAAATGTTTTTACTTGCCATGAATAAAAAATTCCCAAATCTACCTTAACCAGGTGAGATCACATGGTCTTTGGGTACAAATCACTGTTGCAGAAAGTCTATTGTTTTTTATTCAATTTCATGAGACGGAGATCAAACGCAAATGTTATTTTTAAATCTATAAATACTATTGAATATAATAAAAACTATTAGACTTAAAATGTGGTATAAATGGTCGTGGCCCTTTATTATTGGCATGACGATATGTTACCAATAATAACAAATTTAGTATAAAGATAAAACATTTTTAATAACCTTACATAAGAAATCATACCAATGATTCAGCTATAAAAGCTCGAACTAACCATGTTATAACAATAAAACCACTATCCCACATGCCAGGCTCTTTAACTTAAACGAGCCTGGCACCCCACCCGGGCCATGGCCAACTCTACACAAGATTGAAAATCAAGGTTTAGAATATCACAACCTATGTCAGAAAGATGGACCTGGTCAAAACGATAAAACCCAGGTAAACCACCATCCAGATCTACATGACAGAAGGATAGCCCATCAATCGAAGGCATAAACTTTGCTATCGCTCTGTTAACCCACTTACGGTTCTTCTCCAGATATATAAGTTCTGCATCAAGTAACCATTTGATCCTTGGAACAATCTCAGAGAAGGTCAAAATCGTGTATGGCAGAACCACATAGAGATGCAAAAGATTAAACTTAATTTGAGCATTTAAATCTAACATCTTAGAAGTGCCTAAATCATTGCCAGATAAATGTAAAATAATAACCGCAGGATGGCGGCCAAGAGGAAAACAAAGTAGTCAAAGAAGGACGAAGATCGAACCAGGACATGCCTTTACAGCCGTACCAAAATATTTCAAAAGCTGCACTGTTGCGACCCAAGTTAAGTCCATAACATATCTCAAGGAAGCTTTCATGTTCACCCAATATATGAAAGAATGTCCTATAATCCAAATATAATAAGGGGATCCTAGACCACCCAGACATTTGATAGCAGATGATGAAAAACCCAACCTAGCGGCATTTCGTTGCAGTGCCAATTCGAAGAAGAATGCAAAGTTATATGTAAGTGACCCAAACCAATTTGGCAAGAGGGAAGCCTGAGCTATGGACCAAAAGAAGATCAGATGATATTAGGCGTAAATGTAAGTACCGTATCTGGATAACAAATAGGCAAATGGACAGAGTTTAAGAAAGAGCACAACAAAGACCAGGCGGCGTTGTACTGTGCCCATGTGGAAGCAGCTAAAGAATTCGTAACAGCTGCCATCACCAAGGACAAACCACCTACCATAACAGACGTGATATGTACAAAATGATAAGAAGATTTAAAACCCACTATAGCTTTATATAACCGTTTAGAAAAAACTCGACCAATAGGAATGATCCGAGTCACAAATGCAAGCAAACTTAATAAGGATTGTAATGTTCGAACCGTCACTTTAGGTTTATAAAGAATAAAAGAGACTAAATCACGCAAATAGCATATTTTAACATGAGGAAGTCGACACTCCATCAAAGCCGTATCAATGGTAATGCCCAGAAATTCGAGGCAAGTGGTAGGCCAAACTGATTTGTACTCCGCTAGGGGAATAACAAAACATCTACAAATGACTCTAAATTCACTAAATAAATATAAACAATGCGAAGAATCAGCCGGACCCATAAATAACAAATCATTTAAATAGTGTATTATGTTTCTAGAATCCGCTTGAGATTACACCATCCATTCAGGAAAGGAATCAAAAATATTTGCAAGATAAGGAGCAGCCCATGGGCAAGAATTTATCATAATAATAGGCTCTATTAAAATAAAAACCAAGAGAATTAAAAGCAGAACGATGGATTGGTAACAAGCAGAAAGCTGACCTAATATCCGCTTTTGCAAGAAAAGCAGACCTTCCAGGCATACGGATTTTAACCACTGCGTCATCAAACGATGCATAAGAAACAGAACTCGCAACAGGATCAATAGCATCGTTAAGAGATGAACCAGAAGGATACAACAGGTGATGTATATAGCGAAAACTGTGTTTTTCTTTCTTAGGTATCAAGCCAAGAGGCGAAACTCTATAAATCTCAAATGGTGGCAACTGAATAGGCCATCAACTCTACCCTCTGTAACTTCTTTCAAGAAAATTTCAGAAACTATGCAGGGAAGTGACGAACTGAAGGGAGGTTATCGTAACAAACACAACCCACGCCAGTATATTCCGGCAATTGAAAACCAACAGAAAAAACATTAATTATTAGATCTGTAGTCAGACGGTCTGGCCAAATTTGAAGAAATGGTAACATGGTGGTTAACTTCACAGGCGTTATTGCCAGAACTAAAATTATCTCTAGAATTAAACGTAGAAGCTAAAGATAATTTTTTGAAGCAGCGAAGAGCGGGATGAGCTCCAGAACAAGTAGCGCATTCATGTTTGTACCGACATAAATTGGGCCATTTACATTGCCCTTCATTGAACCTGAAGCATAAACCATTTTTAAAAGGGGCGGACTGAAAAGACTGAGGTGGCGATATTTGTTTCCTAGGGTTGAAGAGGTTCAGCCACAAACCCACATCTTTAGATCCCCATTTCAAGGTTTTGTGAACTGCCAATTTCTGTTGAAATGATTGATCGTAATAGAACCATGCTAATCTTGAAAAATTCTTGAATGCTTCAAGGATAATTTCAACGTGTCGTGTTGAAACATCCCGCAACACATATCTGGACGTTTTTCACCCATAAGGCTAGCATAAATGCAAAAGGCTTGTAGCCAATTGTTAAAAGAGCGCTTGTGTCTATCATCATCAGACTTCGCAGAATCTTTTTTATCCAAACGATTATCTTTAAAGGAAGGAAGGAGAGAAAGGAAGTCAATATAATCGTCTTTCCAAATCCTATCTTTAGTTGATGCAGATAAATGAAACCCGAGAGGCGAAACTTCACAAACCATCACCTCTTTAAAAGAGCTTTCTGGAACCGAAGTAACAGTAACCCGTTTAGGCGCAGGTGACGAAGGCACAAGTGGTAAAATATTCTACATCGTTACCTAAGAATCTGATACATCCATATCTTTCCAAAGAATTGTCGGAACAAGAAGGCAAGCTGTCAAGACATCTTTTAAAATAATCAGTAAACAAAAGCAATAATTATTGTAATTGTTCAGACTTGTGTCAAGATTGTAGTCTGTTCAGTAGACTTGTGTAAAACTTCAGCTGATTGCAATGAATACGACACAGCAACTGGTAAATTAACAAGAGGTCAAGAAACTGCTGGCATATGGTTGTCAAACGACAATGACGCAGACTGACAAGACTCAGCTAAACAAGTAACATTAGAAGAACTTCCACCTGAGGAATTGAAGGGTTTAACAAGAGAATGCTCCTTATTCAATAAAGGACCTGGTAACATTAAAGAAGGCAGAGAGGTAGATACAGGGAGAATATAAGGTGAGGCATTGGGGGAGAATGCATAAACAGTTTCAACAGCCATATTGTCTTCAGATAAAGCAAAGTCTGAGCGCAGGGAAGGAATCACAGTAATGCCAATACCTCTCCTTTTTTTAGATGATGGCGGTCCCCGGGATTCGATCCGGCGAACTGGCTTCTGTCTTCTCCGCTGTGGACATCCAGGCTGTACTTCGTATGCACCCGCATTGCATATGACATCTGAACTGTGCACGGAGGCCAGAGGAGGGAAAACGTCACGAATCAGAGGCGGGAAGGAGGATCGGCCATTCGATGAAGGAGCTGGGGGCACAGTATGAAGCTGCACCGGAGGAGGAGCCGAATTTGGAGAAAATACAGGTGAAGTAGATACCGCTGGGACCCGAAAGCATACATGGGGAGAGGAAGAAGCAGCGGTGGTGACAAGAGGCGCAGAACACACCGGAGGGGACAAGCCAGGAACACAAGCCAACAATGGAGGAGGAAGAGGCAGCAGAGAAGCCATGGGAGGAGCGGATGTCAGGCAGAATCTCATCCAAGCATCACCATCAGGAGCAGAGACCCTCTCCATCAACAGACGCTGTAAAGAATGCATGGTGAGAGGGAGAACAATACAGAGGATGCCTTTTCTTCTGCTGCAGCCGTTGCTCTGATGTATAACCGTTTGTCTGATGTCTTTTATAACCTCTTCTTTCTTTCTATAGGTTCGCTGAGTCACCTGACAAAACTGTAGAATCTTCCAGAATTTTAAATATCAGCTAACAGGTAAGTAACCGATTAAAAAAAAATATACCTTTAAACTGCCCGTTTGAATTGTGTTCCCCCTACTTTCAACAGTAAAACAGGAAGATTAAATGTGCTGTCCCTGTGCATATATATAATTACAGGAGTTGATCTCCTTCATATGTATATCTAAGAAACACTTCAAATATAACATAACATAATTTAAATCATCATTCTGAACACTTTTATAGACTTATTTATCTAATGAAGGAAAGATATTTCCTAACAATGGAAGCATAACCATATATTTTCACAGTAAGAAACTGGCTGCAAATTCTGTACTATAATTCCATAAAAGTCTCCACAGAAGGGATTGAAATGTCAAAAATGTATGAAGAAACTTTATGGAAAAAAAGAAGGGAAAAATATGCTGCATCTGGAGAATTGCTCCACGCTTTGATTTACTTTTCCTCCCCTTTCGCCTGTCACATTCCAAGCTGCTTCGGATGAGTGGGAAAACAGGCTTCTTGAAAAAGGATTTCCAAAAGTACACAGAGAATAACAAAAATATATTAATGATTCAGCATACTGTTATGAAAAAAATAGTAGTTTCATTTTGATTAAAGTGACATATTATATATAATGTATCTATATTGTAGGATTGTAGGAAGACTAGCTCAAGGTAGAGCTTCCAAGGCCATTTGCTAATTGTACTTTTTAGGGCTGTCTTGCCCACTTTTATTTAAAAGAAAGTTTCACAAAACATCAAAAAGTGTTATCCTCACAGGGGTTTTCAGCATCTCTCTTCCCTAACAACACAAATACTTAACTTCAGCCTCCTAGCTATCTCGGTCTACTCAGACCCTTCTTCTGCTTCCACACAGACTATCAAACAACACTAGCATGTGCATACGCGCTGCTCCTTTGCAGCCACACAAACTCCTTGGGGAAGGTTGAGCCCCAGATGATGCCCTATGGAGGCGAAACGCCGTCGGGAGATGATTTGCTGATGTCACTGCTACCAGTACTATATCCATGCTTTTAATCGTTATGTCAATGTGAGTACCCACTTTGTCAGATTTTAATACATTTTTTCCGCCTGACGGTATTACACTATATAGTCCCCTTTTCTTTATTACCGGTCATACCTGGGAAGATATACCGTACCATACACTGCCTACCATCTTGTTCCTGATTCCCTTTGGAAGACTTTACAAAGACTTGGTTTGCCGTTACTACATACCTGGGCTGGGAGTCGTTTCCATTGGTGTGGCTGACACCATCAAGCCTTTGTGACTCACATGGTATACACCTATCTGAGTCCACAAATTCCGGTAAGCCTCAGTCCTAGTGGTGACGGACCTCTTCAGACAAGCCGCACAAAAGTCACATTTATTTTGTTTTTTACACTTTAGTATCACAATTAAGGTGTATTATTACATTGTTTAGAAGCATCTTGTATTATTTTCTATGGTCAAACATAGTATATATATATTCGTTTATTTCACATCTCTTTGATAGAGATTCCACATGGTTATATTGTATAGTGTGTTTATGGACAAAACACTTATTTTCACATTTACTCTTTTGAGGGAATCACTCACGCATATTGGTATTGTATTGTTTTCTATTTATTTAGTTCACAATTTTTTGTATGATTGTCCATTGATTATATAACGGACATTTTATGAGCGCTGCACTCTTTTGATATTCACAAGGATGAGCTTTGAGCCACAATCACTCCCACCTAAAAGGGATTATTTCTTAGTATAATATGCATGAAATTAACAACTCTATGTGATTATGTTTCTGTATGTTCTCATATATACCCAGTAGGACTAAAACTGTAGATGATGGTAGGGTCAGCTGCAGGCAAGTGTTAATGATATCAAAGGCTTCTAGACAGTAACTTTGTAGTTTTGTACACATACTGAACATGTGTTAGTATGTACAAAGTTCCACCAACAGCAGACAGTCTTAAAGTGGATGAAAACCCTCACATATACCCAGTAGGGATGAGCTCGATGTTCGAATCGAACGTAAGTTCAACTCGAACATCGGGTGTTCGCCCGTTTGCCAAACAGCGAATATTATGGAGCATTCGTAACGCCCCATAATGCACTGCGAGATCGCAGTGCATTGCTGTATGATGGTTGGCCAAAACATGCACCTGATCAACATGCTTTGGCCAATCACAGCGCGCTCTGCTGAGAGAGCCATAATTTGTTAAAGGCATTGTGCCTTTGGCCAATCATGGCTCAGGGAGACTAAGTCCACGCCCCACACTATAAAAGGCTGCTTACATAGCGGCAGTGTATAGTGTGTGGACGGAGATAGATTAAGCTAGATTAGGCAGGCAGGTTAGTTAGTGGCAGTGTATTTGATATATATATATATATACAGCCTAGTATATAATATATATATGTATATACTCTGCATTTAGTGTAGACTAGATATTCAGCGTAGATTCTCTATATTCAGTCAGTGCAGGCAGTGTATTTGATATATATATATATATATATATATATATATATATATATATATATATATATATATATATATATATTCAGTCTCATGTATATATATATATATATATATATATATATATATATATATACTTTGCATTTAGCGTAGACTATATTTTCATTGTATACTCTATATTCAGTCAGAGCAGGCAGTGTATTTGCTATATATACAGTCTAGTATATATATATATATATATATATATATATATATATATATATATATATATATATATATATGCATATATATATATATATATATATATATATATATATATATATGTATATATATATATATATATATATACTGTATACTCTGCATTTAGTGTAGACTAGATATTCAGTGTAGACTCTATATTCAGTCAAAACAGGCAGTGTAGTTTATAGTTTATTGAAGGGGGACCATGGCCAAAATTATAAAAAAAATGGAGTGGGGTCCCCCCCAAAATCCATACCAGGCCCTTCAGGTCTGGTATGGATTTTAAGGGGACCCCCGCGCCAAAGAAAAGGCATTGGGGTCCCCCCAAAATCCATACCAGGCCCTTCAGGTCTGGTATGGTTTTTAAGGAGAACCCCATGTCAAATAAAAAAAAAGGCGTGGGGGTCCCCCCCAAAATCCATACCAGACCCTTATCTGAGCATGCAACCTGGCAGGCCGCAGAAAAAGGGGAGGGGAGAAGCCGCACTCCTAAACCATACCAGGCCACATGCCCTTAACATGGGGAAGGTGTCACCCCCACAACCCTTGCCTGGTGGTTGTGGGGGTCTGCAGGCGGGGGGCTTATCGGAATCCGGATGCCCCCTTTAACATCATATGACATCAGAGGGGGCTGAGGTCATCCGTTTCTGTCACCGGGTGGCCGCTTCCTTGGCTGTCAAAGTGAAAAGACGGCAGTCGGCGCGATGCCTCCCAAGGAGGTGGTGTTTTTCCTTTTTTTTTTTTCGGGACAGTCGATGCTGTGATTGACGATGGATTTACATCATGGGACACTTTTTTTTATTAAAGGAATTGTCAAAAACTGTCTGCTGTAGTATTTGCTTTTTTTACACTTTTTTGGTGAATGGGTAAGGGTACAATATACCCCTACCCATTCACATAAGGGGGCGGGATCTGTGGGTCCCCTTGTTAAAGGGGGCTTACAGATTCCGATAAGCCCCCCGCCCACAGACCCCCATCACCACCGTGCAAGGGTTCTGGGGATTAGGCCCTTGTCCCCCTTCCCCCATGTTGAGGGCATGTGGCCTGGTATGGTTTAGGAGGGGGGGGGGCATGCTCTCTGACCACCCCTTTTCCTGCGGCCTGACAGTTTGCATGCTCAGATAAGGGTCTGGTATGGATTTTGGGGGCCCCCACGCCATTTTTTTTAATTTTGGCATGGAGTTCCCCTTAATAACCATACCAGAACGGAAGGGCCTGGTAATGGACTGGGGGGAACCCTCGTCGTTTTTTAATGTATATTGCAGGGATCCGGCAATACATTACAGCCACGCACAATTTTCAATTCCATTTTTTCCTTTAGAAATGTAATTTTGCTGCGGTACTGTTGTAAACATGGGGAAAATTTTCTAATTTACAGGCAGACTAAGGGGACCCCCCAGGCATGATATTTAAAGGAATATTTCATTTTTATTGTTATATATATATATATATATATATATATATAAATTGCATTGATACATGTGCCCTGGGCCAGTACCCAGGTCCCCAAACACTTTTTATGGCAATAACTTGTATATAAGCCTTTAAAATTAACACTGGATTTTTCACATTCGTGTCCCATAGACTTTAACGGTGTTCGCATGTTCGCACAAATTTTTTGTCTGTTCAGATGATCTAGTGCGAACCGAATCGGGGGGTGTTTGGCTCATCCCTAATACCTAGTGAAGTGAACAGCCTCAGATGATACGCAGGGATGAAATAAATCTCCCTACATATATTTTACATGCATATCTGCTGTCTTCAGCTTTATATATTCTTTAGAAAATTCAGATTGTGTTAGGAGATTTTCTCTTCCTGTTCAGCACTGCAGTGAAGCCTGGGCATCCAGTCAAGACAGCTGATTGGAGGAAAGGTACACACCCCCTCTCCTCATAGATAGAGACTTTTAGAACTGTTCGTTGAATAGTTAAGAATGCTGCTAATCTATTTATATCATCCTCCCCAACACAAAAATCCGGCTGCTTTTATCTCAGTTGACGGAGAACCTGTCAGAAGTTAACAAGCTGATAACAGAAGAACATAGCAGGGGACAGCTACAGGACACAGGGCTTTGAAGAGAGATAAGAAAACACTACATATATATATGTGCCCAGCTCAAATTTCATGAATCGGGTTTACATCCACTTTAATATCAGCATCCGTAATCACTCTTTTAGCAGTTGCAGCATTTAACCTAGTGACTTACCCACCACCACTATAGTAGGCGTCATCATCTTTGTTTGCCCTGGATCTAGAGCCACTTCGTTATTTCCTTCTTTTCGCTTTGATCTGCCATTTCTTTTCAAATGGTTTTAATTAATGCACAGGCAAACAACAAGGGGAATTAGGCATGGCATTACAGTGAATAGTATACAAAATCCAGATAATTGCATGCATTAGTAAAAAAATCCCATACAAACAGGCCTTGATGATATTATAAACATATATGAGAATTGCAATTGCTTAAAAATCTTATGGCAGTTATTGTGTGATACACCTTAGTTCATTTATCAAAGTCCACACCTATAACAGTGGAGTTAGACTAACAGCAGAGGAGCTGATAGACAGCAATCAAAACAAGAAGCAAATGGAGCAAAACAAAATAAAACAAAAAATCTGACACTACCAATCCTAGGATCTGCCCTGCCCAGGAAAATACTATTTGTTCATTGTCTATGTCGGAGAAGATACCTGAGGCCAGCTACTCCACTTATTCTCAAAGGATGGTAGGATTTGGGCATTATATGCAAAACACTTTTCATATTGGTACACAGAGTCAACTCTATTTACGATATTGAATATATTAAGGGCTCTATTTGTTCTTCAACTTGAGGTTATCGTAAGATGAACAGCTATAAGTATGTGGGCCACCACTGTATGGAACTGAAGGGGAACGTTGTCTATGGATAAATTCAGAAGCACTAAGTCAGGGGATGGGGATAGCAATATACCTGTTACTTTAGAAATCAGCAAAAATACAATTTTCCAGAAACTCCTTAGGCATTTACAACTCCATAATTCATGAATTAAATTTCCTACCTCTCCACACTGACTCCAACATAGACGAGTTGATCTGCCATTTCATCAATGATACTACAGGGTAAACAAACACAGGACTCACATGTATCTTAGCACCACTGTAGGCTCAACATAAATATCCTCACTGTTGCCAGGGGTGATAGCAAAAATGTTGGCACCTAGAACTGGGCATACAGATAAAGTCTCAAACCCAATAATATCATCTTCAGTGATATTCCAGTGCACAAGGCAGGTTACCACATCATGCCTTTCCCCATTGGCCAGAAGCCAAGCAAGGTACTAGGTGACTTTTCAGCTGAAGCTTTAGTCTCCCAGTGATACATTCTCTCTTTTTGCTATGTGAGGTTGCACTCTCTCCTTAAGGCTTCCAGGCTTACCAAGGCAACTTGCCACAATCCTCTGTATGCAACATCCTTGGCACACAGCCAGCAGAACTGATACCACTGGCATTGCTATGGGCAACTACAATTCACGTGCTGCTAGTCAGCCTCTCACTCTCTTATGGCATTCAGAATGGACTTTTCAGATGTGGTAGATGTGGCCAATGACATCACACAAACAGTGGGAGTTGGATGCCTACAAAATGCACAATACACACACACATTATATGTGTTTATATGAAGTGCATGTATATATATACTTTATTAGCTTTTAGACGATCCCTGAAAACCATTCTCTTCAGAGAAGCCTACCATACCCACACCTAACAACTGTATTTTCATTTTCTCCATCAGCTCTTCCCCCACAGTTATTACCTTTTGTTTCCACTTGACCCTCCCTTCTAGATTGTAAGCTCTAATGAGCAGGGCCCTCTGATCCCTCCTGTATTGATTTGTATTATAAGTGTACTGTCTGCCCTCATGTTGTAAAGCGCTGCGCAAACTGTTGGCGCTATATAAATCCTGTATAATAATAATACTAATAATAATATATGCAATATTAGTATTTAAGAAGGGAGGCAAGCATTGGGCACACACCTCCCTTGCTTATTCAGTCCTCCTCTCGCTATTCCACACCCACCCCCTTGCCTGTGCTTTCTCCCTGTCCTCTTCATTGTTGTCCTTAATATTGCACTCTTTGTCTGTCCACTCTCCCACTTAGTGTCTCTGCTCCCGTGATTTGTGGTAACTTTAGTTTGACTTTTTACCAAACTCCTTAATCCTGCACTTTTCTCATTCTCTGATCTGCCTCTTTGCACCCCTTCCCCTCTCCATGTCTCTGAACCCTTCTACCCACGATCCCATTGCATTTGATCCACCCCTTGCCACCTATACTGTCTTTTTCTTCTATCACTGCTCCTGTTTTATTTATTTTTTCTTAAATAATGCAAGGACCCAGTCTTCTGATCTTAAATTTCAGTGAAGTTCTTACAGGCACAGTCAAATTACTTTATAATGTGAACCCAAACCCAAGGCTCCTCTATGATAGCTCCTGGCTGCTGTAGTGGAGCTAAACTGTTGACTATTGTATGATCAAAGTGCTGTAGTTTCATTGGTGCTCATATATCACAATCTTCTTCTTATTCCAAGCAAAGAACTTATACCACTCCTTTGACTTGGGAATTGCTGTAATATTTTAGTAGATTATATTTGGCATTACAACATTGTATTTAACACACTATCTTTTTTCATTTTTTTGTTATTAGAATTTATTGGAAAAAAAACAATATGTGGGGTCTTCCCTCTTTAGAATCCCAGTTGGGCCCACAAGGTAAACAGGGAGGGCTTTCTACCTTAGTTTGTTGTTTCTTTTTCTATATAAGTCCATCCAACAGTTAAAAATTTGAGAACAAACCTCCCATTTCTTCACGTGTGAGCGTTAAGCTCCAATCTGACAGAATCTCAATGAGCTACACAGTGATCTGAGAGGTTCTCACGGTCCAGTTCCAATGCTTTTATGGTTAATTAGTCCATTTATTCAGTTGGATCCTTTGTGGTTACACTAAAAAAATGTAACCACAAAGATTGAAGGAATGAATGAAACTATTAGGCAGCATATTGCCTGTAGGTTATTGCTGCCTGTATATTGCTTGTGTAGAATTTTCAGTTTAAAAAAAATATTTTCTAAGTTTTCTAATTAAAAAAATAAATAAAACATTTTTAAAAATGTAAAAAATTATATTATTTATATATTTCTTTAAATAAAAGTTTAACTTTTCTTAACACTTAAGGCCCATTATTCACACTAGCTCAGTTACTTGCATTTTTCCTCTCTGGATGAAAACAGGTGACTGCAATGACATGTAGAAAACAACAGTGTCATGTTCACACTAGAATGGTCAGTTTATATGTGTTTAAGAGATGTGTGTTAAAGTGAAACATGTTTGTATTTTATCACATAGGAATACACATAAATGGGTGTAAATGCACATAAACTCACTGAACTGCAATCTCTCATCAACAACAATAAGGTTGAAGGAAATATTACTTTAACCTTGTGGCCTCTGGAAGATTTACCCTCTACATGACCAGGCCATTTTTTTTTTTTTTGCAATACGGCACTTTAACTGACAATTGTGTGGTCATGTGATGCTGTACCCAGGTAAAATTGTCCTTTTTTTCTGCAAATAGAGTTTTCTTTTGGCGATATTTGATCCCCTCTGGGTTTTTTATTTTTTTGCACTATAAACAAAAAAGACAGAACATTTTGAAAAACAAACAATATTTTTTAAGTTCTGCTATAAAACATATCCAATAAAAAAATGTAAAGAATCAAATTTGTTCATAAATTTAAGCAAATATGTATTCTACTACATATTTTTAGCAAAAAAAAAAAAATCCCAATAGGTGTATGTTGATTGAATTACCGTATTTATCGGCGTATAACACGCACCCCAAGTTTAGGAGGGCATTTTAAGGAAAAAAAGTTTTAGGAGGGAAGTTTAGGGAAAAAAAAACAACTTACATTTAAGCATCATTTGCAGCTTGCCCAGCATCATTGCAGCTTGCCCAGCGTCACTGTAGCTTGCCCAGCGTCATTGCAGCCTTGCCCAGCATCATTTGCAGCCTTGCCCAGCGTCATTGTAGCTTGCCCAGCGTCACTGTAGCTTGCCCAGCGTCATTTGCAGCCTTGCCCAGCGTCATTGCAGCCTTGCCCAGCGTCATTGCAGCCTTGCCCAGCGTCATTGCAGCCTTGCCCAGTGCCATTGTAGCTTGCCAGCGTAATTTTCAGTCTTTTCCGTTTAAATTTCCCGCCGCCGAGACGCTGTCGCGTGCGCCGCCGAAAAAACCCGAAGCACGGCCGAAAAAGACCGAAGCGCCCCGGAAAAAGCCGAGCCGACTCGGACGGCTAAGCTCGCGGTCCCGCCTCCCTGCTCTTTCCGGAGCGAGCGCAGGGAGGCGGGACTACGAGCAGAGCAGAGTCTGCTCGGCTTTTTCCGGGGGCGCTTCGTTCTTTTTCGGCCGCGCTTCGGGTTTTTCGGCAGCGCTCGCTATTTTTCAGCGGCGCTTGCATTTTTTTGGGGGTATCGGCGTATAACACGCACCCACGACTTTCCCCCGATTTTAAGGGGGAAAAAGTGCGTGTTATACGTCGAAAAATACGGTACGTGAATGTTATAACATCTACAAACTATGGTATATTTTTATTTATTTTTATTTATTTATTTACTAATAATGGCAGCAGTCAGAGACTTATACTTTTGACACTTTTTGGGGACCAGTGACACTAATACAGTAATCAGTGCTAAAAAAATATGCGCTGTCACTGTACTAATAAAACTGTCTGGGAAGGGGTTAACATCAGGGGCGATCAAAGGGTTAACTCTGTGACTAACCAGTGTTTTCCAAACTGTGGGAGATGCTTTTACTAGGGGAAGACTTGGATCCTAGTCCCTGCTTTGCAGAGACACAAGATCCATGCCTTCCCTCCTGTCAGAATAGTGATCTGCCTTGTTTACATAGGTGGACTATCATTCGGCCTCTCTGCCTCTCTGCTTGATCATCTGTGGGTGACATCGGACATCGAGTCCGCGGTACCTACCGCTGGGATCCCGCTGTGTGTTATCACACACAGTGGGAGCGAGCTGCCAGTGGCGCACAAGCGTGTCCCCTACCCAGTAGAGCTAGATCATGTGTATATACGTGATCCGGTACACAGCTGTCGCCCTGTAGCAGTAAAACTGCTATGGGGCGGACCTGAAGTGGTTAAAGAAAAAATGCAGAAAAACACACAAAATGCACGTGACTGCAGGCTAACATAAATGCTTTTTATAGCTTTTATTGTGCCCTTATAGCATGAACAGGGCTTAAGGCCTCCAGTAATAAAGGAATGGTACAGTCTTTCCATAGCCGTTCCACTGTGTAAAGTGAAACTTTACTTAAAAGTGAAGGTTGTGCTTATCCTACTTCTCCCCCACCATTATTGGTAGCTTTTTCTTAGAGAGGAGCAGGTACTTTATTCTGACAGGTACCCGCTCCCACTTATGCAATACTAGCCTAGGTGAGAATTATGGAAGTTCGCCCCCTCCCCTCCCGTAACCTTCTGGGACATGTCACATCTCTTCAAGAGGCTGGTGTGAGAGCACAGCACAATCTTTCACATGCACAGTGCAAAGGCAGGAAGTCACAGTTCCCACAGTCAAGATGGCAGTGTAGGGAAACCAATAACTGGCAAAGAATTTATAAAGTAAAGTGACATGCTTCACAAATGTGCATTAAGTAACATTTATTATTATTATTATTATTATTATACAGGATTTATGTAGCGTCATGTTACTGTAACTCTGCTTTATCCTGCTACAGTATCTCACAAAAGTGAGTTCACCCCTCACATTTTTGTAAATATTTTATTACATATTTTCATGTCACAACACTGAAGAAATTACACTTTGGTACAATGTAAAGTAGTGAGTGTACAGCTTGTATAACAGTATAAATTTGCTATCCCCTCAAAATAACTCAACACACAGCCATTAGTGTCTAAACCGCTGGCAACAAAAGTGAGTACCCCCCTAAGTGAAAATTTGGTGTTATCGCTCTCACTCACTCATACTGGTCACTGGAAGTTCAACATGGCACCTCATGGCAAAGAACTCTTTGAAGATCTGAAAAAAAGAATTGTTGGTCTACATAAAGATGGCCTAGGCTATAAGAAGATTGCAAAGACCCTGAAACTGAGCTGCAACACAGTGGCCAAGACAATACAGCTGTTTAACAGGACAGGTTTATATTGACACTTTGGGCCCAATTTGGACATTTTCGCTTAGGGGTATACTCACTTTTGTTGCCAGCGGTTTAGACATTAATGACTGTGTGTTGAGTTATTTTGAGGGGACAGCAAATTTACACTGTTATACAAGCTGTACACACACTACTTTACATTGTAGCAAAGTGTAATTTATTCAGTGTTGTCACATGAAAAGATATAATAAAATATTTTAAAAAATGTGAGAGGTGTACTTACTTTTGTGAGATACTGTATTGGCTAGTTTCTTGTTAGATCATGAAATAATTGGCTCCTTATAATGCTTCTTTTTCTCATTCTCAATCTCTGCTATACAGGGACTGCACAAGGCAGATACCAGGTTAACTGCTTCCCGACCGCCTCACGCAGATATACTGTGGCAAAATGGCACGGGCAGGCAAAATCACGTACCTGTACGTGGCCCTTTTATTGCCTGCCCGTGGGTCGCGCGACCGGTCAGGAGCTCCGTGACCCGATCGCCGCTGGTGTCCCGCGATCGGGTCACGGAGCTGAAGAACGGGGAGAGGTATGTGTAAACAAACCTCTCCCCGCGCTTCCTACTCTGCCTGTCATTGATTGGCTGTTCCCGGTCATCGGAAAAGCCGATCAATGATGTCAGACGTCAGCCCCGCCCCCTAATGTAAAAAAACACAACACGTCACAGCCCATAACCCCTCCCCTCCCCTAGTGGCTAACTCTTTCACTACAACTGTCATTTATACAGGAATAAATGCATTTAAAAAGGAATTGATTGCTGTATAAATGACAATGGTCCCAAAAATGTGTCAAAAATGGCTGATGTGTCCGCCATAATGTCGCAGTCACAATAAAAATCGCTGATCGCCGCCATTACTAGTAAAAAAAAAAATATTAATAAAAATGCTATAAAACTATCCCCTATTTTGTAAACGCTATAACTTTTGCGCAAACCAATCAATAATCGCTAATTGTGATTTTTTTACCAAAAATATGTAGAAGAATACGTATCGGCCTAAACTGAGAAAAAAAAAAATGTTTTTTTTATATATTTTTTGGGGATATTTATTATAGCAAAAAGCAAAAAATATTGCATTGTTTTCAAAATTGTCGCTCTATTTTTGTTTATAGCGCAAAAAATAAAAACCGCAGGGGTGATCAAATACCACCAAAAGAAAGCTCTATTTGTGGGAAAAAAAGGACGCCAATTTTGTTTTGGAGCCACATCGCACGACCGCGCAATTGTCAGTTAAAGCGACGCAGTGCCGAATCGCAAAAAGGGGCCTGGTCCTTTGGCTGCCAATTGGTCCGGGGCTGAAGTGGTTAAAGTCAGGTAGTTACACTGAATTTAAAAATACATTTAACAATAAATGAAAGTACAATTAAAGGCAAAATGTATTTTTTTGTTTTAGATAGAGTGGAGAGGGAGTAGAAAACGTGTCAGTTTTTATTGCTGTCTGTGTCCCTGTTAAGTTGATTTATCCTCTCTATTTGTCCAGTGTACCATTATCACCGAACATGAAAGTAAAAGAAAATCCCAGATTTTGGGTTGTCCTCAGAAAAGAGGGGAAATCTTTCAATGGAAACACTAACTATAGTGACCTGAGGGTCTCCAATGAATCCCCTTAATTTGCAGGGATTTCCTCTAACTTCCTGTTTGGCTATGGAACAGGAAGTTTGGGGAAATCTCCACAGTAGGACACAGATGGCGAAAAAAAATCTGACAGGGGTTATAACCCTCCCACGCTCTATCAAAATGGAAAAGAACGCCTATAGTTTTAGTTTAATATTTACAGAGCTGCATTATTTTGTGTCTTTTTTTATCTACTTGTTGTTCAGCATTAAGCACTATGCAGTGGCATTTCGGGATCCACATAGTGGCCTGCATTTTATTAATGGGATGTAAAATGCAGTCCATTGGGGGGATCAATTTTCTGGTGTCTAATTAACTTATTCATTTTTTTTCAGCTATTTTTTTTACCATTCATGTACAAAACTTTTCGGAACACTTCACACTTGTGTGAGTTTTATTGTATTGAGTAGTGTTGCACTAAGTCAGTCCATTTATTCAAAACGTGTCTATGTGAGAGTATACATAGGAAAAAAAATGTGAATTTGCATGTGTACGTTTACACACACCTAAACAGTTTTATTAACAAATTAAAAATAAATGGAAATGTCCCCACATATCAATGAATCAAAGTAAATAAAGGAGGTTTTAGGGAACTTGGGAGTTAGGTGTCAGAAGTGGAATGTGTAACTGCCAAGGGAAATCATTTCAGATAAAGTATTCTAAGTATACAATTAAGTGTTGCTTTTGGCACATGAATTTTCTGGCCTTTATAAATAGTCTGAGAGATAAAATCATCTCATCCCTGACATTAAGAAGATGATCCAGAGAAGTAATCCTGTAAGAAGTTCCATAAACAGGACCCTTGCTGAGAGGAGCCACAACCTCTTCAAAGAAGTTATAAGAGTTGTCACCTTCTACAAGAAGTCTCAGCATATGTGGAATGCTGAGCCAAAGTAAATACACCCAGCTGCATTTCTCTATTGTAAATATACTCAATTCCTGTGTTTTTCTATTACCTTCTGCAATATGAAGGAAAACAGCCAAAGCCTAAACACCTTACATTTTTGAAATACTGTTTTGTTTCCAATAATGACCTTCGATGATGAAGACCATTAGGCAATATTTTTGGCATGATCCACTAGGTATTAACTAGTCCTGAGGGGCTTAGATTCTCAGTTAGCATAAGACTTACTCAAGGGGTTCAGGTGACTAAACATTTTGATAGTAACAAGCACATTTTAGAGTTTTTATTTTGCCCAAATTTCTGTGAAAATTTTTACTTTTTACCAAAATTCCTAACTTTGGTGACTCAAGGAGAAATTAATGTGATTTTTCGTAGGCTTTGTAAATATTTCTAAAAATGTTATTGTTATTTTTTACAACATTTAAAGACAGAAATAAATATAGGAGCAGCCATCAATGATATTGCTTTGTTTATCAACAAAACCATGAGATCACAATGTTTTGGCTGAGATAAAAGTACAAGAAAAATGGGGTAAAAATAAAATATTTAATATGAAAAATTATTTATAACGGATTTCAAGGCTGACAAATTAAAGATCTTTACTCAGTTAAGATGTCCTCAATTTGCCTTCTCTTCTTGCTTGAAGACAGATCCTAGTCATAGAAAAAAATAATATTACAGCGCTGTCAAATTCAAACAATAAGTAAATATCAAAAACAGTATAAGCAGCAACTTTCCTGTGAGATAAACACAGCACATATCAAAAAGTTCAAAATAAAGTTGTGCTACACAAATATAACGAACAATTGCAAACATACAAAGGAAAGTCCATTGAAATCCAATGAATCCCTCAGTGCTTTAACCTTTCACCAGTATAAGTGAATTTCAGAAAAAAGCCTCCACCGCTTGAGAATAGCCACTTACCAGTCTCCTGTTACGGGAGGTCCTTCCCGCCTATGGCTATATACCCAGCTAGAGCCTTTGAACCTCCAAGGGAATCCCGCTGTAAAGCCTTTGCCGCCAAAGACGGGCCCGATCACAGTTGAACACCAGGAAAAAATACGGCTCCCATAGTGTAAAATCCTTTAAAGTTTAATAGTAAAAAATTGGTTGCACTTACATAAAGAAAGTATAAAATTAGCATAAACCAAAAATCCGGCCAGCTCGATATAGAAACCTGTCCTTCTGGGACTTGCGCAAATGCAGTGACGTCAGCACTTCACTCCTCCCTATGGGTTTCGTCACAGATAACCTTGTCCTGAGGCAACTTTTGGCTTTACCAATTTCCTATGACTTTTTTGCTCACTAATAATTTACACTATTCTTACCATAAATTTAAATGTAAATGTCATTGGTGGAAAGCTAGAGAAGGAAAATAATGTTCTATTTTTCACAACTCCTGACAATCTGTCTACAGTTCATAATTTTTTACACTGCCATTTGATATCACAACTTTTCAAGTCAAACATTTATAAACTGTAAAACAGTTAGCAGTGAATAAACAAAATAGTTTTGCTGATCTTTCTAAATAGGCTTCATTTTGGTATACATAATGCTTTCTGTTAGGCACAAGTAAACTTCTATTTGGAGCCAATCCTATTGGATGTGTTTTTATTATGATGGTTTACCCCACAATAATAGTGGAAAATTGCAGTGTGAGACATTAAAGCCAAATGCCAGGTATGATCTTTATTGCTTAGGTACATCGGCCCAGCTTGGACTGATGTACGGTAAGTATACATTTCTCATACCTGAGAGTCTGCTGTGAAAGGTGACCATCACTGTAGTAGTCATTACAACTACAGTGATCTCAGAAAGCTTCCAATCTGCACAGGTGGTCACTTGCTCAGCACTGATGCCATTCATAAAATGTCTTGTATATTTTTTAATGAATAGAAGACATTCCCTGATTGGACAAGGTGGAGAGGAGGGACAGTGACAATACTATGCAATAAAGATCATTCCTTGACTTCAACTTCAAACGCACCCAATCATGTGAAGTTGGGATTCTGAATTTTAAATTTCCCTGTGGATTATTGGATGTTTGAAGTCAACAGAGGTTGACATTACTTTACCTGACTACCCATTTATGTATATCATCCTCTGTAATAGGCAGGAGTTATGTATGAAATCCTTTTTTAAAGATATATACAAAAGTGAGTACATCCCTCCCATTTATGTAAATATTTTATTATAGCTTTTCATGTGACAACACTAAAGAAATTAAACTTTGCTATAATGTAAAGTTGGCCGAGCTAGGAGATGGACGCTTGAAAGATACGCTCCCGCCGCTGCCTCTCTACTACACGATTTAACCGGAGATTGCTACCACATATCCGAACACAAACGATGGGGACGGCATCCCGCCACACTTCGGCTTCTAGATCTCGCTCCCCCCGCGAAAATCCAGGGGATGGGAACCAAAATATCCCCGATATGTTCAGATCCCAGAGCAGCAATATGGCGTCGTCCCGCCACGCTACCTCACGATCTGCTACTCAAGCAGCTTCTAACCCAGCACTCATTCTCCAACCCATCCCGTCGTCTGGATCGAGGAATCGGGACTTTCCTCCACAACCGCAACTCAACATGCAGGACTTGAGAACCATCGCGGATGACATTAAGAACACCCTCTCAGCCGCCATAGCAGACCTCAGGGTGGACATACGCGCGCTGTCTGACAGGGTCATGGAAGTAGAAAAAACGACCTCACAACATGACACGGTCCTTCACAAAGTCACCAGAAAAATCGATGCTCATACCCTACAGCTGAGAGAGGCTCAACGCCACTTAGAAGACCTCGAGAACCGCGGACGCCGCCATAACTTACGGGTCCGCGGTATGCCTGAAACTGCTGAACCGGAGAACATGCCATCTGAGGTAATGGCGCTCTTCAACACCATACTCCAACGGCCGCCCGAGACTCAGATTGTTTTTGAAAGAATCCACAGAGCGCTTCGCCCCAGGGGGAGAGATTCTGATCCCCCAAGGGATATTGTATGTTGTCTCGTGGACTATGGCGTAAAGGAGGAGATTTTGAAACAGGCCCGGGCTATCCCCCGCTTACTGCACCGGGGCACACCGATTCAAATTTTCCAGGACTTATCGCCTATTACCTTACAACACCGCAGGGATCTAAAACCACTTCTAGAAATACTGCGCTCGAATGGAATACAGTACAGGTGGCAGTTCCCTTTCTGTCTCTCGGCCACACACCAAGGCCGGTCGGCTTTGCTGAAAACACCTGAAGATCTACGCCATTTTTGCCGTGTACTTGACATTCCGCTGGTGGACGTCCCTAATTGGTATGCTGCATTCCGCACATACCCCACAAAAAGATCTACACCACCGGACGATGCGATGGACACGCAGGATTCCCAGCGCTCCAGGAGACGATCCCCGTCGGGCTCAAGAACTCGCACCCCAAGACCGGCTGAAAGAGGCTCTACCCCGGCAGACTCTCCGGGATCCAGGAGGGCTCGCAGAGACTACTGAAGAGGCTCACCTGATACACCGATCGCGCGGCTCTGAGTGCGGTTCTCTAGATGCTGCTGATCTAACAGTTAGACTGCAAATTCACCGACGACCCATGCTACGGTCCTGACCAGATGTTCTCCGCCGTTTTATTGCCCTGCCCTTCACTAACTGTTTGGCTATTATAATCGCCATCACTGAACGTGCCTTATAACAATGTAAATGTGCAATCCTCTCAAAATAACTCAGCACACAGCCATTATTGTCTAAACCACTGGCAACAAAAGCGAGTACAAAAAGTATGTCCAAATTGGGCCCAATTAGCCATTTTCCCTCCCTGGTGTCATGCGACTCGTTAGTGTTACAAGGTCTGAGGTGTGAATGGGGAGCAATGTGTTAAATTTGGTGTTATCACTCTCATTCTCTCATACTGGTCACTGGAAGTTCAACATGGCACTTCATGGCAAAGAACACTCTGAGGATCTGCAAAAAAAAGAATTGTTGCTCTACATAAAGATGGCCTAGGCCAGTCATGGCGAACCTTGGCACCCCAGATGTTTTGGAACTACATTTCCCATGATGCTCTTCTACACTGCAGAGTACACGAGTATCATGGGAAATGTAGTTCCAAAACATCTGGGGTGCCAAGGTTCACCATCACTGGCCTAGGCTATAAGAAGATTGGCAAGACACTGAAGCCGAGCTACAGCACGGTGGCCATACCAAGACCATACAGCGGTTTAACAGGACAGGTTCCACTCAGGACAGGCCTCATCATGGTTGACCAAAGAAGTTGAGTGCACGTGCTCAGCGTCATATCCAGAGGTTGAAATAGACATATGAGTGCTGCCAGCATTGCTGCAGAGATTGAAGGGGTAGGGGGTCAGCTTGTCTGTGCTCAGATCATATGACACACACTGCATCAAATTGGTCTGCATGGCTGTCGTCCAAGAAGGAAGCCTTTTCTAAAGATGATGCACAAGAAAGCCGGCAAACAGTTTGCTAAAGACAAGCAGACAAAGGACATGGAGTACTAGAACCATGTCCTGTGGTCTGATGAGACCAAGATAAACTTATTTGGTTCAGATGGTGTCAAGCATGTGTGGTGGCAACCAGGTGAAGAGTACAAAGACAAGTGTGTCTTGCCTTCAGGCAAGGATGGTGGTGGGAGTGTCATGGTCTGGGGCTGCATGAGTGCTGCAAGCACTGGGGAGCTACAGTTCATTAAGGGAACCATGAATGCCAACATGTACTGTGACATACTGAAGCAGAGCAGGATCCCCTCCCTGCGGAGACCGGGCCACAGGGCAGTATTCCAACATGATAACGACCCCAAACACACCTCCAAGATGACCACTGCTTTGCTAAAGAAGATGAGGGTAAAGGCGATAGACTGGCCAAGCATGTCTCCAGACCTAAACCCTATTGAGCATCTGTGGGGCATCCTCAAATGGAAGGTGGGGGAGCGCAAGGTCTCTAACATCCACCATCTCCGTGATGTCGTCATGGAGGAGTGGAAGAGGACTCCAGTGACAACCTGTGAAGCTCTGGTAAACTCCATGCCCAAGAGGGTTAAGGCAGTGCTGGAAAATAATTGTGGCCACACAAAATATTGGCACTATGAGCCCAATTTGGACATTTTCACTTAGGGGTGTACTCACTTTTGTTGCCAGCAGTTTAGACATTAATGGCTGTGTTTTGAGTTATTTTGAGGGGACAGCAAATTGACACTGTTATACAAGCTGTTAACTTACTACTTTACATTGTAGCAAAGTGTAATTTCTTCAGTGTTGTCACATGAAAAGATATAATAAAATATTTACATAAATGTGAGGGGCGCACATGCTTTTGTGAGTTACTGTAGGTGGGTAGATGGAAAAATCCTTTTAAGTATTAAAATGTACTTGATTTTTTTTTAATGAATTGCCTAGCAAAAGTAATGCAACTCTTGCTTACCTCTTTCCAGTGTTGTCCAGGGTGTTGTCAAGGGGGTACAGCAGGCCCTCCTGTACTGGGTCCAGGCCTCATCTATTCAACAGGGGTCCGGAGCACCTGCTGAACAGGAGGACCACCTGTACTTCTTTATCACTGGAACAGATCCACCTGTGGCTCCCCCTGCAGCACAGCCAGCTTTTGCTCCTCCCATCGGCTGTGTTACAGAAGGAGCCACATGAGAATCAGCTCCAGTATCTGTGCCCCCCCAGTCCCGGCCTCTCTGGTCACACCTGCCCCTGCTATCTGGGCTGTCCTGTGTGCCCCCTTCCCTACAGAGCTTCCGGCTTCCACTCATCTCCTTTTCATCAGCTGAAGCTGCAACTGGGAACACAGGGGGATTGTTTCAGGATGGAGCACGTAAGGGGAGGGGGGTCTGCTAAATATGCCATATTTCCTGAGCCCTTCCTTTCCTGAATGAATTCCATGAGCAATTGGGGTACCGATTGGTAATGTGTTTCTGTTTTTATTTCTTAACTGAAACATAGTAAATTGTGTTTACTATGTTTCAGTTTGTAAATGCACAGGATGCCTCAGAGCAGGTTCCTATTTATTTATCTCCAGTGCAGCTGAGGTTGCAAGGGAAGATAATCTATGTCCTTAGTCACTTTCTCTGGCTCAAAAGTGAGACCTATGATATTTCACTAAAGCCCCCCCCCCCCCCCACCAACAGAATAGTTCAAAAAAAATAATAAGAAATTCTGTAATGTAATAAAAAAAATTGAAAAAATTGTTTAAAAATCGAAAGGGCTCATTAAAATATGCTCTGCTGTCCAAAGAGTGGTCGGCATTCATATTTCTCTTCAGAGAGCATTTGACAGGTGGTGACCACCTGTTTTACCCCACACTAGCACACCACAACCATGTGCATTGAAGAACAGTGCCAATCACTTGAATGGATCACGTTAGACAGGGGGTATAATTTCCACACTGGCTGAGAAGCAAAGCATGGTGGCTACTGCATGTGTACAACCCCAGCTTCTGCCTCTGCAGCTAAAGTGGGTAGCAGTTGGAGGGTATTAAAAGTGCATCTCAACCATGGGTTTTTACCGCCCCCGGACCTCACATGTGTATGCTCTGTGTATGCACTGTACACAGGTACTCTGGCCTGGGAGTAGTTTTTTTATGCAGTTGAAGTCTCCTCTTACTCTATGGGTACACAGTGGCTGTACGAACACAGCTACAGGTCCTAATTTGTCATGTGTGCCAGTGTGGGTGAGCAGCCCTGCACACAGCTCCAGGAGACTCAAGCCACATAAAAAAACACAGATTTACACTGTACAGGCCATAGTGTGAATGAGCCCCAAGACCTCATTCACACACAGAGCTTTACTTTAAGTTATTAACTCATTACAGTTGTAAGTTTTAAATTAGGCAGGAGTTTTGTGGTGTTTGTGCCCCCATGATAATAATTTTAGTGTATTTTTTATGAAAAATATAATTTGATATTTTCGGGGGAGCTCTGACAGGTTAAGTGTACAGAGCCCCATGATTTCTAACAGCAGCCCTGGTATTGTCTACCACATACTCATCACTCTGTGATCTAGTGTTTAGCCTTCTATCATGGGTGTAAGTGTGGGGCGGGGGGGGGGGGTCTTCTTGGAAGAGAGGGAAGACTGACGAGTAGAGCTCAGTTGAGTTTTAATGATTAAAGTCATGCACTTTTTTTTATGAATAAACTTTAAAAATAAACTTCTTACTAGAAATATATGTGGACTAAAACTGTAATCTTCTGGAAGTGCTAGTTGCCATGTTGACTCTCTTACTTCATTACCTTCATTGATCCAGAGCAAGAATGCAGACAATGTTATTTACTAAAACTGGAAAGTGCAAAATCTGGTACAATGCTGCATAGAAACCAATTGGCTTCCAGGTTTTATTGCCAAAGCTTAACTGAACAAGTTAAAGTTAGAAGCTGATTGGCTACCATGCACAACTGCACCAGATTCTAAATGCTCCAGTTTTAGTAAATCTTCCCCAATGAGTGATGGTAAAATGATAAGTCCTTATCTACAGGTTTCTTTTATGGTCCATTCACACCACCATATTAAGGTAACGCTCTACATCCCATGTTATGTGCATTGATTCGCTTTAGTGGCACTCATTCTGAATGGCACCCCAAAGTACTTGCATTGCAGCACATCACAATACACAATAACACAGTACTGTGTGTTATGCTGCAATACAAAAAAAAATATATATATTTTCAGTCCATTGCGGTTTGTTAGGCAGCCAATTTATATAAATACATGACATGATGGGGTTTATTTACTAAAGGTAAATAGACTGTTCACTTTGCAAGAGAATTTTCCCCAGAGCTTAGTGAATGTGGTCAAATTTCACGTTGCACAGAATACCCAATCACATGCAAGGAAAGGACAAAAAAAACGACATTTGATTGCACATGATTGGTTGATTGAAAGTGTCACCTCTTTTACTAAAGTCTGGGGAACAATCTAGTTTTACTTTTAGTAAATGAAGCCATGGTGTATGTTAAATACACCACAACTGACCTGACTTAAACTAACCGTGTACTGTAAAAACTTTTTTTTATAACCATCTTTCCTCATGAAATAAAGCACTAAGTCCAGTATAAAAAGCTGAAACTGTATAATTGTAAACTCCTATTAGTACCTGTAAATAAAGAGACTTGCAATGGAGACACTTATTTCATTAACAGCTGTCTTAGAGAGCTTTTTCTTCATTTTAGAGGGTTTTTTATTATTACAGATATTTATTTTTTCCTTCCTGTATGGTCCCTATGTGACACCGTTCCATTGTGTCACTCACCTATTGATCTCCCCCTGAGGTCTGGCTTACATTCTATTTTCCTGAGTCTTGGATATTTGGCTACTATACCTCGATCTTGATTGACCAATTGGCATAACATCTGCCTACAGAGAGATGTCTTCATCGATATCGTCATTCTTTCAGTCGGGAACATGGATAATTGTTTGACTTTCGGTCAAAACTACGCCTGATTGGCTCACTGTCGTACGACAGGTGTGCCCACCGAGTCCGGTAAGGAGTATCCATCCACTTTTTATATCTTTGATGAAAGTTTACCCATTTCCAACCTCCAGTTGTGTCACACAGCCACATTGGATTTACTTAATTTATCATCTGCCACAGAGGATACCACTTTAGTCAAATTCAGTGGACTTATATTCATAAACTTATTGTGTTATTACTTCAACAGTGTTGGGACTTTATTATACTTTAGTCAGTACACTTCACTATACACCACATTTTATTTTGAGTTGTTTCATTACAACGTTTATTTTTTGTCACATATTATTCACGAGCACTACACCTTTTTATTTCTATTCATCTTGGACTTTGATTGTCTTGGTGTTAGCATCTGTATTAATTTCACTCATTTTTGTTTGATTAAGGGTATAACGCAGCAATTCTTATATATTTTTCATTATTACAGATATGTAGAGCTACCCCCATAGGATTTGCTGATTTTAACTGGTTCTTCCACAAACAGTGCAGAGGCTACCAATCATACAGGCACCAGTCCATTCATTCTGGTGCCAATAAACAGTCTAGGAAATGTCTTTTTAAAGTGTAAGTTCACCTTTACAGAAAATCTGTAAGGTGAAATTACACTGGACCCCCTACCCCCCCACCCCACTGTCCTGCTGTACCTGAGGCCATCGATCATCCGCTAGGAGACATCGGGTTGCCGCTTCACCAGTCCGGGGATTTGAAATCTCTGTGGCTTTCTCTTTTCTTCTGCTCCGCTGACAGGACGGGCTAGGCAGGTTCTGACTGGTTACATAGTTACATAGTTAGTCAGGTTGAAATAAGACACAAGTCCATCCAGTTCAACCCCAACAAAAAAAAATGACATACAATCCCATATACGCAAATTCTATACCCACAGTTGATCCAGAGGAAGGTGAAAAACCCCAGCAGAGCATGCTCCAATTTGCTAAAGTAGGGAAAAAATTCCTTCCTTCCAGATCCCCCGAGAGGCAATCGGATTTTCCCAGATTAACTTTACCAATAAATGTTGGTACCCAGTTATATTATGTACATTTAGGAAATAATACAGGCTTTTCTTAAAGCAATCTACTGAGCTGACTAGAACCACCTCTGGAGGGAGTCTATTCCACATTTTCACAGCTCTTTCTGTGAAGAAACCTTTTCCTCTAGATGTAAAGAGTGCTCCCTTGTCCTCTTTGTTGACTGTAAAGTGAATAACTCAACACCAAGTTCACTATATGGACCCCTTATATATTTGTACATGTTGATCATATCCCCCCTCAATCTCCTCTTATCAAGGGTGAATAAATTCAGTTCCTCTAATCTTTCCTCATAGCTGAGCTCCTCCATGCCTCTTATCCGTTTGGTTGTTCATGTGACGGCACTGACCAATTAGAATGCCTCCTATACATACCTTTACGAGGTATGTTTAGGAGATTAAGCCATGGGGATTTCAGCCACTAGCAGCAGCCCAATGTCTTCTAGCGGGTGATCGCCGGCCTCAGGTACAGCAGGGGGGGATGGAGAGGGAGTCCAGTGTAAGTTCACCTTACAGATTTTCTGTAAATGTGAATTTACCCTTTAAGGTTTATTGCTCATAGAACTTGTAACAGAATAGGGTTGGGGTGCTATGGGATACTCCAAAAATTCTGAAGGCCACAATTCACATGTTGCAACTTCAGGGCTGCTTCAGGGCTGCTCCAGGCATCAGAGCATTTAAGTTCCCCCATCCACCTACTGGACACACCTTACCAGGGATTGGCTGCAGCACAAAAAATATTCAAGCTGTCCACCCGATTCTTCAAGCCCTCCATGTTCTGGAAGCTTCCAGAATATAGGGGGAAGCAATCAAACCTGTAGCCTGTGAGGTCTAGAACAGCCCAAATAAATCAACAGCTGCTCCGTTAATAACAAAAGAGCCAAAAATGTAATTTACCTAGCATCGTATACTAGATAGGTGCTACAGATATTTATACAGTGGTGATGATTTACACAGCGATTTACATATATATTTTACATTCACACCAGTCCCTTTCCTTTAACAAGCTTACAATGTAAGGGCCCGAACTCATAAATACACATACTAGGGCCAATTTTAGACAGGAGCCAATTAACCTACCATCCTGTCTTTGAAATGAGAGAAAACCACAGTACTCAGAGGAAATCCACACAGGCACAGTGAGAACATGTAAACTCCAGGTAGATAGTGCCATGGTTGAGGTTTGAACGGATGACCCTAGTGCTACTAGGTGGAAGGGCTAACCACAGCCACTGTGCTGCCTTTTTCCACCCTTCTGTTGTGTCTAGAGGAAAGAAACGGAAGTTTTTCCCATTCCCCACTCTAACCTTTCTCTATTCCATTTCTCAATGATAAAAAAGTTCTGCATTTAGGCAAATTTCAAGTGCCCCTTTACATTGGTGCGTTGCATAAATGCACTTATGTTAAGCTGTGTTGTGTTGTGCATTAACATTCGTTGTGATGACATACTTTACATTAAGGCAACCTATTTATTTGAATAGGTTGGCACTGCACAGAGAAATGTACCTTCTTCATTTTTTGCGATCCAACACACCTCAATGCATGATAATGCATTACTGCGGGTTGCAAATCAGGCACATTGGGGTGCCTTTAAGAATGTATGACACCACATCTCACAATGCATATTATGTACATTGCTGCCCCCTAATAATTTGACTTAAAGTAAGCTGGAATTGAATTGGTTGCAATATAGTGAATGTTGGAAGCAATTCAATAAACGCTTGGAAATCCTTAAATTGCAATTGCCGATCTCCTTCTGAGAATTCTAGTTACTTGCTGCCACTGGCTTCAGTACTTTGAATCACTGACCCAGAACAAGCTTGTAGAAAGTGGAATCAGTGTGAAGGTAGAACTATGTATACTTGCTCTGGGTTACTTAGAAAGAATTAAAGCAAATGGATCATCGGAAAACCAGGTACAGTAATACCTCGGATTGCGAGTAACGAGGTTAACAAGTGTTTCCCAATACGAGCTATTATTTTTTTTAAATCCTGACTCGGTTTGCAAGTGTTGTCTCGCAAAACAGGATTCAAGCCTCTGCAGTCTGCAGTACCGCATTGGCCAAAGGTGCAGGGGCGCCCGTGACACTCGGAGCTGCTCGGATGCATTTGGAGCCACTCGGAAACACTTGGAATTACTCCGTTCCCGAGTGTTTCGAGCCTCTCCGAGTGTTTCCAAGTGTATCCAAGCTGTTTCTGAGTGTTTCTGAGTGTCTCCGATGCCCCCCACCTCTGGCCACATGCGGTACTGCATACAATAGAAGTCACTGTGGAACGAATTATCTGAGTTTCCATTGACATCTATAGGGAAACTCGCTTTGATATACGAGTGCTTAGGATTACAAGCATTCTACTGGAACTAATTATGCTTGTGATCCAAGGTACCACTGTATTTATCGGTTTTAAAAGGTGTTAGCAATGACAGACAACATATTCTTCGTACAGGTTTTCTTTCCACGTTATGGCTTGAAATATTCATGTTTGCCAATTGGCACTACACATTGTACTACTACATTAAATTATTTTTTTTCCCCCAAAAAAAACATTTTTTTTTTTTTTAAATGTATACATACATTATTTACTTACCTGATTCTCAGCTCCTCCCCGCAGCTACGTTGGAGCCCATAGCATCAGCAACCCCAACACTCCACCAGTCTACAATCCTAAAGTCATCACCAGAGTAGGGTCAATAGCCCTGCACTGGATGTGAGGACGCTGAGGGACAGTCCACCCCCATTTTATAGGGGAACGCCGCCTGCTAAGGGAGCAGAGCATTAGGTAAGTAAAATTGTTTCTCTTTTCCCATAGACAAAATAAACTCACACACTTATGAGGGAGAGCCGCACCAGCTGCTGGGAGGACTGAAACTGAAGCTGTGTGATTGGGCCACCCTGTAGGGAATCTTTGTATATGTTAAAGTACTTTTCATCACTACATACAGTATGTGAGTAGCATTTACATTTGTTTTAATAAATTAGATACAAAAGGAGAGCACTAGATGATGTTTTTATTGAGGAAGTTTGATATTAAGTACAATTGAAGAAGGTAAGATTATATTATTTATTGAGAAGATTTAAGGTACTAAAGTCCCCCAGAATCTATGGTGCATATTGTTTTGTTGTACAGATGACTCAATAGGCTAATATAAACAGTCCATTACACCCCATTTACTCAATGCTGGTAAAGCATCAATCCTAGCTTACTGGCGCCCAGTCATTTCCAACTATCCCACAGTGGTTTCACCAGGTTAACCAATGTTATATTATCTTTTGCGCTGATATATTTTACTTTTTATAGGTTGACCAATTTAGCACCCTGTTGTCTCCTTCTTCTTCAAGGGAGCAGAGCTTGTTTGCTTTGACCTGTTTGAGTTTTGACAGGTTGGGAGTTTGACTTCTTCCCCCCTACCTATAGAAGAAGCTTCTAGAGCTCAGGGAGGGATAATTCAAATAACTAGCCTGAATATTAATCAGGGCCTAGCCAATCCCTGGTCGAGGTGTGCCCAGAGGGTGGCTTGGAAGCTAATAAAGTCTGAAGCCCTAGAGAGGGTCTTTTCAAGTTCTAAGCCTCAGGGAGCTATTGCTCCTGAGGCAGCCTATGGACTGGATTAATGTTCCAGATAGCAAGGATAACTTGCCACAAATTTGTGGCAGTGTCGAATTGAAAGTCTGTTAACTTGCTGCACATTTTCCCGGGCAAGTTGTACACTTGCAGAGCACTTGAAGCACAAGTTCTAGCACATTTGTGTGGAAAGTCTTTAGCAAAAGCAAAGTTGCAATGGTGAGTCTACAGCAAGAGCTCTGCAAGTCTACAGTATGAAAATTCAGCCAAAGTGACCCCTGTGGTGGGATGACTATTGCTCAACATAACTGAACCAGAACTTGCAGCAGACTTGCAGAATGTTTGAAAAGAATGTTGACCTGAAGTCATGCAATGCGGATTTGCTGCATTTGTGCAACAAACTTGTGAAGCCTGGCAAGTCTAGCAATAGCTCAGCAAGTCATTTTCAAACTTGCAGCACAATTGCTTGCTATCTGGGGTTCTGTGAGGTCTCACTGGAGCAGAGCTGGGACCTGTAAATGACTTGGACTTTACTACAGGATTTCTCCAAAGAGAAAGTCTAGAGAAGGACTGTCTCCCTCACTGGACTGTGTCCGGAGGAAGCTAGAGTATGTGCAGTTGTCCTGGGGACTTGTGACTAAAGACCCTAAATTGATCTCTGTGACTGCGCAGTGTTCTGGAGAATGCACTGGGTACCAGCGGTTGTGCACTGGGGCAAGGTAACCAGATGCCAAAGATTTAATCATACATTTCTTCACGGGACATGAAAGAAAGCATAAAATGCAAAAAAATAGAGCTCACTGTTGAAATTTAATAATTGACCATAACACCTCATAGCACAGAGTACAAGCAAAGATATATATATATATATATATATATATATATATATATATATATATATAATATATAATATATATATATATATATATATAGGCTGCATGTAGCAATGGTAACAAAAGCGTTTACTCAACCATCCAGTGTTCATAAGAGATCACCAGCAAGAAGGTGGCTGTCAGGGGGATGACATCAGTGGGGTCTGCTATTATGCATTACGTCCATCCAGGGCTCCTCAGAAGGACCTCCCATAGAACCACAGCGCCAGTAAGCCACTCCCCTCACTCCCTCCTTACAGGCGTTTGACTGACAGCAGCAGGAGCCAATGTCTCCCACTGCCCTCAATGTCTCCTGTGAGACCAGGAAGAGAGAGGAGCGATGCTGCAGCCAGCACACCACTGGAGTGGAAAGAGCAGTCAGTTATATGTTTAGGGATGGGGAGGAGAGCAAGTAGTGGGAATTTTTTTTTTTTAACATCTGCAAGACGTTAATATATGAAAAAGTTGTTTTATGCAAAAATAATTTATCTTTCTATTTACATAACAATTTTCTCCATTTTTAAAAGTTTCCACTGAGAGTTTCTCTATCACTTCAGCGCGTTTTTTTAAAGGAATCCTGTATAATTTTATTGTAAATGCATCTGCCTATGGAATACAGTTAAAGCGGAACTTGACTCTCAATCAATACTGACTATTTTTAATTCTTATGCTGCCACCATTAGTAAATTAATAGGAAAGAATATCATGTTTACCTGTTTTAAACTTTTTTTTTGTTCTAAGTTTTTTTAGTTACTTCCTGGATTCCAGGCCTAGGTAAATGATGTCATACATCCCAGGAATTGTCAGGAGGGGAGAAGGGGTTTTGTCAGCTAAGCACACCTCCTTGCTTGCATGCCTAAACTAAGGGCGGATGGATTCAATGAAGTAAATGCTACATGAATCATTATCCCTTACTCAAGATGACTATGGCCAGAAATGCTGGGTGTAGGGGGGGGGGGGGGGGTTAAAGTAATTTCACAGAAAAATAAAGCATGGAGACATGGATGGATGAGTGGGTTTGGGTTGATTAATAAAAATGAATCAACTAGCATTTTTGGTTTGTGGTGTGCAGATGCAGTGTAGTTCTGCTTTAAACATATGGTTCAATTTTTTGTTTTATTATTAATTCATGTTGTATATGTTATGTGATTTACACTGACCAGGTTTCAATTTATATATTTGAAGCTCATTTCAAAATTTCATAAAATGCTAGATAAATAACCATTTCTTGGCATACTCAGTAAAATGATATTTTGGCTTTAGATACGGAATTGTTAGTTGATGTTGTTCACTTTTACACCAAGCTGTGTTCACATTGTAGGTCATTTTCTATTTTCTTTTCTTGGTCTACACATAATTGATAAAGTTGCATAAAAATGCTTGGGCTTGTGGTGGGGCTGTTTTATATCACTTGTTACCACTTTAAAGTGAAGACAATGTATCATACTGGCCATCAGCTGCCCCCTGGAAACTCCTTTTCTCTCTGATCTAGGCAGATCACTCTTGAAACTCTGAGATGGATGAGCTTCTACTGCAGTCACAGGAGAGGGAAAACATCTCTTCAAGTGCTGCAACAGATGAGATCCATCATGTGGGGGAATGGATTTGACCTTGTCAAGTGGACTAAAGTAATTAATTTAAGAACTCCTAGAGGGAGGCAGTGTTCACAGATCACCAGATTGAACGTGTTCATGCTACGATCACGGCTCCCTTGGAATAGCTTTATTTAGAAATTTTCTAGTGATGTTGAAGAAATAGATTTTTTCTTGGTAAATTCAATTGGATCACATTTTTTTTGAATATGCACTAAAAACTAAAGCACTATTATTACTAAAATTATTTATATAGAATACAAACTAAGGTGTAGGGAAAAATCTGTTTTTAGTGGAGAACTTAAGCATAAATCTAGAAAAAGAGAAAGGAAAGGGTACATTTAGAACAGTATTAAAAATCAGTTAAATCTTTTTTAACCATTAATTTAAATTACATTGTAAACTTGTCCTGATCCTCCCACAAAAAAACCCCATACAGGGAAAAAGAATATCAGCAGAACAAAAATGCTGCATTAAAGAACAAAATCAAGTGAATTACTTATTCTTATGTACTTATGTGTGTGTATTATGTTGACCGACTATCTAAAATTTCACAATTCTTGACTAAAGGATATATTTTTGTCCAGTCCTTATTACAGGCAGTCCCCAGGTTACAAACAAGATAGGGTCTGTAGGTTTGTTCTTAATAATCCCTTTCCCACCGAGCGTATGCAGATATACGTACTCGGCTTTCGGGGGTTATACCGGGATAATGCCCGCAGCGGCAGGCATCATCCCGGTACAGTTTTTTAGAGAGGGCGATTGGCTATCCAGGTATAACAACCGATATGGCTAAAAGCCACTCGGCTGTTATACTGGAGGAGCGGGAGGGGACATCCCCCCCTCCCGCCGCCTCACGCCGCTCTTACCGGGCCTCCCGATCGAACATCGCCGCTTCCGGTGGCTAGTGACAGACTGGAACCAAGCCAGAAACGGCTTGGTTCCAGTCTCCCGGATGTAAACACGCAAGCGACGTCATGACGTCACTTCCTGTTTACTCGGCTGCCAATGGGGCTGGATTTAAAAAAATATACAGTATTCAGATACACCGTTTTTAGTGATCTGAATACTTTGAAGTGCAAAGGAGGGATTTGGGGTCTTTTTAGACACCCGATCCCTCCATAAAGGGTACCTGTCACCACCTATTACTGTCACAAGGGATGTTTACATTCCTTGTGACAGCAATAAAAGTGATCAAATTTTTTTTTAAAAAACACAATTTAATTATCTAAAATTAAATAAAATAAATAAGAAAAAAATGTTTTTTTTTTTTTAAAGCGCCCCCTCGCGCAGCAAAGAAAACGCATACGGAAGTCGCGCCCGCATATGTAAACGGTGTTCAAATCACACATGTGAGGTATCACCGTGATCGTCAGAGCGAGAGCAATAATTCTAGCTTTAGACCACCTCCATAACTCTAACCTGGTAACCGTAAAATATTTTTAAAGTGTAGCCTATGGAGATTTTTAGGTGCCGTATTTTGTCGCCATTCCACAAGTGCATGCAATTATAAAGTGTGACATGTTTGGTATCTATTTACTCGGCGTAACACCATCTTTCACAATATACAAAAAAAATGGGCTAACTTTACTGTTTCGTTTTTTTTTAATTCATGAAAGTATCTTTTTCCCAAAAAGTTACGCTTAAAACACTGCTGCACAAATATTGTGTGACATAAAATATTGCAACAATCGCCATTTTATTCTCTAGATTCTCTGATAAATAAAAAAAAAAAAAAAAAAATATATATATATATATATATATATATATATATATTAATGTTTGGGGGTTCTAAGTAATTTTCGAGCAAGAAAATACAGATTTTAACTTGTAAACACCAAATGTCAGAAATAGGCGTAGTCATGAAAGGGTTACTTTGAATCTGTTTGTAAGTCAGAACAGGTGCATTTTTTAAGTGTAGCTCTAGTCCAAAAAAATATTTTTAAGCTTTTTGGATAGCATAGGGAAGGGTTAACACCCCTGTAAAGTTTTGCTGTCTGTGCCCCTGTTCAGAAGATTTCATCTCACTTTCTGTCTCAAGGATAATTGGATTTTGAAAATTTTGGGTTGTTGTGGAAACAAGCCTTGGTAATAAAGCTTCAGTGGAGACACCTTTTTCCCATAATAACTCTTACAGGAGTGAATTTCCCTTCCTAGGGATAGATTTCCTCTTACTTCCTGTTCTCTCCCTCCATTTGTAAGTAGGAATCATTTGTAAGTTGGATGTTTGTAACTAGGGGACCGCCTGTAATTGATGACTGCAGCAATTTTGCAACTTAGATACATAGTACATTCATCCTTATGAAAAGAAAGAACCCTTTAAACTCCTGAAATGCATTTGATTTTTGTTTTATAACTGTTTGAGTAAAATTGAATCTGGCCTTCATGCTTTCTGCTTTTGGTGATTTCCTCCTTGCACACCTAGTCCCTGCTTGAGCAAAGAGCTGACTTTTGGCCAACACTTCTGGAAGAGCTGGGTGGGAACACCTACTGCTTTAAGAAATCCAGTGCTGCACACATTTTTTCTACTTCCTGAGCAGTAAAACTTGTTAGGTTTTAACCCTTCTATATTCTATTCAAAACAAACGAAAAAAAGCTTTGGCTTTACATACACTTTAACGAGTGTCTTTACACTGGACAAATGTGTAATTGGACCGACCTCTGAGGTACTTCACAGAGGTTATGTTAAGGCGAGTTCATGAATTTTTCGATGTGGGTTTAAAGTAATAAAAGCAAACATAAAGGGGGGGGCATGACCTTGAACTGCATGTGAGCTGCTTTGCACCACAGAGCTTCCACTAAGCATCCTGCACTGATCCTTCCCCTAGTGTTTATCTTCTACTTCAGCAGTCCGAATGACTCAGCAGCCAGCCTAGGTCCCATCCACTGACACAGAACACCCACATGATGACCCAAAAAGGCAGGGATGGAGGAAGCGGTCTTGGAGAGCCAAGATGGTGCCCATTTTTCCCCTAATACAGTGTGCACCATAGGGAGTGTAGAAAACCAAAGAGACAGTGAGTAAAACATGACCAGGCTTCCAAACCACAAGGAAAGGAGCCGGCCAGGGACATGCAGTTTTACACACAAAAACTCTTGGGGTCCCAGGAACTTGCAGCTCAGGAGGATTCGGCTCTCTCTCCGGCTACAGAGCTAGACACACAAGGGGCAGCAGCCATATTTTTTAATACCCGGCCTCATGCAGTAACACAGGATACTGACACAGTAGCAAAAAGGCTGGCTACTGATGACACCGAACAACCTACTCTAGGTGAAATCTTGTGAACAGTTGATAAATGTACTGCTTCAGTTAACAACCTTAAGAAACATTTTGGCAGCTTGAGGGAGGAGGTTTCCTTTTTACGCCCGAATCTTGAGAAGATCGGGGAGTGCACTGTAGCCACAGAAAGCCGCATCAGCGACATAGAGGATCAGCTCCCTACCTTAGCTAGAGATGCCAGGGCCTTTCCCCAGCTGGCCAATGCCACTAACAACAGAGCAGATTACATTGAAAACCAACTTAGAGGTAATGTGCGCATAATGGGCCTGTCAGAATGAGTGGAGGACAGAGACCCCACTGTGTTTGTGGAAGGGTGGCTACTTAAAATGTTTGGCAAGCATGCGTTTACACTTCTCTTTGTCATTGAACACGTCCAAAGAATGTCGCCTTGGCCTTTGCCTCCATCCCACCCACCAAGACCAATGTTGGCATTACTGAATTATAAAGATCGAGAAATCATACTCCACCTTGCCAGGGATAAATAAAACATACAATACAATAGGGAAAAAGTGTCCTTTTATCGGTACTTTTCCACAGAAGTTCAGTGCAGATGAGCTAAATTTACAGAAATTAGGGAAAGGCTTCAAGTTACCATACACCATGTTATACCCTGCCAAGTTAAAAATAGCTAAAAGGGGTGAAGCCCACTATTTTGAATCTGCAGCAAAGGCAATCTCCTGGCTTGACCATAATAAGCCCAGCCTTGTTGTCAGAACATAGATGGAGAGGAAAATTTAACAGGTGCATAATCCAAATGAAGCGTCATTTTTTTTGTCACTTTCTCCTTTAAATAGGAGCATCCAAGCCATTCAAGTGTTCAAGGATAAGGCAGTGTTGAAGGGAGGGGAGGAGGCATCAGATAAAAAAAAAAAAATAGTGATTGGGCAAGGTTTTTAACTTTGTTGTCCATTACACCAATTCAGCACAGCCATACAATGTTCCATAAAGAATGGATTGTTGGGAGATTTGCTGGTTTGCCTTATGTGTGACACAATTCACTCTCCCTAATCATAATTAAGATTTTACTAACACATTATACCCTTTTTGGCTTTTAAACATATAGATTTATAAAATAAAAAGGCACAAAACCATCTCTAATGCCCCGTACACACGATCGGAAATTCCACCAGCAAAAGTCTGATGTGAGGTTTTGGTCAGAAATTGCGACCGTGTGTATGCTCCATTGGACTTTTGCTAATGGAATTCCCGCCAGCAAAAGATTGAGAGCAGGTTCTCTATTTTTCCGACGGAAAAAGTTCCTATCAGAAATTCCGTTCGTCTGTAGCAATTCCGATATGCAAAATTCCTACGCATGCTCGGAAACAATTCGATGCTTGCTCGGAAGCATTGAACTTAATTTTCTCGGCTCATCGTAGTGTTGTACGTCACCGCATTCTTGACGGTCGAAAGTTCAGAGAACTTTTGTGTGATCGTGTGTATGCAAGCCAAGCTTGTGCGGAATACCATCGGAAAAAACATCCAAGATTTTTCAGACGAAAACTCTGATCGTGTGTACGGGGCATTACTCTTGTTTGTGGGGACAGTAAATTAAAAATATCAATACTGAATCCTTAGTAAATTACAAAATAGTAGTATGAAGTATAAGGAGTATACTTGCTGAATCCTGAGCGACATATAAATTTGCTGTTAGCAGTGGCAGTAAAAGTATCCAGTTTTTTTTTAACTGCATAGCAAAACATGCTGACCACAATAGACTGGAACTGCTGTGAAAGTCACCATGTGCCAAGATGCCATAACTCAGTGCTTTCCAATGCTTTATTAAATAATCCTAAATACGTTGACAGCCCAATGCTGCTTTAGCAGATTGAACAAAACTTTAAGCTGCCAGCAACTTTCTGGACAGCTGTCTATAAAAATATACAGTGGACGGGCAACTAATGGGCCAAGATGGCCAGTAGATTACATTATAGAAATGTAACACATATGGGTACAATTTAATTCTGCATACTCAGGTCAATCAGAAGCAGTGCTAATTTTTTATTTTTTTTGATGAAGTCAACTCACTAAAACTCTTTCATTTTGAATAGAGGTATACTGTATAAGTAAGAAGCCTTTCTGCATAGGCCGGGTATCCAAGCAGTGGATGTGAAAAGTTTGAGTACATCTGAGATGCAGAGTTAAAAAGTTACACAGCTCTCTCTCACTTTACTATTTTGTTTACTAAATCGCAATCTATGGGTAACATTTTTACTTTCCATCATCTTCTGTTGTGTCCTTAAAGAGTATGTTACCCCAAGATTGTGCCTGCTGTACCATGTACTTGTATGAAAAAGTATCCTGTTCTTTTTGTATTGCTTCCTTTGTGTGAAATCCTTGGTGTTCCTGCCAGTCGCTCCGCTTTACTATTAAAAACTGACTACATTAAGCAGGAGAACACAATGTGGTCAGTTCTCTAGCCTTCTCTCCTCCAATGATCAGACTTATCCTGACACGCCTCCCCTGCACAGCCATTCACTGGGAAATCAGTGTCATGCTGTTTCTCATCCCCCAGCTCTTATGCGGCTGAAAACAGAGAGAATGTTATCACTTATAAAAAAAGGGGGACAAATTTATTTATAATGCTTTTTATAACTATACACAAATGTGTTGCCTTTCATTTATATTTTAAACTGAATAGATTGTTTTACAAAGTGATCTTTAACAAACATTTTAATTGTATATTAGTAGTTTTGCCTTTCTTCAAAATATTTATATAATTCTATTGTTCATATTCTTTAGATTTATAATTTGGTTAATAGTTTTAGGTATATCAAAAAATAAAATCAACTGTGTTATATTTATATTTACTGTGATATTATCCATATTCCCATTGGCAAAATCCTCCACAACATTCTGGTTAGCTCAGGTAAACAATGCCTGCTTCTCCAAGAAGCTCAAGAAACTTTGTTCATATTGTTGGTCAGATCATGACACTGTGGTAGATTCTAATAACTCTAGAATTTCTTCATTTAATCTTTATTTTAGAGCTAACAACTTTGCTGTTGTTTACCCACATATTCTCTGCTTGCTTAGACTCCCACACACATACTCAGAGCTCACACATACAGAGCTGATATGTATTGGAAGAAATCCGGCACACATACCGACTTCCATAACTATAAATCTTTCCCTGCCTTACTCCAATCTTCCCTATTGCAAAACAAGACTGTTCTAAACGTTAATTAATGATAATGACCATTCTGGCTGTGCTGTCTCTTCTTCAGATTAATTTCTCATTGCCATGGAGTTCTGCTGCCATGAACTATACATTATAACTATACATTAGCTGCTGGTCTTTTTTGACTATCTGTGGGGCAATATAAAGTTTTGTTAAAATAAGCTGTAAAGAGGTAATTTTCCCAGCCTCCATTTGTTTTCAACACCCAGTCACATTAGATGGATTTTGAGAAAAATTAGAAACATCCCTTGCAGGTGCTTAGATATTTGAAGTAAAAAAAAAGATAAAGCAAAAACCAAGCCATATGACTTGGATTTGCTCTGAAGGTTCCCATATATATTTCTTAGACACGTATAAAAGGAAAGAATCCTTGAAATGGCTGAATATAGCATACATGATGTACACAAGTGTCAAACTGTAGCACACTGTGTCTGCTATATGACTGTATTGAGATGACAATAACAATGTTAATATGGGTACATTGATCACTTATAATTATATTATGAAATCTTTAAATAAATCTTTAAGTTAAAAAGTTCTGCTAAGAGCATATACTTTTTGAAAAAAATACATTTATACTTCTCATTCTTTCCTCGTATCAGTGTTGCCAACCTACCAGATTGAAATTTACTGACACGACACCCAAAATTTCCTGGCACAGCCAAGTTTTTACTGGCATTTCCAAAAGTTACCAAAAAAAGTTTTAAGTGCAAATTTTAGTATTTAGGCTACAAACAAGTACACTATGCAATTAGCAATGTGATTTAAGGTAGATATTAGGGCAAAAAACATATTTCCTATTTTATTTTTGATATAGTAAGTAAGTAGCTTGGGGACAGGACTTAGGAGGGCAAGAAATTAGAATAGGAAGGCACAAACACACACATGAAGTTGACTCTTGGTCACTTAAGTCCACTCCAGTCCAGTGGCGGTGCGTGCATAGAGGGCGCAGGAGCGCCGCCCCCCCTCTCCTGCACCGCTCTATCACCAATAGATAGATTCATGCATTGCATGAATCTATCTATTGTCACCGCTGCCGCCCCCTATTCAGGTGTCCGGCCCCTGATCGGGCGCCGGGCATCTGAATTACAGTGGGGGGGGTGTTGCTGGAAGCACCCCTATTAGAGCTGTAAGCTCTAATAGGGGACCCTATTAGAGCGGTGTGCTCTAATAGGCTTCCCTAAGTGTAAACAGCGGGCGCACGGCTGTGCGTTCGCTGATTACACAGTACTGTGTTAGGGAAGCGAATACATCGCTTCCCTAACACAGACCCGCCTCTCAGCCAATCAGGTTGCCAGGTCTGTTACCTGTCACCTGATTGGCTGAAGTCACAGGCGCTGTGATTGGACGCTAGGCGTCCAATCACCTAGCGTCCAATCACAGCAGAAGAAGACAGGAGGAGCGCGGGAGAAGACATCCGACGGAGACACCGCTCGTCGCCTGACGCCGTCACCAGCTGCACACCGGGACAAGGTAAGTGCAGAGGGCAGGCAGGGGGCACAGTGGCAGAACTTGGGGCACAATGGAAGCACTTAAGGGGCACAATGGCAGCACTTAAGGGGCACAATGGCAGCACTTAAGGGGCACAATGGCAGCACTTAAGGGGCACAATGGCAGCACTTAAGGGGCACAATGGCAGAACTTGGGGCACAATGGCAGCACTTAAGGGGCACAGTGGCAGCACTTAAGGGGCACAATGGCAGCACTTAAGGGGCACAATGGCAGAACTTGGGGCACAATGGCAGAACTTGGGGCACAATGGCAGAACTTGGGGCACAGTGGCAGCACTTAAGGGGCACAGTGGCAGAACTTGGGGCACAGTGGCAGAACTTGGGGCACAGTGGCAGAACTTGGGGCACAGTGGCAGCGTTTGATGGGCACAGTGGCAGCGTTTGATGGGCACAGTGGCAGCACTTGGGGCACAGTGGCAGCGTTTGATGGGCACAGTGGCAGCGTTTAATGGGCACAGTGGCAGCGTTTGATGGCACAGTGAGGCTGTTTGTTTGCGCCCCCCCAAAAATTTTGAGCACCAGCCGCCACTGCTCCAGTCTAAACAGCACTGACAGTCCCACTCCCAACCTGCCCTGCTCTTGTCCTGCAGAGCAGTGGTCATCAACCCTGTCCTCAGGGCACACTAACAGGCCAGGTTTACAAGATAACTGAAATACATCACAGGTGATATCATTTGCTGCTCAGTGATTGCAGTATTTTAGTCTGCAACTCCCCAAGGTAATACATAAAACCTGGCCTGTTAGTGGGCCCTGAGGACTGGGTTGATGACCACTGCTGCAGACCCACACAAGGCTCTGGCCGCTCTGCTTGGCTCCCTTGCACAATGACATCACACGACATGCTCGGGCACTGCCTCCACTAGAGCTGCCCGAACACACTGTAGCAGAGACTCGGATGGTCTCGGCTCGCTCTGGACCGAGCCGAACATCACAGCCATATTTTTTACTGGCAACTTTTCCTCTTACTGGCATTTACTGGCAGGAGAAAATGTCCTGTTTTTTACTGGCTGCCAGCAAAAATACTGACGGTTGGCAACACTGCCTCGTATACACATACACCTTTGTTGCAGGAAATATTTGTGTTCACCCACATCTTTATAAGCCATAGCTGGATCGAAATTCAGCTAGTTCAGCAGGGACCAGACAAATTTGAATCCATGTATGGGGGTGGTTGTGCAGAAGTTTATCTACCAAATTACTTCTGTACAACTGCCCTGTTGGAAAGTTTCCGCTCAATCAGCGCTGCTGGCTATTGTAGTATATTCTGACAGTAGGGAAGCCTCCCCGCTGCAAGAATACAAAGGCTCAGTTGGGAAGATTCCACACTTCTACCTTGAAAGTGTGGATGGGGAAGTTACGTTTTTTTTTTTTTAACCCGCTGGTTGAACACAAAAAAAAAAATCATCTATGGGCTGCCTTATCTATCGTTCAACATTTTCCATTGTCACATCCATCAGACAGGTGGTTCATTCTTCCTAAACCTTTCAAACTTCACAATTTTTATATGCTCTTCTAAAGCCATGTGATACTTAGTACAGGCAGATACAATGTATTTTATTGTGGGGCATGAAAAAGTTCTGCTTGCTGCATTTTTATTTTTAGTAAACCAGTTTCCACCAAAGTGCCTACTCCATATGGAAACATTTTACAGAAGTAAAGCACTGTACATCACTATTTACTTACTACACAAGTAAGATTCAGCAAACTGATTGCAGCCTAAGCGACTCTGAGATATAAAATTGTGTACAAGTAATTGTGTACTAAGCATGCATGCATGCATCAGAGCAGCATACATAGCAGAATACATAGCAATGTATTGAGAAGACATCTTTATCTTGGGACAACAATGCAGATCAGATGGGACAATCCATCCTGAAGTGCCAAAACTGAGATTTCACAACCATGGGACATCTAAAGAGGTTATTGGTTGCCCTTTAGGGGTGGGTTTATCTGAAAGGCTTGGTCATCTTAAGACTGGACGAAAGCCTGGTACACACGGGCAGTTTAACAGAAATCGGACAACATTTGGCCCATGTGTGCAGCTTTGTGTCCGACAGATGCCGGATGATTATCTGGAGGGTCAAGGCAGTCCCCCTGTCAGAACACAAAAGCTCAGCGGAGCGATCACTGTACTAACATTGCATAGCTAGTACAATGAGCTCCTCAGAGCTCCTCAGTTTTTTTTGTTCAGCCTGCTTAGTTGAAAAAAAAAAAGACTGTCTGTGTACCAGGTTTAAGATCATCTGAAGTCTTTTAGCAGCTATAGGCTAAAGTTGGCCACCTGTCTTATAAAATTCTTTGTGTGACCTGGACAGTAAAATTCTTTATTATGTTGCTGGATGGTCAGCTTGTCCAGGAATCAACTTTACTCACTTCATATGCTACAAGTCTAGCATTTGGTAGACATATTCAACAACCATTTTTGTGAAATACACTACTGTGCTATTGTTACGAGGCAGGGGTGAAAAAATGCTGTAAATTAAGAGGTGTTCTGCCCCCCATGAAAAAAATGAAAAGTCAGAAGCTAGAAGTACTGTAGCTTTTGACTTTTAATATTAAGAAAACGTACCTGTCCAGGGTTCCCGTGATGTCAGCACCCTAAGCCGATTTTCAGATCGGCTCTCCGGTGCTGCCACCGCCATTCAAAGTAAGGGAAACCAGCAGTGAAGCCTTTCGGCTTCACAGTCAGTTCCCTACTGCGTATTCAGGAAGCACAATGCATTTTCTAACTGACCAGGCAGCAGGAAAAGGAGGAGGGGGGGCGAACTTCCAAGGGACGGCCCTGCTGTGCTGTCTCCCAGAAGTGGGGAAGGGTATCTGTCAAAAACAGGTACCCGTTACCCCCCTGAAAGGTGACAAAAGTGGCACCAGAGAGGGGGAGGAAGCATATAAGCAGAAGTTCCACTTTTGGGTGGAACTCTGCTTTAAGAATGCTTTCAGAAATAGATGCGTTAATAATTTATTTTATCAATTAACCAAATGGAAAGTAAATGAACAGAAGAGAGATGCAAATCAAATCAATATTTGGTGTCACCACCCATTGCCTTCAAAACAGTATCAATTCTAGATACACTTACACACAGTTTGTGAAGGAACTTGGCAGATAGGTTGTTCCAAACATCTTGGAGAACTGATTTTCCGGGGATGTAGGCTGCCTCAAGTCCTTCTGTGTCTTCATGTAATCTCAGACGGACTCAATAAGGATGAGACTCCTTGTTCTTCTTTATGCTGAAGATAGTTCTTAATGATATTGACTATATGTTTGGGGTCATTGCCCTGCTGCAGAATTAATTTGGGGCCAATAACATGCTTCCCTGATGGCATGGCATGATAGATACACTGTAAGTTTCTACCTGTATTTTTCAGCATTGAGGACACCATTGTTCCTGACCAAATCTCCAACTCCATTTGCAGAAATCCAGCCCCAGACTTGTAAGCAACTTCCCCCATGCTTTACAGTTGTCTGCAGACACTCATTGTACCGCTCTCCAACCCTTCGATGAACAGATTGCCTTCTGTTTTTTTTGCTCTCCAGTGGCTATGTTTTCATTCATAGTTGAGTAACTAAGCATTGGTTCCATGTTGGAGGTATGGCTTTCTTACCAAAATTCTTCTATGAAGACCTCTTCTGGCCAGACTTCCCTGGACAGTAGATATGTGTACCTGGGTCCCACTTGTTTCCAGTTATGTGCTGATGGCACTGCTGGACATCTTCCGATGTCGAAGGGAAGTAAGCATGGTGTGTCCTGCATTCTTTTATCTGCTGAATTAAGTTTCCTTGGCTGACCGCTGCGCCTACAGTTCTCAATGTTGCCTGTTTATTTGTGCTTTTTCAAAAGCGTTCGAACAGCACATCTTGAAAATCCAGTCTGCTTTAAAATCTTGGCCTGGAAGAGACTTTACCGATGCCTTGATGACCTTGAGTCCTGTTTCTGTGCTCAGTCTTGCCATGGTGTATGACCTGTAACATTAAACTGCCTTTTACAATCTCACCTTAGTAGCAGAGTTTGGTTGTTCCTCACACATGTTTAGGCCTCCTACACAGCTGTTTCTGTTTCAGTTATTAAGTGTGTTTCAACTTACATATGAAATTTATGATCATTAGCTTTCAGCGCTGTTGCAACTTGAATGACAATTGTGCAGACATGCTACACTGTACCCAAATGACATTTTTATAAAAAAAAATTCACACAAATAGAGTTTTCTTTTGGTGGTATTTAACGACTACAGGGGTTTTTATTTTTTGCTAAACAAACAACTTTTTCATAGTTATAAAACTTTGCAAACAGGTAATTTTTCTCCTTCATTGATATGCGCTGATGAGGCTGCACTGAAGGACACTGATGGGCACTGATGGGCTGCACTGATGGGCACTGATAGGCTGCACTGATAGGCACAGATAAGGTGGCACTGATGGGCACTGATAAGGTAGCACTGATGAGGCAGCACTGATGGGTGGCACTGAAGGGCACTGATAGGTGTCACTGATAGGTAGCACTGATAGATGGCACTGGTGGGCACTTATAGATGGCACTGATGGGCACTGATAGGTAGGACTGATGGGCACTGGTAGGTAACGCTTATAGGCAGCACTGGTGATGAGGCACTGGTTGGTGGCATTGATAGGTGGCACTGTGGGCACTAATAGGTGGCACTGTGGGCACTGATAGGTGTCACTGTGGGCACTGGTAGGTGGTGCTGGTGGGCACTGGTAGACGGCACTGTTGTGCACTGGTAGGTGGCACAGGTGGACACAGATGACCAGCACAGATGATCCCGCGATCAGGACCGATGTCCCTCTGACAGCCACCGGTGATCGGCTTTTTTTTTCTCCTCACGCTATCAGCATGAGGAGAAAAAATTGCCGATTACCGGCTCTGTTTACATCACATGATCAGCTGTCATAAGGCTGACATCTGATCACGTGGTAAGGGGTCGGGATCGACCCCTTACTCTGATCTGTGATCAGCTGAGTCTCATAGACTCGCTGATCACAGAGTGCGGACGCTCTAGCTCGGGAGGACTTCACGTCATGGCAAAGTAGGTCCGCGCTGTAGCCGCCATTCAGCTATAGCGCAGACAGGAAGTGGTTAATCATACATCTGACTCTAATCTGACTTTGTGCAAGTGTAAGAATTTATGAAGCCAAAGGGTAGTCACATCAAATATTGATTTTATTTCGATTTTTCATCTGTTCACTCACTTTTCATTTTGTAAACTGATCAAAATAATCAAAATATATATATTTTTAAAGCATTCTTACTTCACAGCATTTCTTCATATCTGCCTAAAACTTTTGTACAATACTGTACATAGAAAGGGATCAATAATCAATAATATGGTTGAAAACTATCTAATTATCTATCTATCTATCTATCTATCTATCTATCTATCTATCTATCTATCTATCTATCTATCTATCTATCTATCTATCCTAATATCCTTAGTGTATAGAACTCACAAAAAGTGCGTAAATATTTTCTTTTATGTAAGATGTAAAAATCATGAATAGTGATGAGCTTTGAGTTTGGGTCGATGCTGTGTTGCATCGAACCCAACACAGGCTCATATATAGTTCTCATATAGGTTTTGGGACTTCAAGTCTTATCTGTTCTTTGTGGGGTCCCCCGTTAAAATCCATACCAGTCTCTCATCAAGAATAAGGGTCTGGTATGGATTTTGGGGGAAATCCCTGACCATTTTCCATGCCAGACCCTTATTTGGATGAGGTCCTGGTATAGATGTTAATGGAAATCTCCCAGCCACTTTATTTAAAAAATAATAAATCTGGCTGGGAAATATAATTTATCAGCAATAGTTTTTTTGTAAATGTTACTTTTTCTGTAATACATCCTACAGGTGCATCTCTTCATGTGCAATGTATTTTTAATGTTGCCCACTAAGCCTTTTCAAAGACCTGTTCCCTACCAAAACCAGTATTTTAGAAACATGTTTCTACATTGATACATGGGAGTGCCAAGCTACCCATAAACTTTTTTCAACAATAGTTTACACATTTTCCTTGAAAAAAAAAGAAGAAGAAAGATTTGGCTCCTATAGAATTCTAGGGGTTCAGTTGCTATGTTTGGGGTTTGCAGATTTTAGGATGGGTTTGGCAAATGGCCCTCAAATTGAACCCAGGCTGATCCACTAATCATAAATGTTGTAATATTTCAACCTCACAACCATTCATTAATTATATAGTGTGATGAAGACGTTCATTTCCTGTGTTTCCATAACTTTGAAGCAAATTAAAGATCATACAAAATATGACCCAGTTGTTTTCTTTTTAAATTCATATATATGTTTGTATAACCCTCATGTTTCATCTTCTTTTTAAAAAAAATTCCTTTTGTAGGATTTATTAACCAAGGGTTTAAAAAGTTTCATCTTTCCTGTGCTATGAAATAGCTTGTGAGACATAAGGGCAACTTGAAAAAGAAATGAAAATGTGTTTCTTTGTGTGTGGGACAGAAATTGAACTTTCGTTAAAAGACAAACTTCTCTGGTATGGGCTTGTCATCTGGAAAATATATGTAATGACATTTCTACACTTACATCTAAAAGGCTTTGTCTTCATAGAGAAGCAGTTTGCCATAAGATGTTGATATTGTGTACAGTACAGACAATCTCCTTTGTGGGCCATGGATCATTTCTAGATGAAAACCTGAAGATGTTGCTACTAGGATCATCTGTGCAGTTCATGTGTCCAACAGTAATGAATATTTCCCTATCAGTGGGAAATACTGAAGTATGCCAAATATAAGCATTCATTCTCAGGAATAACTCAAGATTGAACATCCCTCTGATGTAAGGGGGATGCTCTCTGGGGACCCTAATGTACGGAAGGGGCTGTGTGGGAAATCTGATGTAAGGGGAGGCTCTCTGGGGACCCTGATAAAGGAAGAGGCTCTCTGGGGACCCTGATGTAAGGGGAGGCTCTCTGGAGACCCTGATGTAAAGGGAGGATCTCTGGGGACCCTGATGTAAGGAAGGGGCTCTCTGGGGACCCTGATGTAAGGGCGGGTCTCAGGGGACCCTGATGTAAGGGGATGCTCTCTGTGGACCCTGATGTAAGGAAGGGGCTCTTTGGGGGCCCTGATGTAAGGGGAGGCTCGCTGGAGACCCTGATGTAAGGGAGGGGCTCTCTGGGGACCCCAATGTAAGGAGAGGGCTCTCTGGGGACCATGATGTAATGAAGAGGGCTCTGGGGACACTGTAGTAAGTGGGGGGGCTTTAAGGGGACCCTGATGTAAGGGGAGGCTCTCTGGGGACACTGATGTAAGGGGAGGCTCTCTGGGGACCCTTATGTAATGAAGGGGCTCTCTGGGGACCCTAATGTAAGAAAGGGTCTCTCTAGGGACCCTGATGTAAGGAAGGGGGCTCTCTGGGGACCCTGATGTAAGGGGATGCTCTCTGTGGACCTTGATGTAAGGAATGAGCTCTCTGGAGACCCTGATGTAAGGAAGAGACTCTCTGGGGACCCCAATGTAAAGGGGAGGCTCTCTGTGTACCCTGATGTAAGGGGAGGCTCTCTGGGTGCCCACCCAAGCGTATGACTTTCTTTACTTCGCTGCTCTGGGCTAAAGCCCTAGATCTTTTGTAGACCTAGCACCCCTGGATACACTGATCCTAAAAATGGGCCAAGTCCTATTGTAATGGAATACTATTTGGAAAAATCGGCACTGGACTTTATAGGCACTAAGATACACATCTTTAAAATTTGAACATCTTTATTACAAAAACAACAGAAAAAAATAAATAAATAAACAGACATTGTTAAAACTTCACAATATAAATATTGCTTATATGCTTTAAAGCACACCACCAGTTACACCAAACAATTGAGTCCTGAATGGTTGTAGGAGTGTCCTATATTTGACGAATAATAGTAGTCCATCAGGCTTGGTGTAGATTTAATAGAGGCGTGCTGTAGCTCAGCTCTACATGTTACGCGCAAAAGCGCTTCTTCAGGAACTTAGGCATACATTAGTATTTATTCCAGGTAAGTAAGACTTAATAAGAACATAGGCGAGTGTAAAGGATAAAGCGGAGGTTGTGGAGATGTATCATCAAGCATTAAGATTGTCTAAAAAGTTTAAGAGAGTATTCTAATGCACAGCTCATCAACAGTCAAAGGTCCTCACATTGTAAATAATAAAGGCAAAAAGTATCCATGCATATATGCATATAGGTTAATTCCTAAAGAATAGCTAGAGCCTTATGGAGTCTAGGATATGATAACCTTTGGCGGCTGTAGTGAGGGGATAGCTGTCACTATATTACCCTGTAATGAAAATCCACTTTAGACCACTGCCATTCCTTAGTACACCCAACGTAAAAATGATGCGTAATTTTTCCTTTTCTATTCTTATCTTAGAAATAAAACGTACAACTTTCACAAGCTTCCACTCTAATTTATTCCAAAGCTGTTTTATTGGGTTGAGGTCAGGACTGTGCAGGCCAGTCAAGTTCCTCCAACCCAAACTCGCTCATCCATGTCTTTATGGACCTTGCTTTATGCACTGGTCCAAATCATTTGGTGGAGGGGGGGGGTTATGGTGTGGGGTTGTTTTTTCAGGGGTTGGACTTGGCCCTTTAGTTCAAGTAAAGGGAACTCTTAGAGGCATCAGCATGCCAAGACGTTTTGGACAATTTCATGCTCCCAACTTTGTGGGAATAGTTTGGGGATGGCCGCTTCCTGTTGCAACATGACTGCACACCAGTACACAAAGCAAGGTTCATAAAGACATGGATAAGCGCGAGTTTGGGGTGGAGGAACTTGATTGGCCTGCACAGAGTCCTGACATCAACCCATTAGAACAGCTTTAGGATGAATTAAAGTGGAGACTGTGAGCCAGGCCTTCTCGTCCAACATCAGTGCCTGACCTCACAAATGCGCTTTTGGAATAATGGTTAAACATTTCTATAGACACACTCCTAAACCCTATGGACAGCCTTCAAAGAAGAGTTGAAGATGTTGTAGCTGTAAAGGGGGGGCCAACTCAGTATTGAACCCTATGGACTACACGGTCGGACATTCCGACCACAAAATCCGTCAGATTTTTTCCGATGAATTTTGTGCCAAACTTGTCTTGCATACACACGGTCACACAAAGTTGTCAGAAAATCTGATCGTTCTTAACGAGGTGACGTACAAAATGTACGTCGGGACTATAAACGGGCCTGTAGCCAATAGCTTTCGTCTCTTAATTTATTCTGAGCATGCGTGGCACCTTGTCCGTCGGAATTGTCTACACACGATTGGAATTTAAACGATAAGATTTTGTTGTCGGAAAATTTTAGATCCTGCTCTCAAACTCTGTGTTGGAAATTCCGCTGGAAAAAGTCAGATGGAGCCCACATACGATCGTATTTTTTGATCTGATGGAGCCCACATACGATCGTATTTCACGATCTGATCGCACATTTTCGGTTGGAAATTCCGACCGTGTTTACAGGGCATAAGACTGGGATGCCATTAAAGTTCATGTGTGTGTAACGGCAGGCGTTCCAAAACTTTTGGACATATTTTTTGTATATATTTTTACTAAAAATACTCATCCAAAAAAAGTGCTCATCCAAAAAATGGCTTTTGGTAAAGGGTTTATATATATATATATATATATATATATATATATATATATATATATATATATAAACCCTTTACCAAAAGCCGGTTTTTGGATGAGCACTTTTTTTGGATGAGTATTTTGGGGATTCTTTCCTTCTCTTTTAAATGTCAGTTTTGTTGCAGTAGGTTTTATACATTGTACAGATGTGGCGCTTCACAGGCTGGTTAAGGGGACCTCGGACATGTTGCCCTTAAATCTTTTTCAAAATCTTTGCTTCCCACCAAACAGAATAAAAAAAAAAATGTTTTTTGCTTTGGTAAATTTTTCCTAGGGCAATGCCCAGCCCCCCTATGTCATTTGTTTGACAACCCCATGCCTATTGGCCTACAAAATGGTTTTTAACATTCAGCTCCCATTGGCTTCAATAGGGTTGGGTTCAGCACCTGAACTTTAGTAATGTGTGTCAAACCTGCCTTGAATTGAATCCAGATAAGTTTGACTCATCCCTACCTAAGGAGCAGAGGGGTACACCAGTCCATCAAGAATGTATATAGAGGGAAACTAAATTTCCTGACATACCTGCTTGATCTTCTGCAAAAATGAGGGTGAAAAAACACCCCAAAAAATAAAGAGGAAGAAAGAAATCCCCATAGAATAGGGATTAAGCAGCTACAATAATGTTTATAAATGTAAGTTCCATTTTTTATGTTATTTAACAATATTATTGAATATAAAATATGCAACATATTCAGTTCTTCTCTAAGTTACTTCTATATGTCATTATATTTAATTTATGCAGATGTCTCATGTCAAGCTCTAATCTTGCACCACACGTTTGTGCTGCAGACTAGGCACTTGATCCCAGGGTTAAAGGTCATTTGGCTCTTGACTAATGTACCTCATTAAAGGAGAGAAGGAAAATGACTTTGGCAATCTCGATGCTGTGAAATATAACAGAGCTGTTTTTTAATCACTTTGAACGGCTTTTACAAACTACAGGAAACACAAAGCTTCCAAGCATTTCAAGAAAAATCAATTTCTTGTACTCTAGGAACCTTCTCTAATTGCTAAACATAATTGGCTCACTGGTGCTTCTGTTTATTCCGACACATTTCAACTGATTTCCATAAAGGACGTTTAATTCATTTTGAACCATTGTTGACTTACTGAATTAGGACATTTAGAACCTATAGCATTCAATATTGTTTTCAATTTGCCAGAAAAAACAACTCACAAAATGTTAAAGTAGACCAGTGTCAGCTGGTGCTCAAAATTTGGGGGGGGGGGGCGCAAAAAAAAAATCATTAATTGGAGCCGCTGTGGCATCAAATGCAGCCACTGTGCCATTGAATGCTGTCAATGTTCCCATCAAACGCTGCCACTCTGCCAATCAAATGCTGCCAGTGTGCCCATCAAATGCTGCCAGTGTGCCCATCAAATGCTGCCAGGGTGCGCATCATATGCTGCCAGTGTGCCCATCAAATGCTGCCAGTGTGCCCATTAAATGCTGCCAGTGTGCTCATCAAATGCTGCCAGCGTGCCCTTGAATGTCACCAGTGTGACCCCCGCTTGCTCGCCGTCTGCCCGGGACTTACCCTGTCTTGGTGGGGCAGCGGGTGACGGCGACGAGCGGGGTCCTTCGTGCATCTCCTGCCATCCTCATCTCCCGTCATCTCCTCCTGATAGGCGTCCAATAGCGGCGCCTGTTGTTTCAGCCAATCGGGTGACAGGTAACAGACCCGAGCACCTGATTGGGGGAGAGGCAGTTCAGTGTTAGGAAAGCGAATATTCATTCTCTTTTCTAACACATTTGAGTGAACTGCGAGCGCCAAGCATTGCACTCGCAGCGGATGACAGAGATGAGCGGGGTCTTTCGTGCATCTCCTGCCATCCTCATCCCCTGTCCTCTCCTCCTGATAGGCGTCCAATAGCGGCGCAATGCATGAATCTATCTATTGGTGATAGAGGGGGTGGCAGGAGATAGGGGGTGGCGCCCATGCGCCCTTATGGACGCACCGCCACTGATAGTAGACCTTTTATCTACCTTTCTTAAGAAAGCATAAGACTGGCCATTGCCATACTGTAAGTAGACATGCCTTGCATCAGTCTTATAAGAAACTCCAAACTGGACAATGGATTGGTATGTCAAGGGGTGTATTTGGTCTAATCAGACAATATTCCATTCATACTTATGGGGACCTTTAAAACTAAAGATAACTAAACTAAAAAAGATATTAAAGGCACAAAAATGTGACTAAAACAATATTGTTTTTTTTTTTTTTTTTTAATATTTACAGATTATATATTATTAGAAACAAGGCTGAGCACCTTAATGATACCATTGATTCAGGAAGGTGAACTCAAGCCCTGACAGCACGTAAACCCTAACAAACTGAATAGATCATTGTTGCACAACACATATGGGATACAGGTTGTGTTGTTAACTGCTATACCAATATTCATGGTAAATGAATGACTAAGCCCCGTAGGTTGGGTGAAACATGTCAAAGGTGTGGCCTAGATGAAGTCTAGGCTGAGGCTGCTTCCACTCTTTACATATGAGTTTTGAGTGATGTGTGAGTCCAGGAACTTATTTTCCTTCCTCAAATAATTAAAGCACTAGGAGAACAGCTATATACTGTAGCACCACCTAAAAACATACATGTTTACAGATTTTCTTCCCAAAGAATTTTTAATTCTTTTTAACAACTTTTCGACATTGCATGCTCTAACAGATGACACTCATATTTTCCTGTTAATCAATTTATCTTCTTGGTTCAGCAGTTAAGCTTCCTATGTCACTTCTGCACCTCCAGTATAGTATTATAGATCAACATAGAGGGTGATTCATCTCATGCACTAAGCTAAGTGATTTTTCACTTGGTTTAGTGAATGTGGTGGGCTGACTTCAATCATTCACTTTTGTGAGCAAAAAAAAATCCTGTTTTTTTTTTTTATTTATTTTGCAGATGATTGGGTATACAAAGTCAACACAGTTTTACCTCATTCACTTTGCAAAGTGAACATCTTCTACTCCTTTAGTTAGTCACCCCATCTATCTGTTATTTAAGCAGGGAGCTGACCTAAAAATCATTAAAGCTGATTTATGAAGCAGTAATACTACATCATAAGATTCATATCAAGACATAGGAATGTATATATTGTATCTCAAGAAAGGCTGTCAAAAACTAAAAATCCTTTGCCAGGTAAAATAGCAACATTTCAGTATTTCAGCTAGGAATCGAGCTGATTTTCTGGAGGTCTGGAGGCCATCAATGTAACTTTTAAAAACTGACCCTTTCAACAGCAGTACATGGGATTGCAGACTTTATATGGAACCCGAGACAACAATAGTAACAAAAAAACATGAAAAGATAGTAAGGTAATTTAAAAAACAAGACAAGACTATTGGAAAGTACTTGGCTGCAGCCTATTATGGAGGTTAAAAACATATCAATTAAACCAATAGATCTTTATATAAAACGAATAGCCATAAACCAAACAAAAACTACCAAACAGCTTAAGCGCTGTTACCAAGACTTGAGCTAAATGTAACTAGTCCATTAAAGTATTTTATCATACTGTCTACCCACAAAAGTGGGCAACAATGTCTCCAACAAAGGATAGCCACAACTAGAGGAGGAGGGGGGGGGGGCAGGATAGCTAAGCTTGATTGAAGATCCATCTTCTGACAGGAGCCTCAGAAGCAAAGATATTTAATAGTGAGTCAGATCCATAATTGGTTGCCAGGTTATCCCTCCAAAAGTCCAGGTCCAATACGAGCTAAAAGATACAGACAGATCAGTGACAGCTGATAAGAAAATCCCTGCCTGAAGACAGATAACAAGGGGACAAGGGGTGACCTGAAACAGACAAAAGGGAAAGACAGAAGCTGCCCAATTCAAAAATCCGTTTCAACTGCCCTATTTCAACTTAAATTAAACTAAAAGGGGTGCCAGGGGTTTGCAATCCCATGAGGGCCACTTTGTGATTTTTGGGGCCCTAACATACTCAGCACTCCCACCTCTGTAATGATGAAAGTACTTGCAGGTATGGAAGGGCATGTACTCAAGCTCCTTCCTGTCTTGTAACAGGGCTGGTGGTTAATCTAACACTATTGCATATGATGGGGAGACAGTCCTCAACCAAGTATAACCCTAGCTAAATTGACTTATCATGCTTTCTCTCCTTCCTCCCAGCAACTGGCCTGGTAGGGAAGTGAAACACAAGTAAAACGTGTACTGCTAAGGAATAGGCATTAAAACATGGCTGTTGCTTTGCTCTGAATGGCCACATGTTTGCTTTAGGGTGTATAACTTAGTCAAAATATACATAAAGTAAGTAATAAATGAGATCTATGATTTGCAAATGAAAAAAAGTAAATTAAGCAACACAAGTCCATTTTTTTTAGACTAATAAATTTATCTTATCCTAAATGCATCAACAAATAATATTGTAGGAAAAAAATAAACAAACGTTTGGTGTTAAAGTAGAACTATAGGTAAAAAAAAAAAAAATTTGGATAGTGTAAAGCAGGGTTATGTCAGGTTTTTTTTCACCATCTGTGTCCCATTGCAGTGATTTTCCTTCACTTCCTGTCCCATAGCCAAACAGGAAGTGATAGGAAAACCCTGCAAATGTAGGGAATTCCTTGGGGACCCCCAGGTCACCAAAACTAGTGTCCCTATTGGAAGGTTTCTCCTCTATTACTTTTCTGGGGACAACCGGAAATTTGGGATTTTCTTCTACTTTCACTTTCAATGATAATGGTAAACAGGAGAAATAGAGAGGATGGATATCTTTAACGGGGGCACTGACATCAATAAAAACTGACAGGTGTTCTAACCCCTCTCCCTTCTATCCAAAACAAAAAAAAAAGTTTTCCCTTTAGTTACACTTTAATAAAAGTTCTTAAAGTCTTTACCTTCAAGTGATTTTATTTGTAAAATATAGAAAAAAAGCTTTATTGTATTCCTGGAGTAAGAATAGTTTACTGTTCTTAAAATAACTTTCTACTTCATGGGGGGGGGGGGGGGGGGGGGGTTCCTGATATTTTACAGAAAGCAATATTAAAGTCATGATTACACAGGTGAAGGTTTTATTGTGCTTCCTGTTTATGTTTAAAGTCAACTGCCACACTTTTCAGTTCTGATCTAGAATAAAAGAAACTATAATACACATTATTAACATGATTGAAGTAGTATTTTTCTGTTGAAGTGTTTGCATGCATCTGTTTTCACATAATATATAAACAAGGGGCATTGGAGCTTTAGTAAATGGCTTCACCTGGCCAACAATCTTGAGTCTTTAAAGGCACATATGAGTTAGGCCAGACATTCTAAAGCTCAACCCTCCTTCACGAGCATCCAGGGCTTAGTTCTGCAGTGCTCTAGCACTGCTTGCAAATACTGTAGTGGTACTTGTCAGGGCTCAGGAATGAAGGGAAAGGTCTAATTTTCAATTCAATCAATCCTTCCTAAATGTAAATTATGTACAATATTATGGCTTTGAAGACTGGTCTTAATTTTCTTTGGCCTTTAATAGTCCAATAATGTAATCAGATTCATACTGTATGTACTCTGCGCTTTGTGCTAAAATGAAGCTAAATTAAATTGTGCCAAAGTGTCCCTCATGTTCAGTGGTAAAAAATCCATTAGACATGCAGTGCTCAGCATAAATGAGTACACCCCTTTTGAAAAGTAAGATTGTAATCAATATCTCAATGAACACAAGGACGATTTCCAAAATTTTGACAAAACTGAGTTTTATAGAACATTTGTTTAGCTCATTACATGAAAGTAAGGTTAATAATTTAACTAATGCGGCGTACACACGAGCGGACTTTCCCGCGGGATTGTCCTTTATCCTGGACAAGGGCCAGGAAGAGGCCCTTGTCCTCATCAACATGGGGACAAGGTGCTTTGGGGTGGGGGGGCCGCACGGCCCCCCTTTCCCCAGGGCACCCCTCATGTTGAGGGCACGCGGCCTGGTACGGCTCAGGAGCGCTCGCTCGTCCCCACCCCCTTTCCTGACCGACCGGGCTGCGTGCTCGGATAAGGGTCTCAGATAGATTAGGGGGGAACCCCCACGCCATTTTTTCGGCGTAGGGATTCCCCTTTAAATCCATACCAGGTGACGGGGACATCGCGGCGGCATTCGCTGCCTTCGCTAGTCCGGTCTACCTGCAGTCACGCTCTAAATGAATGGACTTTCCGATCTTGTGTCGGCAAGTCTGTTCATTTCAAAAGTCCCGCAGACTTTTTCCTGCGGACTGTCCGCCGGAAAGGTCTGGGCGTGTGTGGGCAAGTCCACACACTCGGAAAGTACGGGGGACCTCCGCTGGAAAGTGCGGCGGTTTGTCCGCTGGACTAGGTCCGATCGTGTGTACGCCGCATTAGATTACAAAATCTTCAGTTTTAATCAAATACACACCACAACAAAAACTATTACATCTAGTATTTTGTATGACCTCCATGATTTGTAAGGACAGCACCAAGTACTCTAGGCATGGAATGAACAATTTGGCGACATATTGCAACATCTATATTTTTCCATTCTTCAAAAACTACTTGTTTTAGAGCTCGGATGCTAGATAGAGAGTGATGCTCAACTTGTCTATTCAGAACTCCTCATAGGTGTTCGATTGGTTTCAGATCAGGAGACATACTTGGCCACTGAATCACTTTCACCCTGTTCTTCTTCAGAAATGATGGTAGCATCTTCTCTTTCAATATAGAGCAGTACATCTGTGAATTCATGATAGCATCAATGAAATGCAGCTCCCCTCAGAAGGACACTGCCACCACCATGTTTCACTGTAGGCACCATGCATTTTTCTTTGTACTCCTCACCTTTGCGACATCCTACATTTTTGAAGTCATTTATCTTGGTCTCATCACTCCAGAGTACAGAGTCCCAGTAGTTTTTTTCAGCATGGGCTCTGGCAAATTCTAGGTGGGGTTTTTTGTGCTTGGGCTTCAGGAAAGGCTTCCTTTGTGGACGAAAAAAAACGATGGATGCCATTCCTCTGCAGTGTACGCCAAATTGTGTCAGGGGAAACAATCACCAAAGTTTGGCTTTCTACTTCTTTAGCTAACTGCAGTGAACTTGCATTTTCTTCAAACTTTCTCATCAGAAGACACTCCTGTCGAAGTGTTAACTTCCATGGACAGCCTGGACATCTCTGTGAGGTGGTTGCAGTTCCATCTTTGTTACATTTTTGTATCACTTTTGCTACAGTATTCTGACTGATAAATGAAGCTTTGCTGATCTTCTTGTAGCCTTCACCTTTCTTGTGTAAATAAATTATTTTCTTTCTCAGGCCTTGTGACATTCGTCTTCCATGTGGTGTTAAGTAAGGCCCTTTTATAATCAACTGCCTGCTGGACATCTGTTTAATGAATAATTAGACTAATCTGTAGTTGAATTTTTGTTAATTAGGAATTTGTTGTCTAAAATGTAGCTTTACTCCTAAAACTTTTATTGGGGTGTATTCATTTTTGCAACATGGTCTTGAACGAATTTGTTAGGAAAAATACTTTTCTGTGTGCAAATTAAGAAATCTTGGTTGCTATCAATGACCCGCATTTGTGGGAGTATTTTGTAGTATATTGTTCCATAGAAAATGTTGATTCTGAAAGGAAAGTAAAGGTTTTCTGACAAATCTGTTTATGCTGAGCACTGTAGCTGACTGAAGTTGACAAATATTTATTGGAATAATTGGAATAGTGAATGAGGCATAAGTATGTATGAGGTGAGTATGTGGTTTATGTATAGCCACTTGTTGTGTAACATAAAATGGGACTGCCAGCCCAACATGACATTTAGATTGGACCAATAATATTGGCCCAATCTTGTATTCAATAATGAAAAGTGTTTTTTTTAAATGCCAGCAATGTTAGTACCCAAATGGGACCTTGTATCACCCTTTTCAGTCTCTGTACAGCAGAGCTGGAGTGTGAGAGGAAGCAGCAGCCCAAAAAATCAGCTCAACTCTTCACTGTGTTGCTTCTCTTTCACTGTCCAGTAACAGACTGGGATGGGTCCAGGACGACCTCAGAAGGTGGGTTGATTGATGCTGGCCAAGTGGCCATCAGACTGATGGCATTCCGAAGCAGAAAATAAGTAGTGTAAGGGAAATCTCTGCACAGAAGCTGAATATTTTTTTATCAAAAGCTGTTTTTTAAATTTGTCTTTTAATGGGTTAATTTGTTTTTTTATTGTTGCTATTTTTGGATGGAGGTATGCATTAAACACAGGAAATTTATAAAGCTTTTTTAAAACTTTACATAGACTTTCAAAGGACACCCTTACAGTTTTCCTTTGACTTCTATATTTAGCAAATATACTGTTAATATTTATGTAAAAATATTTTTTAAAACTTAAAAAATATGATTAGCTACAAAAAGGTTGTAAAATGTCATAACCCCAACTATTTGTCATAATCAGACATAGAAAGCCGCTAAAAATGCTGAATTCATTACAATACATTATACCTGCTGTCAAATTGTATATGAAACATCAGGAACTGTGTTGTACTTGTATTTCAAAAAAATGCCTTCTTTAAAAAAAAACATAATTCAAAGAGATAACAACATGACATTGTGTACAGACAGTGTGCGTAATTGACATCTTATGTGAGTGAAATCTCGGACAACATTTGTTTTAATTAAGCTTAAATCTCTTAATGTGATAGACAAAATGTAACTGGGCTTCTGTATCTATTTAAGAGAGCTAAACACAAACATTTCAGTTGTTCAAGTGTGCCTACAGCAAGGAAATCTGTGTATTGCATTAGACATGTGCACTGACAAAAAATTTGTTCATTTTCGTTTTTGTTTCATTATTTTTTTTTTGCTTTTTTTGGAAATTCGGAAAATCGAAAATTCGGGAATTCGCAAAATTCGCAAATTTTGGGAATTTTCACATTTCTATTTTTCGGATTTCCGAATTTCCGAATTTCGAATTTTCGGATTTCCGAATAATTTCCGAATTTCGAATTTATTAATAATAATAAAAAGGTTTTATTTTATTATTGTTATTTATTATTATTAATTTGTTCTGTTCCATTTGGTTAGATGCGGTTATTTCAGATAATTCGTAACTTCGGATAAATTTGTATTCGTTACGTTCACTAACAGAAAAATTTGAAAGGGAATTCCAATACCTATAATTTAATAGTTATTATTATTTCGTTTTTAACAGATTTTCTTTCTTTTTTTCAGATTTTCGATTTTTCTAATTTTTGAATTTCCGAATTCCGAAAATTCGGAATTCCGAAAATTCGGAATTCCGAAAATCCGAAATTCTTAATTCGGTAATTCGAAAATCAGAAATTAGGAAATTCGGAAATCCCAAAATTCGGAAATTAAAAATTCGGAAATCAGAAAATCAGGAAATTCGGAAATCCGAAAATTCGGAAATCCGAAAATTCGGAAATCCGAAAATTCGACATTTCGGAAATCCGAAAATTCGACATTTCGGAAATCCGAAAATTCGACATTTCGGAAATCCGAAAATTCGACATTTCGGAAATCCGAAAATTCGACATTTCGGAAATCCGAAAATTCGAAATTTCGGAAATCCGAAAATTCGAAGTTTCGGAAATCCGAAAATTCAAAATTTTGAAAATTCAAAATTTCGGAAATTCTGCATTTCGCAAATTTTGAAATTCGGAAATTGAAAAATTCGGAAATTCGGAAAGTCGGAATTAACGAATTTGTCAAAATTAGTTAAGAAACGAATTAGGAACTAAACGAATTGCACATGTCTATATTGCATATTGTTTTATATCCATCTTCATAGATTATGACCAACATGCAGGATTGTGGGTACATTGTAGATGCAGAAGCAATGCCATCATGACATGAAGCTGTTACTATATCATAACTATTAAACCTCATATTGCAATTCTGGGATTATAGTTTGTATAAGAAACAACAATAAACCCTTTTTAAGTGTTTCTCTTGCATGGTGTATAAAAAGTATTTTTAACGTAAGTGAAATGTTCCGGCAATATAAGCAAGAGTCTCTAAATTGATCAATAATCCCTTACGCAAAAACCCGTAAAGTTCTTTTTTTGTAATTTTGCATATAAATATTCTTTTAGATATAACCCATCTATACATGCCAATTATATTTTTGCTTGTGGGAATCAGCCCTTTTAATGGGATCTTAACACCAGAGGCGTTCCTTTTTGCTTTCCTGAACATGTGATCACTGTGATTGGCTGTTACAGTAGTCGCATTTTTGGAAGCCCTCCTGCCAGCTCCCAAACGTACACGTCACTGAAAGCTGTTGGTGACGTTCATTCACAGTGCTGGGGAGGGGAAAGGGATTGAGCATGCTCTCAACACAGAACAGTGTTGGTGTAGCAACATGTAGCAGCATGGCGTTAAAGCCCACCACATTTGTGTAGAGCAAGTGAGAAGAGGTTCATTGCCATTTGCCAAATTTGAATCTCCCTCTAGGAGAGCTGGATACCCTACCCTACTCTATTTTAGGATCTCTAGGACTAATTCAGCTGTGTATATTTTTCAGTTTTAATAAATGCCATAGGATAAATCTGCATCTAATACTTTTTTTAATTTAAATAACCTACCCTTGTTATATATGATTTTTTTTGGAACAGTCAAGAAGTTGCATAAGTTATGGTTTTATGGCATTTTGTTCATTATTATTCATAAAAGTAACAGTATTTTTACTGTCTCCATCCCAGCTGGGGAACTGTCTTCTTCCTGGTGACCATGGCCATTGTGACAGAAAGTAATGGGAAATTCAAAATTTGGAGTCTACCACCAGAACAGGGAGTAAAGGAACAATCCCCCATTGGGGACACCTGTTACGCTGACAACTGTCTCCGAGAGGACTTTCACTCCTGGTAATATATTATTTCACTTCCTGCTGTATCACCACGGCAAAAAGGTAAGGAAAATCTCCCTAATGAGACTAGGCAGAGACAGCATTAATGCTCTATTACTCCATGGAAAAAAAAAAAAAAAGTTTATGATCTATAGTTTTTCTTAGCCCAAACATACACAGTATTGTCAAAAGTATTGGGACACCTGCCTTTACACGCGCATTAACTTTAACCAGTTAAGCCCCTGCGCATTTGGCTGGCCAAAGACCAGAGCACTTTTTACGATTGCGCGGTCGTGCGACGTGGCTCCCAAACAAAATTGACGTCCTTTTTTCCCCCCACAAATAGAGATTTCTTTTGGTGGTATTTGATCATCACTGCGGTTTTTATTTTTTGCCCTATAAACAAAAAAAAAGCAACAATTTGGAAAAAAAATCAATATTTTTAACTTTTTGCTATATTAAATATTCCCTTAAAATATATAAAAAAAACGTTTTTTTCTCAGTTTAAGCTGATACGTATTCTTCTACATATTTTTGGTAAAAAAAAATCGCAATAAGCGTTTATTGATTGGTTTGCGCAAAAGTTATAGGGTCTACACAATAGGGGATAGTTTTATGGCCTTATTATTAATATTTTTTTTTCACTAGTAATGGCGGCGATCAGCGATTTGTATTGTGACTGCGACATTATGGGGGACAGATCGGACACTTTTGGCGCTATTTTGGGACCATTCACATTTATATGGCGATCAGTGCCATATAAATGCATTGATTACCGTGTAAATGTGACTGGCAGTGAATGGGTTAACCAGGAGGGCGCGTTGCAGGGGTTTAGTGTGTCCTAGGGATGTGTTCTAACTGTGGGGGGGTGGGCTATGTGGGACACGACACTGATCACCGCTTCCGATTACAGGGAGCTGTGATCAGTGTCCTATCACTAGGCAGAGCGGGGAAATGCTTGTTTACATCAGCATTTCCCCATTCTTCCTCTCTGTGAGACGATCACGGGTATCCCCGCAGACATGGAGTCCGCGGGACCCGCAATCACACTCACAGAGCTTGCGGCGGCAAATTTAAAGGAACGTACCTGTACGCTGATTTGGCTGTCCGTGCCATTCTGTCGACGTAAATGTACATGCGGAAGTCGGCAAGTGGTTAAAGGCATCCCAATCTTAGTCCGTAGTGTTCAATATTGAGTTGGCCCACCCTTTGCAGCTATAACAGCTTCAATTATTTGGGTTGAGGTCAGGACTCTGTGCAGGCCAGTCAAGTTCCTCCACCCCAAAGTCGCTTTCAGAGGTTGGGATTGCCCCCTTAGTTCCAGTGAAGGGAATTTTTAAGTTGTCAGCATACCAAGACATTTTGTACAATTTAATGCTCCCAACTTTGTGGGAACAGTTTGGGGATGGCCCTTTCCTGTTCCAACATGACTGCGCACCAGTGCACAAAGCAAGGTCCATAAAGACATGGATGAGCAAGTTTTGGGTGGAGAAACTTGACTGGCCTGCACAGAGTCCTGACCTAAACCTGAAAGAACTCCTTTGGGATGAATTTGAGTGGAGACTGTAAGCCAGGCCTTCTCGTCCAACATCAGTGCCTGACCTCACAAATACACTTCTGGAGGAATGGTCAAACATTCCTATAGACACACTCCTAAACCTTGTGGGCAGCCTTCCCAGAAGAGTTTAAGCTGTTATATTATTATTATACACATTATATTACATCTGTCGGCAGCGACAGAGGCGATCGGATCCTTTTCTGTGTGTGATACGGAGACGAGTGAGGGGAAGATGGCCCCCACCCGTCTCCATACCATGGCAGGGTGGAAGCGACATCAAAACGTCACTTTCGCCCATAGCTCTTAAAGGGCCATTTTTTTATTGCATTGTAGTGTAAATATGAGATCTGAGGACTTTTTGACCCCAGATCTCATATTTAAGAGGTCCTGTCATGCTTTTTTTTCTATTACAAGGGATTTTTTTTCAAATGCATCCTGTCCCGCTGAGCTCGCGTGCAGAAGCGAACGCATACGTGAGTAGCGCCCGCATATGAAAACGGTGTTCAAACCACACATGTGAGGTATCGCCACGATCGGTAGAGTGAGAACAATATTTCTAGCCCTGGATCTCCTCTGGAGGAGATTTTTAAGGGTAAAAGTTTGTCGCCATTCCACTTGCTGACCACCCTATAGCCCTTTTACTGCTACAGGACGCCAGCTATGCACAGGATCACATATATTTACATGATTCTGCACTTTCGCCTGCAGGGGGTGCTCGATTGTGCTAATCGACAGCAGAAGCTGATTTGCGGGTCACGGGGACTCGATGTCCTTTAGCACCCGCCGATCGCCAGTAAAACACAGAGAACTGTGACATGCCTATGTAAACAATGCATATCTCAGTTCTGACAGGGTGGAAGGGACCGATCTTGTGTCTCTGCAAAGCAGGTACTAGAATCGATATCTTCCCCTAGTGAAAGCAGCACACTGTGTACACAATAACACTGGTTAGGCACACAGTTAAGATAGTTACATAGTTACATAGTACCCTTTGATCACCCTAGATGTTTAACCCCTTCCCAGCCAGTGTCATTAGTGCATATTTTTTAGCAAAAGTGCAAATTTTTCAGTGTCCGATTGTCCACAGCAATATCGCAGTCCCGCTATAAGCAGCCGATCACCACCAATACTATATAGTAGACATGTGCACAACAAAAAAAATTGTTTATTTTCGTTTCGTTTTTTTCGTTTCCGAAAAAAATTTGGTTATTTTCGTTTCGTTTTTTTCGTTTCCGTTGATTCGTAACGATTCGTACATTCGTAAGTCGTCGGTGTTCGTATTCGTAACGATTCGTACATTCGTAAGTCGTCAGTGTTCGTATTCGTAACGATTCGTACATTCGTACGAGTTATTTTTTCGTTGATTCGTTTGTTCGTTAGTTTAATTTTTGTTTATTCGAAATTTGGACGCATTCGTATTTATTCGTACATTCGTAACATTCGTAACATTCGTAGATTCGTAATCGGAGCATAATTCATAATTTTATGTAATGTGTATGCTATTATTACATTTTAATAATTTACGAATCGAAAAAAAAAGTTACGAATCGAAAAAAAAAAGTTACGATTCGAAAAAAAAGTTACGAATGTACGAATTTTTTAGTTCAATCTATTCGAAGCACGTTAAGCAGCACCATTGTAAGGGACACGGAAAATTACCAATTCAACAAAAAAAATAAGTTACGAATGTACGAATTTTTTCGTTCATTTTCGTTGTTCCTGTTTTCGTTTTTCGGATTTTCTTCATTCGTACATTCGTTGTTTCTAATTTGTTTTTTTGGGATTTTCGTTGTTATTCGGATTCGTTCGATTCGAATGATTCGTTAATCGGATTCGTACGATTCGTTATTCGGCTTCGTTCGATTCGAACGATTCGTTCATTCGTACGAAAACGAACGAACGAACGAAAATAACGAAAAACTAAAAAAATTGAAACAAATTGCACATGTCTACTATATAGAAGATGAACAATTAAGGCTATGGGGGTACCTCATCCTATATAAAATTTACACAGATAGAGAACTAAAATGATGGATCATTACGGTACCAAAGAGGAATTATTTGACTAAATATTTTATAATAAATTTATTTTACCTAAAATTCATACACAATAAAATCATCCAAGTTATTATAAGGTTCAACAAAATAGTTACAAAAGATATCAAAAAGATGGTTGACGCGTTTCACTTAGTAGTTTCTTCAGAATCACTTAATGATATACAACAGAAGAACCTTAAATTGGAGACCTGGGAGAAAACTAATACTAGTATAAGAAAAAAAAAAAGATTCAGTAAATATATCCCATAGTACGCGTAAACGAATCAATATACAATTCTTGGGGTTCTTGTGTTTACTAAAAATATGTATAATACATATTGGCCTAAATTTATGAAGAAATTTTTTTTTTTATTTTATTTTATTTGATGTGTTTTATAGCAGAAAATAAAAAATATAGTTTTTGTTTTCAAAATTGTCGGTCTTTTTTTGTTTATAGTGCAAAAATAAAAAATGCAAAGGTGATCAAATACCACCAAAAGAAAGCTCTATTTGTGGGAAAAAAGTACATCAATTTTGTTTGGGTACAGCGTCACACGACCACACAATTGTCAGTTATAGTAACACGTAAGTGGTTAATTACTGGTAAATATTAATCATTCATTATTAATAAATAGTATTTATTCCAGTTGAGTGTAATCAAGAGTAATGTTTAATTAACGTCACTACTGGAGCACTAACTGTTTTACCAATGCTATATATATGGTATGTATATATAGTATATCATTTGGTTTCCTTTAATTGACTTAACTTTTTAAAAGTTAAAGGGCATTTTTTTTTTACATGTGGAATGGATTGAAATCAGCGGAGAAGGGATTTTCCACTTTGATGAATGAACTTCTAAGGATAGCGTCAAGAAGATTTCACTGCATGGATAGTTTTGCTTCGGTAGCACAGTAATTTGCTAGCAATTTAGACAAGATCATCTAACCTTTGTTTTCCCAAGAGCTCATCTCAGACAATTAGATGCATACTAACAAGTCGATAATGGTGGATCGGAGGAATTAACACATTTCGGATTAGGACAGAAACCATGCTGTCTTCAAACTTTTTAGACCAAATAGAAGGGTGATGTCAAAATATTTGTAAAGCTAATACCTCTACTCAGCATGCACTATATTTCTTAGCAGGCTTCCCAGTAAAACTTTCTACCAGCCCAGACAGCAGTACTGTTTACAATTATCTACAACAACGTTATCAGGTGTCAACTAATTAGCTTCAGACATGGACACAGCAATTAGAGAAGTGTTTAACTCACTACTGGGGGCTTGTTAAGTAAGATTTATGCAGATTCAGAGTCATTACATTAGCTAGAAGATAAAATGGCATATGATTGTACTACACCTCTTAAGGATATACACAAAAAGGTATTTTAAAGAAGTTAGCAACATATAACAGCTCACATTGAGCTTTAGTGCACCCTTGTAACACAGGCTTTCCTTTATATAATTTTTTTTTTTACTAAAGCAGTAGAGGCTGTCAACCGAGCAAAGTGAATAGTGACTTTGGAAAGTAATATTAGTAAATAAGGTGAACCAGTGCTGGCAAAAAAAGTTTATGTTTCCCAGTTTACACTAAAGCCTCATACACATGATCAAATTTTCCGACGGGACTCGTGTGATGACTGTTGGTGGAAAATCTGACCGTTTGTACGCTCCATCGGATTTTCCGTGGACAAATGTTGGATAGCAGGTTTTAAAATTTTCCGCGGACAAATGTCTGTTGTCGGATTTTTCGAGCGCGTGTACACAAGTCCGTCGGACAAAAGTCCAAAGTACAAACACGCATGCTCGGAAGCAAGGATGAGCCAGAAGCGGTCGGTCTTGTAAACTAGCGTTCGTAATGGAGAATTAACATTCGTGACGTGGCAAAGTATGAAATCTCGAAAATTCAGCGCACATTCTCTTCTTCTTTAATGGGATAATAATGAAGCTGCTTTGCTGGTGATACTGATAAAGTTATTGAAAACTAATTTTCAAGGGAATTGTGTGATGACAGACTGTTTGCCTAAAATCAGACCATTAGTACGCTCCTTCAGACAATTGTTGTCCAACTTTTTTTTTCTAGTGATATCAAGAATAATATTATTATGCTTTTTTTTTTTTTTTGGGCAAGTTACCACAACACCATTATCCTGTAGTTTTTAAGATCAAAGATACAACTATGTTGGTGTCCCTTGTCAATTTTACACTGTATTTTTTTTTAAAAAATGTAACTGCCTACTCCCAAACTGTCATTTGAAGTAAAACATATAGCCAAGTATTATTCTCCACATTTTTTTTATTGTGCATTAAAAAAAGAAAACAAATACAATATAACTTAACCAAAAAGTGCATTTTATGCATCCAAAAATATAGAAAATATACCAAATCAAATCATTATTATTCAACCAAAAAATAAAATAAAAGCCTCATGCATGTGTCCTGCTTTTTAATAGTTGGTGAAAGCAGGGGTCCGTCATCCGAAGATAATTCCAAAAATCATCTGTATTATTCTCCTGGAGCTCCCGCAGAAAAGGCATATGACATAATTGGTCACGATTAATAAAGCAACCAATTTTTGGTCCAAGAAATCCTCCTGTTCCCGGACTGGACTTGGGTCAAAGCAATAACTCCAAGGCCAATAATAAATAACACGTTATCTCCTCAGATTCCGCAACATGTCTGGTTGACAAACAGCCATTCAGAAACTAACTGAAACGCATGAAATGAAAAGCGCAAACTGAAAAGCGCTAAATGAAAAGCGCAAAATGAAAAGCACGAATCAACACTCACCAAACTTTTACTAACACGAAATTAGCAGAAGGAGCCCAAAGGGTGGCGCTAAAGAGCTGAAAATCTACATAGTACATCATTATGTTCGTGTTAGTTGGCCGAAATTCCTTGCCGTTTATATGCAAGACATAATCCAGACACACGCCTTCAGACAAAAGTCTGAGGTTTTGCTCCCCGAAGAGCGATCCATGTTCTGATTGCTTGGCAGAGGGCATTTGACAGGCAGTAAGGAAGCATTGTATCCCCTCCTCACTGCCTGTTTTAACCCCCACACTAGTGTGCCGCAACTGCTTGCATTGCGGGAGGTACAAAGCATTGCGGCCACAGCTTATTCCCCCCTCTGCTGCCTTTGCAGCATAAGGGGGAGCAGTTGAGGGATGGCAAACATGTGACTCAGCTTCATTTTTACTGCTTTCCAAAACTCAAGTTTAAACGATGCCTTACAGATAATTGGTTATTCGAAATGAATTCAGTTTCACCTTATTTACTAATATTAATTTTGCAACGCGAACATAATCTTTGCCAAGTGAACAGTCTCTACTCCTTTAGTTAATGAATCCAAAGGTATTAATTATGAATTGAATAATGTTTAAATTATTAATAATAAATAAAAAATACTATACTCATCTTTAATGCATCGCTAGGGGTCTTGCATACCATTACCATGCAATTAAAGGTATCTGCATCTGGAACATGTCTATGTAAACTGTGAAATAATATGATATTTCTGAACATTTTCAATAAAAATGTATTGCAACAGAAAAATAATTACAACAGTTTTTAGAAACTATATTACAACTAGAAGCAGTGCTTGCTCTGATTGTACTGTGCTCCGATACAGATCACTTGTGCAAAACAAAACTAAAATATTATATAACTTCAAAACATAAATAGATACCATGCAATAAAATAGTAAAGTGACATGTGCTTTTTAAATAAAGTGATTAGTGCTTTATCAACAAACTTAGATGTGTGCATCAGTATCATGAACCCAAAAAGTTCATAAGTGCTCTCTTTCAATAAAGTGCTCTGTGTATAAAAGTACATAGTGCATAAAGAGGATGAATTCAGAGTTTTATATTCAGTCTGTATTTCAGTCCTTTACTGTACACCACCACCAGCTAGCGATCTACACCACCTTTTTCTTTGCTGAAAACCAAAACCAGCACACTCGCATATAGTAGTAAAAACCTCCCATGGATCATCGGGAAGAAACTTCACAGCACCTTAGCTCTGCAAATTATCTCACAAGAAACCTACTTATTCAAAGACATCCAAAAAGGAAGAAGAGAGAAACCTTCTTAGTGCAATATTGTTTTATTATTATTAAAAACTGAAGTGACACTAAACACTTAAGCCTCGTACACACGATCGGATTTTCAGCAGGGAATTGTGTGATGACAGACTGTTTGCCTAAAATCCGACCGTTAGTACGCTGCTTCAGACAATTGTTGTCCAGCTTTCCGCCAACAAATGTTGGATGGCAGGCTAGTAAATTTTCGGCAGACAACGGTCTGTTTTCAGATTTTCGTATCGTCTGTACACAAGTCCGTCACAAAAAAGTCCAAAGTACAAACACGCATGCTCGGAATCAATTCTCATCAAACACAACATTAGCAGAAGGTGCCCAAAGGGTGGCACCCAAGAGCTGAAATTCCACTTTCGTATTTGTTGGCCGCAATTGTGTGCCGTTTGTATGCAAGACAAGTTCCTGGCACATGCCCTTCAGACAAAAGTCTGATGCTCTGTTGGCCAAGAATCCCATTGTGTGTACAAGTCTTTAGGCCCCCTTCACATGGGCGGACCGACTAGGTCTGTCTGTAAAATTTTAGGTGTGAAAAAGGGGAAAAAACTGTGCTGAACCAGAATAAACTAAAGAAAACAAAAGCTACTGACACTCAAACAAACAACATCTAAAATGATGTACGAAAAATTAGTGCAACGCTAACTGATGAAGCCAAACTAATGGAAACATCTGTGAATCACTGATTCTCAGTGATTGTAAAACTATAATGGGTGTGAACCACTACAACACATAAAATATATTGAATCACAAAGAGGAACCAGTGACAATAAATCACTAGTAAAAAAGTGAAAGTAAAAATATATAAACCCACTATAACACGTGAGTGATTTGTTCAAATAAAAACATAAACACAGGTGTAAAAACAATGAGTGCTAATATTCAAACACTATCACAAACAATGAAAGTGAATGTCCCAAAAATCGTGAAGGGACGATGGCGTTATGCCCCAGTTGAAGACCCATAGAGTCGAAGCGCATCGGACTAGCATCTTTTTGCTTCCCACATTGCTTTTACCTATATTTTATACCTTGTGATCACTTTTTTTTATCCTGCATTGATTTGTATGATACCTTTTTTTTTTTACATTAAAGCCGTTTTTGGTTGACCTGCACCATATGGAGCCTTTTTTTCTATTCTATTTTTTGTTTGGACCCTGGTGAATTCCTTTTCCCTTCGCCACCATCCTTTGGATCAATCTGGCTGTTGGTTCTCACCACATCCAGTGTGATATCCTCACAGTGTTGGAGCACCACGAATCAAGGCTAGTTTGACCCACTGCCGTACGGTATGTGTGTCCACCATATCCGGTAAGAGTACCCAACTTTCCATTTGAACACCTTTCAAGTGTGTATTGGCATTCGATCGGTTCTTTCTGATTACATGTCAACACTCCATCTGGAAATTGCCCCATCTTCACGCATTTTTTGGACATTCACTTTCATTGTTTGTGATAGTGTTTGAATATTAGCACTCATTGTTTTTACACCTGTGTTTATGATTTGTTTTTATGTTTTCATTTGAACATATCACTCACGTGTTATAGTGGGTTTATATATTTTTACTTTCATTTTTTACTAGTGATTTATTGTCACTGGTTCCTCTTTGTGTTTCAATAAGTTTTTAGGTGGACCTGATCGGACCCTCCATTGCCCTGTATGGAGCGATGGGTGTCAACGGGCATGTGTCCGTTGACACCCGATGACATCAAATCTGCCAAAAACAGATGGCGGATCATATGTCCCTCACTCCAATAGAGGACAGCGGGCTGTGTCTGTGTCCGCTCTGCATAAGCCTACTTAGAGGGGATCAGTGAACAGATTTCCCACGGAGTCCACCCCATGTGAAAGGGGTGTTACATTCAAAATTGCATTGCAGTGCATGTATCTGTGAAAGCTGTGTAAGCTGTGAGCCTAGATCCAAAAGAGAATGCTCTACGCACAATTGTCGCTTGTCCTCTTCCCTTGGTCCCAAACTCCCTTGCACTTGCCACTCAAAAAAAGCATAAAAGGAGATCCATGCTCCACATAGTGTGAATCAGATACCACAATTTTATTAAAAGCTAGAAACTGCACTTACACGGAACAAAGGCAGATACAGCACTGTAATATCACAGCAACATGAAGGACACATTCAGATCGCGATGATCACATGGACCTGCCCTGACCGGTTAAGTCAAATATGACATTCTCAAAGGGGATAGTGTGGAGGCATTCTCACTTGTGCTGCTCTATACTCATCATCCTGTAAGTGTTTGCCTATGCTTTGTAGACATGTGCGGTTTGTTTTGTTCTGAATTGAAATTCGGATCTATCCAAATTTCTGAATACAACAGTAATGAATTTCAACAAATCCAAAATAAACAGTAACAAAATAAACTCAATTAATTTGTTTCATTCTGATGGCAAGAGAAGGCAAGAGAAGGCAAATTTATTAAATACTTTATTCAGCTTTGTGTATACAAAAGAGTATACAAAGGAGCTCATGTCCATAATGGGTATGGCATTGACACAGCCCCAAACCATCCACAATGGCACAAAAGTGATATGGTCCAGAAATAGTTAGACAGAATAAAGTTTGATAAAGCACCTGGACTAGATGGCATCCAGCCACGGATCCGAAAAAAATTGAGCTCTGCCATTTCTAAGCCATTGTTTTTTAGGGACTCTTCAATGACTGGCATAGTACCACTGGGCCAATGTGGCGCCTATATTTAAAAAGGGATCAAAGTCTTTACCAAGTACCTATAGACCTGTTAGTTTAACTTGTATAGTTGGTAAGATACTGACTCGTGACAGAGCCAGGACCGGGATCTGTGTGTGTTCTCTCAAGGGAGAGGAGACAGATCGTGTGCTTCTACTAAGTAGGAACACTGATCGGTCTCCTCTCATAGTCAGTCCCATCCCCCCACAGTTAAAATACACCTAGGGAACACAGTTAACCCCTTGAGCGGCCCCTAGTGTTAACCCCTTCCCTGCCAATGACATTTATACAGTAATCAGTGGCTATTTTTTTTAGCTCTGATCGCTGTATAAATGTCATTGGTCCCAAAAAAGTGTCAAACGTGTCCGATCTGTCGGCCGCAATGTCGCAGTCACAATAAAAATCGCTGATCACCGCCATTACTAGTAAAAAAAAAAAAAAAATAATAATAATAATGCCATAAATCTATCCCCTATTTTGTAGATGCTATAACTTTTGCGCAAACCAAACAATATACGCTTATTGTGATTTTATTTTACAAAAAATATGTAGAAGAATACATATCGGCCTAAACTGATGAAGACATTTTTTTTTTTTTTAATGTTTTGGGATATTTATTATAGCAAAAAGTACTGTGTTTTTTTCAAAATTTTCTTTCTTTTTTTGTTTATAGCGCAAAAAATAAAAACTGCAGAGGTGATCAAATATCACCAAAAGAAAGCTCTATTTGTGGGAAAAAAAGTTTTTGTTTGGGTACAACATTGCACGACCTCGCAATTGTCAGTTAAAGCGACACAGCGTCGTATCGCAAAAAATGGCCTGGTCATTCTTCCAGGGCTAAAATGGTTAAGCAACAGACATCATGGATTCATGAAAGATAGACGTTGTCAAACAAACCTGATTTCTTTTTATGAGAAGGTAAGTAAAATCTTGGACAGAGAGGAGGCTGTGGAAATAGTATACTTGGATTTTGTAAAAGTGTTTGACACAGTTTCTCACACACAGCTAATGTGTAAGGTAAAGTCTACAGGCTTTGAAAGTTCAGTTTGCGAATGGAAATAAAACTGTCTAAAAGACAGAATTCAAAGATTAGTGGTTAATGATTCTGAATGGTCTATGTTGATAAATGTAAAGTTATGCACTTGGGGGCTAAGAATATGCATACATCATACATACTAGGGGGAGTACAACTGAGAGAATCCATAGTGTATTAGGATCTGGAGGTTTTGGTAGATTATAAGCTTAATAATAGTATGCAATGCCAAGCTGCAATTTCCAAATTTCCAAAGTGCATAAAGTCATTTCTTGTATTAAGAGAGGCATGGACTGCAGAGAGAGAATTATCATTTTGCCCCTGTACAAATCATTAGTAAGACTTCATCATTAGTAAGGTGCCCAAAACTGCAGTTCAGTTTTGGGCACCAGTTCTCAAAAAGGATATAGGGGAACTTGAGAAAGTGCAGGGAAGGACAACCAAACTGATAAGAGGCATGGAGGAGCTCAGCTACAATGCCTTTTAAAAGTATTCATACCCCTTGAAAATGTTCACATTTTGAGAACCAAAAATGTAAATGTATTTTTCTCTCTGAAGAAGAGACGCTTGAGAGGGGATATGATTTCAATGTACAAATAACATACTGGTGACCCCACAATAGGGATAACATTTTCCCTTGAAAGGGCATTTAAAATGACTTGTGGCCATTCACTAAGAAGAAAAGCGATTTAACCGGAAACTGCATAGAGGGTTCTTTACGGTAAGAGCGGTAAGAATGTGGAATTCTCTTCCACAAGCAGTGGTTTCCGAAGGGAGCATAGATAATTTCAAAAAACTATTAGATAGGCATCTAAATGACCATAACATACAGGGATATACAATGTAATATTGACATAAAAGCACACACACACAGGTTGGACTTGATGGACTTGTGTCTTTTTTCAACCTTACCAACTATGTAACATAAAATAAAACATGACAAAATGTGTAAAATTCCAGGGGTATGAATAATTTTTCAAGGCACTATATGAGGAAAGATTAGAGGAACTGAATGTATTCTCTCTTAAGTAGAGGAGATTAAGAAGGGATATGATTAACATGTATAAATTCATAAAGGGTCCATATAGTGAACTTGGTGTTGAGCTATTCACTTTAAGGTCATCACAGACACTCTTTACGTCTGGAGGAAAAGAGAATACATCTCCAAATACGAAAAAGGTTTCATCACAGTAAGAGCTGTGAAAATGCGTAATAGGGGGGCGCATGCGTAGAGTCTAACTGAGCAGTAGTGCGCCGATAGAGCTCCGCTCCGTGACTGAGGGAAAACCCGCCATACAGCCGGTATATCACCCACCACTACCTTGGGCTTACTCCCGTGACTCCGGGGACTGAATTGATACCAGTAAAATGGTGCTAGGAGTCAGGAGAAGTAAGTTTAAAACATCTTCCATGAAGGAGTCACAGTCACAGGCTGCAGCCAGAATGGCGTCTCACAGAGTACCTCACAGAACACCTCAGCGTGCTCACACAAGGAAAAGCAGCCTTCTGTACAAATAGCCTCACCAGATGTAGAACTTTCCCCTCACAAGATTCTTCAAAGAATGTATCTGCTTCGCCTGTGCCTTTGAAACAATTTGAGAGAATGTTACAAAAGGCACTAAAACAAACAGCAGAACATATTACAAGCAGCCTCACAAAAGAAATTAGAGAATTGGGCACGCATAGAGATGTATTGGAAAATAAATTTGAAGAAATTGAACTTTCTGTACAAGATACTATGAAAGAAATAGAAAACCTTAAAGAGGAGAATTTCACACTTCAATCCCGGTTAGAGGATTATGAGAATAGGGCCAGATGTTCAAACATTCATATTAGAGGAATCCCTGATACGGTAACTGATTTACCTTTGACTATAACAGCCCTATTTCAGGAATTAAAACCGGCTAGACCTATTGAGCACCTAGAGATGGATATGGTCCACTGAGCATTGGCACCAAAGAAAATAGATGGCCCTCAACGCTATATCATAGTGAAACTTCATTACTATCGCACAAAGGAGCAAATGATGTCAGCAGCCAGAGAAAAACATAACCTATCCTTTCAAGGTCATGACTATCAGTTATTTACTGACCTGTCTCAGCTGACCATTAATAAGAGGCGATCGATGAAGCCCCAATTGACAGTACTATAAAATCACCATATCATTTACCAATGGAGATTTCCGTTCTCCTTAAGATTCACACATCAAGGTAGATTTATCTGCAGATCTCCTGAAGAATTGCAGCTGGCTTTACAAGATCTACATCTAGTAGATAAGTCACAATCTATTAACCTTACCCATAGAAGATCTACATCCAACACTCCTGGAAACCATCAGGCTAACAAGAGGAGCCTTATTGCCTCCCCTCCACTGGAACAGGAAGACTCTATGGACTGATAATAAGAGACGGTGTCACATAGACCCCATTTGGACTCCACAGTCCTTTCCCCATACATTTTGAGTATTGACATTGAATACTTGTGTCATAGCCATTTATGGCCTATTTAACGGATTTTTCTTTATCTTCTGAAGTTATAACATTTCCTAAAGGACCCCTAAGAATTAATAGTTAACTGTTTAATCTTAGTTCAAACAGAAACATGTGTAAGTATTTAAGTCTTACCAATCCACACCCAAACTCATGAAACTTCATAAAATATTCAAAAGAACATGGCATGAGAGGATACCCCCTCTCATCAAATAGCCCCTGATAAACCAGTTTTTGATCAGTTTAGTTATTTAGTCAACTCTAATCCATTTTATACTATAATGGTTAACCTCTTTACTAGCTTAAGCTTTGGTCCAATATGTTCATTACTTCTACTTGTGTATAACAGATGCTAGTTAGCTCTTCTGCTATCTCTGAGTTTAACTTAGGAATAAGTGTTTATCTTTCTCCACCCTTCGTCAGTTAAATCAAAATGGGATTTGCAGGTTCACAAATTATTATATATGCAACTACAACTCAGCTCATCCCTTTATTTCCCCCTCCCATAGCATTAAATTACATCTTTATTAATTCAATATCTGAACAAAATATTAATGATATTTATTTCCTCGGTTCTAATAATTAATCTTGTTTAAAATGTTACAATAGTCCTCAGTTATGATTGAAATGAACTGTTCATTTACTTTATTCAATTAGCCGAGTGGGCTAAGACTCAAGGCATCCTAGTGATGCTTTGATATAGGGCTTTTCCCTCTTTACACAGTAGTTCCATGTGCGCCACTTTGCCTTCCTCCACTGACCATTATTATCATGTGGTCAATTGACGATGGCCCCCGTATCCCTTGATGGGGGAAATTTTCAACAGTATATTTTTCCATTTATGTTACCTGTTTTTCTCTTTTTCCAGACCTCCCTAGGTCCACTTCTTCTTCCACCCCCCCTTTTCTGTTCACTCAGACTGGTCCACTCAGCCGGAAATATAACAAAAGTGGTGAGTATCATCTTTTTTGTCTTCTACCATGGCACCCTTGAACATCCTTTCCCTGAATGTTCAGGGAGTTAATGTACCGCAGAAGCGTTCAAAAGCATTTTGATTCTTCCAAATGCAGAAAGCACATATAGTTTGCCTACAGGAAACTCCTTTTACAATAAATTCTACACCCAGACATTTGAGCTCTTCCTATCCTCAGGTTTATTCGACCTCAGCATCCACTAAACAACGCGGCACCCTGATAGCTTTTCATCGTTCATTACCCTTTTCTCCTATATCAGAAATCAAAGACCCTGAGACATACATCATTCTGACAGGTCATGTTATGGATATGGCAATAACAATAATCTCATATTATGCTCCAAATAAAAACCCTACACCCTTCTTTACACATCTTCTACAGGTTATATCCACACACAAAATAGGGACTATTGTAATGTGCGGAGATTCAAATCAGGTTCTTTTACCATTCTTGGATAAAACCCCTTACACGCCCACAAGAAGTCCATCTAATCAATCCTTTTCACAGCTTCTTTTGAGATACAACTTAATTGACTCCTGGAGGGAAATTAACCCGGTTAAGAGAGGTTATAAATACTATTCGCACCCACATCAAACTCTTTCACGCATTGACCATATATTTTTAACCATAGACATGATTCCGGAGATTCTCAAATCAAAAATAATCCCAATCCTATGGTCAGATCACAACGCGGTTTTTACCACTATAGCCTCCGCCATTCCCGAATCTCATGATCGCATCTGGTACCTTCCCAATATTCTGCTCAAAAATCCAACTCACTGTATCCAGGTCAAACAAGCCTTAAAATAATATTTGTTATACAATACATGCTCTGAAATATCTCCGTTAACCCTTTGGAAAGCCCATAAACCAGTGCTAAGAGGTATACTACAACAAAAAAAATATGCATTGTTCAAGAGAGAACGTAAAAATTTGGCACAAAAGCTTGAATTGGAATATAATAACTCCTTTTTAAATTTTCAAGATAACCCCTCCTTGACTTCTAAAGCCTGACTAGAAAAAGCACACCTAGAATATGACCTATTCCTCACCGAAAATGCAGATAAATCTTTGCGCCGATCTGGGCATGCCTTTTATATGAAGTCTAACAAGCCAAAAACATTTCTAGCACGAGCCCTTAACTCCCAATAAAACTCAAACTATCCAAAGATAATTACACATGCAACCCCGCTAAAATAGTTCACAAATTTAGATCCCACTTAGCATCTTTATAGTCGGCAACAAATGATTTTAATCCAGTAGAGGCGGAAGCCTTCTTTTCTCAAATAAAACTCCCTGAGTTAACACATGCCCAACAAGCTCTTCTTGAAGAACCCATTTCATCAGAAGAAGTAAGTTTCACAATCAAAGAACTAAAGTTAAACAAAAGACCCGGCCCGATGGCTTTTCAGCTTTATATTACAGCACATTTGCAGAAATCTTATCCCCACTACTTACCAAAGCTTATAATACAATACTAAAAGGTAATTCATTTAGACAAGAATCGCTTATGGCAATTATCTGTATGATACCCAAACCTAATGCTGAGCACACATCTCATAATAATTATCGCCCCCATATCTCTCCTAAACATAGATATAAAAATATTAGCAAAAATCCTGGCAAGTCGACTTAATAAACTTATAGGTAACCTTATCCATAGAGATCAGGTAGGTTTTATGACTAATCGTAAAGCGGGAGACAATGTACGCAGAGCAGTTCTTTTGGCACACATTGCCAAGACCCGACGTATCCCCTCATGTTTCCTCTCATTGGATATTAGGAAAGCCTTTGACTCCGTTTCTTGGACCTATGTTTATCATACTTTACAGAAATGGGGTTTTGGACCTAATTTTACCAAATGGAGAGCCGCACTTTATAATAGTCCTCAAGCATATATAAAATATGCAGGTTATAAATCAGATCCTTTTAAAATCGAAAGAGGCACGCGTCAGGGATGCCCATTATCCCCCCTTTTATTTGCTCTTCTCATAGAACCTCTTGCCCAATTTATTAGATTAGACCCAACAATAACATAAAATTAGGAGGCTACAATCACAAACTCAGCCTGTTCGCAGATGACTATTTTACTATTTTTATCTTCTTCTCAGATATCAGGCCCCAATTTATTACCTATCCTTAAAACATTTGCCAATATCTCAGGACTGATAATCAATCTCAAAAAATTCTTAGCCCTGAATATATCCCTGTCTGATAGAGACAAAGAAATAGTAAGGTCAGCACATCCTTTCACTTGGGCAGAGAAAACAATCCCATATCTGGGCATAAAATTAACAGCATCCATCTCTGATCTCTTCTCAGCTAACTATCCATCCATTCTAAAACACATCCTTCCACTATCTTGGTTTGGCAGGATTAAAATGTCAATCCTACCTAAATTATTTTATCTGTTAGAGTTCTCCCGATCCCAATTCCGGCTTATTTTTTACAACTAATTAAAAATAGAACGAAAAACTTTGTATGGGGATCCACAAAACCACTAATTCCTATACATACTTTATACCTCCCCAAATCTTCTGGTGGCCTTGGCTTCCCCAACTTTGCAGCATACTATAAAGCTGCACATATGGCAAGTTTACTTAAATATCACACAACACATGAAACACCCCTGTGGGTAATGATAGAAGCTGAATGTGACCCTTTATCGGTCTCAAATTTATTGTGGCTTAACCCCAAGGATCGCCTAGGTTTACGCAACCCCATCACAAAGCACTTTATAACCCTTTGGGACAAGCTTAAAGCTAAGCATCAGTTGCAGTCTCCTCATAACCCTCTCCTCTCCTTCCTCAAAACATGGCCTTTTACCCAGCATGAGTTTCCCCTAAATCGTATAAAATATGGGACTCCATGGAAATCTCGAGACTACATAAATTCGTCACACCTTCCAACATTATCCCATTCCCAGAATTACGTAAAACAATTTGAATACCTCAATCAGAAACATTCCGATATCTTCAGATCAAAAAAAAATTCACACCTTTCACAAACACAGACACTCTTCTACACCTTTACTAAGTTTGAATTCACTTGTATAAAAGATCCACATGCAAACAAACAAATTTCCTCTATCTACTCCCATTTACTGGCTAATCTTAATTTAGACAAACCATCCTATGTTCAGAAATGGGAGCAGGACATAGGACGAACTCTTGAGGATATGGAATGGTCAAATATCTGGCTGGCCACTAAAACATCTTCCGATAACATTTTAGCGATGGAAACAAATTACAAATTTCTGACTCGGTACTTAGTACCTTCTAGAATCGCAAAATATGTTCCAACTTACTCAGTTATTTGCTTTTGTGGCTGTCCAGACCTGGGCACACAATTGCATGTCTGGTGGGCCTGCCCGGTAGCCCAGACCTTCTGGAATAAATTTTTTGACATAGCTTCTGAAATGTTCAAATTTAAAATTCACCCTGATCCTACCATGGCTTTGCTCAACTTAAAACTAGTATTTAACTGAAAGAACGGTGAAGAGGGGAGAAAAAGAGAAAATACCTCTATCTCGTCATCTACTCACAGGAGCATTTTCAAGATGAATTAGCAAAGTCTGTTTCAATGTGTCAGTCAATAGCCTCTTCTCCTAGAGGATGTGTGTGTAGAGAATTGTATGTATTGTTTCAAAGCAGCATTCTCATACCATTATTAAGAATCAGTTTCTCATCCAAAATACTTGCAAGGTTGTTTATTCTCAGCAAAGTCAAGACATCATGGTTACAGCTTCAGAGATCAGGTCATCTTAGTAAAATATGGATGGTTAGGCCTCAGAAGGAGGAAGGGATATCTGATGCTACATTCTCCGAGTGTCGAGTTCCTCACACTCTACACCTTCTCTTCCTCATCCATCTTGCTTCCAGCACCTCCCCCTCTTCTCCTACCTAGCTTCTTTCTCCATACCATTCTTATACTGTCCCATACTGTATTGTCAGCACTTCCATGGTGACACCCAAATTTGCATATATGCCCAACATGGTTTCAGTCTAAGGATAGATAGCATAGCTCCACCCATAGGCCTGTTTCCTGACGTAGTTATGTCGGAAATAGAATTAACCTTTACAGTAAGACCATATCTGTCGTCTATACCATTTGTCATTATATATATATTTTTGTGTGTTTATCAGAAACCTATATCACTTAAAATATAATGAATTTACACTTTTAACATTTCCCCCTCAATGCACTATGATCAACAAATAATAAGTGCATTCATCTTAAATAATAAAATGTCTCTGATCCACTTTTTCAATACAAACAATACAATAAAACATTAATACAATAAACATTAATACAATATACATTTTAGTATGTCAGATATTGTACATAAACATTTTTTATAAGTTTTGGAAAATGTTTAACTATTTAATTCCATTGAGAAAATATAAATTATTATATTTATTAATTTTGAATTAATTTTCCATCTAAATCATGTAATATTAAAGATTTTTCTTCCTTCGATTTTATAAATGTATTTAACTTCTTGTGAAACTCTCATTACTTTAACAATATCATTTAACTATTTTAATATAAAGAAGAAATAAATATCTTTGAAATATCAGATTATATTGCTTTGTAATATAAATTATTAATTAATAAATAAAATTTCTTCCATTCCTGGAAATTTTAATAATTAAATAATTTCTACAATATAAGTTTTTATACATTAACCTTGACACTGAACAATTATAAACATAAATAATCTACTAGACAAGTAATCTACTAGACAAGTAGATACATAAAAAAAAACAAAAAATTTCCCATTATTGAATTTTCATATATTTTAAATATTCTATCTATCTTTTTATTTATTTTTCTATTTATTTATCTATCTATCCATGACCAGCAAGTAACTCTTTCCTTTTTTCCTCAACATTCCATATTTTAATTTCAACAGTAACTTTGTTTAGAAATATTAAATCCTTTTGTTCATATACTCTAATTATAACTTTTTGTCTTTCCTATTATCTTATTACTATCATCATTATTCAGATAATTCACAAAAAAATTCTTATATGAGAATCACATCCCAACTCCCCCTCACATAATGATCAACTGATCAATATGTCGCTATTGATGCAAGTCTATATGAATAAATCATTAAAGTTTACACCAAAAATGATAGTCCTTGATATCATAATCAAAAAATAATAATTTTTCAAAAAACAAGAAGTAGTAACTAATAGAAATTTAGTTGTACTTGCTGCATTGTCATGGAAGAATTAAAAATAAAAAATAAAATAAAAAAATTATTTTCTTAAATAATTTTCATTATTCAATTTAAATTTATTTAAAGCCCCATACACACGGTCGGACTTTTTCATCAATTTGGTCCGATCGGACAAGGTTGTTGAAAAATCAGACCGTGTGTATGCACCATCGGACAGTGTTCGTCGGTTTGTCCGTCGGACAAAGTCTTATCTCCTGCTGGAAAGATTTGCCGTCAACCCGGTCCGATCACACCAAATCCGAGCGTGTGTACGCTTGTCCGACGGACAAAGTGCTACGCATGCTCAGAAGAAATTCTGTGACGGAAGCGCTCGGTCAGGTAAAACTACCTTTCCTAATCGACACAGCACATTCGTCACGCTGCAATGTTAAAATGTCTTTAATGCAGCGCATTCTCTTTTTCTTTACAATGCAACAAGAATGACATCTTTTAGCTGCTCCTATTCACCCGCACTTCTCACAAACTTACTTCTTTATTACTTTGCAGCATTTATACACTACATGTTTATTTTTACTCTGAACGGAAAAGAATCTTTGTTATTTTTTTACCATGATTTGTCTTTTTTTTTTTTTTTTTTGGGGAATAAATATTTGAATGTTTTTTTTTTTTTTTTTTTTTTTTTGGAGGGGGGTTGTGTGTCTCAAATTACCAAAAACACATTATTTACATTTGTATTTCTTGCTTAAATTTACTAGGAGGTTGTTTGTTGTTGTTGCCCCTTGTTAATTCTACTTTAGGATTAGTGAAATGTACCAGCCTACTCAAAGAAAAACTGTCATTGTAGCAAAGTAAAACACAATAGTCAATGATTATTTCAAATCAAAAAAACCTTTATTTAGGTCACACCAACAAACCAAAGAGGAACGCAGCCATGGTGAAACTTGGGGAATTTGCAAAGTCTTGGCCCCCCACGGCAACCATCATTGTCCAAGCGTAGAAAATTGGGGGCCTGAGGAGTACGTATATTAAGGGGAGTGCAATCTGGTCGTGAAGTCCAAAGTATCCGGAACTGCAGCAGATGCCATCTAGGTCCCCAGGCTCTGGTACTACAAGAGGCTCCATCTTCTCTCAGACCAGACTGATTGCAGGTCGTCACTCTCAGGTCTTCCTTCCACGCTTCCTTCCACGCTGTGGCTGTCGTGCTGGTGGGGTGGCAGAAGGAGGAGGAGGAGGAGGAGGAGGAGGCGGAGCATGGTAACTATGGCAAACATGTGTGACTGGGGTCATCTCCCCAGCCCTACCCTTATTTAGGACATGGAGGATGAGCCCCTCACACATGTTGCGTTGCCCCACCTCCATACCCATCATTTTTGTGACAACCACCGAGCCAAAGGTCTCCTCGTCGGCGGGTGTGGCATGTAGGGAGTCTGAAGCCTCTCTGATCATCCGGAGCGCTGACTGTGCCGCATAACCCCCCCTTCTCGCCCTTTTGTACGGAGGGCGGAGGGGAGGGGTTTGGGTGTCAGTCAGGCTCCGAGGCCTAGCCCCCTCTTGGCTGCCACTACCCAGCTGGTGGCTGCCACTAACCCCTGCCTCCTCCTGACTGCCACCTTCCACAGCCACCTCCTGGCTGAGGTCTTCCTGTGTAGGAAAAAGGGACATAGTTTCAGTTATTTGTTCATCAAACACACACAATTCTCATCTAGTGACTGGTGCAAAATGTTTACAAATAGAAAACCATACAATTCTCAGCCCAGCAGTTTAGATTCTGGCCCCAAATGTCTCCCACACCACTGTCTGTTGATATGTCAAACACGTTAGGAACTAAGCAATTGGCGATCCTGAATTAAGTGAACATCATTCATTATTCCCATAAATGGTAACAAAACTACTATACCTGGAACAAGCTGGGCTCCTCCACCTCTTCCATACTGGAAGGCCCAGGTTGCTCCTCGGAAGCCTCATCAGGGGTGGGCTGTGCGCAAGGAAGCGTGGAAGGAGGAGTTGAGGTTGGCTCCGTGACATCAGCCTGGTCCTTCAGAAAATGGAGACTCTGATAGTACCAGAGCTTGGGGACATAGACCTCATCTGCTGAAGTTGCAGTTTCCTCAGACTTCACGACCTTCTTCCTCTCCCTGATATACGCACTCCTCAGGCTGCCAATTTTCTTTCTAATATCATCAACAGTTGCCGTGGGGAACCTTGGCTTGACAAATTCCACAAGTTCCTCCAGGGCTGCGTGCCTCTTTGGTTTGTTGGTGTAATGTGGGTGTATACCCTGCCACAATATGGGAAAATCCCTGTATTTGGCAATGAAGAGGGGGAGAAAACTCATGTCGTTGAATCCCTTCATATCAATCTCTGCAAGACACAACAACACACCAAACCCTATAAATTATGTCAGGCTAAACTCTCCTAATCTTCTCCATAAAGAAGCCTCAAGTTCAAATCAGTCTAGGCTAGTTATGTACCAACGTTAAATTGTACCTTCGTTTGTAGCGATCGTCTCGTGTGAGTTTTCTCTCCCCTCGTCTCCCAGATCGTGGCTACGACACAGGCGTGTGACGTTTTATATACACTGCGCATGCTTCAAACTCCGCCCGCCCCTGACGATCTTTCTCGTCTATTCCCCACCCCTTCTCTTTACGGCGTAGTGGGGAGAGCACATGGCGGGGACACAGCAGGTGCGCCACAAATATCCCACCAACGAGGAGGAGGACGAGGAAAGTCCGGAGGCAGAAACGTCCCGATCCCGGAACCTGAAATTCAAGGCCTCCAATATGTCATTTGGAGAAATGTTGGAGATGGTGGACATATTAAAGAGGAGCGACTATGATGGGAAGTATGGGCCTTACCTCAACCCCAATGTCCGCAAGGCCAAGATCATGTCTAAAGTTGTGAGAAGGCTGTACAATAATTTTGGGGTACAACGATCCAAGGAGCAACTCAGGAAACGCTGGTCAGACCTGAAACTGAGGGAGGCCGATCAGTACAGAAAGATCAAGAGAATTCTTCAAAAAAGTAAGTAGTTGTGTTTTGTGTTTGATTTCTTGCTTGCATACTGCTCCATTGTGTTTTGATTTTTACCAAGTTGTACATTCCAAAATGGCCACTTTCAGGTTCGTCTGTGCATTCGATCGTACTCAGCCTCGATCTTTCTGCCACTGTCATGGTCGTGTGTGTGTGTATTCGATCGTACGCAACCTCGATCGTTCGGCCACTTATAATACGATGTTTGGTGTTTTTTTGGGGAAAGGAAGTTTGTTCTCACTAGAAATGTCATCAAGAATGTAAAGCCAATTTATTCAATGTAAAGGAGAGGTCACTCAGTAGCTGTTTACCCATCTGGACTCTAGAGCACTAGTGCTGGGACACCCAAACCCCCTTTTTATTATGCTTTTCCACACATGTGCTCCAGTGGATACTAGAGGGGGGTCTCCATCACACAAACTTCTACCAAAAAGCTAGTCAGTTTAGCACCTTTACAAAGTGACTTCATTCATGTAGTTGACATTTGTAACTGGCCAAACTAAAATAGTGTCCGTCACTTTCAAGCAATGTTTGTCATTTCCTATTTCTGCCCTCAATAGCTTGTGTTGCTAAATCTTCCTTTTGGACATTCTCATAGGGGAGCGAAAACTTGGGCCGTCTGAGGAAACCCCCAAACCAACACCTACCAAAAAAGGGGAAAGAGCAGAAGCAGAGGAGGAGGAGGAGGAGGAAGGAGAGATCATCGAACTTGGAGAAATTGTCACCACAACAGGTGAGTGTGGGAGAACACAGCTACTGGTAAGCTAATCCATGTATGGCTGCCTCATTTCCAACACCCCATTTTTGTTTGTTTGTGGTTATTAGGTGACGTGGATGTTGTGGAAGAAAAATCGCACTTTACCACAGAGAGTGCCCACGTACTCATCGGAGAGATAATGGTCTGCAATCGAGATCTAGATTACATAAAGCAAAACATCAATGATGTTCAACAAAAATTGAAGAACATCATTGATGTTTTAGGAAAAATATGAAAACGCACCAAGTAATTAACACACATTTGTGCCAGCTTCAGAACACATTTGCAACTTAAAAACTGTCTGAAATTTGGAACATGCACACATTGTGTCCACATGTGCTAGCTCCCACCATGGTGGATGAATGGCAACGTTTTTTTGGGGGTGCAAACACTTTACGAACTACGAAAGTGGTTGTGGTGAAGGGGTTGCACCCCCAAAAAAACGTCCATTCATCCCCATGATGGAAAATGGCACTTTTGAAGCTTCTAGGCATGTGTTTTACCATCTAATGACCATTTTCAGTCCCAAATTGTGTGCATGTTCCAAATTTCCACTTTTCGGGGGTGACCCCCCCATGTGATGAAGGCAAGATCAAACACACTTTGAACATATAGTCATGTCTGATCTTGTCTTCACTTTACAAAGTTGAACTTTCCAAGTTCCTAGGTTCTGTTTTGCTCCATGCCTGGTTTTACCAATTGCGGAATGTTTGTAAACAATGTTGTAAATAACCAAGATGTTGTCAGTTTTGGCGTGAAGATTGTAAACGCACTTGGGAAGGTTTTCCTAGTAAACTTTTATTTTTCTAAATGTGTGGCTTCCTTATTTAAAAAACACAATGCATTATGTATGTAAAATGAAAAGGATATGGGGGGCAATGGGTGTTATTTACTAAAGGCAAATCCACTTTGCACTCCAATTTTCTTTCCCGGGGAACTTTTTCAATGCACTTGTAGAGCATAGCGGATTTGACTTATGTAAATGACACCCACAGTGCTTTGTACGAAAACACGGAGCACAGCATTTTGGAGAATACACACATGTCAGACCTGGTGATGAAAAGGAGTATTTTGGGTGTCAGTTATGCAGTACAAACCTTCTCTAGACCAAAGATTAGGTAGCAAACACACAACATGAGAATAATCTTTTTGGGAAGAAGAGACTGTTACCTCCTTTTGCCCAGAAAGTGCATTCCCACTGTCGAAGGCAAAGGGAAAAAATGTCAAAGTAAAATAAGCTAAAAAGAAGACTGAAATGACATGAAATCATAGGTTGGTTAAAATATCAGATTTATTAAAAAATGCCTCTCACACATCGTCAGGCAGAGCAATGGCCCCCCTACCCACAAAGTACTGCATATATTGGTCCCGGACCACACGGGCATTTAGAGGGGGCAAGCCTGGACGTGCCACTCGAAGGGCTGTGAGTTCGGCATTTGGAGGGCCCTCCACATCTGGGCCAACGGGCACCACATAGTTCCTGTTATGTCTTTTGAGGAAGTTGTGCAATATGCAACAGGCAAGAACTATGTGGTTCAGTTTGTATTCCGCCAAGTTAAATGCCGTCAGGAACAGGCGGAAGCGGCTGGCCAGGATGCCAAAAGCGTTCTCCACAACTCTTCTGGCTCTGGACAGCCTGTAGTTGAAGACCCTCTGGTCCGGGGTGAGGGTCCTCATCGGGAACGGCCTCATCACATGGGGAGTCAACGCAAACGCTTCATCTGCGACAAAGACGAAGGGGAGTCCTTCGGCATTCTCCTCTGGAGGTGGCAAGCACAGACTGCCACTTTGGAGACGCCAGTAGAACTCCGTGTGCGTAATGGCCCCACCATCCGATATCCGGCCGTTCATCCCCACGTCCACATACATAAACTCGTATGTTGCCGACACCACCGCCAACATCACTACACTATTAAACCCTTTATAATTATAATAGTAGGACCCCGAGTTGGGCGCTGGGACGATGCGGACGTGTTTCCCATCAATTGCCCCTCCGCAGTTAGGAAAGTCCCAACGGCTGGCAAAGTGGGAGGCCACAGTCTGCCATTCCTGTGGCGTGGAAGGGAACTGTGGAGTGAAACAAGAAAAAAAAAAATTGTCACTTTGCACCTAAACATTGCAAGCAGATTAGACAATCAACATCTTGGAACAAGAGCATTGTCTAAAATTGGAGGCTGGAAAGTATTTGCACAGAAAAGTAGAGGCTCCCCTTCACAGATTACTCACCCCCCCATCAATCCCCCCACTTCTGATGGGCCATTGGCAATAACTAGGGGTTTTGGGGGGGGGGGGGGGTGGTGGACAGCTAACCCTCTGCACTTCATTGATTGGCAAATGGCTCAATAATGTGGGCTAGTTTGGCCAGACCCTCTGTACTTAACACTATTGGCAGGCCACAGGAAAGATCAAATAACATTTCAACCCCCCCCCCCCCCCCAAAAAGGCAGGCACAGTGTGACATTATTAAATTACCAAGCAAGCTAATAGGAGGGAAAGAAGACAAAAAAATAGGAAATGGAATGTATGGAGGCAGTCCCTTGCACTACATGCTTTGCTGAATTCATCCCTAAAGATGCGCACTATAAAGAGGTAGGTATATAGTGTGTATGGACCTTGGGAAAGCCAGCAGATAAAGGATTGGTACCATCTGACAGAGCAGTTGGGGGAGGGGGTTCCTAATGAGTTTGCCCCCCCCCCCCAACAAAAGAACAAAAAAAGGGGGCTCTACATGAAGTAAACCACACAGCAAACATTTGTGCATATTTTAGGGGGTGTTTTGGGGCAAACAATACTATGCAGCAGACAAAAGACATTGCTTAAGTGACTAGGCCATAGGTGTCTATTGGGGCAGAAGAGCATGCTGGTGAGGTAAGTGAAGGGAAAAATGCATGAAGGAGAAAAGGGGCACAGCATATTAGAACATATTGCAATCATGGTAATTAGGGAAGGAGGTCAAAAATACAAGTCATTAGCAAACAGAGCATACATAGAAGGGAATAGTAAAGTAGAAATGTTACCTTAATATAGTCCTCCTGCAGGACCTGAATGATGGCAGAACAGGTCTCTGGAATAATGATTCCCAGGGCCTGGGGAGAGATACCTGAAGAGAACTTCAAATCCTGAAGACTTCTCCCTGTCGCCAAGTACCTCAACGTGGCAACAAGCCTCTGCTCCGGAGTAATGGCTTGTCTCATGCAGGTATCCTGCCGGCTGATAAAGGGGGTCAGCAAAGCCAAAAGACGGTGAAAATCGGGGTCCGTCATCCTGAGAAAGTTCCTGAAATCATCAGGATTATTCTCCCGGATCTCACGAAGCAAAGGCATGTGCGAGAACTGGTCACGCTGAAGCAACCAATTCTTGGTCCACATACTCCTCGTCACTCTGTTCATGGACGGGTCTTGGGTCAAAGCTAAAAGCCCGACACCAATTCCGCGTACAGCACGAACTCGGCGACGAGTACGCACGGGAAACATCGCTCAGAAGGTCACAAAAGGTCGGCTGGTCAGAACGGACAAACAGAAAGCACCGATAAACAGCAAGGCCTGAAAGAACGAAGTGAATACCAGCAACGAGCAGACAATAAGCAGTGCAAATCAAAGCGTCCTATATCAAGATATAGGCCGCAATGACCAACAAATGCAAACTGACTACACGCACTAATAAACAGATACGCACGACAAGCACAAACTGAAGAGCAGTAACGATCTGAGTCAGAAAACTGAGAAGCGCGAATCTTAAGTCACCAAACTTCCACTAACTCTCGATAAACACGGGATCAGCAGAAGGAGCCCAACGGGTGCCTGACGTGGTGCTGAAATTCCCTTTTGTAATCTCGTGGACGACGACTTACGTCACGACGTTCTTCCGGACCGGATATTCCGACAACGTAGTCCGACCGTGTGTACGCAACGCCAACATCGGACAAAGTACGTCGGACAAAGTCCGACTGACCTGGTCCGCGGATTGTCCGAGCGTGTGTATGGGGCTTTAGACAGATAATCCTTTCTATGTTTACCCATTTTATTCTTATGTTTGTCAATATTTAAATTTTTACTAAATATTATTTTAATATTTACCAAATATCATTTTAATATTTACCAAATATTATTTTAATCTTTACTAAATATTATTTTAATTTTTGTAATTAGAAACCTATATCACTTAAAATATAATGAATTTACACTTTTAACACTAACACATGTACAGTTTAAGCTGTTGATCCAACTACTGACAGCTGCTAGACAAACAATTGCGAAAGCCTGGAAATCCCCTTTACTTGGAGTAGCTGAGACAAAAAATAGAATGAATAATTTCATGATTCACTCTAAAATGTCTGCTATAGAAAATAATCTTATACCAAAATTTGAGAAATTATGGAACCCATGGGTTACATTTTTCACTGCATCATCTATGGATGAAAAAGTCCTATAGTCTTTACTCATTTCCATATAGCTCTCGGACCAATCTGGTGAACTCCCTTTTCCCCCTCTCTTCTCTCTTCTTTTATATTTCTGTCTATTTCTACTCTCTTCATTTCTGTCCCCTATCTTTATGTTTCTCTATTGCTTGTAAACATGGTATTATTTAAGTTTGTTGTTCTTTCTCAATCTTTAGTTTTAGATTGGCTGATTAACTCAGCAATAATATGCAGTCTTTAGACAATGTATATGTAAAGTATGTAATGTATATTGAATATGATTTGTTTTCTCTTGTTTTTTTTAAATTTTTATTTATATATTATTTTATGTAATAGCAAAATTATTTATCTGTTTATATGCGATTATTCAACATGTACGTTTTGCTGATTGTTGTATATTCAATAAAATCTTTTGACAAGGAAAATGTTGAATATACTCCCTCCAGAGGTGGTTCTGGCCAGCTCAGTAGATTGCTTTAATAAAATCCTGGATTCTTTCCTAAATGTACATAATATCACTGGGTACTAACATTTATAGGTAAAGTTGACCCAGGGAATATTCAATTGCCGCTTGAGGGATCAGGAAGGAACTTTTTTCCCTGCAGTAGCAAATTGGATCATGATTTGCTGTTTTTTTTTGCCTTTCTCTGGATCAACTGTGGGTATAGCATTGTGTAAATGGGATTGTATGGTTGTTTTTTATTTAATTTTATTTTTTCATTGGTTAAACTAGATGAACTTGTCTTTTTTCAACCTGACTAACTATGTAACTATGTAACTATGTTTCAAGCATACACATAAAACAAATGATTTAAATTTATTTGATAATAGCTGATTGTTAAGGAGTGGGGCGTGCTCCCGGCTGCCACATCCTCAACAACCATGACCCATAAAAATTTAGTGATACCCCCGCAGGAGTTGCTTAAGTTAGATCAGTCCTTTACTTTGCCTCTCAACCCCAACAACAACCTCAGCCCCTTTAGCACACCTGGCAACAGTGTAAGTGCAATGAACAGTGATAAACACACATCTTGTGATAAAACACAGAAATTTGTCTTTACTGCAATATTTCTGTGGAAAAGAGTAACAAACAGTAACAATCAATATTCAAAATAATCAATTGGAGATCAATAACTGAGATTAAGAGCAATATAGCTCTCAAGCTGCTTTCAGGGGTTTTTCACTACGTCAGCCACTTCCCACCGCTTGGATAGCTTTGTCAATCCAGGTGTCAATATCATCCTCTCCTGGGGGTGTGGGGACTTTCCCCGAGAAGGACTCTAGCTAGTGATAACCATAATCGGTCAGCATAGCTGGCTTCTTGAGGAGCCCTTCGACCAGTCTCCCAAATGCAGCTATTAAAGGGAAAAATGGGTCTTCAGAGGACGTAGTTAGCATAGAGGTGGTAGTCTCTGGATCTGGTTGGATATGTCCTGAGCTCCCTGGATGAGACAATTGTTCATCTGGTTGGATCAACAAGGTGTTGACTTTCACAGTTAGTTGAAGGATAACCATCTTTAAGGCATCAGGAACTCCTTTTTTCCACTCAAAACATAGATACTATCAGAGCTAGGATCAGCCTTCACATCCAGAATGTTTGCTCTTCGGCCCAGATCTAAGGCATCCAGGGCTTCGCAGACCTGGTCCTCAGTCCAGCCACCGCCAGGAACTTTAATCACCACACTCAGCTCCACTTGGCTGTTTTCTTCTGTACACCACTGGGTCACAGCAGCAGGGTCCATCTTGGTGTCTTTAGGTGTGTTGTGTTGAGGAGTTGATTACAGAGAAGCGGTATGATCCTGCATGAGCCCCCATGTGTAGCGATACCCCCGCAGGAGCTGCTTAAGTTAGTTCAGTCTGTTACTCTGCCTCTCAACCCCATTAACAGCCTCAACCTATTTGGCACACCTGGCAATAGTGTAAGTGCAATGAACAGTGGGAAAACACACAGGTTATGATAAAACACAGACATGTGTCTTTACTGCAATATTTCTGTGGAAAAGAGTAACAAACAGTAACAATATATATTCCAAATAATCAACTGGAGAGCAATAACTGAGATTAAGAGCAATATAGCTCTCAAGCTGCAGTGCTTTCAGGGTTTTCCAAACAATAGAATGTCCCCAAGAGCAGAGGCACACTTGAATGGTAAATAAAGAACAATATGACATTTCAAATTAGATGGTTATCTTTACTCAGATTGGCTCTATGAGCAGAGGAATGACTCCCTTTGTGTCAGGCCTCTCTCTACTGTCCCCTGATACCACAGGCCCAACTTTACACACCTATTCAAGTCAATAAACAATGGTTTAACTTTATAGATAAACTATCCCACACACCCAATGCATATGCAGAGCCCTGACTATGTGTGTGCGGATCCGTATGGCACTAACAGTGTCTTTAGCAAGGCAAACAACATAACTGCTCCAGATTATTAAGTGAAACAGACAGAATTCTGTTCGACAAGGTGAGAGGACAATGATGTCTGTATACAATGTCTCAGAAATGGATAACCTTTTCCTTTATCCCTGTAGTACTACAAGTGTCAGCAAGATGACTACCAGCAATGATGTTTGTATACAGTGTTTAAATAACTCCTTCTGCAGATACACTTGTAGTACTAGGTGGTGCTGTCACAGTATACTGATGGAGTGGAGGCTTATAGGAACATAGTTCCTCTACAGACCCTGTAAGTATCTCAGGGAGAGCAGCTGTCTGACTGGATGCTGCATTGCCCAGTGATCTTCGGTGACCATTTTAGGTGAGGCAGTGCTAATAAATACCAGTGTCCTGCAGGGTTTGGCATGAATTTTGTGAGTGTACAGGATAGGGACATGTACTCATCTTGGAGAGGTATATAGGATTAGAGAAAGATTCCTTCAGGAAGAAGGAAAGCATAGGGATACACCCCTCAAGTAACCTTCTTATGGTCTCAGAGAACCATTAGCTGAGCCTGGCAATCCTGCTAGTCAACCACCTCTCCATCAGATGCCGCCCTGGATAATGTAGGCCTTGCATACCTGTTTTGATGATTTGTGACATGCTAGTACAATTTAGGGATAACTTGCTTGCACCAGTATACTGCCAGGGGCTGTACTGTTTCAGAGTGAAGTACAAATCAGACCTGTTACTGCAATTGTTATTGCAACGGTCACTGTAAGTCTAAAGGCAGAAGTTTTTTTTTTATTACCTTAATGCATTCTATGCATTAAGGTTAAAAATGTTCTGCAAGCACCTACCCCCAACCCCCACCCCTTTCAATATGTACCTGAGCCTGATCTCGATCCAGCAATGTGCACAAGAGCCTAAGATCTCTCAGCTCTCTCTCTCCTCGCTGGATCAGACACAGCCATTGGCTCCTGCTCCTGTCAATCACAGCCAGTGAGCAGAGAGTGGGGGGTAGGGCCCAACCCCCGTTCTAGAGGGAGCATGCAAGAGTGCCCTCACATCAAGCTGCTTGCAATGAGGGCACCCAGTGGGCGATCAGGAGCTCTGGCGTGGGACCTAAGAAGAGAAGGATTGGGGAAAAACCATTGCACAGAGTAGGTAAGTATGACATGTTTGTTATTTTAATGAAAAAAAAAATCACTTTAATATCAGTGATACTAACCATATTTCTGCTAGTACTACTATAACCCTTTGGCCATACTACATTCCCAAATACAAAAACTTCTACTTCAATTTGGTCTCTATGTGTGTGCTCTCCATATATTTGGTACCTAAGTGTGTTTGTTTAGCAGTTCATACAATTACGTTATATTATTTAAACAATAATTTCAAAAACATTTATTTTGAATGTATTTTTTCTTTTTTTATGTAATATTCTATAAATGCTATAAACATATTTCTAACTACACTTTTCACTGAAATCTTGCGCTCGAAAATATTCAAAAAGAATTACCGGTATTTAATATATTTCTTTGTTGATCGATTGCCTATATTACTTTAGATTTGGGAATCTAGGCATGCATGTACAAAGAAGTTGAACAAGTATCATTTTGCCAGTAAGGGAGAGTGATTACTGCATAACCTTACAAGCAGCATGAGCTCTATTTTAGCTAAGCATGCCCAATATGTCAGATGTATAGTAATATAGTACTGTATCCTTGTTGTTATGTATGTCTCTGCATGTGCTCTAATAAATAAAAGATGTATGAAATATGCTTCCAAAAGAATGAAAAGGAAATACCCTATGGCCTTTTTGTATTTGTATCACTTCATACGTTTGTGGCTGAACAGCATAGGTTAAGAGCATATTGTTTTCTTTATCTGACTTCAGCTGCTTAGCTTATGCGTGGATGTGTGACTACACTGAATTCTAATTTAAAAAGCCAAAAATACAATGAATTACTTTTATGACAAGGAAAACACATGGCTGGGAAGGAGACAGCTTGTTGCATATATATCATTACTGAGTCACCTGTGTTAGAGGGCATGATAAATAATAGCCCTTTTGTAAATGATTACTTTTGTTCTAAAACTGTTTCATTTATAGAATACTGCAATAATAGTTAGTTAAGTGTTATAATTCACTTTGTTGCCTAGATAGGTATATTTCTATTCATCCTAATCCCAAAGGGCTTGGTAAATAAGTAAAGTCAAAGTTCATATATCTCAGCATTAAGCTTAAGTTCTGGAGGTTATTTTCTCTTGGTGTTATGCATTATGCTGTAATGTAACCCCTACTTTTATGATGTTAAACTGAATGTGATTAGAGAGTTCCTAGTCATGGATTTATAAGGGATATAGAAGATGCTTTGAGGGCACAAAATAGCTCCCTGAAGAAATTACAGAAATGTACCACACTCCACCACACTCGGTCACTATGCTAATTGAAAATCAGAGCATGATAATATCTATAGACAGTTTTCTTTCTTCATAACCATCTATTTAGCTGAAGGTTTTAAAGGAGCTTTCATGCCTGTTAGTTAGAAAAGAAAAAATGGAAAATTGTATATACAAACAAAGGAAGACAACGCTGAAATCATTGGACAGTGCAGTTGCTAGGTGGATTGCACTTCTGCCTAGCAGCAGTAGGGTGGCCGGTTTGAATCCCAACCACGATGCTACCTTCCTGGACTTTTGCATGTTCTCCCTGTGCTTGTGTGTGTAGCAACCAACGGCCAGGGTTGTCGGGAAGAGGCCATTGTCCTCATCAACATGGGGACAAGGTGCTTTGGGGTGGGGGGGCCGCAGGGCCCCCTTTCCCCAGGGCACCCCCATGTTGAGGGCACGCGGCCTGGTACGGCTCAGAAAGGGGGCGCTCGCTCGTCCCCACCCCCTTTCCTGACCGGCCAGGCTCGGATAAGGGTCTGAGAGGCATTTGGGGGGATTTCGGCATAGGGATTCCCCTTTAAATCCATACCAGGTGACGGGGCTTGCAAGGTGTCAATGTCGCCGATCGAGGCAGCGGCATTGAATTCCTTCGCTGGTCCCGTCTACCTGGAGTCACGTTCTAAATGAACGGACTTTCCGATCGTGTGTCGGCAAGTCCATTCATTTCAAAAGTCCCGCGGACTAGCACACAGACGGCGGGATTGTCCGCCGGACACCTGAGTCCGGCGGAAATTTTAAGTCAAAACTTTAAACTAAGTCCGCCGGACTTTTGGGAACAAAAGTCGGCCGGAGCCCCACACACGGTTGGATTGTCCGGCGGACTCTAGTCCGTCGGACAATCCCCCTGGAAAGTCCGATCATGTGTACGCGGCATAAGGTGAATCAGTAACTTTATTCTGAAATGTTGGCAGGGCAATGTCCTGATTTGGATGAAAAGGTTTGTAAACCTTTGGATGATGCTGAGGAAGGATACTTAGGACTACCCTGTCTGAGAAATGGAAGCATTAGGGTGGATTACAGCCTAAGGCTTGGATATTTAATACCCACCCTCCATCCTGAAGTAACTGCTGTTAAGTTTACTGTCCATACTGAGGATGACTGATACAAAAGGAAAAGCAGAATAAATAGCATGTCTAGCACTACTTTCAAGCCCCAAGGAGGTATAAATGACCTTTTTGGAGAATGTACAAGCTGTCCATTCTTGTTAAAATGTTTTATTGAAGGAAAGAACAATAAATCACAACAGGATCCATCAGAAAGAAATCTTCCCCCAGGATAACGGGAGGCAATAGTGGTAAAGTAACGCAATGCAGAGGTAGGGACGCATCCCTTTGTAGCAAAACATATAAAAAATAACAGCAAGGCATAAAAAGACATTGTAAGACTATGGCGGTGTGGGTTAGTTTGGGGGCGCTTAGGAGATTATTGGTAAGTAAAGTCCAGGAACCGATTTGATTTCTATGAATAAAGGTTAGTTACAGAGGGCTCCAGATGGAGTTACCCCAAGGTTCAAAAACAAACAGGTGTCTAAGAGTCCTTAAAATGGATAAAGGTTAAATTGCATAATAAACATTGGGAGCTTTTGTAGGTCTTAACTTAGGGGGGTTGCAGTTAAAGGGGAATGTCCAACCTCAGCATGATCGGCAGATAGATTGGTTGGAGCTCAAAGGTTTACATCCAGAAGAGAAAAGCTGAAAAGTGAAAGGAAAAGAAACAAAGGAAGAGAAGAGAAAGGAAGAACAGAAGTGGGGAGTTGAGAAAGAGGGGGGAAGGTAGCTCAGGAGGAGGAGGTGAAGGACAAGGATGGAGTTCATCAGGAGGAATGGGGAGGAGATAGGGGTCTGGTCTCTATGGGTAAACAAAGTGATAAATAAGGTTATTCAAGGTAGCAATAAAGCTTTATCGAAGTCAGAAGAAAGGTAATGGTCGACCCAGGGTTTCCAAAGGTGTTCGAAATTTTTAACCCTGTCTAGGAGAACTGCTTCTGTTTTGGCATGAATCATGGCTCTGGTAACTCTATTCTTTGCTTCCAAGACAGTGAGGTGGGGGGGTTTTCCAGGCTTTCGCAATGGTTTGCTTAGCAGCAGTCATAACCTGCAGGAGTAGTTTGAATTGGAGATAGGTTACATCAGGAGGTTTCTTATTGAGTAGAGCTATGGCTGGGTCGGGGGCTAAGGTGTTACCAATAGGGGTGGAAAGACTATGGAAAATGTCAGCCTAAAGTGTTTTGGGCTAGTGGGCCCAGATATGGAGGTGCGTGCCGTTGTCCAGACAACCCCGGAAACAAGCAGGAGAGTAGGACAGAAGATATTTGGCAATCCAGGAAGGGACCAGGTACCAGCGCATCAATACTTTGTAATTAGTTTCAGAGGCTACAACATTTTGTGGCAGCCCAAATGTTGGACCAGTCAGTAGCATCCAATTGGAGGCCCAAATCGGATTCCCATTTGTTTACATAGTGTAGAGATTTGTGAGGTGGTGGATCTAACAGTTGTAAGAAGAAAGAGGAGATTATGCAGGGACATCTTTTTTCAAATCCGTTCAAAGTTGGTTATGTCGGGTAAAAAAGGAGTCTGTGCATAAGCATGACGAGAAAAATGTTTAAAGTGGATGTAAACCGAAAAAAAAATTCCTGGTGATGGAAAGGAATGTTGCAGTCCGTTGGCAACAGCACTTAAAAGAACCACATCAAAGAACAAGGCAGACCTCTCCTTGCTCCTCTCCAACCCCACTATACCTCCAGTCCTCTCAGAAACCTGCACTGAGAGGAATGAAGGTATAGAAATAGGTATCCCAAGGCCAATCTGCTAGCGGTACACCAACAATTGATTTTAGCAGGCAAATTTCCCTACCCCAGTTGCTAAACCGTCAAAAGAAATTTGGTCCCAGCCATCCACATGCTCAGCGTCTGAATGCTAGCTAGGCCAAATTGCTAGCATTGCAACTGCTGCCTTTTCAGCTGGTAGACTCTACCCCCTATCGTGAATTTGTGGAATGTGCAGGACCTCAGTGGCAGGTTCCTAAACGCCATTTCTTTTCACAGAAGGCCATTCGGGCTCTCTACCAGCATGTGGAAGGCAATGTCTTGGCCTCGTTGGACAGGGCAGTCAGCAGTAAGGTGCATATTTCTGCTGACTCATGGTCCAGCAGGCATGGACAGGGACGTTACCTTTCTTTCACGGTGCACTGGGTAACTCTGCTGGCAGCTGGGAAGGATGCAGGACAGGGTTCAGTATTTTTGGAGCTTGTTCCGCCACCACGCCTCCAAAATGCTAGTGGTGACTCTGCCACAGCTCTCTCTTCTTCCTCTATGGCCTCTTCCTCTGCAGATTTCTCCTCTGAACCAGCGGTGCTCCATAGGCGTTCAAGGGGCTATGCAAGTACTCAGGCAAAAAGATGCCATGCGGTGCTTGAGTTGATCTGCTTAGAAGACAGGAGCCACACTGGGACAGAGATTCTGTCAGCTCTGCAGGGACAGGCTCAGAGGTGACACCATGCCAGCTTCAGCCAGGAATGGTTGTAAGCGACAATGGCACCAACTTCCTCTCCGCCCTCTGACAGTGACACTTGACCCATGTTCCCTGTTTGGCTCATATCCTGAATTTGGTGGTGCAGCGGTTCTTGAGCAGGTAGCCGGGCTTACAGGATCTCCTGAGGCAGACCAGAAAGTCTGTGGTAATTTCCGCCATTAATATAATGCCAGTACTCGGCTGGCTGACATTTAAAGATAATGCAACCTGCCCAAGAACCGCCTCATTTGTGACATGCCCACTAAGTGGAACTCAACGTTGGCAATGCTGCAGCGGCTGCACATGCAGCAGAGGGCCATCAATGAGTACCTGTGTGAGTATGGCCCCAGGACAGGGTCAGGGGAGCTTGGCTTTTTTTTGCCATACCAGTGGCTACTGATCAAGGATGCAGGCACTGTCCTGTCACCATTTGAGGAGGCCATGAGGATGGTGAGCAGTGACAGTGCATGCATCAGTGATACTGTCCCTCTTGTTTTCCTGTTGGAGCACACGCTTTGTGGAATAATGGACAGGGCACTTCAGGCAGAAGAAGAGGAGGACTTCCTTACCTCTCAAGGCCCCCTTTATTAAGATACTAGTATTCCTGCAGACCCGCCGATCACACTCGAAGAACAAGAGGAGGAGGATTGTGTCAGCGTGGAGGTGGAGGATAACACTCAGCATGAGCAACAGTCTTTAAGGGATTGTTTTCAGTCCCCAGAAACCCATGGAGTTGTACGTGGCTGGGAGGAGGTGGTTGAGGATCATGTGATCCTTAGTGACCCAGAGGACTCAGGATCGAATGCCTTTGCAAACCTACGCTGCATGGCCTCCCTGATCCTGCAAAAGGACCCTAGGAATCGTGGTATCAAGGAGAGGGATCATTACTGGCTGGCAGCCCTTCTTGATCCACGTTACAAGGGTAAGGTTGCAGAACTTATCCAGCCTTCGCAGAGGAAGCAGAGGATGAAACATCTTCTGGAGGCCTTGCAGAAAGTGCCTGGGAGGTTACAATTTCCTGATGCTGGACAACGTGTTGCTGAGGCTTCGTTCAGTCACAGAAAGAGCGGTGGAGAAGGTGGCCGGCTGACCGATGCCTTCAGACAATTCTTTAGTCCTCAGCGCCCAGGTCTGATCAGTTCCAGCTAGTGTCTGAATTACATGGTGCAGGAATATCTAGGGGCAAGACCAGACTTGGAGACCTTTCCACCAGAACATCCACTGGGTTACTGGGTATTGAGGATGGACCACTGGCCAGAGCTTTCTCAATATGCAATTGAGCTACTGGCCTGTCCTGCATCCAGCGTTATTTCTGATCGCACATTCAGTGCTGCTGGAGGCTTTGTAACTGATCACAGAGTACGCCTGTCCACAGACTCTGTTGATCGGCTCACATTAATAAAAATTAATCAGTCTTGGATCACCAGCTACCAAGCACCTGATGCTGATGTAACTGATAAATTTTTCTATGGATGTGGAATCCCTTGAAGACTGCATATGCTGGGCGACTATCCTATTATGCTGAGTGACTATCCTATTCCTCCTCAATTTTCATGATGATAGCTTGAAAGAAAATTTTCGGTTCAGGGCACCACCACCAACAGGGGCGCCTAATTAAAATTTTTGATCAAATATTTTACAGCAGGGCTCGTTCCTGCGCTCGACAAGAGTATCTGTGAGGGGTTGCAGTGTTGTGGCACCACCACCACTGCCTGAGGCCCAATGTTTCTGCCCCTGTTTAACAGGGGCATGTAATTACAATTTTTGATCATATATTTAACAGCATGGCTCGTTCCTGTGCTCAACAAGAGTATCTGTGAGGGGTTGCAGTATTGTGGCACCACCACCACTGCCTAAGGCCCAATTTTTCTGCCCCTGTTTAACAGGGGCATGTAATTACTAATTATTTGATCAAATATTTAACAGCAGGGCCTGTTCCAGCGCCCACCAAGAGTAACTGTGAGGGCTTACAGTGTGCTGGTACCACCAACACCTAAGCCCCAATTTTCCACAGAGTGTATAGGGCAGGCTGTATAGTATATACAGGTGGTCCCCTATTTTTAAACATCCGACTTACAAACTACTCCAACATACAAATGGAGGGAGACAACAAGAAGTGAGAGGAAATATACCCCTAGGAAGGGAAATTCTCTCCTGTAAAAGTTAATATGGGGAAAAGGTGTCTCCCCACTGATGCTTTATCACCAATCCTTATTTCCCTAATAACTCAAAATTTTCAAAATCCAATTGTCATTGGGACAGAAAGTGAGGTGAAATCTTCTGAACAGGGGCACAGACAGCACAACAAATGTTACAGGAGTGATGATTACCCTTCCCTATGTTATCCAAAAAGCTTAAAAATAGATTTTTTGGCTGGAGCTACACTTACAAAAAGTACTTGTTCCAAATTAGAAACAGATTCAACTTCAGAACAAACCTACAGTCCCTATCTTGTTTGTAACCCGGGGACCACCTTTATACTGCTGCTGTTCAGAGTATGTAGGGCCTGGGGGCCCCACGCCTTTTTTTTTTAATTTGGGTGCGGGTTTCACCTTAATATACATACCAGACAAAGGGGCCTGCTAATGGGGTGGGGGGGGGGTGGGGGCAACATTACAGCCGCAAGCAGTTTTAAATGACTTTTATTCCTTTAGAAATGTCATTTTGTGAAGGGACGGTTATAAACACTGGAAAAATGTGCCACTTTATAGGCATACTATAGACACCTCCCAGGGACGATATTTAAAGGAATATTTCACTTTTATTGTTTCACTTTAAGCATTATTAAAATCACTGCTCCCGAAAAAAACAGACGTTTTTAAAACTTTTTTTTGCATTGATTCATGTCCTCTGGGCCAGGACCCGGGTCCCCAAACACTTTTTATGACAATAACTAGCATATTAGCCTTTAAAATGATCACTTCTGATTTTTCACGTTCGAGTCCCATAGACTTTAACGGGGTTCGCATGTTCGCACAAATTTTTGGTCTGTTTGCATGTTCTGCCGCAAACCGAACTGGGGGGGGGGGGGGGTGTTCAGCTCATCCCTGATGATAATCATGCATTAGAAGGATCACAGACACTGGCCAAAAGGTTTTTCCTGCAGGACCCTGACAGGGTTAAAAGCAAAATGGACAAGAACTGTGAACAAAACAGCAGAAGCCAAAAGGATTAAAACCTGCAGTGGCGGCTGGTGCTCAAAATTTTTTGGGGGGGGCAAACAAGCTGAAAAAATTCTGAAAATTACTGACACAAAAACATCAATTACAGCCACTGTGACCATCATATGCAGCCACTGTGCCCATCATATGCAACCACTCTTCCCATCATATGCAGCCAACTGTGCCAATAATAGGCAGCCAACTGTGCCCATCATATGCAGCCAACTGTGCCCATAATATGCAGCCAACTGTGCCCATCATATGCAGCCAACTGTGCTCATCATATGCAGCCAACTGTGCCCATAATATGCAGCCAACTGTGCCCATCTTATGCAGCCACTGTGCCCATCGCATGCAGCCTCTGTGCCCATAATATGCAGCCTCTGTGCTCATCAAAAGCAGCCAACTGTGCCCCATCAATTGCAGATTCTCTGCCCATAATATGCAGCCACCGTGCTCATCAAAAGCAGCCAACTGTGCCCCATCAATTGCAGCCTCTCTGCCCATAATATGCAGCCAACTGTGCCCATCATATGCAGTCAACTGTGCTCATCGTATGCAGCCAACTGTGCCCATAATATGCAGTCAACTGTGCCCATCTTATGCAGCCACTCTGCCCATCAATTGCAGCATCTGTGCCCATAATATGCAGCCACCATGCTCATAAAAAGCAGCCAACTGTGCCCATCAATTGCAGCCTCTCTGCCCATAATATGCAGCCACTGTGCCCCACAAATGCAGCCAACTGTGCTTCATCAATTGCAGCCTTTGTTCCCATAATATGCAGCCACTGTGCCCCCCTGCTAGCCAATGTCTGCCTGGCACTTACCCCAATTGGTGGTGGGTCAGGCAGCAGGTCAGGCAGTGTGCTGTGGGACGATGGATGCAGGACTCCTCCAAGCGTGTCTTCTTCCTGTTCTGCATGGCAGCCAATGGGATCGCCTCTACCTTCAGCCAATCAGGTGCCCGGTATTACATCCGGACCTCCTGATTAGCTGAGAGGCTGTTCTGTGTTAGCAAAGCAAATATTCATTTGCTTTGCTAACACACCTGGGTGCACTGTAAGTGCAATGGTTTGCGCTCCTAGTGCACCGTTCTTGAAGTCTATTAGAGCCTATGGCTCTAAGCAGGTGCTTCAAAAACACCCCAACGCCACTGTAATTCCGGCGCCTGGTGCCCAAAAAGGGGCCAGAAGCCTGAATGGGGGTGGCTACAGCGGCCCTGGATAGATTCATGCAATGCCTGAATCTATCCATAGTACACAGAGGGAGTGGCTGGAGAGAGGGGGAGGCGCCCAAGCTCCCCTAATGAACGAACTGCGACTGAAAACCTGTGATGCCTGCTGTGAGCAGTAAAGGGTATGATAGCACATGCCTACAAAAACTGTTGATAAAGTATACCAGTGGCAAAGCATCCAACTTTTACACAAAGTGACAAACCATTTCTGTTTAAGTAATGCCACCCTGGCAGAAAGGGAGGGTGAGGGCACTCTATAGGCAGCAGGAAGTCAGATGATTGTTCAAAACATGGAGTCATGATGAACGAGGTAACCAGATTACAAAAGGGGCCTAAAAATCCCTAGAAACCATATTCCTGCATCCAAAGCTCCTGTATATGGGGGGGGGGGATGCCTTTAGTGACTGGTACAGAGGAAACTTCACAACAGTAGAGGATAACCCTGTGTGGCTGGCCAGAGGAACCCGGCAAGGTAAATGTGAAAAACCTGTTCTTAGTAATGGCGTAACTGGCTGAGCATGAGGAGTGAGGAAAATGCGAATAATGTCTAGTAATGCGTGTTTCATTTATAGTCTTATGCCGCATACACACGGTCGGAATTTCCGATGGAAACAGTCCGATGGGAGCTTGTCAACGGATTTTCCGACCGTGTGTATGCCCATTGGTCTTTTTCTGTCGGAATTTCCGACGGAATTTGGATTGAGAACCTGTTCTCAATTTATCCGACGGAAAACCTTTCTATCGGATTTTCCGATCGTGGGTATGCAATTCCGACATGCAAAATCCCGACGCATGCTCGGAAACAATTTGACGCATGCTCGGAAGCATTAAACTTCCCTTTTATAGTGCTGACGAACGTGTTTTATGCTGCTGTGTTACTGACCGTCGGAATTTGGTGTGACCGTGTGAAGGCAAGACAGTTTGAGCGAAATTCCGACGGGAAAACCATCAGAGCTTTTTCCGACGAGAATTCCGACCTTGTGTACGCGGCATTACTGGTTCTGTGATTGGGAGGGGGCAGAGCTATACCCATATACAGTGTAAACTGTGATGTTTGGGTCAGGAAAAAATTATGGAAAGAAGAACAGAAGAATAGATGGGAGGAAGGACAGAAGGATGGATAGAAGAACAGGATAGAATGGAAGGGAAAGAATGGGAAACAAAGGAGAAAAATAAATGTTTTAAGAGAGACCTAATCGTGTCCATGACAGTTTGGCCTCACAGGAAGTGGGTTCAATGATTTGGAATGGGAGCAGTGCATATGCTGTTGACAGTGACAGGGATGTGGTAAGTATTGCAGTAAAGCTTATTTTTCAAAATCATGGACAATACATAAAACAGTTTGGCAATGTATTTAAAAATGAAGAAAAAAAAAAAGATAAGGAAAAGAAAAGAAAGTAATAAAAAGCAAGAAGAAAACAAAACTAAAAAATAAAAGAAGAAAAAATAACATTTTAATGAGTGCAAATTTTTTTTTTCACACTTTAAAAAATACTTGTCACAGAATTCAGCCAAATATTCTTTTTACTAGTGGAAAATCAATATTCTAAGTTGTATGGTTGCGCAAGTGTACATTTTATGCTAATGAGAAGGTGAAATTAGTTTCAGATGACGCACAGAGAATATGCCCTGAGAGCTTTGTGCAAATGTGGGCACTGATGTTGCCCTTTTCAAGAGTTTTATTGGTCTGTGAAATTACTGCATGTACTCATTGATGAAAAATAATATAGTGGGAACAGTCCGAGTGGAACTTCAATTGCTTAAATGAGGACTCTTTCAGATACCTCAGGCATAAATAATGCGAATGGATGTATACCATACACAGATGCTGTTTGTATTATTAAAGAAGTTTGGTCAGACATAAAACCATAACATTTCATGCCCTATGGATTTGGAAAAGTTAGCAAAGGAATTTTCTTAACACAATCACCCAAGGGATAAGGTAGAATGACAAAGTATAACGAGAACCCTTTGTATATTGTGCTAATAGGAAAGGTATATATATATTTGTAATGTTTTTATATTATGATTCAAATATGGAACAGAGAGGAATACACTCTTCACACTGGATTATTGGACACATGCAGGTCACATTTAGTGGAACTTCACTCACTCACTCTCAATCAACATTGACTATTTTTAATCTTTATGCTGCTAGAATTAGTAAATAGATAGCAAGGTACAGTATATTATGTTGACTTGTTTTAAACTTTTTTAAATCCATTTTTTTCAGTTACTTTCTGGTTTCTATGTCTAGGCAATGTTTGACATATATTCCAGGAGTCTTTGGAGTGTGGGAGGGGTTTTCTCAGCCAAGCACACCTTTCTGCCTGTGTGCCTGCTCTAAAGGAAGATGGATTCCATTAAGTAAATGCTACATGTATCATCTGCCCTAACTCAAGATGGCCATGGCCAGAAATGCTATGGAGTGATTTCTCCGAAATATAAAGCATGGAGACATGGATGGATGGGGGAGTTTGCTTTGAATACTAAAAATAAATAGTGTTTTTTGTTTTGTCATGTTCAGATACAGTGTAGAGCCTCTTTAACTGTAGCTACAATAGCTACAACTAAGGATGAGCCCAGGTGTGTTCGCAACTCCACATGCCCGCGTCCGCCAGGAAGCTGACACTCCACAGGGCTAATCACAGGTAGTGAGACATTTCCCGATCTGTGCAGCCAAGGGAGCCCTCCCATGGAGGCAACGGTTTTTCATATTTTTTTCTATTTGTCAGGTCCGTCGGGCGGTGTGATTGACAATGGATGTACATCGCGGGACACTTTTTTATTTTTTAATAAAGGAAATTGTCAAAAACTGTCTATAGGGGTTTTTACATTTTTGACACTTTTTTGGTGAATGGGTAGGGGTACAATGTACCCAAAACCCATTCACATAGGGGGGGCGGGATCTGGGGGTCCCTTTGTTAAAGGGGGCTTCCAGATTCCGATAAGCACCCCACCCCCAGACCCCGTCAACCAATGGCCAGGGTTGTCGGGAAGAGGCTCTTGGGTACAAGGTGCTTTGGGGAGTATTTGTGTTTTTAATTTTGGCGTGGCGTTCCCCTTAAAATCCATACTAGACCCAAGGGCCTGGTAAGGACTGGGGGGGGGGGACTGCACGCATTTTTTTCCTTGCTTTTATATCTATATTGCTGGGAGCCAGCAATACACTACAGCCGCGAGCAAGTTTAAATTTAATTTTTTCCTTTAAAAATTTAATTTTTCTGTGGCACTGTTCTACACATCGCACAGATGCGCTACTTTAACTTTACAGGCAGACTTAGGGGACCCCCCAGGCCCAATATTTAAAGAAATCTTTGATTTTTATTGTTTCACTTTAAGCATTATTAAAATCACTGCTCCTGAAAAAACAATTGTTTTAAAAACTTTTTTTGCATTGATACATGTCCCCTAGGGCAGTACCCGGGTCCCCATACACTTTTTATGGCAAAAACTTGCATATAAGCCTTTAAAATTAGCACTTTTGATTTTTCATGTTCATGTCCCATAGACTTTAAAAGGGTTCGCTAGAACTTTTTGCCTGTCGGCGGTGTTCTAGTGCAACCCGAACCGGGGACTAGGGGAAATGCTTATATTTTAAAAATTTCTCAGAATCTGTGGAAAACGTATTAATGATTCTATGAAGCTCTTTTCTGAGACTCGTGACCAAAATTAATAATAATAACAAAAACTACTGTTCCTGAGTGTTTCAGGTAAATGCTTACTTTGACATGTTGAATATATCTTTAACCGACTTTGCAGGCTGATTCATTTTTTTTATTTAACTGTTATCCATGCATTCAGAAAGATTACTAAAATCACAGGGATCTGCAGCAATTAATCTCTTACCAAATCTTTGACTGTCTTCTTTAACTTGAGGTGGAATCTGTCTCAAATGTAACCATTTTCAAGTTTTTTAAGCTTTCTAGAGGATCAAATGTTTGGTATGTCTTGGAAATGTGACTGTAACAACAGTGCCTGTGACATTCTCAGTGATTGTCTCAATTTTTTTTTAATACAAAGCAGTACATAGGGTCCTCTCCTGACTACCTGTGTAGACTAAGCTTAAAGCTTGCCAATTACATCTGATGGCAGCTGGATATTCAGGAATAAACAACTACCGAAATTACTCTCCTGTGAAAAGTTTTCCTATATACAGTGCAAGCTACCCTACCTTATCATTAGCAGGATTTTCCCAGAGTTTATAATATTCAAATGATTATATTACTGTAGTATATAGCAGCAGTCTCCAAACTGCGGCCCTTTGCTTGCTTTTATCCAGCCCTTGGAGCACTAATTCATCCACTGATACCAGCAATGGGGTATAATTCCTCCTAGTAACACCAATAAAGGGGCATAATTCTCTCCACTGACACCAACGATGGGGCACAATTCTTCCCACTGACACCAACAATGGGGCACAATTTCTCACAATGACACCAACAATGGGGCACAATGACACCAATGATGGGACACAATTCCTCCCAGTGACACCAACAATTGAACCCAATGACGCCAATTTTGGAGCACAATTTCTTCCAATGGCACCAATTATGGGGCCCAATGACACAATGGGACACAATTTCTCTTAATGACACCAAGGATGGTGCACTTTCTCTCTCACTGACACCAACGATGGAGCACAATTCCTCACACTGACACCTAAGATGGGGCATCGTTCTTTTCCATCCCCTGATGTTTGGGGCCTTTTCTACTTCCGATGGCCACAGTCTGGCCCCCCTAAAGTCTGAAAGACAGTCAATACGGCCCTTTGTTTAGAAAGTTCGAAAAACCCTGGTATATAGTATATTCATGTATATTGATTAAGTTAAAAAATTAGATTAAGAAAAAGTTAAGGTTTGCTATGTTATAGGGAACATTTAGAAATATTAGGGCTCATTTACAAATACAATGGTGACCTGCATTATTCTGTATTGGATAAACACAGCTTACTGCTAGGGCACATAGAAAACTATTATTTGCTATGTGTCCTGTTCACACTACAAAACTGCACTGATGTCTGATGCGCTAGAATGCAACATGTATGTATTTTACCATAATCCAATGCACATTAACCCATGGAAATGCACTTAAAACATAATAGAAAATAAAAAAATATATAATTTCAATAGTTTGTCCCCTCCAGTACCCCTTAGATTATCCTTCTTTGAGGATAAGGTATTTTGTGTAAAGGATAAGGTCGTGTGAGCTACAGCTTGCTATTCATACCAACCACATCAGGCTGGATTGAGCTAGATGAGTTTGTCACCATGGTGCAGTAGCACAGTCAACCTTATAATTAGGAGTGATTCGACTGTTCAGTCTAAACCTAGGATGGCCTAGGTCATGGCTATATTTATTTAATGATGTCACTACTATCCCTGCCTCTTCTTGGCAAACCTTTTGGTGTCTTTCTAGGTTACACTTCTTTTTTTTTTTTATGTGAATGAGTAGGGGCACTGTGTAATAATACCAAATAATACAACTATAATCTTATTTTTGGATGCCCTGAAGCACCAGAACAGTAGACTCACCTACAAAATTACCACATTCATGAGAGTCAATATACAAACATATTTTTAAGAGGCATGGAGATTTCGTTTTTTTTTTTTTTTTTGGAAAATGCCACAAGAAAATACAAATTTATTTTTTTACACCAATTTGTCAATTTAATAAGATGTTCCTCACATATAGCATGTAGCATGCATGTATCACAAATATCAACCAACATTGTATCAAAAACAGTGTACTGCAATGCTTGCCTCTGTATGAGTTGTCAGGGAATATAGCTTAGTGTAGCTTCTCCTGTAGCAGTCACTGTTCCTGTAAGCCAATCAAGCTTAGCCTACTGGTACCTGGCTTCTCCCAGGAATGCCATGTTCACTGGCCAGGAGTTACAGGAGGCTAAACAAAGGTGAGCAAAACAGTTCCTGTGATTCCATGAGTGCAGTTGTCCACAGGGGACAGCTGGGGCTGGTGTCTCTCAGGAACATAGTCAGCAAGACATGAAGAATGGTCAGTTCAGGAGGCAGGCAGATACATGGTCACTTTCAACTTTCAACCATCCTATGGGCCCAGCACAGTCTGTATTTAAAAATCCTTTTTTCCTGACTAAAGCCTTTCTGGGAATAGGGAGGTATAAGATATTGACCAGTTACAAATGCTACATCTCCAATTAAAACAAAACGATATGCTGGCTCATATCATGGCTTATCTTCTGGAAGACGGAGCTGGTTGTTCCTCAGGCAGTTGCCAAACTGTCCATCTATTAAATCTTCTGCCCTTTTTGTTTTAACTTTTGATAGTAAAACATGTTTATTCTGCCAGTAAATACCTTGTCTGGTAAAAAGCCTAGGCTATTGACATGCACAACTCTCTCTCTAACCCCCGTGAGAGTTTGCCAGCAAAAGAGGGGGGATGAGTCATAGGAGGGTCAATCAGAGCAGCAGAGCTGGAGGTGGCTGGATGAGGGCAGAGATACCAGGAGACTCCGGAGATCCATGTGCATTCATCCACAGAGGGGAAATGTGCAGGCAAGCAGGGGTGTGAGTGTGTCTGTCTGTCTGTCTGTATATATGTGTGTGTATTTGTGTGCCTCTGTGTGTCTTTGTAAATCCAGGAAGTGAACAGGCAGCAGCTTCAGCTGCCCTCAGTTAAAATGGATGCAGCCAGACTGCATGGTTTCATGACAAGGCTATTGTTTTCCGTCAATCGCTGCAATACAATTCCAGAAGCTGGTGTTAGGAGTTTGGTGTCAGAAATGATATATTCTCTTCTGTGGGCTTGGGCATTACAATCTGACAGTACATCTCTCCATATGGCCTTTCCAGGTTGCTGTAAAAATGTAGTGTATTATTGATTTGCCAAGGAGGAATTAAAAATGCACTGAATGATAAGAATTTCCTGGATACCTAAAAAAAAATTATGTCAGATTAATATTACATATTTTTTTTTTTTTTAAATTTGTGGTTTTAAATTTAAAATCAAAAACATTTTTTTTTTAATTTGTGGTTTTAAATTTAAAATAAAAAAAGAGTATTTGTGACAATTTGAGGAAAGTAGCTCATGCAGCAGAGGCTATTTAAATCTACTTAGGTTTCTTCAGCCCTATATGGATTTGACTGTAGACTGTAGTCTTTAAAAAAGATTTCCCAAATATACAGTATGTTTGATTATATTTTTTAGAACTGAGTATACCTCTGAAGATGAAAAGCAGGAAAAGGAGGCTGTATAGGGGAAGGTATGTGGCGATTCAATGTGCATGGTGGCTGTGCAGTTTGTGGATGGTTGTCTGCCAAGATGCCCATTTGGAACAAGGGAAGCAAACTGGCCTATTAACCACTAGGCCAAGAATTTAATCTAGGGGCTATCCTCCCAGAAGACTGGCACAGCGGACAACAAAGAATGATGCCCTTTTGAAGGTGATAAACAAATTAGTGGAATGATGGAGTATGTGGAATACTACCTTGCTATAACCATTAACCAAGTGGCAGTCTACAAAAAGCAGATATGTTCAGGGGTCTTAATTCCTACATTCTCAACACCCTCAAAAGTGGTGTATAGTGTACAACATCCACTAACAGCAATGCCACCTTCACAACCACCAGCATCCCAACATTCATGCAGCCATCCCCAATATCCCTACTACCATCCCTACCCTGTAATTTCTTTTATTTTGATAACTCTCTATGCTAATGAATGTTTTGCGCACATGCAGGTATATCCTATGGGAGGATGGATGCTGTTAGGGATGAGCTGGTTGGTTCACAGAATGTGACTTAAAGTATAAATAAACCCTCATATCCTTTATTTTCGAGGAAACTACTATCATAGCCACTGTTTCATCTGAAGTTGCCATGGTGCTACCTATGTGATTAGTTCAGATACTAACCATTGATGGCTTGGCAGCTTGGGTTGAGAGCACAAGCAATTTTGACAGTTATCATTCATGGCATGTCTTGAATGTAACTGTTTTGGTAAACAGTTCAATCGACGGGTTTAGGTTTGGTTGTCAAATCCGAACCTGACTGACGTCAATTGAAACTGAATGTTAAATAAAAAAAACAAAAAAAAAACAGTAATTGACATTTTGTAGGTTAATAGGCAAGGGGTTTTTAAACAGATAGCATGAGGGCTGGGCACTGCCCTGGGAAACAGTATAAAAGTAAAAAATATTTGTTTTAAATTTCTGTTTGGTGGGGAGCAGAAATAGGAAAGTTTTTCAACATTAAAAAATGCAAAATCTGCATATGAAGTGGCATAAGGGGCATTCCTGTACCATATATATAACCTAATACAGCAAAACTGACATCTATATAAAAAAAAATGGCATTTAAATTGCCTGGAAATAACAGCCCCATCTGCTTTACTTCTGTTTGTAAAAAAACTGTTGGCAATTCTCTTCTTCTATATTGGCTACAGGCAGACGCCTGTGTTAGTGGCAGGCAGGCAGAGCTCCTATATTTTGTTACCAGAAGCACCTATAGGACTTGTAGTGTGTTCGTGGCAGGCAGCAGAGCTCCTATATTTTGTTACCAGAAGCACCTATAGGACTTGTAGTGTGTTAGTGGCAGGCAGGCAGAGCTCCTATATTTTGTTACCAGAAGCACCTATAGGACTTGTAGTGTGTTCGTGGCAGGCAGGCAGAGCTCCTATATTTTGTTACCAGAAGCACCTATAGGACTTGTAGTGTGTAAGTGGCAGGCAGGCAGAGCTCCTATATTTTGTTACCAGAAGCACCTATAGGACTTGTAGTGTGTTAGTGGCAGGCAGGCAGAGCTCCTATATTTTGTTACCAGAAGCACCTATAGGACTTGTAGTGTGTTAGTGGCAGGCAGGCAGAGCTCCTATATTTTGTTACCAGAAGCACCTATAGGACTTGTAGTGTGTTCGTGGCAGGCAGGCAGAGCTCCTAAATTTTGTTCCCAGAAGCACCTATAGGACTTGAAGTGTGTTAGTCCCATTACACACACAGAGCTATATTTTCTTCCCAGAAGCACCTATAGGACTTGAAGTGTGTTAGTCCCATTACACACAAAGAGCTATACTTTGTTCCCAGAAGCACCTATAGGACTTGAAGTGTGTTAGTCCCATTACACACACAGAGCTATATTTTGTTCCCAGAAGCACCTATAGGACTTGAAGTGTGTTAGTCCCATTACACACAAAGAGCTATATTTTGTTCCCAGAAGCACCTATAGGACTTGAAGTGTGTTAGTCCCATTACACACACAGAGCTATATTTTGTTCCCAGAAGCACCTATAGGACTTGAAGTGTGTTAGTCCCATTACACACACAGAGCTATATTTTGTTCCCAGAAGCACCTATAGGACTTGAAGTGTGTTAGTCCCATTACACACACAGAGCTATATTTTGTTCCCAGAAGCACCTATAGGACTTGAAGTGTGTTAGTCCCATTACACACAAAGAGCTATACTTTGTTCCCAGAAGCACCTATAGGACTTGAAGTGTGTTAGTCCCATTACACACACAGAGCTATATTTTGTTCCCAGAAGCACCTATAGGACTTGAAGTGTGTTAGTCCCATTACACACAAAGAGCTATACTTTGTTCCCAGAAGCACCTATAGGACTTGAAGTGTGTTAGTCCCATTACACACACAGAGCTATATTTTGTTCCCAGAAGCACCTATAGGACTTGAAGTGTGTTAGTCCCATTACACACAAAGAGCTATACTTTGTTCCCAGAAGCACCTATAGGACTTGTAGTGTGTTCGTGGCAGGCAGGCAGAGCTCCTATATTTTGTTACCAGAAGCACCTATAGGACTTGTAGTGTGTTAGTGGCAGGCAGGCAGAGCTCCTATATTTTGTTACCAGAAGCACCTATAGGACTTGTAGTGTGTTAGTGGCAGGCAGGCAGAGCTCCTATATTTTGTTACCAGAAGCACCTATAGGACTTGTAGTGTGTTAGTGGCAGGCAGGCAGAGCTCCTATATTTTGTTACCAGAAGCACCTATAGGACTTGTAGTGTGTTCGTGGCAGGCAGGCAGAGCTCCTATATTTTGTTCCCAGAAGCACCTATAGGACTTGAAGTGTGTTAGTCCCATTACACACACAGAGCTATATTTTCTTTCCCAGAAGCACCTATAGGACTTGAAGTGTGTTAGTCCCATTACACACAAAGAGCTATACTTTGTTCCCAGAAGCACCTATAGGACTTGAAGTGTGTTAGTCCCATTACACACACAGAGCTATATTTTGTTCCAGAAGCACCTATAGGACTTGAAGTGTGTTAGTCCCATTACACACAAAGAGCTATATTTTGTTCCCAGAAGCACCTATAGGACTTGAAGTGTGTTAGTCCCATTACACACACAGAGCTATATTTTGTTCCAGAAGCACCTATAGGACTTGAAGTGTGTTAGTCCCATTACACACACAGAGCTATATTTTGTTCCCAGAAGCACCTATAGGACTTGAAGTGTGTTAGTCCCATTACACACACAGAGCTATATTTTGTTCCCAGAAGCACCTATAGGACTTGAAGTGTGTTAGTCCCATTACACACAAAGAGCTATACTTTGTTCCAGAAGCACCTATAGGACTTGAAGTGTGTTAGTCCCATTACACACACAGAGCTATATTTTGTTCCCAGAAGCACCTATAGGACTTGAAGTGTGTTAGTCCCATTACACACAAAGAGCTATACTTTGTTCCCAGAAGCACCTATAGGACTTGAAGTGTGTTAGTCCCATTACACACACAGAGCTATATTTTGTTCCCAGAAGCACCTATAGGACTTGAAGTGTGTTAGTCCCATTACACACAAAGAGCTATACTTTGTTCCCAGAAGCACCTATAGGACTTGAAGTGTGTTAGTCCCATTACACACACAGAGCTATATTTTGTTCCCAGAAGCACCTATAGGACTTGAAGTGTGTTAGTCCCATTACACACAAAGAGCTATATTTTGTTCCCAGAAGCACCTATAGGACTTGAAGTGTGTTAGTCCCATTACACACACAGAGCTATATTTTGTTCCCAGAAGCACCTATAGGACTTGAAGTGTGTTAGTCCCATTACACACACAGAGCTATACTTTGTTCCCAGAAGCACCTATAGGACTTGAAGTGTGTTAGTCCCATTACACACACAGAGCTATATTTTGTTCCCAGAAGCACCTATAGGACTTGAAGTGTGTTAGTCCCATTACACACAAAGAGCTATACTTTGTTCCCAGAAGCACCTATAGGACTTGAAGTGTGTTAGTCCCATTACACACACAGAGCTATATTTTGTTCCCAGAAGCACCTATAGGACTTGAAGTGTGTTAGTCCCATTACACACAAAGAGCTATACTTTGTTCCCAGAAGCACCTATAGGACTTGAAGTGTGTTAGTCCCATTACACACACAGAGCTATATATTTTGTTCCCAGAAGCACCTATAGGACTTGAAGTGTGTTAGTCCCATTACACACAAAGAGCTATATTTTGTTCCCAGAAGCACCTATAGGACTTGAAGTGTGTTAGTCCCATTACACACACAGAGCTATATTTTGTTCCCAGAAGCACCTATAGGACTTGAAGTGTGTTAGTCCCATTACACACACAGAGCTATATTTTGTTCCCAGAAGCACCTATAGGACTTGAAGTGTGTTAGTCCCATTACACACACAGAGCTATATTTTGTTCCCAGAAGCACCTATAGGACTTGAAGTGTGTTAGTCCCATTACACACAAAGAGCTATATTTTGTTCCCAGAAGCACCTATAGGACTTGAAGTGTGTTAGTCCCATTACACACACAGAGCTATATTTTGTTCCCAGAAGCACCTATAGGACTTGAAGTGTGTTAGTCCCATTACACACACAGAGCTATATTTTGTTCCCAGAAGCACCTATAGGACTTGAAGTGTGTTAGTCCCATTACACACACAGAGCTATATTTTGTTCCAGAAGCACCTATAGGACTTGAAGTGTGTTAGTCCCATTACACACAAAGAGCTATACTTTGTTCCCAGAAGCACCTATAGGACTTGAAGTGTGTTAGTCCCATTACACACACAGAGCTATATTTTGTTCCCAGAAGCACCTATAGGACTTGAAGTGTGTTAGTCCCATTACACACACAGAGCTATATTTTGTTCCCAGAAGCACCTATAGGACTTGAAGTGTGTTAGTCCCATTACACACAAAGAGCTATACTTTGTTCCCAGAAGCACCTATAGGACTTGAAGTGTGTTAGTCCCATTACACACAAAGAGCTATATTTTGTTCCCAGAGGCACCTATAGGACTTGAAGTGTGTTAGTCCCATTACACACACAGAGCTATATTTTGTTCCCAGAAGCACCTATAGGACTTGAAGTGTGTTAGTCCCATCACACAGAGCTCCTCTATTTTCTTTGCATAAGCACCCACAGGACTTCTAGTGTGTTAGTGGCACCACACAGAGCTCCTCTATTTTCTTTGCAGAAGCACCCACAGACTTCTAGTGTGTTAGTGGCATCACACAGAGCTCCTCTATTTTCTTTGCAGAAGCACCCACAGGACTTCTAGTGTGTTAGTGGCATCACACAGAGCTCCTCTATTTTCTTTGCAGAGGCACCCATAGGACTTCTAGTGTGTTAGTGGCATCACACAGAGCTCCTATATATTCTTCTCAGCAGCACGCACAGGACTTCTAGTGTGTTAGTGGCATCACACAGAGCTCCTCTATTTTCTTTGCAGAAGCACCCATAGGACTTTCTAGTGTGTTAGTGGCATCACACAGAGCTCCTATATATTCTTTGCATAAGCACCACAGGACTTCTAGTGTGTTAGTGGCACCACACAGAGCTCCTCTATTTTCTTTGCAGAAGCACCCACAGGACTTCTAGTGTGTTAGTGGCATCACACAGAGCTCCTCTATTTTCTTTGCAGAAGCACCCATAGGACTTCTAGTGTGTTAGTGGCATCACACAGAGCTCCTATATATTCTTTGCATAAGCTCCCACAGGACTTCTAGTGTGTTAGTGGCACCACACAGAGCTCCTCTATTTTCTTTGCAGAAGCACCCACAGGACTTCTAGTGTGTTAGTGGCATCACACAGAGCTCCTCTATTTTCTTTGCAGAAGCACCCATAGGACTTCTAGTGTGTTAGTGGCATCACACAGAGCTCCTCTATTTTCTTTGCAGAAGCACCCACAGGACTTCTAGTGTGTTAGTGGCATCACACAGAGCTCCTCTATTTTCTTTGCATAAGCACCCACAGGACTTCTAGTGTGTTAGTGGCATCACACAGAGCTCCTCTATTTTCTTTGCATAAGCACCCACAGGACTTCTAGTGTGTTAGTGGCACCACACAGAGCTCCTCTATTTTCTTTGCAGAAGCACCCACAGGACTTCTAGTGTGTGTTAGTGGCATCACACAGAGCTCCTCTATTTTCTTTGCATAAGCACCCACAGGACTTCTAGTGTGTTAGTGGCATCACACAGAGCTCCTCTATTTTCTTTGCATAAGCACCCACAGGACTTCTAGTGTGTTAGTGGCATCACACAGAGCTCCTCTATTTTCTTTGCATAAGCACCCACAGGACTTCTAGTGTGTTAGTGGCATCACACAGAGCTCCTCTATTTTCTTTGCATAAGCACCCACAGGACTTCTAGTGTGTTAGTGGCATCACACAGAGCTCCTCTATTTTCTTTGCAGAAGCACCCACAGGACTTCTAGTGTGTTAGTGGCATCACACAGAGCTCCTCTATTTTCTTTGCATAAGCACCCACAGGACTTCTAGTGTGTTAGTGGCATCACACAGAGCTCCTCTATTTTCTTTGCAGAGGCACCCATAGGAATTCTAGTGTGTTAGTGGCATCACACAGAGCTCCTATATATTCTTCTCAGCAGCACCACAGGACTTCTAGTGTGTTAGTGGCATCACACAGAGCTCCTCTATTTTCTTTGCAGAAGCACCCATAGGACTTCTAGTGTGTTAGTGGCATCACACAGAGCTCCTCTATTTTCTTTGCAGAAGCACCCACAGGACTTCTAGTGTGTTAGTGGCATCACACAGAGCTCCTCTATTTTCTTTGCATAAGCACCCACAGGACTTCTAGTGTGTTAGTGGCATCACACAGAGCTCGTCTATTTTCTTTGCATAAGCACCCACAGGACTTCTAGTGTGTTAGTGGCATCACACAGAGCTCCTCTATTTTCTTTGCAGAAGCACCCACAGGACTTCTAGTGTGTTAGTGGCATCACACAGAGCTCCTCTATTTTCTTTGCATAAGCACCCACAGGACTTCTAGTGTGTTAGTGGCATCACACAGAGCTCCTCTATTTTCTTTGCAGAGGCACCCATAGGAATTCTAGTGTGTTAGTGGCATCACACAGAGCTCCTATATATTCTTCTCAGCAGCACCCACAGGACTTCTAGTGTGTTAGTGGCATCACACAGAGCTCCTCTATTTTCTTTGCAGAAGCACCCATAGGACTTCTAGTGTGTTAGTGGCATCACACAGAGCTCCTATATTTTTCTTCTCAGCAGCACCCACAGGACTACCGACTACAATGGCTGGAAGACCGCCAAGGGGAGGCAGAGCGTGCAGAGCCAAGAACACAGGGCAGGCAGGCTCTGTTTCTAGTGGACGTGGCCGTGGACGTGGACGTGGTCGTGCATCGTCATCAGCACGTGGCCATGGGACACGCGCGTCTTGTTTTCGGCAGCTGGACATGTGGAGCCGCATCATGCTGAAGGCTTGGTAGAATGGATGACCAAGCCCTCCTCATCCTCCTCATCCTCTCTCACCCAGGCTCAGGGTACTGACAGAGCATCATCAGCCACCCCTTCCCTAGACCCACCATGTCCTCCTGAGGAGTCCCCCGAACTCTTTGAGCACAGTGTTGGGTACATGCTCCAGGAGGATGCCCAACGATTCGAAGGCTCGGATGACGATACCCAGCTTGAGGAATCTGGCAGTACAGTTCCACCAGCTGCAGCTTACTGCCAGGTTTGCTCTAGTGGTGAAGAGGGAGGGGATGATGAGGTCACTGACTCCACGTGGGTGCCTCAAGGGAGAGAGGAGGATGAGGAGGAGGACGAGGAGAGGAGGATGCGGCGTCACATGTCCAACGAGGCAGGATGCCCCCTGGAGGCCAGGTAGAGGCCAGCACAGCAACTGTACAACACCGCAGAGCTCCGCCTGTGCAGGGCGCTGCCTCTGCACGTTATCAGAAAAGTTCTTTGGTGTGGGCCTTTTTTGAGACGAGTGCAGCAGATCGCACCACTGCTATTTGCAATATTTGTCTCAAGCGTATCTCGCGTGGCCAAAACATCAGCCGCTTGGGCACCACAAGCATGACCAGACATATGGCGACCTGCCATGCAGCTCGTTGGCAGGCACACATAAAAGACCCACACCAAAGAACTAAGCGGACCTCTCCTTGCTCCTCCTCAGCTGGGATCTCCATCCCCACTACACCTTCAGTCCTCTCTGAAAGCTGCTCTGAGAGGACTGAAGGTGTAGAATTCGGTGTGTCACAACCAAGTACTTGCAGTACACCGACGTCCGAATGCAGCAGGCAAATTTCCCTGCCCCAGCTGCTGGACCGTAGAAAGAAGTACACTCCCAGCCATCCACATGCCCAGCGGTTGAATGCTAGCCTTGCTAAATTGCTAGCACTTCAACTGCTGCCTTTTCAGTTGGTAGACTCGGCCCCCTTCCGTGAGTTTGTTCAATGTGCGGTTCCTCAGTGGCAGGTTCCCAAACGCCACTTTTTCTCGCGGAAGGCGATTCCGTCTCTCTACCGGCATGTGGAGGGCAATGTCCATGCCTCGCTGGACAGGGCGGTCAGCGGTAAGGTGCATATTACCGCTGACTCATGGTCCAGCAGGCATGGACAGGGACGGTACCTTTCTTTCACGGCCCATTGGGTCACTCTATTGGCAGCTGGGAGGGATGCAGGACAAGGTGCAGTAGTGTTGGAGGTTGTTCCGCCACCACGCCTCCAAAACGCGACTACTGCTACTGGTTGTGACACACCTCTCTCCTCCACCCCTCCTCTTCTTCTTCCTCCAGTGCTCTGTCCTTGGAACCAGCGGTGCTCCGTAGGCGTACAAGGGGCTACGCAAGTACGCAGGCAAAAAGATGCCATGCCGTGCTTGCGCTGGTGTGTTTGGGGGACAGGAGCCACACTGGGCCAGAGGTTCTGGCAGCTCTGCAGGGGCAGGCCGAGAGGTGGTTGACGCCACGTCAGCTTAAGCCAGGAATGGTCGTTTCTGACAATGGCACCAACCTCCTCTCCGCCCTGCGACAGGGGCAGCTCACCCATGTGCCCTGCATGGCTCACGTCCTCAACCTGGTGGTGCAGCGGTTCTTGGGCAGGTTCCCAGGCTTACAGGATGTCCTGAGGCAGGCCAGGAAAGTCTGTGTGCATTTCCGCCGATCTTATAATGCCAGTGCTCGGCTGACTGAGCTGCAAAAGGAGCTGAACCTGCCCAAGAACCGCCTAATATCTGACATGCCCACCAGGTGGAACTCAACGTTGGCCATGCTGCAGCGACTGCACACGCAGCAGAGGGCCATCAATGAGTACCTTTGCGACTACGGCACCAGGACAGGGTCAGGGGAGCTTGGTTTTTTTTCCCCACGTCAGTGGAGCATGATCAGGGATGCATGCACTGTCCTCTCACCATTTGAGGAGGCCACGAGGATGGTGAGCAGTGACAGTGCATGCATCAGTGACACTGTCCCTCTTGTCCACCTGTTGGAGCATACGCTGCGTGGGATCATGGACAGGGCACTTGAGGCAGAACAGAGGCAGGAAGAGGAGGACTTCCTTGCCTCTCAAGGCCCCCTTTATCCGGACAGTGTTCCTTCTGTCCCACCCATCACACAGGAAGAGGATGAGGAGGAGGAGGAGGAGGAGGAGGAGGAGGATTGTGTGAGCATGGAGGTGGAGCCTGGCACTCAGCATCAGCAGCAGCAGTCTTTTAGGGATGATGTACAGTCCCAACAAGCCAGTGGACTTGTACGTGGCTGGGAGGAGGTGGCTGGCGATCATGTCATCCTCAGTGACCCAGAAGACTCCGGACCGAATGCCTCAGCTAACCTACGCTGCATGGCCTCCCTGATCCTGCAAAGCTGCGGAAGGATCCTCGTGTTCTTCGGATCAAGGAGAGGGACCATTACTGGCTGGCCACTCTCCTTGATCCGCGGTACAAGGGTAAGGTTGCGGACCTTATCTTGCCGTCGCAGAGGGAGCAGAGGATGAGACATCTCAGGGAGGCCTTGCAGAAAGGTCTGTGCAACGCGTTCCCAGAAACTGGGAGGCTACAAACTCCTGGTCCTGGGCGACGAGTTGCTGAGGCTTCGGTCAGTGGCAGAAGGAGCGGTGGGGAAGGTGGACGTCTGACCGATGCGTTCAGACAATTTTTTAGTCCGCAGCCCAAGGTATGATCGGTTCCAGCAACCATCGCCAGCGTCTGATATTACATGGTGCAGGAATACCTTGGGGCAAGGTCAGACTTGGACACCTTTCCCACCGAAAATCCTCTGGCTTACTGGGTCCTGAGGATGGATCACTGGCAGAGCTTGCACAGTATGCAATTGAGCTACTGGCCTGTCCTGCCTCCAGCGTTCTTTCCGAACGCACATTCAGTGCTGCTGGAGGATTTGTGACTGATCATAGGGTGCGCCTGTCCACCGCCTCGGTTGATCGACTGACCTTCATCAAAATGAATCAGTCTTGGATCACCACCAGCTACCAGGCACCTGAGGCGGATATAACCGAATAATTTTTAATGTCACATCCCTTCAAGACTGCCTATGCTGATGCTGAGTGACTGTCCTCTTATGTTCACTGACTATCCTCTTCCTCCTCCTCAATGATCCATGCCACCACACCAGTGCCTAAGGCACAATTTTTCAGCCCCTGTTTAACAGGGGCGTGTACTTACAATTTTTAAAAAAAATGCTTCGCAACACGTGTGACTGCTGTGCTCCAAGTACAGTCTCTGTGAGGGCCGTGTTGCAGTGTTGTGGCACCAGCACCAGTGCTAAGGCACAATTTTTCAGCCCCTGTTTAACAGGGGCGTGTACTTACAATTTTTAAAAAAAATGCTTCGCAACACGTGTGACTGCTGTGCTCCAAGTACAGTCTCTGTGAGGGCCGTGTTGCAGTGTTGTGGCACCAGCACCAGTGCCTAAGGCACAATTTTTCAGCCCCTGTTTAACAGGGGCGTGTACTTACAATTTTTTTAAAAAATGCTTCGCAACACGTGTGACTGCTGTGCTCCAAGTACAGTCTCTGTGAGGGGTTGCAGTGTTGTGGCACCAGCACCAGTGCCTAAGGCACAATTTTTCAGCCCCTGTTTAACAGGGGCGGGTAATTACAAATCTTGATCTAATAGTTCACAGCAGGGCCCATTCCTGCGCCCACCAAGAGTAACTATGAGGGCCTACAGTCTTGTGGCAACACCGTCCACCACCACCGCCAAAGGCCCAATTTTTCTGCCCTGTTCAACAGGTGCATGCAATTACAAATCTTGATCTATTAACTCACAGCAGGGCCCATTCCTGTGCCCACCAGTCTTGTGGCTACACCAACATCTAATAGGGCAAATTTCTGCAGAGTATATACGCCAGGCCCCTACTTTCAAACATCCAACTTACAAACGACTCCTACTTGAAAATGGAAAGAGAAAACAGGAAGTGAGAGGAAATCTACCCCTAGGAAGGGAAATTCTATCCTGTTAGATTTAATTTGGGAAAAAGGTATCTCCTCTCTACTGATACTTTATCACCAATCCTTGTTTCAATTAAAACCCCACTTTTTCCAAAAACATTTGTCATTGGGACGGAAAGTGAGGTGACATGTTCTGAACAGATGTGCAAAGACAGCAAATGTTACAGGGGTGATAACCCCCTCCCTATGTTCTCCAAAAAGCTTAAAAATAGATTTTTTTGGGATGGAGCTACACTTCATATACCTGTTCAGATTCTACTTAAGATCAAACCTAAAGCCGCAAGTGGTTTTAAATGGCTTCTTTTTTTCCTTTACAAATATATATATTATTATTATACAGGATTTATGTAGAGCTGACAGTTTACGCAGTGCTTTACAACATAAGGGCAGACACTACAATTACAATACAGTTTAATACAGTAGGAATCTCATTAGAGCTTACAATGTAATATACAGTATATATATATATATATCTATTATACATATTAATATTATTATAATATATATATATATATATATATATATATATATATATATATATATATATATATAAATGGGGGACCCCCCAACAAAAGACAATGACATGCCGTTCACCTTAACAATACATACCAGACCCTTATTATCATTCACAAAAAATGTAAACAGTAAATAATAACCCCACAATTTTTTGACAAATATTTAAAATAAAAAAACACCACCTAAAAAAAGTCCCACAATGTACATTGATTACCAATCATGTTGTCCAGCCATACAGATCTGTGTCAATCTCGATGACTGTCTTCTGACACCTGCTGAAATAAAAAAATAAAACAGTCACCAATGGATATGTCTGATCCCGTTGCTGACTAGCACTCAATGACATTTCCTGCTAAAAATAAACAAAGGTGTGGGGTACCTAGGGTGAGGTAATTGGCTAAATATGGCCATGTGCCTGGGATTTCTGGTCAGTAAATAATTAGGGCTATCACTAGTTCCTAAGGATGAGGTGGGTGCCAGCACCTTCCACGTTCTTAGCAACCATTGACAGATAGGAAGCTGTCATAGATAGTAGTGGTACACCTACTACTGCTATATATGATGCTCAGCACTTACTAAATGGGCTAAAAGTCCTGCATTTGGATGAATGTCTGATCAGTAAAAGTGCGATGTGAACTTGTGTTTGAACTGTACCCTAAACTTATCCTTATAAGCCATGCAGGGCAGTCAGTGAATGGGCTAGAAGAGTAGGGTGCAAATGGCACTATCCCTTTTTGTATAACAGGCGCAGGGCAACATGCATTTAAAATTAGACTCAATGGATAGGGTAATCAAGGGAGTGTAACTAGCAGGTGTTCTGTGGGTGACACAGACTTCTGGTATTTTGTGTCCTGCAGTTCAAGGTCTGGTGGCAAGACCTCTAGAAGGTTGCCAAAACATGGAGATACATATAGTATGATGTTACCGTCTAGTATTATGTACAAGCTTACAACAGTGCTGGTTAGCACCTTGTCGAAACTCAACATATATCTTGCAACATAGAGGGGGGCATTTGGCTCATATACTGTATGTGTACTTTAATAAAAAATAGTTTGTGATGGATTCCAGAGTTTAGTAGCTATTTAAAGAAGAAATGTACCCAGAAATTGAAAAAGTTATTACATCCGCCAGAGAATCCTGTGTACAGAACACTTGTCCATGTTTATATATTTGCAGAGGTCCCAAAGCAGCAGTTGTCAGACAGCCGGCCCTGCCTCCACCACTGCTATCCAACGTAGTTCTGACAGTGCAGGAAGAGCATTGGTGTAACAGCCAGTGTTCACAGAGCCTGCACAGCCCCCTATGCCCTCCTCCTTCTAAGCTGCCAGACAGTTCTGCTGTGAAGCCCTCTGCCTCTTAATCTCCCCTGTTTATTGCAGATTAATCCTGAACCTGAAGCCAGCCATTCGGGGCAAAAGAGTGAAACTGTCAGCTTGTGTTGTTGTGAATTAAAAAAAACACAAGCCAATAAAAACACAAGCCAGCTACTATACTTGTCTGAGAGAGACAAGTACAGGGTAGCCCTTGTAGCACAGACAAACAGGTGGAGGGATTCAGACAAGAGGCCACCCCACTAGAACTGGAGTACTCTAGTGGCAATTGGGGAGGAACTCCCCACAGTAGCTGGGCCTTCCGGAGAAGCTGCATGCTATTAGGCTCTTGCCTAATACCAGTTTTAAAAGTGGTGGGACACTCAGGTGAAGTAGGGCCGAACCAGGAAGTAAATAGAAGAGAAGAAGGCTCAGGACTGAAGCATCACATGATGCCCCCAGCATAAGGTCAGTAAAAAGGGGTATTTAGATAGGGCTTTATTTTAATACGACAATCAGTTAGGAAGGGTGGGAGGGAAGATATCTTTATCCTTGAGTCAAAGAACCTCCTCCAATCTTTGATTGCAGTCTGTGTCCCTGCTGGGGAGATTTCTCATTTCCTGTCTATTTCATAAGTTTCAGACGGACAAGAAGTGAGCAGAAATGTCCCCAGTGGAGACACAAACAGTAATAATAGCTTGATATATGTAAGAAGTTCATTTTTTTCCCCCACTGTATCCAATATTTAAAAAAAAAAAAAAATTCTTAACTTGGGCTTTTAATAATCCATACAATGGCATTCTAGTCTCCCTTTTTCCAGTTTGGGATTGATGGGTGTTTTGCATGTATCTACAGTCCTCAACTTGTCTTGTCAACTTTTGTTAGCAGATATGTGGTTAGTTTCACCTTTTCTATGGGATGAATCTATGGGTAACTTCAAAAAGATTTTTTTTTCTCTTCTTTTTTTTTCTGACTCCAGAAATAGTTAACCATATTGAAGTAGGGCTGTAAGATGTGTGTTTGTTTACCTAAGTGCTTTGCAAACACATGAAACCAGAGTATCTTGGGTTTCTCTGTACCGTAGCATAGCTCCCAGGGTTCCGTCAACCTAAGTGGTTTCTGTGTTGCTGCTTTTAATTAAAATGTTGTGGAAATGGATTAACTTGTATCATTCAATGACTAGTGAATATTGTCATTTTATACAAACTAACGCTGCAAAATATACAAACTTCATAGCTGACATAGATGGACCCACTTTAAAAATATGGTTAAAATTAAAAAAATAAAAATGTCCCTAATTTTCGTGTTATAACTGTTCAGCAAAAATGTCTAGAGGGTCTTTTTAATTTTACTTGCAACAACCGTGGTTTTTAAAGACCTTTATCTGAAATCGTTTTTTTTTTTTTTTTTGTTCTAATTAGAAGTTAAGAGATAGAGGTTAATACCTTTTTCCTCTACTCAGCAATCATCAACTTCAACAAACTAAGTTGTAATGGTAGTATTTAATAAAAAGTGCTAACAGGCCTGTAAAACTTTTTGGGTGCAAGCATCCTGACGCTTATGCCGTTTGAGGCTTTTATGTACAGGGTCTTCTGTACAGCAGCAAACTGCCTTAGCCTCAGCAGCAACTTACCTATTAGTTCATAATTGAACACATTTCTATATATTTAGCTTGCTTGCCGAGTCATAGTTTCATAGTTAGTAAGGTTGAATAAAGACATCAGTCCATCCAGTTCAACCTGTACAATTGTCCCAATCCCTGTACATTGCACACTCACATCAGTCCCTACCCTCAAGGAGCCCACAATCCAAGGTCCCCATTCATATACTAGGGCCAATTTTTGTACAGAAGCCAATTAACCTACCTGCATGTCTTTGGATTGTGGGAGGAAACCGGAGTACCCGGAGGAAACCCATGCACGCACAGGGAGAACATGCAAACTCCAGGCAGGAAGTGTCGTGGTTGGGATTCGAACCAGTGACCCTTCTTACTGCTAGGTGAGAGTGCTAACCACTACACCACTGTGCCGCCCTCAAGTGAGAGAAGTATTTATTATTTATCCTCAAAATCAATATTGAATGCACATTCTGACATTTCACCATTCTTGTCTAATTAAATCCTTGAATGCAGAGTAATCACATTCAACTGGTAAGAACTAACTTATCTACTCAGCTAATCTATAGAACTTCAAAACAAGCTGGTGGGCACACATGAGATGACCATAATGGATAGTATGGGGACATTCAGTAAAGGCTGTTAAAATAGTTGGAATATAATCAACCACATGACTGGCAGAATCCAATATTATCAACAACCAACACAACACTAAATTATTTTAAACCCAGGATTGTAAACAGAAGTGCCATTACCCTGGGTACAGCTGGTGAAAATATGTTGCACAAATCCTTCAACATTTCAGGTCACTCTTTCTTTTGACTAGTATGCCACTTTGGTGGTATGCTGTATCACAATAAAAATGTAGGTAGTGCTTTTAAATCAGCCTCGCTGTTGAACTTACCATGGTTATTTTTTTAATATTTAGCCTTTTTACATTGTCATACTATCAATTTTTGAATGTTATTTTGGCCATACACAGATCTCTTTTTTTGTGGAATTACCATATCAACTATTTGTCCCAACTGTTTTAATTGATTGGATATCGGGTGCAACACAGAAAAAACATTACAATTATCTGCATTAGTCTGATCATTCTCAGTGTCAGAATTTTAAAGGACAAAGTTTCAAAATCATCTACTCTATACAATCAGCTTGAAAAAGAGTGAAATTTCGAAACCCTTGCATTCACTTGGAGCAAATCGATCAAATAGCAATAGAAATTAGACATGTGCGATTAGTTTCGTATGAATCAAAAATTCATACTGATTTACATAAATTTGTACATTTGGGAAGATGCAAAATACGAATTGCTATGCTTTCGAATTTTGTACGAAATACGAAATTTCGTTTAAGAATTTCAGATCCAAATTCCGTTACAATGGAAACGTGACTGGTGTTTTGTTGACCAATCAGAGGTTTTCTTCTGCTGCAAAATAAGAATGTCCGTTAATTACGATTATTCTTTATTGTTCGTTAATTACTATTATTCATTATGATGAAGTTAAAAACCCAGGAAGTCAGCACAGCACAGGGATGGTGGGAGCCCCTCATAATGATAAATTCATCATAACGAAGGTTCGTAATTGTTACGAAAAGTTTACGAAGCTAACGAAAATTTGTATTTCGTTCGAATCAAAATTGAATTTCGGACACGAGTTACGAAATACGAATTAACGGCTAATATGAAACGGAATGGAAAGAAACTAAATGAATTTATTGACGGCGCACAAAATTTGTACCTGAAAATGGATACTAGATAGATTGATTGATATGATAAAGGTGAACCTACTACACTTATTTACTTTAGAGCCTTATTTAGCCTTACTTCAGTCTTGCAAAGTCCTACAAGCTCCTCTCCTGTACCGAAATTGCTTACTTAAAAATGCGCAGTAGTAGCTGCAACAAGTCAGATAGAGCCTGCCCCATTTTCTCCCAAGCCTTACTTTTCCTAGCTATTTTATTTATTGGATTTAATTTATTCAACCATGAGGCTCAGCAGCACATTGCCTAGGGTAGTCTGCTGTTTTCAGAAATCTATGTACCAGTCATGTACCTCCCAACTGCCATGATCTGATTTGCAAAGGGAAAAACATAGACCCAGTGACGACATCAAAGGGTCTAAAAAAGGTGTGTAATAAAAATAGAAAGGTTTTATTTAAACATCCCTTTAGCATACTGATGAGTGGAGAGGGAGGAACCAGGGAAGATTATATACAATAGTTTTCTTAAATTAGAAGTTCACCCTAACATTGAAATCTATAAATCTACAGGCATCCATGATTTAAGACTAACCAATCTTGCCCTGTAAAGAAGAAATCGATATACATAAATTTTCTGAAGCCAGTCCGGTCCCATGCAGAGCTGTCAGCTGCGGCTTCGCTGTGGAGGTCACTGGATGCCCCATAGTAACTCTATCACTTCCCATTCATTTCCCAGACGTTGTTTGCTGTCTCCACTGCAGAGCTTCCACCGCTGGAGACCGGACCAGGGTGGCTTCAAAAAAGGCATGTGTAATGATTTCTTCTTTACAAGGCTAGATAGGTTAGTTTTAGATTGTGGATGCCTGTAGATTTGGAGATTTTAGTGTTAGGGTGAACTTCTACTTTAAACCCCTAGATTGATATACAATATGTGTATGGCCTGCACTAAACAGCTGCTTTCTTGTCCACCCATTTTTATATCTATGACCATCTCGGATCAGGGACGGATCCAGGGGGGGCAATGGGGCAATTCCCCCCCCGAGAAATTAGTTGCTAGTGAGTGAGTGGGAGGGAGAGAAAGTGGGCAGCTCCGCCGGGTGGGTGGCTGAGAAAGCGTGCTGCTCCGCGGGCGGGCCAGGCAGTTGAGCGGCTCGGCGGGTGAGAGAGTGGGTGGCTCCGCAGGTGGGCGGCTGGGAGGGTGAGAGAGCAGGCGGGCCGGGCAGCTGGGTGGCTCGGTGGGTGAGAGGGTGGCAAGCCAATCAGCGGGTGGGGGTGCAGAGAGATAACATCATCTCTCTGCTGCCTGACTCTGGGACACAGCAAGAGACAATCCCCACCTTAGCAGGAAAGTGACACAGCAAGTGACAATCTACAATTTGTGGCAGGTGACATGGCAAGTGACAATCCGCAGAGAGATTACATCATCTCTCTGCTGCCTGACTCTGCGACACAGCAAGAGACAATCCTCACCTTAGCAGGAAAGTGACACAGCAAGTGACAATCTACAACTTGTGGCAGGTGACATGGCAAGTGACAATCCACAATGTGTAGCAGTTGACATGGCAAGTGACAATCCGCAATGTGTGTCTGATGATGTGGCAAGTGACGATCAGCATCTGGTGGCAGGCGATGGTGGCAAGTGACACGCTCAGGGCTACCACTGATTTTGCATTATGGTGAGTTTAACCATATCATTTTATATAACAATGTAATAATCATCCTGACACCATATCAACCGTGCCAGGACGATTGAAGTGCCAACACCAGCCATTTGCCTGATAAAATGCCCGCAAAAAAACGTATTTTCTGGCAGTGCCCCTCCCGAGACTAGACTCTGGATCCACCCCTGTCTGATAACTATCCTATTCAGTTCCATAAAGGGATTATTGCCATTAGTTGGCACATACACAATTGCTTGATGTTTATATAGTAATGTATATGACCAGCATAAACGTGCAGGTTGTTTGAAGCAGTGAAGCTCTTGAAGTGTCCAGGCTTTTATATTGGTTTCCATTCTCCTTTCTATATATAAACATCTCTCCATATTGTGTACATCACAGGTGTCATATAATGAATAGCAATAATACCAAGGAAAGGGTAAGCTTTTCTGCACTTAACTTGTTATAACACGTGCTCATATAGGTAAAATGTGATCACAAATGATGTGCTAGTTTTAAATATTTATTGATATTTTTACACTTCTTCAAAGATATTAGAAAACCTACTGACTAAGTTAATTCTTTGTGCTTAGCTTTGAAGTATGGCATGAAACTTAAGGACAGATGTATTGTCTGGGCATCTTTCCAAATTCATTTTGAGAAGCATGAGGACTGTGTATTATAGGTCTGTGGCACCTGGGACTTACAGAAATAATGTGCATGTCAGCATCTCGGTATATTGGAATTAAAACATCCTGCTGTATATCATAGTGTACAGCTTATTGTAAAGCCAATAAATTATTTTTAAAACATGTCATTCTAGAATATTACATTTTAGATGAGTCTAATAATAATGTCTCATGAAAAATATTGCACATATATTTACCAGCACTACAGTCATTTCTTTATATATTTGTTATATGTGCATCAACAGTTAGAGCCTTTTTCTGTGATATCTGTACTGTAGGAATATGTACAGTTTAGAGGAATCAGTCTCAACACAGGAGAGGGCTTGCTACAAGTGTGGGAAAAAAGCTAAGGGTGGAGTTTAACGTCAGGCATCATGCACACTGGGCATTTAGCCCCTGTGCCCCAGATTCTGTAGTTTTGTGCAGGCATAAATAACAGGTGCACCATCTAGCCCTGCTTCCAGCAGCCTGTAAAAGTCTAGGCGAAGGTGACATTGTCCTGAGTGATAATAATATCTAGGGATGTATGTGACCAGTGATTAATACCCAACACGCAAGAATTCTGAGAGGGTTGAGACAAACCATTTACCATTAACAGGGCTCAATAACCCAAAAAGTGCAGTGCTACCATAAACTAAAAATCAATAACTCATAATACAACATGCATTGTTCTCAGACACTCTCATTGCTTGTGGTAAAGTCCTTAAAACACATTATGCTCTAGCCAACAAATGTTTAACCTTTATTGAGAGTATTGCATCCTTGACCTCCTAAAACCTCTATTTCCTTTATCTTGTCATTCACCAATGCCAAAATCTATAATACCTTGAACATATCTGTGGAATTCATAATTTTTACTCTTCATTATATAATCTTCCTTAATCCCCTGCACGTCCCACTTTACACATCAAGACGAATATGTTAGTCTCTTACATTCATGAAACCGCCTTGTGGACCATTGACTCTCAGCAGGCAGCAGCAGTAGACTCTCCTTTATCCGTGCTGGAGTTTCTTATTACTACTAAAACCCTGAAATTGGGTTCACCCCTCTCTTTTATAAAAACTGTGCTGCCTTTTTTGCTCCCATTATGGCCCCGGCCTTTAATTCCATTAATGATACCCATCATCACTGTAATCTAATCTTTTGTCTGCTAACATTAATCCCCAAACCCGGAAAAAAAAAAAACTCTGTATGTGGTAATAACAGGCAGATTTCCCTTTTAAATGTTGATCTTAAAATCTATTCTAAGATCCTGGCCTCTAGATTCTCTCCCCTTTTAACCGGCTCTTATTCATAATGACCAAGTCCTGTTCGTCCCTGGGGAGGAAACCTGGGACAATACAAGATAAACTGTTGTATTAGAAACACAATCTCGGTACTGTTTTCTATCTTTTAATACCAAAAAGGTCTTTGACAGGGATTGTTGGCCTTTCTTGTGCCTATCTCTCAAACAAATTGGTCTGGGCCCCAACTTCATTACCAAAGTTATGGCACTTATTCTTCCCTCTCAGCCTCGATTCTGGTCAATGGTACCTGCTCCCAACCTTTTAAAATCTCAAACAGCACCAGACAAGGTTGCCCCTTCTCTCCTCTTCTTTTCATCCTAGTCATGGAACACCTAGCCTAAGCCATCAGACACAATGATTCCATTTTAGGTAATCCACGTCTATGCACATTATAGGCTCTCACTTTATGCTGATGATTTGTTTCTGTACAACCAAAACCCCACATTAGTTTATCTTCACTTTTACAGGAGTTTGAACGATTTGGTAACCTCAGTAACTTCAAACTCAAAATTTCAAAGAATGAACCAACTTCACCTTTTAATGGCCAAATAGATCGATCAAATATTGGTGCATTGCCACTGCTGCCTGTCTATCGGATATACTGTATATTCTCTCAGTTTCTGACCCTTATTGACTTAAAGCTTCAGAGACCTGGACATATGGCAAACTAAGCCCATCCGCTGTTTCGGCTGAATGAGTACACTAAAAATTGACATTTTACCTTTACCTTGTTTCTTTATCTCTTCCAAACTCTATCCATTATTCTTCCCTCCTCATTCTTCTGCTCGCTCTGCTCGCTCACCTGCCAATTTGTCTGGAATAATTAATTCTCAAGATTTAAAGTGGTTGTAAACACTCACATATACCAAGTGAAGTGACTGGCTTCAGATGATACACAGAGATGAAACAAATCCACCTACAGAAGTTTTACTTGTTTACCTGCAGTCTTCTCTTGTCGTCAACTTTTCCAAAGTGCAGATTTGTGATCAAATCCTTTTGCATGTGTGAGAAGTACAGAGGAGGGGGGTGGGGAACTGCAGTTACAGCTCTTATACACCGTGTGAGAGCTGATTGGAGGAAAGGACCCCCCCCCCCCACATTGGCAGAGGAACGAAGGAACATGCAGAGCTGTATTCTGAATAAACAAGCTGTGTGCTTATCTTACTCCCCGATACAAATTTTATCTCATGTGTCAGAAAAAAGTGACTCATGCTGATAATAGAGGAACGGAGCACCAGAGAGAAACGACACTCAGAGCTTTGTAGATAGACAAGTAAACACTACAGATACAGTAAATGTGCTTAGTTCAAATTTCATGACTGGGTTTACAACCAATTTAAGCTTAATACTCTTTGTCTACCTAAACTGGCTGGCTACCAGACTTTAAACTTCATCACATTTCAGCTATATTGGTCCACATCCCTGACTGGTATGCACTTCCATATCTAAAGCTTCATCTACCTTTGAATGACATATGTCTCCCTTTGAGACATTCTGTGGGGTTAGAACTAGGGATGCACTAATGCCATTTTTTTTAACACTGAGTATGAGTACCGATACTTTACTTTAAGTACTCGCCTATACCAATTACCTATCACCTTGAAAGAGTAGATAGAGGGGGGGTTTGGTAAGGTGGGGGGGGGGTTTGGTAAGGTGGGGGGGGTTAGGGAGTTGGGTGAGGGCAGGGTGGGAGGGAAGTAGGGGAAGTAAGTGAGGACAGGGTGGGGGGGAGTAGGGAGGTAAGTGAGGGCAGGCTGGAAGGTGGAGTAGGGGGGTAAGTGAGGACAGGGTGGGGGGAGTAGGGGGGTAAGTAAGGGTAGGATGGGGGAAGAGTAGAGGGGTAAGTGAGGCCATGGTAGTTGAGGGTGGGATAGGGGTTGAGAGCTGGAGTGGTTGATGCAGCTTCTCATGCAGGTGGATCCTCTGGAGCTGGAAGCCTGGGACCAGTTGAGTACTGCTAATGTATATGGTCCTGTACCTTCCTTCTGGGCAACTGGGGCTAGGGGGAGCTCAGTGGGGGGCTGGAGGTAGAGCGGGTAGGGACTCCAAAATTCTGTGCACCAATGAGCTAATCCCCCGGCAGCTATTTTAAAAAAAACTTCTCTGGCCCCTTGTGTTCAGTGGGTGCCGGGGGACAGAAAGCGCACTATTTAATCACTTTTCGGGTTTAGGCATATTAATCTGCAGCAGTGCTCTTGACTGGCCCCAGTGTACTGATATAGAAGAGGCCAGCCTTCAATGTAATTGTGTAAAGCGCTGCTGCGGATTAATCCGCCTAAACCCGAAAGTGGTTAAATAGTCCATTTTCTGTTCCCTGGTACCCACTGAACATAGGGGACTGGGAGAAGTTTTTAAAAAAGCTGCACAGCGGGGGGGATTAGCTCATTAATACACAAAATGTTGGCGTCCCCATCTGCTGTACCTCTGCCCCCCCCCCCCGCCTGGACAGGAGAGCTGGAGGCTGGTATGGTATGAGTGGTGGGTGTGGAGATAAGCGTAGAATGTCATCGGTTGTTAAGGACACAGCGGCACCGCTCCTTAACAACTGATAATTGCTACCATCTTTTTCTTTACATTTCAGCTGTTAACGGGTAAATCCCGCTGACAGCTGAAGGACCTGAGCCAGAAGGTATCAGTTTCGGGCATCGGAGCATTTGCACGAGTTCAGATATGTACACTAAACCAACAAAGGGATCTCTTAGGCTGCTTTCACACTGGGGCGGTTTTCAGGCGGTACAGCGCTAAAAATAGCGCCTGTACACCGCCTGAAAAAAACGGCCCCATTCACTCCAGTGTGAAAGCCGGCGGGCTTTCACACTGGAGCGGTGCGCTAGCAGGACCGCAAAAAAAGTCCTGCTAGCAGCATCTTTGGAGCGGTGAAGGAGCGGTGTATTTACCGCTCCTTTACCGCACCTTCCCATTGAAATCAATGGGAAACCGCGGGGATACGGCAGCGGCGCTTTGCGGAGGTTTATAACACTTTTGCGGCCGCTAGCGGGGGGGTTAAAACCACCCCGCTAGTGGCCGCATACCGCGGGAAAAAACGATGGTAAAGCAGCGCTAAATATAGCGCTGCTTTACCGTCGCCGCCCCCGCACCGCCCCAGTGTGAAAGCAGCCTTAGTGCAAAATGCCCAGTGTAAGGCAGAACTCTGCATTGCTCAACTGCAGGAGACCAGATCTCACAGATCCACATCAACCAAGCACACTGCACGTTCTTCTAGATCCTGTCGCTCCAGAAGTTCAACATTAAGCGATAAGATAATAGAGGCCGGCGCTGATGCGGAATCAAAAAAAAGTGCAAAGCTCCTTTACCAGAAAGGAAGCAGAAATAGAAACAAAGATGCAAGTTCAACAAGCAGAAGTAGAGGCAAATATAAAAGCTCAACAAGCAGAAGTAGAGGCAAAGATAAAAGCTCAACAAGCAGAAGCAGAGGCAAAGATGAAAGCTCAACAAGCAGAGGCAGATTCCCAATTAAAGATTCTGCAAATGGAAAGGGAGGAAGCAGCCGCCTTAGTAAGGCTGAGAATCCTTGAACAAGCGATGGGAGAAGGTGCTAATTCAGACTGGTCCATCCCAGCAGAACTGCAAGACCCAGTCGAACGCACCAGTGAGTATGTACTAAAGCATAATGTTTGCAATGATACAGAGTTATCTCCTGTACTTCATATTAACAACACTCTTCTGACTCTCAACACAGAGACCTCTAAGCTCCAAATGCCTGAGCCTCTTCAAGTCTACAACACAAGTGCATCTATGCAGCAAACCGCATCACATCTTGCTGACAACAAGGTGACTACCAGTGACAAGCCGCAGTTCAAGCCACAGCCAGCACAAGCCTTAGGGACTACACCACAGTTAAACACTCTTGCAACATCATTTCATCCCGGCAAACCTCACCCTACTTCACCAGAGAACTTTTACACCCGAGGGGTTTCACAAGTTACTTTGGCACCAAAGAGTGAGAGACCAGACTTGAATGACTTTGCCAGATATATGATATGCCGTGAGCTCATTAACACTACCCTCTCAAGGTTTGACGACTATCCGGAGAGTAGGGATGAGCCGAACACCCCCGGTTCGGTTCGCACCAGAACCTGTGAACTAAACTTCGCGTGAACTTTAGAACCCTATTAAAGTCTATGGGTCTAAAATCAAAAGTGCTAATTTTAAAGCACTATATAGTAATATATAGTAATATAAAAACACACTATAATGAATTGTCGGCTCCCGTAATACAGAGAACAGTCATTGAAAGTCATTAATAATAAAAAAAAAAAAAATGTGTGGGGTTCCCCCCAAATTCAATTACCAGGCCCTTCAGGTCTGGTATGGATATTAAGGGGAACCCTGGGTCAAATAATAAAAAATGACGTGGGGTTCCCCCCAAATATCCATACCAGACCCTTCAGGTCTGGTATGGATTTTAAGGGGAACTCCACGCCAAATAAAAAAAAAAATATGGCGTGGAGTTCCCCCCTAAAATCCATACCAGACCCTGGCAGGCCGCAGGAAAAGAGGGGGGACGAGAGAGAGAGCGCCCCCCCTCCTGAACCGTACCAACATTGGGAGGATGTGACCCCTCAAAGCACCATGTCCCCATGTTGATGAGGACAAGGGCCTCATCCCCACAACCCTGGCCGGTGGTTGTGGGGGTCTGCAGGCGGGGGGCTTATCAGAATCTGGAAGCCCCCTTTAACAAGGGGACCCCCAGATCCCGCCGTGTAAAAAAATGTTAAAAAACACACTGACACAAGTCCTTTATTAAAAAAAAAAAAAAAAAAAAATAAAATGTGATGTACGGGTGACCCCGCCCCCCTCTGATGTAACGCAGGTTTCCGTTACATCAGAGGGGGGCGGGGTCACCCGCAGGTCACTGGGGAAGCCGGGGTTTGCCCTTGCGTCAGAGGGGGGCGGGGTCAGGTGACGGGTGGCCCCGTCCTCTTCAGCTAAGACCTGTCAGGCGACGGGATTCCCGCAGTGTCTCAGTGGAGACAGGATGCACTGCGCTGGACCATCGGGAGAGATCACCCATTGCTGGACCCCGGAGAAGAGATCGGCCATCGCTGGATAGCAAGAGTGGATTACCACCGCTGGAATCTTTTTTTTATTTTTTTTATTTTTAATAAAGGACTTATCCCAATGGTGTCAGTGTGTTTTTTTTTTAATTTTTTACACTTTCTTTGTGAAATGGTAGGGGTACAATGTACCCGTTGCCATTTCAAACAGGGGGGGGCCGGGATCTGGGGGTCCCCTTGTTAAAGGGGGCTTCCAGATTCTGATAAGCTCCCTGCCTACAGACCCCCACAACCACCGGCCAGGGTTGTGGGGATGAGGCCCTTGTCCCCATTAACATGGGGACATGGTGCTTTGAGGGGTCACAGACCCCAAAGCATCCTCCCAATGTTGAGGGCATGTGGCCTGGTACGGTTCAGGGGGGGGGGTGCTCTCTCTCCCCCCCCCCTCTTTTCCTGTGGCCTGCCAGGCTGCATGCTCGGATAAGGGTCTGGTATGGATTTTTGGGGGGAACTCCATACCATTTTTTTTTAAAAATTTGACGCGGGGTTCCCCTTAATATGCATACCAGACCCGAAGGGAAACCCATGCTTTTTTTTTTTCTTTTTTATCAATGACTGTTCACTGTATTATGGGGGGCCGACAATTCATTATAGCCGCGAGTGCTTTCAAATTACTTTTTTTCCTGCAGAAATGACACTTTGTGCAGGGACAGTTCTAAGCACGGGAAACATGCGCCCATTTAAAGGAATATTACACTTTTATTGTTTCAAGCATTATTAAAATCACTGCTCCCAAAAAAAACGGCCATTTTTAAAACTTTTTTTTGCATTGATACATGTCCCCTGGGGCAGGACCCAGGTCCCCAAACACTTTTTGGGACAATAACTTGCATATTAGCCTTTAAAATTAGCACTTTTTATTTTAAACATTCAAGTCCCATAGACTTTTATAGGGTTCTAAATTTTACGCGAAGTTTAGGTCTGTTCGCAGGTTCTGGTGCGAACCGAACCGAGGGTTATTTTTATGACAATAACTTTATGACAATAACTTGCATATAAGCCTTTAAAATTAGCACTTTAGATTTCTCCCATGGACTTTTAAAGGGTGTTCTGCGGCTTTTCGAATTTGCCGCAAACACTCCAAATTGTTCGCTGTTCGGTGAACAGTCGAACAGGCAATGTTCGAGTCAAACATGAGTTTGACTCAAACTCGAAGCTCGTGCCTACCGGAGAGCTACAGGGCCCGGAGATCAATCTTCAAAGCTGCCATTGCTGATCTGAACCCTAACACCAAGGAGGAACTCGATTTACTCATAAAGCTGGGGCCAGAGTCTGCAGATCGTGTTAAAAGACTGAGAATAGAGTTGAGCGGACACCTGGATGTTCGGGTCAGGCGGGTTCGGCCGAACTTCGGAAAAAAGTCCGGGTTCGGGACCGAACTTGACCCGAACTTGACCCCGAACTCCGAACCCCATTGAAGTCAATGGGGACCCGGACTTTTGAACACTAAAATGGCTGTAAAAAGGTCATGGAAAGGGCTAGAAGGCTGCAAATGGCAACAAAATGTTGTTAAGAGCATGGCAAGTGATCTGCAAACAAATGTGGATAGGGAAATAACTTAAAATAACATAAAAAAAATTTAAAAAATGCTGGAGGCCCCCTTCTCAGCAGAAGAGGTACAGGAAGTCAGTAAGAACCTCAGAAACTCAACGGCACGATGCCGCACATATGGTGGGAATATCCCAGAATACGCACTTTCTGGAAAAAATTATTCAATTTAATGGATAAGATAGTGGGAAAATAAAATACTTGGAAATTAAAAAAAATGAAAAAATTATAATCTTGACCTAGGAGGACGAAATTTTTTTGCAATGTTTTTCCAATATCAGAATACACGGACAGTATGTTAAGCGTTTATGAAAACGCAGAAAATGCTATTGGGGAAAAAAAACACTGCAAAATTAAATTTTTTTGCAATGTTTTTGCAATATCAGAATACACGGATAGTGTCTACAGCGTGTATGTATGAACACGCATAAAATGCTATTGGGAAAAAAAAACACAGCAAAATTTAATTTTTTTGCAATGTTTTTGCAATATCAGAATACACGGATAGTGTCTACAGCATGTATGTATGAACACGCAGAAAATGCTATTGGGAAAAAAAAAACACAGCAAAATTAAATTTTTTTGCAAGGTTTTTGCAATATCAGAACACACGGATACTGTCTACAGCGGGTATGTATGAACACGCAGAAAATGCTATTGGAAAAAAAAAAAAAAAAGGAAAATTAAATTTTTATGCAATGTTTTTCCAATAGCAGAATACACACAGACTATGGTGTATCTCTTAGTATATGCAGTGTTGGTCCTAATGGTGCACTGAGCTTGCAGGTAAAACTTTTATATTTTGTCTGGCACTGGCCTCATGGCACTGTTAAAAGACTGTGCACTGCACCCCAGCCAGGGTGCAATTGATTTAGGAATCTCTTCAATAATTCTCTCTGCCTTTTTCTTTTGCTTAATAAAGAAACTCCATACTCTACTCTAGCTATGTAGATCGCTCACTGATCTAACTAATTAGAAGCAAAATTAAGGAATGCTGACTGCCTGACTGACTGAATCACACTAACTCCTAAAATCCTCTCAGCAGCACAGGAACCTGTCTATAGAAGAATGATGCTGTGTGCTGTGTGTCTGGACTATATATAGAGGCTGGGTCACATGCTTCACTGGCCAATCACAGCCATGCCATTAGTGTGATGGCTTCTAAGGGCACACTAGTGAAACGATCGTCGATTGGCTGCCCTGCAGCTGTTAAAAAGGCGCTAATACAGCGCCGAACACCGGACCCCAAACCCAAACTTACAGCCAATAGTTCGGGTTCGGGTCCGGATCCCGAACACCCCAAAGTCCGGTACGGACCCGAACTTTACAGTTCGGGTTCGCTCAACCCTAACTGAGAACAGTGCATGTTGACCACCCAGATGCAGGTCTTGTTGCTGCATGGGCAAGACTTGAGCAAGCCTATGGTAGCTCTAAAGCCATAGAAAGCTCTCTATTTAAGAGACTGCAAAACTTCCCAAAAATAGGGAACAAAGACTATCGCAAGCTCCAAGATCTGAGTGATCTTCTTATGGAGCTGGAGTTGGCAAAGACAGATCCACGTCTACCTGGACTAATCTTCCTGGACACTGCTCACGGTGTCAATCCAGTGCTGTCTAAACTGCCATATGGCCTGCAAGAGAAATGGGCACAACAAGGCTCAAGGTACTAAAGAGACTATAATGTATCTTTTCCTCCATTTGCATATTTTTGCAGGTTTATTAGTGATCAAGCCCGGATGAGAAACAATCCCAGCTTCAGCTTCAGTGAACCCAACTTGCTTGCTTCATCATCATCAAGGTATGATAACATAGCAGATAAACGTAGAGACTTTAATATAGCAATATCTGTTAAAAGGACAGACATCTCACTACCCATATCTTCTCCTGCTCACCGGAGCGATTCGGGTGACAGAGATAAAGACCCTAATCGTCAGTGCCCTATTCACAAGAAGCCTCACCCCCTAGCAAGCCGTTACAAGAGCGCAGGGAGATTCTTCAGAAACTTGGAATATGCTACAGGTGCTGTGCTTGTTATGGACATTTTGCTAAAGACTGTAAAGTTGTCTTTAAGTGCACAGAATGCAGTAGTGATAGACATGTTACAGCTATGCATCCGAGCCCACCTTCAGACAATTCACAGCAGCCTCCTACCTCCAGCCCTGTCTTAAGTCATGGCGGGGAGCAACAAGGTCATGCTCCCGCCACAACTAACGTTTCTTCTTCATGCACAGAAGTCTGTGGAGAAGGCTTAGATCACAAATGCTGTGCTAAGATATGCCTAGTCAAGATATACCCAAGGAGTCAACCTGAGGAAGCTATTAGGATGTAAGCCATAATAGATGAACAGAGCAACAGATCCCTGGTTAAGCCTAAATTCTTTGAGATCTTTGATATAGAGGGACACTCATCACTGTATACTCTTAGAACCTGTTCCGGTCATGAAGAGACCTTCGGTAGAAGGGCCGATGGGTTCATGGTCTCTCATATCAATAAGGGAGAGGGCATACCCCTTACCAACATTAGTCGAGTGTGAGCAGATACCAGACGAAAGGGAAGAAATTCACTTGAGGCACCTTGTTAATAAAATTCCTGCAATGGACAAGAATGCTGAAATCTTGATCTTGCTAGTTAGAGACATTCTCAGAGTACACAAAGTACGCAAGCATTGCAATGGACCTCATGATGCCCTTTACGCACAAAAACTCGATCTATGCTGGGTAATTGTGGGTGATGTATGCTTGGAAAGAATGCATACGTCATCCGAGATCCACTCCTTCAAAACTTACATGTTCGGAAACGGACAAGCATCCCACTTCAAACAGTGTCCTCGCCATTACGAAGTAAAAGAGAAGCCCCTTGACATCATCCAAGTACCTGATCTCACTCCTAACCTTTGTGATGACAACCTAGGTACCACAGTGTTTTGTACTACAAGCGAAGACAGAGAGTTCACCAAAATAATGGACAAAGAATTCTTCCAGGATGAGTCTAACAGCTGGGATGCTCCACTACCAATAGACCAGCTTTCAAAGTGGGAGTCCTGGAAACAATCTCTACATGCCTTAGATGGAATCCATATACCACGCTGCTACACTTCTGCCTCCCTTGCTACAAGTCAGAGGAAAGAGCTTCACATCTTCTCAGATGCATCTACTGAGGCCATAGCAGCTGTCGCTTACCTCAAGGTAAGAGATTCTTCTAACCAAGCCCACATAGGGTTTCTGTATGGGAAAGCTAAGTTAGCACCTAAGCCTGAACACACGATTCCCAGGCTTGAACTTTGTGGGACTGTGCTAGCTGTAGAAATAGCAGATTTCATACTGCGTGAGCTAGACATTCAGATAGATGACGTCAGATTCTTCACAGACAGCAAAGTTGTTCTGGGCTATATACACAACCACACTAAACGTTTCTATGTCTATGTCAGCAACCGTGTATAGAGAATCAGGAAATCATCTAAACCTGAACAATGGCATTATGTTCCATCTGAAATTAACCCTACAGATCATGCCACCAGGCCAGTGTCTGCAAGTGTCTTTTCAAATTCTTCTTGGTTAACAGGGCCTGAATTTCTGCTGGATCATCCAGAAGAAACCACAGCTGATGTCTTCAGTCTTCTAGAACCTGACAAAGATCCAGAAACCCCAACTATCCTTACCCCAGCTACGCTTCTTACCCAGAAGCTTGGGTCTGTTCCTGTTCCACCTGGAAACTTTAAAGCAGGAAATCTGTGCTATGACCAGTGGAAGGGAGTACAACACCTCGCCAACTGCTTCTGGAATCGTTGGAAAATGGAGTATCTTTCTACTCTGCAAGGACGCAGGAAATGGCAACGGCTGAACCCTAACATACAAGTTGGAGATATTGTTCTGCTTAAGGACCAGCAAGCTGAAAGAATCGAATGGCCAATGGGAAAGGGCGTTCCTAGTGATAATGGAAGAGTACGAAAGGTGTAGGTGAAGGTTTCAAGACAAGGGACTGTAAAGACTTTCATCAGACCTATCACGGAACTTATTCTGCTCTTACCCTTTGGAGAATGAACTTGTTTGCCTATGCTGCTGGATTCTACCTGTGACTTCAAGAAGAAAGTGTCTTGAACTTAAGTTGACATAACTTGAAGCCTTGAATTAAGAGTTATTGTTATTGCATTATATGCATGTTCTTTTTAGGTCTTTCATGTCTTTAAGACATCTATCAAATTACACTGTTTGCTATTTGCAGTTGCACAACTACCGTTCTGATGTATATAGTGACATTTACCATGCCAGACGGGGAGTGTGCTGCCCCAACGGGGCATAGAATTTATATAGATTGTTCCATTTTCTATGGACGTTTTATATTTAGTTCACATGCTGCCATCTACTGACCTTTTGTGGTAATACACTTGTTTTCTCATGTTCTTTTTCCCTTATGTTATGACACACTTCCTTTGTATGTAATGCTCCACCCTTCTTCCTGTTATTGTACTTCCTGTGTCATGGATGCAGCTAACAAGCCACATGTAACAGGGCACATGTATTTTGCATTGTAAGCTACATGCATAAATACTACAACTTATTCATCTGTTTGTATCCTGTCATCTGCTGTAAACTTATATTCAGAATAAAAGCATCTTGTTGATGGAATCAGTATTTGGTGAGTTCAAAGGATCTGATGAGGATTGGCCTCAGCGATTATATCTTATACAGGCCAGGCATAGAGGTCTCACAAGGCATAGTCGCTTCACAACAATCGGAGTCAGAATAAAGGGATGGCAGCTTGATTGTAAACAAAGGGGCTGGGATGTTGAATGACAAAATATGGCCCTTTTTTTACATTCACCTACTGTCTGGAATCTCAGGTGAATGCGGTCGGGGTCATTGGTTGTTAGGGTGCGAGTACTTGCTGGATTTCTACCTATGCCTGCCTTTACATGCACATGAAATTTAATAGTAACCCATAGGGTTCAATATTGAGTTGGCCCACCCTTTGCAGCAATAAAAGCTTCATCTCTTCTGGGAAGGCTATCCACAAAGTTTAGGAGTGTGTCTATGGGAATGTTTGACCATTCTTCCAGAAGCGCATTTGTGAGGTCAGGCACTGATGTTGGACGAGAAGGCCTGGCTCACAGTCTCCATTAATTTATCCCAAAGGTGCTCTATTGGTTTGAGGTCAGGACTCATCAAGTTCCTCCACCCCAAACTCGCTCATCCATGCCTTTATGGATCTTGTTTTGTGCACTGGTGTGCAGTCATATTGGAAAAGGAAGAGGCCATCCCAAAACTGTTCACAGAAAACTGTTCTATTGGAACAAGAAACACCAATACTAACTACTAAGTGATATATTTATAATATTATAACTTTTTTTGTCAAATATATTTTGTAATCAGATAATACACAAAATGTGTAAAAGCCTATTGCTCATCAGGGTATCCAGCTTGTTCCCGGGTTTGGCAAATGGGTGAACAAACTGTCCATATTTCAAACCTCTAGATGATGTAGCCAGAAGTCTGTTATTTAGTCAATGACTATATTTGGTCAATATAAAAGGAAAAAACTAATGCGCAAACCTAGTCTAGCTCTAATTGACTAAATGAGAAGCTGCCAACATAGAAAAGTGTTCCCACACAAAGTAACAAATAATAAAAATAATAAATATGTGGCGCTGACTCAAAAATGTGTATACACTAAAATATTACTACTAAAAACGTGCTAAAGCTATAAAATAACTCCTCAAGTGTAAACAATTTTCAGCATAATATGCGATAATGATCATACATTTAAAACATCTAATAAAGTGCAAGCATATGAATAAAGTGCAAACAGATCCTCCAAAAGTGCTGATAGTGCATTAAATGTCCAAAAAAAGCAAGTAAAAACTCCAAAGTGACAGTTCATATAGGAGAAAAAAGTGCATGTGCAAAGCAACCGAACGAAATCCACTTCATCCAATTGTTATCACCATCCGCGGTGCGCCACTCATTTGCCCCAGCCTCTCACCTCATACACAGACCCCCACGGGTCAAATCAAGCCTTGGTATGGGTAAACAATGGATCCTTAGCAAGCAATCGACTCCCACAGATATCCTCAGCACTACTGGTACCAGGGAATATTCCAGGCACATCTGATGTAATAAGTCATGCAACAAAGAGAAGGGACTCCATAGTGTAATAGTTCAATTCCATTAATTAAAAAACTTAGTAACTTACAGTTTAATAATCGTATGAACAGCTTCTGTGGGGTACTACAGAAAAAATGTAAATAGTTAATTATTATTATACAGAATTTATATAACGCCAACAGTTTATGCAGCACTTTACAATATAAAAATGTGACAATACAGTTGCAATACAATAAAATACAAGAGGATTAAGATGGCCATGCTCAGAAGAGCTTACGATCTAATAGGGTGGGGCAGGTGGTACAAAAGGTTGTAACTGTGGGGAATGAGCAGATGGAAGTGGTAAAAGATTAGTTGGACGTGTGATAGGCTTCCCTATAGAGAGTTTTCAGGGATTGCTCGAAGGCTCCTACAGTAGGACATAGCCAGACAGGTTGAGGTAGAGTGTTCCAGAGGATGGGAGAGGCTCTGGCGTAATCCTGGGGACAAGCATGGGAGGAGGAGACAAGGGAGCTTGAGAGTAGGAGGCCTTGAGAGGAGAGTTGTCATGAAGATCCTGCCAGTAACCAGCGCACAGGTGTCCCTGGTACCCGTTCGCGGGTACCACTGCGCGTGCGCACAAGAGCGCGTGCGGGAGGACGGGTGCGCGCCCCTGTTGGCGCCAGTGAGCCTATTTAAATCCGTCTGTCACAGACGGTCCCCGCTGTCTGCTCTATAGCGTTCTGTGCCCTGATACCTGCACAGACTATCTTGTGACCCTTCTGCCTTCCGCCTGTACCCGTCCCTGGCTTGTCTGTGACCACTCTTCTGTCTGACCCACCTGTACTGCGCTGCCAGCCTGATACCTGACCCGGCCTGTTTGACGATCCAGTCTGCTCTGCTGATCCAGTCTGCTTTGCTGAACCAGTCTGCTTTGCTGACCCAGTCTGCTGTGCTGTTCCAGTCTGCTTTGCTGAACCAGTCTACTGTGCTGATCCAGTCTGCTTTGCTGAACCAGTCTACTGTGCTGATCCAGTCTGCTTTGCTGATCCAGTCTGCTTTGCTGATCCAGTCTGCTGTGCTGATCCAGTCTGCTTTGCTGAACCAGTCTGCTTTGCTGAACCAGTCTACTGTGCTGATCCAGTCTGCTTTGCTGATCCAGTCTGCTGTGCTGATCCAGTCTGCTTTGCTGATCCAGTCTTCTGTGCTGTTCCAGTCTGCTCTGCTGATCCAGTCTGCTGTGCTGTTCCAGTCTGCTTTGCTGATCCAGTCTGCTTTGCTAAACCAGTCTGCTGTGCTGATCCAGCCTGCCCTGCTGATCCAGTCTGCTGTGCTGTTCCAGTCTGCTTTGCTGATCCAGTCTGCTTTGCTGATCCAGTCTGCTGTGCTGATCCAGTCTGCTGTACTTACCTTGTCCGCTGAGCTGATCCAGGGATCTCTCGATACCGGTCCTACGGTCCTGCTAGGCACCCATGCCCCTCCTTACTCTTGGTCTTCCTGTTACCTTACCAGGGTACCAGGAGTGGGAGCCGCAAGGGAGGCTCTCTTCTGCAAATCCAGACTCATCACCACCAGGTGCGTGACAAGAGTAGAGGACGGTTTTGGTGATATTTGGAGACAAGATTGGTGATGTAGCTCGGGGCAGAGTTGTGAATGGCTTTGTATGTTGTGGCCAGTATTTTGAATTAAATTCCCCTAGGTGATTGGGAGCCAGTGTACATATTGAAAGAGAGGGTTGGCAGACGCTGATCGGTTGGTAAGGTGGATAAGTCTGGCAGCAGCATTCATGATAATACTGAAGATAAGAAATAAGACTGAAGAGGGGATAGCCTATGGAGAGGTAGGCCAATGAAAAGGGAGTTGCAATAGTCAAGGAGAGAAATAACAAGGGAGTGAATGAGTAGCCTGGTGGTTTCATTTGTTAAAAAGTGGCATATTTTAGAGATGTTATGTAGGTGAAGTCTACAAGCTTTCGACAGTTATTGGATTTGGGTCTGAAAGGACAGGTCAGAATCTAGGATTACATCTAGTACCCTGGCATGAGGGGATGGATTGATGGTTGCATTATTGATTTTGATAGAAAAGTCATGGAGGGGGGCATGGGCAGGGGGGCATATTACCATCTCGGTTTTAGAGAGATTTTTTTTAAGGAAGTGGTGCAACATCCATGCTGATATGTCAGTTAGTAAGTTAGTAATGCGAGAGGAGACTGAAGGAGTGAGGTGACGAGCAGACAGATAAATTTGGGTGTCATTGGTATATAGATGGTATTGGAAGCCATAGGTGGTTATCAAGTGACCAAGGGAGGAGGTGTAGAGAAGGGGTCCAAGAACAGAGCCTTGGGGACTCCCACAGAAATTAGCAATGGAGAGGAGGTGACAGAGTTGTAGGTAACACTGAAGGAGCACTGTGATATGAAGGAGAAGAATCAGGATAGAGCAGAATCTTAGAGGCCAAGGGAACAAAGTTTATTGAGAAGGAACGGGTGGTCAATAGTATCAAAGGCCACAGAGAGGTCAAGCACTAGGAGTATGGAGTAGTAAACTACTTAATAAAAGAGCCCACACTATGAGACACATCTTTTATTAACCAAGAAAAAACAATGTTCCCTGATGTAAATCCAATGTCAGTCATATTGCCTGGCCATGTATATCCACCTCATTAATAAAATAATGTAGAAAAATCTGCACTAGGTAAGCAAGACTCAAAAAGCAACTTGCTATAAAATTGTGATACCAATTCTCGTAATACTGTATATATGTCAAAGCAGTTCTATAGATCAAACAAATTCACACATATTTGTTTGATCTTATAGTGCTTCTTTGACACATACTGTATATCCAAGTCATTCGTGTCATGTCATTCATGATGCTGTTGACCCACCAGTACAAAAATCATCTGTGCTTGACAAATGACAGATCCCAGTGCTTCTTGAATGTAAACACAATGGGGGGGGGGGGGGGGGCTCAAATTACATCATTGATATCTTATTGTTTTTGTGTTGTCTTGTGTATGAACAGAGGGAAGTGGGGCTTTGTCATACCATTTAGCAGCAGTTCTACTGTCCCTAAATTTTGGACTCTAGATTACATCAGGCAGTGGGAAAACGTTCCTCATGTTCAATCTGAACCTGTAGCTCATCCCTAGTAATCATTTCCAGGTTCATCATTGTAGCTATTTACAGTATACCATATTAAAGTGGTTTCAAATTGCATTCCCTGCATTAAGGTAAAAAACACCCGACAAACTATTCTCCCTCCAAATACTTACTTGAGTCTTTCAGCGAGCCAGGGCTGTGCCTGGCTGCGATCCTCTTCTCTTTCTTCTTCTTTTCACAGGTTGTGTCTATTGACACAGGCAATGCAGCTCGGGAGCAAGTCTGCAGGTGTACCCCTATATCAAGAGGCTTGCTTTGGGGACACACAGAGAAGAGGAGGAGCCTGGACCACAGACGGGGACCCCAGGAGAGGAGGTTTGGGGCTGCTCTGTGTAAAACCATTGCACAGATCAAGTATAACATGTTTATTATTTTTAAATAATAATAATAATAATAATAATAATAATAATAGAAAAACGAAATAATCAAGGCTTTATAATAATTTTAATGCATGCTACCAATTTTCCAAATGCATATGAATTTGTCATGGCAAGGGTCTGTGAATGTTATACGCATGAATTTGTCATAGATTGGGTCTGTGAGTGTCATACTTATGAATCTGTCATGATGAAGGTCTGTAAATACAAGGCACATTATTTTTTTAATAGTAAGGGTCTGTAAATGGCATTGTGAGGGTCTGTAAGTGTTATGCACATTATTTTTTAATGGTAAGGGTCTGTAAATGGCATTGTGAAGGTCTGTAAGTGTTATGCACATGATTTTTTAATGGTAAGGGTCTGTGAAAGTAATATATATGATTTTGTCATAGTGATGGTCTGTGAGGGTGTCATACACATGGTTTTGTTATGGTGATGGTCTGGGAATGTAATACACATAGCTGTGTCATTTTAAGGGTCTGTGAGTGATATACACATGAATTTGTCTTATGTTAATATAAAAAAAAAAATATATATATATATATATATGTAAAGCACTGCGTAAATTGCCAGCACTATAAAAATACCCGTAATAAATAAATAATAAATACTTTTTCACGGTGAATGTCTGTAAACCTAATACACATTAAATTCAGTTGATTTTTGCTTTAGTGAGGTCGGCGATTGCCATAGACATGATAAGGATGTGTGAATTTAATACACATGATTTTGTCTTTGTGAGGGTCTGTGTGTGTAGTACACATGATTTTTTATAGTCAGGGGTCTGCGAGTGGTAAACATCCTCACCAATGTCAAACGTATGACTGTCAAACGTAGAAAATAAGGCCATAAGCGTTAACACTGTAAAATGTGTGTTTATGTGTAAAAAGTTTACAGGCTTTGATATTAGGTGAAAGCATTAACATGTAAAACACTTTTGTATTAAATAGCATGATGCCTGTAGAAGACTGCATGCACACTTTTCCCTTCTAGCAAGCTTATTTTACCCTTTGTCTCCCCCTTCAGGTGTATTTTATTATTTCTTTTTTTACACTGATTTTATTCCATACATTAGTGAATTGTTTTTTGTTAACATTTACATACTTGATGCACTTATTTTTTTTCAAAAATCTCTGTCTTTATATGTATAATTCAGTGCATTATTATTTTTCAGAGTACTTTTGTACAGCTACTTTTCTATCATGCTTTTTTTAGACTAATAAAATGTTTACATTTAACTGTTTTTCAGATCTATATTTTCATGAGAAATACACTAAAATCAGTTTTAGTCTACACAGACATAATTTAATCCACATTTTTTGTACAAAATAAGTAAATAGATACCAAAACTTTAAAAAAAACCCTGCTTTATGGACTCTACCAACAATACAAAAATACAAGAAAATATTACTAACCAAAACAATAACCAACACAACTGGAGTATATTCCCCATAAAAGGGCAGTTCATTAATACACATGTTAAAATCACATAACATTGTATATTAAAATTGTTTGCATGACTGGATAACTGGTAAATGAGACATATCCTACACTCATTTAGATTGAGGATTTTGAACTATACACCAAACTGAGCACTGCACATTTACCTCTAGGAGCTTCTTTAAGCCTCTCATAGTCCATGGCTCTATGAACCGGATTACTAACAGGATTACTATTCTTTTATCTAACATTTATAGGTAAAGTTGATCCAGGGAATATCCAATTGCCTCTCGGGGGATCAGTAAGGAATTTTTTCCCCTGCTAAAGCAAATTGGATCATGCTTTGCTGGGGTTTTTTGCCTTCTTCTGGATCAACTGTGGTTAAAGGATTGTGTATATGGGATTGTATGTTTTTTTTCCCCTTTTATTGGTTTTATTGTGTCTTCTTTCAAACTGACTAACTATGCAACTATGTATTCTTCTTTTACAATTATTGGCATGCCTAAGGGCCCTTTCACACGGACGTGTCCGTGTACGGGCTCCGCTTAGCTTAGCGGGGTATCGCTGCATCGATCCCCGCTGAGCAGGCAGGTGACAGGTCTGTCTCTGCACACTGTGCAGGGACGGACCTATCAGAGCGCCGCTCTCCTCTATGGGGGATCAGATGAGGACCGTTGAGTTCGTTTTCATCCGATCCGATCTGCCAGACGAATGGAAAATAAGAGATAAAGCCTTTAATGCCCACATGCCACATAAACGCATCCATGGGCAGCCAAGGTTTCTGTGCTTGGAGCATACTCACTTCACTCTACACACGAGCGGATTTTCCGTCGGAAAAATCTTGGATGTTTTTTCCGATGGAATTCCGCTCAAGCTTGGCTTACATACACATGGTCACACGAAAGTTCGCTGAACCTGAGCCGAGAAAATTAAGTTCAATGCTTCCGAGCATGTGTCGAATTGTTTCCGAGAATGCGTAGGAATTCTGCACGTCGGAATTGGTACAGACGATCAGAATCAAAACTTTTTCCGACCGAAAAATTGAGAACCTGCTCTCAATGTTTTGCTGGCTGGAATTCCTCCAGCAAAAGTCAGAAGGAGCATACACACGGTTGCATTTTCCGACCAAAAGCTCTCATCGGACTTTTGCTGGCAGAATTTCCGATCGTTTGTAACGCGGCATGAGCTGTGATAGACAGCTCGTGATATCTAATAAAGACCTGGACCAGAAACTGGTGGGGATTCTTCCCACCCACGGTCTTTACATCAGGAAGTAAGGGCGGGAAGGACTGTGTGATCATGTGACCACTGTGAATGGCGGTCACAGTGGTCATATGATCACATAGTCCTTCCTGCAGCAAAGACCCTGTTAAGGGGATGCTGAGGCTGGGTGGGAAGAAGATAAAGGACTTATTAAACCTGGCATTATCACTGCTTTAAATGAACTGTAGAAATATATGGAATTGGAAGAACTGCTCGAAGCAAGGTCTCATTAAAGATGACAAAAGGCTTCAGAGAAAATGAGCGGAATCCTGCTGGAACAGCCTACAACTTTGGTCGCCTACTGAAACATGTAAAAGAGTAGTCACACAAATAAAAAAAATAAACATCTAATCCCAATTCAGTCTCAAAAATAAGCTATCCTTTATGGCATTATACCAAGTGGATCTTGGGTACTCCATATCATTTTCCTATTGTCTCAATAAACTAATATAGGTGATCAATGTGGCCTAGATCCAAAGGTGGGGTAGCCACGCAGAAACTCCTAGCTAAAAGCAAGGTTAAACATTGTAAAACAAGGCTAAACAAGGCTGTATACCCTTTTCACCTCCCCACTCTCTCTCGCCCATGCCGTCTAATAAAAAACAAAAAAAGTTAATTAGCTGCACGTGCTACTGTAGTAGCTCGGGGCAGAACTGTTTTAACTCCTGCAACACAAAGGATAAAACTGTTGTGGTATACATTGCTGCTTGTGGTTGTCTTATCTGACCAAAATCCGCTATAATATACATTTTATTGATATCATTTGTTAAGTATTTACAATGTACAGTAAGCTAGTCAGGCTGTCAGGAGGCTTATAAAAGTACAGTTTTATGATAAAGTCAGCACATATGTGCCGCTTTAGTTATGGGCGAAACGGATGCTGATAAATCTGTAAAGATTTCACTTTAATCATTAGTTAAACCACTGTTTCATATTCATCCCAAAAAAGATAAGGTTCCATTCTAGAGGCTGTAAAGAAAAAGACTGGCAGCACGGCACATTAAAATCTGCATCTACCATGCAAGATTAACTGCACTGGAAACTGTCACCAGCTAAAATGTATCTAAAGCCCACGCTTTTTTTTAAGTTTTAGATTTAATAGTGAAAGATGAGTCTAGTCTAGTGTGTCTAACCATCTACATTATATTACCAAAAGTATTGTGACGCCAGCCTTTACATGCACATGAACTTTAATGGCCAGTCTTAGTCTCTAGGGTTTAATATTGAGTTGACCCAACCTTTGCAGCTATAACAGCTTGAACTCTTCTGGGAAGGCTGTCCACAAGGTTTAGGAGTGTGTCTATGGGAATGTTTGACCATTCTTCCAGAAGCGCATTTGTGAGGCCAGGCACTGCTGTGGACGAGAAGGCCTGGCTCGCAGTCTCCGCTCTAATCCATCCCAAAGGTGCCTTATCAGGTAGAGGTCAGAACTCTGTGCAGGTCAGTCAAGTTTATCCACCCCAAACTTACTCATCCATGTCTTTATGGACATGGCAGACGTCGAGGCAGACGTCCCCATACTTTTGGTAATTTAGTGTTAGCGTGTGTCTTAGCTGGGGAGTTTCATCTTCTACATTAGTCCTAATGACCATTGTCCCTGAAACTGAAAGTTAAAGAAGATGCAAAATGTTAATAGATGAAAGAAAGTCTTCCAATGGTTATACTTGTTGCACTACCAACTGTCAAATATAGGATTTGACTCACTTTGGAGAGACTTCCACCCACTTCTTGACCTGTCTGTGGAACAGAACATGAAAGGAATCTACCAAATAGGGGGGCTCAGACTGTACAGTAAAAACCTTATAGGGGATTTAGCCATTCCCTACCCTATCATGGGTTTTCCAAACCCTGGGCTGCGGACTGGTCTGTGGCCACTGCCCAGCTATTCTTTCAGGTCTCCTAGGGGGTGGAAGGAGCTGAAGGTTGGGACAGAGAGCAGGAAGCTTTTCAAGTAAACAAGTGGGTAATCACCTGCTTGTTGACATGATAAGTTTGGCAATTCCCGCATTTGTTCTTGATCTCCAGCACCTGGGATAATAAACACAGGCTGATAACTGCCTCTGCCCTGCCGAAGGTAAGCCTGTGCAGGGGAGGCAGAGAGTGGAAGGGGCACTGAAATAGGGGACCGTGACTGCAAGGAGGACTGTGATGGGGGAGCCATGACTGCAAGAAGGAATGTGATGGGGGAGCCATGACTGCAAGAAGGAATGTGATGGGGCCACGATGGCAAGGAGGACTGTGATGGGGGCCCATCACTGCAAGAAGGACTGTGATGGGGTCATGATAGCAAGGAGGACTGTGATGGGGGCCCATGACTGCAAGAAGGACTGTGATGGGGGCCCATGACTGCAAGAAGGACTGTGATGGGGGCCCATGACTGCAAAAAGGACTGTGATGGGGCCATGGTGGCAAGGAGGACTGTGATGGGGGCCCATGACTGCAAGGAGGACTGTGATGGGGGGCAATTACTGCAAGGAGGACTGTGATGGAGGTCATGACTGCAAGGAGGACTGTGATGGGGGAGCCATGACTGCAAGAAGGAATGTGATGGGGCCATGATGGCAAGGAGGACTGTGATGGGGCCCATCACTGCAAGAAGGACTGTGATGGGGCCATGATAGCAAGGAGGACTGTGATGGGGGCCCATCACTGCAAGAAGGACTGTGATGGGGGCCCATGACTGCAAGAAGGACTGTGATGGGGCCATGGTGGCAAGGAGGACTGTGATGGGGGCCCATGACTGCAAGGAGGACTGTGATGGGGGGCAATGACTGCAAGGAGGACTGTGATGGAGGTCATGACTGCAAGGAGGACTGTGATGGTGGAGCAATGACTGCAAGAAGGACTGTGATGAGGAGGCAATGACTGCAAGGGGCACTGTGATTAGGATTACAGTGCAGTCCCCTTTATATCATGGTGAGACTCCTTTAAAGGGCAAACTGTGATGTAAAGGGGGACTGTAGACACTGATATAAAGTGGGGCTGTGAGACTCTGTGAACACCCAAATCCCCCCCCCCCCCCCCCAGGTCACTGGAAAAATTGGCTACACCAATAGCGGTTCCTGGTTCCAAAAAGGTTGGAGACCTCTAATATACGGTACGTTATTGACCCCCCTGGAAAAAGTGATGTCATGAAGTTCCTCATTGTTTTACTTGACTTAGGACTGCACCCCAAATGGGAGATATAGTGCCAGAAAATAAACTATTGAAATAATACAGACAGAGAGTTTAAATGGACTATATTTACTCCAGGGCCTATGAAATACATATATTGCAATTGAAGAACATGTATTGAAGAACATAATCATAAGAAGCATATGCACAAGAGCATTTGCCGATATTTTGCACCTGTAAAATATTTCCCCTCTAAAGGGAAACATCACTAAAAAAAGTGTAACAGTCCTGTTAAACCAGCATCTGAACCAAAGCTTCTTATCTTATTACACAATAATTACCCTTCAGGAAAAAAAAAAACAGATTCATTGATCTATTGCATGCTTTTTTTTTCAAAATTTGTCAAGCCATGATGAAGAGGGACATTTTTTAGCCCATGAAAGCCATTGGAACTTCTAATAAAAATCACCTCTGGACTCCACACAACTGGTCTGTTCTGTATCCAACAAGTTGTTATGGGATTGCTTTACTTAAAGCAAAATAGACTGTTCACTTTGGAATGGATGTTGTCCTTTGGTGTAGAATATGCTGCAGAACCTGGGGAATGTGATGAAGTTGAGTAAACATTTTATTTCAATCATTTTTATTGTGTTTCACCAAAAAAGGAAAATACAATAACAATACTTTTCAGTAGCAAAGTGTACAGAAAAACAATAAAAAATATGTATAGAACATCTAAAAAAAGGTGCTTAAGAGTAAAGTATCTGTCAATACACCATTAACACAGACATAATGATCTTGAAATTCAGATCTAGTGTTAACTATCGCTTCGGGTTGTAACCCCATGCGGGGACAATTAAACATGAAAGGTCTTATATCAAAATCTCATGGATATGTAACTGTACAACCAAACTCAGATAAAGTAACCAATAACTCTTCCATTTGAGAAGGAGGAGAAGGAGTGCCTGAGTTGGAATACTTGGGACATCGTGGAGATTTATGAGTATATGGCCCTTCTAAAAGAACTATACTTGTATAAGCACTATGCCACACAATACAAAACTGAGAAGGGAAGGAAGTGATTGTCTAAGTACAACTGAGTACAAAAATGCAAGTATGGAGATAAGAAAGAGAATACATGAAGAAATGAGGGGAAGAGTAAAAGGGAGGTAGGAGAAGGGTACCCATACAGGAGCCCGCATCCACTCAACCGCCAGTCCACCACTGTTCAGATGGTAGTTGTAGATCAGAGAGCCAAGGGTTCCAAACTGTAAAGAAAGACAATTGCTTATCTTGGACAATACTAACTATTTTTTCATTAAGCATGATCCAAGTAAGTTTGTGTTTCAGCAAGGAAAAGTCGACCAAGCTGTGGCAATTGCTATCTTGGCTGCCAGGAATAAAAAACAAATTAACCTTTGAGTGTGCTTGGGGAAGTTTTCAACTGGCTCATTAAGAAGGGCAACCCGAGAGTTCTTCACGTTATTAACTGCGGTTACTGAATAGTTCAGGGAATGAACTCTTATCCAGAAACTTCGAACTTTGGGGCATCCATTAGTAAATATTTTAAAATAATCTATATCATCTACAAATGAAATCACTACTCAGATAATATTTAAATAGAGTTAGGATTAGTTAATAAAGTGACAACATACTATTAAAATATATAATAGTAATGTGTTTGCAATTGCTACCTATCTCCGAATATAAGGATCTGGTAAAAAATTCAAATGGTGATTATTGAGACACTTGTGAGAAGACTTATTGGAGCTATAAACTCAAGATGCGTAACACTATTCAGCCAAAATAAAAACATAGATACCCTCAAGTGCAAAACTTTTCAAATCTGGTGTACCCAGACTTTCAGGCACACAATATAGAAAAACTATAAATTCTGTCCTAACCATGTCTGTATTATTCTTTAGGTTCCTTAGGTAGCAAACGCTAGTAAGAATTAAGCATAAAACATAAATGTAATCCAAGCCAGATTCTATTTATGCTTTTCATGCATTAAACTCATTTAGGTTTTCAGTCAGATTTCATTACAAGGGATACTACCGTGCAAAACACATAGCAGTAAGGTTATGCACTTCAGGAATCTGAAATGATGAGATTGTAGTATCTGATTTCAGCAGAACCTTTCTCCCAGGTTCCAGTGTATGCACTATACACTGCTTGCTTCCTTAGGTACTAATGCAGTCAGCATGCGCCCTGCAAAAGTGTAAACACAGACATTCTCTGCAATCAGTGGGGTTGCTGTCTTAAGGCAAGAAAATGTTTTTACAAGGAAATACAATTTATGTTCCTGATTATGTTTCTGTCCTAGACTGATAAAGTCAAAGCCTGAGATTGATCATTTCAAACTTTGTTGATCTCTGAAACCTAGCTCGAACTTTTTAGAGATAGCGTTCTGAAGAAAGGAAAGAGATCCCTAGACTGATGTGTATAAATAGTTACAAGCAGCTACTTGCAAACCTTCTCTATGGAAATATTGATTATTTACTTGGTTTGACTTTTTCCTATTATTTAGAACTTGGTTCTAAACTGATTTAGTGTTATTTTTCAGTTTTTATAGTAGAAATTTAGCTCTATTCAGTGGAGAAATAAATGATTTTCAAATACTACATAAAACAATTCTCAATGAAGTACATGTGTATTAAACCTAGCCTACAGGCAAACATAAAACTGCCATTTAATTCAGTTAGGTATTCATTTAAAAACATTAAATGTATTTTTACAGCTCCTCCAAAATTAAAAAGTGTACACTGCACCCTTTTTAACCCTTCCCTATCTAAAAGATGGTATAAGCAAATATAGTTTAAATAAAAGTGTGTATTCTTACATAAAAATTGGGGATCTATTTATAAAAAAAAAAAGCATTCGCTCAGCTATCACAAATTGTAAATGCATTCTGCTCAATAAAGTGATTTTCTTTTGTTGTCAGCTCCATCTAGTGGTTATGAAGAGTATTTTTGTTGAAATATCCCAGTCAGGAAATATTGCATTATGGCCACTAGATGGACCTGACCATCCTAGGGAATCACTAGGATGACTGGGCAAATGTTTGTGACATTCTTCCAGCATTTATGTTATAAATAGGCTCCTAGGTGTGATTTGTGTATTTTTTTTCAAGTTTGTGCATTAATCCAGTATGAAGCTTGCTTCTGTGCAGGAGCCTCCTGTAATAAAGACAAATCGTTGCTTCTCTCTCCCATTGTGCAGGGTGACTGGTCTTGTATCCATCCCCTCCTGTAGTTATCTGCAGGAAGCCTGTGGTAGTGGGGGGGGGGGGGGGGCTGTCAGACCTTTGATTTATACACAGGCTAATTGCATCACAATGGTAATGGCATTGCTACTTTCACACTTTCTTTTTATAATTTGTATTTTTTTTGTGGTTATTGAGGAAAATAAATAATTGGTCACAGTATACACTTTCTCTTTATAACATCAGCATTTTAATAGCAATACAAACAATATTTGAAAAAAACCCCAATATAAATTAACTTGAAAAAATTATTTTTATGTGTGAGTGCTGCCTGTCTGCTGGCCATTTCTTTATACAAGTTCCTGGATTCCCTGCATGCTTTGCGGCTTCTCCTAGGCATGTGCGGTTCATTTAGCTCTGGATTGAAATTCAGACACATTTTTCATTATTCCAGAATTCGGATGTATCTGAATTACAATAGTAATGAATTTAAGCAAATCCAAAATATTGAACCAAAAAATTTTCACAAAATTATGATTCAGAATCCGAATAAACAAAAATTCCGAAAGCAAATTAAATGAATTAAACAACTGTTCTAAATGAATTTATGTAAATAACAAATTGAAACAAAACTATTTTTTTTCTTCTCCTCTGACATTTATTTTCAGTCTCCAAGGCCTACTAATCCTATGGTACCTTGTTTCCTGCACAGGGGCAGTGCCAGGTAGGCGCTTGTGGGTACTGAACTGTAAAGAATGATGATTGCTTATCTTGGACAATACTAACTATTTTTTCATTAAGCATGATCCAAGTAAGTTTGCGTTTCAGCAAGGAAAAGTCGACCAAGCTGTGGCAATTGCTATCTTGGCTGCCAGGAATAAAAAACAAATTAACCTTTGAGTGTGCTTGGGGAAGTTTTCAACTGGCTCATTAAGAAGGGCAACCCGAGAGTTCTTCACGGTATTTACCGCGGTTACTGAATAGTTCAGGGAATGAACTCTTATCCAGAAAGGTCTAACTTTGGGGCATCCATTAGTAAATATTTTAAAATAATCTATATAATTTTTTTTAGTCTACAAACTAAATCAATACTCAGATAATATTAGGGACAGCACATTTACACTGTTATACAAGCTGTACATTCACTACTTTACATTGTAGCAAAGTGTAATTCCGTCACATGAAAAGATAGAATAAAATGTTTACAATATATATATATATATTTATACATATGTACACAAACCGGCGTCACATCACGCCGGTTCCTCCCTCCCCTCTCTGTACCGATCGGTACAGTGAGAGGGGAGAAGCGGAAAGGGGGGCAGATGGGACCAGCGCTGTGGGCTGGATGTGTAATGCCCACAGCGCTGGTCAGTGACAGCAACACTCTGCCACCACTGTGCAATGCTCTGCCCCCACTGTGCAACGCTCTGCAACCACTGTGCAACGCTCTGCAACCACCACTGTGCAATACTCTGCCACCACTGTGCAATACTCTGCCACCACTGTGCAATACTCTGCCACCACTGTGCATCGCTCTGCCCCCACTGTGCAACCCTCTGCCCCCACTGTGCAATGCTCTGCAACCACTGTGCAATACTCTGCAACCACTGTGCAACGCTCTGCCACCACTGTGCAATACTGTGCAACACTGCAATACTCTGCCAATACTCGCCAATACTCGCCAATACTCGCCAATACTCCAATACTCGCCAATACTCGCCAATACTCTGCCAATACTCGCCCATACTCTGAAATAAATTTTAATAGAAACAAAGAATTTTTATTTTTATTTTTTTACTGAATTTTCAGTATATTTTGATTTATAGCGCAAAAATTAAAAAACCCAGCGGTGATTAAATACCACCAAAAGAAAGCTCTATTTGTGTGAAAAAAAGGACACAAAATTAATTTGGGTACAGTGTTGCATGACTGAGTAATTGTCATTCAAAGTGTGAGAGCACCGAAAGCTGAAAATTGGTCTGGTTAGGAAGGGGGTTTAAGTGCCCAGTGGGTAAGTGGTTAAGGTACAACATTTAGCAACATATTGCTACACTTAGAGGCGCCTCTCATCTCTTTTATACTTTGTAGCTCCTGCTGGATTTTACTTCTAATCCCCTTGTGGAGGCTTCCATTTGTGGATGGACATTTTATGGTTACACAACCTGGTCACATTGCTATAATCTTTTTATATGGACTATAAACTAAAGGACCTATGAATAATTGGTTGTGGAACAAATCATATGAGTTTCAATTATTTGTTATGGGGAAATTCGCTTTGATATACAAGTGCTTTGGATTACAAGCATGTTTCTGGAACAAATTATGCTCGCAATCCAAGGTTTAACTATATATATATATATATATATATATATATATATATATATATACACACACACACATTATATATATACACATACACATAAATAAGACAGGGGGCATGTTTACTGTCTTGGGGGGTCTGATTGAGGTATAAGGAAGTTAATAATATTCCTCTTTCCTCCTCAGATGCCCCGGGATTCTCTCTTCACTCTCCGATTCTCCACCTCTGAGTTGGTGAATTGGGGAGTGTGAATTCTGACACAGATCGCCAGTGAAGTGCTGAGATCGCAGCTTTATAAACTGTTTCTGTGTCAGTCAATGAGAATTCTCCATGTGCAGAGATCATCGATGGGAGAACGTGTTCAAACACGTTTTCCCCCAATTATCTCTGTTTCAAAAACCGTTTATGGACTGTGATCAGTGGCGATCCTCGGGATCACTGCTGTTCACTGCTTCATAAACTGACACCTTAGTTAGTCCTGGCAGGGGTGGATTGATATGCACTCCAGTAGAGTCTCTTACACACAATGTGCAGAGCCTGCATCTGCTCTGCCTCTCTGCTGCCTCCTCAGCCAATGAGAAGGGCACTGTACCTGCTCTCTTCCCCAGCTCACCTTATTTGACTTCTAAGCCAGAAGGAAGAGGGTTTGGCAGCTGGATCAGGCCAGAGAGAGGAGAGAGCCTTGGGGATGAGCTTCAAGAGGCAAAGAGATTCCTAAGCACCTGCAAAGAGCCACATGATTTGAGTTTTCTGCCTACACATGAAGGGGGAAACAAGCAGCTTCTGCCAGCATGCAGAGAGCAGGCTATACTGTGTGGGGTACAGAAGGTTGGAAGAACAGCACCAGAGGACAAGCTAATTTTCTCAATATATTCATGCTGCATTGTGAGATGCAGACTTTCATCTCATTCATTGGCTCTGTAAATAGTGCACTCCTGAACACTGCACCCTATATGTAGTGCACTCCTGAACACTGCACCCTATATGTAGTGCACTCCTGAACACTGCACTCTGTACATAGAGCATTCCTGAACACTGCACTCTGTACTTGGTGCACTCCTGAACACTGCACTCTGTACATAGTGCACTTCTAAACTCTGTACATAGCAAACTTCTCAACTCTGCACTCTGTACATAGCAAACTTCTCAACTCTGCACTCTGCACTCTGTATGTAGCGCACTTTCAAACTATGTACTCTGTATGCAGCGCACTTCTGAACTATGCACTCTATACATAGCGAACTTCTGAATGCTGCCCTCTGTATGTAGCACACTTCTGAATGTGAAAGAATCACCCACTGGCTGGCCATGCCCACTTTCTGGCCACACCCACTTCCTGGTCATGCCCACAGGTGCACGGTAGGCAGCCGCATTAACACCCCCACTCATACATCCAGTATCAACATAGCACCTCCAAAAAAATATGTCTGGAGCCGCCCCTGCCTGCAAGCAATTATTCCTGTACTGACCCCGCCTCCTGAGTCTCCTCCTCTCAGCAGGAGATTCTGGGACAATTAATACATGTGAATATATAAAAAAAATTGAAACATGTACAATATATATATATACATACACACACACACAACATTATACAGATCTATCTCTATCTAGCTATCTATATATATTCATACACAAGGCAGGTGGGCTGAACAGTACATCAGCGGCTTCAATGTGTAATGCAATCTGACCGCCCCACAGGTCATAGAAAGAAAGAAGTCCAGAGGATTGCTGCAAAAAGATGTATTCAAATAAAAAACATGCAAAAAATGATTAACGATATTCCATATTCGGGCTATTTAGATAGTGCCCTTCCTTAGATAGGAACACTTCAACATTTACCAAACATATACAAGCATTTATATATACATACTGTATTGAAAACACTTATGCCGCGTACACACGATCGGATTTTCCGGCAGCTTTGGTCCAGCGGACAATCCGCCGGACTTTGCAGCGGAGGTCCGCCGGACTTTCCGAACGAGCGTACTTGCACACACGCGAACGGAGTTTCTGGTGGACTATGTCCGACGGACTTCCCGACAGACTTTCGGAGGAGGTCCGATGGACTTTCCAAATGAATGGACTTGCCCACACACGGACTAAAGTCCATTCATTTTGAACGTGATTCCAGGTACGACGGGACTAGAGAAGGAAGTCAATCTCGCTGCTTTCATCGGCGAGATTGACGCCTTGCGAGCCCCGTCGCCTGGGCGGCGTGGGGGTCCCCCCGAAGTCCATACCAGACCCTTATCCGAGCGCGCAGCCCGGCCGGTCAGGAAAGGGGGTGGGGACAACCAACCCCCCCTCTCCTGAACCGTACCAGGCTGCATGCCCTCAACATGGGGGGTGGCTGCTTTGGGGAAGGGGGGCGCTCTGCGGGCCCCCCACCCCAAAGCACCTTGTCCCCATGTTGATGAGGACAAGGGCCTCTTCCCGACAACCCTGGCTGTTGGTTGTCGGGGTCTGCTGGCGGAGGGGCTTATCAGAATCCGGGAGCCCCCTTTAATAAGGGGACCCCCAGATCCCGGTGAATAAGTATGGGGTACATGGTACCCCTACCCATTCACCTGGAGGAAAAAAAGTCAATAAAAAAACACACTAGACAGGTTTTTAAAGTAGTTTATTAGGCAGCTCCGGGAGTCTTCTTCCGACTTCGGGGGTCTCTTCCGACTTCTCTGCGCTTTCCGGCCTCTTCTCCCGCTCTCCGGTTCTTCTGCCGGGCTCCTCCGCTATCTTCTTCCAGCTCTTTTACTAGCGTTGGCCCAGTCTTCTCGTTTTGTAGTTCCCGCCGTCATCTTCTTCTTCTTCCTTCTTCTCTTCTTCCGAGGTTAACACAACGATCTCTCCTGCTGTAATGCTGTGGACACGCTGCTTATCGACTTATATAGGCATAAGGGGCGGGGCCCTTCTCCAAAGCACCCACCCCCCCATGTTGAGGGCATGCGGCCTGGTACGGTTAAGGAGGGGAGGGGGCGATTGCTTGTCCCCACCCCCTTTCCTGACCGGCCGGACTGCGTGCTCAGATAAGGATCTGGTATGGACTTTGGGGGGACCCCCACACCGTTTTTTTGGCATAGGGGGTTACCCTTAAAATCCATACCAGAACTAAGGGACATTGTCGCTTATCTCTTGCGCTCACTGCAATAGGAAAATGCATTGCAGCGAGCGCGAGATATCCTGCAGCCGAGAATCAGCGTGATAGGATCACTCTGGAAACATTCTCACGGGCAGGTGCTTTAGTTGCCGTTGCGCCGTAGTTGGTCCATCGGACCAGCATACAGACGAGCGGACTTCCCAACAGGAACTGGGTCCGGCGGACTTTCAGCGGGAAGATTTAAAACATGTTTTATTTCTAGGTCCGTCAGACTTTTGGGAAGAAAAAGTCCGCTGGAGCCCACACACGATCGGAATGTCTGCCGGATTCCGGTCTGCCGGACCGAGTCCGCCGGGAAAGTTCGATCGTGTGTACGGGGCATTAGGATCAATTTAAATAATCATCTGAAACCACTTCAGCAAAGTGTCTTCAATTTAATCAAGAGCAAGGAAATTACTAAAAAACTGGATAAAATCCCCGCCACCACTTCCCAAGCATCCCAATAAAGACCTGGTTTAAAAAAACAATAACAGTGACAATAATATAAACAACTATCACCAATATATATCAAAAATATATCTAAAATATCCTCATAGGTACATTTCACAGAAAAAGATTAAAAAAAGGAAACTTATTCACAAAAACATACATTTAACAGTGAGATTGCATGTCCTTTCTGAATATAATGCCTTGCTAACGGTAATTGAGTTAGCCTATCTCTTATCGAATATTTGTGACGTGCAATGTGATCTTTAATTTTTTGTTTGGTCACATGGGCATTTAATCACACAGATAACAAAAAAAAATTTTTTTGACGTGTTTACATACTGCGTTTAGCCTGGTTTAGCCGTGTTTGTGTTTAGAAGCGTTTTTTATTTTTTTTAAGCTGTCAAAAATTAAAACCGCCTGTAAACGAAACACGGCTAAAAGCGAGTTACCGTGTTTACAAGCTGTTACAGGCCTCTGGTATTTCACATGCCTCCGTCCTAAATGCATTTTTTTGCTTTCCAAAAAAAGCTTCTAAACTCAACTGCCTAGAAATAACTATAAACGACCCAGTGCTGTGATGAACTTACTCAAATGAAAAAAAAAATTGCAGTGCTGAATAATGGACAGTAGATGGCAGCATTTTACTCAACCTGGCATTGTACTGTTTTGCTTTTATCAGTTGACTAGTTTCATCACCATTTAAACATATAAAAGTTTGTTAATTTCATAGATTAGTTTTGTTTTTTCATAATATATGAGCGAGAGAGAGAGAGAGAGAGAGCACTCCCAGTATTTACTGGAGTTTTTAGTTTTTGCTGTGTACTTATTGTCCCAGAATATCTTGTAAATATTTTATCCTGTACATTTCAAGATAATGTTTTTCGAACAACTGAAGAACAGTAAATGTTTGTGTAAAAATCATGCCTTTTTAGATAAGTATGTTTTTCAGTAAAGTAATTACATTCACTAACACCCGCCCTGCCAGACTTCTTATAAAGGGCCATGAAGCACTTAGAAAACCATGCACTCTTCCAAAACGCATTGCCTTAGCAGCAGAGTAGAGCTTTGCTCTAGGAAATGTGAATAACTACTCTCGGCTGCCAGGCGCAACATGACATCAGGTCCTGTTGTGCCCATCCGAGCATCCCTGGTTAGTTTCAGAGCTAATTCCCTCCACTGACACATCTGGAGGGTTCCTGGTCTGGAAACAGAGGCCATTTCTGGACCACTTGTGAGTTTATTTTTATCACTTCTTTCTTCATTATTAAAGTAAATGTGTTACCATGTTGGCATGTTCTCTGTTGTTTTTATTTGATAATAGGCAATCTATGGTTGAAAAAAGGGCATTGGTAAGTGGGTACTGCCTTGGGTGACATGAACCAATGCAAAAAAAAAGAAATACACTCAGTGGAGTGAACATCTTATCATAAGACCTAAAGTATAACTATAGGCAATTTTTTTCTTTTTCATTTTGGATAGAGTAAGGGAGGGTTATAACCCCTGACAGATTTTTTCTTCACATCTGTGTCCCATTGCAGAGATTTATCTTCACTTCCTGTCCCATAGCCAAACAGGAAGTGAGAGGAAATCCCTGCAAATTAAGGGAATTCCTTGGGGACCCCCAGCTCACCAGAACTACAGTGGTGTCCCCATTGCAAGATTTCCCCTCTATTTTCTGAGGACAACCCAAAACTTGGACTTTTCTTTTACTTTCACTTTTAATGATAAAAGTAAACAGGAGCAATAGAGAAGGTGAATCTCCTTAATGGGGACACAGACAGCAATAAAAATGAACAAGCGTTCTAATCCCTCTGCACTCTATCCAAAACAAAAAAACGAAAAACGTTACTGTTAGTTATACTTTAAACTGCAATTCCAGCCTAACACTGAAAGATGTGTAAACTATATTTAGACCTCTCTGGTCTGGTCACATGACCCCATGTGTCAGTGAGAAGCGACTTCAGGGTAGAGGAGGGAGCACTCAACAATAGCTGGGAATTCTGTGAGCCATAATGTCACTCATAGGCTCCCAAATAAGGGGAGTGGTTAATTGTTCACAGGTGTGTATATAAGTGTCTATACAAACTCCCCAAGGAGCTGTCTCCCTGCTGATGGTGGCTTGCATATGGATTTCGTGAACATAAGTGGAATTTTGAACTAAAGTGGAGAGTTAATAACCAGGAGTTGAAAACGGGAGTTAAGACAGGAGTGTTCTAACCTGTGAGTAACATCTTAAACTTCCTACAAGTAATTATATTATAACTGGGAAATAAGTGCTAGCAGGGTTGAAGGTTTTTCTCAGTGCACAGTGTGCCACATGTATGCAAAATTGGTGCAACAGCTCAAGGCTGGATACCGCTGTGACAGATGTGAGCAGGTTGCAATTCTGAAAGTTCGCATTAGAGGTCTGGAGGAGCAAGTTGCAACACTGGGCATAAAGGACAACCTTGAAATGGGTCCTCTGCTCGCTGAGCAGGTGGTCAGTAGGGTTGATGTGGAGGGTGGAGGGGCAAGTCAGGATTATCAGATAGGAAGATGGGTTAATGTAGTTAGAGAGAGTGGAAGGGGCTCACAGAAAAGGAAGGCCAGTCCTATATTTGTGCATAAAAACTAATTTGCCAAGTTAGGTGAAGATGTGGAGGTGGCAAACACAGAGGCGGCAGCCCTAGATGTCACTGCTACCCCTAACAGCCGGGGGGAGCAGCCCATCTAGTAGAGGTGGTGAGGGGAGTGCAGGTAGGCCTAGACAGTTGGTGGTAATAGGGAGTCTATAATCAGAAGGACTGATAGAATAATTTGTCACATGGATTGCCTCAACCAAATTTTTTACTGTCTCCCTGGTGCTAGGGTTTGGCATGTAGTGGACCAAGTGGATAAATTACTGGGAGGGACTGGCCATGACCCAGCTGTCTTGGTTCACGTTGGAACCAATGACAGTATACATGGAAAGTGGAGGCTCCTTAAGAATATTTAAAGAACTAGGCTGCAAGTTGAAGGGAAGGACCTCCAAGGTGATATTCTCTGAAATATTGCCTGTGTCATGCGCAACACAGGAAAGACAGGCAGTGATTAGAGAGCTGAATGCATGGCTAAAGAACTGGTGTAGGGAGGATGGATTTGGGTTTCTAGAGCACTGGGCTGACTTTTCATTGGGGTGCAACCTATATGCTAAAGACGGTTTGCACTTGAATGGAAGGGGGTCTGCTGTGGTGGGGGAGAGGTTTATGGGAAGGCTGGAGGAGTATTTCAACTAGGATTGAGGGGGAGAGTGAACTAGAATTACATCAGGCAGACAGGTCAATTAGGGGTCAGACATTAATGGAGGGTGAAATGGGGATAGATGGGGGGAGGGCAGGTGACAAGAAAGTTCCCATGTTGAAAACAGCCATTGCAAACTATAAGGCCATTTGTACTACTAAAAATTATATGAAAAACACCAGTGCAAAATGTAATAATGCATTAACCACTAGGGTCTGCACTATAGCCGAAATACAGCTGCAGCGTGGACGCCAATTGCCGGGAGGGCGTCCTGTTTACTTCCGCGATGTGCGCTCCCGCGGGTGCGCATCGGGGAAGTTCTGTGCTGGTCGTGTCCCTTGGACACAGCCAGTCACAGATCGCTGTAAATGGCCGATCACATCGGCCGTTTACATCGTGATCGGCGTGTCCAATGGGAGATGATCTTGTATGTAAACATATGAGATCATCTATCATCGCCGGCTCTCCCTCCTCACACAGAGACAGCGTGTGAGGAGGGAAAGATGAACGGCTGCAGCGTGATGCAGCGTGAGTAAAAAATAAATAAATAAAAATGGAAAATGAAGTGCCCACTGTCAGTGCCATCTGTCTCCAGTGCCACCTGTCAGTGCCATCTGTCCCCAGTGCCATGTATAAGTGCCATCTGTCATCAGTGCCAGGTATAAGTGTCATCTGTCATTAGTGCCACATCAGTGTCACGTGTCATCAGTGCAACATATTAGTGCCATCTGTCATCAGTGCCACGTATCAGTGCCATCTGTCATCAGTGCCACCTGTCAGTGTCACATGCCATCTGTTATCAGTGTCACCTGTCATCAGTGCCACGTATCAGTGTCATCTGTCATTAGTGCCACCTGTCAGTGTCACGTGCCATCTGTCATCAGTGTCACGTGTCATCAGTGCCACGTATTAGTGCCATCTGTCATCAGTGCCACGTATTAGTGCCATCTGTCATCAGAGCCACGTATAAGTGCCACGTGTCATCAGTGCCACATATTAGTGCCATCTGTCATCAAGTTCATGTGTCATTAGTGCCACGTATTAGTGCCATCTGTCATCAGTGCCACGTCAGTGTCATGTGTCATTGTCCTGGTGCTCCAGGGCCTTCAAACGTGTAATAGGTAGTCAACAAGTTAGATGTGTAATTTATGCTCCTAGAACACGTGATGGCGCTCCCTGCATGTTGGGCCTCTCTATGTGGCTAGGCTGTGGAAAAGTCCCACACATGTGGTATCGTACAACTCAGGAGGAGTAGCAGAATTTATTTTGGGGTGTCATTTGTGGTATACACATGCCATGTGAGAGAAATAACCTATAACAATGACAATTTTATGGAAAAAAAAATCTTAATTTTGCAAAGAATTGTGGAAAAAAATGACAACATCAAAAACCTCACCATGCCTCTTACTAAATACCTTGGAATGTCTACTTTCAAAAAAGGGGTCATTTGGGGGGTATTTGTACTTTCCTGGCTTGTTCGGGTCGCAAGAAATGAGATAGGCCGTCAGTATATCAGGTGTGATCATTTTTTTATGATTTGCACCACAGATTGTAGACTCTCTAACTTTCCCAAAGACCAAATAATATCCACTAATTTGGGTTATTTTTTACCAAAGATATGTAGCAGTATAAATTGTGGCCAAAATTTATGAAGGAAAACTAATAATTTGCAAAATTTTATCAGAGAAACAAAGAAAAATGTGTTTTTTTCAAAATTTTCTCTCTTTTTTCATTTATAGCGCAAAAAAAAAAAACCCAGAGGTGATCAAATACCACCAAAAGAAAGCTCTATTAGTATGAAAAAAAGGACAAAAAATGTATTTGGGTATATGTTGCATGACTGAGTAATTGTCATTCAAAGTGTGAGAGCACCGAAAGCTGAAAATTGGTCTGGTCACTAGGGATGGGCCCGGAGTTCGATTCGAACCCATGTTCGAATCGAACATCGGCCGTTCGTCCGCTTGTCGAGGGCAGAAATCTGAGGGCCGTTCGCATCAAATTCGTGTGATGCGAATGGTCCACAATGCACTGCGCCAGTTGCAGTGCATTGCTGGCTGATGATTGGCCAAGCATGCACTGTGACCCCGCATGCTTGGCCAATCATAGAGCCAGCGGCGAGGAGAGCAATAATTGGCCACAGGCAGGACTCGTGTAGTGTGTTCCGGCTTGAGGAACAGTGACAGTGTACTGTACATGTACACACTATATGTGAATCATTTCTGTGTGGGGAAAGTGTAGGGAAAGAGGAAAAACAGGCAGGGATAGTGTAGTGTTCTCAGCCTTTGCTTGTGGGGAAAGTGTAGGGATAGAGGAAAAATAGGCAGGGATAGTGTGTTCTTCTCAGTGCTGTTCTCTACCAATCCAGCCATCTGCAGGAGTTAGTGTGTGTGTGCTGTGTGAGTATAGCACAGCAGTAGCACACTAAACCACCTTACACTGTATCTGCCCTGTTGTCACCTAAGACAGCCATCTGCAGGAGTTAGTGTGTTTTGTGTGCCTCCAGCACAGCACAGTATACACCAACAGTCCATACATACATACATACATACATACAAACAGTATAGGGTGTATGTATAGATGGGGTAGCCATGCCATTTTTCTCAAAGAATTTCATCCATATTGCCAGGACAAGACATGACATTAAAGGCGCAAGCATTTTGTGCAGGGACAGTTCTAAACACGGGAAACACATTCCACTTCACAGGCATACTTTAGACACCCCCCAGGTACCATATTTAAAGGAATATTTCACTTTTTTTTTTTCACTTTATGCATCATTAACCACTTGACCACTGGGCACTTAAACACCCTTAATAACCAGACCAATTTTCAGCTTTCGGTGCTCTCACATTTTGAATGACAATTACTCAGTAATACAACACTGTACCCATATGAAATTTTTGTCCTTTTTTTCACACAAATAGAGCTTTCTTTTGGTGGTATTTAATCACCGTTGGGTTTTTTATTTTTTGCGCTATAAAAGAAAGAAGACTGAAAATTCGGTAAAAAAATTAATTTTTCTTCGTTTCTGTTATAAAATTTATAAAATTTGTAATTTTTCTTGATAAATTTTGGCCAAAATTTATACTGCTACATATCCTTGGTAAAAATAAGTACAAATTGGGGTATATTATTTGGTCTTTGTGAAAGTTATAGAGTCCACAAGCTATGGTGGCAATATCTGAAAATTGATCACACCGGAAGTACTGACGGCCTATCTCATTTCTTGAGACCCTAACATTCCATAAAAGTACAAATACCCCCCAAATGACCCCTTTTTGGAAAGAAGACATTCCAAGGTATTTGGAAAGAGGCATCGTGAGTTTTTTGAAGTTGTAATTTTTTCCCACAATTCTTTGCAATATCAAGATTTTATTTTATTTTTTATTTTTTTTCACAAAATTTTCATATTAGCAGGTTATTTCTCACACACAGCATATGCATACCACAAATTACACCTCAAAACACATTCTGCTATTAAAATAAGTTTAGGGGGAAGGAGTGAGGCCACAAGCCTCCGGGATTTTTTGTTAACGGTATCTTGGTTTGGATAGGGTACACAATGAATTAAGAAGATGTATATATAAAAAATATAGAAATTTTTATTTTCCAAATAGGATAAAGATATAGAAAAGGACACAAATGTTATATCCATACATTACAGACATATGTGTTACATCAGATGAAAAACTGTATAGAGCTTCGCCATACTCGACATGTTTCACTCATTAGAGTTTCTTCAGGAGATTGATAGGTTTGGCTCAAAAGTATGCTGAAATAACAAAGTTTCATAAGCAAAAGTCCTTTTAAGCAGTGTTACATAAACCATGCTATGCACGTTTGTGCGACATGTATACATACATTGGCTCAAAAATATACATCTGGGGGTATGAGCAATTGCTATGACCTTATAGGTTAGTACAATGTTACAAAATCTTGGGGCATAGAAAGCAGATCAGGACACAAGAGCATGAAAAGGGACCAGACTTACCACATATGTTTTAAGTAGCTTGATGGATAAGTATTTAAAATCGATTCTTGTTATAAAAAACAAATATCGAAATAGGAGATGATTTATTCGCAGGTTGCCAACGCCGGCTAATGGTCACTTGCAGAGAGACAACACTAGATAGATTGAGATAGATAGAACCATTGAAGGAGTTAATAAGGGGTAGGGTTCACATGGTCCATTGTATTGTAAATACAATAATGATGAAAGACTGTACCTTGTGGAAGTCAAGTAGTATGCTAATCAGACTGCAGGTTGAATGAGGTGCACGTATTCTACTGCACCATAGTCCAAATGTTGGAAACATTGCAGTGTTGTCTGAAATGTTTAAATGAGTATATTAATGTCTAGTAAGGTAGCAGTGTTCATGTCAGTCCATAAAGGGCTGTATAGCTAAAAGGGCATCAAAAGATGAAAAAATTCTAATAAAAGATCTTACCCCATTGATGTGGTAGGTGGATGGTAGCGGGTTGGGCACAAAAGGGAGGCAGGTTAGATGCCTCGCCTCCCGATGTGCTTAGGCTCCTGACAGGGATAGAGTGGCAGAGGGGGCTGCCAAATATAGTGTGCTCTCCGATCCGGCGGCGTCTGACGTCACCGCCGGGTCGTGGGCGCTTTGAAGGCAAAGTTTGGCGCCAATTGTTCTGAAGTGCGTGGTGCGCATGCGTCGGCGGCGAACCACGCCGTCGGCGCCGAGCGTCTGACGTCACGCCGCTTGTGTGCGGCGCGGCGGCGGCCATTTTGGGAAATCCCGTTTGCCCTCACCTCGCTACATCAGAGAGTGGGACAGGGGATCCCCAAATAGGGGTGGAGGGGCGCAGCAGCGGGCATAAACCGCCAGAGTGACCTGCCAGCCTGACGGGAGAGAAAAAGTCCCAATCAATGGACCGAGAACAGAGGGCACCTTACCTGGCCAGAAAGGGGGGGTAACTGGGGGGTAGCAACGAAGGGGGTCTGATTCGCTGCAACCCGCCAGGAACCCCGGGGCGCCCATACAAGTGACTGCAAACGCCGACTAGGCAACCTATAGGGAACATCTCAGTTGAATTGAAAAAGTAAAGCATATTGAGGTTTGTTGAATATGTGACAATACAATATTCAAACAGGGTCGTACCAGTGGTAAGTCAGCCCCTCCAGTCGTGTCCCGATCGGCCTTAAAACAGTAACAGAATTATGTTAACAATATCCAACATATATATATATCATATTAAATGACATTAGTTTCTAGTTCATTGACAAAATAATTGGACAGGGAAATGATTAAGACCAAGAAAAGAAAGATATTTGTATTGCTGTTATAGTCTGGAGCTGCATTTATCAGAGAAAGGATTTGTAACTGAGGGCATCATTTAAACCGGGTAAGGTGGTGGCTTTCAGGTCAAATATCCAGCGAGCCTCACGTTGAAGTAGGGTGCGGTCATAATTGCCACCCCTTTCCCCCGGGGGTACATGCTCAAGTGCGAAGAAATGCATTTTTTTGTCATCATGGGCATGAAAGAGTCCCATGTGGCGACTAATTGGGGTCTCCATTTTCTTTCCTCGTACAAGGGTAACATGGTCCCTTATGCGATGGAAAAATGGTCGTTTGGTTTTGCCAATATAGAAAGCTGTGCATTCACATAACATAATGTAGACTATACCGACTGATTGGCAATTGGCCAGAAATTTGGGTTTATAGATTCTTTTGTTTGGTAACGTGATTTGTTTAGATGCATATATATAGCGACAGAAATTGCATTTGTGACAAGGCTTACTTCCAACATTTGCCTTTGGGTTGAAACAACCCTCTGGTGTTGGGACATGGTGACTGCGTACAAGGGTGTCTCTGAGGGATTGAGATCTTCTGTAGGTGATTTCTGGGTAATCCCCCACATGTTTGGATATTGAGGGGTCAGCCTTGAGCAAGTACCAATACTTGTCAAAAATTCTCCGCACCTGAGCATGATGTCCAGAGAAACGAGTGATGATTCTTAAGCCTGGGTCGGTGGTGGGTGCTTTTGTTCTGTGTATGAGGTTAAGACGATTGTGTTGCTTGGCTTTTAAGTAAGACTTTTTTAAACATGTTGAGCTATAACCACGATGTTGTAGGCGTTGCTGCAGTTTTTTGGCCTCCACTTTAAAGTGGGAGTCTTGACTGCAGTTTCGCTTAACACGGAGATATTGCCCATAGGGTACACTTGCCACCAAGGGACTGGGGTGGGAGCTCGTTGCGTGTAGCAATGTATTGGCAGCAGATGGCTTGCGGTAGAGGGTTGTGCGAAACTGCAGTCAAGACTCCCAAACATGTGGGGGATTACCCAGAAATCACCTACAGAAGATCTCAATCCCTCAGAGACACCCTTGTACGCAGTCACCATGTCCCAACACCAGAGGGTTGTTTCAACCCAAAGGCAAATGTTGGAAGTAAGCCTTGTCACAAATGCAATTTCTGTCGCTATATATATGCATCTAAACAAATCACGTTACCAAACAAAAGAATCTATAAACCCAAATTTCTGGCCAATTGCCAATCAGTCGGTATAGTCTACATTATGTTATGTGAATGCACAGCTTTCTATATTGGCAAAACCAAACGACCATTTTTCCATCGCATAAGGGACCATGTTACCCTTGTACGAGGAAAGAAAATGGAGACCCCAATTAGTCGCCACATGGGACTCTTTCATGCCCATGATGACAAAAAAATGCATTTCTTCGCACTTGAGCATGTACCCCCGGGGGAAAGGGGTGGCAATTATGACCGCACCCTACTTCAACGTGAGGCTCGCTGGATATTTGACCTGAAAGCCACCACCTTACCCGGTTTAAATGATGCCCTCAGTTACAAATCCTTTCTCTGATAAATGCAGCTCCAGACTATAACAGCAATACAAATATCTTTCTTTTCTTGGTCTTAATCATTTCCCTGTCCAATTATTTTGTCAATGAACTAGAAACTAATGTCATTTAATATGATATATATATATGTTGGATATTGTTAACATAATTCTGTTACTGTTTTAAGGCCGATCGGGACACGACTGGAGGGGCTGACTTACCACTGGTACGACCCTGTTTGAATATTGTATTGTCACATATTCAACAAACCTCAATATGCTTTACTTTTTCAATTCAACTGAGATGTTCCCTATAGGTTGCCTAGTCGGCGTTTGCAGTCACTTGTATGGGCGCCCCGGGGTTCCTGGCGGGTTGCAGCGAATCAGACCCCCTTCGTTGCTACCCCCCAGTTACCCCCCCTTTCTGGCCAGGTAAGGTGCCCTCTGTTCTCGGTCCATTGATTGGGACTTTTTCTCTCCCGTCAGGCTGGCAGGTCACTCTGGCGGTTTATGCCCGCTGCTGCGCCCCTCCACCCCTATTTGGGGATCCCCTGTCCCACTCTCTGATGTAGCGAGGTGAGGGCAAACGGGATTTCCCAAAATGGCCGCCGCCGCGCCGCACACAAGCGGCGTGACGTCAGACGCTTGGCGCCGACGGCGTGGTTCGCCGCCGACGCATGCGCACCACGCACTTCAGAACAATTGGCGCCAAACTTTGCCTTCAAAGCGCCCACGACCCGGCGGTGACGTCAGACGCCGCCGGATCGGAGAGCACACTATATTTGGCAGCCCCCTCTGCCACTCTATCCCTGTCAGGAGCCTAAGCACATCGGGAGGCGAGGCATCTAACCTGCCTCCCTTTTGTGCCCAACCCGCTACCATCCACCTACCACATCAATGGGGTAAGATCTTTTATTAGAATTTTTTCATCTTTTGATGCCCTTTTAGCTATACAGCCCTTTATGGACTGACATGAACACTGCTACCTTACTAGACATTAATATACTCATTTAAACATTTCAGACAACACTGCAATGTTTCCAACATTTGGACTATGGTGCAGTAGAATACGTGCACCTCATTCAACCTGCAGTCTGATTAGCATACTACTTGACTTCCACAAGGTACAGTCTTTCATCATTATTGTATTTACAATACAATGGACCATGTGAACCCTACCCCTTATTAACTCCTTCAATGGTTCTATCTATCTCAATCTATCTAGTGTTGTCTCTCTGCAAGTGACCATTAGCCGGCGTTGGCAACCTGCGAATAAATCATCTCCTATTTCGATATTTGTTTTTTATAACAAGAATCGATTTTAAATACTTATCCATCAAGCTACTTAAAACATATGTGGTAAGTCTGGTCCCTTTTCATGCTCTTGTGTCCTGATCTGCTTTCTATGCCCCAAGATTTTGTAACATTGTACTAACCTATAAGGTCATAGCAATTGCTCATACCCCCAGATGTATATTTTTGAGCCAATGTATGTATACATGTCGCACAAACGTGCATAGCATGGTTTATGTAACACTGCTTAAAAGGACTTTTGCTTATGAAACTTTGTTATTTCAGCATACTTTTGAGCCAAACCTATCAATCTCCTGAAGAAACTCTAATGAGTGAAACATGTCGAGTATGGCGAAGCTCTATACAGTTTTTCATCTGATGTAACACATATGTCTGTAATGTATGGATATAACATTTGTGTCCTTTTCTATATCTTTATCCTATTTGGAAAATAAAAATTTCTATATTTTTTATATATACATCTTCTTAATTCATTGTGTACCCTATCCAAACCAAGATACCGTTAACAAAAAATCCCGGAGGCTTGTGGCCTCACTCCTTCCCCCTAAACTTATTTTTATAGATTTACTGGGATTTTGGTATCACCACCTGTTCAACTGCTTCATCTAGTTTTCCCATTTAAACATTCTGCTATTACTCCTGAGTATGGCGATACCACATGTGTGAGACTTTTACACAGTGTGGCCACATACAGAGGCCCAACATGCAGGGAGCACCATCAGGTGTTCTGGAGCACCCGGGCCAATTCTGACATTTCTCTCCTACATGTAAAAATCATAATTTATTCGCTAGAAAATTACATAGAACCCCAAAACATTATATATGTATTTTTAGCAAAGACCCTAGAGAATACAATGGCGGTTGTTGCAACTTTTTATCTAACACGGTACTTGAGCAGCAATTTTTCGAACGCGTTTTTTTGGGGAAAAAAAAGTTTTGTGCTTTACAAAAAACAAAACTGTAAATTTAGCCCAATGTTTTTGCATAATGTGAAAGATGAAGTTACGCCGAGTAAATAGATACCTAGCATGTCACCCTTCAAAATTGCACACACTCGTGGAATGGCGCCAAACTTTGCTACTTAAAAATCCCCATAGGCGGCGCTTTAAAAATTTTTACTGATTACATGTTTTGAGTTACAGAGGAGGTCTAGGGCCAAAATTATTGTTCTCGCTCCAACGTTCGCAGCGATACCTCACATGTGTGGTTTGAACACTGTTTTCATATGTGGGCGGGACTTAAGTATGCGTTCGCTTCTGCATGCGAGCACACGGGGACAGGGGCGCTTTAAATTTTTTTTTTTTTTTTATTGTTCATTTTACTTTATTTATTTTAGTTTGACACTTTTTTTCCCCCCAAAATTTTTTTTGATCACTTTTATTCCTATTACAAGGAATGTACACATCACTTGTAATAGGAATATGGCATTACAGGTCCTCTTTACAGTGACATATGGGGTCAATAAGACCCCACATCTCACCTCTAGGCTGGAAAGCCTGGAATAAAATAAAAAAACAATCCTGGCTTTGATCGTAGCGAGCATTGCATGGTATCGCAGGGTATCGCATGGTATCACAGGGTATCGCAGGGTATCGCATGGTATCGCAGAATATCGCAGGGTATTGCAGGGTATAGCATGGTATTGCAGAGTATCGCAGGGTATGGCAGAGTATCGCAGGGTATGGCAGAGTATAGCAGGGTATGGCAGAGTATCGCAGGGTATGGCAGGGTATGGCAGAGTATCGCTGGGTATGGCAGAGTATCGCTGGGTATGGCAGTGTATCACTGGGTATGGCAGAGTATCGCTGGGTATGGCAGAGTATTGCAGAGTATGGCAGAGTATTGCTGGGTATGGCAGAGTATTGCTGGGTATGGCAGAGTATTGCAGGGTATAGCATGGTATTGCAGAGTATTGCAGGGTATGGCAGAGTATCGCAGGGTATGGCAGAGTATCGCAGGGTATGGCAGGGTATGGCAGAGTATGGCAGGGTATGGCAGAGTTTTGCAGGGTATGGCAGAGTATTGCAGGGTATGGCAGAGTATCGCTGGGTATGGCAGAGTATTGCAGGGTATTGCAGAGTATTGCAGAGTATGGCAGGGAATGGCAGGGTATCGCTGGGTATCGCAGGGTATGGCAGAGTATCGCAGGGTATGGCAGAGTATCGCAGGGTATCGCAGAGTACAGCTGGGTATCAATCCATCCATGCTCAGCCATCCCTTCATACCCTGCAATACCCAGCAATACGCTGCAGGCTATTGCTGTGTATTGCAGGGTATGGAGGGATGGCTGAGCATGGATGGATGGATCGGTGGTGACTGCAGGGCAGGCTGTGGGCACTACAGATCCCGCCCACAGCACTGCTGCCACCGATCCCTCCCCCTCCCCTCTCACACTGTACCGATCTGTACAGAGAGAGGACGGGAGAACAACCGGCGTCATCAAATGACGCCGGTTTGCTCACATGTGCCCCCCAGGGGGCGCGCAAGAGGGGAATTCTGTGAGGACGTCATATGACGCCCTCCCAGAGTTAAGCAACCGCCCTGTAGCCGTTTTTCGGCTATGGGCCGGTTGTGAAGTGGTTAAAATCCTTGCTCCAGAAAAAACGTCCATTTTTAAAACTTCTTTTTGCATTGATACATGTCCCCTGGGGCAGGACCCGTGTCCCCAAACCTTTTTTTCATAACAATAACATGCATATTGGCCGTTATAATTAGCACTTTAGATTTCGAACGTTCGCGTCCATTGTAACTAATAGGGTTCTAACGTTCGTGCAAACTTTCGGTCCGTTGCAGGTTCTGGTGCAAACCGAACCCGGGGGTGTTTGGCTCATCCCTACTGGTCACGAGGGGGGTTTAAGTGCCCAGTTGTCAAGTGGTTAAAGTTAGACATGTGCACAATAGAAAAATTTGTTTAGTTTTGTTTCGTTTCTGTTCGTTTCCGTTGATTCGTAACGATTCGTAATTTCGTAAGTCGTCGGTGTTCGTATTCGGACTCGTAAGAGTTATTTTTTTGTTGATTCGTTTTTCCGTTAGTCTAATTTTCTTTTATTCGAAATTCGTATTTTTCGTATTTTCGTTATATTTTGTATTCTGACGCATTCGTATTTTCGTAGATTTAGTTACATTCGTACTTTCGTAAGATTGATTTATTCGTACTTTCGTAACATTGTTTTCGTAGATTCGTAATCGGAGCATAATTCATAATTTTATGTAATGTGTATGTTATTACATGTTTAAGAAACAAAGAATTTCTCTCTCACAAGTCAGAACTTAACTCAAAAATCCACCAAAACAGTGCCTCCGACCCAACCGCGTTTATCAACTAACAAAAAAAAGTAACGAATTTACGAATCCATTCGAAGCACATTAAGCAGCGCCATTGTAAGAGACACGGAAAATTACGAATCAACAAACAAAAAAAAAAAGTTACGAATTTTTTCGTTCACTTTGATTTTCGTTATTTTTGAATCTTTGTTCGGTATTTTCGTTGTTTCTGTTTTAGTTTTTCGGATTTTCATTCTTTAGTAGTTTTGTTGTTTCTAATTTAATTATTTCGTATTTACGTTGTTTTTCATATTCGTTTGTTTCGATAGTTCGTTATTCGTTAGAATTTTTAGTAAACCATTCGTTCATTCGTACGATAACGAATGAACGAATATAACGAATTTGAACGGAAAACTAATTCGTAACTAAACGAATTGCACATGTCTAGTTAAAGTGTTTGTTCGCCAATGCCAGAAGTCTGCCAAGCAAAATAGATGAGTTGGAAGCTCTGGTGCATTAGGAGAGCTATGATGTAATTGGTATTGCTGAAACTTGGCTTCAAACCTCGCATGACTGGGTTATTAAAATTTCTGGCTATGCACTCTTTAGGAGAGACAGGGTAAAAAGGAAAGGTGGCAGGGTCTGTCTCTATCTGAGAAGTGATCTCAAAGCAAGTGTGAAAGAGGACCTGGTTGATGGAGAGTGTGATGAGTCTGAAGCATTATGGGTGGAATTGCATATAGATGTGCGTAGTTCAAAGTTAATCATTGGAGTTTGTTTTAGACCACCCAATGTTAACGAGGAGGTGGAGACTCAGGTCCTTGCACAGATGGAAAGGGCTGCAAGGGCTGGGACGGTGATAATAATGGGGGATTTTAACTATCCAGAAATTGACTGGAGTAATGGTACTGCTCAGACAGTTAAAGGGCAAAATGTATAAACCTATTACAGGACAATTTTACACATTAAAAAAACTTTTGAAAGTGTTTCAATATGTGAAATATCATGATGAACGAAATATAAATTACTGTAATAATCAAAATAATAAGTGCACAAAGGCACTTGGTGGCTAACAAGTGTCCTAATATTATAAATCCAATTAAGTGCCCAGTTCTTCTTTAATGTAAACAATGAATATCTGTGCTTCCACCCGTCACCTCAGTGCTCACAGAACCTCACTTCCATACAATCAAAGCCTCAAAGTCAGGTTCCAACATGGACCTGGTTATCCTCCTGTGTTTCCTCTGTGTTGGCTAGAGAGTCTGCACCCTTAAGGTCTCAATGATCTCCTTGGTCTCTCCGATATATGTGTCAGAATAGAAGAGACAATATGCCCCCCATAGTGTAAAGCAATTTAAACATTACAGTTTTCTTCTTTTTTTCTTTCCTTTCTTTTTGTCTTTACTATTGGATATAGATAATTTTGACACTTGCACGCAACAATAGCACTATTTGGTAGCGCAGGGGACAACACACAGTTTTATATTTGATGCAATGCCCACTTTAAACTTTCATAGATACTAAATATACAGTGATGTAGCAGCCATTCTCTTGTGTCATGTCCCTAGGTACCAAACACAGAAATATTACAATAGAACCTTACATGCTGCTTCCCCGCTGGAGAAGTCCACCTCCTGTAGATCTTTGCAGCACAAAACTATAAATACAAGGTAAAGCCCAGTTCCCAATTCCAGAAAATGGTGCATATAACTATCCAGCATGAATTGGGGCACTGTAACATTTCAGAATAATGGAAAGTAGTCACAAATATGTTGCTATTATCTCAGCATGTAATATTAAAGCACAAGCAGAGCAAGTATTACTATTGTGGTTGTGGGTCACAGACAAACACAGGGTGCTTTCATGTCTATAGAGAAGAGCAAGCAGCTCACAGTGTATTATAAAAGATAGAATGATTACATGGCCTCAAAATTAAACTAATTTTTTCTAGCAGATACAAATTCTACATCAGAATGAAAAGTGCTAGTGGACCATTTAGACAGTGTGCGGTAGACTGAAACAAATCGGATAAGGCATATTTCAAAGCATTCACTCACTGCAGGTGAATCTTCCTGGTGCATGGAGTCCTAAATGGGTATGATCAATTTATCTGCAGTGAATGTTTGGTAAATGTCGCATTCTCTGCTTTATAAGTATCAGTGCCGATCCTGACCTCCCTGGGGCCCTAAGCAAAATTATGCTGAGGGGCCCTCTACCTGACCCGTGATGCCGTGAGCTATGTAAACCATTTGCCATTGCCACACAGTCACACCTGACACTCCAGCGCTCCCAATACAATCCTCCCTCCTTTAAACAAAACAGTCAAAGAATAAGTACAACAAAATAGAACAGACATGTATACAATATATATATCTTTACATATCTGAGTGTGGATCCCCCACTTACATCAGGGTCCCCAGAGAGCCACCCCTTACATCAGGATCCCCAGAGAGCCCCCCCTTACACCAGGGTCCCCAGAGAGCCTCCCCTTACACCAGGGTCCCCAGAGAGCCTCCCCTTACACCAGGGTCCCCAGAGAGCCTCCCCTTACACCAGGGTCCCCAGAGAGCCTCCCCCTTACACCAGGGTCCCCAGAGAGCCTCCCCCTTACACCAGGGTCCCCAGAGAGCCTCCCCCTTACACTAGGGTCCCCAGAGAGCCTCCCCCTTACACTAGGGTCCCCAGAGAGCCTCCCCCTTACACCAGGGTCCCCAGAGAGCACCCCCTTACATCAGGGTCCCCAGAGAGCACCCCCGTACATCAGGGTCCCCAGAGAGCACCCCCCTTACATCAGGGTCCCCAGAGAGCCTCCCCCTTACATCAGGGTCCCCAGAGAGCCTCCCCCTTACATTAGGGTCCCCAGAGAGCACCCCCCTTACATTAGGGTCCCCAGAGAACACCCCCCTTACATTAGGGTCCCCAGAGAACACCCCCTTACATTAGGGTCCCCAGAGAACACCCCCCTTACATCAGGGTCCCCAGAGAGCATCCCTATAAAGCCCCTCCTTACATCGGGGTCCCCAGAGAGCCCCCCATACATCAGTGTCCTCAGAGAGCCTCCCTACTTACATCAGGGTCTGCAGCATTGCCCTTTACATCAGAGTTCCCCCTTGCACTGTAAGGTGGAATCCTGCATACTATGATGTAAAGGGGAACTCTGGGACTGTGGGGAGGACTCTGGTGACCAGAGAAAGAAAACACTAAGATAAGCGGGTTTACTGATAAGGGGGAAACCTTTATATCAGTGCCCCCTTACAATATTGTATTGACCCCCCTAGACTGGCCTGGCGGTGCTGTCACTGACCTCCTCTCAGGTGCATCATGCACGGCTCAGTCAGTCGGCTCCAGCTTGGTGGCTCTGGTTTTATCCCATAGTTTCCTCTCCACAGTCCATACATGTCTGACTTCTCCCATGACCCCCATCCTGGCTGCGCTCCCTCTCTTGACTCAGGGGAGGTCAGAGGCTGCGGGGGAGGGCAACAGGAGAGGTCAGAGGCTGCGGGGGGCAACAGGAGAGGTCAGAGGCTGCGGGGGGGCAACAGGAGAGGTCAGAGGCTGCGGGGGGGCAACAGGAGAGGTCAGAGGCTGTGGGGGGCAACAGGAGAGGTCAGAGGCTGCGAAGGGGGGACAGGAGGTCAGAGGCTGCGAAGGGGGGGACAGGAGGTCAGAGGCTGCGAAGGGGGGGGGACAGGAGGTCAGAGGCTGCGAAGGGGGGGGACAGGAGGTCAGAGGCTGCAAGGGGGGGGGGGACAGGAGGTCGGAGGCTGCAAGGGGGGGGACAGGAGGTCGGAGGCTGCAAGGGGGGGGACAGGAGGTCGGAGGCTGCGAAGGGGGGGACAGGAGGTCTGAGGCTGCAAGGGGGGGGGCAGGAGGTCTGAGGCTGCGAGGGGGGGGGGGGGGACAGGAGGTCTGAGGCTGCAAGGGGGGGGACAGGAGGTCTGAGGCTGCGAGGGGGGGGGCAGGAGGTCCGAGGCTGCGAGGGGGGTGGGAAAGGAGGTCCGAGGCTGCGAAGGGGGTGGGAAAGGAGGTCCGAGGCTGCGAGGGGGGGGACAGGAGGTCAGAGGCTGCGAGGGGGGGCAGGAGGTCAGAGGCTGCAAGGGGGGCAGGAGGTCAGAGGCTGCGAGGGGGGGGGGGGCAGGAGGTCAGAGGCTGCAGGGGGGGGCAGGAGGTCAGAGGCTGCAAAGGGGGGGGCAGGAGGTCAGAGGATTTGAGGGGGGAGGGGGGACAGGAGGTCAGAGGCTGCGAGGGGGAGGGGGCCCAGGAGGTAAGAGGCTGCGGAGGGGACGTTTTATTTTTAAAAATGGCGCCACTTGGCGCCATCGTGTCACTGGTGCCGCTGCCGCCACTGTGAGGGCTGCGGCGCCTGAAAAAAAGATGGCCGCGGGGCCGACATGCAACTGCGCATGCGCCCGCCTTTCCGAAAATTGCCGAGCAGCGGCAACAGCGCTGGCACATGCGCAGTTGCATGTCGGGCTACTGCGCATGCGCCAGCGCTGTTGCCGCTGCTCGGCAATTTTCGGAAAGGCGGGCGCATGCGCAGTTGCATGTCGGCACGGCGGCCATCTTTTTTCAGGCGCCGCTGCCCTCACAGTGGCGGCAGGGGCCCCAGGGGCCCCCGAGCAGAGCCGATCCGCCGCGGGCCCTACGCAGCTTGCGTAGTCCGCGTATAGGGCGGATCGGCGCTGATAAGTATGCCCCATCATGTGGTTTATTAGACTGTTGAAACAACTTAAAAAATTAGGTTTGGAAAAAAAAAATTCTTAAACAAACCCACTAATATTGTAAGACCCATCCTACAAAAGATTGAATGAATAAAACAAAACAAAACAAAAAAAAAAGTGCAAATCTGTAATACTTCAAATGTGTGCAAGTTGCTGATGGAGCACACGATGGTCAACTTAGGTGACTTATCCATTGAAATGGTTGCTACATATACTATGACAAAGGTAACAAGTCCCACTCCCTATTAGCTAGAAAACTGTCTGACCGCAGCCACGCGACTACCCCACACCAAATTAAAAATAGATTGGACTGTTTACTATCCCACCCCCGAGACATGAGGAGTTCTACTCCGCCTTATATAATAACCCAGGGATTCCTCATAACCCCCCCCCCCTCGATCTTGCTAACTGCATTGCTCAATACCTGGAGCAGAGTAGAATCCCCCAGCTGCAACCCTCGGACCTTATTCCACTCAATGCACCCATCACGAGGAGGAACTTGAATCGACAATTAAAATTCTCCCTGCACGTAAATCCCCTGGCCCAGATGTCTTCCTTTACGATTACTACAAATCCATTCTCCCCCTCTTAATACCACAGATGTGTAAGCTTTTTAATGATTTCCTTCAGCAGACTCCCAAACCCTCAGATATGCAGAGATCCTTCCTGACTTTGATCACAAAGCCAGACCTATAGCGCTTTTGAACTCTGACCTGAAATTTTTTCCTAAGCTTCTCTCTATTCGCTTGAATGAAGTCCTTCCCTCCCTAATTCACAAAGATCAGGTGGGCTTTGTCCCTTTCTACCAGGCGGGTGACAACACAAGGACTTAATTGACGTGGCAAACAGGGATGGTCTGGTGTCCTTAGTACTAAGCTTGGACATGGAAAAGGCTTTTGATCGTCTTGGCTGGCCTTTCCTGTTTGCTACGTTGCGCTATATGGGATATCGGGGACCTTTCCTACAAGCTATTTTACACCTTTATACCAACCCTACATCCCAAGTGAAGACCTTCTTCGCTCTATACTCCTCTTTCACAGTCACTAATGGTACTCGCCAGGAAATGCCTCTACTGTTTTCGGTATGTGTTGAACACTTGGCAGCATCCATCCGCGGAAACCTAGACATTCAGGCTGCATTCACACCTGAGCGTTTTGTAGCTTGAAGCCTGAAGCTACAAAACGCTAGAGGGGAAAAAATACATTATTCTCTATGGAGATGGTTCACATCTCCACTCCAAAACGCCTGAAGCCCTACGCCTGAAGCTCAAACAAGTTCCGGACCCTTTTTTGTCGCGCGAATCGGGCAGATTTTTATTCTTTTTACATTGGTGACCTTTTGCTCTGCACAAAATTCGCGGCAAATCGCGGTAAAAAACGCCGCGAATCGCGGTAAAAAACGCAGCAAATCGCGGTAAAAAACGCCGCAAAAAACGCCGCAATTCGCGAGATTTTCTGCCTGAAAAGCTACGCTCAGGTGTGAATGCAGCCTAAGGCATACCAGTTAGGGGAAAGGAGTTCAAGTTGTCCCTGTTTGCAGACGATATCATACTTACACTGACTCAGCCCAGGATTTCCCTGCCTAGCCTGCATGCTGAGCTGGACCTTTAAGTCCCTCTCGGGTTATAAAATCAATGCGTCCTAATCGGAGGCCCTCCCGATTAATTTCCCCGCTGGAGAAGTTCACCACCTGCAAACGAGTATCCCCTATAACTGGAAGACCTCGGCCATGAAATATCTGGGGGTACACATTACCTGACTTTCGTCACCCTATACCAAGCGAACTCCCCCCCTATTTCGATCTATACAGGAACTACTACAAAAATGCAAGACTCACCACATATCCCTCCTGGGACATGTGGCCTCGGTCAAGATGACCATCCTCCCTAAACTCTTATGCGGCGTACACACGGTCGGAATTTCCGATGAAAACTGTCCGATGGGAGCTTTTCATCGGATTTTCCGACCGTGTGTATGCCCAACGGTCTTTTTCTGTCGGAATTTCCGACGGACTTTGGATTGAGAAACTGTTCTCAATTTTTCCGACGGAAAATCTTTCTATCGGATTTTCCGATCGTGTGTATGCAATTCCGACACGCAAAATTCCGACGCATGCTCGGAAACAATTCGACGCATGCTTGGAAGCATTAAACTTCCCTTTTATAGTGCTGTCGAACGTGTTTAATGCCGCTGTGTTATTGACCGTCGGAATTTGGTGTGATCGTGTGTAGGCAACACAGCTTGAGCAGAATTCCGTCGGAAAAACCGTCAGAGTTTTTTCCGACGAGAATTACGAACGTGTGTACGCGGCATTATACTTATTTCAAACATTGCCTATTCCTGTCCCCTGCGAGCACTCCAAGGGCATCTGATACACTTCGTTTAGAACCATAAGAGACATAGGATTCCCCATTCAGTATTAATGGCATCCAGATCTGATGGGGGACTAGCGTTCCCTAGCCTTGTAAAATATTACCAAGTGACCCAACTGCGCGCCATAACCTCCTGGTTCCCTCAAAGATCATATAATAAGTGGACGAAGATTGAAAAAATATTGCTGACACCCATACATCTGAACAGTTTGCTCTAGAATGCAAGTGTGGAGGTGGACCCGGGTAGGCTCTTGGGATCCATGTCCCAGCTTAGATTACTCTGATGCAAACTATCTTGCAAACATGAGCTCTGCTCTGCAAAATCGCTGTTAACTTACTTTATCTGCAACCCCAGGCTGCCTGCTAGTCTCACCCACCAGATGTCCTCTCCTTGGGCGACACAGAACTTATTCCACTTTGGACACTTGGTAGACCCTAGAACTCATAAATTAAGAACATTTACGGAACTTCAGAACAAATATGAGTTACCTCGCCAGGTGTTCTATGGATATTTGCAAATATGACATTATGCCCAAACCATTACCCCAAACGTACAATTTTCAGCACCATCCATTTTTGAGCACATCTTGGAGGTATCCGCACATCGGGGCCTGATCTCCGACATATATCAGCTTCTTAATGCCTATTCTACACCAAACTAGGGTAAACATGCCTATATGCTCCATTGGGAAAAGATACTGGGTGAAGAAATCCCAGAGATGACGTAGCGGACGATCTGGATTCAGGCGGCTAAGAGCTCCTTTTGCACACTTTACAAGGAAAATGCCTATAAAATCCTTTACCTTTGGTACTTGACTCCGAACATACTCCACGCCATCTATCCATCTAGTTCTGACTGATGCTGGTGCTGTCAGAGAGACAAAGATACTCTTAACAATATTTATTGGAGCTGCCCCCTGATAGTGCCCTTCTGGTTTTCAACACAGCACCTGCTGTCCCGCCTATTTGAGGTGCCGGTTTCCTTGACACCTACATTTTTCCTGCTCGGTGTATCACCACTACAAATTCCCAAACCGTACAAGAAACTACTCAGACACATCCTTACTGCTGCACACTGTCTGGCTGCCCTCAACTGGAAGCGGAGCTCCCCACGTTCCCAAGATGCCCTGTATGCCAGAATAAAAGACTTGGAGCTAATGGAAAAAATGACAGCTAGACTACAGGATAGGCTGGAATTACATGATAAGTTCTGGGAGCGGTGGCATCTTTGGGAGGACGCCTCTTGAGCCGGTGGATGAGCTATTGTGTTATTTCCCCATCCCTCTTTCATCTCCCCTTTTCCCCGAATCTTTCTCTTTCCCTTCCTTTCTTCTTCTTCTTTTCTTACACTCTCTCCTCTACCTCATAATTTCTTATCTCAGCTGTGGCAAACTCCATATGTTACCTAACAGTTCATGGTATGACCTAACAAGGAGATTGTGCCAATTGTTACTATATTGCTTAAACTTACTATACCCATGTTTCAGTATTACTTGGAGCTTACTTTGTTCTGTAACTATTCTCTGCTGAGATGACTAATAAAAATTGTTATTTGAAATGGTTGCTACAGCTATTTCAACAGAAAACACATTTATAGTTATGTATTTCTAGGAAAAATTCTAATGAATAGTGGACATCAATTGAATGCAAAAGGAAAGTACTCTTAATTTATTATTGTTTTGTAAAAAGAGTGCTGATAAATAAAAATGATATAGCTCTCTGATTCCTCCTGTATTGAATTGTATTGTAATTGTACTGTCTGCCCTAATGTTGTAAAGCGCTGCGTAAAACTGTCGGTGCTATATAAATCCTGTATAATAATAATAATAATATAAATAAACCAATTCCTAACTGTCACAGTAATTTAGAATTCCTTCTGCACCAACAGATGGCAGCAAATCAATTCTTTTAAAACACACAAACATTTTCATTGCTGTACTGCCGTTTACGAAAATAGCATTTACAGAGGGATTTAATACAAAGTAAAAAATAAATAAATAAATTGCCAGGTTTGTAATAAAGTAAAGTTACCGTATTTTAAATATTGATTTTACGTAAAATTGTTATTGCTTAGTGAATGTTATTCTCAAACGGCTGTCTGGCCCACCGTTGAAAACATCAAAGCTAGTGTTACAGTATAAGGCTTGGGACTAACATTTTCTTTGTGCCAATCATAATTCTTCCTACTCCAAAATTTTCTGTGCACTGGAAAGTTTTGAATAAGATTTAGCAATTCAGTCAAGTGTGAGCAAAGAAAATTTGCTAGACATTAAAATGTGATTAATGTGGTAAATAAGCTTGAACATTTTACATAACTTAAGTTAACCAACTAAGAACCTTCAGGAGTAATTTAACATATTTACAGTTTGTGCTATGTGCTGTTTTGCTGCATTGAGAACATACTGTACATATATTATTTATTATATATTGATTTTAGGTGTGGGCTGCTCTTGAAGCACTAGTATTGATTAATGTACTGCTCTCTGATAGTAGTGATGAATGTATTGCTCTATGATAGTGATCCTTATTGATTCTTTTTACAGCACCTCAAAAGGCAGCTGAAAGAACATGATATTGGGACTCACCCTATTTTAATGTGTTAAAGCCTGCTACTATAAAGTTTGCTGAATTGATTTGCAGCAAGTTTTAATGCAGGGGAAATCAGACCTGTACTTTTTTAATGCACCACAGCACACAGAAGGTTCACAGATGGTTAACTGAAATACAGTGCATTGGCAAGGTGAGTTGGGGTTCCTTTTAAATTAATGGAAGCAAAGCACACACCGCACTGCACTACAGATCAGTACATTACTGCACATTACTGCAGTGCAATGTTGTAAATGCAAAATAGGAATGCTGCATCCAGCAATCCAAACTTTACACCTGCAAAACAATCCCAATAAGATCAAAGGTATTTTCTAACTTTGATGTAATAATGCTGCCATATACATGTTGTTTACTGTTAAGCCAGTACCGGGGTGCAGAGAGGACAAGTGCCCCGGCCAGATGGTGTAATTTGGAAGGGGGCAGCAGTAGTGGCGCCAGCTATCCAGACGCTGCTCTGCTGCAATCATCTCTTCCCGCCTGCCACACTAATCAAACAGAGCCAGGGAAGTATCTCGTTGGCTCTGACATGCCTTTGACATGAGAGAACATGAGGAGGAGCCTGGAAGGAAGACTATCTCCTGTCTGACAGTGGACTTGGATTGATAGAAAAAGGATGACCATAAAGGAGAGAAGGCATTGATGGATGTGGAGGAGAATGATCATAGAGAGGTGTTGTAGGCATGGATAGGAAAGAATGAGAAATAGCAGAGAGGAAAGTAACATTGGATAGAATAGAAGGATATTAAATCAAAGAGGAGAGTGGCAATAAGGGAGGTAAAGGAGAATGTTCAAGGTGTAGCATGCATTCACAGAGGATAAGGATCACAGTAGAGAAGTGTTACAGAGGGAATAAGAGTGTCTGTGGACTGAAGACTTGGGGGGTGGGGGAGTAAGAGAATTTACAGTGGAATTTTTACAGGAAAAAGGGGGTGAAAATTGGGGGGGATGGACAGAATTTGTGAATTGGAGGTGGGGTAGTTGAAGGATGTAAAATTATTTGTGCTCAATGGCAACCCTAGGGGGGGGGCAGAGGGGGCCCTGGCCCCCCCAACATTATTCTGTGCCCCACCATGTGCCCCCCCAAAAACAAAAACAAAAAGGCAATGGCAACCCTAGGGGGGGGGCAGAGGGAGCACTCACACAACCACGGCAGCCCGATCTGCTCCTTCCCCTGCATCCTCATTGGCAGGGAGAAGAGCGAGTTGCAGGAAGGACTCCACCAGGACTCTGTTACTGAAAAAACAGACTGATTTCTCCCGTTCTTAGGATAGGAGAACCAGCCTGTAAATTCCAAGAGTGGTGACTGCAAGCTGAGCCGAGTGTCAGTCTATGACACTCTTTCATAGCCCAGCAAGTCCAGCCACCCCCTCACTCTCCTCATGTACGTTAGAGCAAAGATGAATGCAGCTCCTCCCCCCCCCCACCCCTGTTCCTCCTGAGTCTTCCAGTCCCACCCACACTATCCCCGGCGTGCAGCTGTATCTAAAGAGAGGGGATGTGTGGACGGGAAATATGAAAATCAGCAGCATTCCTGGCTGTGTGTCAATGATGCCTGAGCTTCTAGCCTGGACCCGTGGGTAAGTGTGTGCACTGCAGTACACTGTAATCACTGAACTGCATTATCTCCATCCCTTCTCTCCCCCATCTGTCCCTCCCCCTCGCCTGTTCTTTCAAGACCTTCACAATTTACTTTCACTTTCAGTTAGGCAGGTAATAGACGGTGCAAATTTCTTTCTTGCATCCACAGATTGCAGGAAAGAAACTTGCATGATTCCCCCATCAACACAGACAGTGATGACAGGGGAATATCCTTCCTGCCCAGCAATTGTATTCTCCCAACAAACAGTGATTATCACTAGTGGCTATAGCAACCACTAGTGATAATCATAAGAGTATCTGGCAGGCTGGTTGTTCCCAATTTGATCGATCAACTAGGTACATTCAGTGTGCTCATTAATGGTTAAAATCTCAGCCAGTTCCTGCTGAACCAGGTGAGATTTAAACTGCTTATGGCTGGTCTTAGCACTTAGGCAGCCCATACATTGATCACTTTTTTCATTTAACTAGTAGGTTGAATGAAAAAAAAAGAAATTATCCAATTCTCCCATCTACACATTATAGGTGGTTGGGGGAATCCTCCCAGTGTGGACCAGTGGTGGAACTACCACGGTTGCTGTCCTGTCCCAGCTATTCACAGCGCTGGTCTCTGTCTCCATGGCAGCGGCGGCACATTGGAACCCAGTGCTGGTTACTTTATGGGGCTGATGTACAGGAGGGCCAGCACAATTTGTTGTTAGAGATTAGCTGGGCATGTTCAAAATTTCACATGCCCGAGCCTGCCAGGAAGCCCACACTGCACAGCGCTAATCAAAGGCAGTGAGACATTTCCCGGTCCGCAGCTGCACAGATCAGGAACGTATCACTGCTTGTGATTAGCCACGTGCAGTGTCGGCTTCCTGGCGGGATTGGGCATGGGGGATTTCAAACATACCCGAGCCCATCTCTAATGTTTGTAGAGTAGACAGTTGACCTCCCTGCAGGTTGCTTAGCAGCAGTGCAGCCTTCTCTGACATGCTGATCGTGATGCAATCCAGGTGATGCTCCTAGTCAAATCCTAGTGTTAAATATCATAGTGGTTTTATTGATCAAAGCCCACACCTTACAGGCATAGAACCCACATGGCTTCTGAACATACGGTTGATGTGGTTGTACTCTTGATGCTAATAAATACTGTGTTTATTAGATCTGACTGGGAGCATCACCTGGATCACATCCCGATCAGCATGTCAACAGAGAAGGTTGTACAGCATTACTGCTGCTAGGTGACCAGCTGGGGGCTCGGCTCTATACAACCAATAGTGCCAGCCTTCCCCTGCATGCACCCATAATGCCATCAGCACTAGGTCCTAATAGACTGCCGCTGCCAAGGAGACAGATGCCAGACCAGCACTGTCAATAGCAGGGGCAGGACAGCAAGAGGAGGCTGGGAAACACCACAGTGGCAGAACACCAAGGCCCGGTGGCAAGACCACCTTTGCAACCCTGATAGAGTTCTCCCACTGCTTTGGACCCTTATATTTTCTTGGTATGCTGATGACATATCTCTTCTGCCACCCTGGGGGGCCCCAATACAGTAGGAAGGGAGCTCACTGCAGAACATGTGAAAGGACCTGTTGTGGGATCGTAGTAAAGGGCCCCAGGATATATATATATATATGTATATATATTTTGGGTGGGTAAGAAGATTTATGGTGGTATGTGGTATATCTACTAGAAGGTGAGAGGGGATTTGAGAGGGAGTGGATAGGATCTGTACTTGGAGGGGGATTTTTTGGGGGGGGGGGGATTCAGAGGATTTGTGCAAGAAGGTGGGGTTAGGGGGGGGGAAATATTTACGCTGGGGAGGGTAAAAGACTTTGTACTGGGTGGAGGGAGTTGAGGGAATTGGGGGATTTATACTAGAATGAGGATTTGAGGGAAGAGAGGGTTTCTGCTGGGAGGGGATGGGGAGGTGGAAGTGGATTTGTGCTGGGGGAGCTTTGGAGCAAAAGAGGATTTATGCTGGGAGGGTGGATTGGGGATTTGTGCTAGAAGTGGGAAAGGATCTGTGCTGGGAGGGGGGATTAGGGGGAATGGATAGAGGATTTATGCTGGGGGAGGGATTTGGGGGATGGAAGAGGATTTGTGCTGGGAAGATGGATTGGGGGGAGAGGGAAGGATTTATACTGGAAAGGGAAGAAGATTTATGGTGGGAGGGAGGATTGGGATAGAGAAGATTTGTGCTAGAATGGAGGAGAGGATTTGTGCTAGGAGGGGAGATCTTGGGGGAAGAAGATTTGTGCTGCACCATTTTTGTTTGGTACTCCTGATCCCTACTGTGCATTATACACTACTGCCCTCTGCACTCTGTCCATTACATACCTCTGACCCCTGCTCTCTATGTGCTATATACTCTTAAAGCTGGCACTGACCTTAGTACTCTGTGTGTTACATATGCCTTTAACTTCTTTGCATTACACACCCCAGACTCCTGCCCCCTGAGCATTATGTACTCCTGATTGACTTTTAATTGGGGAGAAATGTGGTAAACTCACCTGGGACAGAGGCTTTTGGAGGGGACTGAATGCTAGCCTTTTGCCTACTGACTATTGGTCCTGGCATTTGAGGGAGCTACAAGAATTTGGGAAGATGTTCTGTTATGTACTGCAAAAGGACATTATTAAGGCATGATTGCGCACAAATGTGCACAAATGATCATTTAAATACTGCAGAACAAGAACACAAGAACAAGTTTGCGCACAAATGCGTAGCAAAATTGCACGATTTTAAGCAAACACATATGCGTGAAAATGCGAAAAAAAAAGTCTGAAAAAGTAGATGCTCAAACAGGTGTATCGTGTGCAAGAGGCCTTAAGGCAGCAGGTTGCAGCTTAAAAAGCTCAGTACAGCTGATTTTTTTACTGAGCTAAAATACAGCCAATTAATTGTAATGTGGCTATGCACACAGGCGCATAAACAAGTGATGTGTATTCTTCAGTAAAAAAAAAAAAAAAATAGAAGAATCTGCATTTTTGGTCAGTAATTTACGCCTCATGCGCGCAAATGTGCACAGATTTGTCCATTGACCAATTTTTCCACACCTGTTTGACAGGTGCATATCATTTACATTTTTGACGGCAGGGCAATCCTTGCTTTTATCAAGAGTAATTCCATAGGGTTACGATGTGAAGGCACCTCCAACACCCAAAGACGAAACACCAAAAGTTATCTAAAACATTTCTAATCTTGTTCAAAGTGCACTACATTGTGGCCTCCACAAGCCGTTGTTTACAAAATAAAGAAAGCTTGCAGGGAAAATAATATTTTTTTGGCTTTATAAATGTAATTATTGCTGCAGCAGCTTCTATACACAGTATAGATGTGCCACTTAACAGGTAGACTAAGGGGACACCCCCAGACACTATTTTGAAAGCAATTTTTTATTGTTATTTCTCATTTTGATGCTTTCACTTTAAGCATCAGTAAATCATTGCTCATTTAAAAATTTAATTTTTTACAAACTTTTTTTCATTGATACATGTCCCCCAGTGCAGTACCCAGACCCCCAAACCCATTCTATGCCCAATTACGTGCATATAAGCCTTCAAAACGGGCACTTTTGTCTTTTACAGTTCGGGTCCCACTTGATAAAGGAGCGCGCATGCCCAGTACGGGTTTTGCGCATGCTCTGAAAAATGGTGTGTTTCCAAGCCTCCTGGTGATGTCACACGCCATCCATGGTGTTGCACTCCACGCTGCTACCCATAAGAACATACCCGGAACACACAGACTTTGCCGGCTTCTCTCCCTGTGACACCACGGTCTCTACTCTCCTGGAGTGGCACACTGGACATTTCTCATTGGGACGCTTTAATCTAATAGATGAGCCTAAATGACATCTCCCTCTTGTGAGTTTTATATTGTTGTCCTTGCCATTCACATCTTATTAAATGCTACACTTAGAGACGCTTTTTATTCTGTCTTTTCATAGCCTTCAATAGGGTTCGTCATTCGGTTACGGACTTTTGCGATGTTCAAAAGTTCTGGTAAACAGAACATGGGCCAAACAGGGGGTCGTTCAGCCCATCCCTATTCACCACCCCCAGCCTTAGCCCTCACTTTTGAATAAAAGTTTAACATTTCTAGAATTTCTAAAATTTACCATGAGCTTATCACAGGCGTGCGCACAGGGTGTGCCTAGTGCCTGCCCCCCCCCCCCTTACACCATGCATCACTTCCGGCTTTCCACCTCTCCTCTCCTGCCAGCACACACGGGGGAATATTTTAGGATAAGTGGGGGAAGGGGCCAATAAATATGTAATTTCCCGGCCCCTTTCTCTTCTGCATGAACACAGTGAGTGATCAGTAGAGTGTGTTTGAGCTTTAGGGTGCACACCCTAATGCAATAGACTGCACACACCTATGGAGCTCATCAAATGGCCTGCAGTGGGAACTGTCTATGTCAGGGACATGCAATTAGCGGACCTCAATCTGTTGCAGAACTACAAGTCCCATGAGGCATAGCAAGACTCTGACAGCCACACGCATGACACCTAGAGGCAGAGGCATGATGGGACTTGTAGTTTTTCAACAGCTGGAGGTCCGCTAATTGCATATCCCTGGTCTATGTGACTAGGCAGAAACGTGGACACCTGAAGAAGGACTCTTTCACTCTACAGCAAGAAAGAGAGAAGACTCTGGACCTGGCATATCATGGGACCACTGGTTTAGGTGAGTATCTGACACATTTAATTTTTATTTTGAACTTATGCAGTAATTTGCTAAAATTGAGTGAGAGGTATAAATTATGGTGGAAAGGAACTTCCCTAGCCAAACTTCAACTTTAACATTTCCTTATAGTAGAAACTATAACTTGTCACTCCTAAATAATGACAGTTGAATGCTTAGGGAAAAAAAAAACCTGAAAAGTGGAAAGAAGTGTTCTTCATGCAGATGCTCTGTTTGCTCTGCTTGCCACTCATTTTTTAGACATGTTTTAGAACATGGAGATGTCTTTAGTTAACATTCTGTAATTCCCCAGTGTTCATGTGTACTCATGTATCACTAATAGCTAAGCTGAAAAAGGTCAGATAAGAAGTAGAAATTGAACAAAAGCTTGAGGTAAGATAAGGATAGACTTGCATATGAACATTTTTCATTTTTTGGATTGAGCAGTTTTATACATTTATTTTTTTTTTGTAAATTTTGTGTAAGTTTTAGCTACACTAGCAGATGAACAGCAACCATAGCCATTCTAACTAACATAGACAGTAAACATTTTTTTTATTTAGAAAACTTTTTGTTCATTGGCACAGGAATTATTCTATTGTGTTGATAAATCATTTTGACAAATTTTTGTCAGGCACAGATAGATGCAAATGTTAATCTTATGTTTTTTTTTTTTTTTTTTTTTTTTTTAAACTGTACAGAAAAACAAACTTGTGTACAGCTTGTTTAGGGGTTTAAAAGGAAACCATAATAGAAATACGAGAAATAAAGAATACGATAAATGGTTTCCCGGCTGTCATGTTGATCCAGTGGCTTCCATAATATCAGATACAATGACCCAGAAAAAGTATAGAGATCAGGAGTTCTGATTAGAGCAATGTCATTTGTATGCTTCCAAATCCATTCTGCAACTAAATGAGAGTTGGCAGTTTTACATTAGTCCTGCTGTTTTACATTAGTCCTGCTGCTGGTAATAAAACCAAGTCATAATCTGTACACCAATTATACAAGACCGTCATCTACTATTCTTCCTTTAGGAAGGTTACTCATACACCAAGGCATAGCCTAGGCTTTGAAACTGAAGTATGAAGATAACTTCTCTACTGGAGCCATCAGATTAAAGCAGAGATGATACTGCATGTACAGTAGGACAAGTGGGAGATAAATGAACAGACTATAGCAGACCCACAGCATTAATGTAACCATTGTAGATTGTGAAATAGTATTACCTTGATTTAAGCTCAATATGCACATCCCCACTGTACAGGGTCTACTCCATGAAGCACCGTTGTTGATTTTCTTCTTTGGGAACATTATTCTGCTGTTTACCTTCCAAATGAAAGATGTGAGTAAACACTGGTTCAATTTCGCTTCACACTTCAGTAAATCAGACTTTATCGATCAAAGGCAGGAACAACACAACTTAGCTACTAAGTTTAAGTGATTGCAAACCTCAGACATTAAATATGAACAAAACATATCCCCTTTATAGTGTGTAATTGCCTGAATTTAGAGCACTACGTGTGTGTGTGTGTGGGGGGGGGGGGGGGGTGGGTGTGGATATTTTATCCCCTTAGAAGCCCACCCAATAGGGTCAGGAATCAAGAAAAATAGCATTCAGGAGGGATTATGCCATAGAGGTGTATGTGGTGAAAAGGTGTTCGAGGACACCGGGTGCTGAAGTCGCCATGCCTTAATGACTGCTCTCATAGACTGAGTGAGCGGGAGTGAGGCTAACCGACCTCTGTATAGTATGTTACGTAGTGCTTCATAAGAGCCAAGCATTGGTCTCATCGGCTACCAACCAGTTGTGGGCCTGAGTAAACAGAGCAGTAAGGTAATAGGCAAATAGATTTGGACATGCCAAACCACCCTCAGTACATGGCCTTTGCAAGATTGTCAGCCGAAACCTAGGCCTTTGAGCTCCCCAAAGAAATGAGGTCACTGCAGATTCAAATGACCTAAAATATTTCTTAGGAATCCACACCAGGGCATGGCGAAGGATATACAATATGGAGGGTAGCAACTTCATTTTAATAAGATTAATCAATTCCAATAAACGTTACTTCTTTAGATTCAATAGCGGCACTAAATTTATCTCACAAAAGTGAGTACATCCCTTACATTTTTGTAAATATTTTATTATATCTTTTTATGTGACAACACTGAAGAAATTACACTTTGCTACAATGTAAAGTAGTGAGTGTACAGCTTGTATAACAGTGTACATTTGCTGTCCCCTCAAAATAACTCAACACACAGCCATTAATGTCTAAACCGCTGGCAACAAAAGTGAGTACACCCCTAAGTGAAAATGTACAAATTGGGCCCAAAGTATCAATATTTTGTGTGGCCACCATTATTTTCCAGCACTGTCTTAACCCTCTTGGGTATTAAGCTCACCAGAGCTTCACAGATTGCCACTGGAGTCCTCTTCCATGATTGATGACATCACGGAGCTGGTGGATGTTAGAGACCTTGCGCTGCTCCACCTTCCGTTTGAGGATGCCCCACAGATGTTCAATAGGGTTTAGGTCTGGAGACATGCTTGGCCAGTCCATCACCTTTACCCTCAGCTTCTTTAGCAAGGCAGTGGTCATCTTGGAGGTGTGTTTGGGGTCATTATCATGTTGGAATATTGACCTGTGGCCCAGTCTCCGAAGGGAGGGGATCATGCTCTGCTTCAGTATGTCACAGTACATGTTGGCATTTATGGTTCCCACAATGAACTGTAGTTCCCCAGTGATGGCAGCACTCATGCAGCCCCAAACCATGATACTCCCATGTCCTTAGTCTGCTTGTCTTCAGCAAACTGTATGCAGGCTTTCTTGTGCATCATTTTTAGAAGAGGCTTCCTTCTGGGTCGACAGCAATGCAGACCAATTTGATGCATTGTGCGGTGTATGGTCTGAACACTGACAGGCTGAACTCCCCCCCTACCCCTTCAACCTCTGCAGCAATGCGGGCAGCACTCATATGTCTTTTTCCCAAAGACAACCTCTGGATATGATGCTGACCACGTGCACTCAACTTCTTTGGTCGAGAAAGGCCTGTTCTGAGTGGAACCTGTCCTGTTAAACCGCTGTATAGTCTTGCAGCTCAGTTTCAGGGTCTTGGCAAATCTTCTTATAGCCTAGGCCATCTTTATGTAGAGCAACAATTCTTTTTTTCAGATGCTCCGAGAGTTCTTTGCTTGAACTTCCAGTATCCGGTATGAGAGAGTGAGAACGATAACACCAAATTTTACACACCTGCTCCCTATTTACACCTGAGACCTTGTAACACAAACGAATCACATGACACCGGGGAGGGAAAATGGCTAATTGTGCAAAATTTGGACATTTTCACTTAGGGGTATACTCACTTCTGTTGCCAGCAGTTTAGACATTAATGGCTGTGCGTTGAGTTATTTCGAAGGGACAGCAAATTTACACTGTTATACAAGCTGTACACTCACTAGTTTACATTGTAGCAAAGTGTAATTTCTTCAGTGTTGTCACATGAAAAGATATAATAAAATATTTACAAAAATGTGAGGGGTGTACTCACTTTTACTGTATAGTTGGATGCTTTGGGGGATATCACTATCCCCAAATATTTGTCAGTAGTGGTCCACTTTAGGACCATATTGTCGGCGTAGAGCACCACTTTTTCATTGATGGCACCTACCTGAATACCTTTAATGAGGGGGGGACTTACGTATGGCGTGCGCTATTGGTTCCATCATCAGCGCAAACAGCGCCAAGGATATCCTTTGTAAAGGATATTGATCCAGTTACGAAAACATGGACCAAAACCCATCAATTCCAGTACAGCCGACATGTAGAACCAATCCACCGAATCAAAAGCTTTCTCTATGTCAAGCATGACCAGAACCCTAGAAGCTGATTCGTCAGGGGGGCTGCAAGTTAGTCAGAACTCTGCGTAGGTTAATGTCTGTCGATTTCCCGGAGATAAAGCCAGTCTGATCTATACTAACCAAGGACGGTAAGAATTTGGTCAATCTTGTTGCTAGCTCTTTGGTCAGGACTTTTTAATTCAAAAGGGAAATCGCCTATAAGACGCACTGTACTTGGGGTCTTTCCCTGGCTTGAGTATATGTATAATATGTGCCTGATACATAGATGGAGGCTAGGACTGGGACTCATACCTTTCTAAAAAGACCTTGCATAGCCTGGGAGCTAGCTGCTCAATATGTAATTTATACCAATCCCCCGGTAATCCATCAGGCCCAGGAAATTAGTTAATTGCTTTTTCTATTTCAGAGATAGAAATATCTTTGTCTAGTGAAACAGCCTCCTCATCATACAAGGTCAATAAGGAAAGAGTTCACAGAGTGTCCAGCAAGGATGAGAGATCTGGAGAAGGGCCTTGTTGGTGTAAGGACCGAAATAAGCTTTGGAACTCATTTAATATGCTCGAGGGGTTAGTTATAGAATCCCCAGAGTACGAAAGCAGTTCGCAAACAACCGTCAGATGCCAGGAGTCCGCAACGAGGTTGGCCAGCAACCTGCCATTTTTTTTCCCAGGCTCAAACAACCTACCAGCCTGCAGGGCAGCATCTGCGTGAGTAGGGGAGGTGAGGTAAACTTACAGGTCCCTAGGAGCCTGTGCTAGAGTAGAGTAGTTGTCCCCAATAAGGGAAGGATACGAATTCAGTAGCTGCCTCGGACTCAGCTTGCTCCAGCAAGGTGAACTGGGAGCTATATTTGACTCTTGCAGTTTTATTGGACAAGATAAATTGACCTCGGGTAAATGCTTTAAAGGCATCCGACACCAACTAAGGGGATGCAGTGGATTAATTTGTCTCCCAGTAGTGAGGCCTGAATCCTGCAGTAGCTCCTGTACCCTCTCATTATGAACCCATTTGTAGTCCAGACCCCAGACGCCCGGGGATCTACCCTCTCCTACCCTCACAGTAATTTTCATCTGGGAATGGTCCAAAATGCCAGCCGGCAGATAGGAGGCACCCCTGATGGCAGATAGCATAAGTCTAGAGCCAAGCGCCAAATCAATGCGAATAATGACAGTAAAAAGCGGTCTAGGGGGAATTTATATATCCCGATCTCTGACAAGTCAAAGGTGTAAGCCCAGGACTTGAGGTCCACACAGGACACCCGCTGAGGATTAGAAGTTAGCATGCAAGACAGCATTAAAGTGTCCCCAGTCCAAATAACTCTAGTGAGCTGTAATGGCGCCAAATTCTCCTGGATGGTATACAGTATGCCAGGAGAAAAAGGCGGGGGGATATAAACATTGACAAATGCATATTTTACAGTACCAATTTCCAGAACTAAAATTATGTATCTGTCTCCTGGGTCTAAACATACATAAATTGCCTTATATCCAAGAGATTTATGTAGAATAATGGCGACCCCCCTGGCTTAACTAGAATAAGTGGCATGCAATGCTTGTTGTACCCATGCTCTACTGAGGGATAACATTTTGTTCCCTAAGAGGTGAGTCTCCTGTAAGTAGAGAATATGCGGTTTGTGAGATTTAAGGAATTGAAACATCAGGGATCTTTTAAATTTGTAATTGAGACCCCTTATGTTCCAAGAAACAAATTTCAACTCCATAGGGATACTATAGCAAATATGTATAGCAAAATGAGCACAGGATACAGTGAGGTATGGGAGGGGCCCAGAAACCAACCCGAAGAAAGGAAAGGAGACCCGCCCTCCAGGGAGTCGCCACTCCCCATGGTCAACAGCACCTAGGGAGATGACTGTGATGAAGGCACTCCAGCAAATGAGGATAAACGTTAAGCAAGGCAATTGGTTGCCAAAGAACACAAACACAGTGAACACAGTGAATATAGCAAACTCCCTACCAACCAGCAGCCCCAACAACTATGCCAGCCAGTTTGATACCTGTAACAAACAAAACATCAGTCTTCCTTTAAGAAGTTCTGGAATGCGGCAGTGGGAAAGCTGCTGAAGGCAGGACCTGAGGGGTTAGGTGTGTATACTAAGTACTTGACTAGTGAGGTAGCTCCGGCGCAGAAGGAATCGGACAGCTAGATTAGCTAACAGAAAACTAGGAACTGGATACATAGCAACCAAAAGTATGGATCTTAAAAAGGTAGAGGCCATTCTCAGAGCAACTCTTAAAAGCAATTTGTAATGTTGAATTGGTTTATCTTGCTCATCCCAGGGTATTCAGCCATTCATCCACGTCATCTGGGGAGTCGAAGAAACAAACTGAACCATTATGTGGGACCCGGAGACGGCTAGGATATAGCATGCTGTATTTAATGTTCTTTTCACGTAGGCGCTTACGAACATCATTAAAGGTTTTCCGCTCAAGCTGCAGGTCAGCCTAAAAATCCGTAAACAGTAGGACAGAGGAGTTGCCATACGGAAGTGTGGGGTGTCTGCGAGCCTCGGAGAGAATCCTCTTATTTTATAAAGGTAATTTCTTATAAGATTACATTCTTCCGTAAGACGATCTATTCTCACAAGCATAGAGGTTTTTCTATTCTCAGTGGCAGCCAGGATCGCAGTGGTACCATCTTGAGTGGAGGGGGCAGGGGGGACTATGCTCGGGGATGCCTCCGGCTCCATGGCTAGTTCAGACAGCACGGCCTGCAGCCTCCCAACAAGAGAAGCTTCAGGTTGCATAACTGGGACAGGAGGTGGGCAGCTTGGCATGGTCTTCTTAGCAGACCGTTTTTTAGCGCCCATTAGGTTGGAGGGAATAGTAACAAATCTGCTGAGCCATGGCTGTTCACCCCGCACCACGCCACCTATTACTGTCACCTTGCAGAGAAATGGCTCTGGAATGGGATGAAGCTGGTGGTTGATGAATCCAGTCAGCTGTGCACACTGAGGGTCGTTCCAGGGGTGTCACTCTGCCCACACAGCCATCATGGTGGCCAGTCACTTACATAGACAGCAGACACTTCTGTAAAAACTCACCCAGGCTGCGGCCCAGAAGGATGCTATTAGCGCCAGCAAGATTGTAGGCCTCAGTACTGGCTGCCCACTGCCCCCCTCAATCCAGCCCGGTCCACAGGGAGTCAGGAGCAGTAGCAGGGAGACTGGGGGGCTGCTTGACACTGCTGCCCGCGCTCCACATCGCTGTCAGTGAGGGGATTCTGGCCTCATGGACAAGATGTCGGCGGATCGTGGGAACACGGAAGGCCGCGGCCCTCAATCCAGCCGCTCCATATACAGATCCCTGCTGACAGTAGGACCACAGGAAGGAGCAGCTAGACCCGCAACAGGTGGAAGATGACTTGGGGACCCGCCGAGGCCTCGGATGGGTCTGGTGCAGTCCGGACCTTTTCCTGCAACCTGCCCCTCCCTTTCCTGCAACCTGCCAGGTTGCATGCTTGAATAAGGGTCTGGTATGGATTTTGGGGAGGACCTCCACGTAATTTTTTTTTAAATTTTTGCATGGAGTTCCCCTTAATATCCATACCAGACTTGAAGTGCTTGGTAATGGACTGGAGGGGGGGATCTACGCCGTTTTTCTCAATGTTTTTTTATGTATATTTGACAATACATTACAGCCGCAAACAATTTTAAATTAAATGTTTTCCTTTAGAAATTTAATTTTGCTGCGCTACTGTTATAAACATTGGAAAAATGCGCTACTTTACAGGCAGACTAAGGGGACCCCCCCCCCTCCCCGATTTTTATTGTTTCACTTCAAGCATTCTTAAAATCACTACTCTTGAAAAAATGTCCATTTAAAAAAAAAAAATTTTGCATTGATACATGTCCCCTGGGGCAGGACCCGGATAATAACTGGCATATAAGCCTTTAAAACGAGCACTTTTGATTTTTCACGTTCATGTCCCATAGACTTTAACGGTGTTTGCACACATTTTTTGTCTGTTCGCTTGTTCTGGTGTGAACCAAACCGGGGGGTATTCGGCTCATCCCTACTCCCTACTACTACCCTACTTCTAAATCCTTAACTGAATTGGGGAGATGGACAGAAAGGGGAGATAGGGGAGATAGAGAACAGCAGGATCAACCAGGTTTTTTGCAGAATACAGGAAACAAATCTCATAGTTAGTATGAACAGCACATAATACAGCATTTATTGATAGTGTTTATGATGTGGGTTTAGTGACACTTTAATAGAAAATGTTAATTATTTTTTCCCACAACTGCCAGATTCATTAAATATATATATATATATATATATATATATATATATATATATATATATATATATATATATATATATATATTTTGAAGGTAACACTGGGAAAAAGTATATCTCAGAGTACAGATGAATATCTTAAAAAACACATTGTTCAGTTCCCATTAGAGTACATTGTTGTGGTGTTTGAATTGAAAGTTACATTCAGAAATCATAATTGTTTTGAAATGTCTTAATGATGTTATATTCAGAAGACATCAGTTTACCTTTCAATTTGATGTCTTCTTGGCAAGCATAATGACTTTATTATAATCTTATTGGTGACAGTAACTCCAGACACAGCATTTAATATGACTGTTATGTGATGCCTGTTTTCATTTTGATTTCCCTTGAGTCATAGTTTATGAATAAAGGTTTTATCTTGTTCCCCAACTGAGAATGGAAATTTTCTTAGCATTAAATTAAGAGCTGGTATTTGCATGCATAATTGTGTAGATCCCTTGTTCTTGTGACTGCTTTTGTAAAATATGAGAATGACTAAGGTGTGCCCACAAAAATCTACAATAATAAAGGGTAGATATTTAAGTTCAGCATCTTCTAGCAAGTTTATTGCATCTCTTAATTTTAACTGGCAGCTGCAATATGTTGCCAGTCTATTAAAGATAACAAGATAATAGTCCACTGACAGGACAAGTGGGGTTACCTATCCGCATGCATTTATGCTTCACAGTTATTGGTAGCACCTGGGTTAAAGCCCCATACACACGGTCGGACTTTTTCATCAATTTGGTCCGATCGGACAAGGTTGTTGAAAAATCAGACCGTGTGTATGCACCATCGGACAGTGTTCGTCGGTTTGTCCGTCGGACAAAGTCTTATCTCCTGCTGGAAAGATTTCCCTTCAACCCGGTCCGATCACACCAAATCCGAGCGTGTGTACGCTTGTCCGACCGGACAAAGTGCTACGCATGCTCAGATCACATTACAAGACCAAAGCTATTGGCTACTAGCCTCTACGTAGTCCCGTCGTAGGCAACAAACGTCACCACGTTCAGAATGATCGGATTTTCCGACAACTTTGTCCGATCGTGTGTACGCAAAACCAACATCAGACAAAGTATGACGGACATGGTCCGACGGACCTGGTCCACGGATTGTCCGCGCGTGTGTATGGGGCTTTACAATCCACTGGCAATGACAAACGGAGGCCTTCCTTTATGAGAGCAGAGTTTTTTATAGCCCATAGCTTGCAAAATAAAAAATATCTTTCAGCAAAGCTATAGAGTCATTCTTCCTCTCTCCTTTAATCAACTTTTAAGTTGACTCTTATCTAATTTGTGATATCAAGTTCAGGATTGCCAACCTGCTTGCTAATGAAATCTGTCTGGATGTACAGTTCCCCACTCTGGGTCTGTACACCTAGAATAAAATGCTAGTAGTGAGGGAGGGCAGTTTTTCATTAGTCCCTGTGTTTCCACACCTCTGCCCCAACTTTGGAATTTCTTGTGTGATTATGATATCTTGTTAGTTTGATAGTAGGGCTCACCAGTTGATTTGGGTGGAAAAGGATGGCAGAAGCACTGTTGTTTTAGGGAGGCAGGAAGTATAAGCCATACTTTCCAACTTTTGAAGTTGAGGGACAGTCCAGGAGATAGTGACATGTGGTGCACTGCAGAAAAAAGTGGATGTGGCCAAACATGATAGTTGGAAGGGCTTAAGGGCCATGGTTAAACAAAACTTGCATTTCCTTGTACCTATAAAATTTGGTTTGATTGCTGTGCCACAAGCTGGAGTCCCCAGTGTGAACCAAACCTTAGGGAGAGAGAGTGGAGAGAGGGAAGGATCACTGTTATATGGAAGGAAGGATCACTATGGTATATGGAAGGCAGGATGGAAGGATCACTATGGCACATTGAAGGCAGGATGGAAGGATCACTATGGTATGTGGAAGGCAGGAAGCATCACTATGATACATGGACACTATGACACATGGAAGGCAGAAAGGATTGTTATGGCACATGGAAGGTAGCAAGGGTCACTATGGCACATGGAAGGCAGAAAGGATCACTATGGCACATGGAAGCAGAAAGGGTCACTAAGGCACAAGGAAGGAAGGAAGGAAGAGTGAGAGGGGTGAGTTCAGTCACAGGCTGTGTTCACTCACCAGAGGCTGGCTGGTATACAGAGGCTCAGGAAGAGACATTGTGTGCACTGCTTCAAAATCCCCACCCACACAACCCCCTTCACTCTCACAAGATTGGCTGCACACCGGGATTTGTGGACAGACACAGGGGGACATGGAGAGGAGGTGGATCAGATCCAGCCTCTTCCATTCTGTAGAAATGGAGAATGGAGATACACAGAGTTTATATATAGTCCAACCAGCAGTAATTCTCTTCAAATACCAATGATCAGGGTAGAGAGTAACATTAAATGTCACTGGTCTGTGGTTTTAGGGGTACACTAAAGGAATACACAGGACCACCTGAAGCTGCTGTCCTCAGAGTTGTGTCTGGCTCTGTATAAACCAAGGGGAAAGAAGCAGAAAAGGAAGGAAGCACCAGCTAAGGGTAGTATCCCAGTTAGAAGGTTTTTACTAGCAAAAGATTAAAAACACTCACAAAAGGTGAAATATAAAAGTGCTCATCTGGTATTACAGTGTGTGGATGTGGATCCTCCTAAAACCTTTCTGCAGGACCGCTGTCATCTGTTCCAGTTGCTGGCCAGAGAGATGGCTGGCTCGGGAGCCTGGAGGAGCCCCAGGAAGCCATGCTAAGCAATGTGGAGTGCACGGTGGAAGTAACGTTTTATATTTCACCTACTGTGAGTGTTTTTAATCTTTTGCTATTAAAACCTTCTAACCAGCATACTACGCTTAGCTGGCGCTTCCTTCCTTTTCTGCTTCTTTCCATTCTGTAGAGTAGGCAGGTGAGCTGGCGGGCAGTTGAGTGGCCGGGGGAAGTATGGGGGCTGAGCTGGCTGGGCACTGAGCGAGTCTTCGTCTTGACAGCTGCAGCGCAGTGCACACTGACAGTTGGAGTCAAGTTCCGGAACTTGTTCTGGCACTGGGGTCCTCTGTGGGATTTTTCCCGGATTCACAGGACACCGGATTTTACTTAAATCCTCTTGGGATGGTCATGGCGAATTCAGAATGGTTGGGAGGTATGTATAAACCTTTGCTTATAATGTGATGATAATGCAGTGGGGATGTGGGAATCAAAAAATAAATATCAATGGAAGAAGCTTGTACAAAAGAAAAAACAATAGATGAGGGTCGTGTGGTGTGACAAAGCTGTTAATGCAAAACTCTAAAGTGGATCGATATAACAAAAAAAAATCATTTTGCAAGTAAGTCCTCTCCCGTTTATGTAGTTAATCTGTGTGTTTTAGCTGTTTTCCTGGAGTTCAGCTTTAACACCAAAGCAGATTATATTTCTACAGTCAAGTGACTTTATATGTGGATATACGTTATGTTAGAATTGTTACATATTATCTCAGCAATCCTTTATTAATATCTCAGAGCTCTTTAAGATATTATCTCATAATTACAAGCTAACATATCAGATTTCTCTTATAATATCTTAGAAACCTGCTGACATGATAAGTCACAATCTTGAGATACTATCTCAGCAATACTAAAATATTATGTCATACGTCTGAGATATTATCCCAGAAAAGCCAATGCTGTTATAATATATATTTCCAAAGCACTTTAAACTGATATACAGTTAAAAAAACAAACACAAAAACAAAACAAATGAATGTCCTTGCCAGATGTGATGAGGATTTATCAGTTATCAATGATGACATGGCTTAAATGGCTTCAGGAATAACATTATTATCATCAATGTAACATGAATAACAGCAACACATGAGCATTTGTTACTACCCCTCACAGATCAAAACAAGCAAGCACTAGTAAACTATCATTCAGCCTAAATTGGTGAATAATCAAAACTCATAGGGGCACTAGGTTGGACAATTCTCACACAGCATAGTATGTTTTTTAGAAAACCTACTGGGTTTAGAGTCACCAAACAGTGGTGGTGGCTTGATAATGCACTTGTTTCGAGTGCCTAGTACTGCCAGTACAATGCTTTGAGACAGTACTTTGTCAGGATCTTTTTAGCCGTGTCTCACCAAGTGTGATGCACCTGTGGCAGAGCCTGATGTGTAGAAGGAGACCTCTCGTACAGCCCCGGTTCAAGGACTACTGGTCTGGAGTTGCGACAGTGGCCGCGAGAGCACGGTGAGGTAAGAGTGCCTGCAAGATCTTCCATTGGCAGCGGAGGTGTGTGGCTGAAGCAGCCGATGGCCACAGGAACAGCGGATGGAGAGAACACAGTAGATTGAGGGCCAGTGACACCAGACAATATGTGGAGCAGAGCAGACGGATAACGATATGGAATCAGACAAGCCAGGTCAGCAACAGAGGATCAGACATCAGCATAAACGGTAGGTAGAGAAAGGGCCAAGATGCAGGCAAGGTTTGGCAACAGGATATCAAGCAGAAGAGGGGTTAAGCAAGGTCAACAAGGCAAGCCTGGGTCAGGATACTAGATAGCAAGGGCAGTCAGAGTAAGCCGGGTCGATCACAGGAACAGGTATACGGGTACAAGCTGGAGACCACACAGCAAAGTACCAGTGAGCCTGCTGCACTTATATATGGCATTTGGGCGCGCATAGGGCGCATTGGCGCGTGTGCGTGAATATTCGTGTGCAGGCACACATTTTTGTGCCTGGCACGACGGACACTTCTGGGATTGTGCATGCGCATTTGCATCTGCCTTTGGGAAGCCGTTGTGCCATGGCCAGCACGTCCCTGACACTAAGCCATAGACAACTGGGGCCAAGGCAAACTTCTGCATTGGAAGGACTGTTGCTAAAATACATGACTGCACAGGACGCTTTTTGTGGTACAGATTTCATTTTTTATAGTGCATCTCTGCATAGCATAGTTGCCTTAATTTCTCCCCATGTAAAGCATGGTCTTCCCTAAGTTCCTCTTGTCTGGGAGAATTGTCAGTAGTGATTATAATGATGTGACAATGACGGATTCTATTGAAAAGGAGGAAGAAGAAGTAATTATAGCCTGAGATTTAAAGCGGAAGTAAACCCATCGATTTAACAGTTTAAAAAAAAAAAGGCATGCCGGGAATGCTAACTGCACATTGGCTGTGCTCTCAACCAAACAGTCAAACCATCCAATGGCTGGTGTCATAACGGATCACATGTGCAGCACCGTGGCAGTTGAAGATTAAACAGAGGCAAAGATGGCAGCTTCCTTGGCTGAAAACGATAGGGGTTTTACTTCCACTTTAACCACATGCCGACTGGGCCATAGCCGAAAGATGGCTACAGCGCAGTCGGCTTATTCTGGGTGGATGTCTGTGGGACGTCCTCCCAGAATCTTGCTCCCGAGCGCCCCCTGGGGCACTCACTCAGGAACATCCGTGACCGCTGGGTCCCGAGGACCCGGCGCATCACGGATCACGGTAAGCAGCCGCTGGTAGCGGCCGTTTACCACGTGATCGCTCCATCAAATGACGGAGTGATCACATGTAAACAAACCGGTTCCTCCCTCCCCTCTCTGTACCGATCGGTACAGTGAGAGGGGAGAAGCGGAGTGCGGGAGAGATTGCAGCAGTAGCGCTGTGGGCTGGATGTGTAGTGCCCACAGCGCTGCTCTGTGACAGTACTATGCAATACTGTGCAATACTCTGCCAACACTGTGCAATACTCTGCCAACACTGTGCAACACTGTGCAATGCTCTGCAACTCTGCCAATACTCTCCAATACTCTTCAATACTCTGCCAATACTCGCCAATACTCTGCCAACACTCGCCAATACTCTGCCAATACTCTGCCAATACTCTGAAATATATTTTAATAAAAACAAATAATTTTATTTTTTTATTGAGTGTTCACTCTTTTTTCATTTATAGTGCAAAAAAAAAAAAACAGCAGTGATTAAATACCACTAAAAGAAAGCTATATTTGTGTGAAAAAAAAGGACAAAAAATTAATTTGTGTAAAGTGTTGCATGACTGAGTAATTGGCATTCAAAGTGTGAGAGCACCGAAAGCTGAAATTTGGTCTGGTTAGGAAGGGGGTTTAAGTGCCCAGTGGTCAAGTGGTTAAATATCTGGAGTGACAAACCTGTTATCATATTAAGCAGAGGGATAACTAATAAGGCAGCTATGCTTTAAGACTCTTACTATAAAATATAACAGTGCGATCATTCAAGGCTTCTCAATGGGAAATCTAAAGACATCAATTGGGCTGTTTTTTTTAAGCTGAAGTTCCTTCCCACATTGTTGCTGAGTCATTTCTGCCTTCAGGAAAAAAAAAAGCCAATAGAGTCAACAGTGGCAACAGTTTTCGCTACAGTGTATTGGAAATCAAAGAAAAGTTAAAGAGAAGGTCCAGCCCAAAAAAAAAAAAAATATGTAAAAGTCAGCAGCTACAAATACTGTAGCTGCTGACTTTTAATATTAGGGCACTTAGTTGTCCAAGGAGCCCACGGTGTCGGCACCCCAGCCGATCTTCGGCTCGATTCCCGGGTGCAGCTGCCGACCTCCGTGGTAAGGGAACCAGGCAGTGAAGCATTATGGCTTCACTACTGCTTCCCTACTGCTCATACGCGAAGTGCGTTGAGCTTTCTAATTGACCCGGCGGCGGGGGAAGGAGGAGGGCCAAACTTCTGGGAGTTGGGAAGGGGACTTGTCATAAACAGGTCCCCGTTCCCCCCTTCCCCCTGAAAGCTGCCAAATGTGACACCCGAGGGGTGGAGGAAGCATATAAGCAGAAGTTCCAATTTTGTGTGGAACTCCGCTTTAAGTCATTACCCCAAGTAATACTGGGTATCCAATTTGGACAAGTAGTCTGAGCTGGCTTGGTTTACCATTCTGTTGTTCCTAAACGTCATGCTTCCTAATAAGCACAGTAAGTGATCAGTGACTTTAAATAGCTCTTAAATGAGAATTTTTATAATTTTTTTATTGCATTTTAGTGTAAATATTTTTTTTTTATTACAAGGGATGTTTACTTTCCTTGTAATAGGCATAAAAGTGACCCAAATCATTTTTTTTTAAAGTCAGTGTAAAAATAAAAAAGCAAAATAAATAAGAAAAAAAAATGTAAAAATTGAAAGCGCCTTGTCCCGTCCCGCGAGCTTGTGTGCAGAAGCGAACGCATACGTGAGTAACGCCCGCATGTGAAAACGGTGTTCAAACCACACATGTGAGGTATCGCCACGATTGCTAGAACGGGAGTAATAATTCTAGCTTTAGACCTCTTCTGTAACTCAAAACTGGTAACCTGTAGAAATTTTTAAATGTCGCCTATGCAGATTTTTAAGGGTAAAAGTTTGTCGCTATTTCACGAGAGGGCGCAATTTTGAAGCGTGAATGGTTATCAATTTACTTGGCGTAACATTATCTTTCACTATATAAAAAAATTGGGCTAACTTTACTGTTGTCTTATTTTTTAATTCAAAAAAGTGTATTTTTTACAAAAAAGGTGCGCTTGTAAGACCACTGCGCAAATACGCTGTGACAGAAAGTATTGCAATGGCCGTTATTCTCTAGGCTGTTAGAAAAAAAACAATATATAATGTTTGGGGGTTCTAAGTAATTTTCTAGGAAAAAAAAAATAAATTATTTTAACTTGTAAACAACAAATCTCAGAAAGAGTCTCGATCCTAAAGTGGTTATAAAACAACAAAAAAACAAAACAAAAAAGGAGACTTTACAATCACTTTAACTAAGAGTGCGATTGATAATAAAGTAGCTAGTAATGTAATCAAAGTAATTGGAAGCAGAAGAGCTACTACAACCAGCATATAACATTAACCATAAGCATATAGATGCACACCAGTATAGGAATAATACAAGCTTTATTTAAAAAGATTAATAATAGTACATACATCCAATGTACAAACAGATATTATCAGCAAGGGCCCGATAGGAGTCTTGGGAGAATTGTGTACATATACCTGGTGTAAGATTGGCGGGATCAGACTCAATCGGTAGGTGCGTTTTCAGTGAATACATCAGTCCAGAACTGTATTTTTAAGGGCCTGGTAGCCCACTTTTATTAAAAGCATGGAAAAGTTCAAAAAGACATCTGAGGAGGCACTAATATGTGGCACTGATGGGCACTGATAGGCGGCACTGATGGACACTAATAGGTGGCACTGATGGGCACTGATAGGTGGCATTGATTGGCACTGATATTCAGCACTGGTGGGCACTGATAGGCAGCACGGATAGGCGGCTCTAAAGGGGGGCACTGATGGGCGACATTGATGGGCATTGATGGAAAGCAGTGATGGGCATTGATGGGTAGCACTGACTGGCATCACTAATGGGCACTGATTGGTGGCACTTGTGGGCACTGGTGTTCACTGATTGCTGGCACTGCTGGAAAATGGTGGGCACTGATTGCTGCCACTGATTGGTGACACTGGTGGTGCTATAATGTAATCAGGGCACTGATGATCAGATGATTACATGTTTTGTTGTCCCCTGCGAGGAAATGCCGTGGATCGTCTCTCCTCGACACACACTCTGTCAGTGTGAGGCGAGGAGCGCCAATTACCGGCATCTCCGTGTTTACATGTGACCAGCTGTGATTGGACACAGCCGATCACATGGTCAAAGAGCTGCGGACGTGGCTCTTTACAGAGATCGGGGTCACGTTGTGTCCTAGCAACACAGCGTGAACATGAACGCCATGCTGGAAGCCCCCACGGGCGGGCGAGAGTGGCCGTTCTGGGACGCCGTCATATGACGTCATCCAAGAACGAGAGCCTCACCACCCCGCCGTCATTTGACGGTGGACGGGTGGCAAGTGGATAAAGTGTCATTGGCCAATGGCTCCTCTGCTGTCCCAGCCAATAAGGAGAGGGAGTCCAGGGACAGCGGAGGCACTCATGCACATCGCTGAATAGGGAGGGGGCTCAGGTAAGTATTAGGGGGGGGGGCTGTAAGCAAAGCAGCACACAGAAGATGTTTTACCTTAAGATAAGATAAAAAAAAACCTTCAGCCTTTACAATCACTTTAAATCAAATAATTTCATGAAACCTTTAGATTTTTTAAAGTGTGTTATTCATTGTAAGTAAAAAATACAACACATACTTACTGAAACTCTAATTACAGTTCACTATTCTCTTCAGTTTTTTTTAAGTCTTTTTGTTCCCAGATGGCCATTATAACAAAAACCATGCTTTCTCCTCACAGTGAAAATTTATATTGATGCAGCTAGCTCATTTCATATTGCTTCATCCAGCAGGGGGGTTAGAAAAGATTTTTACTTCCTTCTGTACTGAAAAATTGTGAGCACTTGCCAGGAAGAAGGGGTTGTTTTGCTATGTGAGTTTTGAACCTGCAGAATATGCATCTATTATTCTGAGTAATTGGGTCCCTGTTTTTATATGGACCGTCTATTTAATTTGTGGGAAAGCACATCAATCTGTTATTCACTTCTCCTTATATATCAACGTATACTTTAGCAAATTGTCTAACAAATTCATTAATCAATCTGTTATGGTATTTGCAACAAAAAATGAGAAATTAGAATTTTGAATATGTTACTCACATACCATGCCACTAGATGGCAGTGCAATTTAAAAGAAACACTTGTATTTCAAAGCAGGCCTTATAACCTGTCTGCTTGTTTTCAGTAAAACCATTATTTTAACTTAATTAGGGTCTCCTGAACATCGTTAAGTCTAATAGTTTTACTATCTTTATCTTCTCAAATAAATCTTGTTCAATAAATGAAAAGGCAACAGTACAATATATTATGTTTCAACTGCATCTCTAGATTTTTTTTTTATTTAGTACCATTTAAAAAAATCTCAAGGAATACACATTACACATATATTTTCTCAATGGCAGAATGACCAATGTCGATGCCTTCAAATGTAGACATAAAGTAGGTAATCCTTTATAACAGGGGTCTTCAGACTATAGACCGTAGGCCAAAACTGGCCGGCTGCAAGATTTTATCCAGCCCTCTGATGTAAGATTGGAGTCTGATGGGAACCCTAATGAAAAGGGGGCCACTGACAGGGACTCCCATGTAAGGAGGGACTCTGATGTAAGCAAAATCTTGATTCAAAGAGGGCAACTGATGGGGACTGTAATATAAGGAATGTAATAAGGTACTCTGAAGTAAATGGAACTCAAATATAAGGGGACTCTGATGTAAGGGAGAACTTTGATTCTTTGAGACTTTGTCTTAAGTTTATTTGGAATGTCTTTGCTTTGTTTTACTGAAGTTTCTAAATCATATCATGCTAATCACAAAAAATAAAATCTCCAAGTTAAATTTATTGATTCATTTAAATTTGATTTGTTAATTTATAAAACAGATTTTTTTTTCAGCCTGTGAATATTTTAAGACATATGATGTGACCCTTATACTGAAAAGTTTGGAGACCCCTGCTTTATCATATACACCCTCTATTTAATAACCGCTTGCCGACCAGCCACCACAGTTTTACTGTGGCAGAATGGCATGGCTGGGCGAAACAACGTTATGTTACGTCGCTTTGCCTTTTGGCCACTAGGCGGTGCCCGACACCGATGCGAGTGCTCGGCGGGCGCGATGACTGCCAGGCTCCAGCGATCGCTCCTGACAGAGCGAGAACTGGGATCTTTGTGTGTAAACACACAGATCCCGGTTCTTTCAGGGGAGAGGAGACAGATCGTGTGTTCATACTATGGGGATATCATCCAATTGGAATCACATGTTCATCAATATTGAAAGCACTTAGCACTTTATTATAATTATCTTATTTTGTTTAAAGTGTGTCACATTGTGTCATATGATATTGTGTCATTTTGTAAGCACTTTTATTCTGCTAGCGCTGTTATTACCCATTTATTTTATGTATGAACACCGATCTCTCTCTCCTCCTAGAGAGTCCCATCCCTCTACAGTTAGAAACACACATAGGGAACACAGTTAACCCCTTGATCGCCCCCTAGTGTTAACCCCTTTCCTGCCAGTGACATTTACACAGTAATCAGTGCATTTTTATAGCACTGATCGCAGTATAATTGTCAATGGTTTCAAAAATGTGTCAAAAGTGTCCAATGTGTCCGCCATAATGTCGCAGTCCCGATAAAAATCTCAGATCGCCGCCATTACTAGTAAAATAATAAATAATAATAAAAATGCTATAAATCTATCCCCTATTTTATAAACGCTAACCAATCAATATACACTTATTGCGTTTTTTTTTACCAAAAATATGTAGAAGAATACATATTGGCCTAAACTGAGGGAAAAAAATATATTTTTTGATAAAAAATGTGGCATATTTATTATAGCAAAAAGTAAAACATATTGTGTTTTTTTCAAAATTGTCGCTCTTCTTTTGTTTAAAGCGCATCAAGGCGCTTCAAAGGCGATCAAATACCACCAAAAGAAAGCTCTAAAGGAAGTAAATTTTGTTTGGGTACAACATCGCACGACCACGCAATTGTCAGTTAAAGAGACGCAGTGCCGAATCACAAAAAATGGCCTGGGCATTGACCAGCCAAATCTTCCGGGGCTGAAGCGGTTAAACATGGAACTTTCTAAAAAATAATTGTACAGAACGTTACGTTTTGTCCTAATCCAGTCTGGCTCTTTCATAGGATTAATTTCCTTTTGGAATGTTTAAGCTATGGTCTCATATATAGGGAAATATGTTGGTGGATGGTAGGATTCCAATTGCATAGGCACGCCCTGACACTTCCAGGCGTGTGCTACCAGTGGCTCGCTCACACTGTGATCACACACAGCAGAAGCGCAGCAGCGGGTACAACGGACTCAATGTCCGTCATCCCCTAATGATTGTTCAGTACACGGGCGGAACCATGATCTGCCTATGTAAACAAGGAATTTTCAAGTCTTGCCACAGATTTTCAACTGGATTTAGGTCTGGACTTTGACCAGGTCATTCTAACACATGAATATGCTTTGATCGAAACCATTCCATTTTAGCTCTGGCTGAATGTTTAGGGTTGTGGTCCTCCTGGAAGGTAAATCTCCACCCCAGTCTCAATTTTTTTGCCGACTCTAACAGGTTTTCTTCTAAGCTTGCCCTGAATTTGACTCCACCCATCTCCCCATCAACTCTGATCAGCTTCCCTGTTCCTGCTTAAGGAAAGGCACCCCACAACATGATGTTGCCACCACCATGTTTCACAGTGGGGACGGTGTGTTCAGGGATGTGCAGTGTTAGTTTTCCACCTCACATAGTGTTTTGCTTTTACGCCAAGACATTCAATTTTGGTCTCATCTGACCAGAGCACCTTCTTCTTCCACATGTTTGCTGTGTCCCCCACATGGCTTCTCACAAACTGCAAATGGGACTTTTTATGGCTTTCTTTCAACAATGGTTTTCTTCTTGTCACTCTTCCATAAAGGCCAGATTTATGGAGTGTACGACTAATAGTTGTCCTGTGAACAGATTCTCCCACCTGATCTCTGCAGCTTCTCCACTGAGCTATCATAGGTATTTTGACTGCTTCTATGATTAATGCTCTCCTTGCCCAGCCTGTCAGTTTAGGTGGACGGCCATGTCTTGGTAGGTTTGCAGTTGTGTCATACTCTTTCCATTTTCGGATGATGGATTGAACAGTGCTCCATGAGATGTTCAAAGCGTGGGATTTATTTTATGTTTGAAAATTTTTATTAAAGTTTTACAAACTTAACAAAAAGATATCCAATACAACTTCATAACAATGTGAAGTATACAGGCATGTCATTGAACAGATAAGTACAATAATCACATTTGCTCGGGCACGCAGCCTTGGATGTCGTACCAGACAACCGGTACCCGTCCCGTCTGCTCAGGGAGCAACTTGCCCCGGCACACCAGCCGATCTTCCAAAGAAATCCGAATTGGGGATACTCCGCGACTCCCAAACTCCCAGGAGCCCCAAATGGGATCCTGCTGCACCCCAGGAGCCGGGAGTACAGAGACGCCCCAATATTTATATGGCTAGGTCCAGGATCAGGTCTGGAGTGGCGGGGCAAAGCCCTTCACATATTGAAATACAAAATTCGGATGTAACATACTATACCGGTCAAGTAATTCGCAGGAAATAGCGGTTAGCCAAGAGAGGCGACAGAAAAGGATAGAGAAGCACAATGGGAGGGGAAGAAACGTGTGAGGGGACAGGAAAGACGAGAGGAAGGTGGTGCTCTGGTGGTGGTGGAGGAAGGTGGTGCTCTGTCTGTCAACTTGATCTAACTGCCCGGAGGTACTCCCGGTATAAGGGAGATATTGCAGAGGGTAGCCCAGGGTTCCCAGATGGCTCTAAACTTCTCGGTAGTGTCATTGAGCTTGGCAACAATTTGTTCCTGGACCATGACCCAGGTTACCTTACGTTTAAACAACCTAAAAGAGATGGTATCTGCCTTCCAGGCTTTGGCTATAGTCATTTTGGCTCCTAGGCATAGAAACAGTGCTAGAGCCCGGGAGGTTTTGGATAACTTTGGGATAGGGAAATTAAGCAACGCCCACCTAGGGTGAGGTATAACAGTGGTACCTGTAAGCGAGCTAATGGAACGGAATACTTTCTTCCAGAACGAACGTATGCGAGGACATGTCCACCACACATGGACCATAGAGCCCTCAAGCCCGCAGCCTCGGAAGCAAACTGATGATGAACCTGGAAAAAGTATAGCCAGCCTGGAAGGGACATAATACCACCTCAGTAAAACCTTCAAGCTGGCTTCAACAAGGGAGATGTTGAGGATACCTTTGTATGCTCTTGTAGAAGCCTGATACCATGTCGCAGTGTCCCAGGAGTCGTCCAAGTCGTCCTCCCAGGCCCTTGCATAAGAGGGTATAGACTGTTTAGTCATAAGTGCCGTATAGATCAGTGAAATGCCTCCCCTCTGATCTGCCGTGTTGATACACCAGTGTTCAAATGTTAGGTGGCAGCGGTTTGGTGGTCCAGATGGAGTGTAAGAAGTGGGAAATTTGTGTGAACCTATAAAGTTCTGAGTCGGGCATGTCCAATTTCTTTCGACAGTGTTGCAATGTGATGGGTCCTGAGTGGGAGAAGAAGTGTCCGATACGATACAGGCCCTTGTCAGTCCACCATTTAAAGGCCCCAATATCCATCCCCGGTGGAAAGTTAGGATTATGAAAGATGTGCATTAGGGGTGTCAGAGGAGAGATTATGGTATTAAGGGAGAAAAGTTTGGTACAAAGCGCTATAGAGTGCGATAGAATGAATGAATGAATGAATAATTTGTATAGCGCTACAATGCGAACCGAATCGCCTCAAGGCGCTGTATTAGTGCTTTGTTGTCGAGCTTCTTAGAAGAGGTGGGTCTTGAGTTTTTTCCTGAAGACCTGATGGTTTTCTTCCATGCGGATGTAGGTTGGTAGTGCATTCCATAGCCGTGGTCCTTGGACAGCGAATCTTCGTTCCCCTCCGATAGGGTGGGAGCCATGACAGCTGGTCTCTGTTTCGGGGAACATCCCAAAAGGAAGTCAATAGTATGCAATGGTGTAGCCTGCCTTTCCATACTAAGCCAGTCTGGTTTATTATAACTAGAGTAAGCTAAGGATATTTGTGCCAGTCGAGCCGCCTGGTAGTAAGCCCAAAGGTTGGGAAGACCTAACCCCCTTGCGTCTTTAGTCTGTAGAGCGTATCCGAAGGACATCTGTAGCCTTTCTTACCCCAGATAAATCGTAGTATGTCTGACTGCATTTTAGTGAGGAAACTTTTGGGCAAGGGTATTGGCAATGAGCGAAATAAGTACAAAAGTTTTGGTAGCAGGGTCATTTTTACCGCATGAATTCTGCCCAGCCAGGATAGACCACATCTGGACCATCTCTCCACGTCCTGCAAACATTTATGCACCATGGGGGGATAGTTTGAGCGGAAGAGGCCTTCAATATTTGGGGTAAGCTTGATACCCAGATACGGAATCTGGTTTGTAGCCCAGGCGAAAGTAAAATTATCTTTGAGTTGTTTGAGGAGATCCGGCGGGAGAGTTACGTTCAGAGCCAGAGATTTGGTCATATTAACACGTAGTCCTGACTCCCCACTAAATTCCTCCAGGGTTTGAAGTATCACAGGCATGGAGATCAGTGGGGAGGTGATGAAGAGAAGGAGGTCATCCGCGTATAACGCGCATTTATGTTCGTGGGGGCCGCAAGAAACCCCTTTAATATCAGGGTTTGATCGAAGGGCAACGGCTAAAGTTTCGATCGCTATTGCAAAGAGAAGCGGCGAAAGAGGGCATCCCTGTCTGGTACCCCTGTTTATGGGAAAGGACTCAGAGTACCTGCCCAGAAGGCGCACTTGTGCCGATGGAGTGGAATACAGGGAATCTATAAGATTAAGAAAGTATTTGCCACATCCCCATCTCCTAAGGATCTCAGACAGATATGCCCAGTCAATCGAGTCAAACGCCTTGTGTAGATCAATTGACAGTAGAAAACCTTTTTGTGCAGGGTTCCCATCCCAATGAGATTGAAGTAAAGAGATTATATCCACTGCCCTTCTGATCTGATCCGGTCCTTGTCTCCCAGGGATGAAGCCTACCTGATCCCTGTGAATGTATGACGAGATAAAGCTGGAAAGGCGGTTGGCAAGTATCTTAGTCATTATTTTGACATCATTGTTAATAAGAGATATGGGGCGATAATTGCCAACCTCACTAGTGTCTTTATCTGGTTTCGGTATCACCGATATGTATGCTGCATTTAAATCTGAGTTTAAAGAGGCCCCATCCCTGAGAGAGTTGAACATTCTGGTTAAAGGAGGTGCCAGGCAATTCCCAAATTTCTTATAATAACCCGTGGAGAAGCCATCAGGACCCGGTGAGGAGCCCAGTTTAAGGTTCTTAATAGTATCCAGGACCTCCTCTTGTGTGAAGGGGGATTCCAAAAGTTCTATATGTGCCTTATCCATCACAGGTAACTTAAGGTTATTAAGGAACCTATCTCTCCTGGCTGTGGATGTGCTGGGGTTCTGTTTATAAAGATCAGAATAAAACTGTTTAAAGGTGTCCATTATCTTGCTCGGGTTCTGAGATAGTTCCCCCGAGGTTACCCTCAGCTTGGGGAAGGCCTGAGTGCGTGGTTTAGGGGAAAGTTTAGTTGCCAGTCTGGAACCAATCCTATCTTGTTGTGCGTAAAACTTGGCCCTAGTCCATTTAAGATGTTGCGCTGCTGACGTGGTTAATTGCATATTTAGGAGAGCCCTTGCTGTGTCTAATTTGGCTAGTGAATCTAGATTGGGGTTGCGTTTATGTTCTTTTGCCAGTTTCTGAAACTCCTTCGTAAGTCTCACTGTATCAGCTCTGTGTTCCGCCCTGAGTTGTGCCGCTAACTGAATCAGTTTACCTCTGATGACCGGTTTATGAGCCGCCCAAACGATGGAAGGAGAAACCTCATCTGTCGCGTTTAAGGTAAAGTACTCTTGGATGGCAGATTCTAATAGAGTGCATTGAATAGGGTCGTTCAACAGGGTTTCTCGTAGACGCCAGCGTGGTCGGTTACCGGTGCTCGTCGGTTTACATGTGATCAGCGCAACTAATGAGTGGTCCGAGAGCGACGAGTCAATGATTGTGGAGTTCCTAATGAGTGGAAGCGTGGATGCCCTGGTGAAGATGTGGTCTATCCTGGCAAAGGAGTTATGTGGAGCTGAAAAATGTGTGTAGTCTTTAGTACGCGGGTTGGTCTCTCTCCAAACGTCTATCAGGCCTGCCTCATTAAGTAATTCAGCTATTTTAACGCTCTGTTTAGAAGGACGCTTGGGTTTAGACGCACCGTTTGCCAGCTTGTCCAGGGAAGAGTCAAATGCAATGTTCGTGTCCCCGCCCATAAAAACCGTCCCCTTAAGATGTTCATGTAGTGTAGTGAGCAGAGATTCCATAAAGGATTTTTGCCCTTCATTCGGTGCGTAGTAGGATACAAAGGTGTAGAGTTCTCCATCAATGAAACCGGAGACTAGGACATATCGGCCCTGGGGATTAACAACAGTTTCAGGTTGGGAGAGGTTTATATGTTTCGCAAAGCAGATCGCAACCCCCTTGGTTTTATTCTCCGCGGAGGCCAGGAAGAATTGTGGATAACTGTGGTGGAGAAAAGTGGGCTTGTAAGCAGAAGGGAAGTGTGTCTCCTGCAGCAGTAGGATGTCGGCGTGCATTGAGTGATAGCATTGGAGGATTTTTCTACGTTTGATTGGGGAGTTAAGGCCCTGAGTGTTGTGTGATATAACCTTCAAGGTAGTGGGCATGGTATGAGAATCAGGCATGGATCAGAGGGGGATGATCTATACAAACCTTATGGGACTTACCCTTCCATGTAGAGATAGACGGCATAGTAAAACCTGACGGTCCTGTAGCGGGGAACCCAGAGCCTGAGAGAGACGACCGGGGAAATCCGTGCGACCTGCTAGCACCACTAAGAGCAATCGAGAAGAGAGAGAGAAAAGAGATGAGTGGGAGAAGGAGAGAGGGAAGAACAAGAACATTAATAACCTGCTGATGAATCATTCCGGAACGAGAAGAGTAGCTCAAGAAAACAAAGGGGCCCCCTGGTCCCTTCCCACCCCCAGGTCGGTTTAGAGTCACCAAACCTACCATAACCCCCATGGTTCCGGATTTTCCAAATGTAGAAAATCCGGAATAGGATCTAGGTACGCCAAGTGGGTTCCTGATCCAATCGAGGCGCATTGGGTCCACCACAGCCCCCCCACCTCAAATCTGTAACTATTGAGGGGCAAAAACATCCCCATCATCTAAAAGTGCCGGAGTCCCCTGTAGTGACTAATCCCCAGTCGACATTAAAGTTTCAACATGTGAAAATTATGGAAAGGGGTCTAACAATCGTCAAACTTCCAGGGGAAGTAATTGTATGGAGTTAAAAACAAAAAAAAAAACAGAAAGAAAAAAAAGGGGGGGGGCCGGCTAGTAAGCCGAAGTCCCCCAGGCAGCAGGGACAAATAAGGTATTACACTGCATGTTCCCCTCCTAATGAGAGTAGTTTGTATTCCCTCTACCAGTAAGTCAGTATCCCAATATCATGAAAGGTAAAAAATAATCAATATCAACTTTAACATGAAAATAACAACATGTATAGATGCTCGATCAGTTAGTGCAGTGGGGGAAGGGGGACCCCCCCTTTACCACCCTCTACAAGGAAGAGGGGGAAAAGAGAAAGCCCCAACCTGTCCTTCCCCCAGAACATCACCCCAGAAGCAGGGGGGAAGTCCAGGTCAGAATAAAAAAAAAGGATTATAAGCAAATATGCTCAGGGTGGCATGGTTTCTTTGGATCTTTTGGGTCCCTGCTTCAGCCAGGATTGTTGCAGCGGGCTGGCAGGCGGGGGTCTTTTGGCGGAAGAAGGGGCCCCTCGGTTAGCTTGCGCAGGTGTAGGTTCCAGCTGTATCAGGCCGAGATGCGTAAGAAGTCGTTCACCTTCCTGGAAAGAGGAGAAGCAGAAATTCTTGCTTTTGAAGGAAAAGTTCAGACGAAGAGGGAATGACCACCGATATGCGATTTCCTTATCGAGCAGCACCTGCAGTAACGGTTTGAAAGAGCGCCTCTTCTGGACTGTATAAGGTGACAGGTCAGCGAATATTTGAATTTTGTGACCGAGTAAAGTGAGATGACTGCTTCTTTGACAGAATAGTGATGTGGTTTAACAATGACATCTCTGGGCAATCCGTCGGATCTGGGGGCCTGTAGAGCCCTGTGTGCTCTGTCAAGTTCCAGGTGGTTATCCGGAATGTCAGGGATAAGGTTTTTAATTAAAGATTTAACTGCTTTATGGACATCCTTCTCAGATTCAGGGAGTCCCCGGAGTCTAAAGTTATATCTTCTGGATCTGTTCTCGAGGTCATCGATTTTTGAAAAGGCAGACTCCAATTGATCCTGTACTTCCTGTAATCTGGCAGAGTTTTGTTTAATCTGGGCCACTGCTTGATCAGCTTTTTGTTCTATGGTGTCCATCCTTATCCCTATTTGCTGCAGATCAGCATGTAAAGATGCAGTAATTTGGGCAGCATTCAGAGCCAATCCTTTATGCAGCATGTGTGAAAAGGCTGTCATCATGGACTGAAAGTCAGTGGGGACAGGGATGTCTGCTTGGGCCTCACTCCCTGTGAGTAACATGCCTGTGTGTGGGTCCAGCAATGGGGATGTGGGATATCCTGGGCTCATCCTCCCCAAAAGGGATTCTGTGGAGGAGGGAGAGCTGACAGCTTGCAGAGGGCGGAAGTCAGTACCTGCATAAGGGGGATCCGTCTGGTCCTGGTCGGCTATAGAGTCCTCCTGTTGTTCTGAGGCCTGTAAGCCTCGTGTAGCCGACGCCATCTTGGCATATGTGAGGGGGCCGTTCGCGGCCGTCATTTGGCCAGAGAGATCCCTTCGGACCTGGGATTTTGACATATCCCGGTGCCCCGGGTGTTCCCCTGTCAGGATGGCGCTGTGTGGGGCGGAAACGAGGGCTCCGTTGGCTCCGGTGGCTAGCGGTGGGCTGTGGTGGAGCGGAGCTCTAGTAGCCGGCGGCCATCTTAGAGCTGCCGCGCATGCGCACTGTGGGATTTATTTTAATAACCTAACCCTGCTTTAAACTTCTCCACAACTTTATCCCTGACCTGTCTGGTGTGTTCCGTGGCTTTAATGATGCTGTTTGTTCACTAAGGTTCTCTAACAAACCTCTGAGGTATAAACCTATGAGGCCTACAGAACAGCAGTATTTATACCGAGATTCAATTACACAAATTTACAAATTTGGTGACTTTTTAAGGCAATTGGTTCCACTAGATTTTAGTTAGAGTAAGGGGGGCTGAATACAAAGGCACACCATACTTTTAGATAATTATTTTTAATTAAAGATTTAACTGCTTTATGGACATCCTTCTCAGATTCAGGGAGTCCCCGGAGTCTAAAGTTATATCTTCTGGATCTGTTCTCGAGGTCATCGATTTTTGAAAAGGCAGACTCCAATTGATCCTGTACTTCCTGTAATCTGGCAGAGTTTTGGTTAATCTGGGCCACTGCTTGATCAGCTTTTTGTTCTATGGTGTCCATCCTTATCCCTATTTGCTGCAGATCAGCATGTAAAGATGCAGTAATTTGGGCAGCATTCAGAGCCAATCCTTTATGCAGCATGTGTGAAAAGGCTGTCATCATGGACTGAAAGTCAGTGGGGACAGGGATGTCTGCTTGGGCCTCACTCCCTGTGAGTAACATGCCTGTGTGTGGGTCCAGCAATGGGGATGTGGGATATCCTGGGCTCATCCTCCCCAAAAGGGATTCTGTGGAGGAGGGAGAGCTGACAGCTTGCAGAGGGGGGAAGTCAGTACCTGCATAAGGGGGATCCGTCTGGTCCTGGTCGGCTATAGAGTCCTCCTGTTGTTCTGAGGCCTGTAAGCCTCGTGTAGCCGACACCATCTTGGCATATGTGAGGGGGCCGTTCGCGGCCATCATTTGGCCAGAGAGATCCCTTCGGACCTGGGATTTTGACATATCCCGGTGCCCCGGGTGTTCCCCTGTCAGGATGGCGCTGTGTGGGGCGGAAACGAGGGCTCCGTTGGCTCCGGTGGCTAGCGGTGGGCTGTGGTGGAGCGGAGCTCTAGTAGCCGGCGGCCATCTTAGAGCTGCCGCGCATGCGCACTGTGGGATTTATTTTAATAACCTAACCCGGCTTTAAACTTCTCCACAACTTTATCCCTGACCTGTCTGGTGTGTTCCGTGGCTTTAATGATGCTGTTTGTTCACTAAGGTTCTCTAACAAACCTCTGAGGTATAAACCTATGAGGCCTACAGAACAGCAGTATTTATACCGAGATTCAATTACACAAATTTACAAATTTGGTGACTTTTTAAGGCAATTGGTTCCACTAGATTTTAGTTAGAGTAAGGGGGGCTGAATACAAAGGCACACCATACTTTTAGATAATTATTTGTGAAAAAAATTGAAAACCATTTATCATTTTCCTTCCACTTCACAATTATGTGCCATTTTGTGGTCTATCACATAAAATCCCAATAAAATACATTTACATTTTTGGTTGTAACATGACAAAATGTGGAAAATTTCAAGGGGTATAAATACTTTTTTAAGGCACTGTAAGAAATTCTGGTCTGTTGTTATAACACATATTTATTATGCCTCTCAGCAATATTGTTCTAGCTGCAAGGCAGCAAGGCAACATAGTACTGATTTCTATACAGTATATTCAAAAGAATTCATAAGTCATTTAGGAGTCGTATAACTTTATAAAATAGGACACCAGGTTGAATAACTCTATACAAGAAATCTAATGTGGCATAAAACATTTTACATCTTAAGCAACAGTCATTTTATTTCATATAATACTCTAAGCCCAAGAGAAAAACAAGGTACATCCTGAAGCTATTATCAAAGAGTTCATCTTTGGGGTTAGCTATTATTTCCCCAAAGAAATGGATTTTATTGAAGTTAGTAGAATGTTAGTAGGATGTTAAACAATAAATATTCACACTTTCCTGCAGTGCCACTGCCTATATCAAATGTATAGGGAGACTTTTAGAATTATATAAAGACACCACAGCCAAGTTCTTGCAAAGTATGGACTTTGAAATGTGAAAGAATAAAAAAAAAATCCACATTCACATACTATACTACTTGACAGATGTATTTCAAGTCAGCAGCAAGACCACTAGTGATGATATATCAATAATAATGCTATCACCAGTTCTCATCAAACCGGTGTATTCCAACTTGTTTCTTCAAAGGCACTTTCTCTTTGAAAAGTATCCACTGGTAATGGTACTTGAGGAGTGGGACTAATATACTGCCATAAATGCTTGTACATAATGGCTTTTGATCTGTGTTTTTCCATCTAGCTGGGCAATGGGGGGACAGCAAAACTCACTCATATTCCACTGTTCTTGAAACAAGAAATAATTTGCAACCAATAACTGAATCTGGTATTACAATTATTTGGTGTGTGATGATCTTATATGATAGGCTGTGCTAGTGCAGTTTTTAGTAGTGCAGCTGATGATCATTTTTTGAAAAGTTAACCCAATTTCTTGTTCAAATATTTTATTGGTAAAAGGGAAGAAAAGATTCACAAAACTTAGACACATACAGTGTAGCACCCAGAGAAGGGGAATATGGCTTAAGGTCCAAAAAAGTAACGTTTAACTAATTGGGTCGCAATGGCAAATCAAGGTAGACCATATAGGTATATAACTATTGTATTGTTCTATAATATTAGAGGTCAAGAAAGGCCATACATGTACAAGCTTCAGGAGGAGAGATCACTCGGAGAGGTGGTAGCAATGGGTAGTAATGTGAAGCCCAGTGAACACGGGGCATCTAACAATATAGGGATTAAAATGAGAGGAAAGAAGAGTAGCCATATGATAGATGAGAATGGTGATGCGGATTGTCAAGTCGGTCAAAGTCCTGAAACATTTAATTTAGCTGAAATCAGGCATGTCCTCCTAATTGGAGTGAATTATGGTAAATCTGGGTGGCTAGTGTGTATGGAATCTGACAGGGGAAGAAAGGGTATAGGAAAGGAAGGATATAGGATGAAGAGAAGGAGGTGGATAAAAAGAGGGGGGTCCCAAGGTATACTGCAAGTATAACATTGCTAAACATTATACTGTATGCCTTAAAGGTGAATTTCAGAATAACCAAATATTGTCCAGGTACAAGAGTCATGTGCATTCTTACTTGAATCATGGTGTGTCTTGTGTATTTCTTTAAGATCTGTGTAGTAATCCAGAGTAAATCATTGCTTCTGGGTGGGAGATTCCTGTAATAAAGACTGGTCACAGCTGCTCTCTGTCCTTGTGTAGGGTGACTGGTCTTGTTTCCACCCCTCTTCTGAAGTTCTCTGCAGGCAACCTGTAGTGGGTGGAGCTGTTGAGCCCCTCCCACAGCTCTGCTTTCTGCACAGTCTGTGCGCAACATAGTGATGATTTCACTGCTACATTTACTAGGCGATTTCTGGATTTGTAAAGGCATTTGGTGCACACAGCATAGATTTACATCCTTTGTGGCTACTGAGTAAATACATTTCAATGAATGTTTTTGTACCTGGAGCTTTAAAGGCTACAGCTAGAGAAGGTAAGTGCTTTTGTTAACATTACAAATATGTTAAGGAATTTTAAATGTTAACTCTGGCCAAAACTTTCGATTTTGTTTTGGCTACAGCATGGACAAGTTAAACCTTTATCCATGCTTTTGAATATTTGAGGAAACAATTTTTTTTCTGTAGTAGAGCCTTAAACTATATCTTCCATACCTATTATTTCTACAACATTTGGTTGTAAACTTCAAAAAGCACATCCTTATATACTGTGTGCTTGCCTCTATACAAAGTACTGAGTGTGGTTTCTCTCTGCTGCTTCATTCCTCTACTATTAGCATGAGTTCCTTCTGACAGATTTATCCAAAACCAAGAGATAAAAAGGTGACGGGGAGGAGAACTCCAGCACACAGCCTGTGATTCTTATCCTTAGCTCTGCAAATTCTTGGTGAACTGTGTGAAGGGGGGTTTGTCCCTTTCTTTCAATCAGGGCTCAGAGTTCCCCTCACTGAAATCTGCATTATGAGACTTTGGATCCCTGCCCCCTGCAGCTAGAGCGGAAAAAATGCTTTGATCTGTGAGTTTTGAGTGAGTGAGTGATTTACAGAAGAGATAGCAGCAGATAAACAGGTACAATTTATGTAGGAGGATTTGTTTTATCTCTCTGTATCACCTAAGGCCAGTCATTTTACTATAGGAATTTATCCACTTTTTTAGTTGGCTTTTGGCCAATAGTATGCCCTGGTGAGTATTGGTCCAGCCTCCTTGTATAATCATGGGTTTAGGAGTGAGGCTTGATTTAGGCTGAGTAGATTTACCCCCCTTTTACCCATGTATATTTTTATAGGAGGTTTTGCCGGCCATATTGCTTTGAAAAAGAGGCTTGGTTGCTCCTTTATATATATTTTCACAGGACGTTCTGCCTACCATATTGATTTGGAAATGAGGCTTGGTTGCCTTCACTTCCTACTTCCTGTTGGGGGCCATCTTTGATTCAAAACAAGGCCTAGCCCATGGGTCCCTGCCATTTTTAACCTTAGGTGCATCCAGCTGTGCTTTATTTTGTAATTATGAATGGGGTCACCACGCTTGTTGAATATATAATAAATAAGCATGGGGGATTGCGTGGCTTGGATGCCCCCAGATGATGTCCTATAGGATGAAACATGCGCTGGGCGGAACCTAAACACGCGACACTGCCATGCTTCTTTTGAATTGGAACCTTTTGCTGTACAGCTTGAAATTGTGACCTTTTATGCGCTTAACCTTTTGTATCATGTGTTGCATTAACATTTTTAACCAATTTACACTATGTGGCTTGACTTGCTTTGATTCCATGTGGATATTTGATTATACATATGGTCACCACTGTCCTTATTAATTGTGGAGAGAAAGCCAGCCTGACTTATTGGAACCAATGGGTGTGAACTGAATGGTCCCAGTGGAAGTATTTATAACAGGAGAATCATTTCAGTCTGGTAAGAGTGCATTTCCTACAATGGTGATGGCTCACATGGTGACTACATTAATGGAGTAGCACGATCTCTGCACAATATCAGTGATGTTTTCCTCAAGACATACATTGGATTTGGACTATTTCATACACTATATTTACCTTTGCTAGATTCCATTTTGATACAGACTTTTGTTTTGACCAATTTATTGTCACTATGTTAGCATGGCAACATATATGATACATATGTTTGATTTGTTTGTCTTACAATTGGTTTCCAGAAGCTGTGTTTATCATCACTAGTTACACCAGTGCATTTTCTATTTTTGTTTTTTTTATTCACCTGAAGCTCTGACAAGTTTATATACTGAAGTTGTAGGATAGTTCTGAGGTAATAGAAAAAGCTGCTAAGAACTGACTGTGTCCTTAGTATGTGAATGACCCCCCCCTCACAGCATGAAGAAATTTAACTTGTTCTGTTTTCTTTCCCATTGGTGCTTCAGATTACATACTGTATATTTGCAGATTACACTTACAGCCATCAGAGGAGAAATGCATGGGAAAGGTAATTTTGTCTAACTGCAAAAAAAGTCAAAGATGAGGACTGTTTCTGCCCAGATTCAAGTTAGGGACTGTTTGTGTCCTAGGCAATCGTGAGAAACATTACACTATGTAAACCCAGTATGGCAGCCTGCTTTTGGTCATTAGGTGGGAAGTACTGGCTGACTCATTACCTGTTAGTGGAGCTCGACAAGACGAGGGTGGCCTCTTGTACAATTCCTGTCCAGGCAAACCTGGTGGTGGAAACAAGGAATGCAACAGGCAGCAGAAAGGCACAGGAAGTTGGTGCAGTGAACTTGGACTTGGAGATGCTGAGGTGAGATGAGCAGAAGCAAGTCGGGTCACAAGATCGGTTGCATAACAGCCAGACAGATAGGTACAGATTCACAATCAAGGTCCAGGTCAGAGACAAGCATACACTATATAGTGTGGTATGTTCTACTAAAGAATCACCCTGCTGATAATATTATATAGTATGTGCTCACATTTAAACACTGCTGAATCTTCCTTCTTTTTAAAACCTCTTTGTTCTGTGGTAAGGATATTCATCCTCTCTGGCTCCCAAATGAATGTTGGAGATCCCAAAAAACAAAAAAAACTCATATTGTGTAAAATTGCCTCAAATGATTAAAATTAAAAATATTCCACTACTCACATTGAGTACTGCCACAATGTGCATAACCCTTAAGTCCAATAATGGCCCGTACACACGGTCAGATTCTCCGAAGGAAAATGTTCGATGGGAGCTCTTTGTCGGAAATTCCGACCGTGTGTAGGCTCCATTGGACATTTTCCATCGGAATTTCCTTTGCATAAAATTTGAGAGCTGGTTCTCAAATTTTCCAACAACAAAATCCTTTGTCGGAAATTCCAATCGTGTGTACACAATTTCCGACGCACAAAGTTCCACGCATGCTCGGAATCAAACAGAAGAGCCGCACTGGCTATTGAACTTAATTTTTCTCGGCTCGTCGTACGTGTTGTATGTCACCGCGTTCTTGATGTTTTCAATTTCCAACCAACTTTGTGTGTATGCAAGACAAGTTTGAGCCAAAATCCGTTGAAAAAAAAACATGGATTTTGTTGTCAGAATGTCAGATCAATGTCCGATCGTGTGTACGGGGCATAAGTTTTCCACCACATGCAGAGTGTCCAATCAGTTCACTCCATGCACTCCATGCATCCTACCAAACTTTCTAAATACATGTGCTTCCCACTCAACTCTATTAGTATTGATTCAGAACCCCCCCCCCCCCAAAAAAAAATAAAAACCTATACAGTGTAATATTGCTTTAAAAAACACTTATTTAGGTGAAAAGACACTCACATGTAAACACGTTAAAACATGTGACAATGTGCATATCCCTTAACCACTGTGACGTGCATCCCAAACCTGGATATCTAGCAAGAATTCACTCCATGCACCTTACCAAACATATATAATTGTAAACACTCTTCTCTCCACTTCCTTTAAAAGAGTCAGAATCCTCCACTCCAATATTGGTCCAGGTTCCCATGTAACAATATCATAAAGGCTCCATAGCATATAATAGGGGGAAATTACTACACTATGGAGCCTTTATGATATTGTTTTTGTTATTGGGATCTCTAAATTTTATTTGGGAGCAAGAGAGGGCAAATATATTATAAACAGAATGGAAGGAAGGAATATTCAGCAGTGTTGTACAAAAGGCTTGCCTATGAAATTGGAGGGTCAAAATATACTGTATAGAGAGGGATCATATGAGTAAGCAAATAAAAGGGTGGTTTTCAAACTTATTTAAATGTGAGCACATATAATATTATCAAGGGGGTTGATTCTTTAGTAGAACATACTACACTATATAGTTTATTTTGTTTGTTTTTTGAAGCGTATCACTTGGAAGAAGGAAGGATCACTAGCAGAGTGGAATTTCACCTTGAGAATAAGAATCAAGAAAACCAGAGACATTTGGAGTTCGGATACAGTATATGCAATTTATTGGCCACAAAAGACACTGGGGGACGTATTGGAAAGCAGATTATTGATGGTTTTGAGATCAATATTTTTCCATAAGCGCTGGTTTGAATATACTATCCAGCCATGATACAAGGCAGGCATCTGGTTTAAAAAGGTTGCCAGCCAACAGATTATGCAAGTGTATTTGTGCATGCAAGAATGTGCTGTGGCACATTCCTGTGCATAAACATGCTCAATCTCTTCCTTCCCAGTCTAGTTTTACAACTATGCTGTGCACAAAAATGAGTAAGGGCAGTCTTAGATTTCTGGCAATTTGGTTCTGGTTATTTGACATCTTGAGTCCCCTTTACAGAGCTTGCAGATTAAACTCTTAGTAATAACATGGGAAAAAAAAAAAAAAAAACATCTCAGATGCCTAACTTGATGCAGAATTGCAGATGCATAAAGCATCACTGAGTGTGACAAAAAGCACTAGGGTATGTTTCCCAGTTTTGAACCAGGGACCTCTCAAGTGTGAGGCAAATGTGATGAGCACTACACTACAGAAAGCCACCACAGTGACATTGTTTTGGTCGTAAGGTGGGAAGTACTGGTTAAAATAAATGGCAGGTTTTACCAATATTTTGTTAATACAGATGCCTTTTAATTCCATTTAATACAGATACATATTGAAAATACTAAATAGTTCCTTAAAGGGGTTGTAAACCCTCATGGTTTTTCACCTTGGTTTTTCACCTTAATGCATTCTATGCATTAAGGTGAAGAAACTTCTGTGGTGCTGCAGCCCCCCCCCCCCCCGAGCCCCTGTTTTACTTACCTGACCCCGATCTTTTTCCGGCCGGGAACGAGCACACCAGCACTAGCCATTGGCTCGTGTCTCTTGTGGGCTATTCCACAAGGTCCAGAATACTGGCGTTCTGCAGCAAGCTGAATGCAATCTTTCTAATCACCATGGCAGGCACTTAGCAGACATCACTATATGTGTGTGCTGGTGAATTAAATGGGTTGCTGCTTTCTGAAAGGGCATGTGCCTTTAAATATGTCCAGTTGTGCTCATAAGTTTACACACCCTATCAGAATTTATGAGTTCTTTGCCATTTTTCAGAGAATATGAATGATAACACAAAAACTTTTCTTTCACTCATGGTTGATGTTTGGTTGAAGCCATTTATTATCAATCAACTGGGTTTACTCTTTTTAAATCATAATCACAACAGAAACTACCCAAACGACCCTTATCAAAAGTTTATCCTGGTGATTTTGGCCTGATAATATGTACACAAGTTGACACAAAGGGGTTAGAATGGCTATTAAAGGTAACCATCCTCACCTGTGATCTGTTTGCTTGTAATTAGTGTGTGTGTATAAAAAGGTCAATGAGTTTCTGGACTCCTGACAGACCCTTGCATCTTTCATCCAGTGCTGCACTGATGTTTCTGGATTCTGAGTCATGGGGAAAGCAAAAAAATTGTCAAAGGATCTGCAGGAAAAGGTAGTTTAACTGCATAAAACAGGAAAGGGATATAAAAAGATATCCAAGGAATTGAGAATGCCAATCAGCAGTGTTCAAACTCTAATCAAGAAGTGGAAAATGAGGGGTTCTGTTGAAACCAAACCACGGTCAGGTAGACCAACTAAAATTTCAGCCACAACTGCCAGGAAAATTGTTCAGGATGCAAAGAAAAACCCACAAATAACTTCAGGTGAACTATAGGACTCTCTGAAAACACGTGATTTGGCTCTTTCAAGATGCACAATAAGGAGGCACTTGAAGAAAGATGGGCTGCATGGTTGAGTCGCCAGAAGAAAACCACTACTACCCAAATGTCACAAAGTATCCCACTTACGATACGCCAAACAGCACAGAGACAAGCCTCAAACGTTCTGGCACAAAGTCATTTGGAGTGATGAGACCAAAATTGAGCTTTTTGGCCACAACCATAAAAGCTTAATTTGGAGAGTCAACAAGGCCATTTCCATGTGCAAAATATAAAGTGCCAAGTGATGTTGGGATTCAATTTGTGCAGTCCATGCTCCACTCCAGTGTTTGGCAACTTGCATCTCACCGGCCATGGGTGCTGATGTCAGATCCGGCCGCGGTGAGACGCAAGTCGCCAAACACTTCCTGTTTCCGGTTTTAAGCATTACAACCTGTTTTAAGATGTAAGTGGATATTATTTGTTTTTAATTAAATAAAATGGAATTACACTATCAATTTCTCTCTTCCATCTTTTACCCATTACCTGAACATACTCGGATGACATCTTAAGCTGCCATTGGAGTTCCAGCCCGCAGGACAACAAAGCCCAGCCATCAGTCTAAGCGTTTGAGACTTCTGTGATGGAAGTCCATGATATCTGGTGAGTGTAAGGGCACACTGATGAAAGGTACACCATTCCTACTGTGAAACACGGAGGTGGATCGCTGATGTTTTGGAGATGTGTGAGCTACACAGGTACAGGAAATTTGGTCAAAATTGATGGCAAGATGAATGCAGTATGTTATCAAAAAATACTGGAGGAACATTTGCATTCATTGGCCAGGAAGCTGCGCATGGGACATACTTGGACATTCCAACATGACAATGATCCAAAACATAAGGCCAAGTCAACCTGTCATTGGCTACAGCGGAATAAAGTGAAGGTTCTGGAGTGGCCATCTCAGTCTCCTCAGACTCCACTCTGGGGAGATCTCAAACGTCCAGTTCATGCAAGACAGCCCAAGAATTTACAGGAACTGGAGGCTTTTTGTCAAGAGGAAAGGGCAGCTTTACCATATGAGAAGATAAAGAGCCTCATCCACAAATACCACAAAAGACTTCAAGCTGTCATTGATGTTAAAGGGGGCATAACACGGTATTAAGAACTGGGTTATGTAAACTTTTGATCAGGGTCATTTGGGTAGTTTCTGTTGTGATTATGATTTAAAAAGAGTAAACCCAGTTGATTGATAATAAATGGCTTCAGCCAAACACTAACCATGAGTGAAATAAAAGTTATTGTGTTACCATTCATATTCTCTGAAAAATGGCCAAGAAATTATAAATTCTTCCAGGGTATGTAAACTTATGAGCACAACTGTAGCTGATTAAAAAGTGCCAACCCACGTGATAAATTATGAATACAAAACTATGCAAATATCATATCAAATTAAAGTGCATGTGCAGCAATGAAGTTCATATATAGTTCAAGTCCACAAAAAAATCACAAAAAACTTCCAAATCTTCTTAGTGTATAACCATATCCATGTGCAAAATATAAAGTGCCAAGTGATGTTGGGATTTAATTTGGGCAGTCCATGCTCCCCTCCAGTGTGCCCTTACACTCACCAGATATCATGGACTTCCATCACAGAAGTATCAAACGCTTAGACTAATGGCTGGGCTTTGTTGTCTTGCGGGCTGGAACTCCAATGGCAGCTTAAGATGTCCTCCGAGTATGTTCAGGTAATGGGTAAAAGATGGAAGAGAGAAATTGATAGTGTAATTCCATTTTATTTAATTAAAAACAAATAATATCCACTTACATCTTAAAACAGGTTGTAATGCTTAAAACCGGAAACAGGAAGTGTTTGGCGCCTTGCGTCTCACCGCGGCCAGATCTGACATCAGCACCCATGGCCGGTGAGATGCAAGTTGCCAAACACTGGAGGGGAGCATGGACTGCACAAATTGAATCCCAACATCACTTGGCACTTTATATTTTGCACATGGAAATGGTTATACACTAAGAAGGTTTGGAAGTTTTTTGTGAATTTTTTGTGGACTTCATGAACTATTTATAAACTTCATTGTTGCACATGCACTTTAATTTGATTTGATATTTGCATAGATTTGTATTCATAATTTGTCACGTGGCTTGACACTTTTTAATCAGCTACATATTAAAAAGCACATGCAGTTTCAGAAAGAAGCAACCCGTTTAATTCACCAGCACACACATATAATCTATTAATTTGAAACACATGTTATTGTTGTTGCACACATTCTCTACTAAGCGCAGGAAGCATCAATTTGCTATATACAGATTGATTGGTACATTAGACATCACTATATCGCTCGGGCTACCTAATCAGTGGTACTCTCAAAGTGCCACAATCCCCCCTCCCCACCATAGTGCCACAACCTCTTATCCTCCACCCCTACAACCGGCTTGGTAAAGGAGAGGACTCTACAGCACTCTATTGGCTTTATGGGAAGGGAGAGGGGAAGGGTGTGTGGTAATCTGTGATTAAGGATATTTTACACTACAATTACATTACAAGTACTTTTGGTAGTGTACTTACAGGCCCTAATTAGTCTAAAACATATGGAGAAAGGTGCAACACTACAAGTCGTACACTGTGAAGTCAAACCTACGTTATCAGCTACAACAGCTATTTGATGCCCACATTTTTCTTCCCACACTCCTCAAAGTGTCCTTAGATTAGATACACTTTGGGGTTCACTTACTAAAACTCTCATACAACTGTGCATGGTAGCTTTGACCAAAAAAAAAAAAACTGGAAGCTGATTGGTTTCTATGCAAAACTGCAACAGATTTTGCACTCTCCAGTTTTAGTAAATCATCCCCTTTAAGTCTTTTGAAAGAAATGATCTGAAGCTAAGCCCGGATTTTCCTTTCTTTGGGGTTACAGCAGATTATTTGTGCTGATGGCATTTAATTTGAGAATGCAGAAAGTAGGTTTTCACAATAATGTATCCTGATATTTCTAATCATGGGTGACACAAAAACAAACATAACAGCTTAATGTATTCTGATGCAGAGTTATAATAAATAATGTCTCTGCACAGCCTCCTATCCAACTAAACAAAACAGCTTGCACAATAATGTTGTCACCCACATATAAAATAAAAACTTGAAAAAATATGCAGCGCACAAATATTATAATGTGAGGCAATATGACTAAATACAATAATTATCGTGCTCTTCAAAACCACGTGAAATGAGATGTGAAATAAATCCCCAAATAGTCTATACAAAACTCTAACAACAAAGTTCAACAATATCATATATAATCCTCAGGAAACTGTGACACACAAAAAAGAGATCCTCATTAATTTGTCCACCCTCCAAAGGGTGTAAAAAATAAATAAATAACCCTCTAACTTTACCTCCACACTTATGTGCAACAAATATGCTCACCAAAGGATGGGACCTTTAAATAGTAGGAGGTCATAAGCACTCAGGTTAAAGGGACATCTTACACCTGCCAATCTGCAAAGATCATTCTCAAATCATCCTCGGAATGTACCAGCAGATGTGGAAAGGAATGAAGTTTCCCCCAAAATAAAAAGAGAATAGACCCGATCTAAGTTGTATCCACAAAAATTTATTCTAAACAGATCAAGTAAAACTTCTTACAAGCATAGGAAAATAGACAAGGCATCAATACGAAAATACAGCAATGTGGAAACTCCTCTGGCCAAACACATTCAACTGTGTGTGACGATGTCGGTCGGTCATCTGACATGTTGCGTCACTGGGCGCACTTCATCAGAGATATGGCAAATCAACCAGTGTATGATATCCCTTATCGTGAGTTCCAATAACCTCCTATTATTTAGAGGTCCCATCCTTTGGTGAGCATATTTGTTGTACATAAGTGTGGAGGTGAAGGTGAATGCTTCAATTTTAACACCTTTTGGAGTGTGGAGAGTTTAATGAGGATTCTTTTTTTGCGTGTCGCAGTATATGGACATTGATGCACTCTGTTATTGGAATTGTGGATGGACTATTTTGGGATTTATTTCAGATCTCAATTCGCATGGTTTAGAAGAAAACAATAATTATTGTATTTTGTCATATTGTATCAAATTATTGTATGTGAGTGCTGCATATGTTTTCCAGTTTTTATTGATGCAGAGTTATGTCTTAAAATATCCATTCTTTATATCTTCTTTTTCTACTGAATTTGATCTGTCTATTCTTGTAAAACAAACTTTGACAGCAAAACTGTATTAAAGGCCAAGAGTAATCTTTCAATCTCAGGCTGAGAGTGCAGTAGTTTGGGTAGTTATTGGTTGGTATGAAAGGCCATTTTTGAGCATTTTATGTCTTTTTTCTTCCTTAATGGTGAAATGCCTCCTGTGAACTTCAAGCATTATTCATAACTACAGCCAGATTTTTTTATGTTTTGTTAACAGCAGTTTCAACAGCATGATTTGCCCTCTGAAGACGAAGTATTCTTGTTTATTACACCTAATACCATGCCACCTATAGTTGCATGTGTCAAGATAAAATGTGTTTATAACATCCTTCCGAGAAGCCCATGAGGCGCAGAATAAACTTACAAGGCATAGAAAACAAGCCTGGAGCTTTTATATAAATATTTTATTTGATTAAAAAACTTTTAAAATAGTTAACTTGTTTTCTTTAGATATAAGCAAAGATTACCAAAAATAGCCAACTATAGAAACCCCAAAGACATTTCTGAGAAATATAATTTTTTTTTTTTCAGTACATATGGTTTCTAACATCCATATGCCGCTTACTGTCAGGTATACCTGCATACTTATGAATTTTATTTTCTGTATTAATCCTATGCCTCAGCCTAATTTAACTGGCCAAATCTAAAACTGTAAAAAAGTAAGTCCCCACAACACTGTACAGGAACAGGAACTGTACTGGTCCTGCAGGAACTGTTCTGTTACAGTCTACATGATATCACAATGTAGTAAAAACATAAGTCTAAACTGCTGTTTAGGGCATGTACAGGATGGGTAAAGCCTAAAACACACAGGCTGAATGTCGGGCGACTTTGGCTGGTTCAATAGAAACCAGCCGACTTTCGGCCCATGTGTGTGGCAACCGGTCCATTTGGCCGGCTTCTGTTGAAGGCTCATAACTGAAAAAGGATGGCTGACCAGCTCCCGGTCAGTGATCTCAGCCAATGGCTTAGAGCACTGACTGGAATGTTCTGGCGGGAGGGGCGCATCCCCCTGTCAGAGCACAATAGCACAGCAGGGGAGATCACTGTACCAACATCAGATTGTTAGTACAGCGGCTCCAACCTGAGCTGTGAGTTTTTTTTTCGTTGCTCTAGAAAAAACCTAGAGGTGTGTAGTAGGCTTAAAAGGCTGAATGATTAGACAACGAGTAACTGTAACTTTCAGTTTACTAAACAGGTGCAAAGTTAGAAGCAATGATGCAAAACAGGATCAGAATGAGCATGCAAACACTGCAGAATCTTGCATAACAAATAATGAAAGCTGCACAAACATGGACTCTTCAGAACAATGTCCTTGTGGCTCAATCAGGGTAACATAGCATAAGGCTGCAAAGCATAGTTCCTAAAAACGCTTTACCAACAGAGATTGTAGCTGAGAAATATCTCAATAAAACAGTTTAGAGCACCGACATCTGCTTGCAATTTTCCTAATAAACATTCTACAGGTGCAATACTGTAACATATTAGTGGCAGAACGTGAAATGGTAAAAGGGTCCTTTGAACCTTTGTCATTTCATTACCTTTTACTGTGAACAAATGGGAGTGCAGGTACCTTTGATCTGTTAACCAAGATATGGGCCAATAGGCTAGTTTGCCTTTACTGATGAAGCAGCCCACATTCTTATAAGACATGGGTATCCTTAATTGAACTAACTAAAGCCTGAATATGTGTATCTGTAATAAGACAGTGTACATATGACGTTGACAATAAAATGCTGTTGTTTTGATCTATCTCTGCTGCAAAACCGATGAGTGCCTCTATACTTGTTTTGGATTTATAAGGTTGTGATTTAAATGATACTTTGCTGTCCAAAAATTGATGATCAAGTTTTCTGAACTAACTTTAATATCAGTTTTGTTATCTGGAAGAAAAGCAGGATTTATTTTTGATTTGGAACTTTCATGTCTGTTGACTGTAAGCCTGATGCCTTTGTGTTAAGCTGTGAAATCTGTGCAAAAAAAAAAAAAACACTGCCATCGTCATCCCTGGCAGATCTGGCCATTCTTCTTTTAAAGTGATTGTAAAGCTACGTTTTTTTTTTTTAAATAACAAACATGGTATACTTACCTCCACTGTGCAGTTGTTTTGCACAGAGTGGCCCGATCCTCGACTTCTGGGGTCTCCCGTGGCACTGGTAGCTCCTCCCCCGCATCGTATAACCCCCTAGGAGAAGCGTTCTCCTGGGGTTACCTTGTGGGCATGCTCCCGAGTCCAGCATTTGTGTCCATAGATGCAGAATGCCGGACTCAGCCCCATGTCATTGGATTTGATTGACAGCATTGGGAGCCAATGGCTGCGCTGCTATCAATTTATCCAATCAAGAGCCAAGACAACGGGCAGAGGGTATAAGCGTGTCTCCGGCATTGGAATTACGGTGAGATAAACGGGTGGGCTGGGGGGTCGGTCAGTGACAGAAGTTTTTTCACCTTAATGCATAGGATGCATTAAGGTGAAAAAACACAAGGGTTTACAACCGCTTTAAACTCCCTCTGCTCCTTTTATAGACAAATACCTTCTTCCTCACACCTAATTGCCAACAGCTTAAATACATTTCTGTTAAATTTGCTACTAAACTATGTGATTTTCAGACCAAGCAAAATATAGTCTTTAAACACTGCAAATCACCACATACCCAATACTAACATATTTCTGAAACTGCAATATACATTTATTTACTGTGATGTTTTTCCATAAATATTTTAAAGCAAATGATTCCAGCACTCAGACTTTTAGTTCATGCATTAGCAGATGCATGTTAGTCAAAGCGTAAGTATATTTCAGACCAAAACCAAAATCCATTTGCTATAGCCCCATTATTTTCCTAAAATATTGCAGCCATCGGTAACATAAAAGATCACTATCTTAGTTCTATGCAGGACTGTTCATGGATCGTAAGTTCCAGAAATGGCTGCTGTAAGGAGACATAACTTTGGTACTTTCTCATAGTGATGAAGTCTGCCTGCTTCTTCCTGCCTCCTGCAAATTTATTTTGGTCAGTGCTGCAGCCCATTTTAGTAACCAATAAGTTACCAATAGGAATGGACCAATAGGAATAGCAAGAGGTAAGACTTAAAGCGGAGCTCCACCCGATTTTAACATAATAGCTCAAGCTGTTTAACCGCTTCAGCACCGGGCCATTTTACACCCTTCCTTACCTGAGCACTTTTTGCTATTCGGCACTGTGTCGCTTTAACTAACAATTGCGCGGTCGTGCGACGTTACACCCAAACAAAATTTACGTCCTTTTTTCCCCACACAAATAGAGCTTTCTTTTGGTGGTATTTGATCACCTCTGCGGTTTTAATTTTTTGCGCTATAAACAAAAGAAGAGCGACAATTTTGAAAAAAAACACAATATTTTTTACTTTTTGCTATAATAAATATCCCATTTTTTTAAAAAATAACAATTTTTTACTCCGTTTAGGCCGATACGTATTCTTCTACATATTTTTGGTAAAGAAAAATCGCAATAAGCGCATATTGATCGGTTTGCGCAAAAGTTATAGCGTCTACAAAATAGGGGATAGATTTATTGCATTTTTTTTTTTTTTTTACTAGTAATGGCGGCGATCTGAGATTTTTTTTCGTGACTGCGACATTGCGGCGGACACTTCGGACACTTTTGACACATTTTTGGGACCATTCACATTTACACAGCGATCGTTGCTATAAAATTGCATTGATTACTGTGTAAATGTGACTGGCAGGGAAGGGGTTAACACTAGGGGCGCTGCAGGGGTTAATAATGTTCCCTAATGTAGTGATTCTAACTGTGGGGGGGAGGGGACTCACAAGGGGAGGAGACCGATCAGTGTTCCTCCGTACTGGGAACACATGATCGATCTCCTCGCCACTGACAGGACTTGGAGCTTTGTGTTTACACACACAGCTCCATGGTCCCGCAGGGTCCCGTTGTTCTAACGGGCAATCGTGGGTGCACGCGCACCGGGTCCCAAGCGACGCCGCGGGCGCTCGCACCGCCGGCGGCGCGCGCGCGCCCCCTAGGCGGCCGGGAATGGGAGGACCTCATATGACGCCCACCCAGGATGGGAGATCCACCTGCTGGGCGTCATATGTACATGGGCGGGTATTGAAGCGGTTAAATACATGTCATCATTGAAAAACAAAAAGTTTTTTTTTTTTTTTTTTTCAGCATTACCGGTGATCACGGATATGGGCGGTGATAGTGCAGATATGGGCGGGGATAGTGCATATAGTTCATAATATCCGCAATCCGCACTGTCTCCTGGGAGCTTGTGTCATAGTTCCCAGGAGTCAGTGCGGCGGCCTGCTGATGCGTGATTTAAGACTTGCACAGCTCCGTTGCCATCACAACGGGACGGGACTTCCAACGACGCCGCCCGTTGCGATGGCAACCTGAGCTGTTGACAGTGCTCCTCTTTACAGTTACTGCGCATGCGCAAGATCAGTAATACAAGGCGCAGTGCATGCTGGTCGAGCAGCGGCACTGTATCCCGGAAGAGGATGCCTGTGGGCTTCACATGCACACAGGCAAGATGAGACCTGGCAGCAACAACTATTAAAAGTTGATATTGCTATAGAAAACGGACATCTTTAAGACTGAAAACATGCAACAAGTGAGTTATAAGTGTAAAGGACATAATCTTTGTGATTGTACCAAAAAAAAAAACGTTTAGGGCAGTGGAGCCCCGTTTTAACAGCAAATTAATTTATCACTCATAAGTATTGGAATTCTGCCTGTCAAAATGAGCTGGCGTCTTGAAGCTGCTGCTGCTGGCATATGTTGGCACTTCCAGTTTCCTAGCTATACTTTACACTATCTGCAAGTTTATGAAAGTAAAGCTTATGCTTTAATACTCACTGGATGAATATGACCCACACCTTATTATAAGATTACATTAAACTTTAAAATCTTCTAATCTGATATCTCAGGACAGCTGATGGAAACTTATATCGACCATCAATTTTCTCTCAGCCAAATCTTTACCCATACAGACACTATTTGCAGAATATGCAAGCTGCAGTGGTGTAAAATACTTTTACTGATAATCTTAACACGTTGTCAGGCATGTTTCATCACACACTGACTTTGTCAGGGCCTGGTCATTATAATGTCTATCTACCTTGTGCAGAATAATAAATGAAGAAACTGACAATATAGAAATTGTAATTCATTCTTTTGAAACATTTCTAATAAGTGTGTTAAGTAGACACTGTTTGTACATGTACATTAATATTTTTTAACCAGTTGTCTACCTTTGGCGTCTTACACACGTCCAAAAAAAACCCCATCCACTGTTAAGTAGACACTGTCTGTTTGTACATGTCCATTAATATTTTTTAACCAGTTGCCTACCTTCGGTGTCTTACACACATCCATAAAACCCCCTCCACTGTACACAGGGCGTCTCAGGAGACTGCTTGCAGTTTCTTATCTGCCCCTGCCCCTGCCCCCCCCCCCCATGCACAGCCCTGTGAGATCTGGCATCTGTAGAAAGATGATCTCCTGACCGAATGACTGGGACAGTCAATCACAGTGAGCAGTAACATGTGTAAGCCAAAACAAAAGTAATACACTGGCTGTTTTATCTCCTGAGTTTCCTGTCAGACAGATAGGTGAGTGAGAGAGCTGCAGCTGACAGGGGAATATTTTTTGTATGCACATAGAGTTAGTTAACTCTTGAGTAATCAAGACATGCTCTTTTTTTACTACTTAACCCATTCATTTAAACATGTATCAATATTATTTAACAGTCTCATCTCCTGCTCCATCTTTCTATTTTAAATGATTTGTTGGGAAAAAATATTATAAAGCACATATATACGTTATCTTTAAGGATTCAATGTTAAAAATATGTGGTTTAGGGTATATCTGTTTTATTTTAAATCAGTAAGAACTTTGAATTACTGATGCAATATGAGAAGAATGAAATATATGCAAAAACTTTATTTCTTTTGTAAATAACTTTAACATGCTCTGTACCAAAAAAATGTATTTTATTGTTGCAGTAAATAGAACAAGCAGCAGAATAAAATGTATGTTTTCCCCACAGTAATGATACATGTGTTCAAAATATTACTGAGTATTCAAACTTGAAAAAAATCCTCTTTTATTTCAGATTTACTCTTATTCCCCTTAAAATGCAAATAAATAAGAAAAAAAATCTAAGAGGACTTTAGGGTCACAAGAAAGCCCAGTTTGTCCCCCAAAAAACAATATATGTATCAATTCTTTATCATAAGTAATAACAAAGTTATAGACTCATTAACCGACACATAGCAGACATGTGAAAATATGGTCTGGTCCATAGGGGGTAAACAGGTATGAGAGCTGAAGTGGTTAATGATAAGAAAACTAACTTGCGCTTGTTCAACCTGCTATTTGCAAAGAAAGGACCTTCAAAACCTGGGTTTGTTTCTAAAACTATTCCCATTTTGTTACACGCCTCCTTTGTTATTGTGCCAGACCTAAGATTCCTATGAAGCCAGATGAATAATTGAATAAATGATCAGAAAGACAGTAACTGTAAATTGCAAAGTTAGAATCAATAATGCAAAACAGAGTCAGAATGACAAGAGCAGAATGACAAGACATGCATACACTGCAGGATTATAACTGCACAAAACAGATTATGAAAGGTGCACGAACATGGACTCTTCACAGCAATGTCTCTGTGGCTCAATCTTGATAACATGTCTCTTTAGTTGACAATCACTAAAGTTCAGCGCACAAAAAAAAAAAAAAAAGCTGCGTGCATTATCTTCATAATCAGCATCTCTCTCAGTGATGTCCAAGATAGATCTGTTAACACAGATAAACAGCTTGAGAGATCCAAAGCCCAAGGACACAAGGGGTCGACCCCCCTTAAACTTGAGAATTATGGTTGCCATTGGGGAGGGGTTCTCACTAGTAGCTGAGTCTTACTTTGTGTGCTACTAGACTCTGGCCCAGCTGCCCGCACAGTGGGGGGCCATTCACCTGGCTGCATATCACTTGCCCAGCTACTTCTGCCTTGTTGGGTGTGGTCTTTCTGAGCTGCTGAGGGAGGGAAGCAGAGAAACATATCTTCCCTGTGTTTGTCCAAAAATCCAGGGAGTTGGGAAAAGAGGAATTAAAGGGGCTTGAGGCTTCATCTGTGCATGGTAAGTAAATGGGCACTCTGCCACACTTTTGCACCATGACAATGAAAAATAAATATTAATAGGCCCAGCTAACAACTCTTATAAGCCTACCCCCCACCTTGTATGACTAAGACTAATATTCTGCAAAGATCAGTAAGATGCATCAGGCATTCTGTCTTTAAGTACACCAGGAGTGCTCAGTGGAAAGGTTCATTCACACTCTGCCCACTACTATTCTTGTGCCAGCCAGGCAGTGGGCTTGGATTATATGACTGAACCGATATGTAAAGAGTATTAATGGCAATGTCCCAACTAGGCAAGAACAATAATGGTTTTAGATTATAACATTTAAGGGAGGCACATGACCCCACACTTCACATGGGCTTGGGTAGTCTTACATTTCTAGAGGGTTCTGTGCAAATTTGATACATCTGTTTATAAATTAAATGTATAGAATACAAACCTTTTTAAGGGATATGTACACATTGGGGTTACTCTACTAAAACTGGAGAGTGCAAGATCTGGTGCAGCTGTGCATGGTAGCCAAACAGCTTCTAACTTCAGCTTGTTCAATTAAGCTTTGACTAAAAAAACTGGAAGCTGATTGGTTTCTTTTTAAAGCTGCACCACACTTTGCACTCTCCAGTTTTAATATAAGATAATTCATTGGTGCTTATTATTCAGCATGACCACCCACCAATTAAAATTCCACTTGAACTAGTATAACTTTATGAATAGTTGCTGCATCTGAGAATTAACACTTAACGTACACAATCTTTACTGAATAAGGCTCCAATAATGTCTATTTGTCAGTATGCTTAAACCCATTCTCATTTTATGGCTGAATTTGTTTTTTATTTGTTTTTATATGTACTTTGCATGTATGATATTATAGTTAGAATGCTGTGGTCATTCTGTAATCAAAGTAAAGTGTAGTGGTTTAAATATCAGCCCCCTTTTATTTAAAAAGGATACAAATGGTAAAAAAAAAAAAAAAATAGGAATCTGCACCATAAGGGATGACAGATGCACTATTCATGGCACAAATGGTAAATGGATTGTTATAGCAGAGACAAATGTAAAATGTGATCTCAATTTGCATTCATTCTGCAATGAAAGCCCAAGACAAGGCTTAAAGACTCAGCTCCTTATAAATATTTGACAAAGCATCTGCAGGGTATTGCCAGAAGCAGTGTTAATGTGTTCAGTTTGTTAATAGTCAGATGCACTGAATTGGGATCAGGTATGTAACTCATCAATTAAAAAAAATAAGTGCAGTAAGTTTGTAAATGTTTTAGAAAATTATGTGAGTTTGTACAATTAGAAGGGTGCTGGAACATGCAGTATAAGTAAAGGGAAAAACAACCAGAGACTGATGTCTAGAGTTTTGCCCATCTGATCCTGTGATGGTACCCCCTACTATTCCCCCATTTAGTATGGATGGACTTTTGCTTTTACATCTGGAATAAAGTCCCTTCAACTTGAGTTCCATGAGAGAGAGTGGACTTTTATATTTTTTATGGCCATCTTCTTTATGTGCTCCTAGCAATATGGATGACATCCAAGCCATGCATAGATGGTCTCGGTAGAAATATGTGTGTGAACATTGTACCATTAATTACTGAATAAATCCACCTGGAGATCTGAGGACCTGTACAAGTTTTATATGAGCTCCCGGTGGTCCCTATAGTTCATAAGTTATACGTTTATCTGCAGATATTTCCACCTATTAGAAACTGCAGCATAAATTCTCCTTGATACTTCCTCCACATCTTGGATAACGTCTACACAGTGTTTAGAGATTGGCTTTATCTTCCCAACAGGCTAGCTCCAGTTCATGGATGCAACTACTATGCTTGAGAGATTCTTTTCTGCAATAGAGAAAAGAGAGCCTTTTCTGCGATTCTACATGTTCACATCTGAGGATTCTTCTATATTCCCAAACAATGTATGAAACCATTGATGAGTCTTTCTTTATGTGATCTGGAGGATCTAGAATCACAATGCCTTTATTGTGAGGAAGTGGATGACCTAGTATATTTATGTTTTATTACTTTACCCCTTTTTTTATTCATTTCAGGATCAGTTACTTTATTTATGTAAGCAATTGAGAAACTGTTCCTACTTTGAGAAAGCACCACCACTAATTATATCTGATCACTACATCCTGTTCATGTCTAACATGTTCACTGTGAGTGGATTGAGATATATACACTGACACACACATGAGTACGCACACCCTCCCCCATGTGTGCTTGAGCTTTGCGGTGCACACCCTAATGCAATAGGCTGCGCACACCTATAAGTATATATACAATGAGGAGAGGTAAAGATGTATGTAGTCCAAATCAGGAGTGAAGCCTAGAGTGACAACACTGCTCCTCCATAGATACAGTGCTGTGAGTGAGCCTTGTCACCCTAGGATAGGAATTTTGTCACTGGCAGGATCAGAAGGTGAAAATAAAGAAAACGAATTTAGCAACCACATTTAAAGACAGATAAGCTGCATTATATTAAATTTGTGCTTCAGGTTTTAGATACGCCTTAACTAAACAATGTGCAAGGAAGGGAAGAATTATTAATGTTTAGATACTACTCACTTATGTAGTCCCCTAGGAAAAACTCTGTAATAGAGGGTGCTGTAGACTAAATTCAGAATTCAGGCAGCTCTAAAGACCTCCAGTTGTAATATATATATATATATATATATATATATATATATATATATATATATAGTGGTGCTCATAGCTTTACATACCCTGGCAGAACTTATGATTCCTTGGCCATTTTTCAGAGAATATGAATGATAACACAAAAACTTTTCTTTTACTCATGGTTAGTGTTTGGCAGAAGCCATTTATTATCAGTCAACTGTGTTTACTCTTTTTAAATCATAATCACAACAGAAACTACCCAAATGACCCTGATCAAAAGTTTACATACCCCAGTTCTTAATACTGTGTATTGCCCCTTTTAACATCAATGACAGCTTGAAGATGGTAAAGCTGCCTATTCCTCTTGGCAAAAAGCTTCCAGTTCCTGTAAATTCTTTGGCTGTCTTGCACGAACTGCACATTTGAGATCTACCCAGTGTCCAAATGATATTGAGGTCAGAAGAAAAAAGGAGTTTTCCCCTTGGTTTGTGGACTTTTAAGGCACTGCCAATCTTTCCCAAAGTAACACAATATATGAAGTAGTAACAACATTTATTTTAAACAAGTTATATACAACATTGATTAGCATAGATCATTTTGAACAGAGTTGAAAGGATAGAAAATGCATCAATATATTATATAATATGACATCAGTCCCGACGCGTTTCGGAGTGTATACAAACGTTTCCTCCTTCTTCAGGGGTCGCAGTGTCAGATGTAGAGCTTAATTCTAAATATAAGGATTACAGTTTTAGTATGACATTATATGCATTTATTATAAGACAGGTAGATTTTTTTGGGGTGTAATTTGGGCAGTGGGGTAGAGCGCAAATCAGATATCATGTATGGGTAAACATGACCTGAATATATGGCAGCAATATATAACAACATAATACACACAAGTACAAAAATGTATATATATGTAGGGCAAACGAACTTACATATATGAAGATGCATTGATTGGAAATGTTTCACCATGTTTTAAAAACAAACAGATGTTGCACTGGATTCAGTGTCTTCCGTGTGGAGATCCAAAATGGGCCCAAACAATCTAGGCCTGGATGAGGTTATTGTGTCATACAGAGGGTGGAGGCCCTTTCTCAAAAATGTGGAATGGTATCCGATAGCCACACGCAAGGAAGCAGAGGCATAAACGTGGGACTGCTGGGGCAGTAAGAGGTTATGAAGTCCTCTGAAGGGGAAGAGAAGTAAAGGTTATAGTACTCTTGTAGCTTCATGTATATATCTAGAAGATTCAAGAGCTGAAAAAGTAAATAAACAAACTCTATATAAAAAAAAGAGATACCTGTCCCATAGAGATCACAGAAAACTAAAAAAGCAGGAAGTAAACCTGCAAGTGGGTAATTGTAATCTGCAAAAAAAAAGGGAAGTATGGATACAATTAGTGTCCTGGTTGTATTTATAGGTCTCATAATAAAGCTCAAAGGTCGAAATACCGTGGCTTAAAAATGCATAATGTATTTCTATATAGTGTACACATCCGGATGAATTTAAGAAAAGTTATAAACATTGATAAGGTCGTAATAGACTTTCAATGCTGGGGGGATACAGTTTCCATAGTGGGCTTTCAAAAATAAAGATATAGCCTACATCATGGAGAGGTGCCAAAGCAGCAGCCAAATATCCAATGTTAAATGTTGCAGCAAAAATGTAGAAGCAACATAGTATATTTATATAGTTGAGGTATACACAAATGTAGCAAACCAAGGCAGTAGTTTTAGATGTTCCAAAAAAGAGCAACAAGAAAGACTGGATAAATGAGGCAATAAATAATAAATACCTTCAAGGATTGTAAGAGATGAAGAAAATCACAGCCAGCTAGCAGTCCATTGGCGTGCAACTGACGCCAGTATGGAGAGCTTAGGTCGTGTGGGTCTTTTAAATCTCCCGCCCCCAATCAGCTGTCTGAAACACAGCTGTTTCTAAGGGGGTAGGAGGACTCCAAGTGCGCTGGCCCCCCGAGTGGTGTGCGCGCGGTCAGGTCCCGCACGACCAATCAGCGGTCGCGCTACGTGACGTGGCCACGCCCACGTCTCCCGCCGGCACATGAGGCTTCAAACAAAGAATGCGCATGTCCGCCGGAGGAGCAAGATGGATGCCGTAGCTCCATCGGCGCACCGCGCATGTCTGCTGGGACGTCTTTCCCCTCCGAGTGCCGCACCGCCCATAGGGGCGGGCGGCTTTTGTGCCGGGCTGTCCCGCGATGCAATCTACCCAACAGGAGAGTGGCAGATCAATATTGATACCTATTATGAATCCACAGGGAGAGACAATGCAGAAAAAAATAAATAGATGAAATTTTAATAGAAAAAAGGGCCTCGATCGTGACATAAATAAATATGTTGACACGATGTATGTAAAATAGTATGTTATATTTTGTTAATGAAGAAAAGGCATCTCAACAATAAGGAAGACAATGGTCTTGTGCACAGATTTCTACATTGCAGTATATCGGTGGCCACACAAAATTGTAACATACACATAATCTGCAGCAATGTCATATGGGTACAAACAATGCATTACAATATATTAATAGCTGTATAAAGATACATCAGACATATGTACCTGTAATCATGTCGTATGGATACAAAGAGGGCCATAACACAAGTGAAATTTTTTTATACTTATGTAGAAAAATCTTATTCACATAGTTTTAATTATATAGAAACCTTATTTGTCTAGTTGTAATTAAAAACTGTTTTGAGTGTGGGGGTCATTCATTTTTCCATACCTCCAGAAGAAAAACCCTCTAAGAATGGTTTGAACCAGATGGATTCATTAAGTCCGGGTGCCTGAGTGGCCCGGAGCCTGTAAATCCACCTGGATTCAAGTTGGAGGAGGGACTTGTTCCAGTCTCCTCCTCTTGGGTTTGGATGAACTCGATCCAAAATTAGAAATTAAATTTTAGGAAATTTGCCCATGTGTACAGAGCTGACGTGCCCACCTAACGGTAGGTCAGGATTGCAGGTCTGCATACTGTGTATATGTCTATATGCACGCCTCCAAAATTCCAATTTAGTTTTTCCAACATAAAAGCAGGAGCAATCACATATGAGGAGGTAAATCACCCCTATAGTCTCACAATTGGCGAAGTGTCTGGCTTGAAACTTTTCGCCATTCGGTAGGATTGGACTTTTTTCCACAGCCATATATCGGCAATAGTGGCAAGAGCCACAAATAAAAGTTCCTTTATATTTACAATGTTGTTTCCCACTAGTGTTGAATTCACTACTGGTGATTTGATCTTTGATGGATGTCGCCCTCCTAAATGTGAAAAGAGGTTTATCAGGAACAAATTGTCCTAATAAAGGATCATATGTTAGAAGATGCCAGTATTTCTCTACTATCTCTTTCATTTGTTTCTGTTGGTTATTGAACTTTGAAATGATTCTGAGGGGGTTGGTGTCCTCTCTAGATTTTTTGGAGTAAAGCAGTTGATTTCTGCTCTGAAGGCAGGCCTGTTGGTATGACCTCTTGAGGGAGGCATGAGAATACCCCCTTTGAAGAAGTCGGTCTCGTAATTTGTCTGCTTCTTTTTGAAAAATTGCATTATCTGCACAATTTCGCCTGATGCGTAAATACTGGCCGTAGGTATAGAATTGAGGAGGGGTGTTGGATGGAAACTGCTGGCATGCAAAATAGCATTGCCAGCAGTGGGTTTTCTATATAAACGAGTTAACAGCTGTCCATCCATATTTTTATATACTTCTACATCCAAGAAAGGGACGCAGTTGATGTCGTGAGACATTGTAAAACTTAAATTGAATGTATTTTTGTTCATTCTCAAGAGACACTGTTCCAAAAGAGGAATGGGGCCGTCCCAGACGATAAGGATGTCGTCGATGTACCGGTACCACCCGAGGATGTGGTCCGTGTACATCGACAAGTCCTCATCGTCTAGGAAGGCCTGCTCCCACTCCCCCAGGTACAGGTTGGCGTAAGATGGGGCACAGCATGTCCCCATCACCACCCCCTGCACCTGGAGGTAGTGGGAGCCATTAAATGTGAAGATGTTGTGTTCAAGAATGAACTCAAGTAAAGTGAGGATAAATTCACCATAGGCTGGATCAACTTTATCATCTCTTTGAAGGATGTGTCTAACCGCTGCCACTCCCCTAGTGTGGGGTATGGAGCTGTAGAGAGTTTCCACGTCCACTGTCACTAACAGTGCTTCACTTGGAATTGTAAGGCCATCTATGATTTGGAGAAAGTGCGTAGTGTCCTTAACGTAAGAAGGGAGTGCTAGAACAAATGGTTTCAGGAAATCATCAATCAGACGACTTGCGCTTTCACTAATGGACCCAATTCCCGAGATGATGGACCTACCAGGGGGATTCTTTTTGTCCTTGTGGACCTTTGGGAGTGCATAGAAAGTGGGCACTTTGGGGAAATCATTTCGAATGTAGGTCCATAGTTGCATTGTGATGACATTATAGCGTAAGGCTGAATCGATAAGATGATAAAAGTCGTTGTGATATTTCTTGACAATGCCTGAAGGCATACATCGATACCAGTCTTGGTTTTTGAGAATTTCATTACACATTTGTAAGTATTGTTTGTTGTCTAGGAGAACTATATTGCCGCCCTTATCGGGCGATTTGATTACTATGTCTTTATTTTCTGCAAGTTGTCTTTAGGCTGTTAGTTCTTTTTTTGTAGAATTAGTTGTTTTTGGTGTGCGGATCTTTAATTTTTCAAGATCCCTATTGACCAAGTTTAAAAAGGCTGCTGCATTTGGGTTTGTACTGGGTGCTGGCCATACATCTGATTTCTTTTCTAGTTTCGATTTATTGGGATCCACAGTTTGATAGACTGAATCAAGAGCTTGTTGAAGATTGACGCGGTCGATAAGGTCGGCCGGGTCATTCTCTTCTAAGAGTGAAACGAGTTGGTCAAGTGCCCGACTCTCTTGTACAGTAAAGTCAGGTGGAATGTTATGTTTTTGAAACATTTTCCTCAAAATTAGTTTACGTATAAATAATTGCAGATCTTTATAAAACTCAAATTTGTCTCCGTCTTGATTTGGGCAAAAGTTCAATCCTTTCTTTAACACTGACAGTTCGTCATTCGAAAGTGAGTGTGAGGAGAGGTTGATAATGAATGTTGTGTTCCATTTTGTCATCAAGGGTATAAGGGTTATTCAAAAGGTTATTTGTGTGTAGGTATTGGGGTTCATTGTGGATGGTTGGAGCCCTGCCAGGATTTTTTCTAAAAAAGAAGGGTCAGTAGGGGGAATTTCCATAATAGTTGTTCCCCCAGCAGTGTTTTGTGTACTCATTTCTCGAAACGGTAGAGTGGTGTGAGGTCAAGAGAATGAGATGGCCACTCCAGAACCTTCACTTTATTCTGCTGTAGACAATGACAGGTCGACTTAGCCTTGTGTTTTGGATCATTGTCATGTTGGAATGTCCAAGTACGTCCCATGAGCAGCTTCCTGGCTGATGAATGCAAATGTTCCTCCAGTATTTTTTGATAACATACTGCATTCTGAAATAGAAGGGGGAAGGGAGTTTTGGGACTTTGAGCGAAATTCCGGCCTGGTAGGGTCGTATATTTCCAAGTGATATATATGCATGAGCACACCGGCCAAAGCCAGTGGGCAACAAAAAGGGGGGTTTGGGACTTTAAATGAAGCTCATGGTTTGCAACACAGTCATAGGTGGATTGATAAGTCGTTTAATAATTCATATATAACAATAGTGACAGAGATATTCATGATAACGCTTGACAGAACACTTCGACTAAGTAATGATAGTTGCAAACCATGAGCTTCATTTAAAGTCCCAAACCCCCCTTTTTGTTGCCCACTGGCTTTGGCCGGTGTGCTCATGCATATATCAACATACTGCATTCATTTTGCCATCAATTTTGACCAAATTTTCTGTGCCTTTTTAGTTCACACGTTCCCAAAACATCAGTGATCCATCTCTGTGCTTCACAGTAGGAATGATGTACCTTTCATCATAGGCTTTGTTGACTGCTCTCATGTAGCGTTTATGGTTCAATGGTCAATTTTGATCTCATCACTCCAAATGACTTTGTGCCAGAAGGTGTGCGGCTTGTCTCTGTGCTGTTTGGCATATTGTAAGCGGGATACTTTGTGGCATTTGCTTAGTAATGGCTTTCTTCTGGCGACTCAACCATGCAGCCCATCTTTCTTCAAGCGCCTCCTTTTTGTGCATCTTAAAAACAGCCACACACCATGTTTTCAGAGAGTCTTGTATTTTGCCTGAAGTTATTTGTGTGTTTTTCATTGCATCCAGAATAATTTTCCTGGCAGTTGTGGCTGAAATTTTAGTTGGTCTACCTGACAGTGGTTTGGTTTCAACAGAACCCCTCATTTTCAACTTCATGATTAGAGTTTGAACACTGCTGATTGGCATTCTCAATCCCTTGGATATCTTTTTATATCCCTTTCCTGTTTTATACAGTTCAACTACCTTTTCCTGCAGATCCTTTAACAATTATTTTGCTTTCCCCATGACTCAGAATCCAGAAACGTCAGTGCAGCCCTGGATGAAAGATGCAAGGGTCTGTTAGGAGTCCAGAAACTCATTGACCTTTTATACACACACTAAATACAAGCAAACAGATCACAGGTGAGGATGGTTACCTTTAATAGCCATTCAAACCCCTTTGTGTCAACTTGTGTGCATGTTATCAGGCCAAAATCATCAGGGTATGTAAACTTTTGATCAGGTGATTTGGGTAGTTTCTGTTGTCATTATGATTTTAAAAAGTAAACACAGTTGATTGATAATAAATGGATTCAACCAAACACTAACCATGAGTAAAAGACATGTTTTTGTGTTATCATTCATATTCTCTGAAAAATGAACAAGAAATCATAAATTCTGCCAGTGTATGTAAACTTATGAGCACAACTGTATGTGTGTGTATATATATATATATATATATATATATATATATATATATATAATATTATTCTTATTGTAAAAACCTGCAAATCACAAAAGTATGTAAGCAGGCATCTTTCTCACTATAAGCAACATCTGATCTCCTAGACCAGGGGTCATCAACCCACGGTCCCCGGCCCACTACCGGGCCGTGGCCCTTCTGCAGCCGGGCCGCGGGTGCGGGTGGCTAGCAAGAGAAATGCTGGACTGCCGGCATGAGATCGCTGAGTGGATGGAAGAAGCGAGCGAGCGGGCGGGCGGGTGGGCAAGCAGAGATGATGTCATCTCCCTCCGCCCCCCTGCATTACCGCTCTTTCGCCTTCAAAGCCAGTGAGTGCTCAGTGTTGGAGGTGCGGCGGGGAGCAGAGAGATGACATCATCTCATACTGCCCGCCCGCATCACCGCTCTCCTGCGGTTCCTTGTTGTGTGACTGTAAAAGTTTTCAGCGGCGCAGATTGCCTGCCCCCCCCCCCCCGACAGCTAATCAGGAATAGCAGAAGGGTAGAGCCAGAAAGTGACAGCCGAAGGAGACCCGGACCCTCCCTCTGCCAGGTGAGACCGGCTGCAGCATGAGGAGGGAGACACCCTGCTACATCCAGAGGGGCGATCCCACAGAGATGTGACGTCATTAGTGACAGGTGAGCTGTGTGGGAGTACAGGTGAGGTGTGCTGGGACTTGTAGTTCACCCCCTCAGCTGTCTGCCTGACATACCACAAGGGGCGCTCCACTCACTCCGCATCTGGTGACAGGCAACGTGGCAGGTGGCATGGCAAGTGACATTCCACATCTGGTGGCAGGCAGCGTGGCAAGTGACATTCCTAATCTGGTGGAAGGCAGCGTGGCAGGTGGCAATCCACATCTTGTGGCAGTAAGCGTGGCAGGTGGCAATCCACATCTTGTGGCAGTAAGCGTGGCAGGTGGCAATCCACATCTTGTGGCAGTAAGCGTGGCAGGTGGCGTGGCAAGTGACATTCCACATCTGGTGACAGGCAACATGGCAGGTGGCAATCCACATCTTTTGGCAGTAAGCGTGGCAGGTGATGAGGCAAGTGACATTCTGCATCTGGTGGCAGGCGACAGTGGCAAGTGACACACTCAGTGCTTCCACTGATTCTACATCATGGTCAGTTGAACTATTTCCTTTATTACTACAATGTAATAATATAAATAATGCGCTTCAATCACCCTGAAACCATATTAAGCATGGCGCCGTGATGATGAAAACACTAACACCAGCCATTGCCCGTGAAAAATCGTGACCCCCCGGTCCTTGGAACAATTCCTTCCACGCAGCCGGTCCCCGGTGCCAAAAAGGTTGGGGACCACTGTCCTAGACCACAACTTACACAAGACATCTTCTTGCCATTCTTGTTCTAGTAATGGGTTTCTCATAATTTAGAATTTCTAATATTAAACATTTTTCCAAGGATAACTTCAGAAGAAAATACCTCCACTGTCTTTAGGTACTAGGCTACACAGTACCTGGTGGTTATCTCTCCCTGAGAATTATTATTAAAAAATTTAATCACTAAGCTATATAAATATTCATGTAATTGTAGTCGAGCTGTGGGTCATCCCTATATTTCAGTATAAGGGTGGCTATAGATGGTCAGATACTTTGCTGAGAATAACAGTCTGCCTTTGAGTGAGCCATCAAAGTGCTGAGAACCACCCCAGATATTTTTCAGCGGTGAGATGCTCAAAATCAGAAGCATCAATGGCTTTCATTGCGCCATAATAGAGATTCTACTTGTCAGTTTCTGAAATACTGTAAATGCCATAATTCTTTCATGTGATGTTTCTTCAACTGGGATAGTCTTGTTGTCTTGGCAGCATGCTTTGTTTATGTGTTATAGATAAGTGTGACTGAGTATAGAGTACGAATATATTAAAAGTGCCTAATTTAAGCCAGATAACTGTGAAAGAATGAAAGATTAAAGGGAATAAATGACAAATGAAAATACTGAGATTAAAGAATGGCAGGTTTTGAAAGTTTGAAGTTTTGACTGCAAGACTTGATTTATAAAAAAATGAAGTGGTACATTTTTTACACTGAATGAAGAATTTAGGCATGAAAATAAATAAAGTTGCACTGCCTTAAGTTGCAAAAATAACAAAATGACAGAATGGAGTTCAATGAAATGCTACAGTATATTATAACATGAAAATTGTTACTGCTGATATCTTAAATCTCCCCAAACTTAACCTAAGCCTTCCCACTCTAGCAAATCCTAAAATTAGATTAAAAAAAAAAACAAGCAAAATTGCCCAAATACTTACTTTAATCTGCGGTCATGTGACATACCGGGTTGTGTGTCTGTAGAGGTCCTGTATTGGGTGGTGGGTTCCATGAAGCTGGCTCTAGGCCCACTCCACCACTTCTTGGATGGGATAGTCACCTACCTGTAGTTTTGGAGCCACTCCTCCATCTTGTGTCACATATTTCAGGCCTAAGGCCTGTTACCTGGAATAAATAATGCCCAGTCCAAAAGCATTTTCAGTGCTTTACTGCAACAGTGCAATCATATACAGCAATCTTTCTCATCTAATTACACAGTGCAGAAATACAGCGCAAAACACTCGTTTGAAACACTTTTCTCCCCTTAGCAGCCATCTTCCCAGATGTATTCCACTGCTTGTCCAAAGGTGGTTCCTCACATAGGGTGTTTCTCAACTTAGACCCCAAGGCCATTCTAAATCAAACCACAGGACCTGCTAAACAAAGGTCAGGAATGGCAGGGTCCGTCCATCTTCTCTCTAAGGGATTGATTTACTAAAACTGGAGAGTGCAAAATATTGTCTAGCTGTGCATGGTAGCCAAACAGCTTCTAACTTCAGCTTGTTAAATTAAGCTTTGACAAAAAAAAAAAAATGAAAGCTGATTGGTTTCTATCCAGAGCTGCACCAGATTTTGCACTCTCCAGTTTTAGTAAATCAACCCCTAAGTGGTTATAGTTGGGCTCTCTCTCTTTCACCGGACACAGACCTACATGTTATTGGTCAGAGGTGTCCTATTCCCATATTAAACTCTGTCAGAGCCCCAACCACAGCTGGTATAAAAACGGCACTAGCCACAGCCACTACACCATCAAAAGAAGGGCAACAAATAAAGAACGCTTACAGCTGCCAAAATGTATTTTTTCTACTGAACTGCTAGAGTGGGGGAAGACCCTTTCTACAAGAAGAGACTTCAGTATATGGTGATGTAAAAGCTCATTACTAGCTGTCTATTCATTGAATCCTTACAAGGTCTTGAAGATTTCAGAGGGCGTGTGATTATGTTGCTTGATGGGTGGTAACAAGACCAGTCAGTTGAACTCTGGTCTCCACTTAAGGAGGTGCTCAAGTAAGTAAAAATGTCTTTTAGTGGGGAGCAAGGTTATTAAGAGAGGACTACATTTGCCCGAAGAATAGCTTTAGAGCTGACCTCCAGGCAAGCAGCAAGATGTTTAAAGAGGAAGTAAACCCTGATGGGTTTTACTTTCTCTTTCTTTCCCAGCAAAGGTAAAGCATAATGGGCTACTATGCATCGCATAGTAGCCCATTATGTGTCACTTACCTGACACAGGAGCCTGCGATGTCACCGCTGTCCCCTCTCCCACGAAGCATCCATCTTCCTTCTGGGTATCGCGGCTCCGGCCCTAGACAGCAGTGCCTGTCTTTTGCAAATATCTCCTAAACCGGGTAGGTTTAGGACAGGGGTGCCCAACCAGTGGCCCGCGGATCCTTCTGATGTGGCCCGAGACCTCCTGCTTTGGGATAGCAGGTTCTCAAGCCCATATTATGGGTTGCCAACCCACCATCCCAGAGCATCAGTGTTTTAAATGAAGCCAGCGGTAGAGGAAGCAAGCAGCTGCGGAGGGAGCAGAGCTGCATTTGCCGATGTTTCCTGTATAGTGCTGGCTCCTGTCCCAAGTGGAGTGATACCAAATGCATTATGCCTGGGACAGCAACAGCCGGCGATACCTGAATGGAAGACTGTTATTAAAGGTAAGTTTATTACTAAAAGCAGTGTATATATGAGCATATCTGTTCTGAAGTGGTTACTGGGCTGCTTTCAAACTGATCTGCAGGTGCAGCGCATTGCACCTTAGGGTTACCTGCACTGAGTCATAGACTTCTGTTATTATCTGCGGGTTTGGTGCGCTTTCAGAAAGTGCACCACACCTGCAGGATATAATAGACATCGATGGCAAAGTGCAGCTACGCTGCAGGAAAGCCACAGGTGCACTGTACCGCACCCGCAGTGCAGGTAAACTGCCGCACATCAGTGAGAAAGCAGCCTTAGGCCCCTTTCACATGATTGGTTCAACCCACGTGGACCCTGCATTCATCACTATGGAGCGGCAGATGTAAATGGACTTGTGTCACCCACCTGCCTCCAATCTAATCCACAAAAACAAAAAAAAAACAGAAGGGGATCTGTCCCCTTCCATCTGGTTGGATCGGATAGGGGGGCCCACAGAGTAGAGTGGGCTGTGTCCATGTCCGCTGTGCATATACAGAGCGGACACATATCTGTCTTCCGTCCGCTCCACTTATTGTGGCCCACAACCAGTTACCAAGTCTCTTTTTTCAAAAGGTTGGGCACCCCTGGTTTAGGAGATATTTCTTGCACCTACAGGTAAGCCTTAATCTAGGTTTACCTGTAAGTAAAAGTGGTCTGTAAGGGTTTACAACCACTTTAAATACATACATGTCTACTATTTTACCTACCAATGGATTAGTAATCTCATTCTACCAATCAGCTTTAGAGATTATTTTTATTATTATTATTATTATTGTACAGGATTTATATGGCCGAATGGTGGCTGAAGGAGGGAGGGGGCGGGCGGGCTCATACAGACACAGTGCCGCTTGCTGTTGCATTCTGTCTGTTTGTAAGCACAGCGGTGCTGGCAGATGGGAGGTACTGTAAAAGACAGACCACAGCACAGCCGCGTCTCCTCTGAGTCCCTCACTGCCCACAGTGCTAAGGGGGAGGGAAATCAAGGGAGACAGTCAGCACTATTCGGCCCTTGGCTACACTAATGTGCACAGCGGATTTAGGGTTTCTCGAGGTGGGGAAAGTAAGGTGGGTGTTGAGGTAGGTGTTATTTCTGTGTAAAAAATGAAGAACCTTATCTCTCTGAGCAGTTTAAACTCCCTCAAATATCAACCACAACAAGATTTCTGTGACCCTGACCCCTCATTCATCCATCATTTAACTAAAACATATTCTCCAATCGGGAAGGAATACATTTGCTTAGCCACACACAATGTAAATGGCCATTCAAGGAACCCTTGCACATAAACATGGACTATTTTAAGCGCTGACCAATTAATTTATTTTTACTAATGTGTTACTGTTGGAAGGTTTGAATGTCAGAATGCAAATGATATTATAATACAGGAGGTGTTCTGGGGATTTCATGCAATAAAAGGCCAAAGTATTATAATTCTTGAGAATGATCTAATAAACTTTGATAAAGCGAATGTCATGGACAGGGTTACATTGGCACTGCTACAATGAGCAGAAAGCACAGTATATACATGTTTAATCATTTATTTCAAGAAAAGAAGGTTATGTGTTATGATGCACTGTGTAGTTCGCATAAACTCAGCTTGCTGTTACAAGATGGTGCAGGCTGTTTACCTAACCTCAGAAAATACAGAAATCATTGTGGGTAAGTCACATACTGTTATATAAATGACAGAAAAAGTAGACTCTGTGTAAGGTTTGTGGATAAGGAATTACAAAGTCAAAATGTCACTCTGACAAGCTGTTAAGCTAAAAAACTGGAGCATCTAAATAGCAAAAGAAAAAAGAAATTAAGCTGTTCTGTAGACTTTCTGCCATGGACACTGCAAATGAGTGTTACAACCCTTCAGGCTGGTGGTGCTGAGGTCTTGAGGTGTTAGTTGTTGTATGATGAAGTGTCAAGAGTTGCAATATAACTGCAACCATACTACCATAAAAATGGGTCTCCAGACTTTTCAAGACAGCTGCTGATCTTTTGAAGCACACGATAAAGCTTTTCTCCCAGGACACCCATGATATCCTTGGTACCGTATACTGTATGTGTGGGTGGATGTTTTAATCCCTGCATTGGGGGTCTTGTGGCTCTCTTGTTGGCCATTATACATTAAGATCTACACCCTACCATGTTGTATCTCGACATGTGGTTGACTCCAGGAACACATTTGTATATACCCTTGAATATCTGGATGATATCACATATGTGTAGTCTTCTATCTATATTCTATAGTGTCCTCATTTATATCTGACCATGCATGCTATTTAACTTATCTGTGGTAGCCTTGCGTTGCTTTGATTTTCAGTCTCTTTCTTGCCTGAGTGCCTGCCCAGGGAGCATCCTTTGTGCGCACTCACTTATGCAGGCAAGTGAGCATTCTTTGTCCTTTCGTGTGTCCTGAGGAAGCGGACAAGGAAATGTGTTGACTCACAAGGACTTACTTATATACTAGCCCATAATATTTCTTAGCTGCAATATAATATCCTTGTATATTCCCTACGCATTTGGATATTTACTATGAAGGCTTTTATTGACGCATGGTTTTACATGTTTTTTTATTGTTTGTCTATAAATGAAATATATTGTTTTTATATGTTTACTGTCCATTGTTACCTTCAAAGTCCGATCAATTCTTTTTTTACATATATCTTTCGAAGCACACCTCCTGGCGACATGGTGACATCCTATAATTCTTTTTTTACATATATCTTTCGAAGCACACCTCCTGGCGACATGGTGACATCCTATAATTCTTCCACTGCAAATGATCTGGATAACTTACTAATTGATGACAATGTTACTTTATCTTACACAGACCCAGATCTGTGTTCAGAAACTTACTTCTTTATTACTTTGCACCATTTATACTAGGGGTGCAACGGATCGTCGCCGATCCGTGATCCGAACGGGCCACCCCGTTCGGATCGGCACACCCCGCGATCCGCGGAGCGCTCCGCGGCCTCGGCCTTAGGAAAGGCCGCGGCTTCGGCCTAGCTCCGGAGCGACGGCGGCCATCTTTGTACACCCGGCAGCCTTAGGAAAGGCCGCGGCTTCGGCCTAGCTCCGGAGCGCGGCCATCTTGGTACACCCGGCCACTGTTTTTAATGTGAAATGACGGAGCGATCACTTGTAAACCCTGCATTACCCAGCCAATATCCTGCATTACCCTGCATATACTCTGCATTACCCTGAATTACCCTGCATATACTCTGCATTACCCTGAATTACCCTGCATATACTCTGCATTACCCTGAATTACCCTGCATATACTCTGCATTACTCTGCGGATACTCTGCATTACTCTGCGGATACTCTGCATTACTCTGCGGATACTCTGCATTACTCTGCGGATACTCTGCATTACTCTGCGGATACTCTGCATTACTCTGCGGATACTCTGCATTACTCTGTGGATACTCTGCATTACTCTGCATTACGCTGCGATACTCTGCATTACGCTGCGATACTCTGCATTACGCTGCGATACTCTGCATTACGCTGCGATACTCTGCATTACGCTGCGATACTCTGCATTACGCTGCGATACTCTGCATTACGCTGCGATACTCTGCGATACTCTGCATTACTTTGCGATACTCTGCATTACTCTGCGATACTCTGCATTACCCAGCCGATACCCAGCCAATACTCTGCGATACCCAGCCAATACTCTGCGATACCCAGCCAATACTCTGCGATACCCAGCCAATATTACAGTGGGGAGAGGATGTGGATATTACAGTGGGGACTATATGGTGGCGTAATTTTCACGGGTTTTTGCAAATTCAATTATTATTTGCTGATCCGAAAATGATCCGATCCGTGACTCCTGATCCGAGGATCGATCCGATCCGTGAGTTTTTTGATCCGTTGCACCCCTAATTTATACACTACATGTTTATTTTTACTCTGAACGGAAAAGAATCTTTGTTATTTTTTTACCATGATTTGTCTTTTTTTTTTTTTTTTTTGGGGAATACATATTTGAATGTTTTTTTGTTTTTTTTTTTGGAGGGGGGTTGTGTGTCTCAAATTACCAAAAACACATTATTTACATTTGTATTTCTTGCTTAAATTTACTAGGAGGTTGTTTGTTGTTGTTGCCCCTTGTTAATTCTACTTTAGGATTAGTGAAATGTACCTGCTTACTCAAAGAAAAACTGTCATTGTAGCAAAGTAAAACACAATAGTCAATGATTATTTCAAATCAAAAAAACCTTTATTTAGGTCACACCAACAAACCAAAGAGGAACGCAGCCATGGTGAAACTTGGGGAATTTGCAAAGCCTTGGCCCCCCACGGCAACCATCATTGTTCAAGCGTAGAAAATTGGGGGCCTGAGGAGTACGTATATTAAGGGGAGTGCAATCTGGTCGTGAAGTCCAAAGTATCCGGAACTGCAGCAGATGCCATCTAGGTCCCCAGGCTCTGGTACTACGAGAGGCTCCATCTTCTCTCAGACCAGACTGATTGCAGGTCGTCACTCTCAGGTCTTCCTTCCACGCTTCCTTGCACGCTGTGGCTGTCGTGCTGGTGGGGTGGCAGAAGGAGGAGGAGGAGGAGGAGGAGGTGGAGCATGGTAGCTATGGCAAACATGTGTGACTGGGGTCATCTCCCCAGCCCTACCCTTATTTAGGACATGGAGGATGAGCCCCTCACACATGTTGCGTTGCCTCACCTCCATACCCATCATTTTTGTGACAACCACCGAGCCAAAGGTCTCCTCGTCGGCGGGTGTGGCATGTAGGGAGTCTGAAGCCTCTCTTATCATCCGGAGCGCTGACTGTGCCGCATAACCCCCCCTTCTCGCCCTTTTGTACGGAGGGCGGAGGGGAGGGGTTTGGGTGTCAGTCAGGCTCCGAGGCCTAGCCCCCTCTTGGCTGCCACTACCCAGCTGGTGGCTGCCACTAACCCCTGCCTCCTCCTGACTGCCACCTTCCACAGCCACCTCCTGGCTGAGGTCTTCCTGTGTAGGAAAAAGGGACATAGTTTCAGTTATTTGTTCATCAAACACACACAATTCTCATCTAGTGACTGTTGCAAAATGTTTACAAATAGAAACCCATACAATTCTCAGCCCAGCAGTTTAGATTCTGGCCCCAAATGTCTCCAACACCACTGTCTGTTGATATGTCAAACACGTTAGGAACTAAGCAATTGGCGATCCTGAATTAAGTGAACATCATTCATTATTCCCCTAAATGGTAGCAAAACTACTATACCTGGAACAAGCTGGGCTCCTCCACCTCTTCCAGACTGGAAGGCCCAGGTTGCTCCTCGGAAGCCTCATCAGGGGTGGGCTGTGCGCAAGGAAGCGTGGAAGGAGGAGTTGAGGTTGGCTCCGTGACATCAGCCTGGTCCTTCAGAAAATGGAGACTCTGATAGTACCAGAGCTTGGGGACATAGACCTCATCTGCTGAAGTTGCAGTTTCCTCAGACTTCACAACCTTCTTCCTCTCCCTGATATACGCACTCCTCAGGCTGCCAATTTTCTTTCTAATATCATCAACAGTTGCCGTGGGGAACCTTGGCTTGACAAATTCCACAAGTTCCTCCAGGGCTGCGTGCCTCTTTGGTTTGTTGGTGTAATGTGGGTGTATACCCTGCCACAATATGGGAAAATCCCTGTATTTGGCAATGAAGAGGGGGAGAAAACTCATGTCGTTGAATCCCTTCATATCAATCTCTGCAAGACACAACAACACACAAAACCCTCAAAATTATGTCAGGCTAAACTCTCCTAATCTTCTCCATAAAGAAGCCTCAAGTTCAAATCAGTCTAGGCTAGTTATGTACCAACGTTAAATTGTACCTTCGTTTGTAGCGATCGTCTCGTGTGAGTTTTCTCTCCCCTCGTCTCCCAGATCGTGGCTACGACACAGGCGTGTGACGTTTTATATACACTGCGCATGCTTCAAACTCCGCCCGCCCCTGACGATCTTTCTCGTCTATTCCCCACCCCTTCTCTTTACGGCGTAGTGGGGAGAGCACATGGCGGGGACACAGCAGGTGCGCCACAAATATCCCACCAACGAGGAGGAGGACGAGGAAAGTCCGGAGGCAGAAACGTCCCGATCCCGGAACCTGAAATTCAAGGCCTCCAATATGTCATTTGGAGAAATGTTGGAGATGGTGGACATATTAAAGAGGAGCGACTATGATGGGAAGTATGGGCCTTACCTCAACCCCAATGTCCGCAAGGCCAAGATCATGTCTAAAGTTGTGAGAAGGCTGTACAATAATTTTGGGGTACAACGATCCAAGGAGCAACTCAGGAAACGCTGGTCAGACCTGAAACTGAGGGAGGCCGATCAGTACAGAAAGATCAAGAGAATTCTTCAAAAAAGTAAGTAGTTGTGTTTTGTGTTTGATTTCTTGCTTGCATACTGCTCCATTGTGTTTTGATTTTTACCAAGTTGTACATTCCAAAATGGCCACTTTCAGGTTCGTCTGTGCATTCGATCGTACTCAGCCTCGATCTTTCTGCCACTGTCATGGTCGTGTGTGTGTGCATTCGATCGTACGCAACCTCGATCGTTCGGCCACTTATAATACGATGTTTGGTGTTTTTTTGGGGAAAGGAAGTTTGTTCTCACTAGAAATGTCATCAAGAATGTAAAGCCAATTTATTCAATGTAAAGGAGAGGTCACTCAGTAGCTGTTTACCCATCTGGACTCTAGAGCACTAGTGCTGGGACACCCAAACCCCCTTTTTATTATGCTTTTCCACACATGTGCTCCAGTGGATACTAGAGGGGGGTCTCCATCACACAAACTTCTACCAAAAAGCTAGTCAGTTTAGCACCTTTACAAAGTGACTTCATTCATGTAGTTGACATTTGTAACTGGCCAAACTAAAATAGTGTCCGTCACTTTCAAGCAATGTTTGTCATTTCCTATTTCTGCCCTCAATAGCTTGTGTTGCTAAATCTTCCTTTTGGACATTCTCATAGGGGAGCGAAAACTTGGGCCGTCTGAGGAAACCCCCAAACCAACACCTACCAAAAAAGGGGAAAGAGCAGAAGCAGAGGAGGAGGAGGAGGAGGAAGGAGAGATCATCGAACTTGGAGAAATTGTCACCACAACAGGTGAGTGTGGGAGAACACAGCTACTGGTAAGCTAATCCATGTATGGCTGCCTCATTTCCAACACCCCATTTTTGTTTGTTTGTGGTTTTTAGGTGACGTGGATGTTGTGGAAGAAAAATCGCACTTTACCACAGAGAGTGCCCACGTACTCATCGGAGAGATAATGGTCTGCAATAGAGATCTAGATTACATAAAGCAAAACATCAATGATGTTCAACAAAAAATTGAAGAACATCATTGATGTTTTAGGAAAAATATGAAAAAGCAACAAGTAATTTACACACATTTGTGCCAGCTTCTGAACACATTTGCAACTTAAAAACTGTGTGAAATTTGGAACATGCACACATTGTGTCCACATGTGCTAGCTCCCATCATGGTGGGTGAATGGCAACGTTTTTTTGGGGGTGCAAACACTTTACGAACTACGAAAGTGGTTGTGGTGAAGGGGTTGCACCCCAAAAAACGTCCATTCATCCCCATGATGGAAAATGGCACTTTTGAAGCTTCTAGGCATGTGTTTTACCATCTAATGACCATTTTCAGAACCAAATTGTGTGCATGTTCCAAATTTCCACTTTTCGGGGGTGACCCCCCCATGTGATGAAGGCAAGATCAAACACACTTTGAACATATAGTCATGTCTGATCTTGTCTTCACTTTACAAAGTTGAACTTTCCTACTTCATAGGTTCTGCTTAGCTCCATGCCTGGTTTTACAAATTGCGTAATCTTTGTAAATAATGTTGTAAATAACCAAGATGTTGTCAGTTTTGGCGTGAAGATTGTAAACGCACTTGTGAATGTTTTCCAAGTAAACTTTTTTATTTTTCCAAATGTGTGGCTTCCTTATTTAAATAAAACAATGCATTATGTATGTAAAATGTAAAGGATATGGGGGGCAATGGGTGTTATTTACTAAAGGCAAATCCACTTTGCACTGCAATTTCCTTTCCCAGGGAACTTTTTCAATGCACTTGTAGAGCATAGCGGATTTGACTTATGTAAATGACACCCACAGTGCTTTGTACGAAAACACGGAGCACAGCATTTTGGAGAATACACACATGTCAGACCTGGTGCTGAAAAGGAGTATTTTGGGAGTCAGTTATGCAGGAGAAACCTTCTCTAGACCAAAGATTAGGTAGCAAACACACATGAGAATAATCTTTTTGGGAAGAAGAGACTGTTACCTCCTTTTGCCCAGAAAGTGCATTACCACTGTCGAAGGCAAAGGGAAAAAAATGACAAAGTAAAATAAGCTAAAAAGAAGACTGAAATGACAAGAAATCAGAGGTTGGTTAAAATATCAGATTTATTAAAAAATGCCTCTCACACATCGTCAGGCAGAGCAATGGCCCCCCTACCCACAAAGTATTCCATATATTGGTCCCGGACCACGCGGGCATTGAGAGGGGGCAAGCCTGGACGTGCCACTCGAAGGGCTGTGAGGTCCGCATTTGGAGGGCCCTCCACATCTGGGCCAACGGGCACCACATAGTTCCTGTTATGTCTTTTGAGGAAGTTGTGCAATATGCAACAGGCAAGAACTATGTGGTTCAGTTTGTATTCCGCCAAGTTAAATGCCGTCAGGAACAGGCGGAAGCGGCTGGCCAGGATGCCAAAAGCGTTCTCCACCACTCTTCTGGCTCTGGACAGCCTGTAGTTGAAGACCCTCTGGTCCGGGGTGAGGGTCCTCATCGGGAACGGCCTCATCACATGGGGAGTCAGCGCAAACGCTTCATCTGCGACAAAGACGAAGGGGAGTCCTTCGGCATTCTCCTCTGGAGGTGGCAAGCACAGACTGCCACTTTGGAGACGCCAGTAGAACTCCGTGTGCGTAATGGCCCCACCATCCGATATCCGGCCGTTCATCCCCACGTCCACATACATAAACTCGTATGTTGCCGACACCACCGCCAACATCACTACACTATTAAACCCTTTATAATTATAATAGTAGGACCCCGAGTTGGGCGGTGGGACGATGCGGACGTGTTTCCCATCAATTGCCCCTCCGCAGTTAGGAAAGTCCCAACGGCTGGCAAAGTGGGAGGCCACAGTCTGCCATTCCTGTGGCGTGGAAGGGAACTGTGGAGTGAAACAAGAAAAAAAATTAGTCACTTTGCACCTAAACATTGCAAGCAGATTAGACAATCAACATCTTGGAACAAGAGCATTGTATAAAATTGGAGGCTGGAAAGTATTTACACAGAAAAGTAGAGGCTCCCCTTCACAGATTACTCACCCCCCCATCAATCCCCCCACTTCTGATGGGACATTGGCAATAACTATGGTTTTGGGGGGGGGGGGGGTGGTGGACAGGTAACCCTCTGCACTTCATTGATTGGCAAATGGCTCAATAATGTGGCCTAGTTTGGCCAGACCCTCTGTACTTAACACTATTGGCAGGCCACAGGAAAGATCAAATAACATTTCCCCCCCCCCCCCCCCCCCCCCCCAAAAAAGGCAGGCACAGTGTGACATTATTAAATTACCAAGCAAGCTAATAGGAGGGAAAGAAGACAAAAAATTAGGAAATGGAATGTATGGAGGCAGCCCCTTGCACTACATGCTTTGCTGAATTCATCCCTAAAGATGCGCACTATAAAGAGGTAGGTATATAGTGTGTATTGACCTTGGGAAAGCCAGCAGATAAAGGATTGGTACCATCTGACAGAGCAGTTGGGGGAGGGGGTTCCTAATGAGTTTGCCCCCCCCCCCCACCAAAAGAACAAAAAAAGGGGGCTCTACATGAAGTAAACCACACAGCAAACATTTGTGCATATTTTAGGGGGTGTTTTGGGGCAAACAATACTATGCAGCAGACAAAAGACATTGCTTAAGTGACTAGGCCATAGGTGTCTATTGGGGCAGAAGAGCATGCTGGTGAGGTAAGTGAAGGGAAAAATGCATGCATGAAGGAGAAAAGGGGCACAGCATATTAGAACATATTGCAATCATGGTAATTAGGGAAGGAGGTCAAAAATACAAGTCATTAGCAAACAGAGCATACATAGAAGGGAATAGTAAAGTAGAAATGTTACCTTAATATAGTCCTCCTGCAGGACCTGAATGATGGCAGAACAGGTCTCTGGAATAATGATTCCCAGGGCCTGGGGAGAGATACCTGAAGAGAACTTCAAATCCTGAAGACTTCTCCCTGTCGCCAAGTACCTCAACGTGGCAACAAGCCTCTGCTCCGGAGTAATGGCTTGTCTCATGCAGGTATCCTGCCGGCTGATAAAGGGGGTCAGCAAAGCCAAAAGACGGTGAAAATCGGGGTCCGTCATCCTGAGAAAGTTCCTGAAATCATCAGGATTATTCTCCCGGATCTCACGAAGCAAAGGCATGTGCGAGAACTGGTCACGCTGAAGCAACCAATTCTTGGTCCACATACTCCTCATCACTCTGTTCATGGACGGGTCTTGGTCAAAGCTAAAAGCCCGACACCAATTCCGCGTACAGCACGAACTCGGCGACGAGTACGCACGGGAAACATCGCTCAGAAGGTCACAAAAGGTCGGCTGGTCAGAACGGACAAACAGAAAGCACCGATAAACAGCAAGGCCTGAAAGAACGAAGTGAATACCAGCAACGAGCAGACAATAAGCAGTGCAAATCAAAGCGTCCTATATCAAGATATAGGCCGCAATGACCAACAAATGCGAACTGACTACACGCACTAATAAACAGATACGCACGACAAGCACAAACTGAAGAGCAGTAACGATCTGAGTCAGAAAACTGAGAAGCGCGAATCTTAAGTCACCAAACTTCCACTAACTCTCGATAAACACGGGATCAGCAGAAGGAGCCCAACGGGTGCCTGACGTGGTGCTGAACTTCCCTTTTGTAATCTCGTGGACGACGACTTACGTCACGACGTTCTTCCGGACCGGATATTCCGACAACGTAGTCCGACCGTGTGTACGCAACGCCAACATCGGACAAAGTACGTCGGACAAAGTCCGACCGACCTGGTCCGCGGATTGTCCGAGCGTGTGTATGGGGCTTTACTCTTTCTCACATAACCAGTTACAGAAATATTAGCAACATGATTTTTCTCAAAATTTTCTCTAATAAACGCCAACCAATAGTGCTCTCTGTTTTATTAAGAAATTCCCCAAACACTTATTAAAACTACTTACAAATAAAACCACATGCATGCTTTAAAAAAACAATATTCATCCATTCAGCCAGCTGCAATACTTATCTGCCCGGCATGGTGAAGCCAACAATATACTTTCAGAGATTGACAGAGATCGAAGCGGACGCCACTGTAGAGTATTGCGATACCACATGTGAGACTTTTTCACAGCCTAGCCAGAGAGGCCCAAAATCCAAGGAACACCTTCAGAGTTTCTGGGGGCATAAGTTATAGATCTAATTTACTGACTACCTATCATGTTTTTGGCGGCCCTGGAGCATCAGGACAATGAAAACACCCATAAAATGTTGTGATTGCCAATGAGGAGAGAGAGGCCTGAGGTAGCCAAGGCTCCCATACACATCACTGGATCGAGAGGGGGCTCAGGTGAGTATTAGGCGGGCTGTGGGGGGAGCAGCACACAGAAGGTTTTTTACCTTCCTGCATAGAATGCAGGAAGGTAAAAAAAAAAACTCAGCCTTTACAACCACTTGAATTTTTTTGTGAGTTCCATATTTAGGGTAAGGCCCAGAAAGATTTTAAATACATCAACTGTTATGGGTTTCCACTCAAATAGATGAGCATAAATGGAAGTGGGGTTATTGGTGATGTACTGCTGGGCAAACAAATTACATTGGTCCATAACTGAAATGAATATGTCTTCAGAAAAAAATGTCTTCAGTAAAAAAAAAAAACAAAAAATCTAAAGGGATGTCAAATTTTCAGTTTTAACCTAAATGCCTGGTTGTGCTGTAAACAGTGGGATGATGGGTCCTGCTTAGGGATGGGCTGGGTGTTCGAGTCGAACATGCGTTCGACTCAAAGCCAGAACTTTGTGGGCCATTCGCGGCATATTCGTGTGGCACGAACGAACCACAATGCACAGCGCCATCTCAGTGCATTGATGGCTGATGATTGGCCAAGCATGGTTGGCCAATCACAGTGCCGGCAGCGAGGAGAGCCATAATTGGCCACAGGCAGGATGCCTGTGGCCAATTATAGCTCCGGGGGTTAAGTACATGCCCCACACTATATAAGGCGCCTGCGCGGCGGCTTTGTGTAGTGTGTTGTGGCGTTCATAGAGAGAAGGATAGGCAGAGACAGTGTCTTAATATCTTGTGATTGAACCTAGCGCAGTTACAGTGGGTGTATTGTGCCTCCTGCACAGTATACACCTGCAGCTACCCAAAATCGCTGTAATTGTTCTGTTTCTATACCACAGGCAGTTACAGTGGGTGTATTGTGCCCCCTGCACAGTATACACCTGCAGCTACCCAAAATCGCTGTAATTGTTCTGTTTCTATGCCACAGGCAGTTACAGTGGGTGTATTGTGCCCCCTGCACAGTATACACCTGAAGCTACCCCCAATTGCTTGAGTTGTTCTGTTGCTATTCCACAGGCAGTTACAGTGGGTGTATTGTGCCCCCTGCACAGTATACACCTGAAGCTACCCCCAATTGCTGTAGTTGTTCTGTTGCTATACCACAGGCAGTTAAAGTGGGTGTATTGTGCCCCCTGCACAGTATACACCTGAAGCTACCCCCAATTGCTGTAGTTGTTCTGTTGCTATACCACGTGCAGTTACAGTGGGTGTATTGTGCCCCCTGCACAGTATATACCTGAAGCTACCCCCAATTGCTGGAGTTGTTATATTGCTATACCACAGGCAGTTAAAGTGGGTGTATTGTGCCCCCTGCACAGTATACACCTGAAGCTACCCCCAATTGCTGTAGTTGTTCTGTTGCTATACCACAGGCAGTTAAAGTGGGTGTATTGTGCCCCCTGCACAGTATACACCTGAAGCTACCCCCAATTGCTGGAGTTGTTCTTTTGCTATACCACAGGCAGTTACAGTGGGTGTATTGTGCCCCCTGCACAGTATACACCTGAAGCTACCCCCAATTGCTGTAGTTGTTCTGTTGCTATACCACAGGCAGTTACAGTGGGTGTATTGTGCCCCCTGCACAGTATACACCTGAAGCTACCCCCAATTGCCCAATTGCTGTAGTTGTTCTGTTGCTATACCACAGGCAGTTAAACTGGGTGTATTGTGCCCCCTGCACAGTATACACCTGAAGCTACCCCCAATTGCTGTAGTTGTTCTGTTGCTATACCACAGGCAGTTACAGTGGGTGTATTGTGCCCCCTGCACAGTATACACCTGAAGCTACCCCCAATTGCTGGAGTTGTTCTATTGCTATACCACAGGCAGTTACAGTGGGTGTATTGTGCCCCCTGCACAGTATACACCTGATGCTACCCCCAATTGCTGTAGTTGTTCTGTTGCTATACCACAGACAGTTAGAGTGGGTGTATTGTGCCCCCTGCACAGTATACACCTGAAGCTACCCCCAATTGCTGGAGTTGTTCTGTTGCTATACCACAGGCAGTTACAGTGGGTGTATTGTGCCCCCTGCACAGTATACACCTGAAGCTACCCCCAATTGCTGGAGTTGTTCTGTTGCTATACCACAGGCAGTTACAGTGGGTGTATTGTGTCCCCTGCACAGTATACACCTGAAGCAACCCCCAATTGCTGGAGTTGTTCTGTTGCTATACCACAGGCAGTTACAGTGGGTGTATTGTGCCCCCTGCACAGTATACACCTGAAGCAACCCCCAATTGCTGGAGTTGTTCTGTTGCTATACCACAGGCAGTTACAGTGGGTGTATTGTGCCCCCTGCACAGTATACATCTGAAGCTACCCCCAATTGCTGTAGTTGTTCTGTTGCTATACCACAGGCAATTAAAGTGGGTGTATTGTGGCCCCTGCACAGTATACACCTGAAGCTACCCCCAATTGCTGTAGTTGTTCTGTTGCTATACCACAGGCAGTTACAGTGGGTGCATTGTGCCCCCTGCACAGTATACACCTGAAGCTACCCCCAATTGCTGGTGTTCTTATCTCCCTGCAGGCCATTAGTATGTCTGGAAGGCCAACAAGGAGAGGCAGACAGTCACAAGGCAATAAAAGAACGCAAGCAGGCTCTGTGTCTAGAGGCAACAGTGCTGGTCATGGACGCGGTGCATCGTCATCAGCACGTGGCCATGGGACACGCTTGTCCTTATTTTCGGCAGCTGGACATGTTGAGCCACAACATGCCGAAGACTTGGTAGAGTGGATGACCAAGCCCTCCTCATCCTCCTCATCCTCTCTCACCCAGGCTCAGGGTACTGGCAAAGCAGCTGCCAACGTGTCCTCTTCCCTCGTCTCAATGGCATCAGTCACTCCTTCCCTAGACCCACCATGTCCTCCTGAGGAGTCCCCCGAACTGTTTGACCACAGTATTGGGTACATGCTTCAGGAGGATGCCCAGCGTTTTGAAGGCTCTGATGATGATACCCAGCTAGAGGAAGACAGTAGCGTGAGCCCAGAGAGAGGGGATGCTCAAGAAGGACAGCAATTTGGCAGTCATGCCACCAGCTGCAGCATACTGCCAGGTTTGCTCCAGTGATGAAGAGGGAGGGGATGATGAGGTCACTGACTCCACGTGGGTGCCTTATAGGAGAGAGGAGGAGGAGACACATCTCCAATGAGGCAGGATGCCCACCGGGGCCAGCTTAAGGGCAGCACACCGACTGAATCACACCGCAGAGCTCCGCCTGTGCAGGGCGCTGCCTCTGCGCGTTATTCCAAAAGTTCTTTGGTGTGGGCCTTTTTTGAGACGAGTACATCAGATCGCACCGCTGCTATTTGCACCATATGTCTCAAGCATATCTTACGTGGCCAAAACATCAGCCGCTTGGGCACCACATGCTTGACCAGACATATGTTGACCTGCCATGCAGCTCGTTGGCAAGCGTACCTTAAAGAGCCACACCAAAGAACAAAGCAGACCTCTCCTTGCTCCTCATCAGCTGGGATCTCCAACCCCACTATACCTTCAGTCCTCTTTGAAAGCTGCACTGAGAGGAATGAAAGTGTAGAATTAGATGTGTCACAGCCAAGTACTTGCGGGCACTCTGCTAGCAGTACACCGACGTCCGATTGTACCAGGCAAATTTCCCTGCCCCAGCTGCTGGACCGTCGAAAGAAGTTCACTCCCAGCCATCCACATGCCCAGCGGTTGAATGCTAGCTTGGCTATATTGCTAGCACTTCAACTGCTGCCTTTTCAGTTGATAGACTTGGTCCCCTTCCGTGAGTTTGTGCAATGTGCGGTTCCTCAGTGGCAGGTTCCCAAACACAACTTTTTCTCACGGAAGGCGATTCCGGCTCTCTACCGGCATGTGGAGGGCAATGTCCATGCCTCGCTGGACAGTGCGGTCAGCGGTAAGGTGCATATTACCGTTGACTCATGGTCCTGCAGGCATGGACAGGGACTTTCCCTATTTTTCACGGCGCATTGGGTGACTATTCTGGCAGCTTGGAAGGATACAGGAAAAGGTGCAGTAGTGTTGGAGGTTGTTCCGCCACCACGCCTCCAAAATGCTACTACTGGTTGTGACACACCTTTCTCCTCCACCCCTCCTCTTCTTCCAGCGGTGCTCCGTAGGCGTTCAAAGGGCTACGCAAGTACGCAGGCAAAAAGTTGCCATGCCGTGCTTGCGCTGGTGTGCTTGGGGGCCAGGAGCCACACTGGGGCAGAGGTTCTGTCAGCTCTGCAGGGGCAGTCTGAGAGGTGGTTGATGCCACGCCAGCTTAAGCCAGGAATGGTGGTTTGCGACAATGGCACCAACCTCCTCTCCGCCCTCCGACAGGGACAACTGATCCATGTGCCCTGTGTGGCTCATGTCCTTAACTTGGTGGTGCAGTGGTCCTTGGGCAGGTACCCGGGCTTACAGGATATCCTGAGGCAGGCCAGGAAAGTCTGTGTGCATTTCCGCCGATCATATAATGCCAGTGCTCGGCTGGCTGAGCTCCAAAAGGAGTTGAACCTGCCCAAGAACCGACTTATATGTGACATGCCCACCAGGTGGAACTAAACGTTGGCCATGCTGCAGCAGCAACAGAGGGCCATCAATGAGTACCTGTGTGACTACGGCACCAGGACAGGGTCAGGGGAGCTTGTTTTTTTTTTTCACCACGCCAGTGGGGCATGATCAGGGATGCATGCACTGTCCTGTCACCATTTAAGGAGGCCATGAGGTGACACTGTACCTCTTGTCCACCTGTTAGAGCATACGCTGCGTGGAATAATGGACAGGGCACTTGAGGCAGAACAGAGGCAGGAAGAGGAGGACTTCCTTGCCTCTCAAGGCCCCCTTTATCCAGACAGTGTTGCTGCTGTCCCACCCATCACACAGGAAGAGGAGGAGGAGGAGGAGGAGGCTTGTGTCAGCATGGAGGTGGAGCCTGGCACTCAGCATTAGCAGCAGCAGTCTTTTAGGGATGATTTACAGTCCCAAGAAACACGCAGACCTGTACGTGGCTGGGAGGAGGTGGCTGCGGATCATGTTGTCCTTAGTGACCCAGAGGACTCCGGACCGAATGTCTCAGCTAACCTACGCTGCATGGCCTCCCTGATCATGCAAAGCCTGCGGAAGGATCCTCGTATTCTTCGGATCAAGGAGAGGGACCATTACTGGCTGGCAACTCTCCTTGATCCACGGTACAAGGGTAAGGTTATGGACCTTATCTTGCCATCGCAGAGGGAGCAGAGGATGAGACAGCTCCAGCAGGCTTTGCAGAAAGGTCTGTGCAATGGGTTTCCAGAGACTGTGAGGTTACAAACTCCTGGTCCTGGACAACGCGTTGCTGAGGCTTCGGTCAGTCACAGAAGGAGCGGTGGAGAAGGTGGCCATCTGACTGATGCGTTCAGACAATTTTACTTTCGAAAAATTTTATTTTGGAAAATGCAGCAGGTATATAAACATGAAACAGTAGAACAAAATAACAATAACAATTGAGATGAGGTCCTGTGTTCAGAGAATACAGTGGAAGGAAGACACATAAGTACCATATATCGTGAGAACTGGTAGGAAATCCAGCAGACCTGAGTACAGAAATAGACTATGCTTCATAAAATTAGGAAAAAAAAGGGGAAGGAAGGGGTTAGGGTGGAAAGCCCCCCATCCGGCACCCCTAACGGGAACATGCTGTGCCGGACGGGGAGATCCCAACCCCACCCATCAGTCGAAGTCTAGCGACCAAGCCGAGGCATAGTCTGGGGCCATAGCAGAGAGCGAAAGTCTACTAGAGGCTCAGGACTGAATAAATCAATGATCACGACAAATTATGCAGGGTCTTCCTGAGGATTAAAATTTGTGGACCTCAAGTCTGAGCAAGTTACGAATAGAGTAAAGAAAAGGGGAACAAAAGAGGAAAGGGAGGAAAGCTCAGGGTGAGCAGAAGAGAAAGAGAGAGGAGAGCAACGCCTAATACACTGAGATGTCATAGGTTCTGTCATGAGGAGGGAACTAAGGTGACCCCTACGTGTTGGGCCCAGGGTTCCCAAACCAGATCAAAGTTTACAGTGGTATTTAGCAGTATACTGGATAGCTTTTCTTGTGACATTATCCACGAAATCTTCCTTTTTGCTGCAGAGAACGAAACTGTCGGTGTTTTCCAAGCCCTAGCAATAGTGAGCTTGGCTCCTAGCAAGATAAAGTGTATCAGTCTCCTAGAGGGTTTAGAGAGCAGTGGTATTTGATCATTTAAGAGCCCAATCATTGGGGTCCTGGGAATCCGACTACCAACTAGTTTATCTATTAATTTGAATATACGGAGCCAGAAGGGGCGTATTCTTGGGCATTCCCACCATACGTGGGCCATTGTGCCCACATGTTTACATCCTCTAAAGCACGTGGGGTCTGCTGTTGGGAAGATGGAGGCTAGTCTAGATGGGGTGTAATACCATCGCATGAGTACCTTAAGGCTGGCTTCCATAAGTGCTGTATTGAGGATGCTTTTGAAGGAAGAGAAGGAGGCAGTTTGCCATTTACCTAACTCCCAATGAAAGTTAAAGTCGGATTCCCAGGCCCTCATATGAGCTTCTTTGGAGTTCGAAGAGATAAGTGACATGTAGATTATAGATATCCCCCCCCCCGCTGGTCCATGGCTTGTCCGCACCAAGCTTCATAATCGGTAAACTTTGGAGGCAGAGGTTTGTCCTTCCATATAGATTGGAGGAAATTAATAATTTGTTGAGATCTATAGATTTCCGAACTAGGTAAATCTAATTTGGAAATACAATGGCTGCGGGAGAAAGGGCCCGCTGCCGTGAAGTAATGACCAATTCGGTACAGACCCTTGTCTAACCACCATTTGAAGGCTAATGCATTCTTCCCGGGAGGAAAAAGTGGGTTATTAAAGAGGTGAGAAAGGGGCTTGTACGAGGAAACCAGAGTATCCGAAGTCCGCAATGAATCCCAAAGGGCGAGTGAGTGTGACAGAGTTGGGGCCAATATCGGGGGCCTATCCCTTGGAGGGTGCCATAGAAGGTAGTCAAGAGTGAAACTTGGCGTAGCTAGTTTTTCTATATTCACCCAATCTGGTTTTTCCGATCTAGTATAGACGATTGACAACTGAGCTAGTCTTGCAGCCTGGTAGTATTTATAGAAATGGGGAAGACCTAGGCCTCCTTTTTTCCTATGTAAGTAAAGTGTTCTTTGAGCTATTCTATATCCCGCCTTCCCCCAGACAAATTTCAGTACTTTACTTTGGAATGCTGTAATGTGGTCTTTCTTTATGGGCATCGGGAGCGAACGGAACAGATACAACAGTCTAGGAAGTAGTGTCATTTTGATAGAGTGAAGCCTCCCTAACCATGAAAGGCTGTGTTTAGACCAGGCTGTCATATCTGCCTCCAGCTTCCGGTACATGGGGGGGGTAGTTAGAAGCATACAGGGATTCCGTTTTGGATGTTAGATTAATGCCTAAATATTTGATGGAAGAATCACTCCACGCAAATTTAAAGGAGTTTTTTAGCAGGTCCACTGTTTCCGACTGAAGGGAGACATTCATAGCCGTGGATTTAGAATAGTTCACCTTCAGGCCCGAGACAATAGAAAAGTCCTCTAGTGTTTTACAGACGTTTGGAAGGGAGGTTATAGGAGATGTGATAAATAGGAGAATGTCGTCAGCAAACAATCCACATTTGTGGATATGTGGGCCACAAGAGACCCCTTGAATGTTTGGATTCTGGCGGATTGCGATGGCCAGAGTTTCAATAGCTATTGCAAAAATGAGAGGGGATAGAGGACAGCCTTGCCTCGTACCTGTCTGAATAGGGATAGATTTAGAGAGGAACCCTTGGATTCTGATACGGGCCGTGGGGTTAGAATAAAGCGCGTGCAGTATACCCAAGAAATGCGTGCCAAAGCCCCATCGTTCAAGTATAGCAAATAAGTAAGGCCAGGAAACCGAATCGAAGACTTTGCTGAGGTCGAGTGACAGCAGCATTCCCCGCTGTTTGGGGCCTCCCAACCAATTTGTTTGCATAATAGAGACTATGTCTATCGCCCGTCTTATCTAATCTGGACCCTGCCTACCAGGGATAAACCCTACTTGGTCTTTATGAATATATTTATTCACAAAAGTCGCTAGACGAATAGCTAACAATTTAGTTAAGATTTTCAAGTCACAATTAATTAGGGATATGGGCCGATAATTTCCAACTTCTTCCGGATTTTTGTCTGGCTTGGGGATAACTGTAATAAATGCTGTGTTGAGCTGCGGGTCAAGAGGGTCCCCTTTCGTTTTGGAGTTCAGAAATTGTGTTAAATGCGGCACTAGTGTTTCGGTGAATGTCCTATAGTACGGATTCGAGAGACCATCTGGTCCCGGAGCTGAACCCAATTTCATTTCCTTAATCACACCCATTACTTCCCCTTCCGTGAAGGGAGCTTCCATTTCCTCCCTGTGTTCAGGGGACAGTGTAGGAATGGGAAGGTCCGCCAGGAATTGGGTTAGGGCATCTTCAGACCCAGCTGTGTGTGGGCTGTAGAGATCCGCATAAAACGAATGGAAAGCGTCTAGAATTTTTGGGGGGCTAGAGGACGTACCTGATCCCGGGATTCTAAGTTTAGGCATGGTGTAGGATCGGAATTTGGGCGTTAGCTTTGCGGCCAGCATTGACCCCATTTTATCCCCATGGGTGTAAAATTTATTCCCACTCCATCTAATTTGCTTTTCAGCCTTGACTGTGAGTGCTAAATTGAGTTCCAACCTGACTTTGTCAAGTCGTGTCGTCGTGGTGGTGGAAGGATCCTGTTTATGTTGAGCTTTCAACTGTGTGTACAGGCCCTCCAGTCTTTCTATGTCTATTTTCCTTTCTCTGTGAAGTTGAGCAGACAACTTGATGAACTCTCCTCTGATAAAGGGTTTGTGGGCAGCCCATAAAGTTTCCGCTGATATTCCCTCCACTTTGTTGAGTAAGAAGTATTCTTTTAGTGCCTTATCTAGCGTATTAACATGGACCGGGTTTGTGAGAATAGATTCATTAAGCCTCCATTGTCTTTGGCTTGGCTCTGAGGATTGGGTTTTTATAAACATGACTACCAATGAATGATCAGAAAGCACCGTGTCTTTAATAAAGGATTTTTCAATTAAGTGAACAGTTCGGTTCGCAACCAACCAGTGGTCAATGCGTGCATACGAGTTATGTGGGTGTGAAAAGTGCGTATAGTCCCGCTTAGAAGGATTAAGTTCCCTCCAAACATCAGACAGGCCTTGTGCATGTATTATTTTCACAATTCTCAAGCTCTCCCTGGTAGGTCTTGTCAGTTGGGAAGACGGGGGTTTATTTCTGTCTAAGCCCTGATCAAAGGCTGTGTTAGAGTCCCCACCAAAAATTACTGTTCCTTCAAATAAGGGAGCTAGTGTTTTAAACATATGTTTAAAGAAGGCGGTTTGGCCTTTGTTGGGAGCATAGTACGAAATTAGGGAGTATACATGCCCTTCTATGGTCCCCTTCACAAGAATGAACCTGCCCTCCGGGTCTTTTTTGTCTGCCATCCAGGTGAAATTACAAGATTTAGCAAATAGAACGCCCACCCCTTTGGTTTTGTTGGGAGCATTGGCCAGATAAAAGTTAGGGAAATGGGAGTGGAGAAAATTGGGATTGTACCGGATTGGGAAATGGGTCTCCTGTATGAGGACTACGTCTAATTTTGAAGACTTGTAGGTGTTAAACAATGTTTTGCGTTTGAGAGGGGAGTTCAGGCCTTGCGTGTTGTGAGTAGCGACCTTTAGGGTTTTCTTAGTCTGATCAGCCATGGAACCAGGGGAGAGAGAAGCTACCGAATCCAATTTCACTTACCTGTGGGGCCCTACGTGGAGCAAGCCCGATGGTGCGACTGTTGATGTTGAATACCGGGAAGCAATCAGTTCAGAACGTCACAAAGGAGACGTGGTCTGCAAAAAATAAAGATATTAGGCATTGCTCACGACAGGAAAGCGAAGAAAAGAGAAGAAAGATAGAAGAAAGAGAGTAAGGAGACTTTACTCCCCGGGGGGTAGAGGAGCCCTGAGGGGGAGAAAATCTCCACAGAGACATCTCACGTAAATCCGTGAGAAGAGTTGCACTAGGCAATATCTCCAGGTATATCACCTTGGAGAACCTATCCCTCAAGGACCAGCCGGTGATTAAGGGATAGGTGGAGGCACATGGGTACCATCCCAGACCAGGGCACCCTATGAAATCATTAATATGGGCTCTAGGAGCAGTCCAAACAAAGCAGCAAACAAAAACAGCAATATAACATTGACCACCGTCAGCAAAAGGGAAAATCGCAGGAGGGCAGACCAGGCCACCCCCCCACATCTGCCTATCAATATCAACCCCCCTCCCTCCTGTTTTCACAGGGGGGGAGGGGGTGACACCAAAATTCTGAGAATATAAGGATTGGATTCAGGTCGATTAACCCAACAGATGATGAGATTTCTCATCCTAACAAAAGCAGGGGCAGTTCGGCAGTTCTTGGAGCGTGACATTGAAGGCAGTCCCTCAAAAAAAAAAAAAAAAAAAAAGGGGGAACATTTCTACTTCATCCTGTGAGCCATACGGCTAGAAGTAGTAATAGTAAAAACTTGAGCGACACAAAAAAAGAAGAAAAGTCAAAACAAGGATGTGAGTGTAGCACTTGGCGGGACTTCAAATAGAGGAGAACTCCAGTCGATCATGGAGGGCCTTTGCGTGACGATCTTCGGGTCTTGGACTTGTTCCAAAGCGGTTCTTGCGGACTGTTCGGTGGAGGACGTTTGTTTGATCCCGCAGAGGAAGTGGTGGTCTCCATATCTGTCTCCTGTGAAATTAGCTTGAGATGGAGGAGCAATTTCTCGCCCGATGCAAAGTTGGAGAAGGCATGATTCTGACCGTTATAGGTGAATTTAACTGCAAAGGGAAATGCCCATTTATATTTAACTTCTTTCTGGGTCAGAGAGGTTAACAGCGGTTTAACATTTCTTCTCCTTTGAATGGTCAAGGGGGAAAGATCGGCAAATATTTGAACGGGATGACCCTGGCAGGTAACCTGGGACATCGTGCGTGCTTGCTTTATCACTGCCTCCTTGACAGCATAGTAGTGTGGTTTAGCAATAATGTCCCTGGGGGATCCATCTTTTCTCATCGGGCCCAACGCTCTATGGGCCCTGTCCAGTTCCAAGCGGGGGATGGGGATGTTAGGGATCAGGGAACGCATCAGATCCTGAGTGGCTGTTTCTACATCCATTATCGATTCAGGCAGTCCCCGGATCCGAAAATTGTATCTCCTGGACCTATTCTCGAGGTCATCTATGCGTGAATTGGCTGTGTCCAGCTGATCGTGGAGGGTTTGAATGAGATCTGAGTTTTGGTAAGTGACCGCTGTAGTTTGATCGAGTCTACATTCAATAGTATCCATTCTGGATCCAATGTTTTGCAGGTCTGCCTTAATTTCTCCTGTAATTTTAGCTGCTGTGGTGGCAAGTCCCTTTTCCAGGAGGGCGGACAGCCTGAGAAAGAGATCGTCTGGTGCATAGGAGAGGTTTGGGCCTGTGGGGCCATGAGGGAAAAAGCCTGTGTGAGGGGAGTCTGCAGGCCCAGCCTGAGGGAAGGCCCGATCCCTGAATGAGTGGCTCAGGAGGGATTCGGTGGACGTGGGAGACGGGGTATAAGGCTGCTGGCCATATCCTTGCAGGCTAGGAGAGTAGGTGAGGAGAGCAGGGGCCAGGACTTGCCTGTCATTTATCGCAGAATCCTGCTCCTGTGGCTGAGGAGACGCTGCCGCTGCGGCGGCCATCTTGGTACACCCGGGCAGGGTGGAGCTGAGGAATTCCGGCCCTAAATTGCGTCTGGCTCCAGAGCGGTCCATATAGTGGTGGTCACCGGTGTTGTGGGATGCCGAATCCCGTTACCCCGAGGCTCGGGAGTGCCGTGTGTCAGTGCGGTGAGCGCCGCTGGTCTGGGATGGCGCGGAGCTCCGAGTCAAGCGGCCATCTCGGAACTCTCGCGCATGCGCACATCTCAGACAATTTTTTAGTCCGCAGCCCCAAGGTATGATCGGTTCCAGCAACCATCGCCAGCGTCTGATTTACATGGTGCAGGAATACCTAGGGGCAAGGTCAGACTTGGACACCTTTCCCACCGAAAATCCTCTGGCTTACTGGGTCTTGAGGATGGATCACTGGCCAGAGCTTGCACAGTATACAATTGAGCTGCTGGCCTGTCCTGCATCCAGCGTTCTTTCGGGATGCAACCTTCAGTGCTGCTGGTGGCTTTGTAACTGATCGCAGGGTGCGACTCGGTTGATCGACTGACCTTCATAAAGATGAATCAGTCTTGGATCACCACCAGCTACCAAGCACCTGAAGCTGATGTAACCGAATATTTTTTTTTGAAATGTCACATCCCTTCAAGACTGCCTATGCTGATGCTGAGTGACTGTCCTGTTATGTTGACTGACTATCCTCTTCCTCCTCAATGATCCCGCTGATATCTTGGAAGAACATTTTTGGTTCTGGGTGATGCCACCAGCCAAATTTTTCAGCCCCTGTTTAACAGGGGCGTGTAATTAAAATTTTTGATGCAATGCTTTGCAGCAGGGCTCATTCCTGCCCTCCAACTAGAGTATATGGGAGAGGTTGCAGTGTCGTGGCACCAGAACCAGTGCCTAAGGCTCAATTTTTCAGCCTCTGTTTAACAGGGGCGTGTAATACAATTTTTGATGCAATGCTTTGCAGCAGGGCGCTCATTCCTGCACTCCAACTAGAGTATATGGTAGAGGCTGCAGTGTCGTGGCACCAGCACCAGTGCCTAAGGCACAATTTTTTAGCCCCTGTTTAACAAGGGCATGTAATACAATTTTTGATGCAATGCTTTGCAGCAAGGCTCATTCCTGCACTCCAACTAGAGTATATGGTAGAGGTTGCAGGGTATAGGCCCAATTTTTCAGCCCCTGTTTAACAGGGGCATGTAATTACAATTCTTGATATAATATTTCACAGCAGGGCCCGTTCCTGCGCCCACCGAGAGTAACTGTGAGGACTTATAGTGTTGTGGCACCAGCTCCACCACCACCACCACAACCACCAAAGGCCCAATTTTTCTACCACTGTTCAACAATGGCATGTAATTACAATTCTTGATATAATCGTTCACAGCAGGGTGCTCAAGCACCCACCAAGAGTCACTTTGAGGGCTTACAGTGTTGTGGCAACACCAACACCTTAGGCCCCCATTTCTGCAGAGCATATAGGGCAGGCCCCTATTTTCAAACATCCAACTTACAAATGTCTCCTACTTGCAAACGGAAGGAGAAAACAGGAAGTGAGATGAAAAAAGACGGACGGCAAAAAAAATTATACAGGGGTGATAACCCTTCCCATATTTTCCGAAAAGCTTAAAAATTGATTTTTTTGACTGGAGCTACACTTTAAAAATGTACCAGTTCAAAATTACAAACAGATTCTACTTAACACAACAAACCTACACAGTCCCTGTCTTGTTTGCACCGCCTGTAAACTGCTGTTCTGAGTATATAGGGCCTGGGGGCCCCACGCCTTTCCTTTATTTAATTTGGGTACGGGGTTCCCCTTAATATCCGTACAAGACCCAAAGGGGCTGGTAATGGACAGGGGGGGCTACCCATGCCATTTTTCTCAATGATTTTCATCCATATTGCCTGAACCAGATATTACATTAAAACCGCAAGCAGTTTTAAATGACGTTTTTTTTCCGTTAAATGCCAGAGGGAGAGATCATTAATGAGAAACATAATCACCAAATATGTATGCATTTAAAAAAAAAAAAAACAACAACAAAAGTAGGACCAAAAACGTGTCTAATTGGTCTCACGAACAATCAGTAGGACAGGCCACAAATAGGGCCTGAAATTTCCAAGGCTCCTGCCCCCCCCCTTTTTTCAGCAGGGGGAGGGGGGTTGGAGTGGGTGCAAGGTGCATGGCACAACGACCCGAGATGGTCTGCAATGAAATCTTAGGTAGGTGAACAAGTGTTTAAGGGTGTGATGGTGTGCAAGGGTGAGGCCCCAGCAAACCTTGTGCGCCACTGCCCTCTTGTGGAGAGAAATAAAAAACTGCAGTTTGATAAATTTGTGGTACAAGAGGTCATTGAGTCTTTAAGCATAATCTGAGCTTGAAAAAACAGAGGGTGGGACAAGTTCACCAACTATCATTGGGAGACCCATGGTAACGCTTTCGGAGTCTTTCCTCTAGTAAATGTTCCAATCCTCTTATCACGTCTGTCAAGGTGGTATATTTTGGAGACGGGAACGGCTTCTGGAGGTTCTTAGGGAGTGCCAAAGGGGTTATACAGGATGCTCTCTGCTACCTCTGCCAATGCCAAGCGATGATTCAGTGCGGAGATCTGGCGATGATGGAGGTGAATTGGAAATGAAGCTCAGGTGTTTCAGCAATCTTTCACTGAGTCACTGGCTTTACAATAATGTCCCTGGGGGGACCCTCTGGGCGCACTGCTGTGAGAGCTCTGTGGGCACAGTCCAGTTCTATAGATTGGCACAGTCCAGTTCGGGCACCAGGTAGCAATGATCTTAGCAGCGTAGTGGTGGCTTCCTGGGTGTCTGTAAATGATTCAGGTAACTCCCTGATGCGAAAATTATATCTGCGGAGCCTTTTCTCAAGGTCATCAATTTTTGCTAAAGTGTGCTTCCAGATTGCAGATGAAAACTGTGTTTTGATTAGTTCTGTTTATAGTGACATCCAGATTGTTCTCAATGGTGTTAATACTAGAGCCCAGATCATGAAATTCTTGTTTCAGATCTTCTGTGATTTTTCTCCCAGCTTTTTCCAGACCCTGTTCTAGCATGGCCGAGAATCTAGCCAGGACAGGATTGCCCAAGTAAACTGTCTGTGGGACTATGGGCTGTGGGCTGATCAGTTTCTGGGAGGCCTGCTGGCTATTTTGGCTGGTGAGGATGTCTCCCATGGCCCGATCTAAGGAGGAACCGTGGAGAAGGGGGACTCACCTCCTGGGAGATCTCTGTCTTGGGGGGTGTGGAGTGCTGCTGGGGTAGCATGCAGTCCTCTGAGTGGTAGGAGAGCTTATACAGGTCCGGATGGCCTGTCCGGAGGGGGGCCACGTGTGTCAGCGGCGCTGCAATCTTGCCCGAGCTGACCGGGAGGCCAGCAGTTCCTTTTGGCTGCTTCGGGGGCTTCTTACATTTTTTTTGGCCATAGACTGGTGGCCCAGCAGTTGAGGATGGATAGGGGGCTGTTTGCGGGGTTCCTGGGTTTCTGGATTAGCAGGATGCAGCAGGACTAGGTCGGGTCGCGGCGGAGCCGATTCAAGCCATGTCTGCCATGGTCAGCCACGCTGTAAGGAAAGCTCTGCTGGGCCTAGTGGTTCTCCACCGCTGCGATTGCGTGTGCGGGCTCGAACGGGTGCGCGGGCCACTGCGCATGCGCAGAATCGAGCGGGTGCGCGTGCGCGGTCTCGGACGGGCGCGCGCACGGTTACTGGCGCCAGGCGGGCTATTTAAACCAGCCATCTCCATGCAATCCTTGCTGCCTGATCTACAGCGTTCCGTTTGTTAGTCCTGTACTTCTCTGTATCTGCACCTGTGACCCGGCTTGTCTACTTACCTGCTCTGCTTCCTGCCTGCCCCGATCCCGGCTTACCCACGACCATTCTCTGGCTTATCCCTGGCTTATCCGCAGTGTGTCCTCTGTTACCAAACCCGGCTTGTCTGACCTACCTGTGCACCTGTCCTGTAGTCCGCTGCATACCTGCCAGTTCCTGTTGTCTGCTGGTTCCTGTAGTCCGCTGCATACCTGCCAGTTCCTGTTGTCTGCTGGTTCCTGTAGTCCGCTGCATACCTGCCAGTTCCTGTTGTCTGCTGGTTCCTGTAGTCCGCTGCATACCTGCCAGTTCCTGTTGTCTGCTGGTTCCTGTAGTCCGCTGCATACCTGCCAGTTCCTGTTGTCTGCTGGTTCCTGTAGTCCGCTGCATACCTGCCAGTTCCTGTTGCCTGCTGGTTCCTGTAGTCCGCTGCATACCTGCCAGTTCCTGTTGTCTGCTGGTTCCTGTAGTCCGCTGCATACCTGCCAGTTCCTGTTGCCTGCTGGTTCCTGTGGTCTGCTGCATACCTGCCAGTTCCTGTTGCCTGCCGGTTCCTGTGGTCCGCTGCATACCTGCCAGTTCCTGTTGTCTGCTGGTTCCTGTCACCTGCTGTCTGCTGGTTCCTGTTACCTACTGTCTGCTGGTTCCTGTCACCTGCTGTCTGCTGGTTCCTGTCACCTGCTGTCTGCTGGTTCCTGTCACCTGCTGTCTGCTGGTTCCTGTCTTCGCTGGTCTAGTCCTGAGGCCCACCTACAGCTGCTGTTCCTTCCAGACACTCGTGCCTCCTCTGACTTCTGCGCCCCCTGTCCTCATCTCCAGGGGCCGCAAGTCTGGGACGTAAGAGAGGTCTCCCACTGCAATCCAGACTCGCCACTAGGTACGTGACAGTATCAGGCAGCCATGACCGAGTCTGAGCAGGGAGCAGGGAGCCTCTCCTATGGAAGAACTCCTGCCTACACCTAGCAGGCCTTGCACAAGCGGTCACTAACCTACAGGAAGGTTACACCCGACTTGAAAAACATGTCCTTACTCAGGGATCCCCAGGCCTCACCACTAGCCAGCCTACTCCACCGACTGTCGTGATGCTTCCCCCGGAACCTCGAGTACCCACACCTGAGAGGTTCTCCGGTGAGCGTAGCAAGTTCAGGACTTTTCGCAGTGCATGCGTGCTGTTTTTTGCACTACAACCCCGAACATTTTCTTTGGAGTCCACCAAAGTGGGCTTTGTGATTTCCCTGCTCCAGAACGACCCCCAGCTCTGGGCCCACCGCCTGCTTAAACAGGAGGCCGCGGAACTTGCTCATCTAAATACCTTCTTTGATGCAATGGCCCGAATGTATGAGGACCCGCAACTTTGTGCCACGGCTGAGACTGCCCTCCATGCTCTACTCCAAGGGCGTAGGCCCGCCGAGGACTATGTTGCTGAGTTCAGGAGATGGAGTGCTGATACCAGCTGGAATGATGCGGCCCTCCGCTACCAGTTTCGGTTGGGGTTGTCAGATCCCCTCAAGGATGAACTTGCTAGGGTTGGGGTTCCTCCAACTCTTGAGGAGCTCATCAACCAGGCCATACAGATCGACAGGCGCCTACGCGAACAACGGTCTGAGAGGGCCTCTGTTCCACCCCGTCCCTCCTGGATGCTGCCAAAGGTACCCTACTTTCCTAGAGGTCCACCGCCGGTTCGACCCTCTGCCTCCACCGAAGGAACTGAGCCCATGCAGTTGGGTGTGCTTCGCCCTGCTCTCACTCCTGAAGAACGGCTGAGACGCCGTTGGGACAATTTGTGTCTATACTGCGGGGAGCCAGGGCATTATGTGCGAACCTGTCCAGCCAAGACCCGTAAGTGGCGCCCTCCTTCAGTTGACCAGATAATGGCCGTTACCGACGCCTCTTCTCACCTTGCTCTCTCTATTTTGTTACAGCTTCCCGGAAAGAACATTACGGTCCCCGCCATTATTGACTCTGGAGCCTGCAGTTGCTTCATGGACTCAGACTTTGCTACTGCCCATAGCATCCCCTTACGGAACAAGGCCCAAGGACTACAGATACACCTGGCCGATGGTTCAGCCATTAGATCCGGGCCTGTCACCCTAGAAACGCAACCTCTTCCGGCATGCATAAACCATCTCCATCAGGAGTTGCTGAGTCTGGACATTATTTCTTCCCCACTGTTCCCGGTCATTTTGGGCATGCCTTGGCTCCGCGCCCATAACCCCTGCATTGACTGGTCCACCAAGGAGATTACCTTCTCCTCTCCTTACTGCTCCCAACATTGCCTTCCACGGACTGACGCTCAGTCAACTACCTTAATGTGTTTGGACAACGAGACCCATCAGCTGGTTCCCAAGGCCTATCACTCTTTTTTGGATGTCTTCAGCAAAAAAGGGGCAGAGACCCTTCCTCCTCATCGGGTCTACGATTGTCCCATCGAGCTTCTCCCTGGAGCTGAAGTTCCCTTTGGGAGGATCTTCCCCCTATCCGAACTGGAGCTCTCCGCCCTTAAAGACTACATTGATGACAACTTGCGAAAGGGCTTTATCCGTTCCTCTACGTCACCTGCCGGAGCCGGCATCTTCTTCGTTGAGAAAAAGGATCATTCCCTCCGGCCATGTGTCGATTACAGAGAATTGAATAAGGTGACCATCAAAAATCGTTACCCCTTGCCGTTAGTCCCCGAGTTGTTCCAGAGGCTGGGGGCAGCGGTCATCTTCACTAAGTTGGACCTCCGCGGGGCGTATAATCTGGTACGCATCCGAAAGGGCGATGAATGGAAGACCGCCTTCCGTACACGATTCGGGCACTTTGAATACCTTGTGATGCCCTTCGGACTCTGTAACGCCCCCGCCACGTTCCAACATTTCATTAATGACATTTTTCGAGACTACTTAGACTTGTTTGTGATCATCTACCTAGATGACATCTTAATCTTTTCTTCTTCCTTGGACAGTCACCAACAACACGTCAGATGCGTGTTGGGGCGACTGCGGCAACATGGTCTGTATGCTAAACCCGAGAAGTGCGAGTTTGAGCAACAGAGCATACAGTTCCTGGGGCTCATCATCTCCATCGAAGGCATTAAGATGGACCCCCAGAAAATCTCCGCTATTCTAGACTGGCCTGCACCGGTGGATAAAAAAGGGGTACAGCGGTTTGTGGGTTTCTCTAACTTCTATCGGAAATTTATTAAAGGTTTCTCGGCCATCATCTCCCCCATCACACAATTAACCCGACAAGGGATTCGGTTCCAATGGACAACCGAGGCCCAGGCCGCCTTTGTCGCCCTTAAGAAACTCTTTACTTCCGCCTCCATCCTGAAGCACCCCGACCCGGCTCTCCCATTTGTCTTGGAGGTGGACGCATCGGAAATCGCAGTCGGGGCGATACTATCACAGAGGCAAGGCCCCAAGGCCCTCCTGTTCCCCGTTGGGTTCTTTTCCCGTAAGGTGACACCTCCCGAGCGGAACTACGACGTGGGCGACCGAGAACTGTTAGCAATCAAGGCGGCACTGGAGGAATGGCGGTACTTGTTGGAAGGGGCGGCCCACCCAATTCTCATATATACAGACCACAAGAACCTGGAGTATCTGAAGGCCGCCAAGAGACTAAAACCACGTCAAGCCAGGTGGGCACTGTTTTTCTCCCGGTTCGCCTTTCATGTTACCTACAGGCCGGGCTCCAAAAATACCAAACCTGATGCCTTATCACGGATGTTCATCGATCCTAAGGAGCCTAATCCACCTGACACCATCTTAACCGCTGAGAACTTCCTACTTCTCCATGAAGACCTGTTAAGCCGGATCAAGCAGGCGTCCAGGGAGGACCCGCCGCCTGCTAGGCCAGGAGTCTCCGCCAAAGATGGCCTATTCTGGTCCGGTGGTAAGATCTTCGTTCCAGAAAGTCTCCGGGTCACTATACTTGGGCTATGTCATGACCATGTACTGGCCGGACATTTCGGCATAGCCAAGACCACGGACCTGGTCCAGCACACTTTCTGGTGGCCCCAACTGGCAAAAGACTGCCAAAGGTATGTGGAATCATGTACAGTATGCACCCGCAACAAGAGCTGCAGGACCAAATCTTGGGGGCTACTCAAACCCCTACCTGCTCCGGAAAGGCCGTGGAAGCTAATAACCATGGACTTCATTGTGGAACTTCCCCCCTCCGAAGGCCATACGGCCATCTTTGTGGTAGTGGACCGGCTGTCCAAAATGGCCCACTTCATCCCCATGAAGGGGACTCCTTCGGCACCAGAGACGGCCCAAGCCTTCATTGCAGGCATTGTCAGACTTCACGGGATTCCAGCAAACATCATCTCGGACAGGGGCGTCCAATTCACGTCTCGGTTCTGGAAGGCCCTCTGCAACTCTCTTGGCATCGAACTATCTTTATCCTCTGCTTACCACCCACAGACAAACGGGCAGACAGAAAGAACAAACCAGACTCTTGAGCAGTATCTGCGTTGCTTTTCATCCTTTTCTCAACAGGACTGGCTCTCTCTGTTGCCATTGGCGGAATTCGCCTACAACAACTCCACCCACTCCACTACCAAACAGACTCCGTTCTTTGCCAACTATGGTTACCACCCATCATTCCTGCCAAATTCTGTACCAGAATGTGCCGTTCCTGCTGTGTTTGAGACCGTGGACTTCTTTTCAACCAACAATAAGTTGTTGCAGGAAACTATGACTCGGGCACAGAATCTTAATAAAGAGGTCTTTGACAGGGGCAGACGGGGGCAATTGGTCCTGGAACCTGGAGACAAAGTATGGCTGTCCACAGTGAATCTCCGACTTGCTTGTCCTTCTAGGAAGTTAGGCCCCAAATTCTTGGGCCCCTTCGCTGTGAAGCGGAAAATCAACGAGGTAGCATACGAGCTGGAATTGCCAGAGTCACTTCGGGTACACCCGGTCTTCCATGTTTCACTCCTGAAGCCAGCAGTCCCCAATTCTTTCCCTGGGCGATCCACGGATCCCCCAGCCCCGATAATGGTCAATGGGGAAGAGGAATTCGAGGTGGAGACAATTGTGGACTGCCGAAAGAGGAATAACCAGATACAATACCTCATCAAGTGGAAGGGGTACGGTTCTGAAGAGAATTCCTGGGAACCTGAAACCAACTTGCATGCCAAGCATTTGATCCAAGCCTTCAAGAGAGCTCACCCAGAAAAGTGTTCCCAGTTGGGCATCCGGAGGCTGCCCCTTGGGGGGGGGGGCAATGTAAGGAAAGCTCTGCTGGGCCTAGTGGTTCTCCACCGCTGCGATTGCGTGTGCGGGCTCGAAAGGGTGCGCGGGCCACTGCGCATGCGCAGAATCGAGCGGGTGCGCGTGCGCGGTCTCGGACGGGCGCGCGCACGGTTACTGGCGCCAGGCGGGCTATTTAAACCAGCCATCTCCATGCAATCCTTGCTGCCTGATCTACAGCGTTCCGTTTGTTAGTCCTGTACTTCTCTGTATCTGCACCTGTGACCCGGCTTGTCTACTTACCTGCTCTGCTTCCTGCCTGCCCCGATCCCGGCTTACCCACGACCATTCTCTGGCTTATCCCTGGCTTATCCGCAGTGTGTCCTCTGTTACCAAACCCGGCTTGTCTGACCTACCTGTGCACCTGTCCTGTAGTCCGCTGCATACCTGCCAGTTCCTGTTGTCTGCTGGTTGCTGTAGTCCGCTGCATACCTGCCAGTTCCTGTTGTCTGCCGGTTCCTGTAGTCCGCTGCATACCTGCCAGTTCCTGTTGTCTGCTGGTTCCTGTAGTCCGCTGCATACCTGCCAGTTCCTGTTGTCTGCTGGTTCCTGTAGTCCGCTGCATACCTGCCAGTTCCTGTTGTCTGCCGGTTCCTGTAGTCCGCTGCATACCTGCCAGTTCCTGTTGTCTGCTGGTTCCTGTAGTCCGCTGCATACCTGCCAGTTCCTGTTGTCTGCTGGTTCCTGTAGTCCGCTGCATACCTGCCAGTTCCTGTTGCCTGCTGGTTCCTGTGGTCCGCTGCATACCTGCCAGTTCCTGTTGCCTGCCGGTTCCTGTGGTCCGCTGCATACCTGCCAGTTCCTGTTGTCTGCTGGTTCCTGTCACCTGCTGACTGCTGGTTCCTGTTACCTACTGTCTGCTGGTTCCTGTCACCTGCTGTCTGCTGGTTCCTGTCACCTGCTGTCTGCTGGTTCCTGTCACCTGCTGTCTGCTGGTTCCTGTCTTCGCTGGTCTAGTCCTGAGGCCCACCTACAGCTGCTGTTCCTTCCAGACACTCGTGCCTCCTCTGACTTCTGCGCCCCCTGTCCTCATCTCCAGGGGCCGCATGCACCTCGACATTACTGGACATACCACTCACTAATTGGTTGCTAGAGATTACTGCACATTATTACTGCTCACTGATGGGTTCCTAGAGGTTACTGCATATCCTTACCGCTCAATGATTTGTTGCAAGAGGTTAGCGCACTGCATTACGGCTCACTGATTGGTTGATAAAGGTTACAGCACATCATCTCCTCACTGCCTGCATGCCATGGACTGGGGAGGTGAGGGGACCCATCAATAAACAGAAAACTACTAGGAATCCTAGGACTCCTGGGATCAGTGGCAATGCTGGGGGAGGTGGGGGTGTGATCAGTGGCAAAACTGTGGGGTTGATGGGATCAGTGGCAGTGGTGGGGGAATGGGATTAGTTAGGAGGCAGTACACTGTGGCAAATTCTGAATCATGTAGAGCAAAGCTGGAAAACTTTGGCAAGTATATAGTGGGGGATTCTACCGATAAAATGGGGAATTTACAATGACCACCAATGTGAGGGGGGATTTACACTGACCATCAATGTGAGGGAGAATTTGCACTGACAACCATGTAACAGGGGAATTTACGCCACCTACCAATAAAAAAAGAGGGATTTCTACACTGACACCAATGTAATAAGAGCATTTACACCAACCACCAGTGTAAGGAGGAATATACAATGACCTCCATGTAAGGGGGAATTTGCACTGACAACCATTGTCGAGGAGATTTGAACTATATGTAATGTAAGGTCACACTTCTACACTGCCCACCAATGTTAGTGGGGATTTACACTGACCACCAATGTAAAGTGGGATTTACACTGACCACCAATGTAAAGTGGGATTTACACTGACCACCAGATTAAGGGCAATTCTGCACTTACCACCAATGTAAAGGGAGATGTACACTGATCACCAATGTTATGAAGAATTTGCACTGACAACCAATGTAATGGGGGATTTTACAACAACAGCCAATAAAGCAGGATTTCTACACTGGCCACCAATGTAAGTGAAGATTACACTTTTACCACCAATTTAAAGGGGCCTTCTACATGGACCACCAATGTAAGGGAGGATTCAAAACCGACCACAAATGCAAGTTTGGATTTTTTTTATTTACTTATTTATACGATTACCAGTATAAAGAGAAGTTTCTACACTGGCCACTAATGTAATGGGGATTTACACTGACCATTAATGTAATAGGAGCATTCACAGTAACCACCAATGTAAAGAGGGATTTGCACTGACCACCAATGTAAGGGGGACCTTCACACTGGTCACTAGTGTGAATGAAAGGATTGTACACCAAGCGCCAATGTAATGAGAAGATTTACACTGACACTAATGTAACTGAGACATTTAGCCTGCGTTCACATTTGTGTGTTGGGAATACATGAACAATTGCTTTGCTGACACCACAAAAATGTGCTGCCCTTTAGCAGCTACACAGCAGTGCCATTAATTGTTATGCATTGGCTGAGATGTGCATAGTCACATGCACCAAAATTCACTGTGCTTGCTTACCTTTGCAGAACAGGCTGATGTTAGGCTTAATGATTAATGATGTAGGCAGGACTTTCAAGCATGCCCATTTACCCCCCAAGTGGGTAGCATTCAGCAGAAGTGATGGTGGATATGATCTCAGGGGGACATGATATGAAAATGAATGATGCCTCTATTTACATTACAATGTCGCCGGTCCATGACTATTTACATATCAATGCCACCGGTCAGCGACTATTTACATATTAATGCTGCCACTATTTACATATCAATGCAGGTTATTTACATGTAAACACAGGGTCTGCTGGTAAGTCATCTGTACACAGCAAAAGGGCAGACCTGGGCATAAGCAACAGAACTTTACACTGAGATATCGGGACACAGCACGGGACTAAAACTGCAAGGGATAAGGGAATTTAAACTGGGATAGTTGGCAAGTATGAGGCAACTGCTTTGGGCCTCACAACAATGATGGGGGTACAGTGCAGCTGCCCCTTTTGCCTTGCCTTAAAAACAATCCTGAGGGAGGAAGTTGTCCCTGAAGTTCTGTTTGTTGTCACATTGGGAAGCCCACAGTCCCTTACTCTATCCAAGTTATCATCCTCTAATAAAACAACAAAAGCCAAAGACTGAATTTCTGTGTCTGGATGAAAGAAGGAAATGCGGTGTGACTGGCTGTGTAGCTGTGGGAAAACCTAACTTCAGCAACTTCTGCGGGGGTAGTGCTACACTGTATTGCTACTTTAGCTATATCAGGCTGGATCATAATTAGGCTTTGGCTAATTTTGACATGTTATTTAGCAACAAAATGAGTTAAGTTAAACAAGAACTTTAATTGTATGTACTTTAGCTTGATTAGTAATTTGTAAATATATTGTTGTCTGAGTTCAAATGAGTTTATTACTTTATGGTTTTTTGATTTCCAGATTTTATACTATTGGCTTAAATAACATAAAACTGATTACCATGATAATGGTGTGCTTATTACCAGCTGTTTTACTGTGTATGCCCATAATTGCTTGCTAGATATGTATTCTTCTTATCTCCATGCCAAATGCTGGGAAACGAGTAATAACTATACCTGAAAGATATGTCAAAGTAATATTGATTGACTAAACTAGGAAATGAGTATTACATAATTAGCTCAATCTAGTGAATAATGGATAATTATATACCTTAATCTGCTTGCATTAACTGTATTTCAACATGCCAAAGCTCAATTAAACCCTCAGTTTAAATCATCTAAATATAGGCAGTCCCAGAGTTACAAACATCTGACTTACAAACGACTCTTACTTGTTACCAGCAAGGGGAAACAACAGGAAGTGCGAGGAAATCTACCCCTTGGAAGTAAAATTCACTCTTGTAAGAGTTATCATGGAATAAAGGTGTCTTCCCCCTTTGGTTAGATCTTTTTAGTTCCTTTGTCAGTTACCCTTGTTGATTATGTATTCTCAAGATTTTTAAGAGTATATAGAGGAGCATAATCAGTATAGGTTAGCAGACTTTGGAGTGGGGGACCGTAGACTGGGGAAAGCCTCCCAGGTCACCCACTACTGAGACAATCTTCTAGGAGCTCTACCTGGGGGGCATAGGAAACCTAAACTCCCGAATATAGGCTATTGATATTCCGAAGGTTGCAAATATTGCTAGGGCTTGGCTGGTTAAGAACTGATCTTTGGGAAAAGTCCAATGTGCAGGCTATAACATTACTCTTGATTCCTCTAATAGTACTGCAGACAGTACAATGCTACCAGGCGAATATTCCTCTCTACCTACTCAGCCCGACTCCCTCCACAACTCCCCGGTTTCTCCCCTATATGTTTACTTAATATGTAACATGTTGTCTTCTGTTGTCAACTTTATACTTGAAACTTCTATTTGAAACATGTTTCTGTATGATTCTTGCATGAATAATAAAAATATTGAAAAAAAATAAAAAAAAATAAAAAGGTGTCTCCACTGAAGCTTTATCACCAATTCTTGTTTCCACAACAACCCAAAATTTTCAAAATCCAATTATCACAGAGACAAAAAGTGATGTGAAATATTTGGAACAGGGGCATAGACAGCAAAACAAACATTACAGGGGTGTTAACCCTTCCCTATGCTATATACAAAAACGACTGGAGTTACACTTAAAAAATGTACCCGTTACCAATTTACATACAAATTCAACTTGAACAAACCTACAGACCCTATCATGTTTGTATCCCGGACTGCTTGTACATTACAAGTACATCAAAACAAAAAGGTGCATAATGTCTTACAGTTTGCTTCCTTTCTAAGGTCTTGTTCACACAGGCAATTACATGCATAAAAGGATCAGTGGACAATGGTTGAGCTGTCAATGTTCACATGAATCCACACACCCAGTGGTTACCTGCATTTAGGGATGGATGGGCGACCCTGGATGCAGGCAGATGTGTGTAAGCTTGGACATCCATCATTAAGCAGGGGAAAACACTGGGTGTGCAGATACAAGAGAACAGGGACAGCTCCTCTTAGCCTGTCATTAATTAGTACAAGCTTTCTACAGGCTGATCGGTCACAGCTGTTCGCATACCCCGGTCATCCCAGCAGCAAGAAGTAACCTGAATGTACTGTGACAGCAGACCAGCAAGTATTTCTGGTTGTATCTAGATTAGGATGTATGTACACTGATCAGCCATATGGCCACTGACAGGTAACATAAATAACGTGGGTAGTCAATGCTCATTGATGCACATGGGGAGGGAAGGCTGGCCCGTATAGTTTGATTCAATAGAATAGCTACTGTATCTCAAATTTCTGAAAAGTTAATGTTGGTTTCAACAGAAAGGTGTCAAATCACACTGTGCATTGCAGTTTATTGCATATGGGTCTATTAGACGCAGAACTGTCATGGTGCCCATGCTTACCAGTGTTCACAGTCAAACTTGCCTCCAAAGGGCATGTGGGCATCAGAACTGGACCACAAAACAATGGAATAAGTTATCTTCAAGCTGTTGACTTGGTTTTCAAATTTTCCAAATCTCAATCCACTCAGGTATCTGTGGGATGTGCTGAATAAAAAACATGTCCCATCCATGGAGTCCTCACCTCATAACTTAAAGGATTTAGAGGACTTAAAGGACTACTACTGACAGCTTGGTGCCAGATATTACAGCATACATTCAGAGGTCTAGTGGAGTCCATATCTCAAAGGGTTAGGGCTTTTTTGGCGCAAAGGGAGGACCCTTATTGTGGGTGGTTATAATGTTACAAAAAAAACAGACTCCTCCATCCACACAAAAGAGGTGGATGGAGTAATCCTACCCCACTCCCTCTGCTGAGGCATTGTATTTTGACAGTGGAAGCCAGCACTGCCAGAATACACTGATCAGTGGTTTGTCTGTTCTACAGAAGGCAATCTAACAATTAACTTCTGTTGAACAGGAACAGCCACACACTGATCAAAATTAAGCTGGTCCTTGCCGAAATGACTGAATTTTTATATGTCTAGGTTGGTGCCTGAGTAGCAGTTGATTTCTCCAGTTCTGTTAGCCAGGGACCTGTATGTTAGTAAATTGCTAAGTGGAAAAGTTTAATTTTCTTATTTTATTTTTGTTTTTGCTCCAGTACATAGTGTATGTCTTTGGAAAATAATTGCACACGTTTCACCAAGATATGTTGTTTGCTGTGCCTGTTTAAAATCTTGTGAACTCATTCAGGGAGTCACACACAGCTAATCCTTTACAGTACCTAAACACAGGTAAATGAACAGTATGAATTATACCATCTAAATGAATTACATGCTTTTAAAGTATATGTATTTAGATATGTCCTATACATGAAAGACTGTCACTGCCTGTGTGAATGAAGTCCAAAGCAGCCACAGCCTAAATATAAAAGCCTGTCCACTGTGAGCAGCTGTTGGGTAGGACCCTTGCTTTCTGTGAGGAAGAAGTGGTCACATTGCAGAGATCCAACATTCTTCCTACTGAGTCAGACCTATAGATTTGTAACTAGCAAATGCCATGCTCCCCACTTATTGGAGAACTTTGGCTATGACTCAGCAAGGGGCGTGTTGGAACTCAGCAAACATATCACTGCTTCCCCACAAAGAGTAAGGACCCTTCTCTACAACATGCTGGTAGGACACAGGTTAATTTACTCAGGCTAAGTTGGACTTTGATTATACTATGTGTATGCATGCTAATGATTCTATTGTATGTAGCACTGACCCCCGAAGGAGCTGCTGATTTTTATTGGGCTTACCGCTACCTCACCTTTTCACTGTATCCGTCATAGGGGTCCCGTTAAAGAGTTGGTTAAAGAATATTTATTACGGCACTTAGTCCTTTTTCCAAAGCTTTATTAAAAAAACATAAATTTGCAATAGAGGGATGAGGGGTTAAAGGGGATTCAGGTACCTTGTAATTTCGGGTTAGAGGTGTCTCTTGATCCAGCAGACAAACAGCTTCAGAACTGGATCCAGCACTCACCAGATAGGCCTCTCTCACTGACCTAGCAACCGATGAAATGCTCGGTCAAAGTCTCTGCCACAGACTTAATGGAATCCTTGTGCAATCCTCTGCCACAGGAATGCACAACCAGCTACTTGTTGTAAAATTAAAGAACCATCACACAGTTTCTTTCAGCCAGTCCGGCGGTACTGTGTGGTAGATGATCCGGGATTCATCCTCCAACTGAGTCTCCAGGCTCTTCTAGAGATATCAGCCTTGTTGCTCGGTCCTCTCCTGAAAAGTCCTCCCCTGGATCCTCCAGTCGCTTGGCTTCTCCCCGCAGGCAAGACAGCACAGGACCACCCCAGATCGGTAGGCCCCAGGACTTCTGGGCCTACCCTTTAGTTGCGAAGCCTCGGGCAAGCTGGCCCCGAGACATAGAAAAAGTCAGCGCACACCTTAGGCCAGGAGGGCCATGAGGTCAGGATAACGATCCACCCAAAAAAACTGCGCCTGTACCTTAAGTGCCCTTACCCAGAATGCACAGTGGGTAGACCACTCCCACCGGGCTGTTTCTGAGTAAAGGAGTACCCAATACATTCAGCCTGCTGCATTTCCAACACTTACCGGTAGTGACAGCGACACCCATGGCCAAGTGGAAACTAGCACAACCCAGCTGAACTGGTACAGAAACCAGAACTTTGACATGATTAGTCTGAGCCAAACTGCAGCTTCAGACAAATTTCAAATTGACAAAAATAATAGCGTTTTCTCATTAGGAGCAGGGCACTACATGTATATGAATGAACATTTGAATATACCACATCTTGTTTTCAGTGTATAGAACCTAGGTCATGTGTACATATACAAAAAGCACAGCAGTAAGGTAGCAACGGTAGACCCAGCTGCAGTCACTGGAGCACATGTTTGGCAGCCTTGGACATTTGGTTTGTCTGTCAGAGGAGGCATAAAAAATGAAGAGTGATATGGGTACCTTCATCTGGGAGCCAGAACAAGTGCTAAACAATATTAGTGCCCTATTCCAGGTGTCAAAATGAGTGGTGAGCATACAGGGTTGCCTTTCCTAGTCACTACTGCAGGTGGTTAGCTGTCCTGGGATCTTGTATCTGTGTGTCTATAAGGGTCAAGTTGCAGTGAATACTGTAAAATCGAGGAGGAAACATACGGATCTGTGGCTTACCTGAGTTTATGGAAGAATTGAACTTCACGGCCACAGCACTCCTGAAAGAGCTTCACTCTGACCAGGGCCGTTACAAGGCAGGGGCGGAAGGGGCAGGTGCCCTGGACGGTACCATTTGCTATGGGAGGGATGGGGGGGTACACCGTGCAGGTGAAGTTCTGCTACGGCCGCCGCCCGCCAGTGTGTACAAATTAATTCCCCTATGTCGGCGCCCAGCGGCACTATACAAATTGTGTGTGCCGAGTGCGTGCACTCCTGCATCCTCCAGTCCCTTCCCTGAAGTTCCCTCAGCTTCACTGTTTACTCCCCCCTACAGAGGAGTCTCGTAGTCCCTGCCAACGGCGTGATGCCACTCACGTCCGGAGGCGAGGGAGGAGAGGAGGAAGAGGAAGCTGGGGAGAGGGAGCTGTGTGGTGACCTAGGAGGAGCCAAAGAGCTGCTGCCTGACTAGCTGGAAGGAAGCTAAGCAGATTAAGCCTAAGCTAGATTTGTTTTGCAGTGTGACAGTCACAGACAGTGTGCTAGCTATGGTCCGGCCATAGGTACACTTTTTTATTTTTTTTTTATTGTTTTTACATAACAGACTTGCTGTTTACATAATACGCCTCTCCACTTTATGTGCCTCTGTTAATGTCAGCAATTTAGCAACAAAAGTTTAAATTTTCTGTAAATCTAGATGAAGAATATCATATACAACCTGAGACTGTATTAATCACTTTCAGACCGGACCATTTTGCTGGCTTAAGACTAGAGCACTTTTTGCGATTCGGCACTGCATCGCTTTAACTGACAATTGTGCAGTCGTGCGACGTGGCTCCCGAACAAAATTGAAGTCCTTTTTTTCCCCCACAAATAGAGCTTTCTTTTGGCGGTATTTGATCACCTCTGTGGTTTTTATTTTTTGCGCTATAAACAAAAAAAGAGCGACAATTTTGAAAAAAAAAACGCATTATTTTTTACTTTTTGCTATAATAAATATCCCCCAAAAATATATATATATATAAAAAATGTCCTCAGTTTAGGCCGATACGTATTCTTCTACATATTTATGGTAAAGAAAAAACGCAATAAGTGATTATTGATTGGTTTGCGCAAAAGTTATAGCGTCTACAAAATAGGGGATAGTTTTATTGCATTTTTATTAATAATTTTTTTGTTTACTAGTGATGGCGGTGATCAGCAATTTTTATTGTGACTGAGACATTATGGCGGACACATCGGACATTTTTGACACATTTTTAGGACCATTGTCATTTATACAGCAATCAGTGCTATACAAATGCACTGATTCCTGTGTAAATTACACTGGCAGTGAAGGGGTTAACCAGGGGATGGCAGTGTAGGGGTTAAGTGTGTCCTAGGGGCGTGTTACTAATTGTGGGGGCGTGGCTGTGTGTTACTGATCACTGATCTCTGCTCCAATCACAGGGAGCAGAGATCAGTGTCACTTGTTCCTAGACAGAACGGGGCGATGCTGTTTACTTCCACATCTCCCCATTCGTTCTTCCCATGAGACGATCGCGGGTATCGCCGCAGTGATCGAGTCCGTGGGACCCGCGACCAGACTATGTAAACAAATTACATAGAATTAAAATGTGTGAGTGAACTCTGTTTCTATCACATTAAACCTAATTGAACTTGTATTGTTTTAAATATATTCTTGTTTTGAAACGACATTGATTCTTTCTTAAAAATGGGGGGAGGGGGCACCAAATGGCATTGTCCCAGCACTGACTCTGAGAGACACCATGCCTTAGGCTCCAATAGAGCAGATAGGCCACCAAGATATGTGATAGTAAAGCCAACCTACTACAAAATTAAGGAATCAATTATGCAGGCAGCCTGGAGGATAATACGTTATCCTTTAAGAATCAAAATTATGTAATCTACATGAACCTATCCTTAAAAACAATCCAGAAGTGGAAGACTCCCCATCCCTATATAAATATACTCTTGAATGACAATGGAATTGACAGCACGGCCAAACTTTGACCGCCATTACAGAGACCTTTGCTTCTGACACCATTGTCAGACAATCAGAAGCAAACTACAGCTCACTGGGAGAACTTTCTTTTCCCAGCCATCTACAACAGCCACTGGTGGATGACCTGACTGGCATCATTCTCTCAGAAAGGCTTCTAAATGCACTCCCTGAACAACCATTTTTGGAGAGATATTGCCTTACTCTTGAACTAATATGATACTCAAAAACTGTAAACTATTTTTTTTCCTTTCCCAGATCTTAATATTTGCCTTGTCACCAATTAGTTAAAACCAGAAAAACATGTTTCGAAATTCCCTGCTGAATGGGCTGAGTTTTGATCAATTTATGGGCTAACTGGTTGTGCGCAAGTCAATCTATCAATTGACTTGTGTACAACCAGCCTGTTGGGTTTTTCCCAAAGGATCAGTGCCATCGGCTATAGCTGGCAACACTAATCATTGTATTCTGCCAGTGGGGAATGCTCTCCTCCAGCAGAATACAATAGCTTAGTGGGAGTGATTCCCCCATCCACCTTGAATGTGTTGATGGGGGAATCGGTTAATTTTATTTTCATTCAACAAATGGTTGAACAAAAAAAAGAAACATATATGGCCTGCCCTACTATACCTACCCACTGTGATCTGAGCTAATTCACATACATTTCTTACAGCAACCATTACGTTACCTTGGTGACTTAATGCCACTCTTCTGTAAGTTTTCATATTTACCAGAGAACTTTTTATAACACACTAATGCCCCGGGCACACGATCAGACTTTCCGACAACAAATGTTGAATGTGAGCTTGTTGTCGGAAAGTCTGACCGTGTGTATGCTCACTAGAACATTTGCTGTCGGACTTTTCGCCAACAAATGTTTGAGAGCAGGTTCTCAAATTTTCCGACATCAAAACTTGTTGTCAAAAAATTCTGAGCGTGTGTACACAAGTGCGTCGAGCAGAAGAGCCACACTGGCTATTGAACTTCGTTTTTTGCGGCTCGTCACCGCGTTCTTGACGTTTGGAATTTCTGACAACATTTGTGTGACCGTGTGTATGCAAGACAAGTTTGAGCCAACATCCTTCGGAAAAAAATCCACGGTTTTGTTGTCGGAAAGTCCAATAGTGTGTACAGGGCATAAGAAGCTTATTGGGGTGCCATGGCACACCAAAAGGACAATATATTGAGACTATCAAAACAATAAGTGCAGTGATTATTTATGCACTGATTATTTTTAGACTGAGACCCAATAGGAGCAGGGATTAATATAACCACACAAAATCTTAATTGCCTGAAGAAATTTCTCCAAGCTTTACATAAAATGTTATCTCAGTACCTAGATTGAGGCTTCAGTTTCTAAAGGACTTAAGCTGACACTGTTACCCGGTTTGGAAACCCTTTAGGCACTGGCAGTTTATTGACAAAGGACACATACACACATTCAGCCAGTTACTACTAACTAGTGGATGTTGAATCTTTACGTTCAATCCACCAACAGAGCATGCCTCATGTCTAGCCCACATGTGAACATGCACTTTAAATGACCCTAAGTGACCACAATCCATTAAGGGCTCAAATGCTTTCAACATTTTCCAGATGGCTCCTACTTGTTGACCTCCCAAGCTCCTCATTTTACATTGATTATTTACCTTTTGAACCATGGCCCAACAAACAAGGAGGTGGACTAGACAACTCAGAGATCAGACAGGCGGGGGAAACTTTAAGCCTTATTTGTTGCCTTGTCTCTTCTTTCTGACTGAAGGTTTTCCTCCTTTTTGTGGTTTATATTACTGATGTTTTGACCTATTATATGTTTAAGTAAAAGAGGGAATATAAGGTCAGTTAACATAAGAATACCTTCCACAGAAGATTTTTTTTGTCTTATCTGCCTACAGACTGCACCCCGTTTTTATGCAATAGGACTTCTGCTGCACTGCAGAATTTAAAACCCTCATAATGCATATTTAAAACTTCTCTAAACTGGCCTTATACGACCTCTGTACATCAAAAGTTCACATGGCTTTGATAACTTGTAGTTGCATGTGTTTATATACACAATGTTCCTTGATCTGCAATGTTTCATCTTTCTTCCCCTTCCTGCAGAGGAGCCTGATTCATTCCTGACAGAGGGAAGAACCACCTCCCTACACTTTTTATTCTCATTTACAGAGTCACATATAGTACCAGTGAATGGTATCCTAGACTCCAGGAGTTTAAACTGATACATGCTCTGCAAAATATTCCTTCTAATGCCCACTCATGTAGCCCATTCAAACACCATGAACAAACTTGGCACACCATGTATCCATACCTCCCAACATTTTGAGATGGCAATGAGGGACACCTACTAACAAACTTAAGTAGGCATATGACATGCCCCCTGCCACACCACCTTAAAGGAGAATTAACCAAAAAAAAGGTTAATTAAATCCAGAAGGCCTTTTTTTACCACTACTATTCCTTTATTGATTGTGTTCATTTGGATTCAATTGTATAAGGTATACTGGGTGTTCAATGGCCAGGATAAACAGGATGAAGGGGGGAGGGTGGCATAAGAGGGCATCATTGAGCCAGATACACATAGCTCCCAACTGTCCCCGATTTTGAGGGACTGTTCCTGATTTGGAGCAATGTCCCTCTGTCCATCTTTCCCCCTCATGTGTCCCTCATTTTGGTCTGATCTATATAGTTGTATATAAAGTGCACTTTTTATCTTTCAAAAAGTGTTTCCCAGTGCTAAACCTTTCATCCAATGTCTAAATTGCTGCACAGAGAGACACAGACACCCGTTTTGCTCCCTCCCCTGCTTCCTCATTGGCAGGAGGAGGAGAGCAAATTATCTAGTAGGACTGCAGAAGCAGGGAATTGTTGGACATGTAGTCCCCAGCGCAAGCAGCCCCATTGTAATCCTATGGGGCAAAACTACACAGCCGAGTATGCCCTGGAGGGAGAGAAGACAAAAGACACCAGAAGGCTGCTTGGGAGCTGGGCAGAGACCATGGGGAAAGGGAAAAGACTGGACCCAGGGGAGAGGTGTTGCCTTCTCGGGTCGGTGTGCCATTTCTTCCCACAGATTCATGGCCGGTTGGGGACATCTTGTCTGAGGGGGGATCCTAGTTGAATCTCCAGGCCCGCCTGTACAGATGGCGTGAAGTGTTCCGGTCGTGAGGTAGCCAGTCGGGCCACCTGAAGAGCCTGCCTGCCAGGATATCTCCTTTGGGCCTTGGTCGCAGGATTGGTGAGTGGGCATTTGCCTACAGAGAAACTGAATGCAGGCAACTTTGCCTTTTATTTGCCTACACCAGTAGAACACTACGCTGCACTCATCCTCTGCAAGGCAGTAAATGTGTTCTTTCTGCTTCAGGAGTTCCACAGTACACTTTGCGCCACTCCTGCCAAACAGGACACCTTTGTTCACCAACTAAAGCAGCTAGCTGAAGGTCAACGGCTTTTTTCTTCTAAGGGACTACAACCTATTTCCCCTCAAGGAACTGAAGTCACTAGTGCCTTACAAGCACACACATACACCCAGGGCTCAGTATATGAGCGGGGTAATCTGACATGGGAGTTACACTATTGAACACTGAACTAGGTACAGGGTGTCAGGGGACAGAAGGGAGAGGTCTAACATAAGAAAGGGTCATTTCTCTGTCCTACTCCTGCCTGGACCCATAGAGCTCAATTCAAGTAGAGTTGGTGGTCAGTCTGTTAAAGTATTTGCCATTTTTTGATCTGTCATTGTTAGAGTGGTTGCCTCTGCTTTCAGGGTTATTCGCCTTGAGGAGTCCCCTGAAAGCAGCCAGATAACATCATTGAGTTCTATCGCTCTTAACCTTTAGTCGATATTGCACAGTGGATTTACTTGAGTTATATTTGTCTATTATTTAGTTATACTGCTACTGCTTGTTCCATTCTTAAGAAATTTCACAGTAAAGATCATTTCTGTGTTTACTACAATTTGTGTCCTTTTACTAGACATGTGCACAACAAAAAAAATCGTTTATTTTCGTTTCGTTTTTTTCGTTTCCATTGATTCGTAACGATTCGTACATTCGTAAGTCGTCATTGTTCGGATTCGTAACGATTCGTACATTCGTAAGAGTTATTTTTTAGTTGATTCGTTTTTTCGTTAGTTTAATTTTCAGACGCATTCGTAGTTATTCGTACATTCGTAACATTCGTAGTTATTCGTACATTCGTAACATTCGTAGATTCGTAATCGAAGCATAATTCATAATTTGATGTAATGTGTATGCTATTATTACATTTTAATAATTTACGAATTGAAAAAAAAGTTACGAATCGAAAAAAATAAAAGTTACGAATCGAAAAAAAAGTTACGAATGTACGAATTTTTTGGTTCAATAGAGACACGGAAAATTAAAAATCGAAAAAAAAAAAAAAAGTTACGAATTGAAAAAAAAGTTACGAATCGAAAAAAAAAAGTTCCGAATCGAAAAAAAAGTTACGAATGTACGAATTTTTTGGTTCAATAGAGACACAGAAAATTACAAATCGGAAAAAAAAAAAAAAAATGAAAAAGTTACGAATCGAAAAAAAAAAAGTTACGAATCGAAAAAAAAGTTACGAATCGAAAAAAAGTTACGAATGTACGAATTTTTTTGTTCAATCCATTCAAAGCACCTTTAGCAGCACCATTGTAAGGGACACGGACAATTACCAATTCAACAAAAAAAAAAAAAAAAAGTTACGAATGTACGAATTTTTTCGTTCGTTTTCGTTTTTCGGATTTTCTTCATTAGTACATTCGTTGTTTCTAATTATTTTTTTTCGGATTTTCGTCACTCAGATATTCCTCTTCTTCCACTGAATTCACGCAGAATAGGTCGCGATAAGACAGAGTTACTGGAGTCAGGCTGCATGTACTCAGTTTGGTGTGCATTGCTAGAGAGTTCTTTTTTTCTTGGGAGTTTGCAGGTGATCAGCACAGGGCCAATCAGCACTGTCCAGACAAAGGGTCAGGGGTCCTGGATCCTGATTAGACTGCTCAGCAGTATGAAAACCCCTCCTACATGCTTTAACCAGGAAAGAAACAGTAGAATGTGTTTCCTCAGTCCCTTTCTCTGTTTCAAAAGTGAGACGTCAGTGGTCTGTTATCTCACCAAGGACCCCCCAACAGCATTGTGAAAAAAAATGCAAAAATTGTTAAATTAAAATAAATTTTGAATTAAAATTAAAAAAGAAAAAAAAATATGTGTGCCACAGGTCACCTTCTCCCTGGTAGGGGCCCCAGTTCATTACTTTGCCAAGGGGCCCATGATACTGTTAAGGTGGCACTGCTACCCAAATCTATGTTCAGCAAAATTACCAGTTCTAGTAACTCCCAGAACCCTTCTGTGGATCTAAACTGGAGCCTAGGATTTCAGAACACCATCTTATATAATTTCCAATATTGCATTAAGAACATAAACTGCAATAGAGCCCTTTCCTGTTCTTAAATCAGGCTTATAAAATCTTTGAGAAAATTCTGAACCCTCCATGAGTGGTTGGTACAAAACTGCTGCTTAAATAATTTACTTGTTGAACCCCTTTTACAATTTATACTCTTGTGGTATTATATGAAAATTTCAATAAAAAATATTGAAGGCAAGGTAGCAAATTTAAAAACATGTAAAGTGGTGTGAAAAAGTGTTTGCCCCCTTCCTCATTTCCTGTTCCTTTGCATGTTTGTCACACTTAAGTGTTTCGGAACATCAAACCAATTTAAACAATAGTCAAGGACAACACAAGTAAACACAAAATGCAATTTGTAAATGAAGGTGTTTATTATTAAAGGTGAAAAAAAATCCAAACCATCATGGCCCTGTGTGAAAAAGTGATTGCCCCCTAAACCTAATAACTGATTGGGCCACCCTTAGCAGCAACAACTGCAACCAAGCGTTTGCGATAACGTGCAATGAGGCTTTTACAGCATCCTGGAGGAATTTTGGCCCACTCATCTTTGCAGAATTGTCCTAATTCAGTTACATTAGAGGGTTTTCGAGCATGAACGGCCTTTTTAAGGTCATACCACAACATCTCAATAGGATTCAGGTCAGGACTTTGGCTAGGCCACTCCAAAGTCTTCATTTTGTTTTTCTTCAGCCATTCGGTGGTGGACTTGCTGGTGTGTTTAGGATCATTGTCCTGCTGCAGAACCCAAGTTCGTTTCAGCTTGAGTACACAAACAGATGGTCGGACATTCTCCTTCAGGATCTCTTGGTAGACAGCAGAATTCATAGTTCCTTTTATCACGGCAAGTCTTCCAGGTCCTGAAGCAGCAAAACAGCCCCAGACCATCACACTACCACCACCATATTTTACTGTTGGTATAATGTTCTTTTTCTGAAATGCAGTGTTCCTTCTACGCCAGATATACTTGGACACACACCTTCCAAAGAGTTCCACTTTTGTCTCATCGGTCCACAGAATGTTGTCCCAAAAGTCTTGGGGATCATCAAGATGTGTTGTGGAGAAATTGAGACGAGCTTTGATGTTCTTTTTGCTCAGCAGTGGTTTTCTCCTTGGAACTCTGCCATGCAGGCCATTTTTGCCCAGTCTTTTCCTGATGGTGGAGGCATGAACGCTGACCTTAACTGAGGCAAGTGAGGCCTGCAGTTCCTTGGACGTTGTTGTGGGGTCTTTTGTGACCTCTTGGATGAGTCGTCGCTGCGCTCTTGGGGTAATTTTGGGCGACCGGCCACTCCTGGGAAGGTTCACCACTGTTCCATGTCTTCGCCATTTGTGGATAATGGCTCTCACTGTGGTTCGCTGGATTCCCAAAGCTTTGGAAATGGCTTTATAACCCTTTCCAGACTGATAGATCTCAATTACTTTCTTTCTCAATTGTTCCTGAATTTCTTTGGGTCTCGGCATGATGTGTAGCTTTTAAGGATCTTCTGGTGGACCTTACTGTGTCAAGCAGCTCCTATTTAAGTGATGCCTTGATTGTGAACAGGTGTGGCAATAATCAGGCCTGGGTGTGGCTAGAGAAATTGAACTCAGGTGTGGACAACCACAGTTATAGTATGTTTTAACAAGGGGGGCAATCACTTTTTCACACAGGGCCAGGATGGTTTGGATTTTTTTTCACCTTTAATAATAAACACCTTCATTTACAAATTGCATTTTGTGTTTACTTGTGTTGTCCTTGACTATTGTTTAAATTGGTTTGATGTTCCGAAACACTTAAGTGTGACAAACATGCAAAGGAACAGGAAATGAGGACGGGGCAAACACTTTTTCACACCACTGTAAGCCTCATGCACACTGGATGTTTTTGACGTTACTGTTAGGGGCGTCAGACATTTTTTTTTACTGCCCCTAAACTTCCCTGCATGTTTTCCTATGTGTTCATGCACACATAAGCTTTTAGCAGTGCTTTGCCAACACGTTCTGGAGCAGCAGCATTTTGGCAGATAAAATGCTGACAGTTCCTAAACTCTGCCAAACTCTGCTAAATGCCGGTGCCCAGCTTTTTTTTTCTAAGTGAAGCCCGCTGCATCCTTAACAATGGATGAGTCATCTGCTCTCAGCGGGGATCTCCGCTGAATGCTGAATGTAAACGAAACAATTACCAGCCAAAATTGAGAAAAAAGCGTGGGGGTTCCCCCAATGCATACCAGGCCCTTATCTGAGCATGCAGCCTGACAGGCCAGGAAAGGGGGGAAGCATGCAAGCAGCCTCTCCTGAACCATACCAAGCCATATGCCCTCAACATGGGGGGGGGGGGTGATTTGCGGTAGGGGGCACCCCCCAAAGCACCTTGTCCCCTTGTTGACAAGGACAAGATCCTCTTCCCCACAACCCTGGTCAGGTGGTTGTGGGGGTGCGGGGGGACTGATGTATCAGAATGTTGAAGCCCCCTTTAACAAGGTCCCAGCCCCCCATGTGAATGAGTAGGGAGTGCATTGTACCCCCTACTCACTTACCAAAAAGTGGCAGAAAAATAAAAATGCACACACAGTTTTTGACAAATCCTTTAGTAAAAAAACAAAACAAAAACAATGTCTCCAGTGTAGACCCATCGTCAATCATGATCAATGCTGCAAAGGACCATCTGGTGCAGGCTCCTCCAGTCTAACAGCTCTACTGCCTCCTGCCGCTAAATAAACAAGGGACAGGACCACCCAGTGACATTACCGGGTGACCCCCACCTACTTGTGACATCATCGACTCAGCATGCCCTGGCTGATGATGTCACATACAGAGACATCACCAGGTGCCCCCACCCTGCAGCTGGAGTTCATCATGATTGGCAATAGATCAACACCAGGGACATTGTTTTTTTTTCCCAACTACAATGTTTTAACATAAGAGCACATGCCTAGTAATCCCTGTCTTCTGATCTTCAGCAAAAGCAGCTCCTGTGTGAGTCAGTTCATGTGGCACAGTTTTCTCTTTAAATTTACTTCCTCCCTCTGGGGTTTTCAACCCAGCCACCAGGGACAGGAAGTGCCGGTGCTTTTAACACAAAATAGTACCAAGAAAACATAAAAAATTTAACAAATTTTATTTATACATAGTTAAAAATATATATAGCATAAACATTTTGATTGGCATTTTATCGCGTCACAGGTGGCAGAGTAGATGATGATATAATGTTACTATCCCGACATGTTTTGCCCCAAAAGGGCTTCCTCAGGGGATGGAGTCAAAGGGTCATCACTATTCAGAAAAAGAAGACTAAACAAATACCATAATAGAAAAAAGTTATAGAAAAACAATGCATAATAACCAATACTTTATACATCAGATTATAATATTCGCAATATCCAGCCATTCAATTGCTTACCCCAAACAGCCAAAATTGAGCCAAATGGACACCACAGAAGACACAGGACAAATCGTGTAGCCACAAAGACCAAGCTACAATATACATAATTATAGGTAAGTTACTTGGGTAGCATAAAGGAATATGTATCAAAAAGGGTGTAAGTAATAAAGATGTTACACCAAAAAACAAGGTAAACAATATACTTACACAATAAACTGCCAATGTAAAAATTAAGAGAGGGTACCAAATATATTAAAAAAATAAATGGTGACAGCAAACCAGAAAGGGGCTAGAATCAAAAAAATAAAACTTTTTATAAATGATTCCAACCACTGGGTTCCTTATGCCAAACTTGATGGATTATAATAGGAAATCAAGGGTATATAACATTATGTTGATTATGTATTATTGTTTGCATGTATTTTTCCATTCTGATTGTATTGTATTTTGACAAGTTTATTCGCCATGTCTCTTTCCCACACCTACACCCGCATCCGTATCCGACAGGTGACATCAGACACTGGCCGGATGGAACTTCCTTTTTAGGGGGTCCTTTACCCCCTAATGCTTTTTTGTTGTGGGCTTATGAAGCCGGCATTCCCGCAATACAGCTGACGGGAAGCTCGAGGGTCACCGTTACATACTTAATAATGCTGCAAAGGTAATGAGCCAACTAAAACTGATTGTCTTATCTTTCTCTCTCTTTTGCTTTTTAAACTTACCTTTACTTGACTTAAAGTGGATGTAAACCTGATTCATGAAATTTGAGCTGGGCACATATATATGTAGTGTTTTTTTTATCTATCTTCAAAGCCCTGTGTCTCGTAGATTTGTCCTGCTCCGTTCTTCTGTTATCAACCTGATAACTTTTGACAAGCTCTTTGAGATGGGAGATAGAAGTGTGTGTTGAGGGAGGTTGCTATAAATAGATTAGCAAACTGCTAAACTATTCACAGGCAACCTCTGCATGTGTGGGGAGGGGGTGTGTGCCTTTCCTCCAATCAGCTGTCTCACAGTGTCTTGCAATAATCCACTCCTACAGATGAATGAGGAAGTGAAAAATCGAACAGGACGTGCACTTTCTATACAGTATATAAAAGGTGAAGACAGCAGATATACATGTAAAACTTATGTAGGGAGATTTGTTTTATCTCTGTGTATCATCTGAGGCTGTTAACTTCACTGGGTACATGTGAGGGTTTATATCTACTTTAAGCTCTGAGTTGCCTGCTAGATGCTTTATTTGGCACACTGTAGTTTTTCAGCAGTCAATATCAGTGATTTGTTTAATCACTGTTATAGAATTAATATTTAGCTTTGTTTTTCCTTTTTTTTTTTTTTTATTCTTATGTCTACTAAGTTTTCTTTAAAATTGTGTTATGCCCTGAAAAGGACTACTAAATTTCTGAGGATACTACTGTGTGTGATTCTAAAATTACTTTTTTCCCCTTGTGTTCTTTTATTTTTATTCTTGCCCCTTTCTGGTTGGCTGTCACAATTTCGATTTTAATATATTTGGCACCCTCGCTTAATTTTACATTGGCAGTTTATTGTGTAAGTATATTGTTCACCTTGTTTTTTGGTGTAGCATCTTTATTACTTAGCCCAGGTTCACATTGAGATGCGGGAATGAAGCCATGCGAGTTCAGCTGAACTTGCACGATTTCACTCCCGCATGTCAGTCCCGATTTCAGCGGCAATTTCATAGACATCTGTGCCCAGATGTCAATAGAAATTGCACCCAAAATCACAAAAAGTAATACAGAAACAATTTTTTGAAATTGGTGTGGCGCCGCAAATGGAAGTGTCGCAACTGATAAGGATGGTGCCATTGCCGGCAACTGCCACCGATTTGACAACGAATTTGATATGTCAAAGCGCATGTCAAAACGTACCATTGGGGAACCAGGGCTGACGCCCTTTTTGATACATATTCCTTTATGCTACCCAATAACTTACCTATAATTATGTATATTGTAGCTTGTTTTTTGTGGGCCCTCTGTGTCTGCAAGATTTGTCCTGTGTCCATTTGGCTCCATGTTGGCTGTTTTTGGGAGATTCTGTCTGGGTAAGAGATTGAATGGCTGGATATGGCAAATATTATAATCTGATGTATAAAATTCTGGTTATTATGTATTGTTTTTCTAAACTTTTTTCTATTATGGTATTTGTTTCTTGTTCTTTTTCTGAATAGTGATGACCATTTGACTCAATCCCCTGAGGAAGCCCTTTTGTGTGAAACATGTTAGGAATAGTAACATTATATCATCATCTACTCTGAATTTGCCACCTGTGATGCAATAAAATGACAATCTGTTTACTTTTTACGCTATATATATTTTTAACTACCCTATGTATACATACAATTTGTTAAATTATGTTTTCTTGGTACTATTTTGTGTTAAAAGCACTGCCAAAAACCCCACAAAAAACTTTCCTGTATGTATATATATATATATATATATATATATATACATACAGGAATGTTGGTGCCTGTGCTGACTTTGTCACTAACCCACATTACCTATGTCTCATAGATATAAAGAGCCTCCAGTTGACATAGATTATTTTCTCCACTAAACTGAAAATACAATTTTTGAGACTAACTCTTGCAGGTCTCCACTCTGCAGTAAGTAGCTCTAAAGTTCTGGTGTTCCAGATTTACCTTTGTATCTGCTCACAATCATAGCATATATAGATCAGCTAGTTTTGGTTATTTTCAAATCAGAACACAGAACCTGTTTAGGTGCCTTACAGAATTTACGATACTATAAGGTCAGCATTAAAAAAATAAGCCAACGTTTACAATGTGGTACACATTTTATGAAGTAGCATGTGTGCTTTTTTTAAACAGTTGTGATGAATAAAGCATAAGCCTTCTCCTGGTTACATGCACCACTGGTTTAGTTATAGGTCTAATCAGAAAGCTTTTGAGCCATATATATATAATTCTGCTGACACCATAAAAACATGTATGATGGCAAGAAGAGTACATTTTACACAATATTTAATGCCCTGCAATATAATGCACAAATAACTCTACACTTGAACGTTCATCAAGTAAAAGTAGAGAGAAACTTAGGAGGAAAATATTATTTACCCAATGGATTGGGACATGTTGGAGGGTAGATATTTTCCCAGCACAGGGGTTGCACTAGTACTGCCATCTGTGTGGTACCACTGCAGTAATAAACAACAAAAAGTTAACTATACATGACAAAGAAAGAAAGGAAGTTAGTGGTATACACAAATCCTCAACAGCAGTTTCATAGTCACACACACACACCTATAAAGTGTAATGTGTCCTTCGCGCCGCTAAATAATCATATACTAATTGATCACTACAAGTGCTAAAGTGCAAGTGCTAATTATAGTGAATACAATAAAGGTGTTTAAAAATACTGTGATGAATATCAAAAAGCATAAATAAATAAATACAATCCTGTGTTATAAAAGTTGCTACCTGCTGCAGAATCTAACATGTGCACCAACACACTTAAATGTAATTAAAAAGTAAAAGTGACTCTGCGCATAGTATAAATATAACATCAAGTGTTCATGATGGATCAATCATAAAAATGATAAAAAGCAAAGTGAAAAATTGGTGAATAAATACGTAAAAAACAAAAGGCTAAAATGCACCAAAAAAGTGTGTCCAAGAAAAATGTGTCCAAGTAAGATAATTAATCCGTGCTAGGAATGCCGGTATAGATAAATGAAATGGGGTGGGGCTCCGGTGCTTATCTTCTAGTCTCTATTTGTATAACACAGAAGCAGATGAAAGACTGCCACACATATCCTCAAATAGGCTCACAGGCCTCTCACCTCCAGATTTCTTTTCTTATTGCAAATCGCCACTTTCTTTTACTGCTGGTTAAACTGCTCCACGCACTGGACTGCGTCCTTTGGATGCCCCGGTCAAATGGTCCAATCCGCTAAAGCCTCATCAAACAGAGAGATAAGGGGGAAGGAGGGCAAAGAGGACTTCCATAGTGTAGTAGTTTAAAAGTAAAGTGTTTATTAAAAGTAAAAATTGCGCCCTTACATCTAAAATAGTAATAACAGGCAAGGAATCAAAAGAAGCGTTGTTACACGCTATTCTCACTGCACTTCCGGTTGCGTCCGTCCAGACCACTCCCTACGCGTTACGTCACACGTGACTTCTTCAGGGGATGAAGAAGATGTAAGGGCGCAATTTTTACTTTTAATAAACACTTTACTTTTAAACTACTACACTATGGAAGTCCTCTTTGCCCTCCTTCCCCCTTATCTCTCTGTTTGATGAGGCTTTAGCGGATTGGACCATTTGACCGGGGCATCCAAAGGACGCAGTCCAGTGCGTGGAGCAGTTTAACCAGCAGTAAAAGAAAGTGGCGATTTGCAATAAGAAAAGAAATCTGGAGGTGAGAGGCCTGTGAGCCTATTTGAGGATATGTGTGGCAGTCTTTCATCTGCTTCTGTGTTATACAAATAGAGACTAGAAGATAAGCACCGGAGCCCCACCCCATTTCATTTATCTATACCGGCATTCCTAGCACGGATTAATTATCTTACTTGGACACATTTTTCTTGGACACACTTTTTTGGTGCATTTTAGCCTTTTGTTTTTTACGTATTTATTCACCAATTTTTCACTTTGCTTTTTATCATTTTTATGATTGATCCATCATGAACACTTGATGTTATATTTATACTATGCGCAGAGTCACTTTTACTTTTTACACACACACACCTGCCCTTGAAAGGCATGGGTTAATAACAGTGGTGGCCAGTGGTAATTTTTTGGGGGAGCGGTAAAAAGTATGCCACCCCCACAAAGTGGCACATAATTGTGAAGTGGAAGGAAAATGATAAATGGTTTTCAATTTTTTTTTTACAAATAAATAACTGAAAAGTGTGGTGTGCATTTGTGTTCAACCCTCTTTACTCTGATACCCCTAACTAAAATCTAGTGTAACCAATTGCCTTAAGAAGTCACTTGATTAGTATTGGGGAGTCCAACTGTGTGTAATTTTATCTCAGTATAAATACAGCTGTTCTATCAAGCCCTCAGAGGTTTGTTAGAGAACCTTAGTGAACAAACAGCATCATGAAGGCCAAGGAACACACCAGACAGGTCAGGGATAACGTTTTGGAGAAGTTTAAAGCAGGGTTAGGTTATAAAAAAATAAATTCCCAAGCTTTGAACATTTCACAGAGCACTGTTCAATCCATCATTCGAAAATGGAAATTGTATGGCACAACTGCAAACCTACCAAGACATTGCTGCCCACCTAAACTGACAGGCCAGGCAAGGAGAGCATTAATCAGAGGAACAGCCAAAAGGCCCATGGTAACTCTGGAGGAGCTGCAGAGATCCACAGCTCAGGTGGGAGAATCTGTACACAGGACAACTATTAGTTGTGCACTCCACAAATCTGGCCTTTATGGAAGAGTGGTAAGAAGAAAGCCATTGTTGAAAGAAAACCATAAGAAGTTCCGTTTGCATTTTGCGATAAACCATGTGGGGGACACAGCAAACATGTGGAAGAAGGTGCTCTGGTCAGATGAGACCAACATTTAACTTTTTGGCCTAAAATCAAAACAATATGTGTGTCAGAAAACGAACACTGTACATCACCCTGAACACACCATCCCCACCGTGAAACATGGTGGTGGCAGCTTAATGTTGTGGGGATGCTTTTCTTCAGCAGGGACAGGGAAGCTGGTCAGAGTTGATGGGAAGATGGATGGAGCCAAAAACAGAGCAATCTTATGCCCCGTACACACGGTCGGAAATTCCGACGGAAAATGTCCGATCGGACCATGTTGTCAGAAAATCCGACCGTGTGTGGGCTCCATCTGACTTTTTCCGTCGGAAATTCAGACGGAAAAGATTTGAGATCCTGCTCTCAAATTTTCCGACAACAAAATACGATCTGACTTTTTCCGATCATGTGTACAGAATTACGACGGACAAAGTGCCACGCATGCTGAGATCAAATTACAAGACCAAAACTATTGGCTACTAGCCTCTACGTAGTTCCGTCGTACGCAATGAACGTCACCACGTTCATAATGCTCGAATTTTCCGACAACTTTGTCTGACCATGTGTAAGCAACACCAGTGTCGGACAAAATCCGACGGAAAAAATCCAACGGATTTTGTGTGTACGGGGAATTAGAAGAAAACCTGTTAGAGTCTGCAAAAGACCTGAGACTGGAGCAAAGGTTCACCTTCCAGCAGGACAATGTTAAAATGGCCCAATTAAAGTCCAGACCTAAATCCAATTGAGAATCTGTGGCAAGACTTGAAAATTGCTGTTCACAGATGCTCTCCATCCACTCTAACAGAGCTTGAGCTATTTTGCAAAGAAGAATGGGCAAAAGTAGAATGGTTCTAGAAAGCCACACTTTTCAGTTATTTATTTGTAAAACATGTTGAAAAACATTTATCATTTTCCTTCCACTTCACAATTATGTGTCACTTTGTGTTGGTCTATCATATAAATTCCCAATAAACTATATTTACGTTTTTGGTTGGACAATATGTGGAAAATTTCAAGGAGTATGAATACTTTTTCAAGGCACTGTATATGACATAGTACTGAAAGATGCACTTAAACTGTGCTTTACATACAACACTAGAAAAAAACATAAGTAATGTGGCCTGAACTGCATTTGTTAAGCCAGCTGGTAGACCTTTACCATACAAACTTCAGTTAAGATTTAACTTGTTGGTGCTAAGCTCACACATATGTTCTGTGGCATGGAAGTGGGCCTTATTCCGAGGTGCTCCATAAATGCACTTGACATTTGTACTGGATGTACACTATATAGTCAGCGTGGGACTGAACTGTCTCCAACAGTTCCTGTTCTTGTAATACCGATCAAAAGCTGGGAGAACCAGCTCCCAATTACATGGTCACTGTGATAGTCTGTGATTAGCTATCACAATGATGACACTGTAAACCCTGTACCCTGTTTCTCTTTTTGAATTGGGAAAAAGATACATTGTATGATTTTTCTCCTAGGCAGAGAAGAAAATGTAAAAAAAGAATCCCTGTGTGTGAAAAAATTATATATAAAGGTAGAAGAGATCTATGCTAGGGTCAAGGTCAAGGTTAGGGTCATAGGTCATAGTCAAAGGTCAAGGGTTGAATGTCATTGTGTGGTAGGTAGGATTAGTATTCATTTTTATTTTCCATATTTACTGTAAGTGTCAGCATGTTAAAGTGGTTGTGAAATTAGAATTTTTTTTGCCTACCTGCCCCCTACTTGTAATTTCTGTTGCTGGGACAAAAGCAGTGTGGGGAGAAGATGGAGAAATAAATGTAAAATGACAGAAGAAAGATGCTGATAGAAGGCTGGTAAGCAAAGCCTACAAAGTCCCAATGTGACAGCAATCCTGTATTTAGAAGCCAGCAGCTGTGTGAATATTAATACTTGAGTGCTACTCTGGCAGGAAGGAGGGGCTGGAGGGGGAGACAGAACTCCCCCCGCCTCCTCTATCCCTCTTCTCTTCTCTTGGACTCCTCTAACATTTGGCTGTGTTGGCTATGTTCTCTCTCCCCTTCTACTCTTTTTTGCCAGAGCAATGTTTCTGTATTTCTGTGAACACCACTCCAGGCTTGTTAATACAGGAGCACTGTGCTGGCTGGAAGGAGAAAGGGAAGAGAGAGCACAGCCCAATCCTCCTCCTAGCTCTCTCCTCCTCTCCTTGCTGCTTCTAGCCATGTCATGTCAGGAGTAGTGATGCCGCTGTCACTACTCCTGTCAGCCTTGTAGTAGAATGAGCTCACCGCACGTTGCCCCCATCCCTAGAGTAAACTGCTTCACCTGGGGCAGCCACCCCTCCTGCCCACCCCTTGTCATTTCCCCTGGTGGGGGCGAACACTAGTGCCCATTAGGAACTAGAGGTAATCATTAGTGTCAGTAAAAAAACACTTAAAGGGGTTGAAAACCCTTGTGTTATCCTATGCATTAAGGTGAAAAAAAAACTGGCAGTGACCAGCCCCTTAGCCCCCCATTTTACTTACCTGAGCCCCATATTTCTATTGGCAGAGATGCGCTCTCCCTCTCTCCACAGGGTCCCAGCTCTTGATTGGATAGATTTCTATGAGCGCTGCCATTGGCTCCCGCTGCTGTCAATCAAATCCAATGACGCGAACGCTGGGGGGCGGGGCTGAGTCCGGCATTTGTGTCTATGGACGCAAATTCTGGACTCGGAAGCGCACCCGCAAGGTAACCCCCCTGGGAGAGCGCTTCTCCTAGGGGGTTATCTGATGTGGGGACGAGCCGGGAGAGCTGCCGGGGGACCCCAGAAGACGGGATTCAGGGCCATTATGTGCAAAACGAGCTGCACAGTGGAGGTAAGTATGATATGTTTGGTATTTTAAAAAAAACAAAAAAAGAGCCTTTACAATCCCTTACAGAGACATCTATATCTTGTGTTGCTGCTAACGCTAGCTACCACGTAAGAAGATCTATATAGCTAAAGCTAACAGTTTTGTTTAATTAGATATGCAAAATAGGGACGAGTGCAACTATATACTGTAAAATTATTAAAAATTATTTGTGTTTTTGGAGGGTAGAGCTATATATATACTTGGTGTTTGCTATACTTTGTAGAAAAGCCTGCTCGGTCAAGCGAAAAGCTGATTTTAGGTGAAAATATCTGAAAGCGTTTACATTTATCACCTGCAGCATCCAAAGACACTCACATAGTGTCATGCAATGTTAAATCCATTTAAATCCATTAGCAATAACATGTTCTTCTCTGTTAAACAAATACCCACAAGTATAAAAAGGTTTCACAACCTTTTTTTCACCTTTCACAATAAATAGACTAAAAAATCCCTCAATGGAGCCATATGTGTAAACGTAATGTTATAAAAGCTTTGCAAAGTATACATCATTAAGTTTTTTTTAATGCAAACTACTGTTTGTGTATGTGAATTTTACTTGGTATCAACCTCTGTACAGTACAGCTCAGACTGGGAATGGGGGAAACAGCAAGTAGCCCATTAGTTTGTAAGCATACAAGGAGTATGCTACAGCAAACAGTTGTGACATAAGGGCTAATGGAAGGAAACACAGAAATCTGTGGTGAATTCAGGCATTCAAGGTACCTGGAAGTGCATCAGATGTGTCAGGGTGCAGTAGAGCAAAGATTTCTCAAGCAGGTGCCCAGAAAGGTAAGTATGAAGTCTCTTCTTTCACTGGTGATTTATGTTTACATGTTTATATCAGAAAAAAAGGTTACTTTAAAGTGTATTTTCCAGTATGCAGACAATTTGGGATAATGCCTACTTTATATTTGTTGTGTGTCCCCATTCATATAACATTCATATAACATATATTTGAAAAAAATAATTGATAATTGCATCATTTTTAGATGCTCTTTATTTGAAAACTCCAGGACTGTTTTTTTTCCGCTTAGGCTACCGGCTATACTGTGTGGACAAATGAATTGATATTGTATTTTACAAAACCCAGGCTATACTGTGTGGACAAATGAATTGATATTGTATTTTACAAAACCCATTGCAGCCCTCATAGGTACCTTCCCTGCTACCCAGGCCAGAACTCAACCTCTGTTTCAGACTTTCCTTTTCACCCTACCTGCAGCAGTGAATAGAAGTGAGTGGGAGTAAAACCTGGGCTGGATGAGCACAAACACCAGGTAGAACCCAAAGCCTTATTGGGATTAGCCCTAGTTTCTCACGTATGACAGAAACCGTGGGAAACTATAGTATAATTCTTTTCAAGGATCTGTACTTTCCCAAAGTTACAAAAGCTAAAGAGTTAAAAGGAAACTGCGTTATGTTTTCTTATGTATATATAGACATGATCCATTATTAATCAAGTGATGATAGCACTTAAAGTGATATTAAAGCTTCAATTTTTTTTTCAAATAAAATAACAAATATGTCATACTTACCTACTCTGTGCAATGGTATTGCACAGAGCAGCCCTGATCCTCCTCTTCTGGGGTCCCCCGCTGGTGCTCCTGGTTTCACTTCTATGGTGAGTGACCACAGCTCACAGTGAGTGCTGCTTTCTATGAGGGCACTTGTGCGGGCTCACTCCCGAGCCGTCGTGTCTGCATCTATTGACACGGATAGGGTGGCTCGGCCCAACACCTCATCACAGGATTTGATTGACAGCAGTGAGAGCCAATGGCTCCTGCTGCTATCAATCTGCCCAGTGAGGAGGGACAGGGCTGGGAGATCCTCTGTTCTCCTGCACAGGGCTGGATCAGGAATGGGCTCAGGTAAGTATAAGAAAGGGGGTATTTTGTGACACAGAAGGTTTTTTACCTTAATGCATAGATTGCATTAGGGTTAAAACCTTTATGCTTTAGGACCATTTTAAGCCATCTGCCCCTTCCCTCATAAATGGATGAGGGGTGAGGAGGGGCAGATGGATGTTGCAATCTCCACCTCATCCGATCACAGGCTGAAAAGAATATGAGACATTTTTTGAATGACTGAGGTGGAGAGTAAGTAACCTGCTATGAGAACTGTACTAGAGCTGTACACTTTAGCCTCGGTTCACACTAAATGCGGTGCAAATTCATACAGAATTTGCTGCGGATTCTGCACTGCATCAAAATTGCAACCCGTTCATGCGAACTGATTGTGGAGTGTATGTTAAGTTAACAACCCCCCTGAAATTGATTTGGGAAATGCAGTGTGATTTGCAGAATTGCATCGCATGAGTGTAAATACCCATGCAATCCGATTCTGGTGTGGACAAAAAAAGGGTCCTGCACAAGTTTAGTGTGAATGCAGTGCGATTTGAGTCATACAAATCCATGGCTCAAATTGCACCCTAGAGACAAAGCATGTAATTCACACAGGAATGTGTTGTGATTCCTGTGCTAAGTACATGCGGTGTCCTGCACCGTATCAGTGTAAACCCGGGCTTAGTGCCGGTAGTTCAGCACTTGCTATGGTGTATGGGATTCATGACAGTAAGAATTTAACCAAGCACAACAGTCAGATATAGGACAACAAGCATTAGAAGTATTTTATTTTTACAAAACAGCTGTCAATTATTTTATTTTTGTTTATTTATAATAAACTACAGAGATATTCTATGGCAGGTTTAGAAGAGAACCAGAAAAGGCTTGGAGATGTAGAGCATGATTTACGCTGCAGAAAGCATCTGTACGACTTGGCATTGGTCTGTCATTTTCTGGATCTCAGCCTTGCAGGCTATAAGCTCATTGATGAGCACTCATGCGCTGGCACTGGTACAATGGTCTTCCACATAGATCTCCATTTCTCCTACAAACACAAAAACTAAAACATTAGGGATCTAGGCATGCATGATTTCAAAACATTGATGGTATTACCAACTTATCAGTGGTTGTGACATTTCCCAAAAACTTCAAAAATCACCAAAACAGGTTCTTGAGGATTCTCCATCTGGCTGCTCTGTATGTCATTGGTTGTTGTGACATTCGAGCAGCTCTTTTTTTTCCCCCTGTTCCAAAATCAATAATAAACATATTAGCACCCAAGGTATGGAATAAAATGGAATCAAGCACCTTACAGCTTGTATATATGTTATCAAAGCTTTTTGCAAACTCTATGCCACTTTTTTAAAAACAGGTCACTGCAGGGATTTCTGCACAGAGCAGGGCCTTCTTTCTATGCCACATGGCACAGAAAGAAGGCAGAACAAACAGCACAGAATTCTAGGAACATACAGTGGCAAAAAAAGGAAGGGACATGAAAACATTATATATATATATATATATATATACACACTTTTCTTTAGAACTTTTTTGATCTTTGCAAACTGATTCCCCTCTCGCAGTTTTAGATCTGACCAACATTTGCAGAGTTGTTCCTTTGTCTGCCTCACCCCAAACTTCTTTTGCAGGACACGGGCCACCTTCTCCATAATTTTATCTTTTCTGGCATTAGGCCTCAGGTAGGATCCCTTTCTCCCTTTATAATCCTTGCGGATCGGGATGTTTGCCAAATCCACCATGTCCTCAAAGGACATGTTTGTTGCCTTTTTTAGGCTTACTAGGACTCCCTGTCAGAACCTCCGCTGCTGCCGACGGACACATGTCTCTCCTCATCCATCTCTGCCATCTTCCTTCTACGCACACCAGAAGAGAGAAGTGATGGGTCATAGATCGCAGATGTACAACAGCGCCGCCCCTGCATTAGGAAGAAACTGTCATTTCACAGGAACGTTCGTGACGTTGGTGGCGTTCGTGGTGGTGTTTGACTTCCGTGATTAGTTGGTAGGTATTTTGCAATATTTGTGCTCAGTTTAATAGAAGCTTTTTTTAAGCGAATCCACAAGCAAGATTAAACACTATTAACCACCTGCTGTAAATTTAGTTGCCTGAATATATATATTGTTTGACTTGGCATTCTGTCATATAGTGTTTTGGTGTTATGCTGTTATATTTCTTGACTAGTATCATGTTTTTACATATCCCTACAGAAATGCCAACCAAATTTACCTCCCCAAATTTCCTCCCACAATTTATTGATCTGTATCTGGAAAATTCATGCCTCTGGAATGTGACATCAAAGGACTATTCCAATAGACAGTTGCGAGATGAGGCATACCAAAAGTTAGCTGACTTATTGAAAACCATAACGCCACATGCTACTGTGTTAGATGTCAAAGGCAAGATTGCAAATCTTTGCACTGTCTTTAAGAAAAATTATAAAAAAAATAGAAGATTCCAAAAGATCTGGTGTTGGAGCTGATGATGTCTGTTTGCCTCGATTCTGGTATTTTGAGAGCCTACGTTTTCTCTCGAGTCTGGAGACTCCAAGAACTAATCGCTACTTCTTGGACTCTAGTTCCCCTGAGTCACCCATATCACCTGAAATATTTGACCATGAAGAAAACATTGATGCACAGGTAAAATAATACACAAACGGTTTATTAAATTAATTCTTTATCAAGGATACACATGTTTCATGTGCACAAAAACATTTACGGTAAACAAAATTAATTGGCAGGAAATATTAAGCAGGAAACAGGCCACTATACATTTTTTTACCATGAAACAGCCCCCCTTCCAAAAAAAATAAAAGATTAATGTAGCTCTCCCTATTTTGGCAAGCAGAAGCTGTTGGCAAATGGGGCCCTTTAGGTGTTGGTTGGCCAGTGCACCAATCTCTGGTCTCCACTCTCCAGGGATTAGGGTTCCTGTCAATAGGTCCTCTCTGTCAGTGGAAGATGAAGGCATGTAGTTGCTGGTTTGCTGACGAAGGAAGTTTTGCAGCACAAAATAGCATTCCACTATTGCATCAATCTTGGGGAAACTCAGATTGATGGCTGTATGAAATATGCAGAACCTATTTGACATGATGCCAAAGGCATTCTCCACCACACACCTGGCTCTCGAGACTATAATTATATATTTTTTGTTGTTGGGTTAGGTTCCACATAGGGTATGGCTTTAGAATATTATCCAGCAGAGGGAATGCTTCATCAGCCACAAAAACAAACTTCAGCCCATCCACATTCTCTTCTTCAGTTGGTAAATGTAATTCTTCACTTGAAATTCTCACCATTCCGGCCATTCCTCCAAATGTTCAAATAGATGAACTCATATTTGGCATTGCAAATTGCCAGGAGTATAATGCTGAAGTAGCCTTTATAATTAAAGTAGTATGAACCTGAGTGTTCTGGCAGCATAATCTGGATATGTTTGCCATCAGTGGCTCCACCACAGTTAGGAAAGTTTCACATATCCATAAAATCATTTGCTATCCCATGCCAATCCTCAGGGCAAGTTGGAAACTAAAAAACAAAATGATATGTAATTATTCATGCACTGTTTATGCATTCATCATGATTTTCTATTGCCCTTGGAACATAATACTCCTGAAAAATCCCAAATACAACAGGCCAGACCACCCCAACGTGGCAAAAAGAAAAAAGCAGATGGGTATGATACCAAAAGGTTTCTCAGGGAAGCATCTGAAGCACTTGGTAAAGAAGCAGATGACTGTGATGTCTTTGGAAATCTGGTTGCTGCAAGACTTTGCATGATGTCTCCCCAGCAACGACAAATTATTAAGCCTTTAACGTACCAACTACTAAGCATTGGACAGATGAAGCAAGCTACATTTAACACCCATATTGCAGGTATTAATTCTCCTGCATCTCAGCATGTAATTAACTGGCCAATGCAAAATCAAAACAGATCGTTGGCGGAACCAACATGGCAACGACATATACATGCACACCCCTTCACCACCTGAAAGCACTTATATGCCCTCCCAAACACAGCCTGAACCCACATGGCAACGCAATCACAACCCACATGGCAATGCAATGTGAACATGCCCTCCCACTCTCAGGCAGAAAACACATGTCAAAGAATGCCAGGCCAGGAACAAGAAAATAGTTCCTGGACACAGGATCCAAGTTTCAAAAATCTATAATTTTTGTCTGCTTGTTTGTTCATTATAGTATGCACAATATACAACCATTTGAGGTTTTATTTTCTGTATGGTTTATGTTTACAATTAATAAAATTTTTTTTTGACAATATAACCTACCTTCAAATACACTATTTTTAAGACATTAGTGATAGCCTTGCATGTTTCTGGAATGATCCGGCCCAGTGCCTGCACTGATATCCCTGTTGTGAACTTAAGATCTTCAAGTATTCTCTCCTGTTGCTAAGAAGCGTAGGGTTGCTATAAGTCTCTGCTCTGGGCTGATTGCTTTCCTCATTAAGGAATCTGTCTTCTGTATGTGAGGACCAACTTGTTCAAGTAGAAGGTTGAAAGCTTCTTCAGACATTCTGAGATAATTACGGTAGTCGCCTGGATAACTTTCCCGCAAGTTGGTTAGCAAGGGCATATGGGGCAATTCTTCACTCCTCAGAAGCCAATCCTTGCTCCAAAATCTTGCTTTTCTTTTGTTCTTTTTTGTTGCCTCCTTATCCAATGCCATTATTGCCAGCATAGCACTTGCTAGCTTCCTCGTCCTCTGAGCATCCATAGCTGGACCACAATCCATGACTATGCCAATAGATTATAATGACACCTCCAACTACAGATGTGTCGTGCACGGGAACGATATATGAAGGTTTCAGTGGGAGGATTCCCAAAGGTTGAAAATTTGTTACATAATTTCAGCTGATCATATAATCGATCAAGGACAAATGTACTGTTTATGTTGTTATCGATCGATAATATGTCGAATATTGGATGGCATCTATTGATACAATGATGGCGTTCTCGCATGCACGTTCGACGGATTTTTAAAATTACGAACGTTTTCTTCAAACTATTTTCTAACCGTGTATGGCCAGCATTAGAGATAGTTAGTTTTAGGCAGAACTGCACCTTCAAAGTTCCAGAACACCAGAATAAGCCTAAAACTTTGAGACACAATTCAGGTTTTACCCTGCAACAACCAGTATAAACTTGCAGCTGAGGCCCAGCTTCAGAAGCATTATGTGTGACACCTTTACAGTGCTAGATAATCAAGATAGGCCAGGAAAGGTGTCAGGAGATGCTGATGGTGTCAGGCCATGAGAGGTCTCACAAGCTGGCATCAGTGGCAGGTCAGGAGATGTGTTAGGTGCCGGTAATGGTGGTAGACCAGGAGAGGTGTCAGGAGCTGGTATTTATTGCAGGAAAATGCAGGTCAGAAGAGATGGCAGGAGCTTGTAATGGAGGCAGACCTGGAGAGGTCTCGGGAGCTGGTAATGGTGTCAGGCCAAGAAAGGTGTCAGGATCTGGTAATGGTAGCAGGTCAGGAGATGTGGCTGGAGCTGTTAATGGCAAGAGACCCGAAGATATTGCAGGAGATGGTAATGGCTCTCCATTTAAATTGCACTGTAATTTATAAGACAAAAAATATACGTTAACCATTGGGAAAAAATGTCCTATTTTCATCTTTGCTATAATTCTCTCACTTATGTTTTACATTCAGTGTTCTGCTCTTGTAACATAGCTTGTATATAATAAATTACGATAGTGCTGTGTGAAAAGCTTTTCAATGACAGCTTCATCACAGTTCTCTCTGTTTATCAGTCTTTGAAATTCTTAGCCTCACGAGTGATTTAATATGACTATTTTGATGTTTTTCCAATTTTAAAGTCCATTTAAATTTTTTTTTTCGATTTACAGGATGTTGTTGGAGTAATTGTACCATGAATATTTCTCCGTCTGAACCATTTTATCAAAGCTCATATGAGTGAATCTTTAAAAAAAAAATATGTTGACGCTGAATCTATCTGGCCTAAAACCGTCATTCAAATCTGTCTTTTTTGCTTTTTCTTTAAAACGGTGTGTAAGAATAATTAAGTTAATAATGGTGGGAGCCAGAGCCATACTCTTATTTTTATTTTTTTATTTTTTTTAGGAGTTTTTCCTTTGTTTTCACATGGCGGTCCTGTTAATAACATTCTTACAATACTTTGCTTTGAGACATTGCTTTTTTACCCTTTTGTATTTATAGAGGAATGGAACTGTAACCTTAGGCTGCATTCCTGGTTCGGACTATGGTATGTAGTCAAAAGAAGATAACAGGGAATGCAGAGAACACTGTTTGATTTTACTTTAATGTGCATCAAGCTGCAAAGATACTGGATTTCAGAAAGGATCATCTTTGTTTTTTGGATTGAAAAAATAAAACATATTTAGCCTGTAATAGGTAAATATTGCAGCCACTACATCTCTGGGCTAGTAAGCTGATATATACTTCCGTTGTCAGTCCGTTGTCAGCTGACGTCACTCTGCCATTCCAGCCACCAGCTCTCTGCTCACTGAAGACTGAGACCAGCAGTCTTTGATCACTCAATTCTTTGTGTAGAGGTAGAGAAGGACAGATGCAGCATCACATTGATGCTGCATCCATCTAGATAAGTATCAATGTTTGCTTTTTTCATATCCTGCACTTTTCTTTTAAAGGAAACCTATGGTGACAGAATACACTTTAGTTTTATGACATTAGCATTGTAATAACAATACAAATAATGCTTATGTTTTTAAATCTAATATAAGCTTACCTGAAAAATGTCCTTTTATGTTGTGAGTGCTGCCTGTCTGCTGACCATCTCTTTCCACAACTTCTTGGATTCCCTGCATGCTTTCCAGCTTCTCCTCTGGTGGTTACTTTCAATGTCTATGGACTACATATCCCATGGTACCTTGATGCCTGCAAACAGTGATTCCTGTACTGACTCCATCTCCTGAAACGTCCCTTCTCAGCACATCTATAGTTCAGAAAGCAAGCTCTGTGATCTCTGTGACACAGCAATGCCTACTCCCAGGGCCTGGTGAATACATATTACAGAAAAAGTAAATGTGTGAGGATCTTCAATTAGAGCACCTGTCAGGTTTTCATTGCTATACCCCCATTAGGGAGATTCAGCCTCTCTAGTTGTCCTATTTACTGTTATCAATGAAAGTAGAAGAAAACCTTACATTTTTGGTTGTCCCAGAACAGTAATAGAATGGAAATCTTTGAGGGGAACACTAGTTCTGGTGACCCTGGTGACAACCAGGGATTCCCTAAATTCAGGGGGGTTTCTTCTCATATCCTGTTTTGTCTATGGGACAGTAAGTGAAGGGAAATCTCTCCAATGAGACATACGGTTGATGGGAAAAAACAGACAGGGGTTCAAATCCTCTCTTGCTTTATCTAAAAAGAAAAACCTGTATTGTTTTTACTGTACTGTATTTTTTAGTCTAAGATTTGTTGTGGACAGATTTTTTATCAGTTGCGAACAAAGACCCCAGAATCAGCCATCCTTGATTTGATTTGATTTTTTTTTCACATATTCAAAGATGAATTCCAGCACTTCTATTTTTGGTAGTTTACAATATTACATTACATAATTAACAATGTGAACACTCACATTGTGAGCTAAGCTAACTGGTTACTGTAGAGCATCCCCAAAAGATAAAATTCTTCCCTTCATAAATACAGTAAAAAGTGTATGACTAGTTTCTGTTTAAATCTTCTTCTGTTTAAATGAATAGGGAAGTAATAGACGCCTGATAGAATTAATAAAATAATTAATTTTGACAACTCACTATAAACTAATGGAGGATGATAAAAAAAATATGTGTGACTTGGACAACACTGAGGTAATTGTTTTTTTCGCTTTCTATTTTTGATATAAGCGTAATATATCAGTTGCAACATACACTATATTGTCAACAGTATTGGGACACCTGCCTTTACACGCATATGAACTTTAATCCCAGTCCCAGTTTAATCCCCATCCCAGTCTTAGTCCGTAGGGTTCATTATTGAGTTGGCCTGCCCTTTGCAGCTTTAACTCTTCTGTCCACAAGGTTAAGAGTGTGTCTATGGGATTGTTTGATCATTCTTCAAAAAGCGCATTTGTGAGATCAGGTACTGGTGTTGGACAAGAAGGCATGGCTTGCAGTCTCCATTCTAATTCATCCCAAAGGTGTTCTATGGGGTTGAGGTCAGGACTCTGTGCAGACCAGTCAAGTTCCTCTACATCAAACTCGCTCATCAATGTCTTTATGGATCTTGCTTTGTGTACTGGTGCACAGTCATGTTGGAACAGGAAGGGGCCGTCCCCAAACTGTTCCCACAAAGTTGGGAGCAGGAAATTGTCCAAATAGTCTTGGTGTGCTTACGCCTTAGGAGTTCCCCATTACTGGAACTAAGAGGCCAAGCCCAACCCCTGAAAAACAACCCCACGCCATAATCCCATGATCTCATAATTATTTGGACCAGGCCACAAAGCAAGGGTCATATTGCCAGAGTTCACTAGCTGCATCCTTGCTCCACGTTAGTGACTTAGACACTCTAGAAATGGACATGGAACTAGCTTTTTAGGACAAGGTCAGCAATAACAGTCTCCTCATTTGTCTCCATACAGTTTTCCTTACAATATCACATGTGAAAGGACACTTTGTTATATGTCCTTTTTAGCTGGCCATTGATGGAGTGATTTTATTTTACTGCAACCACGGGTTGCAGGAAAGAAAATAGCTTGAATCAATCCCATGGAGCCATTGTGTTCTCCAGACAGGGGGGCGGGGGGGCAACCCTGCTGGGAGAACACAGTAATTATTGCTAGCGGCTATAACAGCCGTTAACAATAGTCGCAAGTAAAATCTGACATGCTGGTTGTACCAAATAGGGATGGGCCCGGTGTTCGATTCGAACCCACGTTTGGCGAGCCCAGAACTATTTGGGCTGTTCGCATCACATTCGTGTGATGCGAACGGCCTGCAATGCACCTTGTCCCCATGTTGATGAGGACAAGGGCCTCTTCCCCACAACCCTGGCCATTGGTTGTGGGGGTCTGCGGGCAGGGGGCTTATAAGAATCTGGAAGCCCCCTTTAACAAGGGGACCCCCAGATCCCGCCCCCCCCTGTGTGAAATGGTAAGGGGGTACAAAAGTACCCCTACCATTTCACCAAAAAAGTGTCAAAAATGGTAAAAATGACAGGAGACGGTCTTTGACAATTCCTTTATTAAAATCTTCTTACTTCTGGTCTTCCTTCTTCCTTTCTTCATCCTTCAGTTTCTTCATCTTCGAGAAGACGAGAAGACCAGAGCAAGAAGAAGCTGATCGGAGGAAGAAGATGATGGAAGAAGAACATGGAAGAAGATGCCGGAAGGAGAAGATGAAGAAACCGAAGGATGAAGAAAGGAAGAAGGAAGACCAGAAGAAAGAAGATTTTAATAAAGGAATTGTCAAAGACCGTCTCCTGTCATTTTTACAATTTTTGACACTTTTTTGGTGAAATGGTAGGGGTACCCCTTACCATTTCACACAGGGGGGGGGGCGGGATCTGGGAGTCCCCTTGTTAAAGGGGGCTTCCAGATTCCCATAAGCCCTCCGCCCGCAGACCCCCACAACCAATGGCCAGGGTTGTGGGGAAGAGGCCCTTGTCCTCATCAACATGGGGACAAGGTGCTTTGGGGGGGACCCCAAAGCACCCTCCCAGTGTTGAGGGCATGTGGCCTGGTACGGTTCAGGAGGGAGGGGGGACCTCTCTCCCCCCCTCTTTTCCTGCGGCCTGCCAGGTTGCGTGCTCGGATAAGGGTCTGGTAAGGATTTTGAGGGGGACCCCACGCCATTTTTTTTGGCCGGGGTGTTCCCCTTAAAATCCATCCCAGACCTCAAGGGTCTGGTATGGATTTTGAGGGGACCCCACGCCATTTTTTTTTTTTGGCTGGGGTTCCCCTTAATATCCATAGCAGACCTGAAGGGCCTGGTAATTGAATTTGGGGGGACCCCCACGCTTTTTTTTTTATCAATAACTTTTTTTTTTAGCAATGGCTTTAATGAATGACTGTTCTCTGTGTTACGGGAGCCGTCAATTTATTAGCCGCGAGTGATTTTAAATAGCTTTTTTTCCTGCAAAAATGACACTTTGTGCAGGGACAGTTCTAAGCACAGGAAACATGCGTCCCCTTCACAGGCATACTATAGACACCCCCCAGGTACGAAATTTAAAGGAATATTACACTTTTATTGTTTCACTTTAAGCATTATTAAAATCACTGCTCCTAAAAAAACGTCCGTTTAAAAAAAAAAAAATTGCATTGATACATGTCCCCTGGGGCAGGACCCAGGTCCCCAAACACTTTTTATGACAATAACATGCATATTAGCCTTTAAAATTAGCACTTTTGATTTTGAACGTTCACATCCATTGTAACTAATAGGGTTCTTATGTTCACACGGACTTTAGGTCCGTTCGCGGGTTCTGGTGCAAACTGGACCCGGGGGTGTTCGGCTCATCCCTAGTACCAAAGTTGATTGATCAACTTGATTGATCACTTCCTGCTGAACCGGTCAAGATTCAAACTGTCTATGGCTGGCTTTAGGCTTCATTCACATGTCCTTAAAAATGCATTTACATACAATACATTGTTTATTTATGGATTTGAACGCAGCTGCATTGTTTTCAGTGGAGACATTCACACAGGTGTGTAAATATTGGTGTGCAAATTATGTACAAATTGGTATTGGTGTGCAAACTGGTAATGCAAAATCCAAAAATGTGCATCTGAGGACATACATATACCGTAAATGTATGCCAAATGCAACTGTTGAAAAAAAAAAAAAACAGGACAATTTAACACATACATATTTACTGATCATTACACAGGAACTTTTGTGCTAGAAAAAACCTGTAATAAGATCAGTAACATATTTACGCCTGTGTGATTATAGCCTTGAAGAATTCTACTTTATTTTTATCAATAATGTTGTTTTTGAGTGGTATGCTTAAAGTCTTTTATAGCTCTGCTGTGTTCGCCTAGTTGTGTTAATATACTTTACAAAGAACCCATACTGAGGATCCATAAGGTAGTTTTGTTACTCTTTGTATGTTAAGTTCTGATAGATGTCTCCAGAACATATTGTATGGCTTATCTTTCTACATTGAACAACTGAAAGGCACACTATCTTTATGCTTCGTGTATCTTTTCTGCTTGAACACATTTTGTGCACTTTATACTGGCACTGCACGTCTCTGCTTTTTAATGTCTTTCCTATCAATTTGCTTCTTTTATCTTGTTTCTAAGTATTAGCAACACTTATCTTTTGCACAGACAGCTAAGAGCTATCTAGGTAGAGAAAATACAAAAGGAATAAAAGAAAAATACAAATACTTTACTAGAATTTAAAAAGGTGTTTTAATGTTTCGAAATTGAATTTAGCATAAAAGTAGTTCAGTTCACTGGACGTTACCCAAACACATGAAAAAAATTGAAAACCCAAACTTTGATGAATTGAAGCCTATGAGAGATGAATCTTGTAATTTTTTCACCTTTTTAAGGCCAATTTGCAAGCTTTTGTAAAAAAAAAAAATAATAAAAAAAAAAAAGGCCATTTGTAGCTGGGTACTGCCATATGGAATATTTACCAATGCAAACAATTTTGTTTAAATGACCAATCAGCAATGAGTCTTATGAGTCTTTTAGTGCGGCTTAAAGGGTAACATTAAAAATACACAATCCCTTTAAATAACATGCTTGGGGATGCCTTAAAACTTGCAAGTGAAGTAGAGCACTTGTATGATGTACTTAACCAAAAGTAACAAAAAAACCCCCCAAAAAAACTAAGTTGCAGTTCCTTCCCCGCACTCTTCTGTTTGTAAAAAAAAAAAGAAAAAAGAAACCAAGGGAACCGATGTAACATCATTGACCCACATATGGAAACATCCAAAAACACACAAATCAATCTCCTGCGCTGTGTAGAGTGCCTCTTTACAGCCGTTCGCTATTTGCTTTGATGCTAAGTGAGGAATAATGCACTTCTTGCTGCCCTCCACAGACTGGAGAATCCAAAACACTGGAACGTGAAAAGAAGGCGAATGGACCTAACGCATTATCCTCAAACAGAGATATTTATTTGAATACAAAGGGTATTATACTCACAAAGACTTGTTAAAATCATGTCTTATTGGTCCTCAACATCAGTCCGTGAAACTGTCCACATCCCAGGGGACTACCTCTGTGGAGGTGTAGACTGGATTTCGAGAAATTACTTTTCCTTAGAGCCTCTGAGGAAGTGCGCTAGGTTCAAGCGCTAGGTCCACGTGCCTTCTGTCTCTTTTCAAGTTCCATTGACCACATGTGGCCATGACCATATGTAATCAATGACATCAGCCAGCTTCCCTAGCCAGTTTGTTGATATTAAGCAGCTGGCTGGGGGATTGTTATTTATGAATGGAGTGCGATGGAAGAGGATTGCTATGGCATGGTTCATTGTGTCCGTGGGTAGGCAGGGAATTGTTTTTTATGATTGACGATGGATCTACATTGCTGGACAGCCTGATTGACATTGGATTTACATCAGGGGACAATGTCTATTTATTTATTTTAATATGGGACTTTTTCACAATGTCTATGTGTTTATTTACTATTTTTTGTGAATGAGTAACAAGGGGTACTATGCACCCCTCACTCATTCTTATAGGGAGCGATATGGATATTTATGGCCCCCTTTAGCGTAAAAGGGTCTACCAGATTCTGATTAATTCCCCCTGCAGACCCCTACATCATTCAGGCCAGGAATATTAGGATAAGGCCCTTGCCCCATTAACATGGGGCAAGATGTATTGCTGGGGGTTTGGGGGTGTTCTTTTAAGATAACTGTGATCATGAAGATGTCTTTTCACTGCCTTGAGAAATTTCTATGGAAACATGTTCGGACTGGATATCACTGGATGTGAATTATGTCTATGACATAGTTTGGCATGTGGTATTAGGCCTTGTTAGCCTAGGTGACCACAGGGCAATTGATCTGCCCCTGTCCTGCCCCCTCCTCCCCTCGACTGCCCACCTAAACTGTGACATGGCAATACATATTGCCACATATAGCTTTTCAAAGGACAGTAGAGAGTGCTGCTTGTGTGAACGAGGCCTAAATTTACTGAAGGTGAAAACTAGACTACACTTTTTAATTGAAGGGCTAGAAACCAAGCTGATGCAAATTTGCAGGCATATTATATAGCAAAACAATTAAAGTTATCCAGGAAAAATGTAACTGTGCTTACATTAGCAGATGGCTTGAGGCTTGGGCAATGCCCCTGCTTGGGAGTGGGACATGCTGACCTATTTTTTTTCAATAGTCAGATGCAGAGCCATTCAAAACATTTGGATGTCACACTATGGGAACAATTGTTGGACAAAAACATTGGAAGGAAAAAAAAGGGCTGTTCTTTCCTACTGATACACACCAGGCATAATGTTGGTAACAGTTTGTGTTTGATAGCATGTCCCCTGCTGGATAAATTGGTTCCTCCCACTGGCTACTTTGTCTTTACAGGACACAATGACTGGTAGGAGAGACCACGTGGTCCTATGAGACACACTATCTGACACATCAGTATGTGTTGGACAATGACCATGCCCTAAGTTCTTGAAGAAATTAATATTTGCTTTCACACCTGCTGGAAAGTTGAGTTTGCATAATTGTACAGACTGCAAGGTCGCTTTAAGAAAAATATTTTATAAACTACCTTTTTGTGGTTTAGAAACAATTATCTAAATTACCAAATTGATCAAACTTACTTTGCATATGTATATGAAGCTTGTAGTGCTCCAGCATGCCATGACTGGAAAGTGTTTAGGTTATCATATTCCATATGAATAGTGTTAATACTAATGCTGTAGCAAATTTTTTCTCATATCCAGTGTTGACTGAACTTTACAGTAATTAATAACGTTAACACTTATTTCTCAATATATCTGACATTCACACAGATCTAAGCTAAATTGTATTGTGTTCCAAGAAATAATTAGCAGACGTGTTTTTTTTAAGTTTGTAGAACCAAGCTTTTCTACAGCTGTTTAAATTATGAAGGCATATGGCAGAAGCAATGCTATCCATAAGCGCTAATCAGGATATCTGCAAATTATATAATAAAAAAAGGTTTTCTAATGGCCTAGTTTGTTAAACTGGTGTGACTAAAACTGGTCACTTATACAATCTAATATTCCACAAAGAAGAGCCAAGCCAAATTGTGCCTTTTTAGACAAAACCAAAAATGGATTCACTAACCATAAAAATGTTTAAATATGTTGCATTTTAAAATATATTCAAACCATGCATTATCTGTGCAGTGTCTTATAATGGCAGCTTGACTATTCACTATGATTACCTTTACAGGATTAAAGTGGAGATCCACCCAAAAATTGAACTTCCCCTTTAAGTGATGGTGACCCCCTGACATGCCACATTTGGAATGTAATGTAATTTTTTGGGGGGGGACGGATACCCATTTTTTATACCGTACAAATATATACTAAAACTGTGCTACTATGTAACTATTCAGTGTACATAAATACTTTATATGTACTGTATATGTGCTCTACACCTTGAAAGATATACTGTATTATGATAACAAATAAAATTAGGCAGCACACAAAATAGTCACATTTAAAAAATTAACAAATGCAAGTCAAGTAAAGAAAAGCAATACAATATCATCTATCTTTAAGAATCTAAACCCTTCACCTCTACGTGTTTAGTAAATATTTTAATGTAAGTAACACTATAGATATCTCCAGTACCCAACTTTTATAACTACCAAAGAACGGTTTCTCACGTTTTCTTATCTTGACAGTTTTTTCAAATATTCTGCCATTAGAGTTCTATCTCATCATTATCCATCCTGTTGATAAAAGAGACACATTCGTTTTCATTTTCACAATTGGCTGACACTCACCCATCATTCTACACCCAAATGACAATATAAAAAAATTGAATGCATGTTACAGGTTACTTCTTTATTTTACCACTTAGTTTCCTTCCACTGCTTAGTATTTTTATTGCTTACTTTCTTCAACTCTTTGCACAGACTATGTCCTATTATTTCTGGTCAACCACACTTTTTAAACTTTGCGTTATACTGTTCCTGTCTGCATTAACCACTTCAGCTTCAGAAGATTTTACCCCCTTCATGCGCAGGCCATTTTTTGCTATTCAGAGCTGAGCTACTTTAATTGGCAATTGTGGGGTCATGCAACACTGTACCCAAACAAAATTTATATATGTTCCCACAAATAGAGCTTTCTGTTGGTGCCATTTAATCACCATTTTTTTTATATAAATAAAAAAAGACCTTACTTTCTGATTTAAAACATATCTGTTAAAAAAAAAATTAATTTCTTCAAATTTATGCCAAAATGTATTGTACTACATGTCTTTGGTAAAACAAATCCCAATAAGTGTATATTGATTGGTTTGTGTTAAAATAATAGCGTCTACAAACTATGGTATAGATACTGGAATTATTTTTTTTTTAATTTATACTAGTAATGACGGTGATCAGCAACTTATAATGGTACTGAGTGCGGTGGGCTATCTGAAACTACTGACACACTGACTCTGGGGGGAAACTGACTCACTGACACTGAATATACGAGTGATACTAATACAGTGATCAGTGCTAATAATATACACTGTCACTGTACTAATGACACTGGTTGGGAAGGGGTTAACATTTAGGGGCAATCAAGGAGTTAACTGTATGTCTAACAATATTTAGTGTGTGTACTGTGTTCTGTTTTAGTAAGCAACATACCAGTTTTTACCCCCTGCTTTGTAGGGAGAAATAAAATGGTGCTTTGCTGCTGTCTGCTGTCTGCTGTCTGTCTGTAGAGAGCCCTGTGTTGTACCAACACAGGGCTCTCTTCTCTCATTCACTCAGCAGGTGCCGACCATAAATCATTAGCCGGGACCGGGATTTGTCTTGTAGCAAATGACAGAACAGCCAGGGCAGTGGGTGTGCGCCTCCTACCCAGAAATGCAAATCACACATATTTACATGATTTTGCACAGCTGAGCCACCCTGTAGCAGTAAAGGAGATCAACAAAAAGCAAACATTTATTTTATTTCCAGTACTTAGAAATAGTGGCTGCATTGGTTTTCCTTTTTCAGGCATTTTCAGCAGGTACAGAAAACACCAGTTGATCTTGTCAAAATGTGTTCCTGTAACTTTGTGTGAGACCATGTGAGATTAAGTGAATGGACAAATAATGCTATCTTCCTTACAAGCTATCGTCTGTAAACTACAGAACCACTGACCGCTACTACTCCCCCTTCCCTGGAATAGACATGAAGAGAGGAAGATCCCTTTGACCCCTTTTGTAGTCCAAATCAGGGAACACAAGAGAGTTACATAGAAGAAAAGGAAAAAGGCTGAAAGAGAAAACAAATTCAGCTACCACATCTAAAGACTTGTAAGCTGCAATAGATTCAAATTTTGTTTATGGGTTTACATTAGGGGTGTTGAAATTAATCGCTGCATCGATGCATCGCGATTCGGGGGTCCCTAATGCGGCATCGATGCATGCAACACGAAAAATCGTTGTCGGGTGATGTCATCCCGACTTGCCCCGCCCCTCCCGAAAGAGCACTCCGAGTGTGTCCTTAAAAATCGATTTTGTAATAAATGCAGAGTTGGTATCTATTAAGTGGCCACCGCTGTATGTGTTTTTTTAACGGGCCGGACTAGGCAGTCACATATACAGTTATACACAGACTAAGAAACGAGGTATAAAGCTGCACATATTTTAAAATGCACATACAGCGGTGGGCACTTAATGTATTATAACTGAATTTATTACCACACAGGTAGTTTAAAAGCAGTATGTAGAGTACAAATGTGTTTGTACTCTACATACACTGGCTCCTACACATGCTCTGTGATGACATTTCCCAGACTCCATCCCCCCTCCCCCGTTTGCACATTCCACTGTGTTAACTCCTAGTGTGCTGGAAGGTGCAAACGAGGGAGCCCAGAGAAATACCATCACAGAGACAGTACAGGGAACGTCACAGGGCTGTTTGTCAGTTGTGGATTCCATTCCCTCCTGACCTCCCAGCAGCTGTGTGAATTCCTGTACCCTGTAGTGCACCGGATTAGTGCACTCTTTAAAGCGGAGTTCCACCCATTTATTAGTTTAATAAGTTTAGCTGCTGACTTTTAATAAACAGACACTCACCTGTCCCACGGTCCAGCGATGCGGCCGCCCGAAGCCTCGCTCCTATCCCCCTCCTCTCCTTGGCGCCTTCATATCTACCGTGGGCAGTGACACCCGGCCATGACAGCTTATGGCTGGGTGCACACTGCACAAGCCACAATGCGCTCTGCCATTGGCCAGACAATCTTCTGGGACCTGTGTTGTGTCCCAGAAGATTGTTGGCAGGGAGGGGCCACCTAGGGCGAGAGGAGAAGTCACCTAGGCGGCCGGGACAGGAAGTCCCACTAAAAAGAGGACACCCACCAAAATAAAATGACATGCCAAATGTGGCATATCAGGGGGCGAGGAGTGCTTAAAGCAGAAGTTCCACTTTTGGGTGGAACTCCGCTTTAAAGGAGTGAGGTTATTTTTAATTCATTTTTTTGTTTATTAAGTCAGCAGCTACAAAAAAAGTGTATCTTCTGACTTTTAATAAAAAGACACTCACCTGTCCCACAATCCAGCAACGTGGCCACCCAAACCCTCCATTCTCTCCCCTGTCTGTCCATGGCGCTGACAATACTACTGTGGGCATCTGGCTGTGACAGCTTGCAGCTTCACAGCCGGGTGCGCATGTCTCACTGGGCTGTCCTGCACAGCCGGGCAATTTTCTGGGACCTGTGATGTGTCCCAGAAGATTGCAGGGAGGAAGGGCCACCTAGGTGGCTCAAGCAGAAGTGGGAGCACGTTAGTAATCGTGATGCATCGACGGAATCAAATCGAATAGTTGACCAGATAATCATAATCGCAACGAATCGTGAGACCAGTGAAGATGAGCACCCCTAGTTTACATACACTTAAAACTTTTATTTAAGCATGAATGTATTTGAATTTACTCCTTACAAAGTATTTTCTTAAATTGATTTGATATACAAGTTACAATACAGTTATGCATGTTTCCTATGAATCTTTTTGTGTTTTTCCATTGTTTGAATATGTAAAAGTAATCTGTTGTCACCAGACTTTGCTTAAAGAGGTGCATGATTTAGTATGTTCTTTTCTTTAGGATCCATCATTTTTTTTGCTTTTTTTTTTTCACTTTATTAATTCACCTCTCTAGACCTTGCTATTTAACTATAGGTTTCTGTATCATTGCATCAACTCCAGCTTACCTATCTGGTATGATAGCCTAAACACTTCTCTTTAGAACTTGTCACTTCAGGGCTGCTCTCTTGTTTTGGACTACAAACAACTGTTCCTTTCTTCATGTAACTAGAGGGAAGGAGATTTTCTACTTGTATTAGTACCTGTACCTAATGCTAGTTTTGCACTAGTAACAGGTAGCTATTAAAAATGGGAATTCAGATACACATACACATGCAACTTTCTGACAAGCCCTGCATGGAAAAAAGTTAATACATTGTTAATAATGTTTGCTTTGATTTCGTATTTTGCAACTGATGATGCATCATGGATATGTTTTTAGTTTTTAATTTTTAGTTGTCTACAGTAAAAAAAAAAGAACTCCTAATACCTTTATACCACATAGACCCTGTCATTTACCAATTGGCACCATGCTCCCTAAGAGAAAATGACATGTCCTTGCTAAATCAGGGGGGTGCAGGGAAGGTACAGTACAATAAATTAGCAGCTGAGAGGGCTGGATTTCAAAGAAACCTGTTACACTTCCATAAATGGGCAGTACACATGTCAACTTTAGTGTCAAAATAAGTTTCAGGTCAATATCTCAGTAGTTTTGTAAAAATACATTCAATGATTTAAACATAGATAACTAAAATAAACATTAACAATTGTGCATAGTTGTGCTTTTAAATTGCTATGACTAAGAAGAATAAACTAAGAAAAGTATACATTTCTGAAGAACGGGGTTATAGTTCTATGAACTCTAAAGGTTAAGCCATGATGACAAAAATAGAACTTCAAGGGCAATGAACTTTTTGTTTTACTTATTTTCTTTCTGAAGATGTTTTCTAAAGGGAACTGAGATCCCTGAAATCCTGCTCTTCTTTTGAGTTGCTCCTGGGGAAATTGTGTTGCCATGTAACTCTTAGCAGTTCTAAATCATTAGAGCTGAATTCTGTAACAGAATGTGTTTCAGCACAACTTTTTTTTCCTCCTAGAAATACACATGTCTTGGGACTGGTGGTTTAAATGGTTGTCAGTCTGCTTGCAATATTTCTACCTTAATACATGTATTAATGACCTTTTCCAACAAACATAGATATCACCTTCCAGCTGTCCTACAGAACATCTTATCGTGGCAATGAACTTGCAACCTGACCTTAATGGAAACAATTCATACCAACAATGCAACCGGGTTTAGTTTTTCACCTAGTGCACATCTTATTATTTTAATAAAAAATTTGCAGATATCAAATATATTTAGCTTTATCTAGTTTATGTTGAAACTGATAATGGTTTTCAGTGAGTGAATGCAAAAACTAATACGTTTTTGCTTTTTACTTTAAAACTTACTTATTTCCAAAGTTTTCATGCCAATCATAAGACCATACAGATTCCTCTTGCTCTTGGAACTTCACCAAGTAATGGACGGTCCTAAATGGTTCAGATAGTGGTGGAATGTGATGAAGTCAGTACCACTCTCTGCATTATTACAAGTGAATTATCGATTAATGTGCTTGAATTTAATTGCGGGCTGTTCAGCAAACTCATTGTAAAAAATGCAAATTGCATGCTTGAATGTGAACTCCAATAAAGTCAATGAGAGAGAAATTTTAAAAATCAATTCTGGCCATTTTCAAGGCTAATAGGCAAGGAATTGTCACACAAAGGGCATGGGAGCTGGAAACTTCCTGCAGGGAAATGTACAAATGCAAAAAAAAAATTCATAAAATTCCATTCAGCTGGGGAGCAGGTTTTTAATTAAAAACATACAAACAACAAAGAAGCACTCAAAAATTATATATGCAGTAATGCAATTTCTTTTTTCCCCGACTGAGTTGTTTAAAAGAAATACTATAGTATAGCCACTAAATTACACTTTGATCATATGAGATAGTTATATAACACAAAATACGCCAAGTTTAATTGGAGCTGTGTGAATGTGTGTCACATTTGTTCAGCAAACATTTTATACATTGGCCCCAAAATGTATGAGTCCACAAATTATCCAAATATGAATCTATCACCCTACACAGGAGTGGAAAAAACACCCTCCAAGTGCTGCCACCACATATAATGCTGCTCACCATATCAAAATAACCCTTAATATATAGGAAAGACACTTAAGTGTGTAAACAAGGTTGTTCAGAGAATATACCTACAGATGTAATGTGACTTCCCAATCTGCTGTTCACTCATACATTCCCAAGGAACAAAAAATGAAGTGAATTACCTTCAAAAAAACCTATATTAACCCCCTTAGCTCTTTGGACATGTCTGGTATTTCCACGAGCTGAAGTGGTTAAACCATCTGCATTTGTGAGCTTTTTCAGTTTTGCTTAGCTGATGCCTGGCTGTAGAGCCTATGGAGCCTGTAGAGGCTATAGGTTGTATATTTCTAGATCCACTTGATCACTTTTACATGACTTATGGGGTGCCACTCCCCACCTTAGTGTATAACAGTAAAACATAGACAACATGTGTGGTCATACATGAAATGAAATACAGTATTTACATTAGACATTTAAAATATTTTTTAAAGTGTCCCTGTGAATATCAGTATATCAGGAAAATAACAAGACAGTTAGTGGTGAGAATCTGAGAAAATCTGTGTAAGATTAAAAACACATAATATATCCATATATTTCAAGAAATGGCATAATTGTGATCCCCAAAGGTATAACATTTATCAGAATAGATATAGCTAAAGAAGCTTGGAGAGGTAACCTAACTAGGTCAATCTAACAATTAAAAACTAAAAGGATATTTTTATCAGATACAATTTCTCCTAAAGATTTAAACAAAGATCTGGTTCTTTATTATTTTATTAGTAATTCATGATAAAATGGTAGCTGAAATGGCTTTAAATATTGGAATTATTCTGTTACAATGGTTTTAAAAGCAAGCTTTTCTGTTCAAAATTTTTTATTGAAAATTATTTTCAAATGTAACATACAAAATAATAATAACCATCTTTACGATACAAAACACAAAGAGTATATTAATTAAAAGGTGTAAAGGTATAAAAGATATAAAGCATAAAGAAAAAACATATGCCAAGTTGACATACTGCAGATAATCATACATTAGATATATGTGTATTTTTACTTATACTGGTTGCAAGAATCGCTTTGGTGGATGCTTAACTATAAGTTATGATACAGGCATATCCATAAAACTACACATCTGTACGTTATTTCTGACATTAAGTGCATCCTAACTCTCATGGATGACCTTGTCTGGTTCAAAACCAGGCGTGGAGCGCCCCAATGGGAACACACTGCGCTCCGCTCATGGGGCCACCAGGCCATCCTTTTGGCAGAGAATGTTAATCCGTAGAGGAAATTGTAGGTTTTTGTTAATTCAACTTTCCTAGTGGTTCCTGTTGGTTTGGTACCATTCTAACCACGGGAGCCAAGTTTTATGCTTAGACTGGTAGTTACCCTGGGAAGAGCTGAACATCAGCTCATAATTAATGTGTAAATCGACCGTCCTTATTATTTCCAATAAAGTTGGTGCTTCAGTAGTTTTCCACCTCTTTACTATTGCCAGTCTGGTGCTTACCAAAATATGGAAGACTATGTGTCTATACGTTGTTGGGATTTTTTCTATTCCGAGTGATAGGATAGCTAATTCCGGATTTTTGGGAGTGGGGATGTTGGTGATCTTGCTAATTAGGTCAAAGATTTGATACCATATGTTAGTTAACTTTGGACAAGCCCATAGTATATGTATAAGTGAACCCATGTGCCCACATTGTCTCCAGCATAGTGGTGATGTTTGGAAATCTAGCTATCTAGCTATTCTAATGGGAGTTAAGTACCACTTTAAGAGAATTTTGTTAGAGAGTTCCCATAAGTTTACACATTTTCTAGCTGCATAAATAGTTTTTACTGAGATTTGCCATTGTTCTATGGAGTATGAGGACATTAAGTCTAATTTCCATGTTTTCATGGATGGTGATTTGGAAAATTCTGATTTTTGGTTCAGAAAATTATAAAAAAGAGATATGCCCTTAATTGTGGTGTTGGGATTAGTAAAATAAAGAAATATCTTGGTTGGTATAGAAACGTAAGGTGTAGGAATGGCTGATAAGAGATGAGTTATTTGGTTGTAAGCGTATGAATCCTTTGTCTCTGGGCCATGTTCTATTTGGATTGCTCTAAACGTTTTCATTGCTGGACCTATAGGGATGTCTTCCATAGTAGTAACTCCCTTTGTTATCCAGTTCCTTATATTTAAATCAGGGATTAAGAGCTGTAGGCTTGTGATAGGTAATGGAATAGATTTACTAACTTGATTGGTCCTAGAGGAGCTTAGGAGTAATTTCCATGCTTTTAACGTGGCTTTCATGGTGGGATGCCTGCAGAATGCCTACTTCTAAGGGATTAGGTTAGGTTGATAAGTCGTGGGGTAATTTTTCAAATTGTACAGTGAGCTATAGTAAAAGCATCTGCAATTTTCTTAGGATAGAAGCGGCAGAGGGATCAATGAGTGAAAAGTGAATTAGAGTACTCACACTTGGAAGAAAGGCGATTATCCCTGTAGCGTAGAGACGTACTTGGGTTGCTGTGCTCTCCTTCGTAGAAGGTTTGCTGATTTCTGATCCAGTATGACAGTTCAAGAAACTTGGCTCCATTTACTTTAAAAATACTTGGCAATAGAGAAGAAAAAGAAAATAGAACAAAACAAGGTAACACAGTAACTGGGTAGGTATTTTCACACGGGTGTCACTCTCCAGCAATATGGTCTCAAAATGGGTCCAGGGGAAGACAGCCAGATAAACTTCAGGTCACCGTAATCAAGTAATTTCACATGTCATGCAAAGCAAGGAGCAAAGCAAAAGCACATAGTGAAGCCCGTACAGGTAAAATAAAGATTTTTTATTTGTAGTACACTTACATTAATAAAGTCATAATACGGCATTGGATAAATAAAATTTTCCACGTTCAGTAGCATGCTTGCATCAGCCAGCCTGACATGTTTCATCCAAGTCGGATATCACCAGAGGCATGGCTATGTGATGCAAGCATGCTCTATAAATAATGAACCCAGTGGAGAAGTCAGGTGCTGCATCACTTCTCATGACGCAGCAACTGTCTGCAAGGTATGTCAGTAGTGGATAAGTACACCTGCACATCAAAATGTCATTCAGAGGACAAGGTTAACATTATATCAGAGTGGAACACATAATAATTGCACATCAAAATGATTTTTTTAAAAACATTTATCCAAAGTTAATGTGGGGATGGCTATTTATAAGTGTCACTCAGTACTTGGATTACAATAGGCAAGAAATTAGAACCGCCCAGGGACCGCCTCCGGAGGGAGGATACAAAACCGGAAGGCGATCCCTAGACTGTGATTGTGAACAACATTGATGACCACTGCCGGAAAGAGGAACAGAAAACCGGAAGTGGTCAGTGGAACGCATCGTCGAGCGATGCGCTCCACGGGGCGCATGCGCACTGTGCATTATGGGAGCGGGGACGGCCGGTGGAACGCACAGCCGTGCGCTGCGCTCCACAATAAGCCAGCAGTCCGGAAATGCCCTGAATAGCGGCCGGTGGAACGCACCACCGAGCGTCGCGCTCAACAGGAGGCCCCGCAGGCTGGAAGAGGATAATCCCAACGCAACACAGTATTCAAATGGGGAAATCTCTAGCTATACACAGGACCTGGGGAAAAGTAAAACTGATATTGGCCAGAGTGAACTAATACGAATATCAAGCTGTAAATAATGGGCCTAATTCATTCAAAGAAGTGAGTCACACATTAATGGAATAGTATGTAGTGCACATAAAAAATGAGCACCCTAAAAAATGTGTATAAATAAGGAGGCATCTTTGTACAATTCAATACATGGAGGAAATGCACGATTTGATAAATAGTGAAATATTATAAATCGTTTAAGGAGTCATGATGGTAAAAAAGACCATTAGGAATAATATTACATATATATATAAATATATCTCTATAAAAATATATATTTAAAAACAGTAATAAGTAAAAAACTGAGCAATATAAAAAACGCATATAAAAAACGCATATAAAAAACGCATATAAAAAACGCATATAAAAATGAGGTGGAATATAAAAAATGAATGTGTATAAAAATAATAATAATAAAATCAAAATGAACTGTTATTAATAAAACAATTCACATCCCAGTCAATGTTCATTCCAAGCAGAGTGTGACATTTTAAATCAAAAATCCACTGAGTTTCTAATCTGGAGATTTCTCTTTTGGAGGAACTGCCCCACCAGTGGGGATTAAATCTATCAATGGCGATAAAACTGGTGCCACGGGGGTCTTTTTTGTGGCATTCAAGATAGTGTCGCGAGACACTGTTTTGGAAATCTCCTATAGATATTACCTATGTGTTCATTGACTCGAACATTCATAGCGCGTATAGTGCGACCCACGTATTGCAGGCCACATGGACAGGTCATAGGCGGTCCCTGGGCGGTTCTAATTTCTTGCCTATTGTAATCCAAGTACTGAGTGACACTTATAAATAGCCATCCCCACATTAACTTTAGATAAATGTTTTAAAAAAAATCATTTTGATGTGCAATTATTATGTGTTCCACTCTGATATAATGTTAACCTTGTCCTCTGAATGACATTTTGATGCGCAGGTGTCCTTATCCACTACTGACATACCTTGCAGACAGTTGCTGTGTCATGAGAAGTGATGCAGTACCTGACTTCTCCACTGGGTTCATTATTTATAGAGCATGCTTGCATCACATAGCCATGCCTCTGATGATATCCGACTTGGATGAAACATGTCAGGCTGGCTGATGCAAGCATGCTACTGAACGTGGAAAATTGTATTTATCCGACGCCGTATTATGACTTCATTAATGTAAGTGTACTACAAATAAAAAATCTTTATTTTACCTGTACGGGCTTCACTATGTGCTTTTGCTTTGCTCCTTGCTTTGCATGACATGTGAAATTACTCGATTACGGTGACCTGAAGTTTATCTGGCTGTCTTACCCCGGACCCATTTTGAGACCATATTGCTGGAGAGTGACACCCGTGATGCTTGGTCGTTTCTCGGCTTCTATCCATACTTTGTGTTTGACGCTCACCTATATCTGACTTCTGGTAAGCAGATCTGACTCACTTGGGTGACGTGTGCTTCTTTGTACACAGTCTGGAAGTGGTGGAAGTTTCTCCTTCTCATTATTGCATAACATTTACAGTTTTTCTGCAAAGAATGAACTATAATACTACTAAGCGCTGCATATTGGACTATATTTACTGAGTTTGATGATCAACGAACTGTGCTGGCTGCTACTCCTTTGCTATATTCATTTTTATATATACTGTTTTTAGCGCTGATACCCACCTATCTTTTATTAAGGTATTTTCACACACCTTGAGCGGTGTATTAAACACATATTAACAGAAGACAGCATAAGCTGCTAAATTCAACTGGGGGTTAAGTTCGGCCTTTGGGTCCCTAAAGAAAAAGACACAGGGACCCCGAAATAATACCTGAGCATCCGGGTGCACTCACATGTGAGATTTGGCGTTCTGTGACGTAACTGTTTTCCATTCTCGATCAATTTGTCACGGAGTGCTTGTAGCGGATGCTCCATTCTCCTTTTCAGGGATTATATCCCATTCTTTTAGCAATTCAATGCCCTTTTCCAGTGAGGTGATTTCATATGTATGATTATCCTTGGTAACTGTTATTTTTGTGGGATACCCCCATCTATATGCTATTTCATGGTTACGCAAGGCTTTGGTCACTGTGTTCAAGCTTTTCCTTTTTTGTAGCGTATGCTGAGACAAATCATTAAAGAATAAAAGGTTTTGATGTTGTGGGGGGATTTGCTCCTTTTTCCTCATGGCCGTCATGAGGTTATCTTTCACATGGAAAAAGTGCAGACGAAGGAGCACATCTCTGGGGATGTGTTTGGACAGGTATGTAGGCGGTGGATTAGATCTATGGTGATGTCTAGATCAGTTAAGTTCGGCAGGATTTGTTTAAAGAGGGTTGCAGCATAGGCATTAAGGTCAGACTGTTGGACAGATTCGGGGATCCCCCTTATTTTTATATTGTTTCTTCTCGATCTATCCTCCATGTCTGCCAATTTTGCTCTGAGCCATTCTGTGTCCCCCTCCTCATTAGCATCAACCAGCTCATTTATGGTTTCTGCTTACTCCCCCATCTTAATCTCAATGTGATCCACTCTTTTCCCTATTGCATGTATCTCCTTATTAAAGCTGTGCATGTAGGATGCCAGATCCGACTGGATGGTGCTGCACAGCGACAATATCATGTCTTTCAATACCGTATCTAGTACGGGATGGTTCTGAGTGGGGAATGTTTCGGTTCTGGCAATTCCCTCGTGTAATCCCCAGAATCTGTGGCCGGGCTCCCTGCTGTACTCAATCTATCACCATCCTGGGCTTGGACTTTTCTGGGCTGCTGGTGAATTGGGAGGAGGGTAGGATTGGTGATTATCCTGGGAGATACTTTTGTATGAGTATGAATTACCTTTTTTTCCTGCCCTTATCTGTGATGGAGCACTCTGAGAGGAGTAGGCCTTGGCGCCATCTTGTCTGTCCCGTTCCGAGACTCTGGAGTAAAAGTCCGTGAGCCGCTGGGGCTTCCCAGCGCCACGGCGCTTGTTGGGCATGACTCCGGTGATTTATCTAGCCAGTCTGCCACAGTTTTGTGCAAGTGGGTGTCTCGGATTAGGCTGCTTTTAGTCGATTCGGTCCCTTGTCTCCGGAGCTCTGGGATTATGCGACCATCCGGAACTCGCGTCAGGCCACGCCCCCTTAAAAGCAAGCTTTTATGTGTTTGATTCCAAGTATTTTATATTTGTTTTTAAAGTGGTAGTAAAGTCAGTTTTTACAAAACTCGCTGACAGGCAGGGTTTTTATAACAGAAGAGACCCTAGAGGTCTCTACTGTCATAAAGCTCCTCCCTGCCTGCCAGTGAGTAGTGTGATCTGAGCGGTATATGGGCAGCTCAGACCACATTTACGGCCCCCTCTGTGTGCCACTGCGCTGTGACTCCCAGCGCATGCCTGGGAGTGACATCGCCCTGGCACAGCCAATCATGTGGCCAACAATCGCAAACCTGGAAGAAAGACAAGGAGAAGATGAGAGCTGTCGGGGACAAGGGAGAGAAATGTGAGTGCAGTGCTTTAGGGCTGCGTTTGTCAGTAAGTCTGTCATAATTTACTAATATGTAGTTCTTACTAGTAGATTATGTCTTAAAGCTGCCGGGGAACCCGTTTGTTAAAACACTATAGACTTTACTACCATAATTTAATAGAGTCTATGTAGGTTAAAGGGGAAGTAAACTATCCCACTCTGATGCTTATTTTCATTTAGTTCATTATAATAAGTAATTATCAAACTATAGCCACCTTAATCCAGCCCAATCGCAAATTACTTACTGTTTAAAGAAACTTTAAAAAACTTGTTTCAAGGGTAAGGCAGCACCATCTTAAGTATTGTTTTCTGAGTCCACAGTAGAGTGTATTTCTGCCCTTACATTGAGCACTTCCTGTACTATTACCAAGCCTCCTTCTCAATCCAATGTTTCTATGGTAACCCTGCTTCCCTGCTCATAGTTGACTTGTTTTATTTCATAGTATGTACTTGTGCCAATTATCCAGTGTTTGCCTATGTCAGTCTTATCAGCTTCAGCTAATAAGACTGCAGTAATGCTGTCCGATGCCTTTTTTTCCACTCCATGTGATGTCACATGGTCACATGGGGTGTAAGAGGAAGCTCTGAGTGATTATGCAGTCTCGTGGGATTTCAGTGTTGGGCCATAGGAAGTCCTGCTAATAGATAGACAAGCAAACAGAGTGTGCCGTAAATCATGGGAGATATGGGCATGCTCAGTGATGTAATTCTAAAGAACAAAAAGGATTACAACAATACTATGCAAGTAAGGATATATCTACAAGCAGTGTTCATTATGTTTTTTTATGCTGATTCACATGGGACAAAGTTGTGGGGGAGAGTTTACAACCACTTTAAGTAGGAATGAAAAGTCTGTATTCTTGTCTAAAATATTGCTTTATAGATAGTAGTGGAGTTTAGTGGAGATGGTATTTATATGTTCCATCATGTTGGTTTGACTTGCTGAAAGCTAAGTATGACAACATAATGATGTGTAAAACCCATAAGCCCCTCGGGAAGTCATATGACAAAATGCATAGGCAGGATCTAAAAACATTATTACATTTCCAGGAAGTCTATCTGTTACCTGAAGACAGTTTCAAGTCTGCTATTTGGAGTACATTTGTGGGATTTCATTTTGAGCATTAGTACATGCGAGAATGTGAGCTTCCTTTCCTTTATATTAAATAAAGCTTTTCAGATAGTAATTCACTAATGTGGCTACTTTTTGGCTTCTTTGGAGAGTATGAGTGAACAACCATTTTGAAAAATATATTACATCTGAAGATATGCCGAGAAAGGAGCTTTTAAGTGCAGTATGTCAGCAATTTTATTAAAAAGCAACAGTTAAAAAGACTTACAGGATTACAGAGTAAACAGACTCATCAATGTATGAAGTCCTCCTGAGATGGTCTTCCCTGTAGCTGTGCCAGCAGCTGCAGAAACCGAAGGTCTTGAGGAGCAAGATGGCTGCTGCACTTTATGTCCCATCTTTCTCTACATACCTTTGTCAATCCAGAGCCTGCTTCTCTCCTGTACGTGCTGCTTGAGTGCCTGTCAGCTTGCTATCTTGCTACCTTGGATGATCCTGAAGAAGTGCTCCTACTTACCATTCTCCATATTACTTTTACTATTACTATTTTGAAGACTTTTCTTTGATTTTTTGATTTTAAATTATTTTTATTAAATTATTGTGAACATACATACAAATTCTTCCATATAATTTCCAATACAGAAATATAAAACATTCAAATAAAATGCATACACAATTACAAATACGAAAACAATGACAGAAAAGAAAAAAAAAAAAAAATAAAATTTTTTTGGATCTATCCCTCTCCATTGGCCAAATTTCGGAAAAAAATATAGTCAAAGCATTTTCTTATACTTTCTCCTTTCCTCTCTCCCTATCTCCTTGTTTCCTGTTAAGTGTGGAGGCGAGGATACTGCGCCCTTAGCTCCCCATCCCCTCCCTGTAACACCCCCCCCCCCAGATAAAAAAAAAAATAAAATTAAAAAAAAAAAAATGTTTTAAATATAACCCCTCCTCATTTCTCCTCTTCACTTCCCTCCTCTCCGCCCTCCCCCCTTCCTCTTTAAATTTATAATGTGTTTTTATTTACAACCCCCCCCCCCCCCACATCATCATTTCCTCCCCGTGTAGTGTCTACCCCCCATCCTCACTTTAATCTATATTGTTTTTTTACTAAACACACTCCCCCACTCCTATATTTTCAAATAAGTAATATCTCTTTTATGTATATGTATATACACGCACACGTGCACACCCACTGGTGAATCTGTGAACCTCCCTTACCCCTTTCTTTATTTATGAGGTGGAGAGAATCTATCTCAGCCACCACTATATATCCCTAATAATGTGCCTCTTCATGAGGAGCATAGAGAAGAAGAGGAGAAGAAAGAAAAGAGAAAGAAAAAAAAAAAAAAAAAAATTAATTGATAAAAAAAAGTTGAACATTGAAATATATAAAAAATAAAAATAAAAAATAAAATAAAAAAAAAAGGGGGAAGGGAGGAGGAACAGAAGTGGGAAGGGAAGGGACCGGGCACAGGACCCTAACCTCCACCCTCAATTCCCATATAACTCCTGTAAACCTGAGATTGTTTAAATTCTGACCATCTTTTCCAAATACTAGCAAATCTTGCTTCAGAGTCATTTTGCAAGTGGATTACTTCCTCCATAAGCCTAGTCTTATCTACCTCCCTAAGCCACTCCTTTATTGTCGGGGCCTTCTTAGACCCCCAATGTTTGGGGATCAGTGCCTTTGCCACATTCAGCAAAAAAGGAGTAATTGCTGTTCTATATTTCTTCCTTGTGGAATTTGTCGCATGAAACAGACATTGCCACGGATCCAACCCAATTTCATTTCCACTAATTTTTTGGATTAAATCTATTATTTCCATCCAATATGGTTGAATCAAATGGCACTGCCACCATATGTGAGCATGTGTTCCGACCTCCCCACATTCCCTCCAACATAAAGGAGAAATGTGAGGGTTCATTTTGTGTATTTTTACTGGCACGTAGTACCATTTGACCAATAGTTTATAGTTCATTTCTTTTATCTGCATATCCTTTGAGGTGGAGTGGACATAGTCTAAAACCTTGTTTTTCATTTCTTCAGGTAGTGCCTGATTCAATTCCCTTTCCCAACTCCCGAAAGGGCATGCAGCTCCATCCTCCATAGGGGATATCAATCTCCTATATATATTTGAGATCCCCTGTCTATTTATTCCCCCTTGATCAATTAATTTTTCCCACGAGTTTAACCTAGAAGCATCGCGGAGAGGTTTTGGAAGAGAATCCACAAAATGTTGGAGCTGTCTATATCTCCACACATCCCATGGAGTTGTACCATACCTCTCTCGCAGTTCCGTTAATGAGCACAAAGCATTCCCCTTCAAGACATCCTTAAGCCTCAGCTGGTCTGATAGAGTCCATTTTAGATATTGGTTATTATCTTTCCCTGGCGGGAAAAAGTTATTCCCAGTCAGGGGGGTCAGGGGACTGTTATACTGCCATGAAGTGCTATTGAGTAATTTATCCCATACTCTAAATGTTTCCATAGTGATTGGTGCTATTTCTCCCGAGAGCCCCCTGTATTGCTTTGGAATCCAAATAATCTGACCCAGGGCAACTTTACTCACACTTTCTTCTAAGGACACCCACTTTTTGTACGGTGAGCCATGGACCCAGTCCACGATCCTCCGTAACACTGCCGCCTCATGATATTTTCCCAGGTCTGGAAGGAACACTCCCCCTTTCCCTCTTGGTTTACTCATTGTTTTATAAGCAATACGGTTGGCTCGGTTATTCCATATAAATTTCAACAAAATCAATCTAAGAGTTTTGAAATATGCTCTAGGGATATTAATCGGCAGGCTTTGGAAGACGTATAGGGCTTTCGGGAGAATCATCATTTTGATCACATTTATCCTACCAAACCATGATAATCTATGTGCAGGGTACCCTTTCAGATCTTGTTTGATTTTATTCAATAGGGGAACATAATTATCTTGATATAGATCTATCATTGATACTGCCAGGTATATTCCCAGATATCTCAATCCCTTCTGTTTCCACACAAAGGGAAAAAGAGCTCTGAGAAGCCTACCCTCAGTTGGGGAAACAGAGATATTTAATATCTCCGTTTTCTCCATGTTGATCCTTAAATTCGAGACAGCCCCATAGCTACTTAATTCTCCCAAGATCTTTGGGAGTGTTTGTAAGGGATATGCTATATAGAACATAATATCATCCGCAAAAGCGGATATCTTATATTCTTGTCCTGCAGTTTCTATCCCTCTAATCTCTTGGTTCGTTCTTATGGAAGCTAAAAAGGGTTCCAGAGAGAACACAAATAGTAAGGGGGAGAGTGGACACCCCTGTCGTGTACCATTATATAGCCTGAATGGCTCCGATACAGTGCCATTCACCAGGATTTGAGCTGTGGGTTTAGAGTACAAGGCCTCGATCCACCTCAGCATACGTGGTCCTATGCCAAATTTCTGCAATGTCCCCAGCATGAAGTCCCAATCTAGTCTATCAAAGGCCTTTTCGGCATCGATTGATAGAAAAAGGACGGGCTTCTTGCTTTTCTTTGCTACATGCATCAATAAAATTGTTTTTAAGATGTTATCCCTTGTTTCTCTCCCAGGGACAAACCCTGCTTGGTCCTTACCTATGTATTCTGGCATAAGTAGCTTCAGTCTCTCGGCCAATATCCTCGCATAGATTTTCATATCTTCATCAATAAGGGATATTGGCCTAAAGCTGGAGCAAAGTGTTGGATCCTTCCCTTCTTTTGCCAAAAGTGTAATATAGGCCCCCAAAGCTTCTTCACGTATCTTTAAACCCTCCCCAATAGCATTCATATAGGAATGAAAAAAAGGAATCAAGATTCCCATAAACTTTTTATAATATAACGATGTGTACCCATCTGGGCCCGGGCTTTTCCCAGCCTTGCTTTTTTGGATTGCCTGCTCTATTTCTTCCTTAGAAATTTCCCTATCTAACCCATTTGAGTCCTCCTCTAATAAGACAGGTAACTTTATATTACGTAAATATTGTTCTATTTTGTTTTTTCTATTTAGGACCTCATCTGGGTTTTGAGATTCATTTACTCTATAGAGTGATTGATAGTATTCTAAAAAAATCCTGCTAATATCCCTGGTGGAATGTTTCATGTCTCCTTTTTTATCTTTCATTTTCTGAATAAAATTCAGATTTCTTCTGGGTTTAATCACCTCTGCCAAAAATCTCCCTGGTCTGTTACCATGTTCATATTGCCTTTTAGCTGTTCTAATGAACATTCTTTTAGTATCTTGCTCCATTAAATCCCTCAGGGCTTCCCGCTTTCTTGTTAACTCAATCATTATCCTATTGTCCCTTACCCTTTTATGTGTCTGTTCCAACTCTTGGATCTCTTGTAAGAGGGAATTTTTCTGTACAGTCCAAATTTTTTTCCTCTTAGCCCCCTCTGCAATTAGTCTCCCTCTCATAAAAACTTTATGAGTCTCCCACAGTAAAGTTGGTGCAATATTCTCTATATTATTCTCCTTAAAAAACAGGTTCAGGTCCTTCTCCAAGTTTTCCAGTACAGTATGGTCATGTAAGAGCGATTCATCCACCCTCCAGGATCTTTGCCTAACTGGTATATCCTTCATGTTCAAGCTTACTACAACCGGAGCATGATCCGAGAGGGTGATTGACTTCACCTCCACTTTTAATAGGCCCTCTAAAAGCTGATGGTCTAGGAGGACATAATCAATTCTTGAATAGGACGAATGTACTTGAGAATAATAAGTGAAGTCCCTCCCCTTGGGGTGCATAATTCTCCACACCTCCACTAATTGCTGCTGATATAGTTTTTGCTTGACAGCCTTGAGGTTTTTCCCTTCTGAACGTAGGGAAATAGGTTGAGTATCAAGAGTTGGATCAAACACAAAATTAAAGTCTCCCGCCATGATAACTTTCCCCTCCTTAAAGTTTTCTAGTTTGCTCAATATCTTTCTCAAAAAGACACAAGGATGGCTATTTGGGCAGTAAATATTAACCAATGTATACTCATGGTTAAACAGGGAACCTTTAATAAACAGGTATCTTCCTTCAGAGTCAGACTCCATTGCTTTAAGTATAAATGGTGTATTCCTGAAGACTTTTCTTTGGACATCTTTGTGGACACATTTAAGTGTTTATTGATCTTTCTACGTTTTGGGGTCATTATGATATGGTGGATAAATTATGGACTTTTATAACATATTGGTTAGAGATGTGCATGAAGAAAAAATGTGTTTTATTTTGTTTTCAATCATTAAGTTAATAATTTTGTTTCCTCATATTCACTATGCTAGAATGATTCATTTTAAGAATTTGTTTTGTATATTTGGATTCATTTTATATATTCGTTGTTCCGAATGAATTTGCATTTCTGAATTTATTTTGAAATTTTGGCTATACTGTATTTATTTTAACGTGTTAATTTGTTATTTTGGGAGATTACTTATGCGATCTGTTTGGGTTTAATGGAGGTGGATCCATCAGAATCTCTGAATCTTAACATAATGAATGGAACTAAATTAATTTGTTATGTTATAATTTGGAGATTCTGATAGATCTACCTCCATCCAACCCAAACACAATAAGGGCCCTTTTAAACATCAGTTTTTTATCAGCTTTTCAGTTAAAAACGTAAAGAAAAATGCATGAAAAATGCATCCCTTTAAATCCTATGGAACTCTTTACACTGTTATTTGCATTTTTAGAAGTCCTGCTTGCTGTATTTTGGTGCATGTTTGGTGCTGTAAAAGGAAACACACCAAAAATACACCTCTCCATGGAAATGCGCTACTATTGTGATGTGGAGATTTGGATACATCCAAATAACGAAAATTCCATCTGAATTTCGATTCATAATGACACAAATTGCACGTCTAACATTGATTTAGACATATAGTGTGTGACATCACTTATGTTTTACTTATATATATATATATATATATATATATATATATATAAAACAGTTCTCTGTGATTGTGTATGTCTCCCAGGATTCTCAATAGGCAGGTTGAGGGGCTCCAGGGTGCTTGTTTAATTTTCGGAAACTGTGTTTTCAGTTTCCTTGGTGGTTGTTAAAACTCTTTTCAGGATCTGGAGCCCAGAGATTTCGTAGTAATGTGGGTGGGAGGAAATCTCCAATCCTGGGACCAGGTTTTGGGAATAGCTGGCACACTGATTGTGCAGGTGTGTGGGGGTGTTTTTGGAGAGTCAGGACCCAGGTTCTGTCTTCACCCTCCCGAGGAGTCCAGGTGTGCAAGGGAGAAGCCAGAGGGCTGCATGGCGCAGTCTGTGATGGAACAGAGGGCCCAAGCCTGTGGGCTGGAGCAGCAGTAAAGCTGTGGAAGAAAGAGTGCTAACTGAGGTACAGTGTTTGCATGTGAATACAGGGACCTTGTTACATGGCCAGGAAGACGGAGGCACAAACCCTGAGCAGTGTTCCTGCTAAAAAGAGCCAGGAGGCTGAACAATATTTTGTCTTAACGGTGGAAACCCTCTTAACAAAAGTTGGCCAACAAGCCCTCAAACTGCACAGCTGATGTGATCTCCACTCATCTGTGACTTTACACTAAACTAAACATTACAATCTATCTATCTATCTATCTATCTATCTAGATATATAAATATATCTCTATATATATATATATATATGAATATTTATATATTCATATAGGGATAGATAGATAGATAGATAGATAGATAGATAGATAGATAGATAGATAGATAGATAGATAGATAGATAGATAGATAGATAGATAGATAAATAAATTATGACATTATCAAAGGTGAGGTGATTGATGAACGGTATGTTTCACCTTGTATGGGTTCATTTTCTGGGAACTAAGGTGGAATCTGGTCTGGGTTTTACCAGCCACCTTGGCAGGGTTGGTTCCACACCAGATTTTGTGCTCCACTTGTGTCCATCAACAGATGGTATAAATAAAGCAGGACTGGAGCAAAGAATTGCTCTTGGCCTGGGACTCAAGGAAGCCAAAAACCTGAGAGAGCTGCTTATGCGAAGTTTGCTTTGTAAGAGAAAAGGTTTGCATTATCTTTGTTTTCTGGGTGACTGGGAGAAGCCTTTCACCCGTAAGTTAGGATCCTGAACATGTTCAGTTAGTGCCTACATGGCAAGGATTTATTTTCTGTTTTTATTTTCATGCAACCTTTTTAAAGAAAACTGGCTACAAGTCAGATTTTAAGAAACCTGCTGTTTTGGACTACCCTTTTCCCAGGGAAGGTGACCCCCCTGAGCTAACCCCTGACGATATGTACTGAGAGAAAATTATAAATGCAACACTTTTGTGTTTGCCCCTATTTATCATGAGTTTAACTCAAAGATCTATGACTTTTTCTATGTACACAAAAGGCATATTTCTCTCAAATATTGTTCACAAATCTGTCTAAATCTGTGTTAGTGAGCACTTCTACTTTGCCAAGTTAATCCATCCACCTCACAGATGTGGCATATCAAGATGCTGATTAAACAGCATGATTATTGCACAGATGTCACAAGTTTTGAGGGAATTTGCAATTGGCATGATGACTGAAAAAATGTCCACCAGAGCTGTTGCCCTTGATTTGAATGTTCATTTCTCTACCATAAGCCGTCTCCAAGGGCATTTCAGAGAATTTGGCAGTACTGTACATCCAACCAGCCTCACAACCGCAGACCCGTGTAACCACACCAGCCCAGGACCTCCACATCCAGCATCTTCACCTCCAAGATCGTCTGAGACCAGCAACCCACACAGCTGCTGCAACAATCAGTTTGCTTAACCAAAGAATTTCTGCACAAACTTTCAGAAACCATCTCAGGGAAGCTCATCTGCACGCTCATCGTCCTCATCAGGGTCTCAACATGACTACAGTTTGTCTTCGTAACCTACTTGAGTGGGCAAATGCTCACATTCAATGGTGTCTGGCACTTTGAAGAGGTGTTCTCTTTACGGATGAATCCCGGTTTTCACTGTACAGGGCAGATGGCAGACAGCGTGTATGGCATCACATGGGTGAGTGGGTGTTTGCTGATGTCAACGTTGTGGATCGAGTGGCCCATGGTGGCAATGGGGTTATGGTATGGGCAGGTGTATGCTATGGACAATGCACACAGGTGCATTTTATTGATGGAATTTTGAATGCACAGAGATACCGTGACGAGATCCTGATGCCCATTGTTGTGCGATTCATCAATGACCATCACCTCATGTTGCAGCATGATAATGCACAGCCCCATGTTGCAAAGATCTGTACACAATTCCTGGAAGCTGAAAACATCCCATGCATGGCCAGCATACTCACCGAACATGTCACGCATTGAGCATGTTTGGGATGCTCTGGATCGGCGTATATGACAGCATGTTCCAGTTTCTGCCAATTTCCAGCAACTTCGCACAGCCATTGAAGAGGAATGGACCAACATTCCACAGGCCACAATCAACAACCTGAACAACTCTATGCAAAGGAGATGTGCTGCACTGCATGAGGCAAATGGTGGTCACACCAGATACTGCCTGGTTTTTGGAACCCCGACCCCCAATATAGTAAAACTGCACATTTTAGAGTGGCCTTTTATTGTGGCCAGCCTAAAGCACACCTGTGCAATAATCATGCTGTCTAATCAGCATCTTGATATGCCACACATGTGAGGTGGACGGATTATCTCGGCAAAGGAGAAGTGCTCACTAACACAGAATTAGACCGAGTTGTGAACATTATTTGAGAGAAATAGGCCTTTTGTGTACATAGAAAAAGTCATAGATCTTTGAGTTCAGCTCATGATAAATAGGGGCAAACACAAAAGTGTTGCGTTTATAACTTTGCTCAGTGTATATATCTTTTTTTTTTTTTTTTTAGCATATCTTTATGGTTTGTATTTTTATTAATTACTTAATTAGGAATAGAGGGACAGCTCCACAATAGTATATGTTTAACATTTACTTTCAATCTGTTTTTATTGTGAAAAGTCAGAAACAAACATGAAAACTGAATAATGTACATATTGCAATCGGAAAAGCCTCCTGCGGATAGAAATACATTACGCGGACTACAATTACTGCATACAACAGAATAAACGTATCTGAGACTCAGTAGGTAGAAATCTGAACGTGAGCCATCGAGAGATATATTAATCCTAACAATTGAACGAGAAATAAACTGTCGAGACCGCAACAGGGAAAGAGAGGTTTCCCCCCTCCCGACACCCCTAACGGGATCTGACTGTGTCAGAAGAGAAGGAAGACCCCTACAACTACCGGGTAGTACCCGAATTTGCTAAAACTGAGAGGTAGAAGGATACAGGCTCACTGCGCAGGAGCTAAATTTACTCTTAGAAGATGTTGAATAAAAACAGTCATCCATTTGCATCTTATGCTATAAGAGAGACAGATAGAGAAGAGAAAGGAAAGGAAGAAGAGAAACCGAGAAGGGGGGGAGAAAAAGGAGCTACAGAAGGGCAGGGATGAGTGGTATGAAGGAAGGAGATGAGCCGGTCAGTACGTGGAAAGGAATATATTAGGTTAAATGGTCAAGAGGAAGAGTGATCTCGAACTCCCGTTATGAGGGATACTCCCATATATCGAGCCCAAGGCTCCCATACCCTTTGGAATCTAGCTGATGTATCCGTCAAGATACTGGAAAGTTTTTCCTGGGACATGATCCAAGAAATCTTCCTCTTGACCGCATGGAATGAGGGCTTCGGTTTTTTCCAAGCAGTAGCAATTGAGATTTTAGCTCCTAGGAGCATGAAGTGGATTAACCTCTGAGCTGTTTTGGGTAGGTTAGGGATTTGTGAATTTAATAAAGCAACCTCAGGAGATCTGGGTAACTGGCAATCCGTTACCTTGTATATCATGATGAAGATTTTTCTCCAAAATGAGCGGATCCTAGGACATTCCCACCAAATGTGAGCCATAGAACCCAAATGCTGGCATCCCCTGAAGCACAGTGGGTTCGCAGGCGGGTAGATAGATGCCAGTTTGGTAGGGGTGAGATACCATCTGGTCATTAGTTTAACACTGGCCTCCATAAGGGAAGTATTTTGAATGCCCTGAAAAGATTTGGTGAAAGCCGTTTGCCAGGTCTCCAGACTGAGGTTGAATTTGAAATCTGCCTCCCAAGCATTCATGTAAGAGGATTTATCCGTTGGGTAAGTGAGGGCTGAGTATATTACCGAAATGCCTCCCCTCTGTTCCATAGCTTGTCCGCACCACAATTCATATCCTGTAAATTTGGGGGGAAGAGGTTTTTCCTTCCATATTGAGTTAAGAAAATGGGATATTTGATGGAAGCGAAATCTTTCATGGTCAGGGAGATCCAGATGTTGGGTGCAGTAGTGAAGGGAGAGTGGGCCCTTGGAAGTAAAATAGTGCCCTATCCTGTATAGCCCCTTGTCAAGCCACCATTGAAAGGCTGAGATGTCCAGACCGGGAGGGAAATCAGGGTTATGGAAGAGGTGTGCTAGAGGGCGACCCGCGGAAACCAATGTCGGTAGTAGGCGAAGGGTATCCCAGAGAGAACACGAATGGGACAAAGTGGGAGAGAGGATGGGGGGCCTAGTTTTGGGGGGGCACCAAAGTAAGAAATCTAAAGTGAACGTGGGGGTGGCCTGACGTTCTATTGCTATCCAATCCGGTTTTTCGTATCTGGAATATATTGTGGATAGCTGGGCCAGTCTAGCTGCTATATAGTATTTATGTAAGTTCGGCAGGCCTAATCCACCTCTGCGTCTATGAAGGAAGAGTGTGTTTTGTGGAACGCGGTAACCCTTATTACCCCACACGAACTTCAGGATGCTACTTTGGAGCGAACGTAGGTGGTCCTTTCTGACAGGGATAGGGAGTGCGCGGAAGAAATAGAGTATTCTGGGGAGAAGGGTCATTTTTACGGAATTGATTCGGCCGAGCCAGGATAATTCATGTTTGGACCATAGCCCAAGATCAGCCTCCAGTTTCTTAAAGAGTTTGGGATAATTATGTGCGTATAGGGCTTCCGACTTGGCTGTCAAGGAGATACCCAGGTAACTAATGGAGGTGTCGCTCCATATAAATGGAAAAGAATGTTGGAGCGAAGAAACAATGTGGGAAGGCAGGGATATATTGAGTGCATAAGATTTGGAAAAATTGACTTTAAGCCCAGAGATTTTGGCAAAATCTTCTAGTACTCGGTAGAGGTTGGGGAGTGTAGTGATGGGGGAAGTTAGAAATAGAAGGATGTCATCGGCAAAAAGCCCGCATTTATGTGTTTGGTCTCCACAATTTACACCTTTGATATCGGGATTATGGCGTATGGCGATCGCCAGGGTTTCGATGACTATAGCGAAGATGAGAGGAGATAAAGGACACCCCTGTCTGGTGCCCCGTGTAATGGTTATGGGTTTTGAGTAAAAGCCTTGGAGGCGAAGAAGGGCCTTAGGTTGAGAATAAAGCGCATGTAGAAGACCAAGGAAGCGAGCCCCAAAGCCCCAATGTTCAAAAAGTTGGAAGATGTATTGCCAGGAGACCGTATCAAAGGCCTTCTGAATGTCTAGGGATAGGAGAAAACCAGATTGTTTAGGACCCCCCTCCCAGTTAGATTGTAGGATTGAGATGATATCTATTGCCCGTCTGATTTGATCGGGTCCCTGCCTTCCGGGTATGAAACCGACTTGATCTTTTTGGACATACTGGCCAATGAAGGAAGCCAGCCTATTGGCCATAATTTTGGTTAGGATTGTTATATCATTGTTGAGAAGTGAGATTGGCCTGTAATTACTAACATCTTCCAAATTTTTGTCAGGTTTGGGTAGAACTGTGATGAAGGCCGTATTGAGATGGGGGTCCAGGGGATACCATTGGTCTTAAAGTTGCAAAAGCTAGTTAAATGTGGAGCTAGGGTATTCGAGAATGCTTTGTAGTATGGTATTGAAAGACCATCAGGGCCCGGGGCTGAGCCCTTTTTGAGATCCTTGATGACTTCCAAGACCTCCTCAGCCGAAATAGGTGTTTCCATCTTTTGTTTATGGGTCTCAGACAGTGAAGGTATTGGGAGGCTCTTCAAGAATTGAGGAATGAGGTTATCGTTGGGAGTAGGTGGACTGCTATATAAAGAGGAGTAAAAACTCTGAAAAGCACCGAGGACTTTATTAGGATTCGTAGTGGGTGGTTGACCTGAGATTCTGATTTTGGGCAATGTATGAAGTCTGACTTTGGGGGAAAGTCTAGTGGCTAAAAGGGAGCCCATTTTGTTCGCCTGAGTGTAAAATTTATGTCCAGACCAGCGGATAGATTTTTCAGCTTTGGTGGTTAGGGCTAGGTTGAGTTCCAATCTGGTCTTGTCAAGAAGGGCGGTGGGAACTTGGGTAGGATCTCTCTTGTGCAAGGCCTTAAGGCGGGAATATTCCTTGTCTAGCTTGAAAATTTCTGCTTGTCTTTCCCGTTTGATGCGTGAGGCGACCTGAATAATCTTGCCCCTAATAAAAGCTTTGTGCGCTGCCCAAAGTGTTTCTGGGGAGATATCCACTGATGTATTAAGATTGAAGTACTCTTGTAATGCCTTCTCAATTTCCCAGACTACAGTAGGATCTGAGAGCAAAGACTCATTAAGTCTCCAATGCCTGACAGGGCCTCCCATAGTTGTCGTGAGGATTGTCACGACTACCAAGGAGTGGTCGGAAATGACTGTGTCTTTTATATATGCCTTAGAGATATGAGGTAGGAGAGATGCTGGGGTTAGGATATGATCGATCCTTGCATATGATCGGTGAGGTGGGGAGAAGTGGGTGAAGTCCCTCTTTGAGGGGTTGAGTTCCCTCCAAACATCGGCAAGGCCATATGTGTGTAACAATTTAGCTATTCTAAGGCTTTCTTTAGTAGGTCGTGTAAGACGGGACTGCAGGGGTTTGGATATGTCTAGGCCCTGATCGAAGGCCACATTGGAGTCACCTCCAAAAATGACCGTCCCTTCTAAGTGAGGGGTAATGGTGCGTAAGAGGGATTCAAAGAATTTGGTTTGTCCCTTGTTCGGAGCATAGTAGGAGACCAGGGAATAGAGGTGGTCCCCTACCATGCCCTTCACCAGAAGAAACCTTCCATCTGGGTCCGCCAGGTCCGAAATCTTAATAAATTGGCAGGTCTTTGCGATTGCTATTGCTACACCTTTAGTTTTGGTAACTGCGCTTGCTAAAAAAAAATTGAGAGAAGTGTGAGTGTAGGAATTTCGGGTTATACCGGGAGGGAAAATGCGTTTCCTGTAGCAGGAGGACATCTAATTTAAGGGATTTGTAAAAATCAAGTACTTTCCTTCGTTTGGTTGGGGAATTTAGACCTTGGACATTGTGAGAGGCCACGTGAAGCCTAATCGTGGAACTATCAGCCATGGAACAGGGGGAGATCAAAACAGCTGTAGAAGCCCTCACTTACCCCGTGGAGATTGAAAGGCAGGACCGCATCAGGTAATTCTTCACACTGTGTAGAATAAGATCGGCCGTGCAAGATTTCAGTTTGTTGAATTATTCCTAGAAAGAAAAATAGCGTTAGGCACATCATCTCGAGAGAGAACAGTCGGGAGGGAGGAGGGGGGGGAGATAGAAAAGAAGAAAAAAGTACTCCAGAATAAGGAAAGTGGGGTTCGGAGGAGGAGAAGCCCTCCGAGGCCCATGTATTGCGATCATTAGGTATCTGACCCATATAAGATCAGATATCCCAACCCTCAGACACCAAAGGAAGTCAAAGGGTAGGGGAGGTACGCAAGGGTTCCCTCACGAGACCAGGCACCCCAATAGGGGAAAAACCCCAACATAAAAAATATCATAAAAAATCGGTAACTCAGTGTTAAGATTAGCCAATCTGAAGAAATACATAAAAAAAAAAAAAAGAGGGGACCAAGCCCATGCAAGAGCCTGTTCCCCAGGGCTGTTGGACCCCCTCCCGTTAACAGAGCAGTGTCTATTAGTAAAGGTAGTCAGAGACCAAAATGAGAGAGCTGCTTCTTCGGAAGGTGGGGGAGGGGGTCAAAGAGCCCAAAAAAGAGATCCAATTAGCTAACGTCATGGAAAATGGTTAACCGTCAAGATCAAACAGAACAAAGTTCCAGAAACAACTAAGGTCCCGGATAAGTGGTGAGAACGGCCCCCTAGAAAAAGGGGTGCGTTCCTCCGGTCCTGTCCAGGATGCCGGAAGAAAGTTCAGGGAGAAGAGAAAAAGGCAGTTCAGACGAAGTTAAGCTTCAGGTGGGAGCACCCTCTTTGGCCTTCTTGGCTTTTCCTGTCACCCACAATGGGGATTGCGGGCTGGTGGGTGTCGGTCTTTTGTTGGAGCTGTGGCCTGCATTGGAGGTGTCCATCTCTGCTTCTTGGGCAATGATCCTCAGGTGTAGAAGTAATTTTTCTCCTTCTGGAAAGGTTGAAAAGGCGTAGTGCTTCCCATTATTGGAAAATTTAACAGCGAAGGGAAAGGCCCATCTGTATTTGATGTCTCTCAAGGACAGAGCATGGAGGAGGGGTTTTAATGATCTTCTTCTTTGGATCGTAGAGGGGGAAAGATCCACAAAGATCTGAACTTGGTGACCTAGGCAGAGCACATTTTGAGCGGATCTGGCTCGTTTCATTACTTCCTCTTTAATAGAGTAGTGATGGGGTTTGACAATCACATCCCTCGGGGTGCCATCTTTTCTGGGGGGTCCAAGGGCTCTGTGAGCCCTGTCCAATTCCAAGGGGGGGGCAGAAATGTCGGGTATGAGCTGTTTGAATAGGTCCTGAACTGCGTCCGAAACGTTAGGTACAGTCTCTGGAAGTCCACGGATCCATGGCCAGGTCAAGTTGTTCCTGAATGGAATAAATGTGCTTTGAATTCTGACTGGTGATAGCTATCGTATCTTCCATTTTGTGTTCGATCGCGTCGATCCGAGATCCCAGGTTGATGAAATCAGCTTTAAGTTCCCCTGTTATTTTAATAGCTGTTTGAGATAAGCCTCTTTCTAGGAGCTCAGAAAATTTGTGGAAAAGAGCATCCATATGGAGTATAGGATCTCTGTGTAGGGCATCCTGTGAGGGGAATCCTGCATGGATTGCTGTGTGAGGCTCTAGAGGGGATAGAGCAAAATTACTGAAGGATCTCCCCAGCAGAGATTCAGTGGATGCTGGGGAGGGGGTGATGGCTTGGGGGAGACCTCTGGGGTTATCTGGAGTAGTGGGGACAGGGATGACAGGGATGTGGGGTGGCTCTGACCTGTAGTCCACTTGTCCTGCAGAGCGGAGATCCTGAGGGAGAGACTGTGCTGTGGCGGCCATCTTAGATTTCCCCCCCGCTCCTGCCGAGTCAAATAGCGGCCGTAAATCCTTTTTATAATTTCCCCCAATCATCCAGGATTGTGCCCGGGGGTGATATAGTGTTGCCCTGACGATTTGAGGCAGAAAGGAGCACCGAGCGGGACGCTACAGGTGCCGGTGGTCCGTGAGGCGGCGGAGCTCTAGGCGATCGCGGCCATCTTGAGAGCCCCGCGCATGCTATGTTTAACATTTAAAGGCACAATGCTGTGTATTCTCATTAAACTTGTGACTAGGTTTTATAATAAAATGAATATTAGACCCTGCTACTCCAGTGATTTCTATCTTTCAGAGATCCTGCACGGATGCAATGCCTTGTCTTAATGAATTTAAAGTGTTCCCTAAATTGAGCTAGGTAGAGAGGGCTGATGGTAACATCTCACTCGCCATTTTGTCAAATTTCAAAGCATTCTATGAATGTCTCCTATGTTTTGTGTGTGACCTCCTGTGTTCAAACTACAGGAGGGTAGCTGCTCGGCATGGCACTAGGAAACCAGTGGACATTACTGTGGTAGCAGTGTCGGGTACAGTGATTTCCAGCTTCTAAAGGGATCCCAGAGGTATGGTATAAAGTATGCATAGTTACATTGGTCCAAGCTGTAAAAATATACATACCTGGAATTCTACTAGTAAAAGGAGCAGTGGAGGGCAGTTTCAAAACCTAGGGTTTTGCTGCCCTCATATTTACAGCAGTGTTGAACTGGATCCCCCATATATTGACAGTAATGCCACGTACACACGATCTGACTTTTCGGCCGGACTATCCAGCGGACTTAGTCTGCCGGACAATCTGCCGGACTTTCAAGCGGAGGTCCGCCGGACTTTACGAACGTATGGACTTGCCCACACACGCCCGGACTTTTCCGGCGGACAATCCGCGGGACTTTTGAAATGAACGGACTTGCCGACACAAGGAGTAAAGTCCGTTCATTTATAACGTGACTCCAGGTAGACGGTACTAGCGAAGGAAGTCAATGGTGAGATTGACACCTTGCTAGCCCCGTCACTTGGTATGGATTTAAAGGGGAATCCCTACGCCGAAAAAAGGCCTGGGGGTCCCCCCCAAATCCTTATCAGACCCTTACCCTTATCAGCGCCCCCCCTGAGCCTTACCAGGCCACATGCCCTCAACATGGGGGGTGCCCTGGGGAAAGGGGGGCCCTGTGGTTCCCCCCCACCCCAAAGCAACTCGTCTCCATGTTGATGAGGACAAGGGCCTCTTCCCGACAACCCTGGCCATTGGTTGTGGGGTCTGCAGGCGGGGGGCTTATCGGAATCCGGGAGCCACCTTTAATAAGGGGGCCCCCAGATACTGGCCCCCCACCCTATGTGAATGAGTATGGGGTACGATGTACCCCTACCCATTTACCTGGTGAAAAAAGTGTAAATAAAAACACAACACAAGTTTTTAAAATACTTTATTACACAGCTCTGGGGGTCTTCTTCCATCCTCCGGGACTGTGACATCATAGGGGGGCAGGGTCACCATGTGACATGAGACTGTCGCCCCACCCATTGTCCCTATATAAGTCACAGCACAACGTGTCTCTGCCATTACGGCCAGAGACAGGGTCGTGTCAACATCGAAAGGAAGAAGAGAAGAAGAGAAGAAGGAGAAAAAGGCGAAGAAGGCGAAGAAGGCAGCGGCGACACAAGACCGGGCCACCGCTAGTAAAAGAGAGAGAAGATAGCGGAGGCCCGGCAAGAAGAACTGAAGAGCGGGACAGGACCCTGAAGTCGGAAGAAGATCCTGGATGGCGGCGACGGAGAAGAAAGCCGCGCTCCTCCGCTAGTAAAAGAGCTAGCAGAAGATATCGGAGGAGTCTGGCGAGAAGACCCCCCAAGACGGAAGAAGACCCCCGGAGCTGTGTATTAAAGTATTTAAAAAACTTGTGTTGTGTTTTTATTTACACTTTTTTCACCAGGTGAATGGGTAGGGGTACATCGTACCCCATACTCATTCACATAGGGTGGGGGGCCGGTATTATTAAAGGGGGCTCCCGGATTCCGATAAGCCCCCTGCCCGCAGACCCCGACAACCAATGGCCAGGGTTGTCGGGAAGAGGCCCTTGTCCTCATCAACATGGGGACAAGGTGCTTTGGGGTGGGGGGGGCGCCGCAGGGCCCCCCTTTCCCCAAGGCACCCCCTATGTTGAGGGCACGCGGCCTGGTACGGCTCAGGAGGGGGGCGCTCGCTCGTCCCCACCCCACCCCCTTTCCGGACTGGTCGGGCTGCATACTCGGATAAGGGTCTGATATGGATTTGGGGGGACCCCCACGCCGTTTTTTCGGCGTAGGGTTTCCCCTTTACATCCATACCAAGTGGCGGGGCTAGCAAGGTGTCAATCTCGCTGACCTTCGCTAGTCCCGTCTACCTGGAGTCACGTTCTAAATGAACAGACTTTACTCCATGTGTGGGGCAAGTCTGTTCATTTTAAAAGTCCCGCGGACTAGCACACAGACGGCCGGATTGTCCGCTGGACTACTGAGTCCAGCGGACAATTTTGAGTCAAAACTTCTTACTAAGTCCGCCGGACTTTTGAGGTGAAAAAGTCCGCCGGAGCCCATACACGGGCGGATTGTCCAATCGTGTGTACACGGCATAAGTGAAAAAATAATACAATCAGTATTATAAAATCAGACTCACCCTCAATTGAAAGATTTGCTGGTTAGGATTCTGGCTAGTGCTGGCTTTGAACAAGCTGCAGTTTGTCCAGTTATGAAAATACAGCATATTTCACCCAATGTATTTGTATTCACTTCTTTCAGTAATAGATTTTTAGGAGCTTGCCAAGATCTATTTGCCAATAACTGAAAGACTGAAAAGTGCAGAGGTAAAATTGCAGGTCATACTGCAGCTAAACAGAAGCATGAAATTGAAATAACTGCTCAAATTTTTGATAGCTTTACCTTTGCTCAAATTGTATAGACTACGACTGCTGAACCTAAGACAAAAATGCTATGTTTTCTTTATCCACAGATATTTTTCTCTTTTTTTTTAACAGTTGTGAGCTCTGTGCTTTTAGAAGACACATCTGGTGAAGAGAAGAAAGTAAATTACTTTCCCAGGTGCTGAACAACAACATATATAATGATGATCCCATTCCATTGTGCCAGTCTATGGTGTACCAATAATATTATTATTATACAGGATTATATAGTGCCAAGCTGTTTGTGCAGCACTTTACAATATAAATGAAGGCAGTATAGTTATGATAAAATTCAAGGGTTAGCAGGGTCCTGCTTGTGAGAGTCAAATGGAATTTTCATTAACAAAGAAGGACACTTCTTCACAAGTTGTAAATTTCAAACATGAAAAAGCACATGTGATGTTCTGCATTCTCTAGCTTTTTTGTGAAAAAAATGTTTTTATTACTGTAGGTTGTTGATCTCACCCAAGCAGACTCAAGATAATTTAGTCAAACTAAACTCCAGTCTTACCACAACTACCGAACCCTTCCTTGTTACATTGCTAAGAGCATCTAATAACTCTGGGGAAAGCGCCAAATGAAAGCAGTACTAAACCGAAAACAAAAAAATATAATATATTGCAGCTTACCAATAGGGATGAGCTCGGTGTTCGGATTCGAACGCATGTTCGATTCGAACATCGGCCGTTCGCCTGTTCGGTGAATCCAGAACTTTGTGGGCCATTCGCAACATATTCGTGTGGTGCGAACGGCCCACAATGCACTGCGCCATCACAGTGCATTGCTGGCTGATGATTAGACAAGCATGCACTGTGACCCCGCATGCTTGGCCAATCACATCGCCGGCAGCGAGGAGAGCCATAATTGGCCACAGGCAGGATGCCTGTGGCCAATTATAGCTCAGGGGGGTTTAGTACACACCCCACACTATATAAGGCCGCCAGCGCGGCGGCCTTGTGTAGTGTGTTGGCGTGCAGGGAGAGAGCAGGATAGACAGGGACAGTGTCATCTTTGCTTGTTAACCTAGCGCAGTTACAGTGGGTAAAGTATGCCTCCTGCACAGTATACACCTGAAGCTACCCCTTATTGCTGGTGTTGTTCTGTTGTGCAACACAGTCACCTGCAGCAGTTACAGTGGGTGTAGGTGCCTCCTGCACAGTATACACCTGAAGCTACCCCTTATTGCTGGTGTTGTTCTGCTGTGTAACACAGGCATCTGCAGCAGTTACAGTGGGTGTAGGTGCCTCCTGCACAGTATACACCTGAAGCTACCCCTTATTGCTGGGGGCTCCACGCCTTTCCTTTTTTTAATTTGGGTACGGGGTTCCCCTTAATATCCGTACAAGACCCAAAGGGGCTGGTAATGGACAGAGGGGTGCTACCCATGCCATTTTTCTTAATGATTTTCATCCATATTGCCGGCACCAGACATTACATTAAAACCGCAAGCAGTTTTAAATTACTTTTTTTCCGTTAAATGTCATTTTGTCCAGGGACAGTTCTAAACACGGGAAACACGTGCCACTTCACAGGCATATTATAGGCACACCCCAGGTACAATATTTAAAGCAATATTTCACTTTTTTTTTTCACTTTAATCGTCATTAAAATCAGTGCTCAAGAAAAAACGTCAGTTTTAAAAAAAAAAAAATTTGCCTTGATTCATGTCCCCTGGGGCAGGAGCCGTGTCCCCAAACCCTTTTAGGACAATATCTTGCATATTAGCCTTTAAAATTAGCACTTTTGATTTCAAACTTTCGAGTCCCATGGACTTTAATGGGGTTCTAAAGTTTGTGCGAATTTTCGGTCCGTTCGAAGGTTCTGGTGCGAACCGAACCGGGGAGTGTTCAGCTCATCCCTACTTACCAATGATTAGATGTGGTGGCTGCATCAGTTTTCTTTTTGTAGGTTTTTTCCATCTGTTTTCACCTTGCCAGTAACACACCTCCTGTATTAGGACTCTGGATGAATGAGCACAGGGGGACACAGCAGGCAGCAGCATTGTCAGTCTGAGAAGGTGGGGGAGTGTTAAATATACTTGAAAATTTAAATACACTAGAAAATTTAAGCCAAACTCCAGATAACACTTTAAGCAGTTACAGCAACAGACACATGTGACATCCGCCTTCCCATAGAGAATAATGGATGGTCTGATCGGGTCCGCCTGAAAAATGGACAGGTGGACCTGATCAGTCTGCTGGTGTGAAAGGGACCTAATATAATACATTTTTGCTTTTGGATTTAATACCACTTTAAAGATGAGTATTGCTGCAAAAGCTGTTTTTTCTTCTTTTTTTTTTCTTTTACAGGTTCATGCCTTTTGATTCATTTATTTTTTCCTAAAGTTCTGCATTAGGCCTTGTAATTACTAGTCTCATGAGCAGCAAAACCATTTAAAAAATATGATATAATTTAAATCTATAGGTACAACTGAATAATGAAAAACAAAATATGGTTACGCTCTAAACCCTTAACCTTATACAATGTGATAATAAGTGATCAGTGAGTGATAACTCAAAAATGAGTCCCACATGTAAATGAATAACTCTGTGAATGTTCAGTGACGGTAAATCAGAATTCCAATGACGGTCAATCCAACTTCCAATCGAAAAATCCTTAGCAAATAGTGAGTATATGAACTTGTGAACAGTTCCAAGAAGTTAGTTAGTGTGACTTTGCTTGACAAACCCACCACCATAAGAAATGTGTGCTTACCAGCTGCACAGACAATTAATGCCTGTGGCTAACACCCAGCCATGACCTTTTCCTCAGTGGTGTTCCGATACCAGTCCAATCATAAATAATAAATAATTAAATAAAAAATAATAAAAAATGGCCATAGGTAAAACCCGCTTGGTTTTTATTAAATATTAAACGCACAAACGCCCATTAGGTGTAAAAATAGCAATGAATAAAAATATGCGGCTGTGCCAACAAACAATGGTGACGTCTGATTTATGCCGCGTACACACGAAGGGACAATAATAATAAATCATAAATAATCATAAATAATAAATAATTATTTAATAAAAAATAATAAAAAAAAATGGCCATAGGTAAAACCCCAAAGCACCTTGTCCCCATGTTGGTTTTTAATTAAATAATTAAAATATTAAACGCACAAACGCCCATTAGGTGTAAAAATAGCAATGAATAAAAATATGCGGCTGTGCCAACAAACAATGTGCATGTGACCCTGTCCCCCATGTCCCTATATAAGTACTGTCACTGAACATTCACAAAGTTATTCATTTACATGTGGGAGTTATCACTCACCTTGTATAAGGTTAAGGGTTTAGAGCACAACCATATTTTGATTTTCATTTGTATTTGTGTGTATTTCACTTTGTGTTGCAGCTTATTTTTAGGGTTGTTTCCAGTGCAGTCTTTTTCTTACTATATATACAACTGAATAATAGCCACTACAATCAGACTTAGTATATAAGTTACAAAAATAGCATTACTAGGACTGTGGCAAATGCTAATTTGAAATTTAAATGCTAATTCTGCGTTTTTCTTGGTAGTAAAAATAAATTTGAAGATCCGGATGAAGAAGTTATGTATATCATAGTGTTTAAATCAGCCATTGCTGTACAACCACTTTATTGTGCATTCTTTGCACCATGCAATATCTTTACATTGCTTCATTACTGTAATACAATCACCTAAGTCTACTAGAACTTTTGAGCCCAAGATGTCAGGACTCGACTCAGTATTCCTATACTCTAGAGACAGATAGGCATCACCCTACTGTAAATATGTGCTGAGCATGTGAGTGTTACTGCACTTTGCTAAACTGAGCATTTTCCATATAATACTGCTAGAGGTACTTTCCCATCCAGTTACTATGGTGATAGCATGATGACGGGAAGCAGAAAGTGTCCATAGAATACAAGGCCTTGCTTTATCATATCGATGAGTATATTAAAAAGGCTTCAAATAAATAGAATTATATTAAAGATACAATTTCTGTATTTCTGGGAGTGCCAATGACTCTAATTGTTCAAAACAAAAAGTTCTTAGTTATGCATGGCTACTTTTTATCTAGTAAGGCTTTTCATAGTTGGAAGCAAGAAATGAGTAGAATATTTTCTTACTGAGCAGTAATTGTGTGAAAAAGCCTCTTAACTTCAACGACAAATCCATCATTACTTAGTGTTCATACACTTGTACAGTGCTATTTTCTGCATTTGAGCATGTTATCTCCTGCCAGCATAAGAGGAGGGGAAGATATAGACGAACATATGGTGCTTACAGCTTAGAGAAGGAGGTCTAAGGGGAGCTGTCTACAACACATATTCAGTTAGTTCTGGGCCATTGCTCACTGACATAAATTAATTCAGATAAAAACAAACTCTCAGAGTTATGGGAAATATGTGTTATAGAGAGTTTTAAAAGTCACTATATTAGCTCAGTTGTATTTAATTCAAGCAAACTCTTATTTAGTACCATGACAATTTTCTGTATACAGAGAGCATGACAATTCTCATATATTATCATATCTGATGTTAAATCAAAAGATATTTTAAATGATTATGCTCATAAATGTCCCTGTTTAACAAATAAAAAAAAACGTTTTTATTTGAAAAGCACTTCTAGTTTTAATTGTGTTTACTTAAATTGATTAAAATTATGTACTTCAGAAATGATTAATAAAGTCTGCTGCACTTGAGCACATGCCATGTGTTTGTAAATATTGCTCATTACTTCAATGATAGCTGAGCATATAAACCTGTTATGATATATTGTCCTATCATGTACATTTTTGGGATACTTTTTGTTTTATAAAGACCTTTCTAGCAGAAATCTTCTGTCACAAGAGAAAATGTCTGCAATGTATTTGACCTTAAAGAGTAACTCCACTTTTCATGTTCAAAGATTTTATTGAAAGGTATAAGTGGTGCAAACAATGGTCCAAAAGAGGACTAAAAACATGTGAATAACACAATGGTAGCTATGCATGACTGCAATAAGGAGATCCGGATGGACAAAAGTAAAGTATGTATCTTACATAGGAGAGCATTAATACCAGTCGGATAAAATCATATATATATAGATAGATATATATCTATCTATATATAAATATAGATAGATTTATATATCATATTTATATGATTATATAAAATCAGTTTAAGATATGTAGGCTATATCTAAACTTTTTAGCAAATAGATCAGGGTTTGGTAGGATTAAATGGAGGAAGGTTTTCACATAGTGTGTTAATAGCAGAGTCAATACTTTCGTAGATTGGGTTTTGACACTTCGTGGATTATGTAGCCTTACATGTAAAAAAAGAAAACGAAGGGAGGAGAAGAGGTATTCTACCATGGTGCATTCAGGCTATGGTTCAGACAGGCTATATCGACTGCCATTGTTAGTAGATTACCAGAAGAGAGAACGGTTAGAAGAGAACAGTAAGAAGAATAGGGACTCGTAAAAATTAGGTGCAAGATAATGTGTCACCCACGGTGCATAGAATGCTTTATATTTAGCTACTCTGTCTATAACAACTGCTTAAATTTTAGCATGCATCATGGCTTGTGTAACCTTATTTTTAAGCGCAAGACTACATAGCATAGGGGTCTTCCACGCTTTAGCAATAATTTGTTTGGCCGCCGTTGTGATCTGCAGGAGGAGCTTTTAATTGGTGCTGGTTCAATTCCAGAGGTTTTAAGTTTAGTGCGACAGCTGGGTCTGAGGAAAGGGGCGTGGTAAATAGTGTAGAGAGAGCATGTTAAACAGATCAGACCAGAAGACTTGGACTACTGGACATGCCCGCCAGATGTGTAGGATGTGCCCTGTGCTGAACAGCCTCTAAAACAATTGGAGAGGTTATGGGAAACATACTTAGCGATCCTGGTGGGGACCAAATACCAGCGAGTTAGGACTTTGCAGTTGGTTTCTAGTGCTACGATGTTCTGTGAAGAGGACTTAGTAGCTTGCCAGAAGTGGTTACAATGTTTTGAATCTAACCTCAGTTCTAAGTCTCTTTCCCACTTAGTGACAGAGGACAGGGTAATGGAAGAACTGCTATATAGAAGGTGAGAATAGAGAGCGGAGATTAGGCCTCGCCCATGAAGATCCCTTTTGCAGCCTTGCTCGAAGAAGAACATGGCGGATGAAGTCTCTAGGTATCAAAGGTGAAAGGAAGTGTTTATTTTGAAGATAACAGAAGATTTCAGAGGATGGGAAGTTATGTGATTCACTAAGAGAGGGGGATTGTTTGATTCCAGTGGGAGTCATAAATGTATTTACGCAGATGAGGTTTGCAGAGGACCAAGCCAGGGAAAGAGGTTAGAGAAGTCTAGGCTGGATAAAAAGCTGGGCTGTGGAGGAAGGATAACATAGGGTTATGGGGTGATTGGATGGTGTGACTGGACTTAAGATGGTTCCAAAGGGAAAGAGAATGGCGAGTAATCGGATTGAGTATGGTGCGACAGTCAGCAGGTTGAAGCCAAAGGAGAATAGCAACAGAGAGGGGGTCACATTCTACAGACTCCAAAGCTACCCATAAGGGTATTTCAGAGGTGGTATGGTACTTGAGTAGTTGGGCCAGTTGGGCAGCATAAAAGTATTTTGTGAAGTTGGGAAGATCCAAACCGCTAACTTGGTTTGTAGAGTATATAGTGAGGAATGCGGGGCCTTATAGAGTTCTCAGTTCTCTGTTCCTATATCGCAGCTTTACATGTTCGCCTCGTTTTCATATTGAAGCTTCACACGCACGCCTCCGTGCCATTTTGCCGATAATCCCGAAATTAGAGATTATCCATGTGAGGGGGTACACTGTCTATAAATATTGTGGTGGCACAGGCATCAGGACACCCCAGATGATGTCTTACTGAGACGAAACGCGTAGGTTCCATTGCCCTGCCTATGCCCTTATAACTTGATTCTTATGCATCATTCAATCCATGCCTTTTGATGTTTACTAAAATGTGAGTGTTTTACCTTTTAAAAAAAAAAAAATATAAACGGTTTTACACTATGTCGAGTCTTCTATCCTTTCACCTTGGATCTATGTCCTAATGGAGTACTAATGAGAGGATTCTGGTTTTGACTCTGAAGTGCCTTATTATACTGGCTCTGGTGGCTGTTGAGAAACCCTCCTAAATATCATAAGATCTATTGGAAAAGATTACAGCAAATCATCTATACCTAGGGGTTGATACACCACTGTCTGTCTGACCCATTTAGTATAAGCTGAATAGGGTCCATATGTTCTGGTAAGCCTCCTTATATCACATTTGGTGGCAGAAGTCTTTCACAGTGGTGACTCTTCTAATTGCTTTTGGGTGATTGATCATCATTACTTGGCATCACCAAGTTTATGGACTCACCTATATGAACTATATAAGAGTTCTCTTATTATTGTGTTATTAATTTTTTCACTTTTCTTCTTTATTTAATGATTCACTGTCATCAATTATTTAGTATTTTCATGTTTTAGCACTGCACTCTTTATATTTATATTTTTTTTGCACAAGTTGTCCCTTGTAGTGATGGCTGCTTTGTTATATATTTTGAACACTAAGTGCCGGTTCACACTGGGGCAACACGACTTACAGCGCGACTTAGCAAGGCAACTTGGAAGCAACTATAACGTGACTTGGAAGCAACTTGGAAGCAACTTCAACGTGACTTTGAGAGCCCGTTCACACTACCGTGACTTGGGGGGCGACTTGTCAGACTGCAAGTCGCCCCAAGTCACTTGACATCAGAAATTACATGCAAGTGAATGAGAGCCATCTTAATGAACACTACTGAAGTCGCTCCGACTTCAGAAAAGGTTCCTGTACTACTTCAATCCGACTTCTAGGCGACTTGTACCCATTGATTTCAATGGAAGTCGCCTCCAAGTCGGATCTTCATCTATATGGACGCGACAGTGTCTCCTTGAGGAGGAACTCCACGCCAAATTTCAAATGAAAACCGGCATGGGTTCCCCCTCCAGGAGCATACCAGGCCCTTAGGTCTGGTATGGCTTTTGAGGGCAACCCCCTACGCCGAAAAAACGGCGTGGGGGTCCCCCCAAAATACATACCAGACCCTTATCCGAGCACGCAGCCTGGCCGGTCAGGAAAGGGGGTGGGGACGAGCGAGCGCCCCCTCCCTCCTGAACCGTACCAGGTCGCATGCCCTCAACATGGGGGGTGGGTGCTTTGGGGAAGGGGGCGCCCTGCGGCCTACCACCCCAAAGAACCTTGCCCCCATGTTGATGAGGGGTCTCTTTCCGCCTTCGGGGCTCTTCCGGGGTCTTCCAGGTCTCTTCTGTTCTTGCCGATGTCGCCGCTTTCTGCGCCATCTTCTTCTTCTTCTTCTTCTACTTCTTCCGATGTTGACTCGTCGCTCTCCCCGACCCGGAATGGCAGAGCCGCGCTGTGTTGGGACTTATATAGGGACAAGGAGGCGTGGTCACATGCTCATGTCACATGGTGACCCCGCCCCCTATGATGTCGCAGACCCGGAGGATACTGGGACTGTGACATCATATGGGGGGCGGGGTCACCATGTGACATGAGCATGTGACCCCGCCTCCTTGTCCCTATATAAGTCCCAACACAGCGCGGCTCTGCCATTCCGGCCAGAGAGAGCGACGAGTCAACATCGGAAGAAGAAGACGAAGAAGAAGAAGAAGACGGCGCAGAAAGCGGCGACATCGGCAAGAACAGAAGAGACCCCAGAAGACCCCGGAAGACCCCCGAAGGCGGAAAGAGACCCCCAGACGACAGCGGCGACGACGAAGAAGAAAGCCGGGCTCCTCCGCTCGTGAAAGAGCTAGGTAAAAGAGCAGAAGAGAGCGGAGGAGTCCGGTGAGAAGACCCCCCAAGACGGAAGAAGACCCCGGAGCAGTGCAATAAAATATTTTAAAAAAAATGTGTTTTTTTTTATTTACACTTTTACACCTTGGGTGAATGGGTAGGGGTACATCGTACCCCATACTCATTCACATAGGGTGAGGGGCCGGGATCTGGGGGCCCCCTTATTAAAGGGTGCTCCCGGATTCCGATAAGCCCCCCGCAGACCCCGACAACCAACGGCCAGGGTTGTCGGGAAGAGGCCCTTGTCCTCATCAACATGGGGGCAAGGTGCTTTGGGGTGGGGGGCCGCAGGGCGCCCCCTTCCCCAAAGCACCCACCCCCCCATGTTGAGGGCATGCGACCTGGTACGGTTCAGGAGGGAGGGGGCGCTCGCTCGTCCCCACCCCCTTTCCTGACCGGCCAGGCTGCGTGCTCGGATAAGGGTCTGGTATGGATCTTGGGGAGACCCCCGCGCCGTTTTTTCGGCGTAGGGGGTTGCCCTCAAAAGCCATACCAGACCTAAGGGCCTAGTATGCTCCTGGAGGGGGAACCCATGCCGGTTTTTTATTTAAACTTTGGCGTGAATTTCTCTCTCCAGAGCTGATTATTCTCTGATTGGCCATGGCCAAAGTCGCCTGGCCTGGGCCGACTTAAAGTCGTGTTGTAAGTCGTCCCAAGTCATGTTGAAGTAGCTCCTCAAGTCGTGTCCAAGTTGCCTCCAAAAGTCGCACTGGAAGTCGTGTCGCCCCTGTGTGAACCGGCTCTGAGTTATTTACAACACAACTTCAAGTGGCCCCCAGGCCAGGCGACTTTGGCTGTGGCCAATCACAGAATAATCAGCTCTCTGGGAGGGTGGGGTTTGCCTGAGTAAACAAATTTCTTTTCCTGTAAAGTCGCTTCAAAATAGATGGAGATCCGACTTGGAGGGGACTTCCATTGAAATCAATGGGTACAAGTCACCTAGAAGTCGGATTGAAGTAGTACAGGAACCTTTTTTGAAGTCGGAGCGACTTCAGTAGTGTGCATTGAGACGGCTCCATAGATTAACATTACAGCGCGACTTGGGACGACTTGGGGCGTCTCGGGGCAACCTGAAGTCGAATCCTGAGTCGCCCTGGTGTGAACCGGCTCTAAGTGTGGTTTTACACCATTTGTTCCAGATATAGGAGGATGTACGCCGCTGCAGTAAACGGAGCAAGTATAACCCGGTACTGGGATGGGCAGTACTTGAAAGAGATATAGTATCTTTGGAAGGGTGGCCATCTTGACTACTGTAATCCTGCCCATCCAGGCTAGCGTAAAGTTAGACCATTTAGACATGAGGTTATTGATAAGCTGTGTTAGCATAAAAGGGTAATTAGCTGAATAGAGGTCAAATAAACTTGCAGTCAATTTAATACCAAGAAAGACCAAGGGAATGGTAGGGTGCTTCCTAATTGGGATAATTCTGTAGGAGGTATGGAAATGTTTAAAGCTGTAGATTTAAGTGGGTTGACTCTAAGGCCTGAGACGTTACCAAAGTCATCCAGGAGTTTAAGATGGTTGGGAGCGGAGATTAGCAGTGATGACATGAAGTGTAAGACGTCATCTGCAAACAGGCATAGTTTGTGGTGATGGCCACCGATCTCCAACCCTCAGATGTTGGGGTCAGCATGGATTAGATAGGCTAAGGGCTTGATAGCCAGAGCAAAAAAAAGTGGTGAGAACGGGCAGCCTGTTAGGTACGTCTTTTACTGGGAAATGATGAGATCCAAGTAAGGAAATGCATGCCAAATCCCCAAGGCCAGAGTATAAAATGGAGATAAGGCCAGGAGATGGTATTGAAAGCCCTTCTTATGTCTAATGATAAGAAGCACAAGGGAATGTCATGGGTATGTGCAATATGAGCTAGGAGAACTGCTCAACGCATGTTGTCTCCAACTTGGCGGGTGGGAATGAACACTACTTGGTCCCTGTGGGTGAGGGAAACTATAATAGGATTCAGTTGAGTGGCAAGAATTTTAGCTAGAAGTTTGGTGTCGAGGTTGATAAGGGAGATAGGTTAATAGTTGGACTAGGAAGAGTTGTCTGCCTGGGGCTTAGGAAGCATGGAGATAGTAGCTGTTAAGGTCTCAGATCGGTAGGGCTTTCCTGGGAGAATAGTGTTGTAGGCATTGACCAATACAGGGGATAGTAGGTCTGCAAATTTTTTATAGTATGTCACTGAAAACCCATCAGGCCCAGGGCATGAGTTTTCAGAGATTTAATAGACAGTAAGATCTCCTCTAGGCCAATCAGTTTCTCAATGCGTTTGCATTGTGAGGTGAAGAGGGATGGTAGAGTGATGTGCGAGAAAAGAGAGTTGACTGTGGTCAAAGGCATCATTATCAGAGTAAAGGTGGGCTAGGTGTTTACGAAATATGTGAAGTATTTTCATTAGGTTACTAGTGCAGTTATTTTGTGAGAGCTTCAGGCAAATCAGTTTAAGAGCTAGGTTCAGACATCAAAGGGAAAGAGCCAGGAATGTGTCTGATTTACTAGCCTTAGTATAATATTTAAGCACGTTGTAGAGTTTTTTCAGGTAACGCCGTCAGGAAGAGGTCAAGTTCTAGTCTGGCTTTTTCTAAGGCCTGTCGATTAGGCAGAGAAGCGTTATGCCCTGTACACACGGTTGGACTTTCTGACGGAAAATGTGCGATCGGAGCGTGTTGTCGGAAATTCCGACTGTGTGTAGGCCCCATCGGACTTTTTCCATCGGAATTTCTGACACACAAAGTTGGAGATCTGCATCTAAAATTTTCCGACAACAAAATCCGATCGTGTAAATTCCGATCGTGTGTAGACAATTCTGACGCACAAAGTGCCACGCATGCTCAGACGGAAGCTATTGGCTACTGGCTATTGAACTTCCTCTTTATAGTCCCGTCGTACGTGTTGTACGTCAGCACGTTCTTGAGGATCGGAATTTCCGACAACTTTGTGCGACTGTGTGTACGCAAGTTTGAGCCAACATCCGTTGGAAAAAATCCGATGGATTTTGTTGTCAGAATGTCCGATCGTTCGTACAGGGCATTAGTCTGAAACATTGTATGAGCATCATTAAAAGCAGCTTCCAGGCATTGGCGAGTAAGGCTCTTCTCTTTATTAAGAAAGGATGCTTGACTAATGCATGCTCCTCTAATAACTGGCTTGTGAGCCTCCCACAAGGTTAGGGGGGAAATGTCTGGAGAGAAGTTGGTGGACAAGTACCCCTTAATTGCTGTTTCTAGCTCAAGACGGTGTGACGGGGGGGGGGTTAGGAGACGTTGATAATCCAAGAAGGGTGGTGATGACAGCACTGTGGTCAGACCAGGAGATCAGAAGAATGGTCGAAGAGAGGAATTGGGGGGTAGAACCCGCTGTAAGAAAAATATGATTGATACATAAAACAAGTTGTGAGGATGTGAATAGAACGTGTATTGTCGTTGAACCAGGTTATGTTCACGCCACGTTCCAATTAACGAGCGCTGGTGTAGAATTTGTTGAGAGCTAAGCTTCTTGTTGTTAGAAAGGGGCAACTGGGGGTATTTGTCCAGGAAGGGATACAGTTTCCACATATGAGTAACGTGCCGCATTTATGGGAGTCAACATCCACCAGTAAGTGGGAGAGAAACGGAAGTGGTGAATTACTGGGTGCATAATATGAGACCACCATCACTTCAGTGTCTAGTAGAAGACCAGAAAGGATAAGATAATGACTCTCCGGGTCTTTGATCTCTGCCAGGAGCGTGAAGGGAGTGGTGTGCTGAAAGACTGAGAACTCCTCCACATTTAGTATTGGCTGAAGCTGTGTACACTTATGGATACGCTGGACTGAAAAATTGTGGAGTCGGGGTTGAAATGGGTCTCCTTCAGACAAACAACTTGAACCTTAGCTGTGGCAAAAACGTTTAAAGGCCTTGGTCTTTTTGTGTGGGGAGTAGGGATGAGCTTCAAGTTCGAGTCGAACTCATGTTCGACTCGAACATTGCCTGTTCGCTTGTTCACTGAACAGCGAACAATTTGGGGTGTTCACGGCAAATTCGAAAAGCCACGAACACCCTGTAAAAGTCTATGGGAGAAATCTAAAGTGTTAATTTTAAAGGCTTATATGCAATTTATTGTCATAAAAAGAGTTTGGGGACCTGGGTCCTGCCCCAGGGGACATGTATCAATGCAAAAGAAAGTTTTAAAAACTGCTGTTTTTTCTGGAGCAGTGATTTTAATAATGCTTAAAGTGAAACAATAAAAGTGTAATATTCCTTTAAATTTTCGTACCTGGGGGGTGTGTTTAGTATGCCTGTAAAGGGGTGCATGTTTCCCGTGCTTAGAAACTGTCCCTGCACAAAGTGTAATTTTTGCAGGAAAAAAATCATTTAAAATCACTCCCGGCTATAATGAATTGTCGGCTCCCGTAATGCAGAGAACAGTCATTGAAAGTCATTGATAAAAAAAAAATATACGCGTGGGGGTCCCCGCAAATTCAATTACCAGGCCCTTCAGGTCTGGTATGGATTTTAAGGGGAACTCCACGCCAAATTTAAAAAAAAAATGTTGTGGAGTTCCACCTAAAAAATCTATACCAGACCCTTATATCCGAGCACGCAACTTGGCAGGCCGCAGGAAAAGAGGGGGGACGAGAGAGCGCCCCCCCCTCCTGAACCGTACCAGGCCACATGCCCTCAACATTGGGAGGAGGCTTTGGGGGTCTGTGACCCCTCAAAGCACCATGTCCCCATGTTGATGAGGACAAGGGCCTCATCCCCACAACCTGGCCGGTGGTTGTGGGGGTCTGCGGGCGGGGGGCTTATCAGAATCTGGAAGCCCCCTTTAACAAGGGGACCCCCAGATCCCGCCCCCCCTGTTTGAAATGGTAAGTGGACTAACGTGAGAGGGTTTTGTCATGACTCAGAAGTAAAAAGTTATAACACTATACCATATTAAATACAACCAGTATCTTAACTGCTATGGAATAAACATAATAACATGATCAACTATAGCATCAAAGACTGGGACGGTCAGGCATGAGTGTGGAAGGATATCAAAGAGAGCTGAAAGTGCCTAAATAAGAATAGGATTATGCTAGGTGCCTAGGCGTATGGACTGCACCCAGTAGCAATCATAAAAAAAGAATAACAAGATTCAGCATTGTAGAACATTGCTGAGAGTAGAATCTGATACAATGAAAAACTATGAGTCCTCTGAGCCAGTTTGAGTAACCAGGTACCAGGAGATAGAGTAGGTTCAAATATGCACAGGCAAAGAACATCTAAGAGTGTGAGGGCTCCGAGGGATCATAGATGCTACGCAAATAAGTAGCATTGACCTAGAAATAAGGGGGAGGGAAGGAGAGAGGTAAGGGAGGGATAAGGGTAGAAGGGGGATAAGGGAGGGGCAAAGGAGGGATGGAGGAGAGGGAGAGAAAAAAAAAGAGGGGGTAGGGGTAGGGAAAGAGGGGGAGCGAGGCCAGAGGGGGACATCATAAATACAATGTCAGGACCAGACCTGTGAACAATAGGATATGTGGTGTTAAGGAACTGTAGATCAGGATGACCAGGGTGGTAGTGAACCAGTGAGCAAGGGAGGAAGTCCTGCTCAGTTAATAATGGGGTAGTCAATTTTGGAGAAGTTAAGTTTCCAACCAAGGCACAACGTGAGCTGCAAAGACTAAGAAGGCGGAACCTGAGAGCGCGGCCGATGAAGGTCAGTCCAGATGTTACTGAGCAGGGGAAATGAAGCGTCTATGCTTGTACGAGTTGGATTGACCATGGGCTCTTGCAAAGGTCTGGGACTTCAGGGGTGAGCAGGAAGCTGATTGGCAGCGAGATCCCTCGGCAGGTGTACTGGGTGGTAAGGGTTGCTTGAAGGTCATCAGCTGATCTACAGGAGTAGTCATGGCTCTGATATGAGAAGCAAACTGAGAATTGAAAGCCCCAGCTATAGATGATATGGTGTTGCTGTAAAACTTGAAGATAAGATTTCAGGGGCCTCCTCTTGGCAATTGTAAGTGGAGACAGATTCTAATAGTTGGTATGAGTGATCCTGAAAAACTAGAGAATCTTTGTTTTGGGCAGCAGACAGTAGTTCCTTCGAATGATAAAAGTACAGTTTTGCTATGATGTCACAAGGTGGACCGTCTGCCTGTCGTGGGGCTAGGGCTCGTGGACTTTATCCTTTTCCAAGCTTCGATTGGTATTGCAGGGGCCAATTCTTGGAAAAGGACCATTACAGTAGATTGTACACCTGTAATAGATTCAGAGAGCCTGCGGATATGGAGGTTTGACCACCGGGCCCTATTCTCAAAGTCCTCCTAGCGGGATTGAAGGGTCAGGTTTTCTACCATGGGGGCTTCTAGCTCATTTGCGTGGTTGTGGCCAAGGATATCAAGGTCATCAACTCTTTGCTCAAGTTCAGCAGTGCGTTATCCCAGCTCTCTGATTTCCCTGGACTGTTTGTCTGTAATATGGTTAGAGGTCTGTTTAAGCGCATTGGTCAGCATCCTCCCAAACTGCCAAAGTAAGTCAGGGGGTGCCGAGTCAGTGTGTGGGGTGAGGGGGGTTATCCCCAGGTCTGTGTCTGACTCACCATCCTCAGAAGTGGCAGGCTGATGCTATTTGGTGGGCTGGGGGGAGCGGGGCTGAAAAGCTGAAACCAGCTTGAAAAAGCTGAAAAAGCTTGAATGAGGCCTGCGCGAGCACGTCTTGTATGGTTTTAGGTTACATTTTTTTAGCGGGTGTCTCCGTAAACAATTCTGTGTGCACTGGGATTGTCACCAGGTGTTAGGGAGGTGGAAGGCGGGTGGTTGCCAGTCTGACATCAGCTGGGAGTGGGTGTATGGACGTGGAGCCTCTCAAGAGTAACTTCACTTTTGTTGTGAAAAAAGCATCCACCTATGTGGATCTTTGTAAATTGCAAGGATTTTCAAACACTTTGTTGCAGATGTCTACATTTTGTTATTCTAAAGAAATAGATGTTTGTTTGTCGGTGCCCATGTTCAAACTGAATGGGAGTGACATTATAATTGTCAATCAGCTGGGTTCTATACATATCAGCTGAGCGGCAGGAGCAGAGCTCATACAGATACAATCCTGCAGTTATTTACAGAACATAGGCACAGGGACAATTAGTATAATGCTGCAGAGAGGATGGCAGCATGTAATATGTGAAATGAGAGCAGAAGGAGGGGGAGCGGGCACTGGTAGAGCAGAGACAGACAGAGGGGGGAGGGGGGAGAAGAACACAGATAGCAGGCTGCGGCTTTGTCAGGGCTGGGCTCAGCCCCTCCTTCTCTGAGCTGGCCACTCAGCTGTTGGTTAATTGCCAGCTCCTATCTCTCCACAGTTACTCTGCTGTTGATGATATCCTGCTCTTCAGTTCTGCCTACTTAAGCCGTCCAGTCCAGAGGATCTCTGCCTTCGCCTTGGTCAACATCACAGAAACTATCTCCTGCGATCCTGTTCAAGACTTGATTTGCTGACATCCCTTCTGGCTTCAGATCCTGCTTGCTGTTCCACTACATTGTTCCCTGACTTCTGGCTTGGCTGACTATCCGTTCCGGTTACTGTACTTTGGCTATGTTTTGACTATGTTTGTTCTATTTACTTTTATTATTAAACAAGCGATTTAACTATACTTCTGTCTCAGCCTGATTTCAGCCTGATTTCATTGATTATCGTAGTTTACAGAGGGGAGGGCATAGCTAGCCAGAATCAGCCAGGTATTTCAGGTGATACAGGGGTCCAAATGACACAGCACAAGCACTTTGCTGTATAACATGCTTTAAGGGAACAGGATCTTTATTTCTTTTTTGGGGTTAACAAACGCTTTAAAGAGGAAGTAAAGTATTTTTTAATTGTTTAGGAGATATTTACTATATACGTCGCTGATTACATCATCGTTGTTCACGATTATCTCATAGTATTAAGCAGTATTGGCTCTCAATGTTTTATGTTGCATGCATCCCTGTATATAGGTGAATTATAATGCATCATTGGCATGTATAAAATAAATTAAATAGCTTTTTATGTCTTTATGTACAAACTATTATATTACGAGACATGTGTACATGCTGAATTAATAAATAAGCCATGATGTTTACCAATTTTGCGGTCGCTTTCATGTGTCTCATTCAAAGTCCCAAACCCGCCTTTGTATTTACAGATAATAGGGATGGAGGCATCTGCTCCCAGGTGCCTCATTTAAAGTCCCAAACCCCTTATTAGGGACATGCTGGCCATGGCATTACTGGTGTTTAAGGGCAGATGCCAATACACATGCGCAGGCGTGATCACAAATGTGCGCATGTGCAGGAATATTTGCCAATGCATGCACGCCGATAAACGTTGGCGTCCAAATGCCATATATAACTGCAGCAGGTTCACTAGTGCTTAGCTGTCTGACCTGCAGCTCGTACCCTGTATACCTATTCCTGTGAACCTTATCTGACACCTGTGTTTGACCCAGGTTCCTCTGACTACACTTGCTATCCATTTTCCTGACCCCAGCTTGCCTTGTTGACGTTGCTTAATCTCTCTGTGGTGAGACATATTAAAATATTAGAATATAGATAATGAGCCATAGATCAAGGCAATAGAATTCCGAACTCAGACATATCCCAGCTCTCCCAAATGTTATTAAATTGTACAAATAACATCATGCATAGTAGCCGTTAGGTACTCCATTCTCCAGGTCTCGCTATGAGCTGAAGTAATCAAGTAATCAAGACCTATTTGGGGGAGCATTAGACAGCCAGCAAAGTGGAATGGCCCTCCTGGCAGCCAAAAGAATATATTAAATCAATTGTTTAATAGGCTTGGCAATGCAGGAGAAAGGAAGCCCCAACAAACAGTGAGCAGGATCAAGTGGCAGGGACAAGCCGTCACGGACTGGAGTAACATCATCACCTCTGTCCAGAAGGGCTGAATCTGAGAACAAAGCCAAAAAATATAAAATAGTGAGCCCAATTCAAGGCCACAGCGCCAGCACCTGTCAGAGCAGGAGGGATCCTGTATATGTATGAGCACTGGGGTCGGGTTGGTTGCTTCAAAATGCAACCAAAAAGTGATCTAACCTGGGGTACATTTTGTGGGCTGAGGAATAGAAGGTAAATTGCTTGTTGGAGAGGTGTAAAAGACGATGGGATCTAATGCATTTGTGGAAAGAAGTGGCCTGGGAAATAGAGTCTGTCTATCTTTAGTGGGGGACAAAACCATATTGAAATCCCCACCAATGATCATAAAAGGTTGAGAATAACATTGGGTGGACTCAAGAATCCCATTGAGGAAATCTATTTGCACAGAATTGGGGGCATATACATTTAGAGGAGAACATGTAGTCACAGACCAGGATGATAAACCTTCCATGAGGGTCAATATGGGTATCCTTAAACTGTAAGGGGCAAGATTTTCTAATGAGAATTGCCGCACCCGTCTTCCTAATTGGGTCAGAGATGAGGTACAAAGTAGGAAAGTATTTAGAGGCAGATTTCAGGTAAGATAAGTATAATGTCAGAAATCAGCAGAAGGAATGGCCAGATTTGCATATCTACACTCAGGAAACAGAGACAGACTATTGTATATATTATTTTAAGCAAGTCTATTGGCAGTGAAACAAAACACATCCAAACATCAGCAACCATAATACATAGCAAACTTGAAAATACAAGTGAACCATAAACTGTGTGACAAAATACCTAACAACCTAACTACAATACAATATATACATAATGAGGAACACAGGTCACAGGGTAAAACTGGAGATGCAAGGAAGGGGAACCCGAACTGGAATCAGGAACAACAGGGGGCAGGTACAAGGCAGCAAGGCACAGGATAAAGGTATAAGGCAGGATCAGAAATAGGGCTCGGGATAATCAGCACGCAAGTCTCTGGCTATCAGGCAAAACACTGAAGCAAGAGGCACTAATAGCGGGGACCTAAATACCCTCCTAGCAGCCACTATCAGGTGAAAAATGATTACTGCTGGCTGCTGGGAGACACCTGTTGGTGGACACTAGAACTACAAAACTCCATCCAGGGAACCACAGTGCCACCAGCAGATGATCCAAGTCCTGACATATAAAGGGAGAGGGGCTAACGGGGGCCTTCCAAACACACTGTCACTTTGCCATAAATTGCAAGGTGGCAGTGCCTCTTTTTTTATAATTGTCTTTTTAATGAATTTTGAACAAAGAAAATATCATACAAAACATATAATATGACAGAATGTATATCATAAGGCTTACTCAAAAAAAAAAAAAAAAAAGATAAGAAGTAATAAGCACTCGATAAATAAGCCAATAACATAAGCCAATACACAAAGTAACAAATCAAGGCATTCACGCAAGTCAATATTCAACAGGTAGTATAACAAAAAAAGGAACACTGTTAATTATCGGCAGTTACCTAAAAGGCAGAGATGATAAATATGGTTCAAGTAGGCAATGGAGCAGTATATATAAGGTGAAAAACAAACGGAAATAAAAAGTAAGGTAGAAAGCCAGATTGGACCAGCAGGAACAAATATATACATAAAACTACATCTAACTATTACTGCTTGAGATTATAGCTATAAGAGATCCAAACAATGTGAACCGGGTGAGTCATCAAGAATAGTAGGGAGAGTTTCCGAAAGACCATATGGTGAATTGTCCCAGTAATACCAAATTCAATCAAAAAGATCTACTTGATCTCTCAATTTAGTGGTAGGGTGTTCTAAACGGTGTAGTTCTGCTATACCACTGAGAAAATTAGATAAGAGACTGGAGATCTCCAGAGGAAATGGAATCTGTCGCCTAGCCACCGACAGGATATGTGTGATCATTTTCTTTGCATATTTAGACATTCATGGATACGGTAAACCGAGTATACTGTGCATAGGATCTCACACTAATGATACATCAAATACTTGTTGAAGCACTCAAGATACCTGTTGCTGTATGGTTATATCAGGGAGCAATACCAGAATATGTGAATTAGTGTTCCCATGTCTTGTCCGCGGTGCCAGCAATGCTGTGGAATGGAGTGATCAAGGACATGTAGGGCCCCCAGGGGTCCTCTACCAACATATTAAAACCTTGTATTTAATTTCCTTATGAAGCACATATGTCGATGATTTAGCAGTAACTGCCCAGATTTCATCTCATTGTGCAGGGAAAATAGGACACTAAAGAACAACCTTCCACTTTTTCATATAAGCATATTGGATCCCTGAGGCTTGGAAAGAGTTATGCAAAAGCTTATAAATAGTGGAGATCAGTTTCAATTGGGAGGGACCCTGGCTGCAAAACTACAGTGTCTTTTAAAAGACACCAGTATATTCAAAGATATATAAACATCTAATAGTTTACTTCAAAAACAAATGCAGTCTATTCTAACATTAAGGTTTTGTTCAGATTTATTTAGTCACAATAAGATTTATAAAGTTTTGGAACAATGCAAGGTCCTACTCACCAACAACAGTCTGCTATTTAGTTGCAACTGTGTAATAAAAGGGACCCTATACAACCTCTGAAGCATTGCATATCTTATTGTGACTAACTAAACAAGATATCATATTGTGTGGACATATTTCTTACTTGCAACTATAGGTTTAATAAATCTTTATTGAGTTTTTTTTTTTTTACATTTAATAAATCTTTATTGAGATTTTATTTGCAACTATAGAACACACCGAATGTGGTGATTAAAGGCTTATATCCCACCCTGACCCTGTGCAGAGATTTTCTAAAGGAAGCTGTTACCACCATGTTTCAGTGTAAATACACACCATATACAACATCTGCTGTTGCAGTTCTGACCTTTTAAACAAAAATGTCTGTATTACTTGCTGCCATGCCCAGACAGGAATGTAGCAGAGTTGTAGTTGTTTAGAGGTTCACGATTTTTAAATATTGTTTAATAAATAGTAAAGAAAATGGTGAAAAATATGCTTACATACATAGAATGTATTACAAAACAAACAAAAGCAACAGGAATATAAACAGGATTAAACAGGATTAAAGTGGTAGTAAACTTAAAAAACAAAAAACAAAAACCTGCAAGACAAAGGCATAATGAGCTAGTATGCATCGCATACTAGCTCATTAGGAAATACTCACCTTAGATCAGGCACGTCCAAAGTCCGGCCCTCGGGCCAATCGCAGCCCACGGGCCAATCGCGGCCCGCATTCTGGTTTAATATGGCCCTCCTGGTGATTTGGATATATATTGGAGGGAGCAGGACGAGGCGGCATCTGTAATAGGAAGTCTAAAGGGATCGTACCATGACTGGTGACTCCGGCCAGTCACAGAGCCACAGCCCCGGAATGAAGAGGGCTGAAGGTGGACGCTTCCAGCCAGCAGGGACAGCGGTTACATCGCAGGCTTCGTTTTCAGGTAAGTGACACATAATGGGCTACTATGTGATGCATAGTAGCTCATTATACTTTACTTTTGCAGGGTTTACTTCCACTTTAAGGCATCAGCATACCAATACATTTCAGACAATTTCATGCCCCCAACTTTGTGGGAACAGTTTGGGGATGCCCCTTTCTGTTCCAACATGACTACGGACCAGTGCACGAACAAGGTCCATAAAGACATGGATGAGTGAGTTTGGGGTGGAGAAACTTGACTGGCCTGCACAGAGTCCTGACCTCAACCTGATAGAACACCTTAGTGCCTGACCTCACAAATGCGCTTCTGGAAGAATGGTCAAACATTCCCATAGACACACTCCTAAATCTTGTGGACAGCCTTCCCAGAAGAGTTAAAGCTGTTAAAGCTGCAAAGGGGGGGACCAACTCAATACTGAACCCTACGGACTAAGACTTGAATGACACTAAAGTTCATGTGCATGTAAAGGGAGGTGTCCCAATACTTTTGGTAATATAGTATTAAATAGTATGAAATTATGTTTGTTTAGAGACCAAATATGATATGAATCTGATGTATTTCACATTTAGGAGATATACTGTTTTTTTTATTAGCTTCCTGGACATGATAATATAAGTGTGTTTAGTGTGTTTCATTAGTGTAACTCCCTCACAGAAAGAAAATCTGAGGTTTTATCTGTTTGTCAGTATAGGTCACTACCCCATAGTTTGACATACAGCAGGGATAGGCAATTAGCGGACCTACAGCAGTTGAAAAACTATAAGTCCCATCAAGCCCTAGTTTGACATACAGCAGGGATATGCAAATAGCGGACCTCCAGCTTTTGCAAAACTACAAGTCCCATCATGCCTCTACCTCTGGGTGTCATTCTTGTGGCTGTCAGAGTCTTTCTATGCCTCATGGGACTTGCAGCTCTGCAACAGCTGGAGGTCCGCTAATTGCATACCCCTGACATACAGTATATGTATTTTTCAAACTATTTACCTGACTTTTTACGACAGGGCATTTACAACATGACTATATTAGGAGCTTTTAAAGACCCTGCTATGACATTTTATGACATCTCTGCTTTGCTTCTATCGTTGTCTATTTTCTTTCAATTGTGCTCTAATCTAGAATGTTTTTTTGCACAGGGTGTCATCTTACATGGTTGCTTAGCACAGAAATACCATTTAAATCTGATGATTTTGGTTACTAATTTTTCAGACTCCATTATCGTCACACCATCCATTTCTATTGACACAGCACTCAATATCAAATAGGTCAATCAAAGGTGTGTTGTTGGGAATCTTCTGTATAACTGTATAATTTGACTAAGAAATACTACATTTTTATTGAATAGGTCAAATAAAAAACTGAGTAACATGGACATGATTTTATAAATGTCACCGACTATCTAAAATGTAATAATCATAGTAAGATTATCATCACAAACAACAAACACTCCTAGACGTAGTCAAGGAAATCTTTAAATATGCTTGAAAGCCAGCACCAAATCTGAGAACCAACTTTTCAATGCATGTGTATCCTAATAAAAATATCAACCGATATGCTGAAAAAAATAACTGTTTGTGTGTATTTACAAAAATAGGGATGCAGAAAGCAAATCTCTCATCTTGTTAATGCTGGTGTGATGGATACCTATCAGTTGCTGGCTTAAGTGAAATAAGAACAAGCACTTTACAAAATGTTAATCAAAAAGCATATTCCAAGAAATTGTTTAGTATAGTAGTGTGTGTTTGTACATCATAAAAAGATAATAAAACAACTGGCAAGTGCAATGAAAAGGCTAAGCAAATATCATTAGGTATATCTAAAGCTATTACGCTAGTAATAAAAAACTGAGAGAACAGACAGATAAACATAAATGTCCTGCATTAAACAGTGTTACTAGGAGAGATGTTTTCAAAATTGTCTCGAGGTATTGCATCAAATAATGACACCAATATAAAAAGCAAAATGTTGAAAGAAATGCTCAGTTTTACTGCACACTAGCATTTTATCCACAAAGATAAACAAGAAGTAAATTAATCGCAGCAAAATGAATTATAGGAAGGACCAGTCATGTATGAATATTTTATTATAGATTTTGTTATTGAATAACCATGTATAAAGTACACAAATCCTGTGTGCAGTGTATCTAGGACACATTTTACGGTTCACTAGACAGCTCACCACTTACCAGCATTTTAAATATAATGGTGTATATCTTGTGGAGAGACAGCTGGGCATGATTTAATCAGTGAAGCCAAGTATATGAAGTAAATGTATTTTTGAAGTGATCAAAGGGCTTGTTTCTTTTAAGTAACTAATGTTCACTCATTCTATCACTTTTTTGGTCCAATGCACTACTGTATAATCATATCTGTGTATGCATGCACATGTATTCATTTACATTGCTGGTTCTGTTCTGTCTCCCAAGTAGTCCAACCATATTGTGCAGGTTGGGGAATGACCTGACTGAAAACAATTTGGGTCATATTGCCTGTTCTTTTCACATACATGGCTTGCTTAGTTTAATGCTGCGTACACATGGTCAGATTTTCTGACGGGAAATGTTGGATGTGAGCTTGTTGTCGGAAAGTCCGACCGTGTGTATGCTCCATCGAACATTTGCTGTCGGACTTTCCACCAACAAATGTTTGCTAGCAGGTACTCAAATTTTCCCCCAACAAAACGTTGTTGTCGGAAAGTCCGATCGTGTGTACACAAGTCCGTCGCACAAAAGTTCACGCATGCTTGGAATCAAGCAGAAGGAGCCGCACTGGCTATTGAACTTCCTTTTTCTTGGCTTGTCGTACGTCTTGTACGTCACCGCGTTCCCACGTTCGGAATTATTGGCCAACAAGACAAGTTTGAGCCAACAACCTTTGAACAAAAATCCACGGTTTTGTTGGAGGAAAGTCCGATCGTGTGTACGGGGCATTAGTCTATGCTTGTACACACATTTTAAAACTGAACTCCATACAAAATGCAAATACATATATAGGACTTGTTTTATCTGCATAAGGATTTGCATTTATATCCATCTTTATGGACATTTACATAGACCGGCCAGCACATCCAGCTGAATGACCCCACTTTCTTTGTTAAAGTTATAGACTGCAGGAAGAATACATTGTTGTCCCCTCCCTTACCCAGTCTACTGATTGGACAGTAAACAAGCAGCAGGGGACTGAGGAAGTCATCTCTCAGCCCACTCTGCAGTCTTATCCAATCAGCATGTTCCCTGTCAGCATATTTGCATGCAGCACACCTGATTTGCCCCAAGTGCTGATACCCCCTTTTATAGTCTGCTGTGTTGCTTTACAGGGCTTTGCAAGAGGCTGGCACCAAGTTAAATTTGGGTATTACACTGACATCCCAGCCTGCAGGTTACAATCTTCCAGTCTAATCAGTGGAGCTCTGCTGACACTTTGACAGCTGGTCAGCTGTGTATCATGAGTTCTGTCAGTTATCCTGATTCAAAGTGAAGCTAGCTGTGACATTGACAATAGAGTTCTGCTGATTACACAGGGAGAGACACTCTTCCATTGTAATCTGTAGAGCTAGACTGTCATTCTGAAAGCAGGGACCTGAAAAGTGCAGAAATCAGACAGAGAAATGAAGAGGGAACTGAAACTTTCCCACCCAGGGCTGCCATCAGGGGGCCAGCATATACACATGAATAGGGCACGGGCATCCCGAGGGGCCCACGCAGGGACGGCACCAGCATATCAGTATCAGCACCCTGTCCAGTGCCCAGTTAGTCCCTGCTGCTGCATAGAGGCATCCAACGTCAGCCCTAGTAGACCCCAGACTTCCCCTCCTCCGTTCTTGCATTCCTCATTCATTTTTTTCAAAGGGTTGGACTTGGCATAGTTAAAGTTTGCGATATGTACCCTAAACCAAAGTACTTTTGTCCCTACACCAATACTGAATAAACATTATACTGTATATAGTGCCGTTACATTAATCTATAGCTAGTCAGGTTGAAAAAGACACAAGTCTATCTAGTTTAACCATACACAAAATTGCTTGGTTACCCTTCTCTGCCCTTTTTCGATCAGGTGTCCAAAACTGAACTGCATGTTCCCGATGAGGTATTACTACTGCTTTGTACAGGGGCAAAACAATATCTGTCTATATCTCTTTTAATACAAGGAAATATTTTGCTTGTTTAAGAAACTTTAGCATCGCATTGCATGCTATTATCAAGTCTATGTTCATTACAAAAAAGGGAGGGAGCAATAGGGAATAAAGTGAACCAGTGCCACTAAGGGCACCTAGAAATCTCCTCAGATCTAGCTTGTCCAGTATGGACCATGTCACTCTGGTCTAGTTAATATTAGCAAATAAACAAAAAAACAAAAAAACCTGAGGTGTTCCTATCAAGGCTGGCAGGAACCAGGAGACCAAATGAGTGGCAAAACATACACGAAATGAGGGCTTGAATAAAAAACAATGATACTTTATTGTAAATACAAAAAAGGGAGGGGAGAAAAATCAGTGTAATCACGAATGATCCCAAATGTGGATCAATATAGTATATGTGACATTTGCAGTTATAACATCATATGGCTCTTCCAGTCACCTGATGAGTCTATGATGCAGCAACAGTAGAAAATAAAAAAAACACATAAACACTAAACAAAAATATACAAACAACATTAAACAAAGCGTCCGGACGCCGGCAATCTGTGTGTGGAGAGCCTGTGCATGTATATCACAAGTATGTATGATGGCTATGATTGCCTATTGGTCAGGGAATCCACACAGAGATTAAAGGGAAGCTCGAGCCCAAAGATAGGAACAGGGAGATGGGGAGGAGGAAAAGGAATGGAGGGGTATAGGGAGGGAACAAGGGAAAAGGTTGGAAGATGGAGAAAGCTGAGATATACTGCGGAAAATCAATCTCTATTTTGGATGGTGATGATGGACAATCCTTGCTGAGTAGTAAAAATAGTGCATATCTACCACCACATTGAAAGAGAAGGAGAGAGAGGGATTTAATTCTCTTCAAAACTTATAAATGTCTAAATTTCCGACTGGAGAACATCAACAAACCAATTCAGTGGGCATTTGATGGAAAAAAGCGGTCAAGCGATAGTGCCTAAAAATGGGATTATACCCGTGGGGATGTGTTGATAATTCAACCCGGCTTATGTGGGTTTCCGGAGGCAAAGACAGACCAACATCAATGTTTGAATGAATTGATTTCAATATCTAATTGATGTCCCGAGATAGGATATAATGAATATCTGCTACAGGTAGACAGCCTTATGGGGTACCGCTAAACTGAATCACCCTGGGATTGTTTGGGCTGCAATCAGCTCTCAAAGAAACATAGGAAATATCCCGTCAGGAAAAATTATGTACATCTGTCCCACAAAGTGAGCTTGCGGTACCTGATACTGTCCCGGTGACCAAATATATATCGGTGTATATCGATGGGTATAGTTGACTCCAAGTATATAGCCACTAGGGATGGGCCCGGTGCTCGATGCGAACCCACGTTCGCATCGAGCACCGGGCGTTCGCTCGCTCGGCGAGCCCAGAACTATTTTGGCCGCTCGCATCACGGTGGTGTGGTGCGAGCGGCCCCGCAATGCATTGCGGCCGGCGCGGCCGGCGCAGTGCATTGCTGGCTGATGATTGGCCAAGCATGCACTGTGACCCCGCATGCTTGGCCAATCACAGCCCCGGAAACTCGAAGAGCCATAATTGGCTACAGGCAGGACGCCTGTAGCCAATTACAGCTCAGGGGCTGTAGTACACGCCCCCCCCTATAAAAGGCCGCCACGCCGTCTGCGCCGGTCACATGCTGTTCCGGCGCAGATTGAGCAGGCTGATTCTGTGACACTCTGCTCGATTTAGTTAGGTAGAGAGATTCACTTACAGAAATTGAGTTAGATAGATTCAGTTACAAAGATTGATTGAGAAAGAGGGGCTTGTAGTGTGTTCGTGGCAGGCAGGCAGAGCTCCTATATTTTGTTACCAGAAGCACCTATAGGACTTGTAGTGTGTTCGTGGCAGGCAGGCAGAGCTCCTATATTTTGTTACCAGAAGCACCTATAGGACTTGTAGTGTGTTCGTGGCAGGCAGGCAGAGCTCCTATATTTTGTTACCAGAAGCACCTATAGGACTTGTAGTGTGTTCGTGGCAGGCAGGCAGAGCTCCTATATTTTGTTACCAGAAGCACCTATAGGACTTGTAGTGTGTTCGTGGCAGGCAGGCAGAGCTCCTATATTTTGTTCCCAGAAGCACCTATAGGACTTGTAGTGTGTTAGTCCCATCACACACACAGAGCTATATTTTCTTCCCAGAAGCACCTATAGGACTTGAAGTGTGTTAGTCCCATCACACACACAGAGCTATATTTTGTTCGCAGAAGCACCTATAGGACTTGAAGTGTGTTAGTCCCATCACACACACAGAGCTATATTTTGTTCCCAGAAGCACCTATAGGACTTGAAGTGTGTTAGTCCCATCACACACACAGAGCTATATTTTGTTCCCAGAAGCACCTATAGGACTTGAAGTGTGTTAGTCCCATCACACACACAGAGCTATATTTTGTTCCCAGAAGCACCTATAGGACTTGAAGTGTGTTAGTCCCATCACACACACAGAGCTATATTTTCTTCCCAGAAGCACCTATAGGACTTGAAGTGTGTTAGTCCCATCACACACACAGAGCTATATTTTGTTCCCAGAGGCACCTATAGGACTTGAAGTGTGTTAGTCCCATTACACACACAGAGCTATATTTTCTTCCCAGAAGCACCTATAGGACTTGAAGTGTGTTAGTCCCATCACACACACAGAGCTATTTTTGTTCCCAGAAGCACCTATAGGACTTGAAGTGTGTTAGTCCCATCACACACACAGAGCTATATTTTGTTCCCAGAAGCACCTATAGGACTTGAAGTGTGTTAGTCCCATCACACACACAGAGCTATATTTTGTTCCCAGAAGCACCTATAGGACTTGAAGTGTGTTAGTCCCATCACACACACACAGAGCTATATTTTGTTCCCAGAAGCACCCATAGGACTTGAAGTGTGTTAGTCCCATCACACACACAGAGCTATATTTTGTTCCCAGAAGCACCTATGACTTGAAGTGTGTTAGTCCCATCACACACACAGAGCTATATTTTCTTCCCAGAAGCACCTATAGACTTGAAGTGTGTTAGTCCCATCACACACACAGAGCTATATTTTTTCCCAGAAGCACCTATAGGACTTGAAGTGTGTTAGTCCCATCACACACACAGAGCTATATTTTGTTCCCAGAAGCACCTATAGGACTTGAAGTGTGTTAGTCCCATCACACACACAGAGCTATATTTTGTTCCCAGAAGCACCTATAGGACTTGAAGTGTGTTAGTCCCATCACACACACAGAGCTATATTTTGTTCCCAGAAGCACCTATAGGACTTGAAGTGTGTTAGTCCCATCACACACACACAGCTATATTTTGTTCCCAGAAGCACCTATAGGACTTGAAGTGTGTTAGTCCCATCACACACACAGAGCTATATTTTGTTCCCAGAAGCACCTATAGGACTTGAAGTGTGTTAGTCCCATCACACACACAGAGCTATATTTTGTTCCCAGAAGCACCTATAGGACTTGAAGTGTGTTAGTCCCATCACACACACAGAGCTATATTTTCTTCCCAGAAGCACCTATAGGACTTGAAGTGTGTTAGTCCCATCACACACACAGAGCTATATTTTGTTCCCAGAAGCACCTATAGGACTTGAAGTGTGTTAGTCCCATCACACACACAGAGCTATATATTTTGTTCCCAGAAGCACCTATAGGACTTGAAGTGTGTTAGTCCCATCACACACACAGAGCTATATTTTGTTCCCAGAAGCACCTATAGGACTTGAAGTGTGTTAGTCCCATCACACACACAGAGCTATATTTTGTTCCCAGAAGCACCTATAGGACTTGAAGTGTGTTAGTCCCATCACACACACACACAGAGCTATATTTTGTTCCCAGAAGCACCTATAGGACTTGAAGTGTGTTAGTCCCATCACACACACACAGAGCTATATTTTGTTCCCAGAGGCACCTATAGGACTTGAAGTGTGTTAGTCCCATCACACACACAGAGCTATATTTTGTTCCCAGAAGCACCTATAGGACTTGAAGTGTGTTAGTCCCATCACACACACAGAGCTATATTTTGTTCCCAGAAGCACCTATAGGACTTGAAGTGTGTTAGTCCCATCACACACACAGAGCTATATTTTGTTCCCAGAAGAACCTATAGGACTTGAAGTGTGTTAGTCCCATCACACACACAGAGCTATATTTTGTTCCAGAAGCACCTATAGGACTTGAAGTGTGTTAGTCCCATCACACACACAGAGCTATATTTTGTTCCCAGAAGCACCTATAGGACTTGAAGTGTGTTAGTCCCATCACACACACAGAGCTATATTTTGTTCCCAGAAGAACCTATAGGACTTGAAGTGTGTTAGTCCCATCACACAGAGCTCCTCTATTTTCTTTGCAGAAGCACCCATAGGACTTCTAGTGTGTTAGTGGCATCACACAGAGCTCCTATATATTCTTCTCAGCAGCACCCACAGGACTTCTAGTGTGTTAGTGGCATCACACAGAGCTCCTCTATTTTCTTTGCAGAAGCACCCACAGGACTTCTAGTGTGTTAGTGGCATCACACAGAGCTCCTCTATTTTCTTTGCAGAAGCACCCACAGGACTTCTAGTGTGTTAGTGGCATCACACAGAGCTCCTCTATTTTCTTTGCAGAAGCACCCACAGGACTTCTAGTGTGTTAGTGGCATCACACAGAGCTCCTCTATTTTCTTTGCATAAGCACCCACAGGACTTCTAGTGTGTTAGTGGCATCACACAGAGCTCCTCTATTTTTTTTGCAGAAGCATCCACAGGACTTCTAGTGTGTTAGTGGCATCACACAGAGCTCCTCTATTTTCTTTGCAGAAGCACCCACAGGACTTCTAGTGTGTTAGTGGCATCACACAGAGCTCCTCTATTTTCTTTGCATAAGCACCCACAGGACTTCTAGTGTGTTAGTGGCATCACACAGAGCTCCTCTATTTTTTTTGCAGAAGCATCCACAGGACTTCTAGTGTGTTAGTGGCATCACACAGAGCTCCTCTATTTTCTTTGCAGAAGCACCCACAGGACTTCTAGTGTGTTAGTGGCATCACACAGAGCTCCTCTATTTTCTTTGCAGAAGCACCCACAGGACTTCTAGTGTGTTAGTGGCATCACACAGAGCTCCTCTATTTTCTTTGCATAAGCACCCACAGGACTTCTAGTGTGTTAGTGGCATCACACAGAGCTCCTCTATTTTCTTTGCAGAAGCACCCATAGGACTTCTAGTGTGTTAGTGGCATCACACAGAGCTCCTATATATTCTTCTCAGCAGCACCCACAGGACTTCTAGTGTGTTAGTGGCATCACACAGAGCTCCTCTATTTTCTTTGCAGAAGCACCCATAGGACTTCTAGTGTGTTAGTGGCATCACACAGAGCTCCTATATTTTCTTCTCAGCAGCACCCACAGGACTACCGACTACAATAGCTGGAAGACCGCCAAGGGGAGGCAGAGCGTGCAGAGCCAAGAACACAGGGCAGGCAGGCTCTGTTTCTAGTGGACGTGGCCGTGGACGTGGACGTGGTCGTGCATCGTCATCAGCACGTGGCCATGGGACACGCGCGTCTTTGTTTTCGGCAGCTGGACATGTGGAGCCGCATCATGCTGAAGGCTTGGTAGAATGGATGACCAAGCCCTCCTCATCCTCCTCATCCTCTCTCACCCAGGCTCAGGGTACTGACAGAGCATCATTAGCCACCCCTTCCCTAGACCCACCATGTCCTCCTGAGGAGTCCCCCGAACTCTTTGAGCACAGTGTTGGGTACATGCTCCAGGAGGATGCCCAACGATTCGAAGGCTCGGATGACGATACCCAGCTTGAGGAATCTGGCAGTACTGTTCCACCAGCTGCAGCTTACTGCCAGGTTTGCTCTAGTGGTGAAGAGGGAGGGGATGATGAGGTCACTGACTCCACGTGGGTGCCTCAAGGGAGAGAGGATGAGGAGGAGGACGAGGAGGAGGAGGATGCGGCGTCACATGTCCAACGAGGCAGGATGCCCCCTGGAGGCCAGGTAGAGGCCAGCACAGCAACTGTACAACACCGCAGAGCTCCGCCTGTGCAGGGCGCTGCCTCTGCACGTTATCAGAAAAGTTCTTTGGTGTGGGCCTTTTTTGAGACGAGTGCAGCAGATCGCACCACTGCTATTTGCAATATTTGTCTCAAGCGTATCTCGCGTGGCCAAAACATCAGCCGCTTGGGCATGACAAGCATGACCAGACATATGGCGACCTGCCATGCAGCTCGTTGGCAGGCACACATAAAAGACCCACACCAAAGAACTAAGCGGACCTCTCCTTGCTCCTCCTCAGCTGGGATCTCCATCCCCACTACACCTTCAGTCCTCTCTGAAAGCTGCTCTGAGAGGACTGAAGGTGTAGAATTCGGTGTGTCACAACCAAGTACTTGCAGTACACCGACGTCCGATTGCAGCAGGCAAATTTCCCTGCCCCAGCTGCTGGACCGTAGAAAGAAGTACACTCCCAGCCATCCACATGCCCAGCGGTTGAATGCTAGCCTTGCTAAATTGCTAGCACTTCAACTGCTGCCTTTTCAGTTGGTAGACTCGGCCCCCTTCCGTGAGTTTGTTCAATGTGCGGTTCCTCAGTGGCAGGTTCCCAAACGCCACTTTTTTCTCGCGGAAGGCGATTCCGTCTCTCTACCGGCATGTGGAGGGCAATGTCCATGCCTCGCTGGACAGGGCGGTCAGCGGTAAGGTGCATATTACCGCTGACTCATGGTCCAGCAGGCATGGACAGGGACGGTACCTTTCTTTCACGGCCCATTGGGTCACTCTATTGGCAGCTGGGAGGGATGCAGGACAAGGTGCAGTAGTGTTGGAGGTTGTTCCGCCACCACGCCTCCAAAACGCGACTACTGCTACTGGTTGTGACACACCTCTCTCCTCCACCCCTCCTCCTCTTCTTCTTCCTCCAGTGCTCTGTCCTTGGAACCAGCGGTGCTCCGTAGGCGTACAAGGGGCTACGCAAGTACGCAGGCAAAAAGATGCCATGCCGTGCTTGCAGGGCCAGATTAAGAACATCATGGGCCTGGTGCTGAGGATTTTGGTGGGGCCTTTTATAAACAATTTTTTTGTTATAACAAATGAAATTATAGAGCGAGAGAAAGAGAGAGAAAAGGGGATGAAAGAGGTGTTCGAGGTAAGGGAAAGAGGATGAGAGAGAAAGGGGGGGTGAGAGAAAGAGGGTGCACATGAGCATGCGTGGGAATAACCTCAACGCAGCCCGGCCAAGGCAAGTGACCGAAGGCACAGAACCCAGAAGGAAGACCGAGTGAAGATGGAAGCGCCCGGGCCGGATTGATCACAGCACAGCACTGGAGGGCTCAGTCTGACAATTTAAGTGTACCCTAATGTGCTAATATGCTGTGCATACTTGCATATATTGCATATATGGCATAACCTACCTAAGGGCCTCTAAAAAATAGTAATGTTAGAAAAGTTTACTACCGCTTTAATATCATTGGAACCCAGGAGCCTCTCATGGGGCCCCCTACTGACCCGCATAGTTGCCAACATTTCAAATATATTTTCAGGGACACTTTACAAGTGCTATATTTACAGTAGCTGACATCCCCTATGTTCATCTATACATCACAATAGTAATTACAAAATTAAATAAGTACTAATAATGGGGCAGAACAAATATGAGGACTGAGATTTCCTTTAGTTGAACTAACAAAAGTGTGCCCATTATAGAGCTGGTAACATTGAGGATATTCAGTATAATTTTAAAGAACTGTTTTAGTGGGTAAGAGGAATAGGGGAGGAGAATGGATGGTATAAAAGTGGGAAGTATGTGCAGGTGAGGGAGAGGAATGTGGAGGGTCTAACAGTGGGCACTATGTACATGAGAGGAGTGCAGAGGTTATGACAGAAGGCACTATGTACAGGAGAGGGGTGTGAAGAGTATGACAGTGGGCAGTATGCACAGCAGAGGAGTGTGGAGGGTATGACAGTGAGCAGTATGTACAGGAGAAGAGTGTGGAGGGTATGACAGTGGGCACTATGTACAGGAGAGAAGTGTATGTCAGCAGGCACTATGTACAGGAGAGGAGTGTGTAGGATATGACAGCGGGCGCTATGTATAGGAGAGAAGTGTGGAGGGTATGACAGTGAGCAGTATGTACAGGAGAGAAGTGTGGAGAGTATGACAGTGGGCACTATGTATAGGAGAGGAGGATGAAGGAATCTGGGAAGGAAAAATTTAAAGGTTTGTGGAAGGATGTTTAGGGACTGTGTAGTGGTTAAGCGGACCATACATGGATTGAAATTACACCAATTAAGCAGAGACCAGCCATAGTCGATCTATGTATGGGCTACCTGGTTTTACGCAAGTCAACCTATTAACCGACTTGAGTACAACCAGCCTGTCAGGTTTTCCCCAAAACAATCAGTGCTGCCAGCTATAGTTAGCAACACTGATCATTGTATTCACTGGCAGAACACAATAACACTGCAGGAGTGATTCCCCCATCCACAGGTCAGCAGGTGAGAGGGTGTGTGGGACAGGCTGGGGAGAGATACTAATCAGTGGCTGGGTAGGCACTGGCTAGTATCAGAGCCAGATACACACAGGTTACATATATCACGATCGTTAGAGTGAGAACAATAATTCTAGCCTTAGACCTCCTCTGTAACTCTAAACATGTAACCTGTAAAAAAATGTAAAGCATCGCTTGGTACACACAAAAACTCGTGCTAACTTTAGTGTTTTTTTTTATGAATGAAACAGTTTCTTTCCAAAAAAAACTTTGAAAAACCACTGCGCAAATATCGTGTAACATAAAAAGTGGCAAAGACCACAATTTTATTCCATAGGGTGTCTGCTAAAACAATATATATAATGCTGAGTAATTTTCTATCAAAAAAAAAATATGATTTTTACATGTAGGAGAGAAGTGTCAGAATTGGCCTGGGTGGCAAGGGGTTAATTATCATAAGTAATATACAAATAATTATTATAAGCCCTGTGATCTCATCCTCTCAGTCTGCTGCAGAGTGTTCCAGCTTGTATTTAAACTGCCGCTCTGTATGTAGCTTCTGACCGACTGCGCAAGCAGCCCTGTATCTGTATAGATGATAGCAGCCCCATATTTTAACCAGTGCTGGAGTAGGTCTTTAGCTACCTACCCCCCAAATATGGGGTCTCTGTGACTCCTGATCGCTGAGCTACAACCCTCAAAGTCAATCTTTTATTTTTTTTTGGGGGGGCTAATGGGCCTATCTTGAGAAAGGGGCCTGGAGCTGCAGCTCCAATAGCCCCTATGTTAATCCGGCCCTGCGTGCTTGCGCTGGTGTGTTTGGGGGACAGGAGCCACACTGGGCCAGAGGTTCTGGCAGCTCTGCAGGGGCAGGCCGAGAGGTGGTTGACGCCACGTCAGCTTAAGCCAGGAATGGTCGTTTATGACAATGGCACCAACCTCCTCTCCGCCCTGCGACAGGGGCAGCTCACCCATGTGCCCTGCATGGCTCACGTCCTCAACCTGGTGGTGCAGCGGTTCTTGGGCAGGTTCCCAGGCTTACAGGATGTCCTGAGGCAGGCCAGGAAAGTCTGTGTGCATTTCCGCCGATCTTATAATGCCAGTGCTCGGCTGACTGAGCTGCAAAAGGAGCTGAACCTGCCCAAGAACCGCCTAATATGTGACATGCCCACCAGGTGGAACTCAACGTTGGCCATGCTGCAGCGACTGCACACGCAGCAGAGGGCCATCAATGAGTACCTTTGCGACTACGGCACCAGGACAGGGTCAGGGGAGCTTGGTTTTTTTTCCCCACGTCAGTGGAGCATGATCAGGGATGCATGCACTGTCCTCTCACCATTTGAGGAGGCCACGAGGATGGTGAGCAGTGACAGTGCATGCATCAGTGACACTGTCCCTCTTGTCCACCTGTTGGAGCATACGCTGCGTGGGATAATGGACAGGGCACTTGAGGCAGAACAGAGGCAGGAAGAGGAGGACTTCCTTGCCTCTCAAGGCCCCCTTTATCCGGACAGTGTTCCTTCTGTCCCACCCATCACACAGGAAGAGGATGAGGAGGAGGAGGAGGAGGAGGAGGAGGATTGTGTGAGCATGGAGGTGGAGCCTGGCACTCAGCATCAGCAGCAGCAGTCTTTTAGGGATGATGTACAGTCCCAACAAACCAGTGGACTTGTACGTGGCTGGGAGGAGGTGGCTGGCGATCATGTCATCCTCAGTGACCCAGAAGACTCCGGACCGAATGCCTCAGCTAACCTACGCTGCATGGCCTCCCTGATCCTGCAAAGCCTGCGGAAGGATCCTCGTGTTCTTCGGATCAAGGAGAGGGACCATCACTGGCTGGCCACTCTCCTTGATCCGCGGTACAAGGGTAAGGTTGCGGACCTTATCTTGCCGTCGCAGAGGGAGCAGAGGATGAGACATCTCAGGGAGGCCTTGCAGAAAGGTCTGTGCAACGCGTTTCCCAGAAACTGGGAGGCTACAAACTCCTGGTCCTGGGCGACGAGTTGCTGAGGCTTCGGTCAGTGGCAGAAGGAGCGGTGGGAAGGTGGACGTCTGACCGATGCGTTCAGACAATTTTTTAGTCCGCAGCCCCAAGGTATGATCGGTTCCAGCAACCATCGCCAGCGTCTGATATACATGGTGCAGGAATACCTTGGGGCAAGGTCAGACTTGGACACCTTTCCCACCGAAAATCCTCTGGCTTACTGGGTCCTGAGGATGGATCACTGGCCAGAGCTTGCACAGTATGCAATTGAGCTACTGGCCTGTCCTGCCTCCAGCGTTCTTTCCGAACGCACATTCAGTGCTGCTGGAGGATTTGTGACTGATCATAGGGTGCGCCTGTCCACCGCCTCGGTTGATCGACTGACATTCATCAAAATGAATCAGTCTTGGATCACCACCAGCTACCAGGCACCTGAGGCGGATATAACCGAATAATTTTTAATGTCACATCCCTTCAAGACTGCCTATGCTGATGCTGAGTGACTGTCCTCTTATGTTCACTGACTATCCTCTTCCTCCTCCTCAATGATCCATGCCACCACACCAGTGCCTAAGGCACAATTTTTCAGCCCCTGTTTAACAGGGGCGTGTACTTACAATTTTTTAAAAAAATGCTTCGCAACACGTGTGACTGCTGTGCTCCAAGTACAGTCTCTGTGAGGGCCGTGTTGCAGTGTTGTGGCACCAGCACCAGTGCCTAAGGCACAATTTTTCAGCCCCTGTTTAACAGGGGCGGGTACTTACAATTTTTTAAAAAAATGCTTCGCAACACGTGTGACTGCTGTGCTCCAAGTACAGTATCTGTGAGGGCCGGGTTGCAGTGTTGTGGCACCAGCACCAGTGCCTAAGGCACAATTTTTCAGCCCCTGTTTAACAGGGGCGGGTACTTACAATTTTTTAAAAAAATGCTTCGCAACATGTGTGACTGCTGTGCTCCAAGTACAGTATCTGTGAGGGCCGGGTTGCAGTGTTGTGGCACCAGCACCAGTGCCTAAGGCACAATTTTTCAGCCCCTGTTTAACAGGGGCGTGTACTTACAATTTTTTAAAAAAATGCTTCGCAACACGTGTGACTGCTGTGCTCCAAGTACAGTATCTGTGAGGGCCGGGTTGCAGTGTTGTGGCACCAGCACCAGTGCCTAAGGCACAATTTTTCAGCCCCTGTTTAACAGGGGCGGGTACTTACAATTTTTTTAAAAAAATGCTTCGCAACACGTGTGACTGCTGTGCTCCAAGTACAGTCTCTGTGAGGGGTTGCAGTGTTGTGGCACCAGCACCAGTGCCTAAGGCACAAATTTTCAGCCCCTGTTTAACAGGGGCGGGTAATTACAAATCTTGATCTAATAGTTCACAGCAGGGCCCATTCCTGCGCCCACCAAGAGTAACTATGAGGGCCTGCAGTCTTGTGGCAACACCGTCCACCACCACCGCCAAAGGCCCAATTTTTCTGCCCTGTTCATCAGGTGCTTGCAATTACAAATCTTGATCTAATAACTAACAACAGGGCCCATTCCTGCGCCCACCAAGAGTAACTGTGAGGGCCTACAGTCTTGTGGCAACACCGTCCACCACCACCGCCAAAGGCCCAATTTTTCTGCCCTGTTCATCAGTGCTTGCAATTACAAATCTTGATCTAATAACTCACAGCAGGGCCCATTCCTGCGCCCACCAACAGTAACTGTGAGAGCTTACAGTCTTGTGGCAACACCGTCCACCACCACCACCACCCCCAATTTTTTCTGCCCTGTTCAACAGGTGCATGCAATTACAAATCTTGATCTATTAACTCATAGCAGGGCCCATTCCTGTGCCCACCAGTCTTGTGGCTACACCAACATCTAATAGGGCAAATTTCTGCAGAGTATATACGCCAGGCCCCTACTTTCAAACATCCAACTTACAAACGACTCCTACTTGCAAATGGAAAGAAAGAAAACAGGAAGTGAGAGGAAATCTACCCCTAGGAAGGGAAATTCTATCCTGTTAGATTTAATTTGGGAAAAAGGTATCTCCTCTCTACTGATACTTTATCACCAATCCTTGTTTCAATTAAAACCCCACTTTTCCAAAAACATTTGTCATTGGGACGGAAAGTGAGGTGACATGTTCTGAACAGATGTGCAAAGACAGCAAATGTTACAGGGGTGATAACCCCTCCCTATGTTCTCCAAAAAGCTTAAAAATAGATTTTTTTGGGATGGAGCTACACTTCATAATGTACCTGTTCAGATTCTACTTAAGAACAAACCTAAAGCCGCAAGTGGTTTTAAATGGCTTCTTTTTTTCCTTTACAAATGTCATTTTGTGCAAGGACATTTCTAAACACGGGAAACACATGCCACTTCACAGGCATACTTTAGACACCCCCCAGGTACCATATTTAAAGGAAAATTTCACTTTTTTTTTTTCACTTTATGCATCATTAAAATGACTGCTCCCGAAAAAACGTTAGTTTTTAAAAGTTCTTTTTGCATGATATATGTCCCCTGGGGCAGGACCCGGGTCCCCAAACCTGTTTTATGACATTAACATGCATATTGGCCGTTGTAATTAGCACTTTTGATTTCGAACGTTCGCGTCCATTATAACGTATAGGGTTTCGAAAATTCGCGCGAACTTTCGGTCCGTTCGAAGGTTCTGGTTCGAACCGAACCCGGGGGTGTTCGGCTCATCCCTAATAGCCACAAAAGTATGTTGTGATGTCTCGAATGTCTCGGGTGTCTCGGCGTCTCTTGTGTTAGATCAGCTTCCAGCTGATTCCTCGCTGTTTCCTCCGTCTCTCACCCAGTCTGGGCTGGCTTCCGGGAGGTGTGCCGGCGTCTCAGGACGCGGTGACGTTATCAAGTCTATGATCTACAAGAACACCCAGACCCTTCTCAATCCTTCACTCCGCCTGTTGTATGTGTTTTATCCCCACAGATATTACCTTTCAGTTTGACAACATTAAACTTTATTTGCCACATAGCTGCCCACTTAAATAGTACATGAATGTCTACTTGTAAGTTGGAGACACCCTGAAAGGATGTTATTACACTACATAGCTTGGCGTCATCTGAAAATCCAGAAATGGTCCTTGTAATCGCAAATAAACACTCCTTTGTCTAATTTTTTCCTTACTTTCTTATAAAAAGAAAAACATTTTGTTTGACAACTTCAGCCTTTAACTTCCCTGGCAGTATGATTATTTCAGATGTTATTTTGTTATTTTGCATGGAAATTTGGCGTTTTATATTGTAGGCCTGTAATTCTTAGGAATAACTCACTTAAATCTGTCCAAACCAGAGTCTAGTAGACATCCCGGGTATGATAAAGTTTGAAAAATGAAATCATAATTATAATATGATAAATAACTGCAAATCATTATACCAATAATAAAATAAAAATTATTCAATAATGTAATCAAATCAAAAACACTGAAATTTGCTCAGTTGCAGAATTGTCGCTGTCATTACTTTCAGTGTTTGATAACGGATCTCCCCACAAATCACTATCGCTCAATTCTGCGAGTGATTCTAATTTATTGTCGCTGTTTCTAGCTGGTCTAAAATCACTTTTGATGTAAAGGGACAGTTTTGGTTGCTATGGACAATCTCCAGTTTTCAGGCAGAAAGAACAGTATATATAATATAAAACTGCATGCAGGGCACGCGACAAACCATTAGGGACAAAAGGGATGTGAAATAATTTCATACAGTAATGTAATCTGTAAGATTACAGTGTACTGTATGTATAGTGTGTGTTTCACTTTTTGAATTTGGCGCCATTCTCTGTCCCCGTGCGTCGCAACGCTCGCAGGGAACGGAACCCGGCTCCGTGATGAATCGAGCGGAGGAGGAGCCGCTTACACTGCGGGGAGACCTCGCAGGATCCGGGGGACAAGGTAAGTAAGCTCTTCCTGGATCCTGCGATGCAATCCCGAGTCTGGCTCGGGGTTACCGCTTTTGGTTCTTAAATTCCACCCCGAGCCACACTCAGGGATACCGCCAGGGAGGTTAATGAATTAATGCCATCTATTGCTTAAAATATTGATTTCTAGCAAAAAGTCTTTCAACTCTTCTATCTTTTATCAAATTCTCAAGCATCTTCCCAACTTTAGAAGGTAAACTATCCTGTCTGTAGTCATTTGGTAAAGATGTTGGCCCCTTTTTTAATGTAGGCACCACATTGGCCTTGCTTCAGGCTAGTGGTACTGAGCCAGACATTAAAGAATCTCTAAAACTTAGACACAATGGCTTTGAAATAACAGAGCTCAACTTTTATATGGACAGTTCTTCAACCGACCTTTACATGTATAATATATTATATACCATAATGTCTTGTTGTGTTTTAAACTCAGCCCATTCAATAAGCAACCATGATGTACAAAATATAGATATTCAGTTTAGTTTTCCTAGGTAGAATAAGGTAAGCGTAACTGTGCATTGTAAAATGCTCTTTGCCTGATTGTGATGCATTTGCCATCACCAACTGCTGTAAATTTTAGTGCTCAAAGCTGTGCCAGAACCTATAGAGAGATAATAATTTATTCTCTCCCAATGTTTAAATTTTGGTTAGAGGAGTGAGCAAAAGTTATTGTTTAACAAAATAGGTAATCAGCTGAAGCAATAATGGAAAACAGGTCCAAGGTGGCAAAAAGCATGCATTCTTTGCACAATAATACAAAACAGATTCTAAAAGCTGCACAAACACAGACTCTTTACAGCAATGTCTCTGTAGCTCAATCAGGGTAACATGTGGCTGCATAAAATAATCTCTATAAGACTCTATACCAGAGTTTAGCTGAGTAAACCAGTTCAGATCACATAGCTACTTTGGTTATTCTTATAAAAAAGCATCTCTCACAGTGAAGTCTAGGATAACCCTGGGAACAGCTGGAGGGATCCAAGACCCAAGAAACACTGGAACTTGAATACTCTGGTAGCAATTGGGTCCTCCAAAGAAGCTGTGTGCTATTAGACTCTGGCCCAACTACTCTAATGCAGCTTCTGACAGTAGGGATGCTCAAATGGCTGAAGATCACTTGCCTAGCTACCTCTGCCTCATCAGGTTTGACCCTGTGAGAGGGAAGCTTAGCAATGTATCTTCTCTTGGTGTGTCCAAGATGCCAAGGAGTTGGGGGAAATTGAGTTAAGAGGACCCATGCCTACAACTGAATATGGTGAGTAAATGGCCACTCTGCTAGAACTTAACCTTTCATAGCTAGACATAGTATAGCCATTTCTCCTATTAGCAATGGAATCAAAGCATTCTGCAGAGAGCTTGAACCATATTTAGTACCTATAATGATCTTCATGACTCTGTTTGGCCCTTGCTTGCACTGCTGTCACATAAACATGTCACCATATTTAAAAAGCCTGCTAATTAATGAACATTTTACAGCAGAAAATAGCATGCAAAAACGAACACAGTATATGTGCAATATGCGTAACAATTTTAAAAGAAAACATTTGACAATAATTTTCTTTTTAATGCTAGTAACAGTTGCCTGACTAATTCATAGGAATACACAGCTTTTTCATTTTATTGTTCTACCCTTTTGTTACTTCCTGTAATAGCCAGCTATCAAGAATACTTAAATCACTGCTTCCCTAATGACCTTTCCATCTCAGATAAAAGAAAAATAGATCTCTATGCCTCACAGGTAGGGACAATATATAATTTAAAGGTAAACTATCATGTATATTTACGTATTTATTTTTTATTTTTATTATGGATACATCTAAACACAAAATCAAATGTTGTTTATAATGTTAAGTAAGTTGATCTTTTTATAGGCAAAACGTATATCATGATAGTTTTTCTTCTCTGGGGCAAAGGGTGATTTATTAGGTGTGTGAGATAATATAAACACAATATAAGAAAATACATTAGATGGGGAAAGAAAAATGAAATAGAAATGACACCAGGCTATGCAACATAAATACATACACACTTATACACCCAAACCCACACAGGTTGAACTGGATGGATGGATGTCCTTGAGACAACCTTACCAGCTATGAACTAACAGATAATATTTTTGAGTATTTTTGAGTGCTTTCTCTAGTGCCCAAAAGATAAAATTATATTATACCTGCTTATCACACAGTTAAGCCTACACTATTAGCTTGAACAGAGTGCACATCGCAGGTGAAGGTTTCATTAAAGATATGTCACAAACAAATTCTTACAGGCTAAAAAATGAATAGCATCCCACAATCATGTACAGTATTTTTTATTTTTTTTTGTGAATTAACTAGCACGTTAATGTCCTTGAACTCATGTGATTTGTTAATTTGTATGCTTGAGTAAAATAAACAATGGAACCTCTTCACATTGTTGTATATGAGGTCCACTTTTAGTTCTACTTTGTAATTGTCACCAATATAAAAATTTCAACACCTAATGGCTAGTTTTTCTGTTTACCTGTTCAATTCATCAGTTGCAATGTGTGGGGTGTACTACTACTTAAAGAGGTTGCAAAAGACACTATAAGAGATTCTGAGCCAACACCATGGAATATCTGGGTGGGGTGATCTCCTCTGGTCCAGAATGATCTTAACCGCTTCCCACCTGGCCACTGTACATAAAGCTAGGTGGGACAAGCGCAGTTCTGACTGGACCTGCCCGTACATCCTGTCAGAATGTGAGGCCGTGCAGCGGTGTGATCCTGTGATGGACACAGCACATCACAGATCGGGATATGGGCTCTCTGATTGGCCCTCCGGATCATGTGATGGCTGTGTCCAATCACAGCCATCACACAATGTAAACAGAGGTAAGTGCCTCTGTGTCAGCTCTCCTCCTGAGCTCAATGAGAGCTCAGTGTGGGGGGGGTCGCTGCAGCCTGTCAACAATCTTTGTGTAGCTGATGATTTTACTGTTCAGCTACACACAGATCACACAGACTTCAGCCATCCCACACAGTGCACCAAGCACCATCTGTCCCTGTTCACAGTGCACATCAACATCTGTATTAGTATCCAATCAACACCTGTCACAGTATACAGTGCACAAAACATCAAAAATGTATCCATATTACATTGTTGTCCTTTTGTCACACAAATGGAGTTTTTGTTTTGGTGGTATGTAATCACAACTGGGGGGGTTATTTTTTGCTAAAATATGAAAAAAGACCGAATTAAAAAAAAATTTAAAATAAAAATACAGTGCCTTGAAAAAGTATTCACGCCCCTTGAAATTTTCCACATTTTCTCATGTTACAACCAAAAACGTAAATATATTTTATTGATGACTTTATGTGATAGACCAGGGATATGCAATTAGCGGACCTCCAGCTGTTGCAGAATAAGGATGGGTCCGGTGTTCGATTCGAACCCACGTTCGAATCGAACATCGGGCGTTCAACCGCTCGTCGAGCCCAGAACTATTTGGGCCGTTCGCATCAAATTTGTGTGATGCAAATGGCCCACAATGCACTGCTTCAGTCGCAGTGCATTGCTGGCTGATGATTGGCCAAGCATGCACTGTAACTCCGCATGCTTGGCCAATCATAGAGCCAGTGGCGAGGAGAGCAATAATTGGCCACAGGCAGGATGCCTGTGGCCAATTATAGCTCAGGGGGTTTAGTACACGCCCCACACTATAAAAGGCCGCTGCGCCGGCGGCCTAGTGTAGTGTGTCCCGGCGTTAGTGAGTGACTGTGTCAGTCACATTAGCTGCTGTGATTCATCTGCATTGCTGACAGCTTCTGCTGTTGTATTCATTCTGCTGAGTGCACTGCTGCTGACAGTATCTGCTGTGTTATACATTTTGCTGTGCTGACTGCTGAGTGGTGACATTATCTGCTGTGATTCTGGGGATTAGTCTAGTGTGTGCGTGCTGTTAGTACAGCATTGCAGTATCACATTAAACCACCTTTACCCTTCTGGCCTGTTGTCATCTAAGGCAGGCAGACAGGCATTTGCAGGAGCTAGCGTGTGTGCTGTGTGAGTAGAGCACAGCACACAATAAACCACCTCAGCCTCTATCTGCCCTAAGGCCCTGTTTTTTGTCATCTAAGGCAGCCAGCCAGGCATTTGCAGGAGCTAGCGTGTGTGTGTGTGTGCTGTGTGAGTAGAGCACAGCACACAATAAACCACCTCAGCCTCTATCTGCCCTAAGGCCCTGTTGTTGTCCTCTAAGGCAGCCAGCCAGGCATTTGCAGGAACTAGCGTGTGTGTGTGTGCTGTGTGAGTAGAGCACAGCACACAATAAACCACCTCAGCCTCTATCTGCCCTAAGGCCCTGTTGTTGTCATCTAAGGCAGCAAGCCAGGCATTTGCAGGAGCTAGCGTGTGTGTGTGATTTACAGTCCCAACAAACCAGTGGACTTGTACGTGGCTGGGAGGAGGTGGCTGCGGATCATGTCGTCCTCAGTGACCCAGAAGACTCCGGACCGAATGCCTCAGCTAACCTACGTTGCATGGCCTCCCTGATCCTGCAAAGCCCACGGAAGGATCCTCGTATTCTTCGGATCAAGGAGAGGGACCATTACTGGCTGGCCACTCTCCTTGATCCACGGTAGAAGGGTAAGGTTGCGGACCTTATCTTGCCGTCGCAGAGGGAGCAGAGGATGATACATCTCCGGGAGGCCTTGCAGAAAGGTCTGTGCAACGCGTTCCCAGAGACTGGGAGGTTAGAAAACTCCTGGTCCTGGACGACGAGTTGCTGAGGCTTCGGTCAATAGCAGAAGGAGCGGTGGGGAAGGTGGACGTCTGACCGATGTGTTCAGACAATTTTTTAGTCCGCAGCCCGAGGTATGATCGGTTCCAGCAACCATCGCCAGCGTCTGATATACATGGTGCAGGAATACCTAGGGGCAAGGTCAGACTTGGACACCTTTCCCACCGAAAAACCTCTGGCTTACTGGGTCTTGAGGATGGATCACTGGCCAGAGCTTGCACAGTATGCAATTGAGCTACTGGCCTGTCCTGCATCCAGCGTTCTTTCTGCTGGAGGCTTTGTCACCGATCACAGGGTGCGCCTGTCCACCGACTCGGTTGATCGACTGACCTTCATAAAGATGAATCAGTCTTGGATCACCACCAGCTACCAGGCACCTGAAGCTGATATAACTGAATAATTTATAATGTCACATCCCTTCAAGACTGCCTATGCTGATGCTGAGTGACTGTCCTGTTATGTTGACTGACTATCCTCTTCCTCCTCAATGATCCCGATGATAGCTTGGAAGAACATTTTTGTTTCTGGGTGCCACCACCAGTGGCTAAGGCCCAATTTTTCAGCCCCTGTTTAACAGGGGCGTGAAATTACAATTTTTTAAGCAATGCTTCGCAACAGGTCTGACTGCTGTGCTCCATGTACAGTATCTGTGAGGGGTTGCAGTGTTGTGGCACCAGCACCAGTGCCTAAGGCCCAATTTTTTAGCCCCTGTTTAACAGGGGCGTGTAATTACAATTTTTTATGCAATGCTTTGCAACAGGTCTGACTGCTGTGCTCCAAGTACAGTATCTGTGAGGGGTTGCAGTGTTGTGGCACTAGCACCAGTGCCTAAGGCACAATTTTTCAGCCCCTGTTTAACAGGGGCGTGTAATTACTAATCTTGATCTAATAGTTCACAGCAGGGCCCATTCCTGCGCCCACCAACAGTAACTGTGAGGGCTTATAGTCTTGTGGCAACACCGTCCACCACCACCACCAAAGGCCCATTTCTTCAGCCCCTGTTTAACAGGGGCGTGTAATTACAAATCTTGATCTAATAATTCTCAGCAGGGCCCATTTCTGCGCCCACCAAGAGTAACTGTGAGGGCTTACACTCTTGTGGCAACACCGTCCACCACCACCACCAAAGGCCCAATTTTTCTGCCCTGTTCAACAGGTGCATGCATTTACAATTCTTGTTCTAATAATTCACATCAGGGCCCATTCCTGTGCCCACCAAGAGTAACTGTGAGGGCTTACAGTGTTGTGGCAACACCGTCCACCACCAAAGGCCATGCCATTTTTCTCAAAGATTTTCATCCATATTGCCAGGACAAGACATGACATTAAAGCCGCAAGCAGTTTTAAATGGCTTCTTTTTTCCTTTACAAATGTCATTCGTTGCAGGGACAGTTCTAAACACGGGAAACACATGCCACTTCACAGGCATACTTTAGACACCCCCAGGTACCATATTTAAAAGAATATTTCACTTTTTTTTCACTTTATGCATCATTAAAATGATTGCTCCCGAAAAAACGGCCATTTTTAAAACTTCTTTTTGCATTGATACATGTCTCTTGGGGTAGGACCTGGGTCCCCAAACCTGTTTTATGACATTAACATGTATATTGGGCGTTATAATTAGCACTTTAGATTTCAAACGTTCGCGTCCATTGTAACTAATAGGGTTCGAATATTCGTGCAAACTTTTGGTCCGTTCGCAGGTTCTGGTGCAAACCAAACCCGGGGGTGTTCGGCTCATCCCTATTGCAGAACTACAAGTCCCATGAGGCATAGCAAGACTCTGACAGCCACAAGCATGACACCCAGTGGCAGAGGCATGATGGGACTTGTAGTTTTGCAACAGCTGGAGGTCCGCTAATTGCATATACCTGTGAAAGACCAACACAAAGTGGCACATAATTGTGAAGTGGTAGGAAAATAACAAATGATTTTCAACATATTTATTTGAAAAAAAAATATGTGAAAAGTATGGGCGTTTATTTGTATTCACCCCCCTTTACTCTGATACCCCTAACTAAAATCTAGTGGAACCAATTGCCTTCAGAAGTCACCTAATTAGTAAATAGAGTCCATCTGTGTGTAATTTTATCTCAGTATAAATACAGCTGTTCTGTGAAGCCCTCAGAGGTTTGTTAGAGAACCTTAGTGAACAAACAGCATCATGAAGGCCAAGGAACACACCAGACAGGTCAGGGATAACGTTGTGGAGAAGTATATAGCAGGGTTAGATTATAAAAAGAATATCCCAAGCTTTGAACATCTCACGGATCTCTGTTCAATCCATCATTGGAAAATGGAAAGAGAATGGCACAACTGCAATCCTACCAAGACATTGCTGTCCACCTAAACTGACTGGCCGGGCAAGGAGAGCATTCATCAGAGAAGCAGCGAAGAGGTCCATGGTAACTCTGGAGGAGCTGCAGAGATCCACAGCAAACATGTGGAAGAAGGTGCTCTGGTCAGATGAGACCAAAATTTAACTTTTTGGAAAAATGCTATGTGTGGGGGAAAACTAACACTGCACATCACCCTGAACACACCAGCCCCACCATGACACATGGTGGTGGCAGCATCATGTTGTGGGGATGTTTTTATTCAGCAAGGACAGGGAAGCTGTTTACAAAAGACTTGAGACTGGGGTGGTTCACCTTCCAGCAGGACAACGACCCTAAACATACAGCCAGAGCTACAATGGAATGGTTTAGAGCAAAGCATATTCACGTGTTAGAATGGCCCAGTCACAGTCAAGACCTAAATCACATTGAGAATCTGTGGCAAGACTTGAAAATTGCTGTTCACAGACGCTCTCCATCCAATCTGACAGAGCTTGAGATATTTTACAAAGAAGAATGGGCAAACATGTCACTCTCTAGATGTGCAAAGCTGGTAGAGACATCCTCAAAAACACTTGTAGAGAAAGGGGGTTTTACAAAGTAATGACTCAGGGGGGCACCATACAAACGCCCCCCACATTTTTCACATATTTATTTGTAAAAAAAATTGAAAACCATTTATAATTTTCCTTCCACTTTACAATTATGTGCCACTTTGTGTTGGTCTATCACATAAAATCCCAATACAATACATTTATGTTTTTGGTTGTAACATGACAAAATGTGGAAAATGTCAAGTGGTATGAATACTTTTTCAAGGCACTGTAAGTAATTTTTCTCCTCCACTGAAGTTCACTGATAGGTGGTGGCACTGATAGGTGGCACAGATAGGCGGAATTTATGGGCGGTATAGTTGGGCACTGATGGGCATTAATGGGTGGCACTGGGCACTGAAAGGCGGCACTGATTGGTGTCACTGATGGGCACACACTGGCATCACTTGCTGGGCACTGCTAGGGCTGCACTGTAATCAGTGCCCTAATTGTCTGTACAGTCTCCCCTGCGAGGAGATGCCATTGATCGTCTCTCCTTACTTCCTATCATTTACATGTGATTGGCTGTTATTGGACACAGCCAATCACATGGGTAAAGAGCCACTTCATTACCAAGATCAGGGTCATGCTGTCATTGCTGTGTCATATTTGTCTTGCTTCATAACATCAATACATGTTATAAAACCCGGTGGGCATGGATGGTAGGCTGATTCGGTGGTACAATGGGCCACTCGACTGGACTTGCCCCCCAGGCTTAAGGCTGCCAGCCCTCCCCTGATTACTGGCCAGATCACCAGACGAAAACACAGGAGAAAAAGCCTAAAAAAAGAATATGAATGCAGCCACTGCGTCTAAGAAAAGGTAAGCTGTAATATATTACATTTTTGGTTTAATATTGCTTTAACCACTTCAATACCGCTCCATAGTCATATGACGCCCACAAGGTGGATCTACCATCCTGGGTGGGCGTCATATGACGTCCTCGGATTCCCGGCGGCATCGCTCGGGACTCGGTGCGAGTGCCCGGCGGCCGCGATGTCCGCCGGGCACCCGCGATTGCCCGTTAAAACAACGGGACCGGGCGGGACCGTGGAGCTGTGTGTGTAAACACACAGCTCCACGTCCTGTCAGTGCAGAGGAGACCGATCATGTGATCCCAGTACGGAGGAACACATGATCGGTCTCCTCCCCTTGAGTCCCCTCCCCTACAGTTAGAATCACTCCTATTAGGGAACACATTAGGGAACACATTAACCTCTCCAGCGCCCCCTAGTGTTAACCCCTTCCCTGCCAGTCACATTTACACAGTAATCATTGCAATTTTATAGCAACGATCGCTGTGTAAATGTGAATGGTTCCAAAAATTTGTCAAAAGTGTCCTAAGTGTCCGCCGCAATGTCGCAGTCACGAAAAAAAAATCGCAGATCGCCGCCATTACTAGTAAAAAAAAAAAAAAATAATTCAATAAATCTATCCCCTATTTTGTAGACGCTATAACTTTTGTGCAAAACGATCAATATACGCTTATTGCGATTTTTTTTACCAAAAATATGTAGAAGAATACGTATCGGCCTAAACTGAGGAAAAAAAATTGTTTTTTTTTTTAAAAATGGGATATTTATTATAGCAAAAAGTAAAAAAATATTGTGTTTTTTTTCAAAAATTGTCGCTCTTCTTTTGTTTATAGCGCAAAAAAATAAAAACCGCACATCAAATACCACCAAAAGCATTTGTGGGGAAAAAAGGACGTCAATTTTGTTTGGGTGTAACGTCGCACGACCGCGCAATTGTTAGTTAAAGCGACGCAGTGCCGAATCGCAAAAAGTGCTCTGGTAAGGAAGGGTGTTTAAAAGCCCTGTATTGAAGTGGTTAAACAAGCACACAGCAGGACTCAACCCCTAGTGCATTACCCCAAGATTTATTTATGTCTCTAAATCACACATGTAAGTCACTTTAAATCTAAGTTCTCTATTCCTGTGTGCCTATATGGATGGTAACCTCTGAGCCTTTCTGATGCTACGCCCTCTGACACATTTCCCCCCCACCCATCAAGGCTTAGTCATAGAGGTCTTTTCCTGTGTGCTTTTTTACAGTTGTATATTGGATTCCCATATCTGAGGAGGGCTGCGCCGCTGGATCATTACATTAGAAAGGAATACATGCAGCAAACTCTGAGCCCTGGAGGTGTTTGTTTGTTGAAGTGGTAGTAAACCACAAAAAACAAACAAAAAAAAAAACAAAAAACAATTGGGCCCCTGTAGGATAATGTCATTATGTGCTAGTATGCATCATATGTGCCAGTGAAGTCATCGGCTGCTACTAAAGTAAATATCTCCTAAACGGTGCTAGGAGATATTTACTGTACCTACAGGTAAGTCTTATGATAGGCTTACATGTAGGTATAAATAAAAAAGCAGAGTTTACTACCGCTTTAACTTGGAAGGTGCTACAGTCTCTCATTTAGGTCACTGGGAGGTTTATCATCATGCCAGAAAGGATTGTGGCCACTTCAGTTGGCCATACCCCACTGGTGTTTGCCTGAGAGAAAAGTAGTGTCATAACAAGCTGCCAGCCAATCACCTCATCTGTGATACCCCCACGCACTGGAGCCCAATGTTGGCAGTGGCCTGCCATAAATGAAAATCTGTGTGATTGTGATACAAGGATTATATTCACTGCTTTGGTGTATCATCATTCAGGATGCGTGAAACATTTTGGCACCTTTTGAAGAATCAACCAGAACAGTAAGCTTCAAAAAGTTGGGGAATAGCATTTTTTTCTGCGGATTCATGGACCAGGCACTGGAGGTACAGTAGCAGGAGGAAGTGGGGGGGCCCCCCACTTCCTGATGGTGCCAGGATTCTTTTTGACCAATGTGCCTCCAATTCTCTTGTTTCAGAAAAGAGGAGCAGCAATGGTAGCGGCAGTGCCTGAGCAATATGAATCACATACAATGTAATTGCTGACTACATTGGGTCCAAATCTGATACATACTATCTTAGAAATGAGAACCCCATGAATTATTGGTTGTTCAGGCTGGATCACTGGCCAGAGCTTGCACAGTATGTGCAGTATGCTGTCTAAGAGGACCTTCAGCGCAGCAAGAGGCTTTGTTATGGAGAAGTGAATCTGCTTGTCCCCTGAAAATGTGGACAGACTCACTTTCATTAAATATGAACCAGGCTTAGATTACCAATGGTTATAAAACCTCTGCTACAGCCCAAAAATATAGGTGTTAACAGAAAAAAAATTGATACCTGTCTAATCCTACCCTCAGAGGAGTTGTTGGCTTATTTGGGGCCTTCTGCCTTGCTTCAGTGATGACTCCTCATGTGCCTGCACCCAAACAAAAACATTACACCTGTAAAAGTTTGCAATTGCATTGATTGAACAGGAAAAGTCATGTAAGAGAAAAAGTATTAGACAGAAAATGCAACAACAGTAATGACACAGTAGTCTTGAGCGACATCACTCAATTCAATACAGATAGGATAAAAGCAATTCACAATATGTAGTAATAGAACCAACTTGATATCTGATACAGGCAATCATGAAATAACTGAACCAATGAAATAAGTCTCAACGCGAGAGAAACCAATCTATGAATCACAACCCCCTTACTAGCAACTGGCAAGTGGAGAATATTTATTCTCAGTCCGGAAGGCACAGAGGAATGCAGTGCTCACTCACAAAACATTATATTTGCAATCCATAAAATAAGAGATGAATTTAACAGCAGATATTTTTCTTGAAGAAACTGATAGCAACAACAGCAACCAGTACATTGTGGTTAATATGACTCTCACCACTTTTGTACTAGAGTGACGTCCTCTCAGAGGCTGTCCGATCCAGTGACAGCCACTACCACACACAGGAAGGATGAATGAAGATATGATATGGTGTAAGTTAGCCCACCAGGCATTGGGCCTACCTCTCAGTCTTGCATTTCCAGTATGCAGTTCACAGTATTATAATAACAATTACATGATCCTCTTTCATCAGCAAAGGCAACACATAAACAGCAACAGAATGGCAATGTTTAGTTACGTAGTTAGTTACATAGTTGGTAGGAAGACAATTTCCTGATGGTGCCAGAATTCTTTTTGACCAACGTTCCTCCAATTCTCTTGTTCCAGAAAGGAGGATAAGCAGTGGTAGTGGCAGTGCCTGAGCAATATGAATCACATACAGTGTAATTGCTGACTACATTGGGTCCAATCTGACACAGAGGACAAAAGGCTGGGCTTCTCTTAAGGGTCACGGGAGTGCAATTTGTTTTGCACTCCTGTGATCCATTTTCAGCGGAGAGCAGTCTGCAGTCCGCACTCCGCTGACATCACTGAAATCAGTCGAGACAGCGCATCATCCCGACTTCCGAAGTCTGGATCTGCCAGGTGCGATGGCAGTCTCAGCAGCTCAGCAAGCCCCTGAGACGCTGAGATGGCAGCTCCCCACCCCTCCACATTTCAGTGCTCCAATGAGCATGGAGGAGCAGAGATGAAAGATGCCGACTGACAGTCATCAGCTCTCCGCTCGGGGAGGTGAGAGACTGAGCCATCTGCGGTGTTTGGTGGCTCGGATCTCAGTGCAGAGACGCCAGGGGACAGCTGCAGCATTGGTCTGATACTGCATCCACCTAGGTAAGTATGAAAAACATTTCTTTAAACATTTTTAAAAAATCTGGTGTATCTACTTTCACCATTAAATTTAATCCTATTGCCACTGAATAAGAAATCAGGTGTCACATCCATAACTTCTTAAAAAGCCTTTTTTCAAATTAAAGTGAACCATATTGGGGTGCTGATAATTTATTTAAGCTAAGCGAGATGTAAAAGTAAAAAAAAAAAGGGTTGCTAATACTGTCCAGAAAAAATAGTTTTGTAACTCTCCAATCATATCTCAAGGATGTTATTGAAAGAATTGTTGTTTTTCCTTGTCAACCTAAAAGAAAGAAGAAAGAAAAATAACAGCCAAAGCTTGTTTGGCTGTACTTCTCCTGTGGATCACAGTAGTGCAGTTCGTTTTGCACTCCTGTGAAGTCCACTGTCAGCTGACATCACAGAGCCAGTCTAGGCTGGGGAAAGATTGCAACCATATGGTCAACATCCAGCCAGAAGCCTGGATCTGCGACTGGCTCAGCCTCTCAGCAAGCCGCTGAGAGGCTGAGCCAGCCACTCTCACCCCTTCCACAGTCCAGTGCTCCAGTGAGCGAGGGGGGAGGGCAGAGCCGACAGAAAGACAGAGTGACTGACAGTTAACAGCTCACTGCTTTTGGAGCACTGAGAACTGAGCAATCGGCGGTCTTTGATTGATCGGTTCTCAGTCTTAATCCCAGCTGGGGATAAATGCAGTATCGGACCAATTCTGCATCCACCTAGGTAAGTATGGTTTAGAAAAAAAAAATACTTCTCTTTTAAATGTCATCCATGGTAATACCCAGCTTACAATGACTGTTTTTGAAAATAGCTTGTCCGTCCTTTTTAGCCTTGAATTTTCCAGACTTTAGAATCAAGATTTGCCCCTTATAGATTCAATGCTAAGTTTCAGTTCAACTGATTTCTTACAGGATTGTAATCAGTGAACCTTGACAGATTTATTTATTCCTCATTACACAACTTAATTCTAAGGGTCCTTTCACACGGGGCGGATCCGTAATGATCCACCCCGTGAACATCTGCTGCTCAGCGGGGATCGCTCCGCTGATCCCCACTGAGCGAGCGGATGACAGAGCGGTCCCTGCACGCTGTGCAGGGACCGCCCTGTCAGATCTCCGCTCTCCCCTATGGGGGATTGGATGAACATGGACCGTCTGTCCGTGTTCATACGATCCGCTCTGCAGACGGATTGAAAAATAGGGTTTTCCTCCGTCTGCAGAATCGGACCATAGCGGAGGCGGACGATATCGGGTGTCAGCGGATGCTCATCCGCTGACACCTGCTATCCCATAGGGGTACATGTATGTCTGTTTTTCATCCGAAAATGGATGGATGAAAAATGGACATACGGTCCGCACGTGTGAAAGGGGCCTAAATCTGGTGAAACTAGCAGTCACAGGTACAACCTTAGAAGGTCTCATATCGCAGATATAGAACTGCTTAGACACAGGAAGTGCACTATATTCCGGGAGAAATTCAAGACAAATTTTAAATTTGAGTTTATGTTCACTTCTACCTGTTACCACTTGTGATAAAAGAGACAATATACTTACCGTTCTGGTGGTTTGTCTGTTAAGAAGTAACTTCATCACTGTTCAATGGCCACTGCATGAATTCAACACTATATGTGGCAATTGTGCAACACTGAATAAAGGAATAAAGTACTTGTATCAGAAAAATCTAAATAGAAAAACACCCATGAAGTAATTGCAAGATATGAAACAATTTTCATTTGTTCACTCGAAATAAGATATTTTTTAAATTTAATCTCAGTATTTCAATAGAATGGTAGCATCACCTTGTGTCATTAAAGTGGTTATAAAGCCTAGACATTTTTTTACCTTAATCCATTCCTTGCATAAGGGTAAAACAATAAATAAAAAAAAGGTTTAGGCATTATCATTCCCTCTCCCCCTCCCTTTTTACTTACCTGGGACCTCATATTATCCAGCACTATCCCCATCTGAAGATCTCTCCCCTCACTTCTGGGTCTTACTGGCTGTGCGGTGGGGGACTTGCTCAGGCTCTCAGTGGATAGCTGAGAGACTGAGCCAGGTTCCGGGCCAGGCATCTGGGTGGATCCTAACCATATGGTCTGGATCTTTACTGAGACTGGACCGACTGAGTGATGTTAGCCTACAGAGGACTTTAGCCCACTGTCTGATGAAAACATGCAGAAAAAACAGAATTCCTGCGACTTACAGGCGAAGTATAGCCAAAATATCTTTGACTATACTTCTCCGTTAAGCCTAACTGTAGCAAATACTTTTTAGCCTTGGATATGGGAAAGAGTTCAGGCTTTTATTTCTTGCTTTGATCTCTCTTTGAAAGATTTTCTCTCCCCTCCGGTCCCTGTGATAATAGGACAAGGGAAAAATACAGGGGTGTGAGGCTTTTGTAATCAGGGCAGGAAAGCACAGTGAGCATTAAATCTTTATCAGATGTTAACCCATCCCCAGTCTACCAATTTTTGCTTGTGTCCCTGTTGCAAAAGTTTTCATCACTTCCTATCCAGAAAGTGGACACAGACAACAATAAACAATAGAGAGAGGCTCTAAACCTTCCCTAATCCTTCTAAAAAAAAAAAGAAAAAAAAAGTTGTGGCTGAAATATGTCTTTACATCTGCTTTAAAGCTAAGGGATATATTTATAAAGCAGTAATTGTGACATTAATCAAACATCTATTGCCATGTAACAATAGGATCACTAGCTATAATGTTTCGGTGAACCAACAGTATTTTTCAGATATTGTTTTTATTAAATTAGCAATCTATTTGATCTAAAAAATACTTTCATTGAAAATCTTTCACGAAACCAAGCAAATTAATCATTTGCTTTGTGGTGTCAATCAGTTTTGTTGACAATTTTTTAATTTTTAAATACATGGCCAGCATTGAAGATTTAGAGACTAGCTACTAATTTAAGTGTGTGAGAAAATTCTGTAGTAGCAGAAGTAGTTATTTTTAATACTATAACTCAATTATTTCATTCAACTTTTGCAATATATGAGTAGCTCAGACAGCCCAGATAACATTGTCATGTTTACGTCTCTAATTCCCACATCACAAAGAACAATTCCGCTATGAGCTTTTCATTTCAATCTGTTCACAATTATTAGAAACCATATGTTAATAATAGGTCACATCTGCAATTATGATAAATCTGGGTTGGTTTTATTTAATAATATGCTTACTGCTGGTTTTATACAGAAACAAAATTTAAATACAGAATGTTCAGAAAGATCTTTTTCAAGGGTATTGCAGTAGGTATTTTAAAGTATAGCTATAGCATCCACATAATTTTTAGCTGAAAATATAATTAAATCCCCTTTAGGCATTACACAAATCCTTATGCCGCGTACACACGAGCGGACTTTCCCGCGGGAATGTCCGCCGGACTGAAGTCCGCCGGACAATCCCCCCGTGTGTGGGCGCCGGCGGACTTTTTGGCGCCAAAAGTCCGGCGGACTAGGTTTTAAGTTTTGTTTTAAAATTGTCCGCTGAACTTGGCAGTCCGGCGGACAATCCCGCCGTTAGTATGCTAGTCCGCCGGACTTTTGGAAATGAACGGACTTGCCGATCATCGGAAAGTCCGTTCATTTAGCACGTGACTTCAGGTAGACGGGGCTAGCGAAGGCAGTGAATGCCGCCGCGCTAGCCCCGTCACCTGGCATGGATTTAAAGGGAATCCCCACGCCATTCCGGCCAGAGAGAGCGACGAGTCAACATTGGAAGAAGAAGAAGAAGAAGAAGAGGAAGAAGAAGAAGAAGGCGGCGGCGGTGCAGAAAGCGACAACATCGGCAAGAACAGAAGAGACCCCGGAAGACCCCTGAAGACCCCCGAAGGCGGATCGAGACCCCCAGACGACGGCGGCGACGACGAAGAAGGTAGCTGGGCTCCTCTGCTCGGTAAAAGAGCTAGGTAAAATAGCGGAGGAGTCCGGCGAGAAGACCACCCAAGACGGAAGAAGACCCCCGGAGCAGTGCAATAAAATATTTAAAAAAAATTGTGTGTTTTTTTTTATTTACACTTTACACCTTAGGTGAATGGGTAGGGGTACATCGTACCCCATACTCATTCACATAGGGTGGGGGGCCGGGATCTGGGGGCCCGCCGTTTTACGGCGTGGGGATTCCCTTTAAATCCATACCAGGTGACGGGGCTAGCGCGGTGGCATTCACTGCCTTCGCTAGCCCCGTCTACCTGCAGTTACGTTCTAAATGAACGGACTGCAAGTCCGTTCATTTTCAAAAGTCCCGCAGACTTTTTACCGCGGATTGTCCGCCGGAGAAGTCCGGGCGTGTGTGGGCAAGTCACACGCTCGGAAAGTCCAACGAAGCCCCGCTGGAAAGTCCGGCGGTTTGTCCGCCAAACTGGGTCCGGCGGACAAAGTCTGATCGTGTGTACGCGGCATTAGAGAACATGTCTTTCATCAAGGATTCCATAAATCATTATCTTTCCCCACCAAAATGTATGGTAAAAAGTTATGGCATCATAGCTAGCATGTTGGTGATCTGTGGCTAAAAGGCTTGGAGGCTTGACTTTCAGATATAGATGTTCATCCAACAGGTCAACATTAATCAACATACTGTACATCATCAGTTCCTTACATGGCCAATTGCAGAAGCATAAGTAGATTGATTCATGTAGTGGAAGAGAAAGGATTAAAAAAAAAAAAAAAAAAATTTGAGTCATCTCTTCCAACAGTTTTTCATGATTTGTGAGTAATATAGTAAAGAATGCTTTTGTGGAAATTGTAGGTATAGTTTACAGCTTATCGAAATACAAGAAACACACTTCCTGTCCTAGGATGACAATTTATGCTTACAGTACTGTATCTATGAAGAAGCAGCATTGTGACCCTATAAAATTCCCCCTTCCCTTCCACTTCCCTTTTTGAATTCCTTATTTTTTGAAAATCAGACAAGAAGCCAACAAAGACTTAAATACAGAGAACGGTTGTATAACAAATTAACTGAATAAAATTGCAGTTGTATATATCAAACAGAAAAGTGAGTTATAACTCAAGAACTGAGAGACCTCATCTTGGTCTGGCAACTAATGATTGTGGAAATGATTAGGTGTGCCCCCTTTTGGCTGGTTGGAGGGGTTTCCTAGATGTTTCAGTAGCATGAGTGGCTCAGTTGGCTTTCCCCATTGTGGGATTTAAATGGGTATAACAGCAAGGTTTTCCAGTGGACATAATGGCTCAGCAATTAGGAATCCATACTCACTGTGTGGCAAACTACTCCCCGTGTGCATGAAGTCCTTCCATGTTATGTAGAAGTTAAACTTCTACATGCTTGTTTCATGAAAGATTTTCAATGAAAGTATTTTTATATCAAATAGATTGCTAATTTAATGAAACCAATATCTACAGTTTCTTCACTGAAACATTATACCTAGTGATCCTATTGTTACATGCTGCTTTACTGCTTTAGAAAAAGGCTGACCGTGTTTGTAGGAGGAGTCAGGCTGCATAAAGCCTGCCCTCCTTCGCCTCCTCCCCTCATGGTCGGAGGCTCTCGTGTCGGCGTCATTTGCGGGGCGACGCTGACGTCACTTCCGGGTCTCGGATCATGCGAGGAGGACGCTCGGCGGCTTCGCTTTCCCGGCTTATGGCAGCATTTCTCCACGAGGCCGCCCGCTTCTACCGCCGCCCGCTTCTCCCGGTGACTGAGCCGCTTCTCCTGCCCGCCCTCTTCTCCCTGGGACCCGCCGGAGGAGGGGGGGGGGGTTGCGGCTGCCTGAAGCTGCTTGGGCTACACAAGGTCTCCCAGTGTTCCGCCGGGGAAGAGGGGGGGTTGCGGCCGCCTGTCGGCCCCTCTGTCCCCTTTACTCTACCGCCTCCGTATTTGCGGAAGAGACGCTTCTCCCTCCCGCCCGCTTCTCCTGGGTTCAGGGGCGGGGGAGGAGCATGGCCGCCTGTCAGCTCCGCTGTCTCCACATGGGAGACGCTTCCTCCTCCCGCCCGCTTCTCCCTGGGTTCCCGGGAGAGGGGGGGGTTGGGGGAGCTTGGCCGCCTGACAACTCCGCGGTCTCTACGTGGGAGACGCTTCTCCCACCCGCTTCTCCCTGGGTTCCGGGGGGGGTGCATGGCCGCCTAGCGGCTCCTCTATCTCCACGTGGGAGACGCTTCTCCCTGGGTTCCGGGAGGAGGGGGAGCATGGCCGCCTGTCTCCACTTGGGAGCCGCCTCTCCCTCCCGCGCCAGTGGGGGGGGGGGTGTGAGTCAGCCTGACAGGTCTTCTGTTCTTCGAGGGGGCCGCCTGCATTTCTGCTGGGGGGGAGGGGGGATTCGGCCACCCGATGGCTCCTCTAGCCATACAGTTGGTCTCCAGGGGGGGCCAACCGTCTGCCCCTCCCGGTGTTGCGTGCAGGGGGGGGAATTCAGTCGCCCGCCAGCTCCTCCCCGGTCACAGGTCTGGGCACCCGCTTCTCCTGCCCTGTCACCACATGTCGCCTGTCATCTCAGTTTGGGGGGGTTCTTAGGGGGCTGCAGGGTTGTAGTTCACTTCTCAGGTAAGTTTGGGCATTTACGTTTCTCAGGCGTGTTACGTTTCTCACACAATTTTATGTTTTTCATGCAATCCATGTGTTGTGTTTCCCGTGCAAATTTGGTCATGCGCTTGGGTCCTTGCGATTTACGTTCTCTTGCGATTTACATTTCTCAGGTAAGTTTTGGGTCATTTATGGTTCTCATGCGATTTTACGTTTCTCATGCCTTTTCACGTTTCTCATGCGATTTAACATTTCTCGGGTAAGCTTTGGGTCATTTATGTTTCTCAGGCGATTTTACATTTCTCAGGAAAATTTTGGGTCATTTATGTTTCTCATGCGATTTTACGTTTCTCATGCGATTTTACATTTCTCAAGTAAGCTTTGGGTCATTTATGTTTCTCATGCGATTTTACATTTCTCATGCGGTTTACGTTTCTCATGCGTTTTTTTTTTACGTTTCTCAGGTAAGTTGGTCATGCACCTATGTTCTTGCGATTTACATTTCTCAGGTAAGTTTTGGGTCATTTAGGTTCTCATGCGATTTTACGTTTCTCATTTGAATTACTGGGTGCTAGACCATGGGAAGAGCTGAAGTAGACCTTTCATGAAGGATGCATCTTGTCGGGGACTGATCGCAGAGGTGGGGTCATGTCAAACTTTGGGTGTTTGAGCTGAACTCGGTCACATGCTGGGGGTTCTCATGCAATTTCTGGTTCTCATGCAATTTCTGGTTCTCATGCAATTTCACGGTTCTCAGGCATAGTTACGGTTCTCATGTTTCCGACGTTTCATGTTTCTTGCGTTCTCACGTTTTCCCAGGTTTTCTTACATTTCTCATGTTTTCCATGGTTGTTATGTTTCGCATGTTTCCATGTTTTCTTACGTTTCTCTTGGTTTCTTACGTTTCTCATGTTTTACGTTTCTCATGTTTTCTTACGTTTCTCATGTTTCTCGTGTTTTCTTACGTTTCTCGTGTTTTCTTACGTTTCTCGTGTTTTCTTATGTTTCTTGCGTGTCTCATGTTGTGTTCTCGTGCATGTCATATGCCTTTTCATGTCATTGCCTTTCGTTTGCGGCATTTCCGTTAGCTAGTGCTTACATCCAGGATCTGTCACGTCTACAGATCCATACGGGCTGAGGTTTTCGTTTTTAATTGATTGTCGTCCCACAATCTTCTCGCCTGTAGTCCATACGTCATACATGCACGTTCACCATTACACCTTTACTACTACCCACCACGTTCTGTGGGTACCTTAGCCCTGAGTGTTCGTTTATAATTGCCTGTCTTAGCGCGGCAGGTTGCTCGGGCTCGCTTACTGCATACGGTAGGGGGGGTGGTCATTAGGTTCACATTCCGGCGCTGATTGGTCTTGTCATTTCTGCACCCACATCCTTACACTTGTTAGGTACCAGGGGTATTGTTGTGTTCTCTGGTAATGTTTTACAGCTGGGTTGTCCATGTTCTTCCACTGCGGGTTTCCCATCACGTCTATGGGTTAAACAGATTGAGATGATCGTTTTTAATTGGCTTGTTCAGTGGCAAGTCTCCTCATCTGTTTTCTTGCACTGCTCACTTATTTCGTACAAACTCACGTTTCTCATGCAACTTACGTTTCTCATGCAACTTACGTTTCTCATGCAACTGTTTGTTTCTATGCCAACTCACGTTTCATGTTTCTCTCGTTTCCCAGGTTTCTCTCGTTTCCCAGGTTTCTCTTGTTTCCCAGGTTTCTCTCGTTTCCCAGGTTTCTCTCGTTTCCCAGGTTTCTCTCGTTTCTCTCGTTTCCCAGGTTTCTCTTGTTTCCCAGGTTTCTCTCGTTTCCCAGGTTTACGTTCTCGTGCGAACGGCGTTTCTTATGCAGGTTGCGTTTTCGTGCAGCCTCGGTCCGTGTGCTACTCACGTCTTAGTCTGATCACGCTACTCATGTTCTTGTCCAGTCACGTTCTTTCACGCAGTTACTTTCCGGTCGCAGGTTCTCAGTCTTCTCAAGTTTCTCTCGCAATTTATGTTCCTGTCCCAGTTCTGTGTCATTTTCACGTTACCTTCCATGTCCTAGCTCTGTTCGGCCAGGAGTTGCGCAATAGTATGGAACTATTGGTAAGTCAGCCATTGCAGCTCCAGCAGCTTCTGCTGGCTCTGGGGCTTAGGGGATTCCGGATCCCTCTCTGTGCCTGGGCCGGTATCATTAGGCCCAGGTCTCGGACACAGATGCTGGCGGCACGCCTTCTCTTCAGGTTTCCAGCATTGGTGATGGATCAGGTTTCCTTGGAGTGACGCAACAGCCTTGATCGACAAGATCTTTGTTTTGTATACCAGGTAGGCTCGTGACATGGCTTAGGATGTTTCCAGGCTTTCCGGTCTATGTTGCTTAGTCCTGATGGTCGACATCCAGTTGCTATTTTGCTTTTCTGTTTTTTTTTTTTTTTTGGCCCCTTCCAACTCGTATCGGCCTACAGCACTATCGGGGCGCATCTGGTGGAGACTCAGCATTTCATGTTGTCGGCATTCCCCGACAGGCTTTTCTTCATTGTCTGCGCACTGTAGTCAAGCCATCCTCAGGGATCCAGAAAAGTTCCTCCGGCTGTACTCGGCAGTCTTCCCATCGTTTGTTAAATTCTTCATGACGTATCCGACAGGGTCTCCTTTTTGTTGTGAACCAGCTTGATGCTTAAGGCAGCGCTGTATCTGACCTTTATGGTTCCTAAGGCCAGGGGAGTTGCACTTCTGGCCCAGGGTCTCGCATACTTTTGGTCAATCAACTGGTTGGCACCCCGGTCTTGTCCGTTACATCTGCATGCTCGCAAGACGCAGCATTCAGGAGGCGGCACGTCATCAGGATTCTTGGAGCCTGGCAAGGCGTGGGCTCGGTGTAGGTTTTAAACCAGCCCGTCAGTGCCACTTCTGATATACCCAGGGGGGTCCCCGGTTGCCTCTTCCTAGTGCTCCCCTCTCTGCAGCTCTATGCATACTTCATTACCGTCCCCTTTTTTGGGCAAATCAGGTTCTGGACCTTCAAGCATACTTTGGCTATTCATTTAGGATAGGAGCGGCTTCCGTGACTTTGCGCCAGGCGGTCCCGACCTTTAGCATTTGGTTAGGTGGAGGTTGTCTTGTTTTCTCTGGGTACGTCCCCGAGCCACTTTGGAGGTGTCATAAGCGTTTGTCAATTTCAGCAGATTGAACGGCAATTCGGTCAGTAAGCTTTCATCCTACTGTGGTTATTTTTGCCCCCTTTTAGGCATACTGACCACGTGACCCCTGGCACACCACAGGTCAATGTTCTCGTTTGCTCTTTGTTCCTTTCCCATACTATCCACAGTATTGACTCTGAGTACAAAGAAAAAGGCTGACCGCAGGTCAGCCTGTGTTTGTAGGAGGAGTCAGGCTGCATAAAGCCTGCCCTCCTTCGCCTCCTCCCCTCATGGTCGGAGGCGATCGTGTCCCACCCACCCATTCCCTTTTTCTTTTTCTTTCATTTCATTTCATTTCATTTCATACTTGGGTATGCCCCCTTTTAGGCATACTGACCACGTGACCCCTGGCACACCACAGGTCAATGTTCTCGTTTGCTCTTTGTTCCTTTCCCATACTATCCACAGTATTGACTCTGAGTACAAATAAAGATATCCCTAAGCTTTAAAGCAGATGTAAAGACATACCCAGCCACAACTTTTTTTTTTTGTTGAAGAAATAGGGAAGGTTTAGAGCCTCTCTCAAACATGTTGTTAAACAGGGGCAGAAAAATTGGGCCTTGGACAGTGGTGGTGGTGCCACCACACTGTAAGCCCTCACAGTTACTCTTGTTGGGTGCAGTAACAGGCCCTGCTGTGAAATATTAGATTAAAAATTGTAATTACCTGCCCCATGGCAAAAAAAATGGGCCTTGGGTGGTGGTGCCCTAAACCAAAATATTTTTGGAAGCTAGCATTATTAAGATTGACAAGGAATAGGATAGTCAGCATAGGCAGTCTTCAAGGGATCCCACATCCATAGCAAATTCAATCAGTTACATCAGCATCAGGTGCTTGATAGCTGCTGATCCCTGCCTGCTTGTTGCCCCTTTTGGCTTATCTCCTGACTATCCCTTGTTGTCCCGGTCTGCTGCCTGCTCTCTATCCTCCAGTAGCCTACCGTGAACGTGAGCTGGGAGACCCTAGGGGCCATGACCTGGAGCCAGTTGCAGCGAAGTCCATCCCCATCATCAGGGTCCCTGGTGAACACCTGCTGGTTCTTAGATTCCATGTCCTGGGAAATCTCATGCTCTAGCTCCTAGTGTGATCCTTGTTGGTGCTCCAGAGGACCTTCTTTCCTGAACCACCCAGAGCTCCATCCGCAGCAGTCAGCCGTAGGGTCCACTACCTTATCAGTGCACTCCTGACCCCCATGGGTGCATCTGTCACCTGGCTTCAGGTGACCTGACAGTAAGTGGCCAATTGCTCATTCTTGTTATTTCCTTCCCCTAGAGGGCACCATATATTACTTACTCCTGATGAGTGGCTGTAAGCCATGAAATGCGTAGAGTTTACAATGAAGGGTGCCAAGACCCTCTTATCCTAACTATGAATTTCTAATTTTTATTATTATATATTGGTCTCTATATTGGATGTATGATTAAGTTGTGAATTTATCTTGTAAATGATGTCTATATGATGATCTGTATTATTTAGAATTTCCTGTACCATACATGTCCATTGATTATTTGCAATAAATATTTTCATACTATTATATTTGGTATGTTAATCTTTTATGATTTATTATTATTATTATTATTATTATTATTATTATTATTATTATTATTATTATTCATTGTTATATTATGCCTCTCAAAATCATGGATATTCTATTTCATTGTGACATCAAATTATATTAATTTTATTTATATATATATATTTCATGTATCATAATTTTCAATGACATGCCTCATGTAAAGTCCCATCACTTCTCCTTCTTTTTATACTAATACATTAGGGATGGAGGCACGCAATTGCTGGTCTTGTCAGGTCACATTTATTTTTAGTTGTCCATATATCTAAGTGGAAGACACTCATTTCTTCAGTGTCCTGCCATACTAACTTATTATTATTATTATTATTACATAAATATTCATACATCGTTAGTTAATCTCTTCCTATCCATAGTTATTTACCCATAGTCCTTGGTTTGTCTATACAAACACATTTGGTCATCTGTGTCATCCCCTTATATTTTGATAGTTAGCCCAGCCTATGGGTGGTGGGTTTGGGTCTTTGTGTCCATCACTTCCGGGGGTTGCGAGGTGCTTCAGCTTTTTCTCCCTTCTCATCCCTGCTCTGTGATGGGGGCAGGGATTGACCTCAGCGCATCTGCGTCATGTGAACACGCCCCGCTCACGGTGCCCTGTGACGCTGTGGTGCGATAATGTCCATTGATTATTTGTAATGAATATATTAATTCTATTATATTTAGTATGTTAATCTTTTATGATTTAATTATATTATTATTATTATTATTCATTGTTATATTATGCCTCTCAAAATCATGGATATTCTATGTGATTGTGACATCAAAATCTATTTCATGTATTATCATTTTCAATGACATGCCTCATGTAAAGTCCCATCACTTCTCATTCTTTTTGCACTCGCTAAATTATAGTGTATCATTCATAACTGCCATTTTGTATTTTTTACTTTTTTTAATCCTTTGTTGCTCCTCAGAGCTTCTGATCTCCTGCAGCCTATTTTAAATTTCCTCCTACTACATGCATGCACAGATATGGCTGCTTGGCATTGCTTGTGGCGATTTATCTTATTGTGACAAACATGGATCATGCCTGCAAAATTTGTGTTCAAACAGCCACTTATAGTCTCCCTAGGAAAATGAGTGTCCCAAAATTAGGCACTCCAGTGGCATCGAGAGGGGGGCTGACCTAGGCTATAGCCCTAAGTGGGCCTCCAAAAAGCCCTGCGTCTCGTATTACCAATGACAATTATTAGCCCTGAGTCCCATGGCTGAGAACTCAGGGCTATTGGCCGCCTGCCCTGGGGTCGCTTTGCAGGGCCGATCATGGGCAGGTGGTGCACACCGGGCTGCGAGTCTGAAGGGAAGGGGGGCGAGCAGGGATCTGCTCCATCTCTCGCTTACCCGGCGCAGCCGAGTGACATACAAAGTCCTGCCTCCATGACCGGTTCCTATGATGGTCAAATGCCAGGATATGTGACGTCCATCATAGGAGCTGGTCCAGGAGGCGGGATTTAGTGTTACAACGGCCATGCCGGGTAAGCGGGAGATCCCTGCTCTGTGTAAACCGGCGGCTCTCCTCTCTACCCATGCACTGGCAAGGCTACGTTGTTGGGCACAGGCAAGGCTGCGCTGATAGGCACTGTGAGCTTGAGCCTGGGCACTTCTGTCTGATCGGGCTGTATTGATGGGCACAGATAATGCTGAACTGATGGGATGGGCACTGATGGGCACTGATCAGGCTGCATTGATGGGCACTGGGGGTGAGGCTGCATTGATGGGCATTGGAGAGGCTGAGCTGATGGGCACTGATCAGGTTGCATTGATGGGCACAGGTAAGGCTGCAATAATGTGCACTGATCAGGCTGCATTGATGGGCATCAGGCTCCATTGATGGGCACTGATGAGACTGCAATGATGGGCACTGATGAGACTGCATTGATGGGCATTGGTAAGGCTGAGCCGATGGGCACTGATGAGGCTGCATTGATGGGCACTGGTGAGGCTGCGTTGATGGGCACTGGTGAGGCTGCATTTATAGGCACTGGTGAGGCTTCATTTATGGGCACTTATGAGGCTGCATTGATATGCACTGGTGAGGCTGCACTGATGGGCACTGATCAGGCTGCACTGGTGGGTACTGGTGACACTGCATTTATGGGCGCTTATCAGGCTGCATTGATGGGCACTCATGAGGCTTAAATGATGGGCACTGGTGAGGCTGCATTGATGGGCACTGATGAGGCTTAAATGATGGGCACTGGTGTGGCTGCATTGATGGGCATTGTTGAGGCTGAGCTGATAGACACTGATGAGGCAGAATTGATGGGCACTGGTGAGGCTGCATTGATGGGCACTGGTGAAGCTGCATTGATGGGAATTGGTGAGGCTGCATTGATGGGCACTGATTGGGCTGCATTGATAGGCACTGGTGAGGCTGAATTGATGGACTCTGGTGAGGCTGCACTGATGGTCACTAGTGAGGATACATTCATGGACACTGATCAGGCTGCACTGATGAGCATGGATGAGGCTGCACTGATCGGCACTGGTGATGCTGCATTGATGGGCACTGATCAGGCTGCATTGATGGGGACTGGTGAGGCTGCATTGATGGGCACTGATGAGGCTACATTGATGGGTATTAGTGACGCTGCATTGATGCATACTGATGAGGCTGCACTGATGGGCACTGATGAGGCTGAGCTGATGGGCACTGGTGAGGCTGTGCCGATGGGCATTGATGAGACTGTGCTGATGGACACTGTCCATCAGCACAGTATAATAAACTCTTCAAATGTGCTTTAAAATGCATAGTTTTCCCTTTTATGAACAAGAAAATTATGACATTATGCTTCAGGCTGAAACCTCTGGTATTTTTCCCACCTAGCAACACCCCTGAGGCATCTGATTGCAGCATGATCACCACAAAACACATTTGTCTATGAACCAATATAAGAGTTTCCTGAAAAGGCTAATCATGGGAATCCACAGTCATTCTCAAGAGATTTCTGGCCGTGAGCCTTTTAAAGATGAAAACTTTCTCAAATTATTAAATTAATTACTAAAGCGCTAATATAGAATTAAAATCCAGAAAATCATCCAAAAATATATATATAAGATAACCAAATGATATAGATGCAACTAATAAAAGTGCTCCCACACTTTCATAAGATAGTGTAAACAATATTGTAAACAATTAGTGCGCTAATCAACCTTAATAATAAATAGTAGAGTAAACCTTGTAAAAAGTGCAATGTGCTTCCTAAAAAGAAATGTTTCCTTGTGCAAATGACTGTGCATAAATTGTGCAGAAATGGACAAATGTGCAAATAGGCATATAGTGTACTAAACTACTGTGCACAGCCCATATATAGTGAGCCAAAAAAATAAAATAATGAATGAATAAAAAAAATATATATATATATGTATGTGAAAAGATATATATGTGTGATAGTGAACATTCCCTATCTCCTGAATCAACATACACTTGCCAATTTCTATGTTCACCGATCAATTCTAGCAAAGCTAGCAATCAATTGATCAGTCAGGTGTGCTGAATTAAGGACAATAGCAAAGAATTTGTAAAATACACTGGCAAAAAGGTCTTGCAGATTAGTCCTTAAATTAGTCCTTAAATTAATTCTTGTAGTCCTTCCTTATACACAATTACAGATCGCATATAAAGATAAAAATAAAATGAATAAATGAACTTTCCTCTTTTTCCTTCTCCTTTGTATGGTTTCTCTTAAGTATATAGAAAAAATACACACACAGCTTCCTTTTCTTCTATCAAAGAATATCCTCAGCCGTTTCTTCCTTTGCCTTTATATCTCCTCAATTTTCCAATAGATATAAAACACAAAACATACAAATCATTGCGCAACACTGTGTGTACAAATGAGGGGATCTTGATAAAGTCCCGTGACCTGTGACGCAACGCGTCGGGAGGAGGAGCCAGTGACATCACCGAGAGTGTTACGAGAGTAGCCAGAGAAACACGAAAGTTGAAGTGAGGAAGAGCACGGCTCACAGCCCGCAAGCCTGACTGTTTTGCAGCACTCGCTTAAACAATGCTGGGTACATGTGAGTGAATCGGCTTATATTGCATACCACTCATTTGTAAACACAGTGTTGCGCAATGATTTGTCTGTTTTGTGTTTTATATCTATTGGAAAATTGAGGAGATATAAAGGCAAAGGAAGAAACAGCTGAGGATATTCTTTGATAGAAGAAAAGGAAGCTGTGTGTGTATTTTTTCTATATACTTAAGAGAAACCATACAAAGGAGAAGGAAAAAGAGGAAAGTTAATTTATTCATTTTATTTTTATCTTTATATACGACCTGTAATTGTGTATAAGGAAGGACTACAATAATTAATTTAAGGACTAATTAAAGGACTAATCTGCAAGACCTTTTTGCCTGTGTATTTTACAAATGTTTTGCTATTGTCCTTAATTCAGCACACCTGACTGATCAATTGATTGCTAGCTAATTGATAGGTGGACATAGAAATTGGCAAGTGTATGTTGATTCAGGAGATAGGGAGTGTTCACTATCACACATATATATCTTTTCACATATATATATATATATATATATATATATATATATATATATATATATATATATATATATATATATATATATATATATATATATATATATATATATATATATATATATATATATATATATATATATATATATATATATATATATATATATATTATTATATATATTTTTTTTTTATTCATTCATTCATTTTATTTTTTTTGGCTCACTATATATGGGCTGTGCACAGTAGTTTAGTACACTATATGCTTATTTGCACATTTGTCCATTTCTGCACAATTTATGCACAGTCATTTTCACAGGGAAACATTTGCATTTGCACAAGAAACATTTATTTTTAGGAAGCACCTTGCACTTTTTTCAAGGTTTACTCTATTATTTATTATTAAGGTTGATTAGCGCACTAATTGTTTACTGGGCTGTGAAGGGCATATCTGTTGTTTGGGCTAGGGAGATGCACATCCAAAATATACGTCTAGGAAATCTGGGCAAAACTTTGTATTCCCAGCTTGTTATTTTAAATTACCACTTAAGAGGAAATAAAACAGTTTTTCTCAACTAATGCAAAAAGTACCTTGATTTTTATATGCTAAAACTGATAATATTTTAGATTTAACAAGGTCACATCTGTGATTTAGCCTTTCTCATCTGGGAGAACAGAATTCATAGCTTAGTACCTTTGAGACTGGATGTGATGTACATGTAAATTTAACAACTGTCTCTTTTTTATGTTTTTTTTTTCTTTGTAAAGAAAACATTAATATCATTTTCTCTAGCAGTTGTCTAAACAGGTGATCTGTTTTCATGCCTATTTTGTTTTAACAAAAGTAATTTTTTTAGTTTACTCCCTTTCTTATGTACCTATCAGCGATAACTTAAACACTTTCAGACCGGACCATTTTGCTGGCTTAAGACCAGACCACTTTTTGCGATTCGGCACTGCGTCACTTTAACTGACAATTGCGCGGTCATGCGACGTGGCTTCCAAACAAAATTGAAGTTCTTTTTTTCCCCACAAATAGAGCTTTATTTTGGTGGTATTTGATCGCCCCTGCGGTTTTTATTTTTTGCGCTATAAACAAAAAAAGAGCGACAATTTTGAAAAAAACACATTCTTTTTTACTTTTTGCTATAATAAATATCCCCCAAAAATATATAAAAAAACATTTTTTTTCCTCAGTTTAGGCCGATACGTATTCTTTTACATATTTTTGGTAAAAAAATCGCAATAAGCGATTATTGATTGGTTTGTGCAAAAGTTATAGCATTTACAATTAGGGTATAGTTTTATAGCATTTTTTTTATTAATAATTTTTGTGGGGGGCGTGGCTGTGAGTTAGTGAACACTGATCTCTGCTCCAATCACAGGGAGCAGAGATCAGTGTCACTTGTTGCTAGGCAGAACGGGGAGATGCTGTTTACTTCCGCATCTCCCCATTCAGCCTTCCCGTGAGACGATCGCGGGTATCCCCATGGCGATCGAGTCCGCGGGACCTGCGACCGGACTCAGGGGGTTCCGACCGGCAGCCACGCGCCACCGGCGGCGCGCATGCGATGGAACGGCGGCATTCTTAAAGGGACGTACCTGTACGCCCGTATGCCTGTCCGTGCCATTCTGCCGACGTACATTGTCATGCGTCGGTCGGCAACCGGTTAAAGTAGAACTAAATTCTCAATCAACATTAACTATTTCTAATCCTTATACTGCTAGCATTAGTAAATAAATAGGAAGGTATATCATATTTACTTATTTTGAATTTTTTTTTTACATTTCTTCAGTTGGTTTCTGGCTGAGAACAAAATGATGCCATTCATTCTAGGAGCCTTGAGGGGTCTTTTTTTTCCATCTGGAGGAGGGGAGGAGGGCCTTTCTTAGCTAAGCACACCCTCCTTTCTAAATGCCTGAGCTAAGGGCAAAGGATTACAGGAAGTAAATGCTACATGATTCATCTGACCGCAGCCACAGCTACAGTGACTTGAAAAAATATTCATACCCCTTAAAATTTTCCACATTTTGTCATGTTCCAACCAAAAACGTGAATGTATTTTATTGGGATTTTATGTGATAGACCAACACAAAGTGGCACATACTTGTGAAAGAAAAATGATAAATGCTTTTCAAAAATGTTTACAAATAAATATGTAAACAGTGTGGCGTGCATTTGTATTCAGCTACCATTGAGTGAATACTTTGTAGAACCACCTTTCGCTGCAATTACAGCTGCAAGTCTTTTTGGGGATGTCTCTACCAGCTTTGAACATCTATAGAGTGACATTTTTGCCCATTCTTCTTTGCAAAATAGCTCAAGCTCTGTCAGATTGGATGAAGAGTGTCTGTGAACAGCAGTTTTCAAGTCTTGCCATAGATTCTCAATTGGATTTAGGTCTGGACTTTGACTGGGCCATTCTAATACATGAATATGCTTTGATCTAAACCATTCCATTGTAGCTCTGACTGTATGTTTAGGATCGTTGTCTTGCTGGAAGGCGAACCTCCGCCTGAGTCAGTTAAGTTATTTGCAGACTCTAACAGGTTTTCCTTGTATTTGGCTCCATCTATCTTCCCATAAACTCTGACCAGCTTCCCTGTCCCTGTTGAAGAAAAGCATTCCCACAACATGATGCTGCCACCACCATGTTTAATGGTGGGGATGGTGTGTTATAATAATAATTTGCGATCTTATATTTTTCTGCAGTACAAAGCTGAATTGTTTTAAAAATGTAATAAATGTCAAAACAGCACCCACAACACACTACACAACCACAATGCCACATTTGAAGAAACAAGTTTTATCCTGAAGAAACTAGAGCGCCATATTTTAGAGACAATAGCCCAACATGTAGCACAGTGACTGGAGAGCATGTAAGCAGCTTGATTGGACTGCAATGCTAAGAGGAAGAGATAATACATTTTTTCTAAAATATTGTACAGACTCACTGCACATTATATAAGCAATTTAACTATGCCGCAAAATGAAAATGGGGAGACAAGGCAGATTTTACTGGGTAGTGAAATTTAGAAAGTATTATTACTATTACTATACACTCTATATAAAAAATAGAGTGTATTATTTCAGAAACAACAGCCAAAAATATTGTACAAACTCCCTAGACAACATTTAATAAAATTTTTTGAAACATTCAAATTTTTAAAGGGACACTTAGCTTTTCATTCACAAAATCAATATTAAAAGTGCATAGAAAAGCCATAGAAAATTTAACAGAAAAGGCAGAAATATTGTGACTAGAGTTGAGCGGACACCTGGATGTTTGGGTTCGGACGAACTTCAGAAAAAAGTCCGGGTTCGGGACCGAACTTGACCGGAACTTGACCCCGAACTCCGAACCCCATTGAAGTCAATGGGGACCCAAACTTTTCAAGACTAAAATCGCTGTAAAAAAGTAATGGAAAGGGCTAGAGGGCTGCAAATGGCAACAAAATGTTGTTAAGAGCATAGCAAGTGCTCTGCAAACAAATGTGGATAGGGAAATAACTTAAAAAAAAATTATAATATGCTGGAGGCCCCCTTCTCAGCAGAAGAGGTACCAGAAGTCATTAAGAACCTCAGAAACTCAACGGCACGATGCCGCACATATGGTGGGAATGCCCCAGAATACGCCCTTTCTGGAAAAAATTATTCAATTTAATGGATAAGATAGTGGGAAAATAAAATACTTGGAAATTAAAAAAATTTAAAAATTATAATCTTGACCTAGGAGGACGAGGTCCATATGGAGTAGGAGGTTGAGGTGACGGTGGATGTGGCGGTTTAGGTGGAAGCGGCGGTGGAGGAGGACGAGGTAGCCAACACTGGTTCAAAAATACAACAATGGCTGGGTAAGGCTGGTGGTGATGTGTCGAATTCTGTCCCCCGTCGCATAGTGTCCGCCCTGTACTGCGCTTGCTGAGTACGTAGGACAAGGGGATTTCTAAACTCTCCGAAGACGATGCGCGGTGAGTCCAGGTTCAAGCCACATCATCCGAGGTTGAAGCCTAGCCAAGCGAGCCCGTGAGGGGCCCTGTTACTATGTGCTACCATATGTCCACTTGGATGGTGGGGCTTGAACCTGCACTCACTGTGCAGGTGCCGTTCATCACCTGAGATTTTGTGAATCTCCATGTCCTCCGTACTGCGCAAGCGCTGCGCCTGCACAGTAAGTGGCCAGACACTATCCGATGGCCAGACAGTTTTTGTCAAAACACCGGTATACATGTCTATTCTGCACAAGGTACGGACAAGTCCTGTGGGATCCATGCCTGGTTCATTTTAATGAACGTGAGCTTGTCCACATTGGCTCTGGACAGGCGGCTGCGCTTGTCTGTGATAACGCCCCCTGCCGTGCTAAATACACGTTCAGATAATACACTGGCTGCAGGGCAGGCCAGCACCTCCAAGCACATATACTGCTCCACCATGTCCTGCTAAGAAGTTCCATCTCAGCTGGTGGTGCTGGTTGTTGTGGCGTGCTGACAAAGCTTTTCCACATTTCGGCCATGCTAACCCTGCCTTCCGAGTTGCTGGCGGTGCCCCGGCTGCGTTGGCGACCTCTTCCTCCTCCTCTGCCTTCGTCTTGTGCTTCCACCGTACCCCCGCTGTCAAGTGGGAATGCCACCAGCAGCACGTCTACCAGCGTGCGCTTATACTCGCACATCTTACGATCACGCTCCAGTGAGGTAATTAAGGACGGCACGTTGTCCTTGTAACGGGGATCCAGCAGGGTGGCCACCCAGTAATCAGCACCAGTTAAAATGTGGGAAACTCTGCGATCGCTGCGGAGACACTGCAGCATGTAATCGCTCATGTGTGCCAGGCTGCCCAGAGGCAATGAAAAGCTGTCCTCTGTGGGAGGTGTATCGTCTGTGTCCTCTGTATCCCCCCAGCCACGCACCAGTGATGGATATGAGCTGGTCTGGGTGCCATCCTGCTGTGAACATGGTTCCTCCTCCTCCATCTCCACCTCATCCTTGATCTCGTCATCCTCCAGAACTGTGCCCTTGCTGCCGGACAATTGTGTACCTGGTGCTTGTTGGTGCAGGAACCCACCCTCATAGCCACTTGTGAATGACTGCCCTGAAAGCCTTGGAAATTATCCCTCTTCCTCCTCCTCCTGTGCCACATCCTCTTCCATCATCGCCTGAAGCGTTTTTTCAAGGAGGCATAGAACTGGGATAGTAACGTTGAGAACGACGTCATCGGCACTGGCCATGTTGGTGGAGTACTTGAAAACCCGCAACAAGGCACACAGGTCTCGCATGGAGGCCCAGTTATTTGTGGTGAAGTGGTGCTGTTCCGCAGAGCGACTCACGCGTGCGTGTTGCAGCTGAAACTCCCTTATCGCCTGCTGCTGCTCGCACAGTCTGGCCAGCATGTGAAAGGTGGAGTTCCACCTTGTGGGCACGTCACATATGAGACGGTGAGCTGGAAGGCCGAAGTTACGCTGCAGCGCTGACAGGTGAGCAGCAGCAGGGTGAGAACGCCGAAAGTGCACACAGACGGCCCACACTTTCTGCAGCAGCTCTGGCATATCGGGGTAATTCTTAAGGAACCTCTGGACCACCAAGTTCAGCACATGCGCCAGGCAAGGGATGTGCGTCAAACCGGCTAGGCCCAGAGCTGCTACGAGATCTCGCCCATTATCGCACACCACCAGGCTGGGCTTGAGGCTCACTGCCACCAACCACTCATCGGTCTGTTGTTCCATGTCCCTCCACAACTCCTGCGTGGTGTGGGGTTTTTCCCCCAAACAGGAAAGTTTTAAAACTGTCTGCGGTCGTTTACCCCTGGCTGTGCTGAAGTTGGTGGTGAAGGTGTTACGCTGACTGGATGAGGAGGCGGTAGAGGATGAGGAGGTGGAGTAGGAGGAGTTAGCAACAGGAGGCAAACTGAAGCGCCCTGCAATCCTCGGTGGTGGAAGGACATGCCCCAAACTGCTATCCGCCTTAGGCCCAGCCACCACTACATTTACCCAGTGTGCTGTTAGGGAGATATAAAGTCCCTGACCGTGCTTACTGGTCCACGCATCCGTAGTTAGGTGGACCTTGCCACAGATGGCGTTGCACAGTGCACACTTGATTTTGTCCCCCACTTGGTTGTGCAGGGAAGGGATAGCTCGCCTGGAAAGTAGTGGCGGCTGGGCACAACGTACTGTGGGACAGCCAATGACATCAGCCTTTTAAAACTCTGCGTCTCCACCAGACGGAATGACAGCATTTCAAAGGCGAGGAATTTTGAAATGCTGGCATTCAGGGCCAGGGATCGCGGGTGGCTAGTGGGGTACTTCCTCTTCCGCTCCAGTGTTTGGGAGATAGAAAGCTGAACGCTTCCATGGGACATTGTGATTTTTTTTTTGGGATAGCACAATAGAAGAAATATAGATCGATTGAATATGTCAGACTCCTGCACACATGCAGAAAACACTGCAAAATTTTATTTTTTTGCAATGTTTTTGCAATAGCAGAATACACCCAGAGTATGTACAGCGTTTAGCTCAAAAAATGCAAAACTGCAGAAAATGCTATGATAAAAAAAAAAAATTTCACTCAGATTTTTTTTTGGAATAGCACAATCGAAGAAAGAATGTCACACACTCCTGCAAGCATGCAGAAAACACTGCACAATTAAATTTTTTTGCAATGTTTTTGCAATAGCAGAATACACCCACAGTATGTAAAGCGTGTATCTCAAAAACTGCAACACTGCAGAAAATGTTATGGAAAAAAAAATTTCGCTCAAATTTTTTTTTTGGGATAGCACAATCGAAGAAAGATAGATCGATTGAATGTCACACACTCCTGCAAGCATGCAGAAAACACTGCAAATTTTTATTTTTTTTGCAATGTTTTTGCAATAGCAGAATACACCCACAGTATGTAAAGCGTGTATCTCAAAAACTGCAAAACTGCAGAAAATGCTATGGAAAAAAAAAAAATTTCACTGGGGATAGCACAATAAAGGAAAATGTATTATCAAATATTTACCGTAATTTTCCTTTCCTGATGGACTCCATGGCAGCCTACGTGTGGGTTAACCCCGCCTCCTCTCCAATGCTATAGGACCCCATTCCCATAAATGAACACTCACCACTCCATACTGTGTTCCGTAACCTACTCATATGACTCATGGGTGGGAACTCCGTCTGCCATGGAGTCCATCAGGAAAGGAAAATTACGGTAAGTATTTGATAATAAATTTTCCTTTTTCCTGACAGACTCCATGGCAGCCTACGTGTGGGAAATAACTAGCCGACCACACGGGTGGGTATGCTTTAAACAGAAAATATTTAATTTGATCTATCAGCCGATAGAATTTTCAAACCAAAGTTTACAGAAGACAAAGAAGCAGGTTCAATGCAATAATGCGACATGAACGTATTAATAGAGGCCCAAGAAGCTGCCTTGCAGATGGTATCAGGAGCCACATGCCGGGCCGCCGCCCACGAAGTAGCCATTCCTCTAGCAGAGTGTGCCGTCACCGCCTCAGGAGGAGCCAAGCCCTTAGCCCTATAAGCTTGTTGTATAGTTCTTACAATCCAGGATGCCAGTGTCCTGGTTGAAGCTTTGTTCCCCTTGTTGCTGCCTGAGTGCAGTATAAAGAGATGATCCGAGCGCCTGAAGGCGGACGTGATAAGAAGGTATTCTTTCAGAGCTTCCCCAACATCCAAAGGATGAACATCGTCGTATCCTGGTGATCTAAAGGTAGGTAGAACGATCTCTTGGTTCTGATGGAACACCGAAGTTACCTTCAGGTTGGATCCCAACATAGGAATGAGGACCACTCGGTCCGGGAAAAAAGTCAGGAAGGGTTCTTTGAAGCCCAGGGACCCAATCTCCGAGACTCTCTTGGCCGAAGTGACTGCCACCAGGAAGGCGACTTTTTCTGAAAAGTCCTTGATGGAAAGCGGGGATGGCCCCGTCGTACTTAGTCCAGAGATTGAGTCAAGGACAAGGGGAAGATCCCATTTGGGGAATCTAGATTTTCTTTGGGGCTTAAGTCTTGAGGCCCCTCGAAAAAACTGACGAATCAATGGATGGACTGCCCAGGAGGTACCAGAGAAAGCTGACAAAGCCGAAACTTGCACCCTGAGGGAGCTTATGGACAAAGGAAGGTCAAGGCCAGTTTGTAAGAACCCGAGAATGTCCTGGACTCCTGGATGTTCAAAGGATTTATCTGCGGATGAGCAGAAGTTTACAAACTTGGACCAGATTCTGCCATAGACCTTGTTCGTACTTGATCTCCTGGAGCTCAGTAAAGTAGAAATTACACTTGAAGCACATCCGATAGACTCTAGCCTCTTCCTTTCAAGAACCAGACCATCAGTTTCAGTACTGCCGGACAAGGGTGCAGTACCGCACCCTGAGAAAGAAGGTACGGCCTGAGAGGGAGAGGCATCGGCTTCCGAACACTGAGCTGGACTAAGAGAGGAAACCAAGGCCTGTTGGGCCCATAAGGGGCTATCGTCACCACCTCTACTGCTTCCGTTTGGAGCCTCTGAAGGAACCTGAGAATTACTGGAAGTGGAGGGAAGGCATAAGCTCTCTTGAATTTCCATTGGTCCGTCAGGGCATCTACCCCTAAGGCCTGGCTGCAGCGATTCCGCGTGTAGAACTTCTCTGTTTTGAAATTGCAGGGAGAGGCGAACAGGTCTACCTCGGGACTGACCCCCAGTGACAGGATCCACTCGAAGGACTGAACGTGGAGGGACCACTCGTTGTTGTCCAACTGAGTACGCGACAGGAAGTCTGCTTGCGTGTTCTGAACCCCTGGGACGAACACTGCAGAAATATTCACCAGGTTCTTCTGTGCCCATGATAGAATGGGTTCCACTTCCCGGAGGAGAGTAGAGCTCCGAGTGCCCCCTTGCCTCTTGACGTAGGAGACAGCTGTGGTGTTGTCCATCCGTAACAGCACTGATTTCCCCTTCAAGAGGTGGGAGAAGTGCTGGAGAGCGCACCATGCTGCTCGGAGTTCCAAGACATTCGACCCTGGAACAGGGAGACCTGCATCCCATTTGCCCTGTGCAAGGTTCGATCCGCAGAGAGCCCCCCAACCGGTCCCACTGGCATCGGTCGTGACCGTCACCCAAGAGATGGGAGTGATTGAGTGACACGTCAGCAGATTCCTGCGTTGGAGCCACCAGAAGAGGCTGTTCCTCATTGTTGAGGTTATCCGTATATCTTGGTTTTTGTTTCCCGTCTTCCATTGTCTCAGGAATCCTGACTGGAACGGGGCGTAGTCTCCACAAGGCCCACTTGACCATAGGAGTCGTAGAGACCATCGTCCCTACGATCTTGAGGCACTGCGAGGCTTTTAGATGCTGGGTGTGTAGAGCTTGAGGCACTGCGAGGCTTTTAGATGCTGGGTGTGTAGAGCTCGAGATACCCTTTCTCGTATGGTTGGGATTTTTTCCACCGGAAGAATGATCGTACCCTGCAGAGTGTCGAACTGGGCACCCAGATAAATTAGACGCTGTGTTGGCACTAGATGACTCTTTGCCATGTTCAGAAGCCACCCGAAGCTGGACAGTGTAGACATCACCTGCCCGCGATGAACCAGCAACTGTTCTTTGTCTTGCGACAGAACCAGAAGATCGTCCAAGTAATGGTACAGCCTTACCCCTTTTAACCTGATCAGGGCCACAACTGCCAGGAGCACTTTTGAAAAGACCCGAGGGGAGGTCATCAACCCGAAGGGGAGGCAAATAAACTGTAGATGGCCTTGACCGACATGGAATCTTAGGAATTTCTGGAAGCCTTCCTCTATCGGGACGTGAAAGTAAGCGTCCTTTAGGTCGATCGAAACCATCCAATCCCCTGGTTGGATGGCTTGCTGTATGGTTAAGAGGGTTTACATCTTGAATTTTCTGTACTCTATATACCGATTTAGATAGGTTAGATCTATCACCGGGCGCCAAGATCCACTTTTCTTTTGCACCAAGAATAGGGGGGAGTAGATTCCCTGAAACTGTTCTTCCTTCGGTACCCGAACTACTGCGCCCTGAGCCTCTGTTCTTCCGAATGAGGAAGTAGGGTGGACATGAACCTGGGAGGAGGAACACTGGAAAAGGTCCATCTGTGACCCGACGAGGCCGTCTTGACGACCCAGTAGTGCGAGATCGAGGCCACCCAGACGTGTCGGAAGAGGGATAGACGGGCCCCCACCCGACCCGCCTGAGCGGGCGCAATCTCAGAAGGACTTGGGTGGCTCACGTCCACCAGACAACTGGTTCTTGACGGACTTGCGAAAGGAACTCTGCCCTCTGCTCCAATTCCTCCTGAAGTCCCTTCCAGGCTTGTAGGAGCGTGCATCTCTTGAGCGCTCTGGACTGCGCCTTTTAAACTGGGGCTTCTTCCGACTGAGCAGTCTTCTGTCCTGGGGAAGAAAGCCCGACTTACCGCCTGTCGCACGCGTTATGGCATCATCCAGCTTATTACCGAATAACGTAGATCCCTCAAAGGGGATTTTGCACCAAGCTTGTTTGAAAACAGGATCGGCGAGCCAGGGACGTAGCCACAATGCATGCTTAGCCGTGACTGAGGACAGCATAATGCGTGCTAGCAGATGGATCAAGTCAATGGATGCCTCCCCCAGGAAGACTGCCGCGAGCTTCAGTTCTGCCGCTGCTGAACTCCTGGCCAATTCTACCGACACACCATTCAGGGAGGAGTCTACATTTTCAGTCCAAGCCTCCATGGCTTTGGACATGGCCGCTAGGGCTAAAGCAGGTTTACAGGCCATTCCAGCAAGACCATAGATCCTCTTAAGGTCTTGGTCAATCTTCCTCTCCAGACCATCCTTAAAGGACACAGAGTCTTCCATCGGGAGAGTAACGTGCTTAGCCAGGCGCATCAGCGCTGCATCCACAAGCGGAGCGTTCTCTAGATGCTTCACCTCTTCCATTTTGAAGGGATATAGCCTTGAAGTTTTGTTGGTCATGGAAGATTTCCTATCCACCTTGCTCCACTCTTTCTCTATAACATCCTTCAGTTCTGTAAGTAGAGGGAAGTTTGGCCGCTCTTTACCCAGCTGCTTGAAGAATTTCTTCTGCTTAGCTGGGGGGGTGGACGCGTCTTCCCACTTGAGGGCCTTCTTAATTGCTTTAATTAGTGGCGAGACCATGGCGAAGTCAAAGCCCCCAATCTCCTCATCGCCTGGGAATTCCTCTCCAGAAGACTCACCCGAAGCCCCGTAGGGCTGAGACGTACCCGGATCATCACAGGGTTCGTCAGTCTGGGGACCAGACGCAGTCGTGGCTTGGCTTAACGTGTGAGGAACCTCCAGGTCTTTAAGCGACTGCTGCACGACACGCTTTACCAGGGATTCCATTCGCTGGTTTTCCGTGTCTTTTCCCCAACCGTCTTGGCAAAACATCTGTCACACAATGATTTGCCTTCTGAAATTCGAGTCTTGCATCCCCAGCATGCTCTGCGATCAGAGCGATCATCATGGCGGTGGGAGCGGTGTCTGGAGGAGGAATGTGAACTTCTCCTCTGGTGGTGAGACCCATGCGGAGAGTCCCGCCTGGATCTGGATGACTGTTTTTGTTGTGGCCTGGCAAAGTCCCTGTCTTGCGAATCCAATCTGGAAGGGCTAAAGCACAAACACACAAGGGGAGGGGAAAAACATTGGCATCAGAATGCAATAAAATGCAGTTGTACCTCAACCCCTCCCTTACCAGCACATACCTAGTGCGTAAGGGCTGGCCACTTAAAGGCGGTGATTTGTCCATAATCTCAGACATATCAGACTAACTCCTATCATGAAATTCTCTCTCAACAGCAGCCAGGAACCTGTCTAAAGCAGAGTGACGCGCTGTGCTGTGTGCCTGTACCTTATATAGAGGCTGGGTCACATGCTGCACTGGCCAATCACAGCCATGCCATTAGTAGGCATGGCTGTGATGGCTTCTAAGGGCACGCTAGTGAAACTAACGTGGATTGGCTGCCCTGCAGCTTTTAAAAAGGCACCAATACATCGTCGAACACTGGACCCGAACCCGAACATACAGTCAATTGTTCGGATTCGAGTCCGGGACCCGGACACCCAAAAGTCCGGTACGGACCCGAACTTTACAGTTCGGGTTCGCTCAACCCTAATTGTAACTCTTCTCCTTCCCTCTATTCTTTCTGACCAATTGTAATAATGTGTCTCTATCATTAATATAGCCAAGTGGTGACCCACACATAAATCAATAGGTTGGGGTGGCCCCCTTTTTGGGGGGCTCTGTTGCTATCCTCATTGTTTGCTCTATGTTTTAATGTAGCCGAATGGGAGTATATTGGCCATCTTTGGTTAAGGTGTAGGACTGCTTCCAGGGTCTCCCCTGAGAAAGAAATAGACTGTGAAATGTGTCAGAACTTATGGATGTTCCTCCATATTCTTACAGTTGCAGTACTTCCTATGAATGAAGAATACTTTATATCTGCATGCAAGAATTTGTATATGGTTCATGTTGATGGTAGTAGGTATTCTCTGTTGGTAGAGGGGAACACTGCAGTACGTCTAGGGGGTATTAATGGTGCACACATTGTTACTTACTTTTATCAATTTAGATTTTAATTATCATTTATATTAAAATATCTATGCTTTTACTGTAGCTGTGAGTCCAATTCCCTCCTTCTCTCTTCTTTCTTGTGTTGTGTATTGTAGTAAGTTTTGCACAGTATTTAAGCACTTGTACTATACGGCATTTTGAACAAGATTTAAAAACAGCCAACTTTTAAAAACACAAATCAACATTAGAAGGTATTTATTTCAAAGGAAAAAAGCTAAATATTGCAGTGACTCCATAGACCTAAATTAAAACTATAAAAAAAGTTAAGGTATTTTTTTTGGGGGGGGGGGATACATTACCAAACATATTAATTATGTTGGATGGTATGTATCCAATTACCTGTAGTCAGCTGCTTCTGGCAAAAAAAAAACATTCTTGCCCCGTACACACGATCGGACATTGAGCGGACATTCCGACAAAAAAATCCATGTATTTTTTCCGACAGATGTTGGCTCAAACTTGTCTTGCATACACACGGTCACATAAAGTTGGTTGGAAATTGTGAACTTCAAGAACGCGGTGATGTACAACATGTATGACGAGCCGAGAAAAAAATAAGTTCAATAGCCAGTGTGGCTCTTCTGCTTGATTCCGAGCATGAGTGGAACTTTGTGCGTCGGAATATGTACACACGATCGGAATTTCCGACAACGGATATTGTTGTCGGAAAATTTGAGATCCAGATTTAAAATTTTGTGTGATGAAAATTCCGATGGAAAATTTTCTGTCGGAAAATCTGACCGTGTGTACGGGGCATTAGTGTCTCCTTTATACTGCCCAGAGACTCTTCTGGTGCTGTGAGAGTTAACAACAGCCACTGCTACTGAGAGAAGTAGTGCCACTCGCCCACCCCCTTCTGCCCTTGCCACCATTTCCAAAACTCATACTATTATTGTCCCACAATGCATTGTGGACAATAAGAAAATAATAATGTGCATTGCTAACTTTTAGATTCAGCAAGAAACAAGCAAAATGTTTTTCCTTTGCCATAATCCGCATACATCTAAAAATGAAATGCTACTGGAACCCCCTAGTTACTTTCACTACAAGCACAACCTATACACTAATGTGACTTCTTTATTTATCAGTCAGTCAAGTTATAAGTTAAATGGCTATGCTTCTGTCTTAACACATTTTAGTATAAATAAAATAACGGATAGCAAAGGCTAGCACCGTACAGCTGTCAAAATTAATATAATATAGGCTATTCTTCTCAAAGAGAAAAGAGCAGCTGGTGAATTTTATTCTGTTATGCGGAATATAAAAACTTAGTTAATTATTCAGATATGTCACCACTTCAAAAAGCTGTAAAGCAGTGAAAACTGTTTAGGTTTTTTCCTTCAATAAAAAGAAACACATACACGTAATATACTGGACAAGATAAGTACAAATTCTTATTCAAGAGGTGTGCCCATCAAAAAAATTTTTTTTAAAAGTCAGCAGCTACAAATACTGCAGCTGCTGACTTTTAAGAATCGGACACTTACCTGTCCCAGGGTCCAGCGATGCGGGGGAACGATGCCCCCCCTTGTTCCCCGCGGCACCGGCATCCTTACTGTGGGCACCCGGCTGTGGCTTCACAGCCGGGCACCCACTGCACATGCGCGAGCGGCGCCGCAGATCGTGATACGCCGCACAGTCATCTGGGACCTGTCACGTGTGCCAGATGACTGACTGCCGAGGGGAAGTGACGATTCTAGCCCGGGCTGGGGAAGAGGTAGATTCCGTGGGACCACCTAGCAACAGGGAGAAATAGGTAAGTGAATTTTTTATTTTTATCCAATTTTTTATTTTTTGTCAGATTTAGGGTCAATTCACATAATGTTGTCATTTTGGTGGAAACACCACTTTAAGTCCAATTTAATATACCATTAATAACAAAAATTTCAGAATGCAATCTTGTTCCAAACGATAACTTCCACAATTACACTTTTACCGATATTAAAAAAAAAAAAAGCTCACTCTCTCCCTAACAGAATCTAAACACCCTGCCCTACCGATGTGCTTACTTACCACTTCCTGATTGTGGCAGCCTCCTTGAGCGTTTAAGCATAGCTCCCTCTGTCCCTCTGTCCTCCTCATTTGTCCCTCATTTTAGTCTGCTCTATATACAGTAGTTCTATATAAAATGCACTTTTTATCTATCAAAAAGTGTTTCCCAGTGCTAAAACTTTAATTTAAAATCCAGTATAAAGGCATAGTAGTGGTAAAAAAAAACACTTGTGGGTTTAACTAATCTTTTTTTTTTATAATTCTCCTTTAAGGGGGCACGGCAGGGGGTGTGTTCTAAGTCAAAATACTTTTGCTAATAGGTGTCCCTCATTCCCATCTAAGGATGTGAGACAAAGGGATGGGTTCTATGTCTACATACTTTTTTTTTTTTTATATCATAATGTAGAGAATAAGATTTCCTTTCATTTGAGCCCAGTCTTGCCACACAGATTTACTCCGGCCCTGATAAATCCTATTTTATTGTTCAGTTAGAAGACAAAAACGTTGTCAAAAACGCCCCCTTGCTGTGAGTGACAGGTGATTTACATATCTCATGCACTAGCCTGAGACAGGCACATCCTGTGTAATTTTAAAAAGTGAGAAATCCACCCCTCCCCCACCATAACAAATCCTGGTGATGGAAAGGAATGTTATCTGTGATCAGGTGACCTCAGACACACACACTGCACTATAACAATCATCAGATAACTGGATGTTCTACTCTGCCCAACTCTGACTACATACATCTCCCCTATATTCTTCTTGCTGTTCACTTGAGAATACATTTTCTTTCACTCTGGTCTGTGGATCTGTGGTCTGTGCCTGTCTCAGGCTAGTGCATGAGATATGTAAATCACCTGTCACTCACAGCAAGGGGGCATTTTTGACAAAGTTTTCAGCACTTTGTCAAGATTTTTTTGGGGTTTACATCCACTTTAAGCCTCAGGTTACAACTACATTGTAACTCACTATGTAATGACACGCCCCTACTGCTGAGTCACCATTATAGCTCTAATGTTTGTTTAGCTTATAAAGCTGCAGTGGTGATTTAGCAGGGGATATGTCAGTCCACTATAAAAGGACTGCTACTCTCACACAGAGCACAGCAGTCTTTAGTTGCAGACGTATGCCAGGCATGAATTCTGTGATGGGGCTTTGGGACCTTTAGCAACACATAAAACAGAAAAGTAATAAGCACTTGTTTGGATGCCTGACTTTACTTCTAAAACATTTATTATAACTACCATTGTACTTGGGGATGGGTAAATTAGAAGGATATAAATAGCAAATCATTACACTTTATAGATAGATGCAATAACACATACACAAGTAAATTAACACTGTAAGGGAGGAATGTAATGTAATCATAATAACCAAGGTTCTATATAATATAAATGTTTAGAGGACCTTATTTTAACTTTTGGGCTATAGGAAATGTAGGCTGAGTCTCAAATATTACAAAACCAAATAATTTATATTATTAATTTGATAACAAAATAGAAATTTTGGAATTAAGACTTTAAATATGATTTTGATATACAGTATAGAATAATTAGTTTATAATGATTATATAATTCAGAATTAAAATTTGCTTTTGTTTAACAAAAATGTTTATTGTAATCTTAGAGTCTCAAGGGATTCAGAAATGCTAATGTTTTCCAGACATGAGTACCCTGGGCTGACCATTGACCCTCTAAGTATTACTATTGTGTGATGGTAGCACTCCCTGTCTTGATTAGCCTGCAATAAATACATTTGCGTTTTTAGTTAAAGTAGTCCCAAAGGATTCTCAAATGCTCAACAATAGAATTAGGGTTCAGCAAGAATTTTAGTGCAGCTAGCTCTCTTTTTTTTTTTTTTTTGAAACATTAGTTTTTATTGATTTAAAGGCATAGAACAATAACAAACATAGTTCAACTTGTATCATACAAAGACACTTAGTACAGTGAGAATGACAGTTTAGGTGTTTTATTTACCGTTTGGCAATTTGGTATACGCTGCAAAGGTATTACCTATGATAGTTAACTCGTCCAAGTGTGGAGTGCTATATGCACTCATCTAAAGCGTGGGGTTGGACTCCCCCCCCCCCCTCCAGACACCCCTTCCGGGATCACACTGTGCCGAGTGAGACGTGGAGTCCCCCCCCCCCCCCCCTTAGGGTGCCGTGGTTACACTTGGTTATTCACATTTGCTTTTACCTCATGTATTAATACGTTACAGAGATTTAGTATCTTATTATAACTCAATCAGTACTTTGCCTGTGGAGGTGTGAATAAAACACAAAGAGGAAATAAAAAATAAAATAACATAACAGGTATTAAAGAGAATAGCGATTCAACTGTGAATCGAACATAAGAACATAATGCGCCTTGAAGCGCTATAGAATTATCTTTGGCAGTCAACCAATTTTTCCAACCTTAAAATATGCCCTAGTTTTTTGTTTAGAGTCTAGCTTGTTTTAGGAGTTTAATGCCAGGTGCTTGTGTGTTCCATACCAATCGTTCCATATCTTCCAGGATTCGTGTACGTTATGTAATTTACCCATTGTGTATGCTAATTGCTTTTCATATGCGCCGTGTGTATCTATTATGCATAGTGTTTCACCGATGTGTGGTGGTAATTTGTCTTTCCAGTGTCTTGTTAGCGTGAGGCGTGCTGCTAGTGGTATGTGAGAAATTAAGGCTTTCCTCTCGCTCGGAACTTCCTCTATACCCAGGGATAGGAGTGCCATTCCTGGTGAAGGGTCAACATTAATTTTAGTTATTTGTGCAATTAGTCCAAATATTTTGTGCTAATAGTCACCAATAAGTGGACATGACCACAGAATGTGAGTTAGAGTTCCCACCCCCCCGCACGCTCTCCAGCATCCCGAGGGGAGGGAAGGTACGATTTTTGATAGTCGGTATGGGGTGAGGTACCAGCGGAGTAATATCTTTTGGTACAGTTCCCATAGGTTGACCCCTTTGGTGGTGGAAAAGGTAGTGGAGATAGCTCTCTCCCATTCTTGTGTGCTGTAAGTTTTACCCAAATCTGCTTCCCAAGCTAGGATGTTAGTAGATTTGGTAAAAGTACATTTGTCTTGTAGGCTATTGTAAAATAATGATACCCCTTTTGTTTTGGTATGGTAGTTTGTGTAGTATGATGCTATTTTCCAGGGTAATGACGTAGGGGTTATGGTTGTTTGTTTTAGGAGGTGACAGATTTGAATGTATGTGTATGCTTCCGAGGATGGAATAGCATATTCTATTTGTAGGGAGCGGAATGATTTAAGTGCAGGTCCGATATACAGGTCCTCTAGAGTCATATTTCTGCGGGGATTCCATTTATTTAAGGATAGTCCGGGGATCAAGAGTGTTAATGCTGATATGGGGAAATTTAATGTGGTAGTGGGCATCTCAGGGAGAGTTGCTTTCAGGAGTTGCTTCCAAGAGTCGATTGACGCTTGAATGGTGGGTGACAGATTTGTTACGTTGGTCGGGTTTAGAGCGTGTGTTATAAGGAAATTATATAAGTCTCCCCCTGGGATTTGGTGTTGTTCTATTTCTGCCCAAGGGGTGATAGATTGTGACGGGAACCACCTTTTTAACTGAGATAGGATCGTGGCCGTGTAGTAGTCTTTTAGGTGGGTGTGTCCAATTCCTCCAGCTTGTTTCGTTTTAACTAGTTTGCCGAAGGCACATCTCACCTTCTTACCTTGCCACAGATAGTTGTTCAAGTGGGATTGTGCTGTCAGGAAGAAAGCTTTTGGTATCGGGATGGGTAGCGTCCTATAGAGGTACAGGAGCTGTGGTAATGTTTGCATCTTAAATGCTGCTAGTCTGCCTGTCCATGATAGTTCATGTTTCTCTATTTTTTCCAGCTGTGTTTTTAATATGGGTAAAAACTTCATATAGTTCTCCTTTACTAAGTCTGAGGTGTGGGGGGTGAGTGTGATTCCCAGGTATTTTATACCGTTGTCTTTCCAAGTGTAGGGAAATTCATTGCTGATACCATTTCTAACGTCTGGTGATAGCCCTATGCCTAGGAGGTATGATTTGGAATCATTTACCTTATAGTAAGACAGTGAGGAAAACCTTTGCAGCGTGTTGTGTACCGAAGCCAGGGAAGAATGAGGGTTGGTAAGAATTAGGATCACATCATCCGCAAAGAGGCTGATTTTATGCTCTGCGGACCTTGTATTGAAACCGGTGATATCAGGACGTTGTCTAATATAGGTTGCTAAGGGTTCCATAATCAAATTAAATATTAATGGAGACAATGGACATCCTTGGCGGGTGCCATTGGTTATTTGAAAAGGGGTTGAGAGTGACCCTGAGGTATAGACTTGGGCTGATGGATTCGTATAAAGGGCCATTATGGCTTGATATATTGGGCCATTGAAGCCAAATTTGTTCAAGGTTTGGGCGAGATAGTCCCAATGGACTCTATCAAACGCCTTCTCTGCGTCTAGCGATAGCAGCAGAGAAGGCGTTTCTGATTTGTTGGCCAAGTGGATGATGTTTAATAGGCGTCTAGTGGCATCAGCTGTCTGACACCCTTTAGTAAAGCCAGTTTGATCCGGGTGGATCAAGGAGGGTAGTAGGTCAACTAATCTATTCGCTAACAATTTCGCATAAATTTTTAGGTCATTATTTAATAATGAGATTGGGCGGAAATTTTGGGGTAGGTTGGGCTCTTTCCCCGGCTTCGGCAAAGTAACAATCATAGCTTGGAGCATTTCGGGGGGAAAGGAAGACGAGGAGACGGCTTGGTTGTATATCGCTGTCAGGTGGGGTGCTAGTAAGTTTTTGAAAGTTTTGAAATACTCCCCTGTGAAACCGTCTGGGCCAGGCGATTTGTTGTTGGGGAGAGACTCGATCGCTTGGGTAATTTCTGTTATTGTGAATGGAGCATTTAAGGCATCCAATTGTATTTCGGATACTTGTGGGAGTTTGGGTGAACTGAGAAAATCTGAGATTTCAGAGGGGGATGGTTGAATGGTGGATGGATCTAGTTTCAAATTATATAGTGAGCTATAATAGGTGCTAAAAGCATCCGCAATTGCTTGTGGGTGATATAATTTGGATTTGGAGATTGGGTGTATAATATAAGGGACTTTTGTTTTTTGTCTATATCCCTTAAGTCTAGAAGCGAGTAATTTACTTGCTCTGTTGCCATTTGCGTAGTAGGTCATTTTTAATCTTCTGGCGGATTTGTCAAAATCCTCCAGAAGTAGAATTCTGAGATCGTGCCTTAAATTGGTTAGCTGTTGGGACAATTTGGTATTTGGGTTGGATTTGTTTTGGGTTTCGAGTCTTTGGATCTGTGATGTGAGTTCAAGGATTTGCCGTCCCCTCTTCCTCCTAACCCCCGCCCCCATTTTTATTAGAACTCCGCGTGCGAATGCTTTGTGTGCATTCCAAGTTGTAAATGGGTTAGTGACTGACCCTGCATTCAAGTCAAAAAATTCTGATAACAGTGTATTGAGTTCAGACCTGGTGGGATCTTCCTGGATCAATTTAGGATTGGATCTCCATATAAATGTGGGGGAAGATTGTAATTCATCCCTCACTTTTAATGTCACTGAGGCATGATCCGACCAGGTTATGTTGTTAATATTAGACATTTGAATTTTTTGTAGAAGCCACTTATCCACCAGGAAGAGATCAAGTCTGGTATAAACCTTGTGTCTAGCGGAAAAGAAGGAGTAGTCTCTTTCTGATGCGTGTAAGCATCTCCAGGCATCATATAAATCGTAGTTAGAGATCGTTGGGAGGAGTGCTTGTTGTGGTCTGGTGGAAGATGTAGTGGAGTCTATTGCAGGGTCAGGAGGTAAGTTAAAGTCTCCGCACAATAATAGGCGTCCCTGTTTAACACGGTTGATTTTCCTCATGATACTATGGAAGAATCGGATCTGATGTGCGTTTGGGGCGTACACGTTTACTATCGTGTATCTATTGTGATTTATATCGCAGATCAGAATGTGGAATCTGCCTTGTGGGTCGGAGGTCTCGGAGATCAGTGCGAAGACCACTGTGTCCCTGATAGCTGTAAGTACCCCTCTCTTTTTTGCTGGTGCGTTGGCAAAAAAGATATGTGGGAATTTGGGGTGTGAGCACTTGGGTGGTAGTAGCTTGTGGAAATGCGACTCTTGGACGCATAGAACGTTGCATTGTTGTTGTGCTGCTTCCTTCCACATAGTTCTACGTTTGGCCGGATGGTTAAGGCCTTTAACATTGATAGATGTAAAAGTTACAGCCATTGTTGCAAACTGTAGGATGCGGTTGTGTATGATGTGCACAGATAGCACTTACATTTAGTTGATGGGGCTCTGCTTTCGAGGCTTCGGCTGTGTTTGTAGAATTCAGGTGTCCAGTGGTCGTCTGCTGCTTGGGTTGTATGGGAACATCGAGTCCGCTGTGGAGTGGGCGTTGGAGTATGTTGGTTGACTGCAAAATTTAAAATAAAACAAAACACAAAAAGAACATAGAAACAAAAGTTTGAAGGGATCAAGACGATCCGTGTGCGGGAAATACCGCTAATCATGTTTAGGGGTAAGCTGCAAATAGGCAGTCAATTGAGCTGTTGTCCGCTTGGGAGGAGTGGACAACTCAAAGGGACAGAATCATCTATTCGAGCTCAGTACTGTGGAGTGGCGCATGGTTAACATTGTTGCCAGGGCTTAGGTGTGCTTACGGGCATTCTTTGTGGTGACAATGTTCCAGTCTCCGGAGATTCGATCCGGGCTTTTAGAGGGATGAGGGTTGTTGGTGTCTTCGGGGACAATGTGCCAGGTCTTAAGAAGTTGCAGACCCTTGGCCAAGGAATCTACCATATGATCTTTGCCTTCCCTGGTTATAATCAGTTTAGTGGGGAAGCCCCATTTGTAGGTGATCTGGTGATTTCTTAATGCTTTCGAAATAGTGTTGAGGTTCCTCCTTTTTTGGAGAGTAAATTGTGATAAGTCTGCAAAAAACTGTAGATTTTGGCACTGTGGAGGTAGCTGGTCTTTGGCGCGTGCTGCTGCCATTACGCGTTCTTTCACATGGAAAAAGTGTAACCTTAGAATGACATCTCTTGGGATGTTGTCAGCTAGGTAACTTGGTTTGGGGAGACGGTGGATTCTGTCGATCACTACGTCAAGATCCGTTAGGTCTGGTATAATGGTTTTAAACAGTTGTGCAGCGTAGTCGCGAAGCTCTGCCTGCTTCACCGACTCCGGGACCCCTCTGATTTTCAAATTGTTCCTCCTGGAACGGTCCTCAATATCTGCGAGCTTGGATCTAACTGCCTCCATTTCCCCCTCATTGGTGTCATGAGCATCCACTAAGTCATTTATAGTGGATGCAAATTCCTCCATCTTGTTTTCCACGCGATCCACTCTGGATGCTGTGGCTTGTAGTTCCACCCCAAATCTGTGCATGCATGACATCATGTCTGTGTGGAGAGAGCTCCTGAGTGAAACTAACATGTCTTTTAGTGTGGTATCTAAGACTGGCTGGTTGTTAGTGGGGAACGAATCAATGGAATCAGGGAGCTCTCTCGTGTCCTCCCCTGTGTCTAGGCCTCTGCTCACCTCGTGGCTTGAATCCCTGGCATCCAGTCTCATCCTGGTCTTCTCTGGGCTACCCGAGCTTGGGGAGTGTAGGGGAGACTGTGCAGATGTGGTTGGGACATGTCTTTTAGATGGGTTCAGGGAAGATGGGTCTTGTTGAGGTGTACTTGCCAGCATTCGCGCCGCCGGGCCTCCGCCATCTTGTCTGTGTCCCGTGGGGTAATACGAGGTGATCCTCTGTGGCTTTCGGTCTTCCTTTTTCTTTTTTGTCATGTTCGGTGTACGCTGCAGCGCTGCGGGAGTGCTCTGGTGGTGGATCGGGTTTGATCGGGTCCCTCTGCCGCTCGATATGTGCCGGTGTATAGGCGCCTTCTCCGGAGCTCCTCACTCAGGCGTCCATCTCCTTCCGCGGTTAGCTCCGCCCCCCCAGCTAGCTCTCTTTGACAGGTAGAGCTCTTTCACACTGAGCCGTCCGGGCATCGGCGGTAAAACGCTGCTATTTTTTGCATCACTTTACCATCGTTTTTGCTGCGCTATTTGGCTGCTAGCAGGAGTTAATCGGGGGCCGAAAAAGGGTTAAAACACCCACAAATCTCTGCTACAGCGGCGCTTTGTCGGTGGTTCGGCAGCGCTGCCCATTGATTTCAATGGGTAGAGGCGCTTTAGGAGCGGTGAGTTCACTGCTCCTAATGCGCTCCAAAGAAGCTGCTTGCAGGACTTTTTCTGACTTTTTTGACTTTTGACTTTTTCTGACTTTTTCTGACGCGTGATCGCAGTGCATTGACGGCTGCTGATTGGCCAAAGCATGCTTTAGCCAATCACAGCATGATCTGCTGTGAGAGCCAAGATTGGCAAAAGGCAGGGTGCTTTTGGCCAATCATGGCTCAGGGGGCTAAGTCCACTCCCCACACTATATGTGGCTGCTTACACCGTGACTGTATGTAGTGTGATACGTGGAGGAGATTGAAAGAACTTGAGCTAGATTAGGCAGGTTAGTTAGTGGTGTGCAGGCAGTTTAGTATACACATATATATACAGAGTAGTGCAGTGGTCATCAACCCTGTCCTCAGGGCCCACTAACAGGCCAGGTTTGCAAGATAACTGAAATACATCAGAGGTGATATAATATGCTGCTCAGTGATTGCAGTATTGTAGTCTGTATCTCGCCAAGGTAATACATAAAACCTGGCCTGTTAGTGGGCCCTGAGGATAGGGTTGATGACCACTGGTGTAGTCAGTGTAGACTATAAATACAGTGCAAGGGTGTATTAATATATATATATATATATATATATATATATATATATATATATATATATACCATATATACTCAAGTATAAGCCGAGTTTTTCAGCACACTTTTTTGTGCTGAAAATGCCCCCCTCGGCTTTTACTTGAGTCAAGTACTTTTCTGCACCAGAGAATGACATTTTCCGACCCGACTTTGGGGCCCGTATCCCGGGGCCAGTTGGTGCTAGGAACCTCAAATTTGGTGTGCAAACCCAGTGGGACTAGTGCTACAACATATACAAAGATGGGGGGCCCCAAAGTCGGTCAACTGTGTCCATCTGCAGCAATGTCATTTCAGGACCCTTTGGGTCCAGAGACCCCAAATTTTGGCTGCAGCTAGGGGGCAACTAGGAACCCTTAACTACCAAGTTTAACCTATGGCTGTAAATGGGCACAGTGAGGCATACAAATGGGCATTGTTGACCCTCTTTTCCACCTAAAGTAGCTGTGCATTTCTCACCCTAGGCTTATACTCAAATCAATACATTTTCCCATTTTCTTGTGGTAAAATTGGGTGCCTCGGCTTATATTTGGGTCGGCTTATACTCAAGTATATACGGTATATACACATACAGTGTAGTATATATATATATATATATATATATATATAGTACTGTCAGTGTAGAAAATATATACAGTGCAGGCAATCTAGTATATATATATATATATATATATACAGTGTACAGTGCAGTCAGTGTACAGTATATAATACAGTGCATTGAAGTGGTTAAGGGGAACCCTATGACAGAATTAAGAAAAAAAAATGGCATGTTCATACCAGATCCTTATCCGAGCATGAAGCCTGGCAGGCCAGGAAAGGGGGGGGGGCGAGCGAGTGTCCCCCCTCCTGAACCATACCAGGCTGCTTGCCCTCACCATGGCCCCCCAAAGCACCTTGTCCCCATGTTGATGGGGACAAGAGCCTCTTCCGGGCAACCCTGGCCATTGGTTGTCAGGGTCTGTGGGCGGGGGGCTTATCAGAATACGAAAGCCCACTTTAATAAGGGGGCTCCAGATCCCATTCCCCCATGTGAATGGGTATCGGGTACATTATACTCCTACCCATTCAACAAAAAAGTGTCAAAAAGTAAAAACCACAACAGACAGTTTTTGACAACTACTTTATTAAAAAGAAAAAGAAAAAAAAAGAGTGTCCCGTGATGTCCATTCATCTTAAATCACGCCGCCCGACAGATGGGAAAAATAGAAAAAAATGGGATGATGGGAGGCCTCCCGGTGACTGCTGTCTCCTGGTTGTAACAGCCGTTATATAGGCAAGGGCGGGGCCACTCGGTTACGTCATCGGGTGGCCCTGCCCTTGCCTATATAACAGCTGTGCATAAAAAATGTGCACAAGAGCACAAAAAAGAACAAGCTTTTTCAAGACTGTAAAAGCAGCATTTTTCTTTTTACCTCAGTGAGCATGAGCCTTTACAGGACAGCAGACAGTTGTGTGAATACTCAGATGCTACTTATGATCAAATGTGCTATGATGTAGTGGTTGTTGGAGAATGTGTTTTTATAGAAACGTATCCTTTCAGTAACTTTGTTCAATGAAAATAAGGAACAACTGGCCCCGAAACCATTTATAGTTCCTTCTTACCCCACATTATAGGATACTTACTCAGTACAATCATTGTGTGGTCAAAGTTATACAAGTTAAGCCCCATACACACGGTCGGACTTTTTCATGGATTCTGTCCGATCGGACAAGGTTGTTGAAAAATCAGACCGTGTGTATGCACCATCGGACAGTGTTCGTCGGTTTGACCGACGGACAAAGTCTTATCTCCTGCTGGAAAGATTTGCCGACAACACGGTCCGATCACACCAAATCCGATCGTGTGTACGGTTGTCCGACCGGACAAAGTGCTACGCATGCTCAGATCACATTACAAGACCAAAGCTATTGGCTACTAGCCTCTACGTAGTCCCGTCGTAGGCAACAAACGTCACCACGTTCAGAATGATCGGATTTTCCGACAACTTTGTCCGACCGTGTGTACGCAAAACCAACATCGGACAAAGTATGACGGACATGGTCCGACAGACCTGGTCCGCGGATTGTCCGACCGTGTGTATGGGGCTTTAGTGTTTTTTGTTTTTTTACTTCTTTTTTTTAATTCACACTAATTCCATAACCTATAATTTTTTACTTTCTGGTGAATAGTGGCCTGTTAAACCCACAGTCATAGACCAGTATATGACTTTACCATTACAGGTATTTACAGTATATGCATTGGAAAAATGGCTTTATTGGACTCTTTAAAAGTATATGTTAGACAAACCATTAATAATATCTATTTTTATTGAATGATTTTAAGGTTTGTAAAACGAATTAACTAGACATAGACAAAAATACATTCTTGCTTTTTATGTTATGTAGACTATAATCTAAACAGTTTTTCATTTTATTTCATGATATAACATATCACATCATTCAATCTTCTATAAGTTCATGCATTTTCAAAATTACGTCAAGTGCAATCATTTTGCTTGTCATTTAAAAGAGATCATATGAGACATTCCTAGAAAAAATAAAGAAGTAATTTATTTAATATCTTGAGGGAGATCCCTTCATGCCAAAGTCAATTCCATCCTTCTCTGTCCTCAATCTCAGCGCATCATTATTGCTAGAATGTATTTTCACATGCCCTTTTTCCAATTTCCTAAGCAGGCTGGTGGCAGATCTGCTGAAATAATATTTTTATGGGTTTTGTCTAGTGATGTAGAAATTTTAGAGGTTTGAAATGCATATGTTTTAAATACATGGTTCCAGCAATATGCATCTCCTAATCTATTTTAAATAGCCCTTTGATTTGATTGCTTTTCTGTCTATACGTCAAAACAGAACATTATCTTCATTTTGCCTCAGAATACCGTAACCAAATGAATTAGCAACAGCTATAACATCTCTTAAAGTGATCCTTGCTATTTTACCTATAAAAAAGGTAAATTAAAGTAAAGTTGATTTTCTTCAACATATTTTATATGAACAGCTTGCTGATTACCATAATTTATGATCGTTAAGAGATAAAAAACTCACTAAATGCAAAAATGTTTTTTTTACCACTTAAGGACCGAGCCTCTTTCTAAGATTTGTTGTTTAAAAGTTAAAAAACATTTTTTTTGCTATTACTTAACACCCCCAAACATTATACATTTTTTTTTCACCCCAGAGAATAAAACGGTGGTCGTTGCAATACTTTTCTGTCACATCGTATTTGAGCAGAGGTCTTATAAGCACACTTTTTTTTTTTTTTGAAAAAATACACTTTTTTGAATTAAAAAATAAGACAACAGTAAAGTTTGCCCAATTTTTTTTTTATATTGTGAAAGATAATGTTACACCAAGTAAATTGACACCCAACATGTCACGCTTCAAAATTGCGCCCGCTCGTGGACTGGCGATGTTTAAAACATTCTACAGGTTGCATGTTTTGAGTTACAGAGGAGGTCTAGGGCTAGAATTATTGCTATCGCTCTACCGATCATGGCAATACCTCACATGTGTGGTTTTAACACCGTTTTCATATGCGGGCGCTACTCAAGTATGCGTTCGCTTCTGCACGCAAGCTCGGCAGGATGGGGCGTGAGGAGAGCCATAATTGGCAGGAGTGCAGGATGCCTGTGGCCAATTATAGCTCAGGGGGGTTTAGTACATGCCCCTCACTATATAAGGCTGCCAGTGTGGCGGCCTTGTGTAGTGTTGTGCGGCGTTCATAGAAAGAAGGATAGGCAGGGACAGTGTCAGCTGTGCTTTATACTTCTTTAGATAGCGCTGTTACAGTGAGTGTAGTGTTCAGGGAAAGAGCAGGATAGGCAGGGACAGTGTCAGCTTTTCTTTGCTTCCTAACCTAGCGCTGTTACAGTGGGTGTAGTGTGCCTCCTGCACACTGCACAGCATACACCTGAATCTACCCCCTCATTGCTGGTGTTGTGTAGTTGATTTGTGCAACACATTCATCTGCCTAATATTCAGTCAGTGTAGTGTGCCTCCTGCACAGCATACACCTGAATCTACCCCCTCATCGCTAGTGTTGTGTAGTTCATTTGTGCATATTTTGGGTGCGGGGTTCCCCTTAATATCCATACAAGACCCAAAGGGGCTGATAATGGGCTGGGGTAGGGGGGGGGGGGTGATGGGGTAGCCATGCCATTTTTCTCAAAGATTTTCATCCATATTGCCAGGACAAGACATTACATTAAAGCCGCAAGCAGTTTCAAATGGCTTTTTTTTCTTTACAAATATCATTTTGTACAGGGACAGTTCTAAACATGGGAAACACATGCCACGTCACAGGCATACTTTAGACAACCCACAGGTACGATATTTAAAGGAATATTTCACTTTTTTTTTCACTTTATGCACCATTAAAATGAGTGCTCCAGAAAAAACGTCAGTTTTTAAAACTTCTTTTTGCATTGATACATGTCCCCTGGGGCAGGACCCGGGTCCCCAAACCCTTTTTAGGACAATAACATGCATATTGGCCGTTATAAATAGCACATTAGATTTTGAACGTTCGCGTCCATTGTAATTAATAGGGTTCTAACGTTCGTGCAAAATTTCCGTCCGTTCGCAGGTTCTGGTGCGAACCGAACCGGGGGGTGTTCGGCTCATCCCTAGTAAGCAATAAAACCTAAATGTGTAACTAAACATAATATGCTAAATGTAATTGTAAAACCAGATTCTACAGACTTCGTTAACCAAATCAGTTTTAGATTTTTAACTTATTTATTAAACATATTTGAATTTAAAAACTCAACTAGGAAGTGGTAGATCATTTGGGAATTTGGAGTAGATAGTTTTTGAGGTTATGAAACCATTCCAAGCTTCCTAATTCAGCTTAGATTGCCATAACAATCAAAATGCTATACAGCAGTTACTTTGTCTACTGTGACTCAAATCACATAAATGTCTGCCAAGATAAGGCTTATGCAAAAATCTCTGATATTTCTGGCCTGTAACATGTTACTAGTGTGCTTCTCTGGACCCATTATACATGCTGCATATAAAGCTTGCTGGATACATTTTCTGGCTTGTTTGGAATGACTTGGCATTTTCTAAAATCTGGCCAGCTGGAATTTAGCTTTATATTTAATAACTTTGGTGACAGCCATCAGTAAAGAGAGCAAGCTGTTTCACTGATGATCAACAAGAAATTAGATGTTCTAGCACAAAGATGGTTATTATTCAGGGAAGTAAAACATATGAAAATGTGATATATAAATATTGCTAAATAGGCTAAAACCTTATAATAAGACTAATATACACGAAAAATTTCTGCATATAAGTCTGTTTAATGATAAAGCTCACATTAAATGAAAACAGAGATAGAGAATACAATGGTATGTCATCAACCAGCTTTGTAAATATTTACCAGTTGAGTCCCCAAACCTTTTTCTCCCTAAATCACCCCCCTCCACCCCCCAAGTCCCAGAGTGATTTTTTTTCCCAGTGATGTCTCAGTTTCACACATTGTATGGTTTAAGTTTTTATAGCCTACACTAATTTATGGCTTTATTTGGTAGCAAATCTGGATACATATAATTACATTTTTTTGTTTTTTACTAGGAATAAATAATTAAAAACTAGAAAAAAATAATTTTTCTTGTAATTTTTCCCAATGCAACCTTTACCTAATTTGCACATCTCTATACTGTATATTTACCCTAAAATACTGTATAATCAACAAAGTCTGATGATTAAACTTGCATAACATTAGTGTGACTTTTATGTAATGTATCAGAATGGTAAAGCTTAAAGTGAATGTAAGAGCATTTTTTTCAAAACATTTTATACATTTGTCAAAAAAATGTCCTTATATACACAAACAAATATATTACACATTAAATAAAAAAACAGGGAGGTGCATGCGTGGCTTGTAAGATGGCGGATGCCCGAGAGCCGAGCTTCGGTCCCTGTCTCCTCGTCCATGGCTCCTGCACTGCTACGCTAGCATCTATCGCCCCGGGAGCCTCATCATTTACTGCCAGAGTTGTCTGAACGCCCAATGGGAAAAATTGGCTTCCAGAAGTACATCTATCTTGGATATAACCCACTGGTATAGTCCCGGCCTACACAACACATGGAGCGCTACCTTCTTAGGCCACAATTCCTGGCCTCAAGTAATTCAGTCAACCTGCCAGACCTCGCTGATCTTTCTCTAACGGCTGAAGGTATGTCACACAGGGATCATACCCCCTGCAATGCCAGTTATCAGAACCTGCTGCGATGGTGACTGGCTGTGCTGGACTTAAAGTTACAAACCCTGCTGCAGGACTTGACTGATAATATCACTTGAGAGGTTGGGAAAATTGCACAGGAGCTCAGAGGAGAGATTGATCAACTGGGGGAACGCAATGATATATTGGAAAACAGATTTGACAAGCCCGTTCAATATGTACATGTCCTTGAAGAAGACAATGCAGCCATCAAACACACAGTTTCCCAACTCCAATTACAGCAGGAAGATTTAGAAAATAGGGAACGCCATCAAAACTTAAGGATTTGTGGTGTTTCTGAATCAATCAGTGACAAAGAACTGCACCTATATCTCCTGGGTCTGTTTGTTACACTGGCACCTCAAATCCCAGATATAGATTGGCGCCTTGACAGAGCACACAGACCCCTGGCCCCAAAACCACCTCCTGGCTCCAATCCAAGAGACATTAATGTCCGTTTTCATTACTACGAAAGTAAAGAAGCTCTTACTATTGCCACGCACAATGAGTCTCAAATAGAATTTAAAGGGGCCAAGATTCAAATTTTCAGCGACCTCTCACCAATTACTCTGGCTAAGAGGCGTAGTCTCCGCCCAGTCACCACTCATTTACAAAACCATCCAGTTGCCTATCATTGGGGTTTTCGCTTACCCCTTTCTGCATCTAAAGATGGCGTTCAATTTTCATTAAAAGATCTCCATGAAATTGAGGCATGCATCCACAATCTGGGCCTTCCACATATTCCTGAGTAGGAACTCCAGCTCCCCGTTCCCCCACTTCTGACACCAGCCAAGATCTGGACCCTAGTTTATCGGAGATCGCAGAAAGCTTCTTCAACTCCTCGACGGGCCACCTCTTCCAGATTTCCTACCTGATGACTGCCTGCTAACTGAATTTCTTCTTAAAATCCACAGATGAACAGCAACCTGTTTGTCCATGCTTGGGACTCCAGTTTGAGAGTCACCTACCTCTTCTCAATGAATCCCCCCTCTACCTTCCTGCAGGTTCTTGTTATTTTCCTGTTACCCTGTTTGACTCCAGTTTAAGTCTTTTATATTTTTCTCAGAGGAGACGAGACCTACTTGTTGGATCCTGCAGGCAGCCATGCACCTCACTACATTCCTAGGCCATTTCCTTGGATTCCTGAGGGTGTTTTTTCCTTCAGGCCTTCCACAATGTTTTTTTCTTATTTTTTATTTTTCTTATTATTTTCGTTTTTTTACTTTAATTTCCATTTTTTTTAACTTATTTTAGGTTACCAGCTGTGATTTTACTGTCACCATTTTGCACTATTACCTCAACCGTCTCTCAATACCTTTATTGTTTTTTTGCACCGAGGAACATTATCTGTACTTCTATTATTCTATATATGATTGCTATATGTTTATATGATAAAGTATTTTCATGTAATGTGAAAGGCTTAAATTCCATCCATAAAAGATGGGTAGCTTTAAAGGAATGCAAGTCTTCCAAGGCAGATGTGATCATGATTCAGGAAACACATTTCTGACCTGGGAGCTTATTCAAGTTTGCCTCCAAGCATTTCCCCACTGCTTTTGTGGCGTCTGACCCCTCCGGGAAAGCTGAAGTATCGATTTTGATTAACTGCTTTAGCCCTATACGAATTCTTTACTTTTTAGATCCCCATGGTCGGTATGTTCTCCTGAGTTGTGCCCACCTGAATACATCTTTCACTTTGGCTAATATCTATGCTCCTAATTCGGGATAGATTGTTTTTTTCACTAAGGTGTTTGAGAAACTACAGACTTTGTCTCAACCCTTTATGGTCATAAGAGGAGATTTTATTGTGTGCATTTCCCCAACCAAAGAAAGATGCGCCCTCTTTCCAACCACCCCACCAATTCAAGCACAAAAATTGTCCACTTCTTTTTGCAAACTAGTTTGATCAAACAATCTTTTTTATACATGGGGAGTAAAGCATCCAAAAAAATATACATTTTATTCTCCACCTCACAAATTATATTCTAGACCTGATCACTTCTTTGTGACACTCCCACAAATAGAGCTTTCTTTTGGTGGTATTTTATCACTTCTGAAACTTTTTTTTGCGCTATAAAAGAAAAAAGACATACATTTAGGCCAAAATGCATTCAGCCACATGTCTCTTGTAAAAAAGTTTTAATAAGCGTATATTTATTGGTTTGCGCAAAAGTTATAGCGTCTACAAACTAGGTCACATTTTCTGGAATTTACGCAACTTTTAGTTTATGACTGCCTAGCTCATTTCTTGAGTGCTATAATGGCAGGGCAGTACAACCCCCTCCCCCCTAATGACCCCATTTTGGAAAGTAGACACCCCAAGGAATTTGCTAAGAGGCATGTTGAGCACATTGAATATTTTTTTTTTTTTGTCACAAGCGATTGAAAAATTACAATAAAATTAAAATAAAAAAAATTGACACAAAGTTGTAATTGAAATGATATATTGCTCAAACATGCCATGGCCATATGTGAAATTACACCCCAAAATACATTCTGCTGCTTCTCCTGAGTACAGGGATACCACATGTGTGGGACTTTTAGGGAGCCTGGCCTTGTGCAGGCCCCCGAAAACCAATCACTGCCTACAGGCTTTCTAAGGGCGTAAAATGGTGATTTCACTCCTCACTACCTATCACCATTTTGGAGTCCCTGAAATTTCAAGATAGCACAAAACCCCCCATATGATCCCATTTTGGAAATTAGATGCTATTTGCTGAGAGGCATGTTGAGTATTTTGCAGATCTCGCTTTTTGTCACAAAGTTTTGAAAATTGAAAAAAAGGAAAAAAAAAATCCTTTTCCTTCTTCATTTTCTAAAAAAAAAGAGAGCTGCAAAATACTCACCATGCCTCTTAACAAATACCTTGGGGGGTCTACTTTCCAAAATGGGGTAATTTGGGGGGGTTGTGCAATTTGACATTTCAGGGCCTCTGAAACTGTCATAGGTAGTAGGGGCATAGTTATATGTATATAGTTGGGTGAATGTAGCAGGGAGGCAGATGCCCAGGTATTTTAAGGAGGAACTACACCATGTGAAGGAGAATGAGGCTTGCAGTTGGGATCGCATTGCAGGGGGGATAGCAAGGGGGTGGATCTCCGACTTACTATAGTTGATCTTAAAATTCGAAAGAGAATGGAATCTCCACAACTCCGCCATGATGTTGGGGAGGGAGATCAGTGGGTCTTTAACATAAAACAGTACGTCATCGGCATAAGCCGATAATTTATGTTCCGTCGTCCCTACCGTGAACCCCGAAATGTTAGGATTTAGCCGTATCATGTTGAGCAGTGGTTCTAGGGTGAGGGCAAATATTAGTGGGGACAGGAGGCACCCCGGCCTCGTCCTGTTCCGTATGGAAAAATAGTTAGAGAGCGTCCTATTAACCTTAACCCGTGCCTCTGGGGAACTGTATAAAGAGCCTATCCACCTGAGCATGTTTTGCCCAATCTAGACAGTACTGCCTGCATATAGGTTCAGTCCACCAAGTGCAAGTTCCCCCAATGAATTAGTTGTATTGCTCGGTTGGAGTAATCCGTAGCCTCCCTCCCTGTTATGAAACCTGTTTGATCCGCATGAATTACTGTCGGTAGGATGGGTTTTAGGTGATTCGCCAACATTTTTGCTAAGATTTTAATGTCAGTGTTTAATAGCGAAATCGGTCTTTAGCTGCTAAGGGTGGAGGAGTCTTTCCCCTCCTTCAGGAGGACCTTAATGTGCGCCAAAAGTGCCTCTTTCAGGAGGGAAGTGCCAGAGGCAAGTGCATTAAAGTAAGTGCACATGCGGTCGGACAAGTGTGAGGAAATCTTGCGGTAATATGCATTATTGAACCCATCAGGGCCAGGACTCTTCCCTTATGGAAGGTCCTTGATTACCGACTCAATCTCTGTTACAGTTATAGACAGGTCTAGCTGCTCACTAAGTCGTGACGATAGTTGGGGGGCCAGTGCTTCCTCTAGGTATTTTGAAATGCATTCTGATTTCTGTAAGGGAGAGTGACCTCCGAGCGTAGGGGGAGTTGGTAGAGTTGGGCATAATATTCCTTAAAGGAGTCAGTGATTTTAGAGGACAACACCACTTGGGGTCCTGCGGTGGTTTGTAGCATGTGGACATGGCCGGATGCCCATTGATATTTAAGGGCTCTAGTCAAGAGTCTCCCACATTTGTTTCCAAACTCGTAAAATCTGTGAGAAACAAATCTCAATCTATCTCGTGCGCGTGTTTCCAACAGAAGAGGAAGCTTCTCTCTAAGGGACACTAGCTCTGCGTATATGGGTGGAGTCATTTGGCGTTTGTGTTTCAGTTCCATGGGTCAAAAGGGACGGAAGTTCCCCAGTGCATGCCTTTTTCAATCTGGATCCCTGGGCGATAAGCTTTCCCCAGACCACCGCTTTATGGCCATCCCATTACGGATGCCATCCCCGTCTCCCCCATCATGTTTTCCTTAAAGTAGAGGGAAATAATGTCTGAAACCTGCTTCTGAGCTACTGCTTCATCTAGCAGGTTCTCGTTTAAGCGCCACGTCCACTGACGGTTGTCGGAAGATGGATGGGGCTAGGGAGACGGAGATGGGTGCATGGTCGGAGATCGTAATTGATCTACGCACTGGAGAGCGACTCCAAAGAACCCTAATCAACTTATAGAAGATCTATGGCGTGTACACGTCGTGAGTTGCAGAGTAGTAGCTGAAGTCTTTTGTAGTGGGATGGAGCACTCTCCAGCAATCAACCAGATGATGGGTGTGCAATGATTTGCGGAAATGTTTAAGAAATGTGAAGTGTGTGTGAGTGTGTGGAGCGACCGGAGGAGGTGTCCATCTGTGGGTCGGGACAGACATTAAAGTCCCCACCGACCACCAGTTGCCCATTATGAAACGCAGACAGGGAATCTAGTAGCTTGTCTAGGAATGTCAGTTGCCTGGTATTTGGTGCATACAGCGCCACGAGGGTCAGTCTGCGACCGAACACAGTGCCTTTCAGAAAGACAAATATGGGGGCGTGGCTTCCGCCGAGCAGTATGGACGCTTGATTAGATAGCTCCCGCATCGAGCGAAGCAACGAGCGACAGTACCGCTGATCCGCACCATCTACATGGCTGCTCTAGTCCCCCAGACCCTCAGCTACCCCTCAGGCTCATCCCGCAAACGGAAAGAATACCGCCCGCCGAAAAGACTCACGGACTTCTTCACTATGCCGTCCGGCGGGAAGACTCAAGATGGCGCCCACGGAGCCTCTCCACACACCACCGCGGCTTACACAGATCTCCCGGATGCCGACGGAGAATCATCTCCCAGCCCAGCTGACACTACAGCGGCCTCTTCTCCTTCACCTCCCCAGCACATCTCAGCATCCAACAGCCCTGCTAAGACACGGATGCGCCTGGATTCCTCCCCACAGGCTCCTGAGGTAAGATCTACCTTAGACGCCATTTTAGCTCAGCAGACCCAACCATCCCCTATTGCAGCCTTTCCTACGGCTAATATGCCGGTTATGGACACAATCCTGAAAGAGATGCTGATGTCTCTCCACAGCTCCCTAAATGCTGACATATCTACTATGTTTAAATCATTTAAAGAAGAAATTACATTTATTGACCAAAAAATCAATCGAGTGGAACATAAAATGACTAACATTGCTGAAACGGTGAATGATCTTGTTGACGCACATGACCATTCCAGGGATGAACATCACTGGGTCAGGGCCAAAATGGCAGACCTCGAAGACAGGTCCAGACGTAATAACGTCAAAATTCGCGGCATTCCTGAATCTATCCCGCCACCTGACCTAAACCCCTACGCCAGAAAATTGTTTTCCACTCTCCTACCTGACCTATCTCCGATGGAAACCATCATTGACCGCATTCACCGTCTCCCTAAACCCTCACATCTGCCCGCCAGTGTCCCTCGAGACGTCCTCATGCGCGTCCACTTCTATCACGCCAAGGATATGCTCCTTAGCAAATCGAGACAGCTCGGTCAACTTCCAGACCCCTATTCAAAATTACAATTGTTTGCTGATATCTCGGCCTTTACCCGCCAACAAAGACGACAGCTGAACACGATAACCAAACCTCTCAACAACCACAAAATACCATACCAATGGGGATTCCCGACTAAATTAATAGTCACAAAAAATGGCCAGAAACACCACATCACCTCTGTGGGAGAAGGTATCCACTTGCTCCGCACCTGGGGAATCGTTCCCGAAGAAACTGCTCAACCAGGCTTCCACAACCATCCTAACACCCGCAGCCCTAACAACAACGATGTAGTCGCCCATGCGACTTGAACCCCAAATTAGCGGTACACACACGTCTCTAATCTGTCTTTTTTTTACTGTACCATGCTTTGTCTCGGTGCCTGCTTGTTGCTGACAGCACACAAACTTTTACCCCCCAGATTTTTGGCAGTACAGTACTCACTGCTGTTCCCCTCATACTCCTTCCCACTGTTACGATTGTTTTTCCTTGTTTTTTTTTTTTTTTTTCCTCTCTCCCCCTAACTCCTCTTCTCTCCTTATATTCCTTGCTCTGAGAACACAGGAACCATCTCATCCAAGAACTTTTGACCTCTTCCTCTCAAAACCAACGGATCCACCTGCACGTCTCCCGACTCCTCTTTAAGTGACCTTTCCACCACATCAAACTGTAAGTCTCCAATCTTATCTTTTTTTTTTTACACATCACCTACCCACACCTGACTGCAAGATGCCTAAATTCCTGTCACTCAATGCCAAGGGCTTGAACCATCCAGCTAAAAGGAAATCTATGTGGCGCACTGCCCTTGAATCTCACAGTGAAGTGATTTGCATCCAAGAAACTCACTTCGTGTCCACGGCAGAACCACATTGTTCACACACCCACTTCCCCCATATTTTTAAAGCCTCTGGGCCGCAAAAGAAAAATGGGGTCCTGATAGCTATCAAGAACACTGTCTCATTTTCCCTCCACGACACATTAACAGACACAGAAGGAAGATTTCTAGCCCTCGATTGTACCTTGAACAATGTAAGATATACGCTTGTAAACCTCTACGCACCCAACTCTAACCAAATCAAATTCTTGAAAAAATTGTGGAAGAAGATTGATTCTTTCCGCCATGGCCACCTCATCCTTTGTGGTGACTTTAACTTGGCTCCTGATGCTACCATAGACACCTCAACCCGAACACCCAGACGTTCTTCACCTTTGCTCACTTTTACTAGAACCAGGGACCTTTACGATGTTTGGCGCTGTCACCACCCCTCTGAACGTGACTATTCTTTTTTTTCTCATCGTCACAACTCCTACACAAGGATCGATCTCTTCCTAGTAGACAAGTGGCTACTGCCCAACATTTCTGACTCCAGGATATCCACTATAACGTGGTCGGACCACGCACCCATCACCATGACAACGACTGACACACCAACCAGAACCTCCTTACCTGTTTGGAGGGCAAATGCTCGGATTCTACACTCCCCAGAACTTTCAGCCTCCATTCGCGAAAAACTGGAAGAATTTTTTAGTTTAAATGATGGCTCTGTATCTAATGTTACTACTCTGTGGAATGCCCACAAAGCATTCATTCGAGGTGTTATGATTCAAATTTGTGCCAGGGAAAGGAAAAAGAGGACTCAGCGTCTAGATACCATTACCTCAACCATTAAAAAATTGGAATCAGATAACCAAATCAACCCAACTCCCCAACTGAAAGAAGAACTAACTCGCCTTAGACAGGACTTAAGAGCCCACCTTCTAGATACTTACGAAAAAGCCCAATTACACTTCAGAGCTGCCCACTATTCTACCAGTAACAAAGCAGGGAAAGCCATGGCCAACAAAATTAAAGGACACCTCGCTAAATCAAAAATCTCTTTCCTATATCACCCTACTTCACAGAAAAAACTATCTGAACCCCAATCCATAGCAGATGCCTTTAGTCTTTACTATGACAAATTATACAATTTAAATAATGACTCCGACACTGTTCAACCCTCCTCCCACCTGATAGAATCCTTTATAGCAGAAATTAGCCTCCCCAAGTTGACCCAATCCCAACTTGAATCCCTTAACGCTCCTTTCACGCCAGATGAACTCCTTCAGATTATAAAAGCTCTACCACCTAACAAATCTCCTGGACCAGACGGTCTTACAGGCGAATACTACAGATGCTTTGGCGGACTACTCGCTCCCTACATGATCAGAGTATATAACAACTCTGCCTCCTCTTCCTCCTTTCCTCGAGAAATGCTATCTGCTTTAATCTCTACAATCCCGAAGCCAGGGAAGGAACCCTCCTCGCCCCAAAACTACCGTCCCATTTCGCTTCTGAACCTAGATACTAAATTATATGCAAAACTCATTGCCACCAGATTACTAAAGATTATGCCCCTATTGATCCATAAGGATCAATCAGGTTTTACCCTAGGTAGACAGTCTTTTGACGCCACTCGCAGATTGATCAACCTGATCCACACAGCTGAGACATCACGAACGCCTTCTCTGCTTCTATCTTTGGACGCAGAGAAGGCGTTCGATAGAGTCCACTGGTCTTATCTTAAGGCAACCCTATGCAAATTCGGCTTCCAAGGCCAAATCCTTTCGGCCATACTTGCGCTATACTCCACTCCTAACGCACAAGTACTCACATCAGGAGTCCTATCCAAACCCTTTGATATCAGCAATGGCACTCGCCAAGGCTGCCCACTATCACCATTGATTTTTAATCTTCTTATGGAACCATTAGCAGAACATGTCAGAACCAACCCTTCTATTACTGGTATCACCGTAGGATCCCATGATCATAAAATAAATCTCTTCGCAGACGACGTAGTTATAATACTCACCAACCCCCTTTCCTCCCTGGCTTCGGTTCAACAACTGCTTCAAAGATTTAGCTCTGTATCTTATTATAAAGTGAATGATCACAAATCTTATATACTGGATTTAGGCCTTGACGCTATCACCAGCAACTTACTCAGACACCAGTTCCCTTTCCAATGGTCAGAAAAAAGAATATCTTACCTCGGTATCACTCTCACTAAATCATCTAAAGGTCTCTTTGCAGCCAACTACACCAAGCTCAAACAACTACTACTGAAAGAAACCTCAGATCTTTCAAAATATGAATTCACATGGACAGGTAGACTCGCAGCATTTAAAATGCTAATTCTCCCTAAACTTTTATACACCTTTAGGACTATGCCCCTTCCATTGCCTAAATCTTATATCCGCTCACTTCAATCGATAACCTCCCGCTTTATCTGGCAAGGGAAAAAACCTAGATGTAACCACTATTTACTCATTAAACATAAAACAAAAGGTGGTATGGGATATATTGACCTACACGACTACTATCTAGCTTCCATCCTTACTCAGTTGAAGGACTGGTTAGCTGACACACCCTCAACACTTTGGGGCAACATAGAAAACACTCTCACACCCGGACGAAATCTCAAAGACTGGCTATTCGCATCCATTGCCAACCATACACACTACAATAACCATTCTCCTACCATCAGAGCTTCCATTAGAGCTTGGAAGTCCTTATGCAGTTTCTCATGGCCACACCTTCCGACCAAAACAGTACACGTACCTCTGACTACACTCACACATCTCTCACCTGAACTCCAGGTGCCCGCCTGGCTAGCGTCCCAAGCGCCTCATGTTTCAGCTCTTCACTCCTTAACTGAAAACAAATCCTTCACACAAATTTGAGAAGAACTTAATGCACCCGCCTCAGACTTTCTCACTTACCTCCGACTAAAGTCCTGCTTGTCAGCACATCCTCACCTAGAAATGACCCTACCCATTAAAATATGGCTCTTCCTATTCTCTGATGATACTCGCTTTAAAGGTACCTCCTTAGTTTACTCCTCTCTCCAAGACAAATCTGTCTTCCTCAAATCCAAACCACTAACTGACTGGGAACTAGATCTCCAAGAACAATTCACCGACATTCAATGGCAAAATGCTATTAATGCTACCTACAAGGCTACCACCTGTACTTCATTATGGGAAGTGGCATATAAAACCACCATGCGATGGTACTTAACACCCCTTAAATTAGCAAAATACCACACATCCACATCACCACTATGCTGGAGAGGCTGTAACCATATGGGTTCTTTAATACATATCATGTGGTCTTGCCCACTAATTAGACAATTGTGGACCCAAGTTGAACTTCTTCTACAAAAAGTGCTACTTATACCCATCTTGCTGACTCCCCAACTTAGTTTGTTGAACTTGACAATAGAAACACTCCCTCCCAAACTCAGACTCATAACTTCTCACATACTCCTATCGACCAAACTACTCATAGCCAGAAAATGGAAATCCCAGGAAATCCCGACCATCTCTGAAGTCACCTCCTTGACACACACTCATTGCCTTTATGAACTCACTCTCTCTAGAAGCAAACCCTCCTTCCCCAAATTACAGTTGCTCTGGTTACCCTGGATCCAATGGTATAATAAACCTCCTCCGTGAATCCCTTCATGAATATTGACACCTTCTCCTGTATTCTCATATGTTCACACACTCCTCGCCTTTAATCCCCTTATCTGCTCCTTTTTACCATCCTATCCTACCCCCTCCTCCCCTCCCCCCCCTTTTTTTTTTCTCTTTCTCATTTCCCGCCCCTATCCCATCCCCTACCCTCCAACACCTTGAACGTCCAGTTATGGATAATATAGTTATTCTACAGTTATTCTCTTGGTTAAGTTACGTGATTGACCTCCAGTTGTATGCTGTAACTTGTTCATTAAGTCCTTTATTTCTCAGAATACTTCTCCATATACCTTCCTACCAATCTATTACAGTATTGTTTATCCTATGTATGCATATTTACGCTGTTATTGTAAAACCTTAATAAAAACCACTTTGAAAGAAAGACAAATATGCCATTGGGATCTACATAGTGGTCTAGGGGGACAAATGGGCAGTGTTTATGTATCGCAACCACCACTCCACCTGATTTAGGCCGTGGTGAATTGCTGAGATACCATTGTTTGTATAAGTGTGTCGGAAGGCGGGGGAACCGAGTCAGTACTGAAATGAGTTAGCTGCAAGAGTAAAATGTGTGCACCAAGTCTCTCTCAAGCCACAACTTATTGCGTTTAGATGGGGAGCTTAGGCCACGGACGTTGTACGATACGATCTTCATAGCAGCCATAGATGTTCCCCAAGTAGCGCAGCCCCGCGGACAAGCAGAGGATGGGGAGAGACCCGCAGCATACTGACCCAGAAAAAAAATTTGAGTGCTGAAAAAAAAGAAAAAACACATGCATAACACAAAACAAGTAATGAACAAGGTGCCCATTAGGCGAGTGAGTATTCTTAAAATCGACGGTGCAATGTCCACCTCACGGCTAGCCAGCCCAAAAAGGTATAGGTGATCCACGCACTGTGGATGTCCTCATCTGAGGAGGATAACATTCAAGAGTTGACCTATTGGGGGAAGATGGAGAGGCATCAGGCAAGAACCCATCGAGAGGGGTCCCACTCCAGTAAATGAGCACTTCCATGGTGTGGATGTGCATTCGGATGATCTGCAGCAGCAATAGCAATCCTAAAAACAAAGGTGAGCATTAGGAAAAATGGGGGAAAGGGGAGGGCAGAGTCTTCAGGCACTGGAACAGTCATTTAGCATATAGCAGAGGAAGAGGGAGGATCCCGTTCGGCAGAGGCAGCGGGGTCTCTTTGTGACTTGTTACGGCGCCTGTGACGTGCTTGTTGCCAAGGTTCAGGACGATTCAATGCTGGGATCTCCGGGGTAGAAAGCCACTCTAGGATGTCCATCTTGGGGAGGCCAAGGCGGGCAACAAAATGGGGTAGATCCGACTTGTTCCTTAAATTAACCTGCTGACCTCCTTTAGTAACGGAAAGGCCAAAGGGGAATCCCCAACGGTAGATCGAGTGAGCATCTTGTAACACTTCCAGCAATGGTTTAAGGGCCCTGCGCTGCATCAGCGTGCATCTGGATAAGTCCGGAAATAGGGACAACTTAGCTCCATCAAAGTCCACATGGCGGACCCCCCTGACATGATACATGATCCCTGACATGATACATGATACGTTCCTTCAAGGTGTATTTGTGCAGCTTACAGATGATATCTCTGGGCTTGTCTGGATCATCAGAGGGCAGCCTGAGGGCCCTGTGAGCTTGACCGATCTCTAGGCGATCAGGTGATTCTTTGCCCAATATCTGTGTGAACACTCCCTGAAGGGTAGGTATTATGTCTCTGGGTCCTGTAGCCTCTGGAAAGGCCTCGCATGCGGATATTAACCCTCCAGATCTGATTTTCTACATCATCAAGTTGGTCAAGCAAGGAATCAATTTGTTGATCTGGCACTGTGCAGCATGTCTGTAATGCCTGTAGGGTAGAGGTGATGTCTTCCACCAATGCTTCTAAGGCCTCTACTCTACCCCCAATATAGGCTGTATCTGCCTGTAGGTCTTCAATGTCTTTCCTGAAGGCCTTTTCCATTTGAGTCATAAATCCCTCCAGATCAGGTGGGGAGGGCTAGTATATGGGATCTTAGGTCACCTTCATCCAGGGCCCCCTCGATGTCTCTATACCCAGGAAACGTGCCCTGGAGCTAGAGGAGGAAGGCCCAGCAGGTCTTGTGTGTGGGCTATGTGGAGTTCTGTTGGGGGCACTGCCGCTGCTCCCCTGGGTGTCATTCCGGTCTGGGCTGCTGAATGGGCTGCCCTGGGAGTCTGGTGAAGAGGGTGGAGGAGGTGAGGATGGCGGCTGGTGTGGTGAGGGGATCAAGGGCCGCTGCGTGTGCGGCCAGTGAGCACTCACCAGGCGCCATCTTGGATCCGGCTCCATGTTGCCGGCCTCCGCCTGTAAAATATTTGTCCAGGGAGCTTGAACGCAGCTGCGGGGTCCTCTGGGTGGCGGGGGCTGCTTCCTCCGTGATGGCATCTCATTCAGCGGGTGTGAGGAGGTGGAATGCTGCTGCAAGTGGCTGAATAATGAGATGGTCAGACAGAGCTCAGTTCAGGCACATCTGTTCTCTCCCATGCCACGGCCACACCCCCTGCCATAGTCTTAAGCTTAGATGCTCAAAAATCCTTTGATCGTTTAAGTTTGTGTGATTTTCCTTTGTGGTGTTTCTTCTCCAGGCTCTTTCTGCTCTTCTGTGTTCCCGTTTCAGTAGAGTAAGCGTGCCATTAAACCAACCAGAATTTTTCTTGCGGATGGGTACTCGATTTTTCGGGCCGATATGGGTTCTCGGGTCCTTTTATTCAGGCTTTACAAGCTTTATATTCAAAACCCTTCTCCCAAGTGCAACTGTCTTCTCACTTGTCACAGTCGTTCCCTAGCATGGCACCATACAGGGATATCCTCTGTCGTCTTACTTTTTATTCTTATTATGGAACCCCTCTCTGCAGCCATTAGGTCTCACTCAGATGTTCGTGGGGTAATGCTGCGACAGCAGGAAAATTAGTTGTCACTTATTATCGATGATATTTTGTTGACTCTTAAGCCCCATACACACGGTTGGATTTTCCGATAGATTTTGTCCTATCAGACATAGTTGTCGGAAATTCCGACCGTGTGTAGGCACCATCGGACAGTTTCCATTGGATTGTCTGACGGACAAAGTCCTATCTCCTGCTGGATAGATTTTTTGACAACAAAGTCCGATCACACCAAATCCGATCGTGTGTAGCGAATTCCGACGGACAAAGTGCTACGCATGCTCAGATCACATTACAAGACCAAAGCTATTGGCTACTAGCCTCTACGTAGTCCTGTCGTAGGCAACAAACGTCACCACGTTCAGAATGATCGGATTTTCCGACAACTTTGTCCGACCGTGTGTACGCAAAACCAACATCGGACAAAGTACGACGGACATGATCCGACGGACCTGGTCCTCGGATAATCCGCGCGTGTGTATGGGGCTTTACACATCCCCATACATCACATCCTGCTCTACATGATATCTTGACCTCCTTTAGTTCCATAGCAGGGTTTAAAATGAACCCCTCTAAAACAGAAGCTCTACCCATTAACATCACACCGGATCAACTCATCTGCCTCCAAAGTAACTTTAAATATCATTGGTGTAAACATACGCTTAAAGGGGTTGTAAAGGTAAAAAAATTTTCACCTTAATGCATTCTATGCATTAAGGTGAAAAAAACATCTGACAGTGCCGCCCCCCCCAGCCACCCCGCTTTACTTACCTGACCCCTCGAATGTCCCGTGCCCGCCCCCGACTTCCTCTTCGCCGCTCATCCTGGCCACTGATGGGTTACACTGGATGGATTGAAAGCAGCGCAGCCATTGGCTCGCGCTGCTTTCAATTACATCCAATGACCCGGCACGCCGGGGGCGGGGCTGAGTGATACAACGAGAGGCTATAGCTGCCGGCTGTATCACAGAGCGCGCCCGCAAGTACTCCACACCATGCGAGGGAGCTTGCATGAAGGTGAGAAGTACTTGCGGGGGGAGCCGAGACAGCCGCCGAGGGAGGCCAGAAGACCAGGTTCGGGGCCACTCAAAACGAGCTGCACAGTGGAGGTAAGTATAACATGTTTGTTATTTTAAAAAAATTTAATAATTCCTTTACAACCCCTTTAAATATTTGGGCATCCACATCACTCCCTCCTACTCTACCCTCTATCAGGCCAACTTCCCTCCTATGTTTGCGTAAATCACCCATTTATTGAACTATTGGACCGCCCTTACTCTTTCTCTCCTTGGGGGAATTAATGTCCATAAGATGTCGATTCTCCCCAAATGACTCTGTTAGTTTGAGACTTTATGTGGAATAATTCTTCTCACTGGATTGCGGAATCGGTGGTCTTGGCCCTGAGGAATAGGGGGGGTTTGGCGGCTCCAGATTTTATGAAATACTATTACGCTTCACATTTGCGAGTGCTGACTTCCTGGACATCTAGGAAGGCCCCAAATTGATGGGCCGAAATTGAAATGGGAATCACCTCACCAGTCCACCCATGCTACATGTTATGGCCCTCTTCAGGAAAATATATGCCGCAATTAGGATCTCTATGCTTGGCCCCAATGCTGTTTACCCTATCAATATGGAAAAGGTGTTCCGAGGGGCATTCCCTTTCTTCATTAAATCCTCCACTCTTAAATGTACTTTTTAATCTTGACATTCCTGATAGTTTATCTTATGATCGGATGTTGCCTTGGACCCAGGCAGGGATTTTTAAATTATGCCAACTTGTAAAACCAGTGACACGCAGATTCATGTCCTTTGCAGATCTCCAAGCGAAGCATCAAATTCCTAAAACACTTTTCTACTCTTATTTGCAATTCAAACATTCCTTTACTTCTAAATACCCATCCCTATCTCTAGACAAACCCACACATTTTGAATTATTATGTGCTAATGGACCATATAAACCCAAATAAATTTCAAATATCTATAAAAATTTTAAGGAAGCCACTCCCTTAAAGGAATCTACTCATAATTATTTAAAGAAATGGTCTCATATTTTACACATTTAATCCTCACAATGTGTTGTCTATCTAAGATTATTATTATTTTTTTTTTGGTATAGGTCCCCAGATATTCTAACCCAGAAGCTTCTAGACAATGTTAGAGATGTAATGGGGGCCATAGGTACCCATTTCCATATCTTCTGGGATATCTCTCTATTAGTCTGTTTTAGGAGGTCGTGCAGAACTTATTAAATATCGCCATACCTTTGAACCCTATGTACTATTTATTGGGTCTTCCCTTTCCAGGTATCACTAAAGCTTCAGGGAGGTTAATGTATTTCATTTTATTAGCTGCAAAAAGCTGCATAGCTGCAAAGTTATACCCTGATATTGGTTGTCTATATCCCCCCCTACTTTTTCACAATTTCTTGCTACAGTGGCAGACATACGCAGCATGGAACACTTGACCACATTGACTGACGATTCATTACCACATTTTTTTTTTTAGGCAATTGTCCTTTGCTCTCAATATTTTAGTTCTAGTATTATATATGGTTATTGTTTTCCATGGTGCTAATCTCTCTCCTTTTATCCTTTTTCTCTTCTCTTTAAATTTGTTTATTGAAGTTTAGCAACTTACATTTTTAAGTACATATGTAGTAGCAGAATAAAAGAACAAAGTACATGGTTATAAAATAGGATTGTAGCTCCAAATATTAACTAAGGATGATTTAAATAGCTTGACCTTAACATATGTCTAACAATATAGAAGACAATTCCTTGTGTTATACAAGAGAGGCTAAAACCAATATTAACAAAAATAATATAATGTAGCCTCAGATTAAGAGTTAGCGTTAATTATCATGAATATTAACCTTGAACGGATGTTAAAGGATTGTCTAGTATTATTAAACTTATTGGAACTTATAACAAAAACAAAATGAGACCAAATAAAGGTTCTGCCACCTGAACTAGACGAGAGGAAAGAAGGAAAAGAGGGAAAGAATAGAAGGAAGGGATACAAGAGAGAAAAATAAGAGAAGAAAGGGAGAAGAAAGAGAAGAAAGGGAGTAGAGATCCCCAGGGTAATGTGTAATTTTAATCACACAATATACATGAACAGAGTGAAAGTATATAAAGAATTTACCAAGGCATTAGTAGAGAATTATCAAAATTAGAAGGCATAAAGTGTGCCACCCAAGGCCACCATATTTTTTCAAAATTGGACGTTTTGCTTTGGCCCTCTTAGCCTCTATTTTGGCATGGATCATTGCTTGATTGATTCAATGTTTAGTTTCAGTTAGTAATAGAGATGGGGATTTCCAAGCTTTGGCAATTATTTGTTTTGTGGCTGTAGTGATCTGTAGTAAGTTTAAATTGGCAGTAGGAGTTCAAGCGGCTAGACAGGAGGAGGTCCCCAGTCTGTTCCTGTCATTGGACGCCGAAAAGGCTTTCGACAGGATCGACTGGGGGCACATGATTTTTTCTTTTTTTTTGTCTGGGGGCACATGATTAACACACTAGAGGCTATGGGTGTTGGAAAGAAAATGATTAGCTGGATAAAGGTCCTGTATGATTTTCCCCAGGCGAGGGTAAGGATTAACGGAACGTTATCATTGCCACTTGTCATGAGAAATGGTACACGACAGGGGTGCCCGCTCTCTCCCCTCCTGTTTGTGCTATCCCTAGAACCTCTTCTTTCTACCATTAGGAACACCATTGATATAAGGGGAGTACGAGTTGGGGGAGAAGAGCACAAAATGGCGGCGTACGCAGATGATGTGCTTTTTTTCATCACTCATCCCAGGACCACTCTCCCCAACCTTCTTAGTACACTGAAACTGTATGGTTCTTTTTCCAATTTTAAAATTAATTTTTCTAAGTCTGAAATCTTAAACATAAATATTAAGCAAGCTGAAGCGGTTTGCCTTGCGCAAGAGTTTCATTTCCCATGGAGAGCGGAGGTTAAATATCTGGGAGTTAAGTTAGCGTCTTCCATAACGAAAATGTATAAACTAAATTTCCCTCCCTTGCTGGACGAAGTTAAAACAGAAATTAGAAGGATTTCACCCTGCCCTCTGTCGTGGACGGGGAAAATAAATGCGGTCAAAATGGTTATAGTGCCAAAAGTAAACTATAAAATACAAATGCTCCCGCTCTCAGTTCCCCAAGCATTTTTTAGAATCCTAAACAAAATTATTTCTAAATTTATTTGGTCTAATAAAAAACCTCGTATATCTAGAAACACACTATCTAAAGGCAAAAAACAGGGAGGACTAGCAAGCCCGAACTTTGAGAACTACTATAACGCCATAGTCATCTCAAGAGCAATGGAGTGGTTTAAAGGGGGAGGCAATAAGAGATGGGTCAACATTGAGAACGTACTAAGTAACACGCAACTGGGTCACATTATTTGGAATCCCCCAAATTACAGAGAATTGGGGGAAGGAACACATGAAATCACTCGGGTAACACTAAGAGAGTGGGATAGGGTACATAGAAAAAACAAATGGGTCTATAACTCACCTTTAATATATTTAAAAGATAATATTTTTTTCACGCCGGGTAGAAGTAAATTATGGGGAAATTGGATTAAAAACGGGGAGACACAGTTACGAGATATTATTAATTTAGGAAAGATTGACACGTTTCACGATTTAAAAAACAAAAGAGATCTTATGACGATTGATGCATGGAGGTACGCGCAGCTTAGGCATTTTGTGGATAGTCTTCCACAACCAATTCGATACGGAGAGGATCATACACTTTTAGAGAAAATTTGTTTGCGAACCTCAACCAGAAATAACATAACACGTATCTACAAGATGCTGACTCAAGTTGATACGGAGTGGGTCCCTCCAGGCATCAAGAGATGGGAAGGGGAAGTGGGGATCACTTGTAGTAAAGACAGAATTAAAAAAATATATCACTTAATGCACCGGTCTGGATGGAACACTAAAACACTGGAAATTAATTATAAATGCATCTCAGATTGGTACCTAACCCCCGTGAAGCTTAGCAAGTTCCAAAAAGAGAAAACGGCGGAATGCTGGCGAGGTTGTGGGCATACGGGAACGATGGCCCACATCTGGTGGGATTGCCCCAAGATCAAAAAATATTGGTTGCAAATTTTGGATCTAATTAAAATAATTACAGGGAACACTACACCACAGGACCCTTGGACGGTGCTGTTTCACGGGACCGATATTCCCACGAGACAATATAAGTCCACAGTAACCCCGATACTCTTAAATGAAGCAAAAAATCTTATTGCTGGGCACTGGCGGGAATTAGAGAGCCCGAGTATAGCAGAATGGATAAATAGAGTAAACCAACAGCAAAAAATAGAAACGCCAGAAGCATATAGAGCAGAAGAGGTTCGGGGTAAATGGGAAAGTTGGGAACTCTTTAAAGACTCATGGAGATTCGCAGAAGAAATCATGAAGTAGAGATGAAAATTGTCGATTTACCCCTAGAGGGGGCCACACCCATGTAAAGCGTTTCTGCAGGACAGGGACAGGGGGGGGAGGAAAAGGTGAAATGCTTTAGTATATGTTTTACTGTTGGAGGTGAATCCTCCTTCAGCTGTTGTGGATGGAATAATGTTGTAAGTATTTTCTAAAAAAATGTTGAAATAAAGAATTAAAAAAAAAAAAAAAATTGGCAGTAGGAAAGAATGGCTGGTTTTAAGTTTAAAAGTGCAATTGTAGGATCGGGAGAAATAGACTCTTCAAATAATGTTGATATCATAAGAAATATATCTTTCCAAAAATGCATGGCTATTGGACAGTCCCATCAAATATGAGAATGTGATCCAAGATCAGTACAGCCTCGAAAACAGGATGGTGAATAATTGGGGGCATATTTCGCAATTCTGGCAGGGACCAAGTAACAACGTGTGAGCACTTTATAATTTGTCTCCAAAGCAACTATATTTTGCGAAGATGATTTAGTTGTATTCAAAATCTTATCCCAATTGGTTGTTTCCAGCAAAAACCCAAAATCAGACTTCCACTTTGCTACGTATGATGGTGTATCAGAATTCGGCTTAATAATGAGTTGAGTCTAGAAAGTTGAAAAAAGTCCTTTTGTATGTGGGTCATGTTTACATATATCTTCAAAACGTGTTCATTTGTCAAGTTTAGTTCTCCTTTGGATGTAAGGCATGAAAACATTTTTCATCTGGAGATAATGGAAAAGTTCAGAATTAGGAAGTTTGTGATTATTACACAAGTCAGGAAAGTTTTAAATAAAGTAGAGGATGTCAGCTCACATAGTCGAGCCAGATTAGAAGAGGTCCATGCTCTAAAAGATTTAGGAGAAATCCAGGCAGGATAAAAAAGTGAATTTTTAAGGAAAGATAAGAGTGGGATATGCGAGGACTGCAGATTGTTTACTAATTTAAACTTGTCCCAAATAGCAAGAGAATGTTTAGTAACTGGATTAATGAGTTTTTTTTATAGTCAGAGGAGCGTAACCATATGAGGTTAGTTATGGAAAATGGGTCGCAATCTATAGATTCTAGTGCTACCCAAAGTGGGATTTCTTGTGTTGCATGATATTTAGGTATTAGAGATAAATGAGCTGCATGGTAGTAGGTGGAAAAATGTGAAAATCCTAGGCCACCCTTGGGTTTCGGAAGGTAAAGAGTATGTTTAGGTAGACAGGGTTTCAGGGAGCCCCAAACGAAAGCTGACACTTTACGCTGTAATATTCTTCGAAAGTATGCTGGAACAGGAATAGGGAGGACTCGGTAAAGAAAAAGAACATTAGGTAATATAGCCATCTTAATTACGTTAATCTTACCTATCCCAGATAATGGAAGAGTGGAGCATTGTGTTAATAGGTTGGTTATTTGACCTAAGATTGGCCAGTGAAAATGTCAGAAAGGTTGGGTGTAAGGTTGATGCCTAGATAAGGAAGGTGTGTATTGGACCATGAGAAAGACGATGAAAGACGATTAGACATTTGTGCTTGCTGTTCAATAGGGAGAGGTAGGGATATATTTAATTCATTGTATTTTTGAGGGTTGATGATTAGACTGAAGATATGGGCAAAGTGATCAAGTTTTGTAATAAGATTAGGGGCAGAGATATGCGGAGAGGATATAAAGATTAAGATGTCATCGGTGAATAAACAAAGTTTATGTTGGTGGCAAGTCAAGACGTTTAATAGAAGGGTCATAGCGGATTGACTGGGCAAGGGGTTCCATAAGCAGAGCAAATAGGAGTGTGGAGAGTGGACAAGCCTGTTGTGTACATCTATAAATATTAAACAGCTTTTGTTTGTATCCAGCATATTTCACATAAGCTCTACATTTATCATATAGTGAAGAAACCCAGTTGAAAAAATGAGGGCCAAATCCTCAGCGTTTTAGGACATAATGTAGGTAGGGCCATGAGATGGTATCAAATGCTTTTTTGATATCTAGAGATATGAGACAGAGAGGTATTCATTGTGATTTAACGGCATGTATCAATAAAGAAGCCCTGCGTATATTATCTCCAGCTTGGCGTAGTGGGATGAAACCAACTTGGTCCTTATGTATTAAGGAACCTATTATATTGTTCAAGCAGGTTGCTAAAACTTTTGCTAGGAGTTTAATGTCAAGATTAAGTAATGAAATAGGTCTATAGCTTGAGCAAGACGTATCATCGGACTAGGGTTTGGGGATTTGTGAAATTATGTCCGTTAAAGTTTCAGGGTGAAAGGAATGTCAGTCAAGGAGGGAGTTAAGTGCTTCTGTTAATATTTGAGCAAGGATATGAACAAATTTCTTATAATATAAGGCTGAAACCTGGACATTTATTTCGTTTAAGAGAGTTGATAGCTATTGTAATTTCACTAGTGGTAATGGGATTTTCAAGACAAGTGAGATTTGCGCGAAGAAGGCATCTGCCGAGCCTTTACCTAAGGAACCTTCTTTTTTATATAAGGATGAATGATGTTTTTGGAAGGTATGAAGGATCTTAACGGGATTACTAGTGTATGAGTCATGAGATAGTTTCAGTCAAATTGGTTTAGAAGCGCGATTTAGCTTTTTAAGTGCTCAAGCTAAAAGTATGCAGGCTTATTGGCCTTGAGGTAAAATGCATGTAGATTCACGTAGCATTTTATCCACAGATTCTGCTAAAAAAAAGATCAAGGTCAAGACGTGCTTTATTAAGTTGTAATTTGGTCGCAGGGCTAGGGTTGGACTGAAAGATTGTGTGAGAGGAGTGCAATTCTGCTTCTAATCTTTTGGAAAAGTAATTTTATCCCCGTATCACCGCGTAATGGTGTTGCGGATACGGTACAGTGTAAAAAAAAAATGCTTGCCACGTCCCGAAAATTGTAGTCTAAATATTAGGTATTTTGTCAACAAATTAATGTTGGAGAATGATGGACTTTTTAGGCGTCAGATAGATATAACAAGTTTTTTTATTAAAAACATATACAAAAAAAGAATATAAAAATAAATAATGAATTATAAATCTAAAACAGATTGTTTGGAAATAACAACCTGGCACATTATAGAAATCTTTAACAAGCTGATGTATAAGAACGCTCAGATAGTAACAAAGTGGTTCCAATGAAGTCACTATATGATCATTCAAATTTCCTTAGAAAGATTGTGACATTAAAATAAACAGAAACATGAAACCATCAGTGAGCGATACAGTCATACAGAAGAACAGTTTGTTTGCAGTTGCTCTACATGTTACGCGTCCTAAGACGCTTCCTCAGGAGCTTTCTATATTAGGAATAAAAAGAGAAACAAATATGCAATAAGAAAACAATACATATAACATAACATAATCAAATGTGACATTGGATCGAAGGCAGCCTGGAGCGTAGAAATGTCGACCGCCATAAGAGGGGATAGGGGGGGGGGGAAGGGGGGCGCGGGGGGGGGGGCGGGGCAATGGGGGGGGTGGGGGGGAGAGGGGGGAAGAAAAAGGGGGGAAGGTAATAGCGGAACAGAAAAAAGGGGGGTATGGAAAAGAGAGTGGTTTGGGGGTGATTAGATCGGGAGTGAGATTGGGTGAAACGGGAATGTGAACAAGGGGGGGAGGTAAGGGAAAGTTTGTTGTTCAGCGGAGTGAAACGGTGTGCATTATGGGAACGAGTGCAACACAATCGATTGCGTGATAAATGTGGTAATGAATGTATACTTACAATCCCTGTAAAGGGAAGGAGTTTAGTGGAACGGGGAACCAAAATACGTTTGTCAGCAGCGGTACTCTGGACATATATGTATGTCAATGGGCCGAGAAATTCTGTATTAATATTTTATTAGTAGATTATTTTATGTTATTTTTTGTTGTTAATATATTTATTCATTTTTTGTATATATATAACGAAGGATTATTAATATTAGTATGGATATGCCATTGGTCTATGCTCAATCATCAATATGTGCTAGTGTTAGGATATATGTTAGGTAGTGCACAATTGTTGTGTATATAATTATCTATATATGTATAGAGATTAGATACATATAGTCATATATCGTAGTAGGTGTATAAAGAGAACTATAAATATATAGCCAACTTTTCAGGGTGCAAGTACGCCTCCATAATTATCCATCCATGTAGGAGGGAGGAGTAAACTTATTACACTGTACACATTGATGGTAGCATAGTAAGGGAATCATTCATAGTATAAAGAGAAAAAAACAAGGGGGATTGAGGATTTCTACTTACCCTATGGTGAGAAACTGGCCTCGTACTTATTATTGTGAGCCCGTACATTGGGGTCAGAAGGTAAATAAGGGGAAAGCAGATGCTGCGGGATACGTTAGCCTATAGGGCCTCCGACTGGCCAATGCTAGTATGGAAGGGTGGAGAGGGATTCAGCCCAATTGTCCACAGGTGTCCTACAAGAGGAACACAACAGAGCGTAAAAATAAGAAAATAACTTTGACTGGTTCCAGGTAGGCCAAGACCGTATCTTAGCCAAGTAGGAATGTCAATGTCCTACCTTGTAGCAATATGGTTCCGTTGTGGTTCCCCGTTCTCGCAGCTGTGCCAGGAGGCTGCTCTGTCTGACGGCAGCCTGAGCCGTCTTTTATAGTGCAGCCGTCCCGGTAGTGACGTCACCGCGTAAACGCGGCGCGTCATACTACCCGGCCGAGTCCTAGTGCGCATGCGCCAGAGAAATCTAATTCTAATCTTTGCTGTAGCTGACGTTTTTCTTTTTTAAGGAAAGAGGCTTGACGAATGCAAACACTTCAAAACACTGGTTTGTGTGCTTCTCGAAGGGTCAGTGGGGAAATATCAGGGGACGTGTTGTTTGCCAGATAATCTTTTAACGCTACTTCTAGATCTGAGGCATGAGACGGATGGGATAAAAAGAGTCATTAACATGCTATGTGGGGTCATACGTTTTTGGAATTAAAGCAGTAGAAGTAGAGAGTACAGCACAGTGGTCAGTCCATGTAAAAGGAATAGTAGTTGAGGAAAGGAGTTCAGGAGTCATGCCTATTGTGATCAATATATGATCGATTCCGGAAAATGATTTGTGAGCATAAAAATAAAAAGTGAATTTGCGTTTTGCAGGGTTCATTTCATGCCAAGAATCTAACAAGGAGTATTGCTAATGAAGCTGTTGGATTGTACGATTTCAGAAATTAGTGGCGATTGGAGTAGGGGATTTATCCAAAAATTGATAAAGGACTTGGTTCGAATCTCCACAGATTAAAAGTGTGCCTGTTTTATGAGTTTCTTTTTTTTTTTCCAAACAATTTTTTTGTAATAGAGGTATATATGAACAGAGTTTGGATAAGTTACAATAACAACAAAATAACAATATTGAGAGACCATAAACAAGTGTTCGTTAAATGGTGGAAGGAAAGTATCAAATGCAGTTGAGCTTTGTTAGTAGTATGATACAAGTATATCGTTGTTATTACAATTAGGAGTGAGATATTGAAGTACGAGGCAGATAATAAAGTCACCATTGATATTGAGCATAGTGATCGTTACGAGCTGTGCTCTGTTTTGGTTTATTATCTATAAGACTGTGTGTCGGTGCCTTAAGTAGTTTAGTAGATTTATTTTTCTAGCTAGGGAATATGGTTATGAATAAGTGCTTGTGTCCTGCACAAGCACTACTGTTAGATCCAAATTTGTGCTTGAGAATGTAAAAGTGTATAAAACAGGAGGAGGGGAGGGGGAAGGAGCAAGAGGGGGAGAGAGAAACAAAAATGTAAAATAGTAGTAATAATAATTTTATGGGTAATAGGAGTTTGGTAGCATCTAGTGTGCAAGGGAGAGTGAGTGGTTCTGTAATTATATAATGGGTTAGAACATAGTACAGACTGAATGCTATGTAAAGAATCAGTTTGTATATCCAGTGGGAAAGGTAGTATTCAAAATTGAGCTGACTATGGGAGGGTGATATTCATTGTTTGTAAGTATTTTTTTGAAGACTGGAAGTGAGTCCAACAGGCCCACTTGGAGGCAAATTTGTGGGGGAGTCCTGTGAGATTGATGTAAGCTCTTCCATTTGGTGATTCTATTTATGCACTTATACCAGTCAGGTAGAGAAGGGACCGTGGAGGTACCCCAAAACTTGGGTATACACATCTTAGCTGCATTTACAAGCATCTGAGCTAGGGATTTGTTGTATGTAATTTGCAACATGGTGGTGGAGAAGAACTGTGCTAGAGTGAATTCTAGAGCGTATGTAGTGATTTATTCTATCTGTTTGTGGATTTTTTCCAGAAGGAATGGATGAGTGGGCATTCCCACCATATGTGTAGGAGGTTTCCAGTTGTGTGATGGCATCTCCAGCATAAGTTTGGGACAGAGGGGTCAAATTTGTGTAAAAGGGCAGGGGCTCGGTACCAGCGTGATGCAATTTTGTAATTGTTCTCTTGGATGGAGACATTGATGGAGCCCTTATGAATATTCTGGTATATTTTTTCCTAACTTGCATTTGTCAAGTTTATGTGAAGATCTTGAGCCCAGGCCTTACAGGCTTTCCCATCATCAGATTGTATGTTGTCCCACATCATGTTATGTACAGATGATATAACATGTTGTTTGGGGGTCTGGCTTGTACAGAGTCTTTCAAAGGGGGTTAGTGGTCTAGACAAGTCTAGAATGTGTTGTATGTAGTGTTTAAGTTGCATATATTCCAATGTGTTTAGATTTGAATCAACTCCAATGCCGTGTACACACGATCGGACTATCCGGCAGACTTAGTCCGGCGGACAATCCGCCGGACTTTGCGAACGAGCGGGCTTGCCCACATACGCCCACACACAACCAAACTTCTCCGGGGGACAATCCGCCGGACCTTTGGCGGAGGACTGCCGGACTTTTGAAATGAACGGACTTGCCCACACGGAGTAAAGTCTGTTCATTTTGAACGTGACTCCAGGTAGACAGGACTATCGAAGGAAGTCAATGTCTCCGCCTCCATCGGCGAGATTGAAACCTTGCTAGCCCCGTCGCCTGGTATGGATTTAAAGGGGAAAAAACGGGGTGGGGGTCCCCCCCCAAAGTCCATACCAGACCCTTATCTGAGCACGCAGCCTGGCCGGTCAGTAAAGGAGGTGGGGACGAGCAAGCGCCCCCCCTTCTGAGCCAAACCAGGCCGCATGCCCTCAACATGGGGGGGTGCTTTGGGGAAGGGGGGGCCCTGCAGCCCACCACCCCAAAGCACCTTGTCCCCATGTTGATGAGGACAAGGGCCTCTTCCCGACAACCCTGGCCGTTGGTTGTCGTGCTCTGCGGGCGGGGGGCTTTTCAGAATCTGGGAGCCCCCTTTAATAAGGGGCCCCCAGATCCCGGCCCCCCACCCTATGTGAATGAGTATGGGGTACATGGTACCCATTCACCTGAGGGAAAAAGTTAATAAAAAACACACAACACAGGTTTTTAAAGTAGTTTTTAGACAGCTCCGGGGGTCTTCTTCTGACTTCGGGGGTCTTCTCGCCGGCCTCCTCTGCTATCTTCAGCTCTTTTACCACTCTTTTACTAGCAGGGGAGCCTGGCTTTCTCCTTCATCGCTGCCGCTGTCCGGGGGTCTTCTTCCGACTTCGGGGGGTCTTTGTTTCTTCTGCCGGGCCTCCGCTATCTTCTTACAGCTCTTTTACTAGCGTTGGCCCGGGCTTCTGGTTCGTCGCTGTGGCTGCTGCCGCCTTCTTTTTTTCTTCTTCTTCCTTCCAACGTTGACGCAACGCTCTCTCCAGTCGCAATGGCCGGGACGCGTTGCACGGCGACTTATATAGGGACACAGGGCGGGGGCACCGGGTGATGTCACATGGTGACCCCGCCCCTTATGATGTCACAGTCCCAGCATCCCCTGGGATGATGATGATGGGTGGTGATCAGAAATGAACATTGGCTCAATGGTAGCAGCAGAAAGGAGTGGAGGGTCTTTTTGCGTGATAAAAAGGTAATTCTATTCTAGAATAGCGATTGTGAAGAGCAGAGAAAAATGTGTAGTCTTTCACTCCTAGATATAAAGTGCGCCATGAATCATGTAAAAGTACATTTTGTAGTTGGATATTAATTTGACAGAGGGCTCTATAAGGCATTGAGTACAGGCATACCCCACTTTTAAGTACACAATGGGGTTTTCAGTGAGCTTCCAGTTTTTTTTTTTACCAAAGCTTAATTGAACAAGCTGGGGTTAGAAGCTCATTGGTTTCTATGCAGAAGTGAACCTGATTTTTCACTTTCCAGCTTTAGTAAATAAACCCCATTGTGTACTTAAAAGTGGGGTATGCCTGTATGTTCCTGAGGATGTATATTTGAGTGGGTTCAAGGCTACATTAAAATCGCCTCCAAGTATGAGAATGCCAGATTGAAAAGATGCTAGAGTCAATGATATGTCACGAAAGAAGCTAACTTGGGAAGAGTTAGGGCTGTATATATTCGCTACTGTAATTGGCTTTCCCCATACAGAGCCCTTCTTCGTCTATCAAGGAGTCATATATTTCTATGGGTAGGTGTTTAAGAATAGAGGACTTGGCACTGGTAAGACAAGACATGCAAAGGATAGCTGAGAGAACCACAGTATTGGAAGGAAGGATCAGCCAGGTGGAGGATGATGTTCTTCCACTGGTTAAAGAGATGAAGAACATGAGGGAGCAGTTACACCGGCAAGCCGTTAAATTGGAAGAAATCGAGAACAGGAGTCGTAGAGATAACATTAGGATAGTGGGAATGCCTGAGAAGAGTGAAGGATCCAACCCTACTGAATTTTTGGAAGGCTGGTTAACTGAGACCTTTGGGAGAGAATCCTTTTCAAGATCATTTAGCATCGAAAGAGCACATAGGGTGCCGTTCCGCCCACCACCAGCAGGAGGCTATCCACGAACCCTGTTAATGAAGTTCCTTAATTTTAAGGACAAAGTGACACTTCTGCGAAAAGCCAGGGACAGAGGGAATATCTTTTTTAATGGGATTAAAATTTCTTTCTATTCAGATTTCTCTCAGGAGCTCCAAAAACGTAGGGCAGAATTCACCCAGGTCAAACGTTCACTACAAAAGTTTAAAATTCAATATGCTCTTTTATACCCGGCCAAACTGAGGGTAACGGCCCTGGGGAAAACCCGGTACTTTGAGGATCCAGGAGGGGTAGAGAAATGGGTGGAGGAGAACAGGGAAAGGTTACTGGCATTATGATAAGTTGTGGTACTCAGAATAGATTACACGAGGGGGGGGGGGTGGGGGGGGGGGTTGGCACAGTGGGCGGGTACGAGAGGATGTTGATAAGGGTGTATGTGAAGAAAGGGTGAAGAGTATGGGATAAGGTCACTGGTAGTCCCCGGGGGGTTCACCGAGAGAGGTGGGGAGGGGGGAGGGGGGAGGGATGGGTATGGGTAATATTTCAGATCAAAGGTGTGTAAAGGGCCAAGGGAAAAAGGGTACATCCACTGATAAAAAAGAGAGAATCACGGTAGACGCACAGAAGTGGGAAGTAAAAAGGGAGACACATAGAGCTTTTCAACGGGGAACCACTAGGATAATGGGTGAAAACACTGCTATAGAGATAAAATACTACTGATTAAAATACATTGGGTGAAAAATGATGCAATCTAAAATATTAAGAATTGGGTCATGGAATATAAGAGGGTTAGGCACAGCGGGTAAGAGGGCAATAGTGTTTTCTATGATGAGGAACTATGGGATTGATGTGGCTTGCCTGCAGGAAACCCATTTGACAAAAGAAACAGCCCAACAACTACAAAGGCAGAATGGGGTATACCAATTTCAGTACCACTCGGTTTATGGCTCATACAGTAGAGGGGTTAGCATAATGGTGAAGAAAGGGGTGAAATTTTCCTGCATGCAAGCCATCTCAGATGAAATGGGCCGGTATATTTTTCTCTGTTGTCAAATTGAAGATAAAAAGATGGTGATAGCAAATGTGTATGTCCCCCCCCCATTTAAAATGGAGATCATGCTTAAATTAAACGAGTTCCTGTTGGATAAGCAGGGAACACCAATCATAATAATAGGTGACTTTAACCAGGTATTGGATTACAATATGGACAGATTCCCAGCCCAGAGGGTAGCAGAAAACATGAAGAAAGGGCAGTTGAGTCGGTTTATGGAGGAGGTGGGTTGGATAGACTTCTGGAGGGTGCGGAACCCTGACGCTCAGCAATTTTCTTGCTGGTCGGCCACACACTCCACCCTCTCCAGAATTGATATGGTGATGGGAAACGATAGGGCATTGGAGCTGGTAGAAGCAGTTGAGTATTGGCCAAGGGGGATCTCGGACCACTCCCCTCTTATGCTTAGTTTAAAGATAGGGAGGGAGGAAATATTGAGGGGGTGGAAAATTAACCCGTGCTGGTTTGAGATACTCAGAAGTATAGATACCATCCCACCAACACTGAGAGAATTTATTGTAGTCAACGCAAACACAGCAGAATCAGGGATTATATGGGATACCCTTAAGGCTTTCTTGAGGGGATTATTAATTCAGCAGGTGGCGAAGTACAACAAGGGGGTAAGGGCACAGGAAGAAAATAAAAGGAGGGAAGCGGCTGCAGCGGAGGCTAATTATATTCTAGCCCCAACAATGGAAGGGAAAGAAAAATGGCTGGAAAAACAACAGGAATATAAATTATGTGTAATCCAGAGAGTCGAGACCAAACAGTTGTTACAGAGGCAGGAGGCCTTCATGGAAGGAGAGATGGTGGGGAGGATGTTGGCCCAGGTGGCAAGGGCGAACAGGGCCCCCAGTAATGTATCAGCTATTCGAAGTAGAGACGGGGGGGGTAACCTCGAACTCCAAAAGTATACTGGAAAGCTTTGAGGAGTTCTATAGGGACTTATACTCCGCACGAGTAAGGGGAGCGGGGAGATCAATGATGGAGAGTTTTTTGGGGAAGGTAGCCCTTCCGAAGATAACACTTGAAGAAAGAGTTGGTCTGGATTCCCCAATAACGCTCTCCGAATTACAACAGGCTGTAGCCGACATGGCAAATCAAAAGTCTCCGGGTCCGGATGGTCTCCCAACGGAAACGTATAAATACTATGGGGATATCCTGCTCCCGGAACTGTTGAAGGTTTTAGGGGGGGCAATGGAGGTGGGTTATCTCCCTGAGTCAATGAGAGAAGCTACCATTATCGTACTTCATAAGGAAGGGAAAGATCCCCTAGATGCCGCTTCGTATAGGCCAATCTCCCTTTTGTGCACGGATGCAAAAATTCTAGCTAAAGTTATCTCAGCTAGAATGGATAAAGTTATTTCAAAATTGGTCCACCCTGATCAGTCTGGGTTCATAGCAAACCGATCAACCAGTACAAATATAAGGAGAGCTTTTTTAAATCTTCAAACGCCAACAGATAATATAGGGTCGAAGGCGATATTATCATTGGATGTGACCAAAGCCTTCGACTCTATAGAGTGGGAATACATTTGGCGTATACTGGAAGAGTTTGGATTTGGACCCACGCTGATCGGGTGGATCAAGATGCTCTATGACAGACCAGTAGCTAGATTAAAAATTAACAATAGATTTTCAAATCAAATAAAATTGGAAAGGGGAACCAGGCAGGGGTGCCCTTTATCGCCCTTGCTCTTTGCGCTAGCTATGGAGCCCCTTGCGGAGTACATCAGAAGGAGCCCTGACATTGTAGGTTTCCGTAGGATCTCAGGAGAAGAGCGTATAGCATTATATGCTGATGATATATTGCTCTTCCTGGGGGACATAGAACACTCATTGGAGGAAGCAATGAAAGCTGTGGAGAGGTTTGGTAGTTTCACGGGTCTAGAGATCAACTGGACGAAGTCAGAGCTCCTTCCGATGGCCGAAATAAGGGAAGGGATGCTAAGGAATAGCCCTAAATTAGCAGTCGTAGATTCCCTTAAATATTTAGGGATCAGGATAACAAGAGACCCCAATCAATACTTGCATAATAATCTGATACCAATATTGGGGAAGTTTAGGGAGAAAATTAAAACATGGAAATCCCTCCCCCTGTCTAGTGCCGGTAGATGTTCATTAATAAAAATGATTTGGCTGCCCCAACTGTTGTATGTGCTCCATAATGCCCCCATATGGATCCCCAGAAAATGGTTTGATAAAATCGAGAGTCTATTTAGGGAATTGGTGTGGAAGGGGGGACAGGCAAGAATACGGCTTCGGACTCTGCAACTCCCTTCAGGGGAAGGGGGTCTTGCACTGCCCAATCCTGAGATATACTATTTAGCGTCTCAGTTACAACAATTAGTGGGATGTTGTGCCCAAGAGGGAGGGTCCCCTAATGGAAAAATTCTTTTGACAGGCGCGCTACACGAGACCATAATAGAAACTTTAGAGGCAGGGTCGTTTGGGGCTAAGAACCCAACAACAAAAATGGTCAGTAAAGTTTGGAAAGTCGTCAAAAAAAAGTTAAAATATATGGAGACTAACATATATACCCCAATCTGGAACAATAGCAACCTACAGGAATTACGTATAATGGGGAAAATCAGGGAGTGGGAAAATAGGGGAATTAAAAAAGTGAGCCAAATATACGATGGTCAGGCCATAAAAAAATTCGAAGTACTAAAAAGGGAATTTGATATCCCCCAGAATACACAGTTTAGTTATCTTCAAATAAGCCATGCCCTAGAAGCCCAGTTTCGAAACCAACCTATGGTATGGGAGGAACTACCAGTGCTACAGGTTATTGGGGAGCCAGGATCCACTAAAGGATTAATATCTGTGATATATAAACTACTGAACAGAGGGACCCTAGGCGAAGTAAAGCTGCTGGAGGTAAAAAAAAAAATGGGAACAGGATCTAGGTGCCATTCCACAGGGACAATGGAAGAGAATACTAGAACTAGCCCCGATGATATCGGTTTCGCCCGCCCAGAAATTCTCACATCTGATGCTACTCAACAGAGCGTATTATACACCAAAGCTGTTATGTAAATTTGGAAGAAGGCCTAATGATAAGTGTCCGAGGTGCCAGGGGCAGGGGGACCTGGTCCATATGGTATGGAGATGCCCCAAGCTCTTCCGGTACTGGGAAGGGGTGACAAAAGTATTGAAGAGCATATTTAAAAAAGAAGTGGAAAGGGAAGTGGTACTTTGTATCCTGGGGTATAGACAGGAAAAGGGTGAAACAAAAAGTACAACAGTGGCAATATTAAGGGGCATGTATCAGGCCAGGAAGATGATAATGATGAGATGGCAATCACAGATGCCACCCACAGTAAAGAATTGGATCGATATAATGAATGAAACCCTCCCGAAGGAGAGAGCCGCGTACATAAAGAGATATAATATGAAAGAATTTGATAGGATGTGGAGACCATGGATAGAGGGAATACACCAGATACAGCTGGAATAGAGGGGGGGTGGGGGGGGAGGGGAGGCGGGAAAGGGGGGATAATGAGACAGGAGTAAATCCAGGCAATATTACTCAAAAAGCGGCTCCCTCCTTTTTAGTGGAGGGAATATAGAGTGCTCTTTTTTTATCTTCATAAAGAGATATACCTATGTGTTAAGTACAAAATGTATGTAAAAAAGATACTGGTCCTGGAATATTGTGTTGAGGTGTAAACATGTTTTATAGATGGAAAAACTAATAAAGATTATAATTAAAAAAAAAAGAATAGAGACTCCTTGTCTTGGCAAGTTTATTGGTGGCATGATAGACCTTGGGATAGTCTTTGTTTGTTAAGGTGGGAATGTTATCAGTTTTAAAGTGAGTTTCCTGTAGAAGAATTATGTCAGTTTAAATTTTTCGCATGCAATGCAGGAGTTGAGATATTTTTTCTGGGAGGTTTAAACCTTTAACATTAAAGGAGGCCAATTACATTTTTGTCAGTTTAGAGTTAGGATGTGCAGGGGTCATTGTGGGTGTAGGTGTAGGTGTTTAGCTGTATTGCTATAGAGTAAAAGAGAGGAAGAGAAGAGGAGAAAAAAAGAACACTCAGGTAGGAAGACCAGGTTAACAATAGGTGGTAGGCCAGCTAACGTGCCTTGATTGAAAGAGAGTGCCGGAGCGAGTCAGCACAGATAATCTGTCTGTGTTGGGTTAGGAGGTGAAAGGGCTATAGAAGACGTTGTTGTAATGTTAGTGAGATAAAGAGCTTTAGGTGTCTAATATTATTGATACTCTTTAGGTCCTAGTGAGTATTGAAGTATTTGTGGTAATGAATGAGGGGAAGAATGCTGTTGGAGAGGTTGTGTAGTGTATTAGAGTGGCACGTTATACGTGTGTAGTTGGTGTTAACAGTGAAGCGTACGTCAGCCTTAATTAGGTAATTGTGATAGTGATCAGTGAGAGGGGAGAAACATATTATGTATTAGTATTATTGTGGCTAGACTTAGATCCCAGCTGTTGTTTGCAGGGGAGTGTAAGTGGCTATAGTGTCTTAGGTACAGCCTATTAGGGGAAATAAGAGCGTATCATAATGGCATCCTGGTGGCAGATGGATGTCTAAACTGGGCAAAAGTAAACTAAACTGAGTAGATTGAAAAGGTAAATTTACAGTGATAGAATTAACCTTTATAAACATGAAAAATACTTCCTGTAAATAGAAGGTTAAAGCGTAAGCACATTAGAACATTATAGGTCCTAAGATGTTCACTGTGCGTTAGGTAATTTAGTATAGCCCAGATTGTGAGCTGCGGCCCCCAATCCCATGAACTTTTAAAGGGTCTGTGCGTTACTCAGTGAACAGTTAGGGTCTATTTTGAGTAATCAGTCAGGAACCTCAATAGCATGGGTTAAACACAAACTTTAAAACATTTTGAATATAGGTGTTGAAATGTACCTTCTCTATCCCTGAATCTTGTACAGGTCGATAATATATCATCAAGACTAGGGATGAGCCGAACACCCCCCGGTCATAAAAAGTGTTTGGGGACCCAGGTCCTGCCCCAGGGGACATGTATCAATGCAAAAAAAGTTTTAAAAACCGCCGTTTTTTTGGGAGCAGTGATTTTAATAATGCTTAAAGTGAAACAATAAAAGTGAAATATTCCTTTAACTATTGTGCCTGGGGGGTAACTACAGTATGCCTGTAAAGTGGCAGATTTTTTCCATGTTTAGAACAGTCCCTGCACATAATGACATTTCTAAAGAAATAAAAGTAATTTAAAACTGCTTGCGGTTGTAATGTCCCGGAAATATAGATGAAAATCATTGAGAAAAACTGCATGGGTCCCCCTCCCCCAGCCCATTACCAGGCCATTTGGGTCTGGTATGGATATTAAGGGGAACCCCACACCCAAAAAAAAAAAAAAAGGCGTGGGGCCCCCAGGCCCTATATACTCTGAACAGCAGTATACAGGCGCTCCCCGGGTTACAAACAAGATAGGGACTGTAGGTTTGTTCTTAAGTTGAATCTGTTTGTAATTTGAGACAGGTACATTTTTTAAGTGTAGCTCCAGTCAAAAAATCTACCCCTGTAACCTTTGTTTTGCTGCCTGTGCCCCTGTTCAAAAGATTTCACCTCACTGTCTGTCCCAATGACAATTGGATTTAGAAAATTTTGGATTATTAGGGAAACAAGGATTGGTGATAAAGCATCAGTGGAGAAACTTTTTTCCCATATTAACTCTTACAGGAGAGAATTTCTCTTCCTAGGGGTAGATTTCCTCTCACTTCCTGTTGTCTCCCTCTATTTGTAAGTAGGAGTCGTTTATAAGTCAGATGTTTGAAAATAGGGGACCGCCTGTATATACAATACGGCCTGCCCTATACACTCTGTGGAAAATTGGGCCTTAGGTGTTGGTGGTACCAGAACACTGTAAGCCCTCACAGCTACTCTTGGTGGGTGCTGGAACAGGCCCTGCTTTGAAATATTATATCAAAAATTGTAATTACATGCCCCTGTTAAACAGGGGCAGAGAAATTGGGCCTTAGGAGTGGTGGTGGTGGTGGCACAAGACTGTAAAGCCCTTACAGATACACTTGTTGAGCACAGAAATGGGCCCTGCTGTGAAATATTAGATCAAAATTTGTAATTACGCACCCCTGTTAAACAGGGGCAGAAAAATTGGGCCTTAGGCAGTGGTGGGGGTGCCACAACACTGCAATCCCTCACATATACTCTTGTTGAGCGCAGGAATGAGCCCTGCTGTTAAATATTTGATCGAAAATTGTAATTACATGCCCCTGTTAAACAGGGGCAGAAAAATTGGGCCTTAGGCAGTGGTGGTGGTGCCCTGAACCAAAAATATTCTTAGAAGCTATCATCATGAAGATTGAGGAGGAATAGGATAGTCGCTCAGCATAATAGGATAGTCATTCAGCATATGCAGTCTTTAAGGGATCCCACATCCATAGAAAAATCAATTGGTTACAGCAGCATCAGGTGCTTGGTAGCTGGTGATCCAAGACTAATTCATTTTTATGAATGTGAGACAATCAACAGAGTCTGTGGACAGGCACACTCTGTGATCGGTTACAAAGCCTCCAGCAGCACTGAATGTATAATTGCATATTGAGCAAGCTCCTCAAGACCCAGTCAAGATCCAACAATACTGAACCCTGTCCTGCATCCTTCCCAGCTGCCAGCAGAGTTACCATGTGCCCCGTGAAAGAAAGGTAACATCCCTGTCCATGCATGCTGTCCAATGAGGCCAAGACATTGCCTTCCACATGCTGGTAGAGAGTCGGAATGGCCTTCCGTGAAAAGAAATTACGTTTTGGAACCTGCCACTGAGGTAACGCACATTCCACAAATTCACGAAAGGGGGCAGAGTCTACCAGCTGAAAAGGCAGCAGTTGGAGTGCTAGCAATTTGGCCAAGCTAGCATTCAGACGCTGAGCATGTGGATGGCTGGGATCAAATTTCTTTAGACGGTTTAGCAACTGGGGTAGGGAAATTTGCCTGCTAAAATCGGATGTTGGTGTACCACTAGCAGATTGGCCTCAAGTACTTGGGACACCTATTTCTATACCTCCATTCCTCTCAGTGCAGGTTTCTGAGAGGACTGGAGGTATAGTGGGGTTGGAGATCCCAGCTGATGAGGAGCAAGGAGAGGTCCGCCTTGTTCTTTGATGTGGGACTTTTAAGTACAGTTGCCAACGGACTGCATGGGAGGTCATCATATGTCTGGTCAAGCATGTGGTGCCCAACAGCTGCTGTTTTGTCCACGCTTGATACGCTTCAGACATATGTTGCAAACAGCAATGGTGTGATCTGCTGCACACGTGTCAAAAAAGGCCCACACCAAAGAACTTAAAAATATGCGGGGAGTCAACAGCACCCTGCACCTGCTTAGCTCTGCGGTGTGATGCAATAGGGTGGTTGCCCTAAGCTGCCCCCTGGAGGGTATCCTGCCTCGTTGGAGATGTGCTGCCTTCTCCTCCTCTCTTCTACCAGGCACCCAAGTAAAGTCAGTGACCTCATCATCCCCTCCTTTCTCATCACTGGAGTAAACTTGGCAGTATGGTGCAGCTGGGGGAACATGACTGCCAGTTTCTTGTCCTTCTTGGGAACCCCCTCTCTCTAGGCTCACGTTACTCCCTTCCTCAACCTGGGTACCATCATTGCAGCCTTCAAATCGCTGCTCATCCTCCTGCAGCATGTACCCGACACTGTGGTCGAATAGTTCGGGGGACAGCTGCATTGGCAGGCAAACTACTCTGAGCCTGGGTGACAGAGGATGAGGAGGATGAGGATGGCTTTGTTATCCATTCCACCCACTCTTCTGCATGTTGTGGCTCAATAACATGGCCAGCTGCAGAAAAAAGGACAAGCTTGCCCCACAGCCACATGCTGAGGATGCACCGTGTCCATGACCAGCACTGTTGACTGTAGACACAGAGCCTGCTTGCCCTCTTTTAGTGGCCTATGAGCCTGTCTGCCTCTCCTTGGTGGCCTTCCAGACATGCTGTAAATTTTGTTTAGAAAATCCACACTACAATGTATTCACCACCAGAAATGTAGTAGCAACTGCAGTATGGGTCCACGGTACTGTGTACACCAACAGAAGTATAATAACAACTATGGGTGCACTGTATGTATTGTGTACACCACCAGAAAAGTAGTAGCAACTGCACTATGGGTGCACGGTATTGTGTACACCAACAGAAGTGTAATGACAACTATGGGTGCACTGTATGTATTGTGTACTGTGTACATCACCAGAAAAGTAGTAGCAATCGCACTATGGGTGCACGGTACTGTGTACACCATCAGAAGTTTAATAACAACTATAATTGCACTGTATGTATTGTGTACACCACCAGAAAAGTATTAGCAACTGCAATATGGGTGCACAGTACTGTGTACACCAACAGAAGTCTAATAACAACTATGGGTGTACTGTATTGTGTACACCAACAGAAAAGTAGTAGCAACTGCACTATGGGTGCACGGTACTGTGTACTGTGTACACCGCCTGATGTATATTAGAAAAAGTACACCAGGAATGGCCTGCAGTCAGATATAGGCTTGGCTACACTAAATGCACTTAAATACACTGCAGCTAACTGAATAACCTGCCTGCCTGAAGTATATTAGAAAAAGTACACCAAGAACGGCCTGCAGTCAGATATAGCTAAACTGTATGCAGTATATATATATATATATATATATATATATATATATATATATATATATATATACACGAGACTGACTGTATATATATATTAAATACACTGCAGCTAACTGAATAACCTGCCTGCCTTCTCAATCTAAATTACACTCTCTCTCCTTCCACGCCAACAACACACTACATGGGGCCGACGTGCAGGCACCCTTATATAGTGTGGGGCGTGGACTTAGTCCCCCTTAGCCATGATTGGCCAAAGGCACCCTGCCTTTGGCCAATTATGGCTCTCTTAGCTGAGGGCACTGGGATTGGCCAAAGCATGCAGGTCATGGTTATTGCTATTGCTATCTGTTATGATGGGTTGAGAAGGGTAACTAGCTGTTTTGACTTTTGGTATATATCTAGAAACCTGTAGGGTTTGAGCTAGGAGATATAGTTATGGCAGAGATTGGACGTTATTATTGGCTTTTCCCTGCCCTTATTGCCTGAGTAAGGAGAAAATAATATAACATTGCCTCTAGAAGGAGAGCAAAAATGTGAGGCCCTGAGTTAACCTATGTGGTGTTCAATGAGAGATCGAATATATATAATCTGAATATTAGTATATCATTTTAGTATCCAGATTGAGCAAAAGGTAGAACAGTAAACATTAAATATACAGTTTATATCTAGACTTTCGGTAAGGTGCTGTTCAAAACGCATGTCTGGCCAGGGCATAATTATCCCCAATGCACTGTTAAAGCACAACATTAAGTAGACATATGTATGGTAAGAGTATAGCAATTTGGAGGGACACCGTTAGCATTTGGTTCGAACAAACCGTATGGTCCTTTTTTTTCTAAATCAGTCCTTCATCGTCTCGGCTATTTAGTTTGGGATACACTATATTGTAGTATATGGTTGTCTTATGTCAGAAATTTTAGGGGGTATCAATGGTAGAAGTCTGGTGTTATGGTTGTTCCCCCTAGGCAATAATCCAGTTTTTGATGATTTCGGTCAGATAGTCCCAAGTAATGATGCGAGGGAGCATGTGTCGATGCTTGTTTGGATCCTCTGTCTCTCACCTCTTCAAAAGACAGTGGTTACCTGTTGTAGGTTATGAGCTCAATTAGAGTGATTCATATCAAAGTTCCATCGGCGTGATGTTCGGTAGATGCTGATGACCAAATTGTAAGGGAGAGTTGGTAAGGGGCTTTCTGATTAAGTTTGACAAGACTAAAAGTTTGGAATGAGTCAAACAATCCACACCTTTATCTGAATTGGAGCCTTAGGTCTGAATTATAATGCTGAAGGATGGGGGAGTGGTTGTAAATAAATATAGCAGAGTTGGACCAGACATTGGAAAATGTGGGTTGTTAATGCTTGTGTTTCAAAGAGTCTTAGAGAGTCTTATGGCTCATAGCATTTAGAGTTGGTGCTGTAGGTACTGGTTTCAGTAGTTTTATGGGTTTTCCATGATATTAATATATAGGGATCATATTTGTTCTGGATTGGACAAACATGGGGGGAAGTTCCAAGTAAGATTGAATCGACTTATAGTACAGTACATGTAATTGGGTGGGAGAGACAATAATAGGGGTACAGGGATCAAGATTGTAAAAGATCATTTAGACTCACTGTATATGCCACGGTGTGGGGAAGGTATATAACCATGACCTTTGGATCCTATGGATTCTTGTATGTCAGGTGTTTCTTCAACTAATCTCTTCTAGCTTTTCTGTGTGCTGGAGAGGCTGGGACGCTTCCTCCTTCTGGAGATCTGTGATTAGCTGGTGGACCGCGTGGAGGATCGGCACATTCTGTGGGTGAAGGGGTCTCTGGATTGGAGGACATCCATCGTTTCAGCTTGTCACTGCATGGAAGGGCGTGGGTCTTGATTCCAGTCTGGTGTCTCAACTGCAGGAATATCTAGGGTTTCACAGAAGGACTGTGTGTCTTCAGGATGTCGCAAATGTGCTATTCGTCCAGCTGATCCTGCTGAAAGACAGAAAGGAAATTTCCACCTGTATGGAATTTCTCTTTCTCTGAGAATGTTTAGGAGTGGCCGTAGGTCTTTTCATTTTTGTAAAGTAATTTGTGAGAGATCGTGGTACAGCTTGATCTCAGTGCCGCGATAAAGAATGCACCCCCTAAGTCTGGATCTCTTCTTTTAGCCTAAAGTTTACGAGACACCCTATAATGTCCCTTGGGGGTCAGTATCTCTACCTCTTGGGCGAAGTGCTCAGTGAAGACACTCCAGATCGATTGGTGTGTCTAGGAGACTTCCAAGCAAGTCGTTAAAGATGGCTAGGATAGCTTGTAAGAAATGGGCAGGATCAACAGATTCAGGAAGGCCTCTGACTCTAATGTTGTGCCTTCGGCCTCTGTTATCTAGATACTCTAGATTTCTGTGGAGGTCTCTTAATTGAGCAGTGTGTGTGACCAGGGTCTGCTGTGCTGCATGGATGGCGGTGTCATTGCCGTCAGTGATTTCTTCCACCTCCTCTAATCGTGCTGCCACTGCTTGCATATCTAGTTTAAGGTCTGATATGGCTGCAGTTAGGGTGTACTTTATGTCTGTGGCGACGGCTCTGAGGTCATCAAGGCTCAATGATGCAGCAGCAGGAGCCAAAGGGATCGAGGACTGAGTGTTAGGGGATCTGGTTTGGCTGTTACAGTTACTCACTGCCCTGGGTTTTCCTGCGGCCTGTGAGGAAGACACTGCCTCGTGGGACCGGGACCGAAATATCTCCGGACTGTTGCCGCTCAGCTGTGTGTTTGTGTCCCGTAGTGATCGGAAGCAGGTGGCGGAGTGTTCTCGTTCAGGTTTCCCCATTGCTGCTGAGGTCTTCTCCCTCTTGTGCTTGTGAGCGGACTGTGGAGTATCAGAGCGAGTGGATTAAGCTGCCATCTTCTTCAGCGTCCACACCAACAACACACTACTAGGGATGAGCCGATCACCCCCGGGTTTGGTTTGCACCAGAACCTGCGAACGGACCGAAAGTTCGCACGAACGTTAGAACCCTATTAGTTACAATGGACACGAACGTTCGAAATCTAAAGTGCTAATTATAACGGCCAATATGCATGTTATTGTCATAAAAAAGGTTTGGGGACCCGGGTCCTGCCCCAGGGGACATGTATCAATGCAAAAAGAAGTTTTAAAAACGGACGTTTTTTCTGGAGCAGTCATTTTAATGATGCATAAAGTGAAAAAAAAAGTGAAATATTCCTTTAAATATGGTACCTAGGGGGTGTCTAAAGTATGCCTGTGAAGTTGCATGTGTTTCTTGGTTTAGAACTGTCCCTGCACAAAATTACATTTGTAAAGGAAAAAAAGAAGCCATTTAAAACTGCTTGCGGCTTTAATGTCATGTCGCAGATGGCTGGATTAGATGACAACAGGGCAGATACAGGTGCAGGTTGTATACTGTGCTGTGCTAGACTCACACAGCACACACACTAACTCCTGCAGATGGCTGTATTGGTAGAGAACAGCACTTTCCCCACACGCAAAGGCTGAGAAGAATACACTATCCCTGCCTATTTTTCCTCTATCCCTACACTTTCCCCACACAGAAATGATTCACATATAGGGTACAGTACACTGTCCCTGCCTTGCAATTGTCTTTACCTCAACGCCGGAACACACTACATGAGGCCGCCGGCACGGCGGCCTTATATAGTGTGGGGCGTGTACTAAACCCCTGAGCTATAATTGGCCACAGGCAACCTGCCTGTGGCCAATTATTGCTCTCCTCGCCGCTGGCTCTATGATTGGCCAAGCATGCGGGGTCACAGTGCATGCTTGGCCAATCATCAGCCAGCAATGCACTGCGACTGGTGCAGTGCATTGTGGACCGTTCGCATCACACGAATTTGATGCGAACGGCCCTCAGAGTTCTGAATTCGACGAGCGGACAAACGGCCGATGTTCGATTCGAACATGGGTTTGAATCGAACACCGGGCCCATCCCTACACACTACACAGGGCCAAAAAGGGCAGTTACAGTAGACTGAAGATCATCGATAGCTTCAGGTATCCCACGAATACGGATATTAGAGTGACATGCTCTATTTTCAAAATTCCCTAGACGTGTTTGAAGAATGAGTTTTTCCTCCTTGAGATTCTCTAATTCACTAACATTGGATTGTACATTCGTTTCCATGTCATCCACTCTTATTTCTAGGTCAGAAGTTCACTGACCCAGCTCACGGATTTCTCTAGTGAGACTTTCTGTTATATGGTCAGATGTCTGCCTCAAAGCTTTCTGTAGCATTTTTTCAATTTGTCTAATTATGTTGTAGGATTAGGATTAGGATGTAAGGATTCTGTTTGTTTCCCTTGTGAAATGGGGGATGGGCTGATGGAGATAGTGGAAATGCAGTTGTTTAGGAGGCGGGCAGTGATGTAAGTAACTGAGTTAAAATAAACTGAGTTACCTAACTCAGTTACTTTAGAGGGTAACTAGTAATCTAACTGATTACTTTTCCCCTCATGGTAACTCAGTTCCCATTACTTTGGCTTAGTTACCCCAATTACATCTACTGTCACTAGATGGCAGTAGTATAATTCCGGTGTCCTGCCGAAAAAGTTCCCCTGCCGGATAAGGACCCCCTGTACTGCGCAGGCGCAGGGCTTGCGCAGTACGAAGGACTACCGAGCTTCCGAAAATTGCCGAACCTAAACAGCTCTGAGTGAACTCTACACCGCGCAGGTGCAGTTAACATGTAATTGTACGAGGCGATGCCGCCCGCTCCTGATGCTCGTGCTACTCTGCAAGGGGCGTCTATCGTGTAAGTAAGGGGCGGGTCTAGTATTACTGTAACTAAGGGGCGCATTTATTATTATTGTTATATATCGAGCTCTGCCCATTAATTTTAACATTCGCCCTCTTTTGTAGCCATCCGCCACTTACACGATATAATAATAATAGACCCGTCCCTTACACGATATAATAATAATAGACCCGCCACTTGCTTACACGCTATAACAGATCTGCCCCTTGGTTAGAGTAATAATAGAGCAGCCCCTTGGTTACACGATATATAACAATAATAATAAATGCGCCCCTTGGTTACAGTAATACTAGACCCGCCCCTTAGTTACATGTATAGAATATTTTAAATTTACTTTGCTGAGTAACTAATTACTTTTCCAATGTAGTAACTGAGTTACTAATGCAATTACTTTTTGGGAGAAGTAATTTGTAACTTAACTAATTACTTTTTTAAAGTAAGATGACCAACACTGGAGGCGGGATAGGTTTCTCTGAAGAGAAGTTGACAGAGTAGGAGAAGCTGGACAGATTGGGGTAGGGAGTTCCATAGGATGGGATAGGCTCGGGAAAAGCCCTGGAGGCGAGCATGGGAGAAGGTCACAAGGGAGCTAGAGAGCAGGAGGTATTGGGAAGAACAAAGAGAACAATTTGGTTGGTATTTTGACACAAGGTTAGTGATGTAACTGGGGGCCGAGTTTTAATTATAGCATATGATGCAGTGAGGCTGCAAAACAAGTAAAAAAATATAGCTTTTTATTATATGTTTCTGAATAAACTATAAGAAGCTTCCTAGGGTCAGCAGCATGCTGGGGACCTGGACTGCTACTCTCGCACAGAGCACATTGCTGTGAACCTCCAGTGGTCAGACACATTCCCTGGACATTACTCCAATCAACAATGTTTATTGTTCTTGATCAGCATTGTTAGCAGGATCAATGTTAGAAGGTTTAGTTAGACCAGTAGAGACACAAACCACTGGAGTCTAGCCAGCTCTTGCGCGTGCCAACATAGACCAGCTTTTTACAGTTTTTATTATGAACACATAAAAAATAAATAAAGAATTGCCACAATCTGTTCTTGTTATGCTGCCTGACTGCAAAACAAGTATAAAAAGCAAGACTTCAGTTGGACTTTAAAAATGGTAAAAATTCACTTTAAAGTAGAACTAAAGGCATTTCTTTTGTTTATGGATAGAGTAAGGAAGAGTTAAAACCCCTGTCAGGTTTTTTTTGCCATCTTTATCCCATTAGAGAGATTTCCCTTCACTTCCTGACTCATAGCCAAAATATTAATTGAGTGGACATGTCTTCAAAATGAGGGCATCCTTGTTCCCATTGAAGATTTTCCCTCTGTTACTGTTTAGGGGACAACCGAAAATGTGGAATTTTCTTTTACTTTCACTGTCAATGAGAATGGTAACCTGGACAAACAGAGAGGGGGAGAGAAATAAAAACCTGACAGAGATTCTAATGCCTCCCCACTCTATCCAAAACTAAAAAATGTTTTGCCTTTAGTTTTACTTTAAGATTAATTATTGATATTTATGCAAATAAACCACTGCAGTTAGCTGCAATATATATATATATATATATATATATATATATATATATATATAAAGCCTTGTAAAAAACTGCCTCCTGCCTTTTTTTTACACTATACTTTCTTTGTGAATGCATAGGGGTACTATGTACCCAGGGCCATCTTTAGAGCAGGGCAAATAGGGCAGCTGCCCAGGGCCCAGTCACTATTGGGGGGCCCAAAGCAGCTGCCAATTGAGCCCACGCGGCTGCCCGCCGGAGTTCTGCCACTTGTTAGCTGCTCACTAGTCACTACTCTCAGTTGTACAAACAGCGAAGCGCTGCTTCTGTATTTACAAGTGACAGCGCTCCTCTGTTTGTCGGCGGCCGGTTTGATCCCTCTCCGCTCTATACATCTTTAAATGAGGGGAGAGCGAGGAGAGCGAGGAGAGTGAGAAGGGAGGGGGCGGGGAATGTACACAGGCAGAAGCTCCTCGTGAAGCAGCCAGCAGCCTGCACGGAGGGACGTCCTGTAAGTTTAGTTGATCCCTCTGACTGTGAGGTTTTCTAGATGCTAGGAGAGAAATTGGGGAGGGAGAACATCTCTACACTGGAGTGGGGGGGGGGGGACAGGGGGTGAGCTCTGAACTGGAATCTGGGGGGAGAGCTTTGTACTTTGTACTTAGGGGCTGGAGGACTTGGATGTACACAGCCCTCAGCCCTGCACTCCAAACGTAGCACACCCCTCAACCCCGCATTCCATATGTAGCGCAGCCCTTAACCCCACATCCCATACGTAGCGCACCCCTCAACCCTGCATTCCATACGTAGTGACCCCCCTCCATTCCTGCATTCTATACGTAGCGAACCCCTCAACCCCACATTCCATACGTAGTACTCCCCTCAAACCCGCATTCCATATGTAGAACACCCCTTTACCCACATTCCATACGTAGCGCACCCCTCAAACCCACATTCCATATGTGGCGCACCCCTCAACCCCGCATTACATACATAGCGCACCCCTCAAACCCTCATTTCATATGTAGCGCACCCCTTAATCCTGCATACCATATGTCGCGCACCTCTCAACTCCGCATTTCATACGTAGCGCACCCCTCAATCCCACCTCCCAAATGTAACGCACCCCTCAACCCCGCATTCCATACGTAACTCACCCATCAACCCTGCAATCTTTACAAACTTTATCCCTTAATCGTGCACTCTGTACGTAGCTCAACCCAGCACTCTGTATGTAGCTCCCTCCTCAACCATGCACTCTGTACATAGCGCAATCTTCAACCCTGTACTCTATGTAGTGTACTCCAGAACCCTGCAGTCTGTATATGGTGCACTCCTTTTTTTATATTCTTTATTTTCATAATTTATATAGTTGTACATAAAAAAAAAACATTCCATTTTGGTCATTGCACTTTTCCCAAACATTCAAACATTTAATTTATTACGTTTCCCTCCCCCTCCCACCCCAAAAAAAAAAAAAAATGGTGCACTCCTGAAATCCTGGTTTATAACAATGCTTCACTGTTAGTGCAGTTTAGCCACACTCACAATTTTATGCAGAGGTAATGATGTGCCATAACCTCTAGCAACCAATCAGTGAACAGTAATTACCTGCTATAATCTCTAGAAACCAGTCAGTGAGTAATACTGATGTGCAGTAACTTCTAGCAACCAATCAATTAGCAGTAATGATGTGCAGTAACCTATAGCAGTCAATCAGTGAGCAAAATGATGCGCAGTAACCTTAAGCAACCAATCAGTGAGCGGTAAGAATTTCCAGTAACCTACAGCAACCAATCAGCAAGCAGAAATAATGTCTTTTAGCTTCTAGCAACCAGTCAGTGAGTGGCAATGATATGCTGCAAGCTCTGGCAACCAATCACAATTGTTGCCTGATCTGCTGCAGAAAACAGACTTTGAGTCTAGCTGCTATTTAATGTATATCTCAGAATCGGGGGGGGGGGGGGCGGGGGCCCTAAGAAAATGTTTGCCCAGGGTCCAATCAATATTAAAGATGGCCCTGTATGTACCACATGCTCATTCACATGGGGGGCAGGATCTTGGGGCCCCCTTGTTAAAGGTGGCATCCGGATTCTGATAAGTCACCCGCAGACCCCCACAGCCACTGGCCAGAGTTGTGGGCAAGAGGCCCTTGTCCCCATGTTGAAGGCATGTGACCTGGTATTATTCAGGAGGGGGGCACTTGCTCGTCGCCTCCCTTTCCTGACCTACCGGGCTGCATGCTCAGATAGGGGTCTGGTAATGATTTTGGGAGAGATCCCACACCATTTTTTTAAAAGAATTTGGGCGTGGGGTTCCTCTCAAAAATATTATCAGACCCAAAGGATCTGGTATGGATTGGGAGGGTACCCCACAACATTTATTTTCTTAATTTTTTATTGCCAGCAATTATTTTTTTGCATTCAGCTGTCAGCGGGGAACCCCGCTGACAGCTGATGACTCATCGGTTGTTAAGGACTTAGTGGTCACCCAATCCTTAACAACCATGACAGTTATTGTCGGCGGCCATCCACTTCTTAACAGCCAGCTATTTACAGTGTTTGTTAAGGACGTCGGCTACTGCCAGTGGTAAATTACCTCAGGCTTTCACTACTAAAATACCACATGAGTTCATAAAATAACTCATGCAATATTTTAGTAACATTTTTTAGTGAATACCAAAAAACCTTTGAAAAACACTGAGCAGTATTTTACCGCATTTATTAAGGTGCTTGATACCGCTTCATAAATGGAGCCCACTATCTTGACATAATCATCACAAAAATCTAACACTGGAGCTTAGAAAAATTGGAATGCTGGAGGGGAATGTACCTGAGTAATTCTAAATGCCTTAGGGGGTTGGACTATGTGCAGACACTGTCACTTAGCCATGGATAGGTAAAGTAGTGCTAAATCCTAACTGGATGGCAATAAAGTGATTGTAATGTCTGGATAAAAAAAACTGAAAAGACCAGCCTTGATCCTCCTCTTCTCTGGTCCCTCTGTCGAGTGCCCTCACAGCTAGCAGCTTGCTATGGGTGCAAACCAAGTCACAGTTCTGTGTGTCCATTCAGACACAGAGCCCCAACCCCCCTCTCCCCTGATGGCTTTGCTCGATAATGGTTGTCATATGTCTGAGGCCCAGGTCCCCTCTGACTGGGGCACTGTTACCATGTTCAAAAGGGACATGGCCGTATGTTGTTGTTTGTGGGGACCTCCTCCACATCCATGGTGATTGCCTCCTTGAGATTGATTATATCCATAATCATCTCTCCTAAGAGGGGCAAATCTATTATTAACTTGGACACTGTAACTAGATGACTGGATGGGCTCCCATCTATACTGAAAGGACTGTTCCTCTCCACTATCCCATAGTGTGAAGGGAGATCAGGGGGGAGAGTGTCTAGATGGTTCTCGGAAAGTGATGTTGGAATTGGGAGTTAAATCTATTTCCAACCCCCAGTGTTTTTAAATTAGAGGTGTTTTTTTGAATATAAGGAGCCTGAGTCCAATTGTTGAAATGGCTCCTATGGTTGTTATCCACCCCTGATGTGGGATTATCCACACCTGCTTTTTTAAGTGCAATTTTGTTTTGCCATTCAAAGACAATCCCTGTTTGGTAGTCTCCTTTATCCCTATTAAATTTATTTTGCTTCTTAATTTTTTGTTCACTTTCTTCCTTTTCAAAACTTTCTTTAGGTTGGTGGAACAATGCTTGTATTCCTCACTATCTTTCAATGGGAGTAGCTTATCTTTAATTTCTTTAATCTGGGTATCTAAATTGGACAATTTGTGTATAGCTTTATCTTTCAAAAACTTAAAAACCTAAACCTGCTTTGTTAAAATACTTAAACCACTCCTCCAATTGCATCTCTTCCTTTTGCGAACTAGCCTCCCATCGGAGGCTCCTGGGGACCATATTATCAGAAAGGTACTGTTCAAAGAACGCTATGTCCCATTGAGCATGTACTTCAGAGACCAAAAGATTTTTCAATCTAACATCACTGTCATCTCCTTGAGAGACGACAAAGACCCCATCTGTGATCACTTTGCGAGAAGCTCTGTAGTCAAAGACATCTATCTTAAACAAATGTTAAAACCACTTTAACACAGTTGCAGTAAGGTAAAATCTAAATGAAAAGTAAAAAAAAATATATAGAAAAAACTGTGCTTGTGAAATACACTTAAAAATAATAATATGTATCTAGCTGAACCACTGACATGAGATATAATCACATAAAAATAAACAAAAAACAAAAGTGTTGCGCTTAATACATAAGTAATGAAATAAACACAATCAGTCCATGTGTCTTCTAAATGGCATCAGTGTAATGCCTTCAAATGGTGAAACGTGCAGGGATACTTCCTCATTCAATTCCTCCACCTCGTGATTACACCACCACCTTAGATAAGGATGTACTCTTACCAGAGTATTGGCCACCTAATGTGGAGGGTCAAATACGGCTCATGTATCTCATATACTCCATCCATGGTCACTCTCCACACCGAAGGCAAGGGGAATCATTCTATTGTCACATGAAAAATGATACTCCTCTGTCCTCGGATCATGGTGTCCAGTGGGATGTGTCAGCAAAAAGATAAACACCAATAGTGTAAAATCCTTTAAAAATTTACTTTATTCCAGAAATGCATCAACAGGCCATTACATATATAAAATCTCAGCCACAACAATCGTTGGCTCAATCTTAGGGCAAAGACAGGAATATTTGCCTAAAACCCGACCGGTTTCATTGCAAAAGGACTTCTTCCGGGCATAGGCAAAGAAATGCACATAGGAATTGAATGAGGAAGTATCCCTGCACTTTTCACGATTTGAAGGCATTAGGCCCCTTTCACACGGACGGACCGTCTATCCGTTTTTCCTCCATCCGTCGACGGACGACAATGCATTCCTATGGGCAGATGGATGAACATCCATCACCATCAGTTAACCTCCGCTTCCGTTTTTATCCGTTTTTTTTAACGTACAAGGCTACGTCCAGATCCGTCAAAACGGATATTAACTGACGTTGACGGACATCGTCCATCAACGTCCGATCCGTTAAGATCCGTTTGCAAGAAAAAAAAAAAAATTGTGTTTATCTGTGAACTCAACCTATGACCCGGCAGTAGTTGGACAATAGGAAGTACATCCCCTGTAACTTTATTTAGGAGGAAGCACAAGCAAGCATGGCAAGAGATGTTTCCCACAAGGAATTGATCAACCTGGTGCACGAAAGGCCTGGCTTATGGGACTCAAGCTGTCGGGACCACAGCGATAGAGTTAAAATCCAACAGCTATGGGAAGAAATTACAAAGCTGGTGACACCAAATTGGTCCTCCATGACTCCCAAACAGCGTGACCAACGTGGTAAGTGATGCCCAACTGCAGCTTGCTCTCTTGACAGTGTGTTTATTAGTGGATTGTTTGCAAAAAATGTCTAGTATTTATTTCACTATAGTATGCCTGTATTAAAAAATGTTGCAAACACTATGACATTTTTTTAAGGCAATGTTCAGCAGAGAGGGCATGGTTATTTGCATGCATTACATACAAAGCATAGTGACACATGTTTCGGCTCTGCTGCAGTGAGAGACTGAACAGTACATTACTCACATGTTTCCATAATCTTTTTAATGTAAAAATACTCAAATTTTCTTTGCTATATGTGTTTACCGGAGCTGAAATAAACAGAAGGTGGCGTTCTCTGAGAGACCGTTTCCGGAGAGATTTGCATGATGAAGCAGAGGTTGCAAGTGGTTCCGGAGCTACCACAAAGAAAAAATCGGTCTACTTTGAAATGTTGGCCTTCCTAAGAAAAGTCATGGATGTTAGACCGTAAGTATCGTTTGGATGTTACATCTAAAAATTATGTTTCCATATAGTATATAGTAAGGTTTGGTGAGCAAATGTTCATCCTTTTTATTGTAGTACATCATCAAACCTGACAGAGTGTGAGGAGAACACTGACAATCATACAGAAGCAGTGCAGGAAGATGAGCAAGCCACGCAAGACACACAAGAGGGAGAAGGACAGTCCCAGCAGTCCCAGTCTGTGGATGAGACAGCACGTCCAATTGGAGGTCCGTGTTCTTCTCAAAGATCCGTACATGTAAGGATACTATTGATTACTATACTGTATCTGTTGTACCCCAGGGCAACATTATTTTCGAAAATGGTCATATTATTATTCTCTACAGGTTAGTCATGACAGGCCGACAACATCACGGTCCTCGCGACGTAGCAAAAAGACCGAAAATCAAGACATGGAGAAAGCCATGAAGTCCTTTATGGACGAGATGACATCCTTTAAAAGACAGGAGAGTAAAGATCCATTCTGTGATCCAACCAACTCTAATGCATCCTTCCTGCGTACAATATATCATGCAATTCAAAAGGCACCAGCAGATAGGCAGATGGACATCCATATGTCCATATATAATCATGTGGGAGGATGTATTAGAGCTGCCGAGTCAGGAATGCCAATGCCCGCTAGCCAGTTTGAACCCCCCTCAGAGGTCATACCTCCAATATCCCTATGAGCCACCATGTCCTCCTGCCCAGCCATATCTACCGCCATATCCACAGACCCCTGTGCGTGCATACAGCTCAATGCACTATACCCAGAGGCCTTATGCTTCGTCTCCTGCTCCTTCCTCACAGGGAACATATCCTCATAGTGTAAACACGAGCGTAAATTCTGCTGATGGTTCTCAAGGTAATAGCCAAACCAGCTCTGGTTCTTCTTCCCAAAATTCCACTTCCTTTTCCCCATCCCACACCTCTTTTTATCAGGATTTGTAACAAGGTTTTGATGCTACAACCCCAGCTATCCGCGTTTACTGCGGCCTCCCTAATTGGGAACATCGGCTCGGTGTAGTCCAAAGATTTCAAAGCTCTGCAAAATTGAACATGGTGCTGTTAAAAAAAAAGATTTTGTAAGAAAAGACCTATGTGTAAATTCTAAATTAGAATCTGCTACTGTGAATATTGCCAACACTCCATGTGAAGTGAATAGTGGTTCAATCGCAAAATCTGTCTATCTCTCTCTCTCTCTCTCTCTCTCTCTCTCTCAATACTACTTCAGCAGGTCAAGAAAAATGTGTGTAGAGATATATATATATATACACATTTTTTTTTCTACGTGCTGAAGCAGTATTGAGTGATAGAGATAGATATAGAGATAGATAGAGATAGATAGATAGATAGATAGATATAGATAGATAGATAGATCTATAGATCTATAGATATCTATAGATAGATCTCTCTATCTCTCTCTCTCTCTCTCAATACTACTTCAGCAGGTCAAGAAAAATGTGTGTAGATATATATATACACATTTTTTTCTCTACGTGCTGAAGCAGTATTGAGAGACAGAGAGAGATAGATAGATAGATAGATAGATAGATAGATGATAAATATATAGATAGATACACATATATATATATATATATATATATATATATATATATCTATATATATTTATATTTTATTAATATCTATCTATCTTTTTTTTTTATTATTATTTATTTATTTATTTATTTATTTTTAGTATTGAAGCAATATATATTAACTTTCCATGGAGTGTAAACCACGTTTTTTTCTAACAAAAAAATAGCGCCACGTTCCATTTTGCAGTGCTGCTTTTTATGGTTTTTATGTTAAACTACAATTGTTTGAAATGGTTGGCATATTTTATGCTATGGTATGCTTTGTTCTTACTTTGATAAATAATAATAAGCAGTTATTAATCAAAAAAAATGTTTTATTATAAACGGATGAAGATTAATAAAAACATTTTGAACATAACATATGCTTTTGTCTTTTTTGTATGCTAGAAAAAAAAACATTTATTAACTATTATTAACCAAAAAAAATCTTTTTTTAGAAATAGATATAGAATAATAAAAACAGTAAAAAAAAAACATTAAGTAACTACTAAATTTATTTACATATATTGGTACTGCCATGGAACTTCTCCTGATGGAGATAGAAAGTAGTCAGCATATTTTTCACGCATGGCAATGTTTGTTCTCGCTGCACGTACTCTGCTGTACTGTACGGAGGGCAGGTGGAACTCTTCTTCTTCCTCAATGTGGATGCCCTCCTTCTCATGGATAATATTGTGTAGAATGCAGCAGGCCTTAATTACCAACTCTGCATTCTCAAGACTGAGTTGCAAAGGTGTTTGAAAAACACGCCATTTACTAGAGAGTATTCCAAAAGTACATTCGATGAGTCGTCTTGCCCGGCTCAGCCGATAATTAAATATCCTCTTCTTGCCGTCAAGATTACTTCTGGCATACGGCCTAAGAAGATGTTGCGATAGCGCATACACCTCATCTGCGACAAGGGCGAAAGGTAGGTCTGGTCCTTCAGTTCCAGGCAGAGGCCGATCAAATGGTATGTTGAATTGCCCTTGTCGCAGTCTTCGACCCATTAATGACTCACGAAAAACTCTTGAATCAGAACTGCTGCCATATGCCCCAATGTCCACAGCAATAAACTTATAATCGCTATCGCAGATAGCCATGAGGACCAAAGAAAAATATTTTTTATAATTATGGAATCGAGACCCAGATCCTGGAGGTCTTTAGATACGGATATGCTTTCCGTCTAGTGCCCCGATACAATTGGGAAAGTTTGCTCGATTCCAAAACCCTTCTGCGATTCTTTGCCACATGTTTACCTCTGGTGATGGCATCACTGATGGACACAGCTCTTCCCATATGGCTAGGCAAGTTTCATGAACTATCTCTGAAATAGTTGAAATGCCCAGTAGAAAGTAATGATTCAGAGACGTGTAGGACTGGCCAGTTGCAAGAAACCTAGAAAAAAAAAAATAAAGATCAGTAAAAACATTATATTGCCACATAAATTGAGAAGAAGAAGTAGAAGAAATGTATTATCTATACATACTGTATACACACAGTAGACCAGGGGTAGGCAATAGGACACTTAATGAATGACTTCTTACCTCAAGGTCACTAGGAGACGTTCATCTGCAGGCACAGATCTTCTCATATTGGTATGTCAGCGCTCCAGCCGTGGGTGCAGCTGGGCCAGTAAGAAGTCAAATGTGGGTACGGTCATCCTGGTGAAGTTAAAGAACTTATTGGGATACTGGCGGAGATGTGCATAGTGCAAAGCCACAAATCCTTCAGAAGGCCACTTCAATAGCATGGGGTGGGTCCAAAATCGACGTCCTTTAGGCATAATAGGCTTTTTCTTCCTCTCTATGCTCCTCATATAGGCAAATAGAACAAATACTGTCACACTGTCCCAAAAATTGCTGGAATCCATTGCTCAATGCTGCTAGCACACACAGGCACAAGGACAAAGAAAGGACACAGCAAGGAGAACTCACTCACTGTAACTGCAATGCAGCATGGGAGGAGCAATGCGTTCTGGGTAATTTTCTTAAAGGCACAGGCACACATATAACTATTGTAAACGGACCAAAATGGATACGAAAACGAATGAAAAAACGGACGTAAACGTGTGCATTTACGGATGTAAGCGGATGTTAACGGAACAAACTGGCGGAGATGTGCATAGTGCAAAGCCACAAATCCTTCAGAAGGCCACTTCAATAGCATGGGGTGGGTCCAAAATCGACGTCCTTTAGGCATAATAGGCTTTTTCTTCCTCTCTATGCTCCTCATATAGGCAAATAGAACAAATACTGTCACACTGTCCCAAAAATTGCTGGAATCCATTGCTCAATGCTGCTAGCACACACAGGCACAAGGACAAAGAAAGGACACAGCAAGGAGAACTCACTCACTGTAACTGCAATGCAGCATGGGAGGAGCAAGGATAAGAACTGATACGTTTTTAACGGAACAAAAGACGGATGAAAACGGACATTAACGGAACAGATGACGAATGAAAACTGATGAGACAACGGATAAGAACTGATACGTTTTTGACGTGCCTAAACTGGCTCCGTCCGTGTGAAAGGGGCCTAAATCAAATCACTTGTCTGTGTATCTTCTGCTGGCCGTCCTGTGAGTTCAAAAGGGCATCAGTGTAGGGGAGATGTATCTACTCAGAGCTGGGCAGAGGAGAAGCTCCAGTGATCTGATTATTATGGTGCAGTGTGTGTCTGCCTGAGGTCACCTAATCACAGTTGCAACATTCCTTTTGATCACCAGGATGTGTTATGTGGGGGGAGGGGTGGATGTCTCACTTTTCATAATTACACCCAGTAAGGCTGAATGAGCTCAAAGCTCACAGCCTACTCGTGTCACCTGAATGCTCCCACCAAGTATTTTTTTTGTACAAACATCACACTGAATAAAGAAGTCATCCTCTCCAGCCTTCACTACAATGTATTGATTTTACCCAAATCATAGCTGTCTAATCATGACCCAAACATCTCCATCCTGTCATATCCCATATCCATCCACATGACACAGGAGTTGGTCAGAGAGTGTGTGGACATGATACAGGAGTTGGTCAGAGAGTGTGTGGACATGATACTGGAGTTGATCAGAGAATGTGCGGACATTATACAGGAGTTGGTCAGAGAGTGTGCGGATATGATACAAGAGTTGATCAGAGAGTGTGTGCACATTATACAGGTGTTGATCAGAGAGTGTGCGGACATGATATGGGAGTTGATCAGAGAGTGTGCGGACAAGATACAGGAGTTGATCAGAGAGTGTGCGGACATGATGCCGGAGTTGGTCAGAAAGTGTGCGGACATGATGCAGGAGTTGGTCAGAGAGTGTGCGGACATGATGCGGGAGTTGGTCAGAGAGTGTGCGGAAATGATAAAGGCAGCTGCAAAATGTGTGCATGACTTAAATTGTGTAGCTGAGTATAATGGTCCGTCTGTCACTCTGCCCAGCCAGGCACACACCTTTTCACTCCTCAGAGACAATAAAGCAGTCCTTGAATTTTGTTTTACTGAGGGGATATTAAACGTAGATAGGGGTGGGGACTCATGAGATGTCCAGGTGGTCAAACATTAGAACATGGGACTCTATATACATCCTGTATATACTCCATTTCTCCTCATGTACATCGCTTCCTCTCTTCTGAGTATCGCTCCATACTCCTCCTGTACATCGCTTCCTCTCTTCTGAGTATCGCTCCATACTCCTTCTGTACATCGCTTCCGCTCTTCTGAGTATCACTCCATACTCCTCCTGCACATCGCTTCCTCTCTTCTGAGTATCGCTCCATACTCCTCCTGTAGATCGCTTCCTCTCTTCTGAGTATCGCTCCATACTCCTGCACATCACTTCATCTCTTCTGAGTATCACTCCATACTCCTTCTGCACATTGCTTACTCTCTTCTGAGTATCGCTCCATACTCCTCCTGCACATCGCTTCCTCTCTTCTGAGTATCACTCCATACTCCTCCTTTACATTGCTTCCTCTCTTCTGAGTATCACTCCATACTCCACCTGCACATCGCTTCCTCTCTTCTGAGTATCACTCTATACTCCTCCTGCACATCGCTTCCTCTCTTCTGAGTATTGCTCCATAGTCCTCCTGCACATCGCTTCTTATCTTCTGAGTATCGATCCATACTCTTCCTGTACATCGCTTCCTCTCTTTCGTTCTCCAGGCTAGCTAGCACTGTAGGCTGGACACTGACTCAGCCAGGCCTAAAGCAAAGTTAGCCCTCTTCAGGCCCTGCCAGCCCTCCTGGCTGCAGCTGCCTGACTTCACTGCCCACAACACCACAGTTCTCTCCTATGGTTCTGCTCCCATCTCCAACTCCACTCTGCCAGTCCTTTTCAGGTGTGCATTCCCAGTCCTCCCGACTGTGCATGCCACTCCCCAGCCCTCTTGGCTGCAACCGATGGTTCCTCTCCCCCCAGAGACTTGCCGGCAGTACTCTCTCCCGCTGGGCTCTCTTGCTCCCCCTGTTCAGGACACCTTCACATTTTCTTAGAGAGCCCTGTCCGGACCCAAGGCCAGGCCCAAGGTCAACCCCCCAGACTGGGGAGCTCCCTCCAAGGCCCCGACAGCCTCAGTGCTCCATCTCTAACTCTTTCACCCGACAACTTCTCCCAAACTTGGCTGACCCTGGGTATTTGATGAGGCCTGCCCCCTACCAATTCCAAGTTGGGGATTGATCAGGGCTCCTCAGAATAATCCAGGCAGTTCCACCTCCCCTCTTCTCCTCTCTTTCCAGAACCTTCTAGAGAGCTCTGAAAAGAAGAGGGAGGTCTCGGTTATGCTGCCTGTGAGTCACCCAGCTTCTACCCTGAGCCACTCCCAGCCCAGATCAAACAAAAACAAACAGGCCTAAATTTACCTACACTAACAACTCTCACTCTAGCCTCTACACTACTAGAGGGTGCTACAATTTGTGTAAAACATTGGATGTTGGCTTAAAGGGGTGTGGTTTATTACAGTCTGAGATCACTTACATAGAGCAGAATGTGGTAATGTTAAATAGAGAATGTACAGTGCAGAGTGGATGGCGGTAGGTAGAAAATGCAGGAGAGGGGTGTGGAGTGTATGGAGGTGGGTAGTATGTGCAGGAGAGGAGTTCAGAGTGTATGGAGGTCGGTAGTATGGGCAGGAGAGGAGTGTGGAGTGTATGGAGGTGAGTAGTATGTGCAGTAAAGGAGTGCGGAGTGTATGGAGGTGGGCAGTATGTGCAGGAGGGGAGTGCGGAGTGTATGGAGGTGGGTAGTATGTGCAGGAGAGGATTGCAGAGTGTACAGTGGTGGATAGTATGTGCAGGTGAGGAGTGTATGGAGATGGGTCGTATGTGCAGGAGAGGAGTGTGGAGTGTATGTAGGGGGGCATAATGGACAGGTGAGGCATGCAGAGTGTACAGTGGTGGGTAGTATGTGCAGGATGGTGTCAGTAGATCAGTGGACAGTGTTAGTAGGGCAATGGTTGGTGTCAGTTTGGCAGTGAACGGTGTCAGTGGGGCAGAGGACGGTGTCAGTGGGGCAGAGGACGGTGTCAGTGGGGCAGTGGACGGTGTCAGTGGGGCAGTGGAGGGTGTCAGTGGACGGTGTCAGTAGGGCAGTGGACGGTGTCAGTGTTTTTTTTTATATATATTTTTTCATAGTGCTTTTGGGGAAGGGGGTGGGGGTATGGGGCAGTAGATGGTGTCAGTGGGGCAGTGGTCGGTGTCAGTGGTCGGTGTCAGTAGGGCAGTGGTTGGTGTCAGCAGGGCAGTGGTCGGTGTCAGTGGGGCAGCGAACGGTGTCAGTGGGGCAGCGAACGGTGTCAGTGGGGCAGCAAACGGTGTCAGTGGGGCAGCGGAGGGTGTCAGTAGGGCTGTGGACAGTGTCATTGGGGCAAAGGACGGTGTCAGTGGGGCAGTGGACGGTGTCAGTAGGGCAGTGGATGGTGTCAGTAGGGCAGTGGACGGTGTCAGTGGGGCAGTGGACGGTGTCAGTATTTTTTCTTTATTTGTATGTATTTATTTATTTTTTTTAGATTAATTTGTTCTTAATTTTTTTTTCACAATCCTTTTTGGCGATGGGGGCTTGGGGCTCTGGACCATGTCGGTAAGGGGGGGGGGGGGGTTGGGGTGTCAGTAGTTTTATATTTTATTTTTACAATTTCTTTTTGTAATATATTTTTTTTTATCAGCCATGTTGGGGGGCTTTGGTGAGATGTCAGAGGTCTAAACAGACCCCTGACATCTCCTCATTGAGACAGAGAAAGGGACAGAGGACACAGATTCCCCAGTCCTTTTCTCACCACTGCAGATGAAGCACAGCAGCACCTCTCCATTCATAAACTGAAGCAAAGTAGCACACAGTTTACTCTCTTCAGTTATCACATGACATAGCGAGTGGTAACGAACGCTATCTATGTCCCATTCAGAAAAGGAAGGGACCTGCCTCCGCTCTCCATCCTGAATCCTGACAGATCCCCCCCCCTGTGCAGCCTGCGAGAGAGGAGAGAAGGGAATCCGGCTGCGGGAGATGAGGAGAAAGAGGACATGGAGACACAGCGGGTGGATGAGGAGGACAAGGAGGGGGCCAGAGATGAAGGGGGGGGGGGGGGGGGTGTTGGAGGAGAATACGGATGCTGGAGGTGGAGGAAGACATGGGGACAGTCGGGATGATAGGTGCAGCGGAGGACAGCTGTGAGCACCGATCTCCCTGCATGGCTTTTCAACAGCCACTTCTCCTTATCTCCCTCCCGCGACTGTCAGCTGAAAAGTCTGCAGGGGGGATCTGTGCTTTCAGCTGTCCCCCGCTGCACCGATAATCCCAGACTGTCACTGGACATCCATGTGTATTTGTGCAGGACTGACAGGGGGCAGTAAGCACAATTTTGCTCTGCCTCGCCTGTGCACGCTCTGGCCAAGGGGAATGTAGAGGTGGGCGGGGAGTCTGCCGATGTTACGACTCCGCCCACCCAGTGCCGCACAACAGACTAGCCCACTCTGAAGTTTTCCGGGGCTCCAAATAGAGAAGGGGGACATATTTGAAAGGTATGGATACATGCAGGAGGCATGTATATCCTTATAGTTCAGCACTATGCAATTACTTTATAATTGATGAGGGTGGGTTTACAACTACTTTAAGAAGAACCCGAAAGATGCTAATCAAACTCATCTCGATCGGGTTTTGCAAGGGTCCTGTCGCAACCATCCCATCGTTTTAAAACTATTACTGAAGGGAGCACGGGCAGTTCCAACTTACCCTGAATTGATGAGAGAAGTACATGAGGAAGAAGCTTTGCTGGAGAAGAGTCAGGTAATGAGAGAGTTGAGTGCTGGAGGAAGAAAGAGAGAGAAAGTGTCTCCTCATGTTGTCCAGGCTGAAGCTGATTTCTCGAATGAAGACAGTGAAATAGAACCAGAACAAGAGGGAAGCCAGTTGGGGAATCAGGGCCAGTAGAATTGATGATCCAAGTTGCCCAGGCTCAAACCCAGATGTATGGAGCCAAGTAGTTAAGTGTGTTGGATCTGAAGAGTGGATACTACCAGATACCTATGCATCCTGATGACCGAGAGAAGACGCTGTTCATCAGTCCATTAGGGTTCTTTGAGTTTGATCGCATGCCACAGAGGTTGACGGGGGCCCCAGCCACCTTTCAGAGGTTGATGGAGAATATGGAAGGCGACATTACATTGATGGAGGTACTCGTGTACTTGGATGACATCATTGTTTTTGGCAAGACGTTAGAGGAGCACGAAGCGAGACTCAATAAAGTCTTCCAGAGGGTCCATGCAGAGGGACTGAAGCTGTCTTTCGAGAAGTATCAATTTTACCACACTTCAGTTACCTATTTGGACCACGTGGTCTCAGCTGAAGGAGTAGCCGCGGGATCCACGGAATCTGGAAGCTGTCACCTCTTGGTCTCAAGCAAGTACTGTCACTGACCAGAGGTCACTTCTAGGATTCTGTTCCTATTACAGGTTTGTTAAGAACTTTGCACAAATTGCGAAACCTCTCAATGAGCTGTTGCAGAGGGAGGCGAGTGAAGATTCGCTAAAGCCGAATTCAAGGGAGTCCAAACCGTTTGGACCCAAAAAGCCACAGGGGTCTGCTCGGGATCAATGGATGCCGAAGTGTGAGAAGGCATTTAGATGTTTAAAGGAGAGCCTCACTAAAGCGACAATTTTGGCCTATGCTGACCCTTTAAAGGGAACCTTCGTCCAATAGTGTATGATAGTCAGAGTCTCACCCCCCCTGAAAATAACTATCCTGTGCACAAGTAATGCTCCATACAGACTTTAGGACATTCCGACAACAAAACCGCAGATTTTTTTCCGACGGATGTTGGCTCAAACTTGTCTTGCATACACAAGGTCACACAAATGTTGTCGGACATTCCGAACATCAAGAACGTGGTGACATACAAGACGCTACGACGAGCCAAGAAAAATCAAGTTCAATAGCCAGGGCGGCTCTTCTGCTTCTTTCCGAGCATGCGTGAAATTTTGTGCGTCGGAATTGTGTACACCAGCTCTCAAACATTTGTGTACATCATCGCAAATGTCCGATGGAGCATACACACAGTAAGGATTTCTGACAACAAGCTCACTTCAAACATTTGTTGTTGGAAATTCCGACCGTTGTTACAGACGTTGGCCTGAAGAACTGGGTTAATTTGCCTCTTGAGGGAGTGCGCGCAGTGTGCCAGGGAGTAGAACATCGTCTTAAGTGGGCCACAGGAGCTGAAGCTGTGGGAGCCACGCCTGCTGGAGTGCCCCAGTACTACAGTGATTTGACTCAAGTGTGCAGTCAGAAACTGCCTCAACTGACCCAGGAAGATTTGAGAAGGAATCAACGTGAAGATCCACTAGGTAACCTTGTTAAGAGAAAAAACTGCGCTGTGTACAAACCTACAACTATAGCTGCAAACTCAAAGTGAAATACACACAAGCAAAGATAAATAAACATAAGGAGTTGCACTCTCAAAATGACATGTTCCCCAATAATAGGTGCAAACAAACTTATATAAAATGTTAACAAGTCCCAATAAGTCAATCATCTGACATACAAAAAGTCCTCCAATGAGTGGGGAAATCTTGAAAAATCCTCCAATGAAAGAATGGGTGAATAAAACAAACAACAAAATATGGTGACTTTATCCTGTGACCACAGAGAGTGCACACTTACCAGCTGCACAAGCTTTAAAGCTTGTGGCTAATACCCTCCTCCAGGGACCTCAGGTGATCGATCGAACCATATGGCGCTATGGACTGTTGATTGTGAAGGTGATTAGGAGCCCATCATTCAAATCCACACTCGATGTTAATGGTCATACCAGCCCTAAAAAAAAGGTGTTTTAAGCTGCTGTTCTTTGTTGTGAAGTAAAGGTCAGCATTAAGAACCACTGAACTCAGCAGAGGCTTGGGAGATCAACACTCTCAAAAGCTTGTTTTTCCAGCAGATTTCAGAGGAAGATTCCTCTTCAAGAGCGTGTCAAGCAATGGTTAACTCTATGCTCTCTGCCTAAGTTTGTTTGCACCTATTATTGGGTCACATGTCATTTTGAGAGCGCAGCTCCTTATGTTTATTTAACCTTGTAAAGAAGGCCTTGTTGGCTAGGGACCCTCAGATGCTACTAAACAGTTCTATTGATGGTTACATAGTTGCATAGTTACATAGTAGGTGAGGTTGAATAAAGACAGTCCATCAAGTCCAACCTATGTATGTGATTATATGTCAGTATTACATTGTATATCCCTGTATATTGTGGTCGTTCAGGTGCTTATCTAATCATTTTTGGAAACTATCGATGTTCCCCACTGAAACCACCGCTTGTGGAAGGGAATTCCACATCGTTGCCGCTTTTACAGTAAACAACCCTCTACGCAGTTTAAGGTTAAACCTCTTTTCTTCTAATTTGAATGAGTGGCCACATGTCTTATTAAACTCCCTTCCACTGAAAAGTTGTATCCCTATTGTGGGTTCACCAGTATGGTATTGATAAATTGAAATCATATCCCCTCTCAAGCATCTCTTCTCCAGAGAGAATAAGTTAAGTGCTCGCAACCTTTCTTCATAACTAATATCCTCCAGTCCCTTTATTAGCTTTGTTGTCCTTCTCTGTACTTGCTCCATTTTCAGTACATCCTTCCCGAGGACTGGTGCCCAGAACTGGACAGCATACCCCCCGGTGTCTTGTAGAGTGGGAGAATTATTGCTTTATCTCTTGAGTTAATCCCCTTTTTAATGCATGCCAATATTCTGTTTGCTTTGTTAGCAGCAGCTTGGCAGATTGCATGCCATTGTCGAACCTATCATCTACTAGGACCCCCAGGTCCTTTTCCATTCTTGATTCCCCCAGAGGTTCTCCCCCCAGTGAGTAGATTGCATATATATTTTTGCCACCCAAATACTTTATTTTACATTTTTCCACATAAAACCTAATTTGCCATGCAGTTGCCCATTAATTTGTTCAGATCTTCTTGCAAGGTTTCCACATCCTGCGGAGAAGTTATAGCCCTGCTTAGCTTAGTATTGTCCGCAAATACAGAGATTGAACTGTTTACCCCATCCTCCAGGTCGTTTATGAACAAATTAAATAGGATTGGTCAGAGCACAGAACCCTGGGGGACCCCACTTTCCACCCCTGACCATTCCGAGTACTCCCCATTTATCACCACCCTCTGAACTCAGGTTCAAGAGTGGTTCATAAAGCATGGGAATGGATGCATTCGGAAGACAGAGTCATATACAGGAAAGGTCCATCTGAGGATCCTGAAGGTGTTCGCCAAATATTTCTTCCTGAAAAGCACAGACTGGTAGTACTGACTGCTCTTCATGACAACTATGGACATTTGGGGCCAGACAGAACCCTTAAGCTAGTTAGGGATCGCTTTTATTGGCCATCTTTGAGGGCCGAAGTTGAAAGTTACTGCCGCTCCTGCATCCAGTGTATCCAAAGAAAGACTTTGCCTAGCAGTCTGCCCCAATGGGCCATCTACAGAGTCAGGGCCCGATGGAGCTGGTGTGCATTGATTTCTTGTGTCTCGAACCTGACCTGAGTGGGCGAAGTAATGTCTTGGTTATGACAGAACATTTCAATCATTATGCTCAGACCTTCCCGACCGAAGACCAACAAGCTAGTACAGTACTGTTTCTAAGACTCTGGTGGAGAAGTTTTTTGTCCATTACGGCCTACCTCAGCGTTTACATTCGGATAAAGGTCTGGTTTTTAAGAACAAGTTGATAAAAAGACTGTGTGAGCTCTTGAGTATTCAAAAATATAGAACCACACCTTATCATCCCCAAGAAAATCCACAACCAGTATGCTTCAACCGTACTCTATTGAACATATTAGGAACCCTGCCTTTGGAAAAGAAGCAACATTGAGGTGATTACATTGCTGCCGTAGTCCATGCTTACAATAATATGGTGAATGACTCCACTGGGTAGTCTCCTTATCGGTTGATGTTGGGGATAGAAACTCATTTGCCTGTAGATCTGGCTTTTGGGGCATCTTTGGATCACACTTCTCAAGCCTCTTATCAGGGATATATTGATAGACTTCAGAGAAGTTTGAAGATTGCCTATGAGAAAGCCAAGGAAGCATCCACCGCTAGAGAGCAGAGAAATAAAAGGAACTTTGATCTCAAGGTGAGGGTCCAAGACTTGCAACCAGGAGATTGGGTGCTATTACGCAACTTAGGGGTGCCTGGAAAACATAAGCTTGCTGATCGATGGCGTTCTAAACCATACATTGTCTGCAAACGACTACCAGGGCTGCCTATTTATCAGATCTGCCCAGAAGGGAAGACGGGCCCACTCAAGACACGGCATCGGAACCACTTGCTGCCCATATCCAAAGCCATTTGTGTCTCTCCACCTCCTTGCTCTAATGCACACCACTCCCCTACTTTGAGATCTAAAACTCACTGGATACCTGAAGCCATTCCCCAGGAGGTTGAAGAAGAGGAGAGTGATGAGGAAGAGTTAACCCTTGACTGGTTATGGATCCCCCACTTGATATATCCACCAGAGTTCATCAATCTCCAATGGAAAACAGGAACAAAACATCTCAACCCACAAGGGTAGACCCTCAGCCTTTTGAAGCAGAAGGGCCCATCTGCTCCCCTAGGAGAGGGACTGGAGGAGTAAAACTAGAACCAACCGACAACCCTGAGGCCCAGTTGTAGTTCTCGGTGAACAGATTGTGAACCTGAACCTGAGAAGGGTATATACTCAAGACTAAGGCTACTTTCACACTGAGGCACTGGGCGCGCTGGCGGTAAAGCGGCGCTATATTTAGCAGCGCATTACCGTCATTTTAGCAGCTTTTTTTCGGCCACTAGCGGGGCAGTTTTAAAAAAAAGGGTTAAAACTGCCCGCAAAGCGTCGCTGCAGTGGCACTTTGCAGGCGGGTTTGGAGCGCTGCCCCATTGTTTTCAATGGGAAGGGGAGCTTTAGGAGTGGTAAATACACCTCTCCTACAGCGCTCCAAAGATGCGGCTTGCAGGGCTTTTTTCAGCGTCCTGCAAGCGCACTGCTCCAGTGTGAAAGCCCATAGGGCTATTTTTAGCACTTTAGTGCCTGCAAAGCGCCTCAGTGTGAAAGGGGCCTTAGACAGAAAATCTGTTCTCCTAAGAGACTGACCTACGATACCCTTGGAGAAAGCTCTGATGAACTCATTGCCACAGCTCAACGTTCTAGCTAAGTGCATGCCTCCTCTACTGAACCTTTGGTAGAGGATGACCCTGATCCGCCTCCTGACACTACTGGGTGGGTAAATAATCTATTACTGGCCTGTCATCAAAATGATATATCTTTGCCTGATGGCGTATATAGTTTACTGTTAGAAAATACAAAAAAACTGTTGTTTGTTATTGTTGATAGTGGTTAGTAGAATAATTTGTTGTTTATCTTTAAGTGTACTACTCAATAGATAAATTAATGAGATTGTATCCTGTCTTCAAAACCAAAAGACTTTCAAGTGGGGGGAGGATGTAGCCGACAACGGACTACAATTATCTGGCATTGCAGACTTCCCTCTCCTTTCTTGTACTGTCTCTTTGTTCCTCTAGTGTTGGGCTCAAAAATACTTGCATCATCTTCCTAAACCAAGCAGAGAGCAGTGTGGGGACTGTAGTCTCCTGAACAGCCATCCTGGATCTGCAGAACTGGGTGCATGTCCTTGGGTAGGAGGACATGTATCACATCCACCGCTGAGACTGGCCCCAAACAGGTTATTTAAAGTTAATTTCTGTTGAGGTACAGTGCCTCAAAGGTGAATGGTCTTTCAGCTTTTGCGGCCTGTGATCAGTGATTTTGAATTTGTGTCGTACCTATGTTACTGACCCAGTATTTGACCTGCCCTTTCTCTTTCTCTTGTTTGCTCATGTTTTCTGATTATCTTCATTAACAACCTCAGCCTGGACCCAGTCCTGACCAATATTCTGCACCTTGCTGGCTGAATGTTGCTGACCTATGCCTTTGATTCTGCTAATAATTTGGGTCTCTGCTACTCATTTATTACCAAACCTGCAAACCAATACAAAATATTGCTAAGTGCATTATTTAAACAAAATAATTAAATAAAAAACAATAATTGTGCAAATATCATGTGCAGTCATGTGCAGTATAAAATACGTGCAAACTCAATCCTTATATTGTGCAAATCCTGTGACAAAACACATAGGGAGGGGTCGATGCACAGTGACATCATCAAATGGGGTGGGGCTGGCACATACATTCTATAAGTGGTACACTGCCCATGTACAATGTTGAGTCTTTTATCCTTAGTGCTGGGTGAAGCACTGCGTTTGTAAATTATTTAACTTCATGTTTATTTTTTTCTATTCTAGCCTGTGGTAGAAGTTCAGTACCGGATTTAATAACAGTGCTTATATGACCAGCTTATTCAGTTAACTGGTCATCTCCGTTTGGTGAGCCTGTTTCCACTGGAGTATCTTTGATAGTGGAACAGATTTCTATCTGTTTTAGGGAAAGAAACGCCTTTGCATTCTGTACATTAATTCATACTGCTGAGAATCTGTGTTTTGACACATTCTAATTGGTGCACTCTAGGGAGTGAATCATTTGGAGACTTAATTGCATTATGAAAGGATTTGAACAATACAAGGTTTGTATTTGAACATGATATATATTTGCAAATATTTTAAGTTGAAATCTTGCACATAATATTTGCACAATTATTGTATTAAAAATTAAAAAGATGCACTAACTCCCCAAAACAATAAATTAATAATTCTTTCATTTATTGTTTAGGGGAGTTAGCACATCTATTTTATTTTAAATTTTATTTTAAATTTCCTGAAGTGTTTGAGTATTCAGACGCATTATAGTTTGTGGCTTTCTCCATATCAATCACTTTTACTAAGCTTAGATGTTCTTCCTGCACAATTATTGTATTATTTTGTATTTGTTCTTTTAATTTAGTGCTCTAAGTGCTGTTTTATATTGGTTTGTATAATAAATAATAATTGCAGCGCTGAAAATAAATACTCCATACATTAAATCATAAAGAACAAAATCAAGCAAAACAGTCTCACAGCATAAACTCATAAGACAGTGATCTGTGCAATAGCATTCCAATCCTCCAACTTCCAGTGGACACATCCTTCCTTTCATCCAACTTCTGAGAATGGTCCTCACTAAACAACCTAAATGCTATTGCACAAATCACTGCACTTAAATAAGGCAGCCTCTAACTCTGGTGAGTTTGCAATTTACATCATTTACAGGGGGAAGATTTAGGCCTTTTGCACACTTGAAGCTTTTTGACGTTTTTACAGCAGCTGTTTTTAGCTGTAGACTTTTTTTCTACAGTCATTAAACTCTCCATCATGTTATCCTATGTGTCCATGCACACAGTTTTGGGCAGTGACGTTTTTGAGCAGTAAAAAAAAAACAAAACTAGTGGGTTCTGAGAGACGTTTTTCAGCTGTAAAAATGCTCTAACGCTGATAAACACAGATAAATGCTCAAAAACGTCACTCATCAGCGTTTTTTTAACGTTTTTGATCCATTGAAAAAAAAATACGCTAACGCGGAAAAACGCTAAAAAACGCTATTGCAAAAACGTTGAAAAAAGTTGAAATAAGTTGGAAAACTCACTGCAAAGCTACTGACACTTTTATAACGTTACTTTAACGTCCAGTGTGCATGAGGCCTTATGCCGCGTACACACGAATGGACTATGCCGCGGGATTATCCGCTGGACTGAGTCCACCGGACAATCCCCTCGTGTGTGGGCCTTCGACTGACTTTTTTTCCAAATAGTCCGGCGGACTAGGTTTTAAGTTTTTGTTTTAAAATTATCCGCTGGACTTGGCAGTCCGGCGGACAATACGGCCGTCTGTAGTATGGTCCGGCGGACCAAAAGGGACGCATGCTCAGTAGCAAGTATTTTTGTAGTATTTTTCGTTTTCTAGTCCCGTCGTACGTGCTGTACGTCATCGCGTGAACCGCCGGACTTTTAGCGTGATTGTGTGTGGTCAAGTCCGTTCGCTTTCAAGTCCGCCGAAGCCAGCTGGAAAGTCCGGCGGATTGTCCGCTGGACTAGGTCCGGCGGACAAAGTCCGAACGTGTGTACGGGGCATTAGAGTCACCTGTGGACTTATTCCACTTTGGAGGAATTAGAATTCATCTAAGGACTGCAACTTGTTCAGTGGAACTGTGTTATAATAATATATAATAATGATAATGTTTGGAGAAATTATTTTCAGTGCTGCAATTATTATTTATTGTTCATTTTAAGGGTTTGTATATTGACCTATATTGCAAGCAGATTATTTTATTTCGATTTTTTTTGTTGCAGTGCTGACTTTTTAGTGTTTTTCTTATATTGGTTTGTGTTTATATGTCACTTATGATATTTAAAAATCTGCTAGCTGGAATTCGTGCAAGAGGCCACCTTCATCATTTCAGACACCTCTACAGGGATTATTTTAATGAAAGCTGCAGATTTAAAGAGTTGGAAAACAAGTTTTGAAAATACATTAACAACAAAGCCTGAATAAGACTTTAGTTATTGGGTGTACATATACTTTTATATAATAACATCTTAAGAAAAAAAAAACATAGCCATTATAGAACAGCATGCCTCTGCATGGATAATTGTTTTAAAAATGTATACCTCTGAACGTGCTAAAATCCTTTTTTGCTGCATTATACTCGTCACGGCTTTTCCTCCACTGATATTCATTTTTCTTTCTTTCTTTGTTAGTTAGTTTTCTGAAAAATGAGCCAAAATAATTAATTTTAAATTGTTGGTATAGTTAAGTTGGTATTGGTAATAAAGAAAGATGTAATTTTTTCTACCTATAAGATGATCGTACAGAATAGAATCAGACATCACCAGGTGGATGTGGAGTAAATAGTTTTAACATACTATGAAGTATATAGTTCTATAACAAATATTGATACAAAGGCTTGATTTGTTCAGAGCTGTAGCAAAGAGTGTTCAGAAGTGCAGGATTCTAAAAAATCCTCTCATGCAGTTAATGATATAAAAATGAGTCAACCACCACAAAACAGATGGAAGAATCCTGAAAACACTGCTAGAAAACTAGTTTCATTATCATTATTATTTTTGTAGATCCACTTACATAATTAAAAATGATCACAATCTCATTTATGAAAGGAAGCCACTTCTTTTTTTAATGGCAGCACAGTGAGAACAATGGTAACCAGTGAATTGCAACTCATGAATGATAAGTAAAAGATCAAAAAGGAGAAAAATATAAAAAAATGTGAGTTTGAGGTTAATTAGATCTTAATTAGATTTTTAAACACGACTAGCTTAGTTAATGTAGAATATTATATTTCTATGACAAATTCTTTATATAACTTTTAAATAAATGGGCATAGCATTTGTTCTGATCACCAAATTGACGACAAACTGTAAAAAAAAAAAGACATTAGCAAGAAATTAAAGGATTAATCAAACTTTACCAAAAAGACAGCCTGGGGTTAAGGGCCACTGGCAAAAAATGTTTTGTAAAAGTTTTCCAAAGATCTTGATTGCTTATACCAAGCTATGAAGCAGTTTGATTAGCACGGGGTGAGCTTGAATTCTATTCATGTGGACATGATAATTAAAGAAAAAAAGTCTCAGCATTATTTTTAAATTCTGTATTAAAACATAGTTAAACATTTGTTAAATGTGGTTATAAGTGCTTGCTTCCGTCCCTAAGGATAATGAGCCATTAAAAACAGCAACTGATAATATTTCCTGAAGCAACAGTTGGTTGGAGGTTTCAAGAAATCTTGGACTATTCACAAAATTATGCATTAAAACCATGTGGTTACTAAATAGGGTAGCAAACAAAACAGAAGAATTAGTAATACCAACTACTGTAAATATCAATTTGTTTATAGTTTAAAGTACCTGTTGATCTCACCAGATATTTAATGTGCATATCACTTCCTGTGAGCTGCACTAAAAGTAAAACAATCTCACTTTTTGTTTTGTAAACTACTAACCCTATCACTCTTCATGCAATGAAGATGAGATGGACAAAGGCAGACATGCTTGAAGTCTAATCCAGACAGTAGGTATATTAACCACTTAAGCCCAGGACCAATTTGCAGCCAAAGAACCTGGCCCCTTTTTGCGATTCGGCACTGCGTCGCTTTAACTGACAATTGCGCGGCCGTGCGACGTGACTCCCAAACAAAATTGGCGTCCTTTATTTACCACAAATAGAGCTTTCTTTTGGTGGTATTTGATCGCCCTGGCAGTTTTTATTTTTTGCGCTATAAACAAAAATAGAGCGACAATTTTGAAATTGCTATAATAAATATCCCCAAAAAATATATAACATTTTTTTTCCTCAGTTTAGGCGGATACGTATTCTTCTACATATTTTTGGTAAAACGAAAATCGCAATTAGCGATTATTGATTGGTTTGCGCAAAAGTTATAGCGTTTACAAAATATGGGATAGTTTTATAGCATTTTTATTAATATTTTTCTTTTTACTAGTAATGGCGGCGATCAGCGATTTTTATTGTGACTGCGACATTATGGCGGACACATCGGACATTTTTTACACATTTTTGGGACCATTGTCATTTATACAGAAATCAGTGCTATTTAAATGCACTGATTCCTATGTAAATGACAGTGGCAGTGAAGGAGTTTACCACTAGGGGGCGGGGAGGAGTTAGTGTGACGTGTGTGTGTGTTTTTTCACAGTAGGGGGCATGGCTGACGTCTGACGTCACTGATCGGCTTTCCCGATGACAGGGAACAGTCGATCAGTGACAGGCAGTGTAGGAAGCACTGGGAGAGGTTTGTTTACACAGACCTCTCACCGTTCTTCAGCTCTGTGACCCGATTGCGGGACACCAGCGGCGATCGGATCCACTGGTCCCGCGGCCGTGGTCACGGAGCTCCCGACCGGCTCGCGAGCGCGACCCCACGGCCAGGCAATTAAAGGGGACGTACCTGTATGTGCTTTTGCCTAGCCATGCCATTCTGCCGACGTAAATGTGCAGGAGGCGGTCGGGAAGCGGTTAAGCACTAAACACATTAAACACATATTAGTCATCTAGTGGATTTTCAAAGACAGAACAGCTTCTGTTTCCACTGGCTGACCATATCAGTGAAGTTGGTAAGCATAATGCCGCGTACACACGTTCGGACTTTGTCCGCCGGACCTAGTCCGGCGGGACTTCCCCACACACGCCCGGACTTCCGAGCGTGTGACTTGCCCACACACGCCCGGACTTCTCCGGCGGACAATCCGCTGGAAAAAGTCCACGGGAATGAACGGACTTTCCAATGAGCGGCAAGTCCGTTCATTTCAAAAGTCCGGCGGACTAGCCTACTAACGGCGGGATTGTCCGCCGGACTGCCAAGTCCAGCGGACAATTTTAAAACAAAACTTAAAACCTAGTCCGCCAGACTTTTGGCGCCAAAAAAAGTCCGCCGGCGCCCACACACGGGGGGATTGTCCGGTGGACTTGAGTCCAGCGGACAATCCCGCGGGATAGTCCCTTCGTGTGTACGCGGCATAAGATGCACTATATCCCTATAAGTATACAGTATCTCACAAAAGTGAGTACACCCCTCACATTTTTGTAAATATTTTATTATATCTTTTCATGTGACAACACTGAAGAAATTACACTTTGCTACAATGTAAAGTAGTGAGTGTACAGCTTGCATAACATTGTAAATTTGCTGTCCCCTTAACCTCCCTAGCGGTATGATTATGTCTGGAATTTTGTGCTGAAAGCGGTACAATTATTTTGCATGGAAATTTGGCGTTTTTATATTGTAGGCATGCAATTCTTATGAATAACTCACTTAAATCTGTCCAAACCAGAGTCTAGTAGACATCCCGGGTATGATAAAGTTTGAAACACAAAATCATAAATTATAATAAAATAAAAATATATATAAAAATTATTCAATAATGTAATCAAATAAAAAACACTAAAATTTGCTCAGTTGCAGAATAGTCGCTGTCATTAAATTTAGTGTTTGATGATGAATTGTGATTCTAATTTATTATTTTCTAGCTGGTCTAAAACCACTTTTGACATAAAGGGACACTTTTTGGTTGCTATGGACAATCTCCAGTTTCCAGGCAGAAAAAAAACTATTTATTATATAAAATGACATGCAGGGCACTGGGCAGACCACTAGGGACAAAGGGGATGTGTATTATTTTTATACAGTACAGTAATCTGTAAGATTACAGTACTGTATGTGTATTGTGTGTTTTTTAACTTTTTTGAATTTGGCGCCGATCTCCGCTCCTGTGCGTCGTAACGTCGCAGGGAACGGAGATCAGCGGCACTCAGCACTGTGTGAATCGAGCGAGCAGACGGCTCGCACACACAGCGGGGAGACATCGCAGGATCCAGGGGACAAGGTAAGTAACTTCCCCCTGTATCCTGCAATGCAAGCCCGAGGCTCGGGGTTACCGCTTTTGGTACAGAAATCTCAACCCGAGCCAGACTCGGGAATACCGCCAGGGGGGTTAAAATAACTCAACATACAGCCATTAATGTCTAAACCACTGGCAACAAAAGTAAGTACACCCGTAAGTGAAAATGTCCAAATTGGGCCCAAAGTCAATATTTTGTGTGGCCACCATTATTTTCCAGCATTGCCTTAACCCTTTTGGGCATGGAGTTCACCAGAGCTTCATAGATTGCCACTGGAGTCCTCTTCCACTCCTCCATGATGACATCACGGAGCTGGTGGATGATAGAGACCTTGCGCTCCTCCACCTTCCATTTGAGGATGCCCCACAGATGCTCAATAGGGTTTAGGTCTGGAGACATGCTTGGCCAGGTCATCACCTTTACCCTCAGCTACTTTAGCAAAGCAGTGGTCATCTTGGAGGTGTGTTTGAGGTCATTATCATGTTGGAATACTGCCCTGTGGCTCAGGCTCCGAAGGGAGTGGATCATGCTCTGCTTCAGTATGTCATAGTACATGTTGACATTCATGGTTCCCTCAATGAACTGTAGCTCCCCAGTGCCAGCAGCACTCATGCAGCCCCAGACCATGACACTCCCACCACCATGCTTGACTGTAGGCAAGACACACTTTGTACTCCTCACCTGGTTGCCGCCACACAAGCTTGACACCATCCAAACCAAATATGTTTATCTTGGTCTCATCAGACCACAGGACATGGTTCCAGTAATCCATGTCCTTAGTCTGCTTGTCTTGAGCAAACTGTTTTTGACAGCCGTGCAGACCAATTTGATGCAGTGTGCAGCAGTTGGTCTGAGCACTGACAGGCTGACCCCCCCCCCCACCCCTTCAACCTCTGCAGCATTGCTGGCAGCACTCATACGTCTATTTCCCAAAGACAACCTCTGGATATGATGCTGAGCATGTGCACTCAACTTCTTTGGTCGACCATGGCAAGGTCTGTTCTGAGTGGAACCTGTCCTTTTAAACCGTTGTATGGACTTGGCCACCATTCTGCAGCTGAGTTTCAGAGTCTTGGCAATCTTCTTATAGCCTAGGCCATCTTTATGTAGAGAAACAATTCTTTTTTTTAGATCCTCAGAGAGTTTATCACAAGCGGCACGTACCTGACAGATGAGTCCAATTGGGCAGGAGGAGGTCTCCCGTACGGATCCGACTGACGGCCCCTGGAGGTGGGTACAGGAGGCACGGAAGTCAGGAAGGGTAAGGGAGCCTGATGTAGGGGTCCGGAAGTTGGTGATGGCGGTCCGCTGTTGATGAGGTGAAGTGCAGGTAAGCAGGGTTCACAAATAGTAAGGTAAGGTTCCGGTATGTAGAGTTCACTGACAGCAAGGTGAAATAACGGTAGGTAAACTCACGTCACTCAGCGGGTAAGGGATGGTGATGGGGTTCCCAATACAGGTGGTGAAACTCACTGTAAGCCGGATATAATACAGGATAAGCAGATACAGGTCCCTTGAGCAGGAGATATAAGAAATCCAAATCCAAGCAGAAGTCGGCAACGTTCAAACAGCACAGTACAAAGGAGTTGGCAGGAGAATGGTCGGTCAAGCAGAGGTCTGGGGCAGGCGGAAATCCGGATAGTCCAAAGGGTTAAGCCGAGGTCTTTACAGGTAAGCAGGGTATAACACAGGAACAAACAGATCACTGAGAGATCACAGGAACAAGGTAGTGGCTGGTGCAGAGTATCAGGTATACTGAAGATCAGGCAGCACTAGCCAGCAGGTGCTGCTTGATTAAATAGCCCCATTGGCGCCAACAGTCCATACAGGTGTATGTGAATCACAGGGCGCGCGCCCTTGGACGCCAGCGTGCGCGCGCACGCAAGCCCGCGCTCACGGGAACGCGCACACCACCATGCGTCGGCGCACGCCAATCAACCGCCTGGAACCACGATTTTCCTGACAGAGTTCTTTGCCACGAGGTGCCATGTTGAACTTCCAGTGACCAGTATGAGAGAGATAACACCAAATTTAACACACCTGCTCCCCATTCACACCTGAGACCTTGTAACACCAACGAGTCACATGATATCGGGGAGGGAAAATGGCTAATTGGGCCCAATTTGGACATTTTCAATTAGGGGGGTACTCACTTTTGTTGCCAGCAGTTTAGACATTAATGGCTGTGTGTTGAGTTATTTTGAGGTGACAGCAAATTTACACTGTTATACAAGCTGTACACTCACTACTTTATATTGTAGCAAAGTGTAATTTCTTCATTTTTGTCACATGAAATTATATAATAAAATATTTACAAAAATGTGAGGGGTGTACTAACTTTTGTGAGATACTGTAAATCACAAAAAGAGGTAGAACAAAAGATGGAATGGTGCAAAAAATAAAAAAAATCACAAATCACAGATAAAAACTATTTACTTTACTGTGTATGATCACAACACATTAGTGCAATTCATATGAAAATACAAGATCTTAGGGTTGAATAGAATAAACAAGGTGCCCCAAATGTAACTCTCACCACTTAAAGTGGTTGTAAACCCTTACAGACCACTTTGACCTACAGGTAAGCCTTAATCTGGCTGCTAGCAGGAGTTAAGCGGGGGCCGAAAAAGAAATATCTCCTTAACCTACACAGTTAAGGAGATATTTTACAAAAATAGGGCACCGATGTCTACGCCGCATGCACGCCGTAGACAACGGCGCAGGCGCACTGGGCATTCCGCAAGTGAAGGAAAACATACCGTCACTTACGGCTCCCACGCAAATGCGCCGGAGTGACGTAATCGCTGCTCCGGCCACTCACATCACCAAAGCAGCGATACCCGGAAGGAAGATGGACGCTTCGTGCTACAGGGGACAGCAGTGACATTGATGGCTCCTGTGTCAGGTAAGTGACACATAATGGGCTACTATGCGATGCATAGTAGTCCATTATGCTTTACCTTCAGGGTTTACTTCCTCTTTAATCTATAGTGGTAGCTTTCCTCTTTTTCTCCCTAGAGGCTAGTTGAATTAGCAAACCTTAAATATAGGCTTTGTGGGCACACCAAAGAGTAGTGCTCGACACAGATTAATTATCATTTACCATAAAGAACTCCTGTAGCTTTTCTTTCATCACAGACATGTGCTTCTCTTGTGATAAAATATAAGTATTATTTCTCCATAGAAATATGTGGTTGCATTGCTGGTCCACCTGTATTTCCAATGTAATTGGTGCATGGTCTGACCAAGTAATATTATGAATTTTGGTGTCTACTGTTTTTTGTAAGAGAGTTTTGTCTGTGATGAAAAAATCTATTCTAGAGTAGGTTTTATGTGCATTGGAAAATAATGTATAATCCCTTTCCTTGGAGTGAAGATACCTCCAGGTTCAAAAAAAGATCACATAGTTCCAATCTGGTGGTGTGGTTCTTCTTGGTTGTATCAATATTTGGTTCCATAGGGGCATTAAAGTCACCACAAATGATAATGTTACCTTTTTGGGTTTTACATATTTTTTTCAATATTTTCCGCAAGAATCGGTGAGGATGTGTTTTGGGTGCATAGACTTTGGCAATTGAATATGTTATGTTGTGCAAAAAGGAACTGGAAAATGAAGCTAAACTTTGCATTCTGGGGTATAGGCAGGAACAGGGAGAAACGAAAAGTACAACTGTGGCAATACTAAGGGGCATACATCAAGCCAGGAAGATGATAATGATGAGATGGCAATCACAGGCGCCACCCACAGTAAAAAACTGGATTGATACAGTGAATGAAACCCTCCCGAAGGAGAGAGCCGCGTATACAAGGAGACACAATATAAAGGAATTTGAGAGGATGTGGAGACCTTGGATAGAGGGAGCACACCGGATACAGTTAAAGTGAGAGGGGAGTAGAGTGGGGTGGGGGGTGGGAGGGGAGGTAGGGGGTGGGGGGTGGGAGGGGAGGTAGGGGGTGGGAGGGTAATGTAGCAGGGACAGGGGGGGACATCGATTCGGGACCATTATGCGAAGTGCCTCCTTGGGGACCGGCTCCCTCTTTCTAAGCTCAGGGTGTATGGCTAGCACCTGTTCAAAGGGGCAGGTGTTTATGTCAGAATAATATGTATGTAAATAAGACACTTTTTATTTTGCTAAATATTGCAATGGGATGTAAATGTTGTTTATCGATGGAAAAATGAATAAAGATTATAATTAAAAAAAGAATATGTTATGTTGTTTATGGTAGCCACTAATATAATAAATCTTCCGTGGTCGTCTGTTTGTAAGTCCAGCATCTTGAATGTTACAGTGTTTCTTACTGCAATAATTACTCCTTGTTTCTTTTTGTGATTGTCTGAGTGTAAAATATGTGGATATTTGTTGTGAATGAACTTCGGTGAGTTGTTTTGAGCAAAATGTGATTCCTGGACACATACTATGTCACTTCCAAACATTAAGGCGTCAGTCTATAGAGCTTTTCGTTTGTGAGGACTGTTGAGCCCTTTTGCATTTAAAGATAGTAGTTTAAGTCCTATTAATGTGAAACCAATAGATGGCGACGTGTCGCATTGTTATTCTTAGGATAAACCAGATTATTCCAATGAGGTTATGCATTATACAGCGGAATGTTGGAGAGAACCATATAGCTAAGTCCATGAAGGTAGAGCAAATCCAACTTCTTAACACAACTTAAGAAAAAACTGTAAAAAAAAACCTGTAAAAACAAGGAGGATTTGTGAACAACTCCTGTGTACTATTATGTTAGTACTTGCAATTCGGGGGAAAAATAAATCTTTGGGATACAATTTTAATGAGTTCCCTGAGAAAATGTTATACCTGAGGACATACTCCTTATTGACTATGAAGTTAGTCAGGTTAGGAGCAGGAGAGTATGCCAGTATAGGTGCCCTTAATCCATGGCTAGTTTGCCATTGTGGTGCTATTTTCCCCAGAGGGGGTTTCTCCAAATTAAGATTGCCCTCTTTTGGTAATAATCCCCATGTGTTGAGGTACTTCAGCCCTTCTTCTAGCGAGTAAATAGAGTAGGAGATGCTATCCCTCTCTATAAGCAGTTTAGTGGGAAACCTCCATTTTCTACAATTACATCCCTGGGCAACTTTTCCGGTATGTGAGAGGGCTTAGGCAGCCTGTGCGCTGTATCTATTACCAGCTCTTCAGGAGATATTGTAGGTATCAGATCAGACATCATTCAGCATTAAAATTGTTTCAAATCTAAATTTTTTAATATTTTCAGGGATTCCTCTAAATTTTATATTTTTGCATCTGGATCTGTCCTCTAAATCGGAAAACTTCAACTTTAGATGTTTAATTTCATCCTCCAAATCTATGTGTGAATCCACTAAGTCATTGTGGGCTTCAGAAAAATCATTCATTTTGTGCTCAATATAGTCTACCCTTTCTCCCAAAGCATCCATTTCCATCTTGGATTTTCGCATAAAGTATAGCATATCTTGTTAGAGAGCTCCCCTTAATGATATTAGCATTTCCTTAAGATCTGTATCAACTATGGGCTGGCCAAAAGTGGGGAATGCATTAGGCTTTTCATTATAAGGATTGTTTGTGAATGCAGTATTTAGATTAGTGTGAGAGTCACTTACATAACTTTCAGCTTTAGAAATTCTTCTTCTTTGCCTCAGTGGGCTGTTGATATCTGCATTAGCTGTGTGGCCCTGCCCCCCTCTGACGCCATGGGGAAGCCATTGGGAAGTTCCCATGCATCAGAGTGGGGCGGGGTCACCTGGGTACGTCACCATGTGACCCCGTCCTCAGTTATAAAAGAACTCCCATGGAGGCAGATCTTTTTTTTTTTTTTTTTCGCTCAATCCGGCGGAGCGAGAGAAGATGAATGGACTTCGTGGGACATTTTTTGTTTTTTTAATAAAGGACTTGTCCCAAGATGTGTCTTGTGGTTTTTTAACATTTTGACACTTTTTTTTGTGAAATGGTAGGGGTACAATGTACCAGTTACCATTTCAAACAGGGGGGGGGGGGGCGGGATTACTTTTTATGACAATACCATGCATATAAGCCTTTAAAATTAGCACTTTTGATTTCTCCCATAGACAATTCATTATAGCCGCAAGTAGTTTTAAATGACTTTTTTATCCTTTAGAAATGTCATTTTGTGCAGAAACTGTTCTAAACACGGGAAAAATGTGCCACTTTACAGGCATAATATAGACACCCACCGCTGACGAAGTCCTGGAGACATAACGTACGTACGGGGGAGGAGTTACCGCGTCACCCGTGTCTCATCACTGCATACAGCGGCCGCACACCGTGCTGTGTATTTATACTACAAAGTTTTTTGTTTGTTTTGGCAAACCTTTTTTGTTTATTTCCTTTGCGCTTCAGTGTATCTCTTTGCGCTTTTGGAGCTTCAGAGACTGGCTATTTCTAGTATACACTTTCAGTGCACTGCTCTTATGAGAGCATGTTCCTGTTTAATTTTGCAACATTTTTTAAATAAATGAAGATGACAGTGTGCACTTAGATCGCATTCCTCTCTTTATTCTGGGCATCACACTTGTATGACTACATCCTGCTTGAAGCTGCATCTTCAACCTAAGGACATCTTGGATCGTTCCTGATCAGATTACAGCTCCAGATTGAGTCTCGGATTGGCCAGATCGGTGTCTCGCGTTTTATCCCTCATTGGGTCCATGCGTCTTTACTTATAACATCTGGTAAGAGTATTTTATTCGTATGGTGGAGAATTTATCACTGCAATATTCGATTGATGATTGACAGTCACTGGGTGTTCTCATCCACATCACTTCGCATCATTTGTTGGATATGAACTTTTATGTTATGTTATTTTATCTTAATTTCACTTTTTGCGCTGCACATTTTTTCTTTTATATTACACTGTGAAGGATTTTGTGATTTACCTTTTTGTGTTCAGCTTGCATTCGTTAGTTTTAATTAATTTCAGGTTTGCGCTGATTGTTCCTATATAAATAATATAGACACCCCCCAGGTACGAAATTTAAAGCAATATTTCACTTATTGTTTCACTTTAAACATTATTAAAATCACTGCTCCTGAAAAAAACTGCCTTTTTTTTTTTGCATTGAAACATGTCTCCTGGGACAGGACCCAGGTCCCCAAACACTTTTTATGACAATACCAAGCATATAAGCCTTTAAAATTAGCACTTTTGATTTCTCCAATAGACCGTGTTCCGCGGCTTTCGAATTTGCCACAAACACCCCAAATTGTTTGCTATTCGGCGAACAGGCGAACACCCGATGTTCGACTCAAACTCATGTTCGACTTGAACATCAGGCTCATCCCTAATCACCAGTTACTTCCTCTGTGTCTTCCCTGCTGAGCTGTGCTATCAGGTAGGCTATAAATAGCGTTGGGTTGCTTCAGGGAGACTCGGTTCTCAGAGCTCTCCTATAGAGCGGCCATCCACTTCGCCCACTGGCCATGCCCCCAAATAATTCCCCATTCTAGCATTCTTAAAAACAAAATAGATCAAGTAGAAGCAACATTGTTCCAAGGAAAATTTATTTCAGAGAAAGATACATTTCATCTCAACATTAAAAGTATTTATTTGGGAAAGTTACAATTCTACTATTAGAATCAATGGCTGAAACTTGTATTGGACTATATAGCGCCAATTTTCATTCTAAAAAACATATTTTAGCCCATCGCTAATTTTGGTATTTACAATAGCGCCCTGTAAAAAAGTCATGGGAGTTAAAATGAGAGTTGTGCTGGCACCTAGTTGTACAGAGAGGGGGAATTTATCTTTTCTCAGATTTTTAAAGATATTTCAGTGTAGAAATCAGTTTTTCACACAGTTTAAAAGCAGATTATCTTTAAACGATATATAACACATCTTTCAGTACCATTTAGGCAATTATATAATGCTCTAAACATTATATAGATGTGCACTACTCCAGGTTTTAGCAGAGTAATGCCTTGTACACACGGTCAGACATTCCGACCACAAAATCCGTTGGATTTTTTCCGACTGATTTTGTCCGAAACTTGTCTTGCATACACACGGTTGGAGTTGTCGGAAAATCCGATCATTCCGAACGAGGTGGCGTACAACACGTATGACGGGACTATGTAGAGGCCAGTAACCAATAGCTTTCGTCTCCAAATTTCTTCTGAGCATGCGTGGCACTTTGTGCATCGGAATTCTCTACACACGATCGGAAAAAGACCGATCGGATTTTGTTGTCGGACAACTAATAATTTCAGAATGAGTTTCTAGCACTAGCAGACTCTATAATTCTCTTCATATAGGTTTATGTTATTGGTATCAAAATCTATTGAGTGCATTACAACTGTGAAATATTGCCACAGGTGTGTAAGGTGTCACATTTATTTAGCATGAATAAGATATGTAAGCAGCACACCCACAAGTTTATCATAATCTGCAAATCTTCTTTTATTGAATGGTTGCATAAACTTTTCAGGATCATGCAGGGACCCTTCATCAAGCACATCATCAGCACACCCAAGCTTGTGGGTGCACTGATGACATATTTAATCCATGTTATGCACTATGACCAGTCATAAATTGTTACTGCTCCCTATTAATTGCAGGGTCAATTCCAGATTAGTGTGTGATGGGAATATGCTAAATATTATGTTGGTTTCCCTCATCATCACCCCTTGAGACCATCCCAGGCAGTAGTTAAAATTGAATGCTAGCTATTAGAATATGACATACATAATTTGATTAATTACATTTTTGGCGAAGGGTCCCAGCATGGCCCCGAAACATTGCAAATTTATGTGATCATTCAATAGAAGAAACTTTGCCTTTTATAAAAAGTTTGTGGGGTGCTGTCAACATAACTTATGCATGTTAGGCACCATGACCATGTGGAAGTCGTTACGGCACCTTGCTGCTAACTCCAGGGTCAATTCCAGTATCATATCTGATTGAAATATGCTATTCACATTCGTTTTCCACAAACCCTTGAGCCAAGATGGCTTGCTGTATTCATCACAAATCAGATCCGGAACTTTCCCACTTATACTTGTTTTATCAGGAAGCTACAGACAGAACATGATTTACTAAGACCAAGAGAATAATAGAGCTTTAGTCACACGTTATGAAATCCTGTTATTTGCTGATAACCCTGCCTTGAGACCATTTAAGATAAACTAGAGGAAATGTGATTTAAGATGCTCTGCTTCTATTCTGTTCTTTAGTGATTACCAAATCAATTGCATTGATGTCCTAGTAAAATCTCTCTCATTTGTAAATATCTCTGTATTGCACAGCCTGATGCCTAGGTCAGGAAAAGTGGCTAGTATTTCTGCTGACTTTAGCAGCCCCCATTCACTTGGTTGCCCCAAGGTCTTAGTACACCATGCTATAGACATTGGCCACATGACACTGGGTAAGGATAACAGGGAAAGAGAACCTGTAGTCTTTGAGGGAGATTGGTGAGAATCCACTGGTGAGAATCCAAGTGACAGCCCAAGGTCATGGCAAACTGTCGTCAAATGTGATCCAGTAAACTATTGCAAGGTCAGAACTGGCAGTGGGTAAGCATATGTCAGTAGATGGTTCTATTTTGCAAGATAATTTAATTGATTTAGTGAATGTGCGGAAAATTTCAGTTTGCAAAAAATACCCAAACATGTGCAAGGAAAAAAAAAATGTGTTTTTGCTTGATTGGAATGTGAACCTTATTACCTTGCAAAATCAACAGCCTGTTTGCTTTAAGTAAATAAACTCCAACACGTCTGCATGTCTTAATGTATCACAAGCACCTTAAGCCACATACCATACACACAGGCCATATAGCGGGCCTGTGTACAGCAGCTGGTCCGACAGAAGCCGGCTAAAAGTCTGGCTTCTGTTGAAGTGGCATGATCAAAAAAGTCTGCCGATCGGCATCCAATCAGCACTCTCAGCCAATGGCTGAGAGTGCTGATCGGTGTGTTCTGGAGAGGGGGGCATTCCCTGTCAGAATACAATAGCTCAGCGAGGAGATCATTGTACTAACATCGGCTTGTTAGTACAGGATCTCCTCCCAAACTCTTCAGTTTTTTTTTCTGTTTAGTCTGCCGAATTGAACGAAAAAACAAACTGATAGCGTGTACTAAGCTTTAGTATCCTTCTGGTTCAAGAAAGCTATTGAACACTGAACAAATAGGAAAACTACTATTTTTCCAACAGAGTTATGCTAGTAGTGCTTTTTGAAATCTCAAATGTAGTCCCCAGTGGATGGCCAATCCTGTCCAATTGCAGGCACAATTAGACAACAGGATGACTAAATTCTATAGTATCTTAACTGCCAATACTCCAATGACTGCTCCTGACATGTCTTCCAAAAGTATAACTACTTGGTATCTGTAGGATTATTATTGTTTGCTTTTTCATTAATAGCAATAATAAAACCCAACAATTGCCAGAAATAGTACTTACACTTTTTATAGGACATATGCCTGGTATGTAAAATTAGTTTTAAATGAGTCTCAGGTTGATCACCAGTACAAGAATTTTGCTAATGGTAGACTATTAAATATTTTTCGAAAACATTTTGCATTGTATTTACTGAGGAAAAAAATGTGACTTCACCAACTAGAAGCCAATACATTTTAGAACAGCAATTAAAGATGTTAAATTTGAATTGCTAATTTTTATTTGAATGTTTTTACTACACTAACAACTGTTTGCTATGTTACTTTGCAAAAAGGTTGTCAATTGTGTTATGCGAAACAGCTCAAGTGTACATGCACTCTGAGATCTCAAAATATTTTTGTGTATTTAATTGCAGCTCCCTGCTATCAAATAGTTTAGCCCATACACATGACAATTCATCCCTTGTTTGGCTAGCTAACCTATTTATTTCATGTTTTGCTATTTAGCTAATGCCTTGTTGCTTCTTCACATTTTTGAACTCCCCTTATATGGCTTTGTCTCACAGGCTATTTGCTGAGTTTTTAATGTATAAGGATAAAGCAAATGCTTTCATGTATCCATGAGAGTGTATGTGTTTAACTTCAAGTTGAAGACAGACAAGGCTCAGGCATATCCCTCAGCAGCAGCTTGCTTCAAAAAAGCACTGTGTACCGTTGGATAGCAAATAGCCATAATAAAAGAGTGTGTTTTTATGTTCTTTATTGATTTGTTTCAAATGAACCAATGTAATCTTGGCTGCCTTTTTTACGATTTACAGGAAAGGCCTTGGGTTTCGATTGTGCATATCAGATCACTGCAACGTTATTAAACAAAAATGTACTGACTAGCACACAATACACAGTGTCACATAATATATTGCCGCTTTTAAAGCTAGTCTAATGTTATGAAATCCTAGTTTTTCACTTGTAATGAATAACATACTAGCTTTCTTCTGTGCATGTTTTAATACATTATAGGACACGGTTCCAAGTTAGGTCAGTGCGACTTTAAGATACTAAGGTCAAACCTTTAAATTGGCCAAAGGATAATATTTGTGCCTGCTAATGAAAATTTATCATGCAGCATCTAATGAGTTGACCCTTGAAAAATTATAACACTTTAATGGACTTATGCAATAAAGAGCAGAACTAAAGAGGGAGTTTGTTCAGGAATAATCAATATTACAAGAAATCAATAAATCAATCAACCAATCATTTTACAAGTCACATTTATCAAGTGTTGTATGTACTCTGATAGCTTTTTAGTAGATCGTAATACTTTACTTTTTGCATCATTTTTTTATTTATACAATTAAAGTGATTGCAAAGTCTCATTTCAAAAAACAATAAAAATAACAAACATTATACTTACCTGCTCTGTGCAGTTGGTTTTGCACAGACCAACCTCTATTCTCCTCTTCTCGGGTCCCTCACTGGCTCTCCTGGCCCCTCCCTCCTGGTGAGTGCCCCCATAGCAAGCAGCTTGCTATGGGGGCACCTGAGCGGAGTCACAGCTCCCAGTGTCCATTCAGACAAGAAGCTGCGACCCACCCCCACCCCCTTTCTCTCCTCATTGGCTGACTGACTTTGATTGACAGCAGAGGGAGCCAATGGCACCGCTGCTGTGTCTCAGCCATTCAGGAGGGAGAGTCCCGGGACGGCTGAGGGACTCGTGGACATTGCTGGATAGAGATGGGGCTCAGGTAAGTAATAGGGGGGCTGGGGGCTGCTGCACACAGAAGGCCTTTGATCTTAATGCATCAAATGCATTAAGATAAAAAATCTTCTGACTTTATAACCACTTAAGTCTAACGTCTATTCATGAGAATAAAGAACCATTGATATTGTTATATAGCATAAAGCAATAGTCCTAATTCCTTGAAACAGTTTCCCTAAGGCACTAATATGACCAGTGATCTTATTGATGCACAATGAGGGTATAAGATAATCATGGCTGAATAAACCTCCATCCATGGAGTTAAAGTGTATCAACCCCCCCCCCCCCCCCCCCCCCCCCCCCCACACACACACACACACACACACACACACACACACACACAATAAAGGGCTATTTTCCAGTAGTGTCTCCTGGTATTCCTGCAAATAACACATTTTGTGTAACTGGGTGGCTACAATGGCTCTACTGTGTTTATGGAAGCAGCCGTGGTTGTCACCCAGACTAGTCTTAAAACATGCCCTTATCTCTTCCTCTCCAGTACAAAGTAGGTGAAGATTTACAAGTTTACAGAAGAAAGGTTACATTGTTTGTACATTCAGTTCAGCTCAAATCAGGACGTGACAAGACCACTGCATTTCTGGCAAGATCAACAAGTATTTTCTGTAATGTAAAATGCAAAAAATGTTCTTAGCATGAAAAGTGAAAGCGAATGCAGCTACCACATGTAAGGAGTGGTAAACTGCAATATATTATATTTGTTCTTGGGTTTAACCAGCCATTCAATTTTCCCATAAAACTCAAGAGCAACACAACAGGTCTATGGCATTAGTTATGTTCATGCTACAGTTGAAAATGGGATTTTTTTTCCCAGAATTATTCTGGTTATTTTTATCATCCAAAATATTGATTTTGTTACATGGAACGACAATGTTTTCATGTTGTAATACAGCCCCTGCAAAATTTGGTTCAGAGTGCATGGAGTGCATGGAGCAGTTCCACAACTGGAATCATGACGTCAGGCACACATAGAATTATGATTGTTGAAGCATTCTGATTTGAGAACATGCATGCACATTCTGTTGGGGTTGTCAATCCTTAGGAGGCTGAGCAAAACCAGCTTTCAATGCAATTCTGGATAGGGCAATGCACAGGAAGGTTATGATGTGATATTGAAGAATTTAAGCACAAGTATTATTCCTAGAAATAACTTACTGTAAGTTATTTTTTCAAGTTTCGCAGCCAGTAAAATTGGCAACAATATTGGACTTATGTAACAAAGTTATGCAATATTAAGATGAAAAATATGTATAAATCTAAAAAATATTCATATTGATACTGTTCCATAATAAAGATAAACTATTTATAAGGAATATTGGTCTTCTACAATATGACTTACTTTCTGCTTGCCATGCTGAGATATCTAGAATGTCTATTGCAGCAAATCATTTCTGACTGAATGTACAGGCTTTTTTTATAATAATTTAGCGATCAGCAAAGCACAGCTAACATAAAAGGATGAAATAAAGAGAGGCAGATGATAAAAATGATTGCTATTTTTTTACAAAAGCAAAAATAATTCTTGAGAGGCTGAGGAAAAGAAATGTATCCTTTTACGGGGATTATGGGAGAGTAATATGGGTTAACAATGGTATCCAGGGCAACAGTGCCTCAGATATGTATAAAGAAACCAGGATGAGTAGGAGACGTATTAAGATGTCAAAGGGAAGCTAATGTCTTTATTTCACCTATAAGTAATTTTTATAGGCTAAACAATGACATAGACCTGTGCTACAATCTAGGGTAGTGAAATTACTGTTGATATATGCAAAATCATAATAAAATAAATCACCACTAGGGGTATGATATTTAATGTATTGCTTTCAAGGGACATAATATTTAAACTGTTACTGGACTTTTTTTTTACAACAAACATTCTAGCCCTAGGGAGTTTGTGTTCAAATGTTATATTCTTTGATAGATCAACTTTCTGTTTTACACACACACTACTGTACAAAGGTCTTAGGCAGATGTGAAAAATTCTGTAAATTAAGAATTCTTTCAAAAATAGAAGTGTTAATAATTTATTTTATCAGTTATCAAAATGGAAAGTAAATGAACAGAAGAGAAATACAAATCAAATCATTATTTGGTGTGACCACACTTTGCCTTCAAAACAGCATCAAATCTTCCATTCTTCTAGGTACACTTGCACAGTTTTTGAAGGAACTCGGCAGGTAGGTTATTCCAAATATCTTGGAGAAAGAGCAACAGATCTTCTGTGGATGTAGGCTGCCTCAAATCCATCTGCCTCTTTATGTAATCACAGACAGACGTGATGATGTTGAGATCAGGGCTCTGTGGGGGACAAAAAATCACTTCCAGGACTCCTTGTACTTTACACTGAAAATAGTTTTTAATGACATTGGCTGCACGTTTGGGGTTGTTGTCCTGCTGAAGAATAAATTTGGGGCTAATCACACACACATCTCTGATGGTATGCCATGATAGGTAAGGAGCCTGCCAAGCATTGCATCTGCGATTAGAAGATTGTGGGTGTAATCTCAGGCTCCTGCAGATAGTTGTCTGCTCATACCTTGTACAAGCAGGCAGTTATCTGAGAGAGCGAATATCAATGGACTAGGAGAGCGCTTACCATCGCCCTCACAGCTCATTGAGAACCACAATGGCTGACAGTACTTGTAGGCATCAAACTTACGTTCAACTTGAAAATCAGGATCATCTATAGTCTTTACCAAGTAACTATAAACCTGGTAGTTTAACTTCTATAGTTGGGAAGATACTGGAGAGTTTAATAAAAGACTACATAGATGAGTTCTTGCTGGAAAAATATATTCTAAGTAGGGATGGGCCAAACACCCACCCCAGTTCGGTTCACACCAGAACATCTTGAACAGGCAAAAAGTTCTAGCGAACATGCGAACATTAACTCTATTAAAGTCTATGGGACACTCACATGAAAAATCAAAAGTCCTAATTTCAAAGGCTTGTATGCAAGTTATTGCCATAAAAAAATGTATGGGGGTCTGGGTACTGCCCTAGGGGACATGTACCAATGCAAAAAAAATTTTTTTTAAACAATCATCAAGGAGCAGTGATTTTAATAATGCTTAAAGTGAAACAATAAAAATGAAATATTCCTTTAAATATCATGCCTGAGGGGTCCCCTTAGTCTGCCTGTTAAGTGGCGCATCTGTACAATGTATAGAACATGCCGCAGAAATAATGACATTTCTAAAGGAAAAAAATTGAACTTGCTTGTGGCTCCCGGCAATACAGAATATTTTTAAAAAAAAAAATAGGCATAGGGTCCCCCCCAAAATCAATACCAAACCCTTATCCTTACCAAACCCTTATCCGAGCATGTAGCCTGACAGGTCAGGAAAAGGGAGGGATAAGCGAGCGCCGCCCCCCTGAATTATACCAGGCTACATGCCCTCAACATGGCAGGGTGGGTGCTTTGGGGCAGGGGGGCTCTGCACCCCCCCAACCCCAAAGCACCTTGCCCCCATGTTGATGGGGACATGGGCCTCTTCCCACGGGTGGGGGGCTTATCAGAATCTAGAAGCCCCCTTTAACATGACATCAGAAGGGAGTGGGGTCACCCAGTTACGTCACCGGGTGGCCCCACCCTTGCCTATATAGGAGCTGCCAAAGCGATCAGAGAGCAGTCGGCGGTATGGTTCAGTATGGTTCCCCTTTCCTGGCCTGCCTGGCTGTATGCTCAGATAAGGGTCTGGTATGGATTTTTGGGGGGAGCCCACACCATTTAAAAAAAAAAAATTGGTGTGGAGTTCCCAGTACAATCTATACCAGACCCAAAGGGCCTGGTGTGGATTTTTTTTTTTTTTGGGGGGGCATGACATTTTTTTTCCTTAATTTTGTCATAGGGTTCCCCTTAACCACTTCAATACACTGTATTATATACTCTGCACTACACTGCACTATATACTCTGCACTTCACTGTATTATATACTCTGCACTTCACTATATACTCTGCACTACATGGTATTATATACTCTGCACTGCACTGTGTTATATACTCTGCACTACACTATATACTCTGCGCTGCACTATATACTTTGAACTGCACTGTGTTATATACTCTGCACTACACTATATACTCTGCACTGTAATATATACTCTGCACTGTAATATATACTCTGCACTGCATTATTTCCACTACACTGACTGCACTGTTGACTCTGCACTGTGTTATATACACTACACTGACTGCACTATACCGTGTAAGCAGCCTTATATAGTTTGGGGCGTGAACTTAGCCAATCATGGCTCTCACTGTACATTGTGCTGTGATTGGCCAAAGCATACAGGTCCGGTGCATGTTTTGGCCAATCAGCAGCCTTCAATGCACTGCGATCTCACAGTGCATTATGAGGCGCTCTGCGGCCGGAAAACATCCTACGAGCGCCCCATATGTTTGTTTGTTCTATAAACGTTCCTCTCGAACATCAGGCCCATCCCTAATTCTAAGTAACAGACAGAATGGATTCATGAAAGACAGAAGTTGTCAGACAAATCTGATTCCTTTTTTGAGGAGGTAGGTAAAACCAAAGTGTTTGACACAGTTCCCCGCACACGGCTAATGTGTAAAGTAAAGTCTTGGAAAGATCAGTTTGTAAATGGATAAAAAACTGGCTAAAAGACCACATTCATACTCTGAATGGTCTAAGGTTATCAGTGGTGTACCCCAAGGTTTAGTGTTGGGACCCTTATTTTTTAATATATTTATAAATCATATAGGGTCTGGGATTAAAAGTATAATTTCAGTGTTTGCTGATGACACCAAGCTATGCAGTGGAATAACATCCTTTGGCAACTGTGTGTCAAATGGGGTTTAACCTCCTCCCACCCGGCCACTGCATATAAAGGGCCGGAAGGGCTTTTCGTCCTTCTGAGTGAACGTTCCTGAACATCCCTGAGAAGGAGGGGGAACTCGCGACTGCAGAACGGTATAGCGAGGACACAGGCGATAAAGAAGCATAAGCATTCACTTCCATAACATCTAAATGCATCTTAAAGCAAAAAGAACACCATCTGGATAAGCCGCATCTAGAATCGGCAGGAGGGCTCTGCGATTTTCCCTCCTGATCACATGATGGATGTGTTCAATCACAGCCATCATGTAATGTAAACAGAGAGCAGTTGACAGGTGATCAGCTCTCCTTCTCCTCACACAGAGCCTGTCAGTGAGGAGAAGGAGAGCGGGTCAGGAGAGCAGATGTTACAGTGTCCCCACACAGTAAAAAATACCTGTCCCACATCTGTCCTAGTAAAATCATCTGTCTCAGTGAACATCTGTTCAGTGTACATCTGGCTCAGTGATCATCTGTCGCACATCTGTCTGTGATCATCTGCCACATCTGTCCGTGATCATCTGTGCACATCTGGTATACAACTGCCCATGATCATCTGCCACATCCATCCATAATAATCTGCCACATCTGTCCATTAACATCTGCGCACATCTGTCTGCGAGCATCTGCACATATCTGGCGCACATCTGTCCATGATCATCTGCCACACCTGTCCCTGATCAATGGCCACATCTGTTCCAGTAAACATATGCCATATATGTCCCAGTAAACATATGCACACATCTGTCCATGATCATCTACCACATCTGTCCCAGTGCACATCCGCACACATCTGTCTGTGATACTCTGCCACATCTGTCCCAGTGCACACCTGCACACATCTGTCCATGATCATCCACCACATCTGTCCCAGTGCACATCTGAACACATCTGTCCGTGATCAATGGCCACATCTGTTCCAGTAAACACCAGCCATATATTTTCCAGTAAACATCTGCACACATCTGTCCATGATCATCTACCACATCTATCCCAGTACACATCCACACACATCTGTCTGTGATACTCTGCCACATATGTCCCAGTGCACACCTGCACACATCTGTCCATGATCATCCATCCATAATAATCTGCCACATCTGTCCGCGAACATCTGCGCACATCTGTCTGTGAGCATCTGCGCCTATCTGGCGCACATCTGTCCATGATCATCTGCCACATCTGTCCATGATCATCTACCACATCTGTCCCAGTGCACACCTGCACACATCTGTCCATGATCATCAACCACATCTGTCCCAGTGTACATTTGAACACATCTGTCCGTGATCATCTGCCACATTTGTCCTAGTACACATCTGCACACATCTGTCCATGATCAACTGCCACATTTGTCCCAGTGATCAACATCTGTCACATCTGTCCCAGTAATCTGTCAACATGGCTAAAAAAAAATTCAGCAGCGAGGAGGCTTTCCAAATACTCCAGAGTATGTCGGATGAGAGTAGCAGGGAACTCTCTCCATCAGACTTGGATAGCGAGTATGAGCTAGTAGAAAGCAGTGGCTCTGAAATGGAAACTAAGGAGGACAGAATCCTAACAAAGAGGCTCAGGAGCCTTCAAAAATGTGATAGGTAGTCAGGAAAGGAAATGTGTAATTTATGCCTTTAGCCTGACGGTGTTACTTGAATGTTGGCTGTGGAAAAGTCTCACACATGTGGTATTGCCATACTCAGGAGGAGTAGCAGAATGTATTTTGGGGCATCATTTTTGCTATGTAAATGCTATGTGTTAGAAATATGTTATAAATTGACAACTTTATGTAAAAAAAAAAAATAAGCATTTTTTTTCTCCACAAAATTGTCATATTAACAAGTTATTTCTCACACATTGCATAGATAAATTTACAATTACACCCTAAAATATATTCTGCTACTCCTCCTGAGTTTGCCGATACCACATGTGTGAGACTTTTCCACAGCCTGGCCACATACAGAAGCCCAACGTGCAGGGAGCACTGTCAGGTATTCTAGGAGCATAAATTACACATTTAGTACCTATCACATTTTTAAAGGCCCTGGAGCACCAGGACAATAGAAACGCCCACAAAATGACCCAATTTTGGAAAGCAAAAACCCCAACATATATTCTATGAGGCATAATGAGTCTTTTGAACATGTCATTTTTTTCCACAAGTTTTTGGAAAATGTGGAAAGAATATGAAAACATATTTTTCCAAACAATTGTGGGCAAAAAATTGCAACTTAAAAAAAAAACTCACTATGCCTCTTACTAAATACATTGGACTGTCTTCTTTACAAAAGGGGTAATTTGGGGGGTATTTGTACTGTCCTGACATTTTAGGGTCTCAATAAATGAGATAGGCAGTCAGTACATCAGGATTGATCAATTTTCAGTGATGCGTAGCATAACTTGTAGACACTATAACTTTCACACAAACCAATTATCAAACACTTATTAGGATTTTTTACCAAAAACATGTAGCAGAATATATTCTGGCATATATTTATGACGAAATTTGATTTTATTGGATTTCTTTTAAAAAAGAAAGTAGAAAATATAGTTTTTTTTTAAAAATGTTGTCTCTTTTTTTGCTTATATCACAAAAAATAAAAAACCCAGTGGTAAATAAATACCACAAAAATAAAGCACTATTTGTGTGAACAAAATTATAAAAATATAATTTGGGTACAGTGTAGCATGACTGTGTAACTGTCATTCAAAGTGCGAGAGCACGGGAAGCTGAAAATTAGTCTGGGAAGGAAGGGTGTGAAAGTGCCCAGTATTGAGGTAGTTAATGTTGATAAATGTAAAAGTATGCCCTTGGGGGTTAAAAACATGCATGCATCATACATACTATGGGGAGAACAGCTGGGGGAGTCAATGGTGAAGAAGGATCTGGGGGTTCTGGTAAATCATAAGCTTAATAATTACATGTAATACCAATCTGCGGTTTCCAAAGTGAGCAAAATCCTTTCTTGTATTAAGGGAGACATGGACTGCAGAGAGAGAGATAACATTTTGCCTGCCCCTGTACAAATCATTAGTAAGACCTCATCTGGAATATGCAGTTCAGTTTTGGGCACCAGTTCATAAAAAGGTTATTGGGGAACTGGACAAAGTGCAGAGAAGAGCAACCAAACTGATAAGAGGCATGGAGAAGCTCAGCTATGAGGAAAGATTAGCTAAACTGAATTTATTCACTCTGGAGAAGAGGAGATTAAGTATAATTACATACTGTAAGGGGTTCATATGGTGAACCTGGTGGTGAGTTATTCCCTTTAAGGTCATCACCGAGGACAAAGGAGCACTCTTTACATCTGGAGGAAAAGAGATTGCATCTCCAAATATGGAAAGGCTTCTTCACAGTAAGAGCTGTGAAATTGTGGAATAGACTCCCTCAAAAGCTGGTTTTGGTAAGTCTCAGTAGATTGTTTTAAGAATGGTCTTATTTTTTTCCGAAATGTATATAACATAACTGGATACTAGGGATGAGCCCGATGTTACGTTGGACTCAAACATCGGGTGTTCGCCTTTTCCCTGAACAGTGAACATTATTCGTGTTCGTTCGAAATTCGAAACACCGATAAAGTCTATGGGACATTAACATGGAAAAACTAAAAAAAGTGCTCATTCTAAAGGCTTATATGCAGTTTTTCCGTGTTTAGAACAGTACCACAGCAAAATTAAATTTCTAAAGAAAAAAATAATCGCTGGTGTAATGAATTGTCGGGTCCCGGCAATATAGATGAAAATCATTGAAAAAAACTGAATGGGTCCCCCCCCCCAGTCCATTACCAGGCCCTTTGTGTCTGGTATGAATATTAAGGGGAACCCCGAACCAAAAATTTCAAATAAATTAAGTGTGGGTCCCTCCAAAATATGTACCAGGCCCTTCAGGTCTGTTATAGCTGTTAAGGGGAACCCTGTGCCAAATAAAAAAATGGCGTAGGCGTCACCCCCAAAATCCATACCAGACCCTTCAGGTCACGTTAACGGGCGACTCCACCTTCCTCTGACATCACGTGGCATCAGAGGGGGCGGGGTCACTCATTTATGTCACCGGGTGGCCCCGCCCTCAGATATATATCAGCTGTCACCGAGAAAAAGCATCATTCGGCGGGAGCCTCCCATGGAGGCAGAGCTGTTGCTTTTTTTTTTTTGGCTCATCGGCGGCGTGAGATGGATTTACATCGCGGGACATTTTTATTTTTTTAACTTTTAATAAAGGACTTGTCCCAAAGTGTCTCCTGTCTTTTTTACTATTTTTGACACTTTTTTTTGCGAAATGGTAAGGGTACAATGTACCCGTTACCAATTCAAATAAGGGGGAGGCCAGGATCTCAGGGTCCCCTTGTTAACGGGGTCTTCCAGATTCCGATAAGCCCCCCGCCCGCAGACCCCCACAACCACGGGCAAGGGTTGTGGGGATGAGACCCTTGTCCCTATCAACATGGGGACAAGGTGCTTTGGGAGCCCCAAAGCATCCTCCCCATGTTGAGGGTACGTGGCCTGGTATGGTTCAAGAGGGGGGGCACTCTCTCGCCCCCCCTCTTTTCCTGCGGCCTGCCCGGTTGCGTGCTCGGATAAGGGTCTGGTAAGGATTTTGGGGGGGCCCCTATGCCATTTTTTTTTATTGGCGCAGGGTTCCCCTTAATTTACATTCCAGACCTGAAGGGCCTGGTATTGATTTTGGGGGGACCCCCACGTAAGGGCCTGGTAATTGATTGGGGGGGACCTATGCCATTTTTTTCAAGGATTTTTATCTATATTGCCGGGATCTGACAATTTATTACAGCCGCAAGCATTTTTAAATTACTTTTTTCCTTTAGAAATGTAATTTTGCTGTGGTACTGTTCTAAACACTGGAAAACTGTGCCACTTAACAGGCATACTATAGACACCCCCCAGGCATGATATTTAAAGGAATATTTCATTTTTATTGTTAAAAACGTCTGTTTTTAAAACTTTTTTTTTTCATTGTTACATGTTCCCTGGGGCAGGACCCGGGTCCCCAAATACTTTTTATAACAATAACTTGCATATAAGCCTTTAGAATGAGCACTTTTGATTTTTCATGTTCGTGTCCCATAGACTTTAATGGTGTTTGCGAGTTTGTCCAAATGTTTTTCCTGTTTGCATGCTCTGGTGCGAACAAAATGGGGGTGTTTGGCTCATCCTTACTGAATACTAACATTTATAGGTAAAGTTGATCCAGAGAATATCCAGTTACCTCTTGGGGATCAGGAAGGAATTTTTTCTCCTGCTGGATCAAATTGAATCAAGCTTAATTGTTTGTTTGTTTTTTTGCCTTCCTCTGGATCAACTGTGGGTATCGGATTGTATATGTAGGACTATGCGTGTACAGTATATATATATATATATATATATATATATATATATATATATATATATATATATATATATTTAAAAAAAAATCCTTTTATTGGTTGAACTCGATAGACTTGTGTCTTTTTTCAGCCAGACTACCTACAAACTATGTAGTCGGACCAGAGTGGCTTCAGAATAGGTAAATATAGACACATTTTCTTTCACAGGGTAGATAGAATAGTCTTATGACCCGTACACACGATTGGACTTTCCGACAACAAAACCATGGAATTTTGTTTGAAGGTTGTTGGCTCCAACTTGTCTTACATACACACGGTCACACAAATGTTGGCCAACAATTACGAACGTAGTGACCTACAAGACGTACGGCAAGTAGATAAAAAGGAAGTTCAATAGTCATGTGATATCTCCATTCCGAACGCTAGTTTTACAAGACCGAGCGATTCCGGGTCGAAAAATCTGACCGTGTGTACGTGGCATTAGAATGGGGGTGAGAGTAGGTTTAGCCATAGATTTTGACTGAACTTCCATTTTAATTACAAATCCAAAGCATACAAAAAATATTTTAATGTAGAAAGCTTTAATGTGAGCAGAAGAAGAAGAGAATTTATACTTTACAAAATAATACTGGATTTGAAAAGTAAAAGTTTACAATGATTGGTAAGTAAAGTGAAGCCTGAGTACTCAATCCTGTGGAAATAAAAAAAAAGCACATGATTCTTGCTTGCACATGCTTAGATGAATAAAATATACACAGCTTCACCCTATTCAAAAGACTAATGCCTCGTACACACGATCGGAATTCTCGTCAGAAAAAACTCTGACGGTTTTTCCAACGGAATTCCGACGGAATTCCGCTCAAGCTGTGTTGCCTACACACGATCACACCAAATTCCGACGGTCAATAACACAGCGCATAAAACACGTTCGACAGCACTATAAAAGGGAAGTTTAATGCTTCCGAGCATGCGTCGAATTGTTTCTGAGCATGCGTCGGAATTTTGCGTGTCGGAATTGCCTACACACGATCGGAAAATCCGATAGAAAGGTTCTCAACTCAAAGTCCGTCGGAAATTCCGACAGAAAAAGACCGTTGGGCATACACACGGTCGGAAAATCCGATGAAAAGCTCCCATCGGACTGTTTCCATCGGAAATTCCGACCATGTGTACGCCGCTTTAGTGAACTATTACTTTCCAAAGTAAAAAGTATCTACTCTTTTAGTAAATCAATCATTTTGTCTGTTCTTGTAGACTAAAAACCTAGATGGGATGTTGGTATAGGAGAGAAATGGGCTGTATCTTCCCTTGAGTCAAATTACCAATGTCATTTTTTGTATGTAAGTAACTATTTAGATTACAGCTCCTAAAACTGAAAAAGCACATGCAGTGCTGTATTGAGGGGCATAAATAAGATGAAGCAATATATTGTTTTAAGCAACCATAGTGTATTTTACACTGCTTTTAAGAAAAAGTATGAGCTCTTATACCAGAAAACATAGACATTCTGTTGTTATTGGACCCTTTTATGACTCTATTTGTATGCAACCCAGACTGCATTGTTTACACTTGAAGGTTTGGTGATAATACTGTGAGCTTCTCCTTGCTACAACAATCTGCTGTACCACTTATATGCACAGCCACCTCTACAGGAATGCATGCATTGGGAATAGTGTGTAAACTTCTCCTAGCTACCGATCTTTATTTGTTACGTAGAAGCTAGTGCATCTGTAGTTCTCATGTTTAGATCTCATGAACACAAGCTCAAACAAAAATGCATAGACCACTATGCCTCATTATGGTGGAAACACAGTTATGGTAAAAAGAATTGAATGGTGGTCAATTACGACACTGTAGTCACAATAATGTATTATCTCATAAAAGTATGCAGTGCTGGCATATTCTCCTGCATTGTACAGGGATATTTAAAGAGGAAGTAAACCCTCTGGAAAAAAATAAATAAATAAACACCCTGCAAGTCAAAGGCATAATGAGCTAGTATGCATAGCATAGGTTATGGTAAGGTTATGGAAAATTGGGGCGCTGCTATAACTAAAAAAGTTTTTTAATTAAAATAAATTTCTGGTTATGTCGATCTCTTTATGTGAGTGGATAAGTGCCTATATTTTGGTGTAGATGTCCCTACTTGGGGCAGCCATAAGAGTGAAAAAGTCTGAATTAATACCAATCTACTGTGTCGTGGTGGTATGATAAATTGCAAAAAACAGGTAATTTAAACAACCACTGAATGATAACAATTAAAGTGCTCCTACAAGGACGGACGGACCGTCCACTGTATATGTGATACTCAAAATAAAATAAATTTGCTAAAGACAACCGGCATTGCCTAATAGCTCAATAAGTACTATTACAATATTGTGCTGAAATTATGTGCTAAAATTGTAAACACCGTGATACTAAACTTTACAATAGTAGATATTCCCACAAGAATAAACCAATCCTTGTAATCCTTCACAATATAAATCAATATAAATCAAAAGATAAATCCTTATATTACATAAACTTCACAATATATATCAATATAGCAACCACTGCGATTGTGATACTAAATGACTAAACGAAGCCTTAAAGTCCCAAAATAATCAGACTCCTCTCTAGTAGGGTCTGATGTGCACAACTGAAACAATAAGTGAAAAAATAGAAAAAAGTTCATATATCAATTGTTTAGGTGATTTGAATGTTGAATTCACTCTTATCATAAGCAGTGTGAGTCCCTTCACCACATTGATTTTCTTCCTTCACCCAAACGTGATAAAACGGATTAAAGCTGGCCGCTTACCAGAGGTTGTTGATTGCTTTAATTAAAAAACAATCAGAAGCACTTGTTACAGGACTCTGCCTGTTCTCAGGTAACACCAAAAACTTTTAGGACAAATCTTCCTCCTCACAGATCAATTGAGGTCACAAAGATGGATAACATGTATGGAATCAGAGAAAGAACACTTCATAGCGTAATCTTGCTTTTATTATAAAATTGAATCAGAACAAACATTAGCCAAATGGCCACTTACATTTACCGGTGCCCGCCCGGCACTGGGGCTGCTCGCCTTGGTAATCAAATGATGTAGTCTGTGGCCACCCTGAAGACGTGACACCCTGAAGACGTGGAATCAGAGAAAGAACACTTCATAGCGTAATCTTGCTTTTATTATAAAATTGAATCAGAACAAACATTAGCCAAATGGCCACTTACATTTACCGGTGCCCGCCCGGCACTGGGGCTGCTCGCCTTGGTAATCAAATGATGTAGTCTAAAATCTCTCTCCCCTCGTGGATCCCCGCTGTGGATCGGCGTGCGTTCCACCTGCTACTGCCGACAACCAGACAGACCGGAAACTCAGGGATGTTTTGCGCTTGGTTAGTGATCAGGTACCGCCTCTGACGCACGTTTCGTGATGTCACGTCTTCAGGGTGGCCACAGACTACATCATTTGATTACCAAGGCGAGCAGCCCCAGTGCCGGGCGGGCACCGGTAAATGTAAGTGGCCATTTGGCTAATGTTTGTTCTGATTCAATTTTATAATAAAAGCAAGATTACGCTATGAAGTGTTCTTTCTCTGATTCCATACATGTTATCCATCTTTGTGACCTCAATTGATCTGTGAGGAGGAAGATTTGTCCTAAAAGTTTTTGGTGTTACCTGAGAACAGGCAGAGTCCTGTAACAAGTGCTTCTGATTGTTTTTTAATTAAAGCAATCAACAACCTCTGGTAAGCGGCCAGCTTTAATCCGTTTTATCACGTTTGGGTGAAGGAAGAAAATCAATGTGGTGAAGGGACTCACACTGCTTATGATAAGAGTGAATTCAACATTCAAATCACCTAAACAATTGATATATGAACTTTTTTCTATTTTTTCACTTATTGTTTCAGTTGTGCACATCAGACCCTACTAGAGAGGAGTCTGATTATTTTGGGACTTTAAGGCTTCGTTTAGTCATTTAGTATCACAATCGCAGTGGTTGCTATATTGATATATATTGTGAAGTTTATGTAATATAAGGATTTATCTTTTGATTTATATTGATTTATATTGTGAAGGATTACAAGGATTGGTTTATTCTTGTGGGAATATCTACTATTGTAAAGTTTAGTATCACGGTGTTTACAATTTTAGCACATAATTTCAGCACAATATTGTAATAGTACTTATTGAGCTATTAGGCAATGCCGGTTGTCTTTAGCAAATTTATTTTATTTTGAGTATCACATATACAGTGGACGCTCCGTCCGTCCTTGTAGGAGCACTTTAATTGTTATCATTCAGTGGTTGTTTAAATTACCTGTTTTTTGCAATTTATCATACCACCACGACACAGTAGATTGGTATTAATTCAGACTTTTTCACTCTTATGGCTGCCCCAAGTAGGGACATCTACACCAAAATATAGGCACTTATCCACTCACATAAAGAGATCGACATAACCAGAAATTTATTTTAATTAAAAAACTTTTTTAGTTATAGCAGTGCCCCAATTTTCCATAACCTTACCATCAATTAAATCCAAGGATTTCTAAGGGAGCAGCTCAATTATGTAATAATTTTAACAAACTATTAATTTTTTATTTTTGCACTATCGTTACAACTATTAATTTAGTTTTGCAACTGTATATTTTCTGTCCAGGCGCGGGGTTGAGACAACCGTAATACGGTTGCCCATCCTTACAATAGCATAGGTTATACTTACCTGAGATCGAAGCCCCCAGAGCGGTCCTCGTTCCCCTCTTCAGTCACCGCCATATCTCCCGAAGTCACTTCCAGGTATTGCGGCTCCGACGCTGTGACTGGCCGGAGCCGCGATGACTTCACTCCCCCGCTTGCACACGGGAGCCGCCACTAACGGCATGACCGCCGTTAGAAATGGCACACTCAGTGCGCCTGCGCATCGTTGTCTACGGCGCATGCATCGTAGACATCGGTGCCTGTCTTTTGCAAATATCTCCTAAACCGTGTAGGTTTAGGAAATATTTCTTGCACCTACAGGTAAGCCTTAATCTAGGCTTACCTGCAGGTAAAAGAGGTCTGTAAGGGTTTACAACCACTTTAACCATTCACATCTTTAACTTACATTACTTGTCTGTCTGAGAGTCAAACCACAATGCCACATACCAAAAGTTTAAAATCAGTGTTACATGCTCCTTAAAATCAAGTACCCTTGAGAAGATTTTTTTGGTCATTTTGTTTCAATTTCTTTTGCAAGTTTTTAAGTTTTTAAATATAGAGTTAACATTTTTGTTTCATTGATTTGTTTCTGAATCAAATCTTTATTTTACAAATAAATAATTCAAACTTTTACTGCCATTGCAATAACTGTTACAGCACAGACAGTTGCAGCATGTAAACAAGCATGTGGGTCATTACAACAGCAGTCAAGATTTTGTTTACATTTTACCAGTAATTAGCTGCTTTCTTGATGAAAGTGATTTGGGCTGCATGCATCCTTACATTTTGAGTTACTCTTCAGTTTCTGACATCTGATTTCCCTGCCCTTTAATTTAGTTTCAAACATCAGCTGTAGAATAGGCTGAAAAAGGCTACTGCTCTAGCTTGGATCTCTGTGCCTGTTAGAGTGCTTTCACATTGAGCCACCCAGCCGTTTTCGGCTGCTAGTGTGGCGGTTTTTACCTTAAAAAAAAGGGTAAAAACTCCAGTTTTGCAGCGCTTTCAAAACACTTTTCAGGTGCTTTGAAAGCACTGCCCATTCATTGCAATAGGCAGGATGTTTTGGGAGCGCTAAATACAGCACTCCCAAACCGCCCAAAAGATGCTGCTTGCATGACTTTTCAGAACGTCCTGCAAGCGCACTGCCCCAATGTGAAAAGACACACTGGAATGAATGGGAGGCAGTTTTCAGGCGCTTTGCAGAGGCTATTTCTAGTGCTAAAGTGCCTGAAAACCTCCCTAGTGTGAAAGTTGCCTAATGCCGCGTACACACGAGCGGATTTTCCATCGGAAAAATTTTGGATGGTTTTTCCGACAGAATTCCGCTCAAGCTTGGTTTGCATACACACGGTCACACAAAAGTTTGCTAAACTTTCGACCGTCAAGAACGCGGTGACGTACAACACTACGATGAGCCGAGAAAATTAAGTTCAATGCTTCCGAGCATGCGTCAAATTGTTTCCGAGCATGTGTAGGAATTTTGCGCTTCGGAATTGGTACAGACGATCGGAACTTTTTCCGACCAAAAAATTGAAAACCTGCTCTCCATCTTTTGCTGGCGGGAATTTGGCCAGCAAAAGTCCGATGGAGCATACACATGGTCGCATTTTCCGACCAAAAGCTCTCATCGGTCTTTTGCTGGCAGAATTTCCGATTGTGTGTACGTGGCATAAGTCATAAATGGTAAGGCCTCATGCAAACTGGACGTTTTTTTCTGCTGCTCCTAGGGGCATTTTTTTCCTGCCTCTTAATTCCCCTCACATGTTGGCCTATGTGACTGTTTATACATAGGCGATTAGAGGAGTTTAGAGGCAGGGGTGTTTAGAGGCAGAAAAAAACCCCAAAGCCAGTACATCCATTAGCATCAGCATTGTGAGTCTAAATGCATGTTAACGCTAGGGGCGTTTAGCTCTTGAATGTTAATTAATTTCAATGGACATTATTATTCTGGCTAATGAAATTAATTAACGCCCAAACGCTTGACATACCTTAATGCACCTAAATGAGACTAAGGCCCCTTTAACACTTGTGTGACTTGTCCTGCAACTTGGGACTGCAAAATCGCATTACAAGTTGTACCTCATGATTTCCAATGAGTACCATTCATATCTGTGCGACTTCAAAGTAGTCCCTTTACTACTTTGGTCCGACTTTGATGAGAGTTGAGGACCATAGACCTCAAGTTTACACAGGCATTCCCTGAAATCGCTGCAAAAATCACATAAAAATTGTGGCCGCAAAATTGCGGCAAAATCAAGTTGCTGCAGTGTCAAAGAGGGGCCTAACTGTGTTACATGCATTTTCTAGTGCCAAGCATTTTTTAGTTTTACGGATACCAAGAAAAAAAAGGTGACGGGAGAGGGATCTATTCTCCAGCACACAGCCTGTGATTGACAGCCTCAGCTGTGTTTCTGTGTGCTGTGTGACGGTGGAGGTGTCCCTTCCCTCCAAACAGCTCTCAGAGCTCTTTTCGCTGAGCTCTGCAGTATTTAATTTCAGCTCTCCACCCCCTGTTTTTTGACAGCTCAGACAAGCTTATAAATTCAGCACTTTGAGAAGGGAAGACTGAAAATAAACAGGAATAACTTATATAGGAGAATTTGTTTAATCTCTGTTTATCACCTGAGTCCAGTCACTTCACTGGGTATATGTAAGGGTTTACAACCACTTTAATATATACAAGCTATTAACCAAAAACTTTCACAGGTTTCATTTTACACATGTTTAGATTAGAAAATGTTCACTGTCCACATAATGGCCCTAGTATACCCATGTGATAAATATAGCAAAGTAATAAATGTAACAGCCAATATTAAATTACCCCTTTTATGATTTAATTGCATCCTAATTAGATTCCTTGCATTTTCTAGGAATACTTCAGAAAAAAAACTAAATTAACACTTTCTTTACCTGTCTTAATGTCAGGGTATGTTGCAGTGTGTGTGTCTGCTTCACTTACCTCAATATAAATACTTTTGAAAACTATTAAGGATGTTGAAGGGAATGTATTACTTCAAAGCATACTGCAGTGCACTCTAAGCCAGCAATATAATGTTAAAAGAGAGAGAAATGAACAGAGAACTTGTTATTTTTCAAAGAATCTTCTTTAAGGCTATAGAAAGCTTTTCTTATCTCCCTGTGTTGTCAGGTGTATGTTATTTCCCAACATTCAGTACATAATAAGGTCCCAAGGGAGGTCACTACGCAACTGTAGAATATTTGAAACATTGACATTTTCTGAACAGGGATAAATATAAACCACTGTTTCGCTAATTGCAAATAAACAAAGCATTTTAAGTACTATTGAAACATTCACCACATTAAATATTTACAGAGCTGCTGTCATTAATGTCTTTGATCAATTATTTTTCTTAATGTAATAAGCAAATAATATTATGACTGTAACTTACTCACTGTATTCTTTTTCCAGGGCCTACAATTTTTTAATTCAACATTATATATCATGACGTCATTAGGCTACTTTGCTTCTGTGTTAACCCCAAGGCAACGACACTGAAAAGAAAAACTAATATTTTATAAAAATCTAAAATAGTTTGTATTTGAAATAACATCAAAAATATTCACTAGTTGTAGTTTGTCGGATGACCATGACTGTTGGGTATAACTGACCTCTGTCATTTGCCATAGCCCGCGTTATTGACACAACACAGTCAGATAGTTGTTTGTGCTGGATTTCATAACATCAATCCCAAAAGTTTATTGACTGTGTACTTAGCATGTGGACAATTCTGAGTTATGACTTGGGAACAAAACATGTGATTTACATTGACTGTTTTTTTGAAGGTGCCTTATCACTCCTGTCTTTATCCATTCTTTCATTCACAAATTATGCAATTTAAAACAAAAAATAATGATTAACATTTCAAAGAGACATAATAAAAAAATGCGTTCATCCTTGACATCACAAAAAGTGTGGTGACGATAGCATGCTAGTATGTAAATGCTCTTTTCACAAACTAAATTAAATTCATCCAGATGATCAATTATATTTATTAAAAACCCAACATGGTGTTTTATATTTGTATGAAGACAAATTGAAAAATGAGTCATGTGTTTACTTGTGGGTAAATAAATAGGCAACAACCTTTTGCAATAAAAAAGATATCCTTCAAAGGTTTTGTCAAAAACATTGTGTACTCAGTATGTACTTTATGTATGTGTATATATTAGTACAAATGACTTTAGATTGGCTTTATACCAGGGCCAGACTCTGGTAATTCCTAAGAAAATAGACTTTTGCACTTGGCATAAGTTGGGCTGAGCCAGGAAAATAGTGAACTAAAGCGTCCCTTTACCACTATAGCAACCATTCAACACCAATGAACTTCCTGGTCTTTGAACTTTGGTCAGATGGCTTAAAAAGACAAAGAATGTGTGTTTTCTTATGTGCTAAGGGCTGGTAAGGGCTGAACCCAAATGCCTTATAAAAGATGAACATGAGAAATTGGTCACAAATGATAGGAAGAAGACAAATGTCTTGTTATTTATATAAGATGGGTTTAATAAACAAAACAGTAATGTTAAATCACCGCTCACAATTTCGTAGATGTGGTGGTTGTATTTGTTTTCCTTTTTTGGGCTTTAAGTCTGTTATTTTAAGCCAGTAATCTGTTATTTTCCAACTTACTTCAGCTTCAATATGTTAGTTAAGTCCATCTAAATCTGCTAGTCTAACTTTACCCTCTCCCTGAACAGACAATGCTGCTCTGCAAAGGTGGTTGCTTTACTACGTCATGCAGAATGCAGACACCATAAGACAAGAAGTATGTTATTGGCTGGATCAACAGGTGAAATAAAAGGAAAAAAAAGGCTAAAAAAAGGAAAACAATATACACATTTTTTTGCATTGATACATGTCCCCTGGGGCAGGACCCAGGTCCCCAAACACTTTTTATGACAATAACATGCATATTAGCTCTATAAAATTTAGTGTGCTTTATTGTACTGCCTTACAGAGAATTGTAGTGTGGCGACAGTGTATAGTTTTGCCAGTGGGCATGATATACAGCTAGAGCAACAAAAGAGAGTGTGGAGTATCTCACTAAGCGTTCTTCATCTTCTTTCAACATCTTTGCAGAGCAACACATTTTCCCCAGCAGCTGCAAAGTCACCCTCTCTCCTCCTGTACAGCTAATCTCAAAATTGCCCTGCAAACTGGCATGGAGGAGTTGCCTGATTTATATCAGCACAGTATTAGTGATTTGCTTAAGAAGGTTGTACAACAACTCTTATGTTATCGGATGCTGAAGATGGGAGTGCCAGGAGAATAGAGGGAGGGGACAACTGGCAGAGAGAAGCGATTGCCATTGATGTTCTTTCAGGTGCAGCTTACTGCCCAGTAAACCTGACGGTGGGGATATTACAGTTGCAGATCAGACCAGGATACCACAGATTGCAGAAATGGAAAGTGACAGAGAGTCACAATAGCATGCAGGATTTTTTTCCTGGGCAGGGGAAGCTTGCAGAATACTAGAGAAAGCAGCCATCCCATATCACTGGATAGCAATACCCTATAGGTCTGTGCTGCTGCTATCCCAAGGGGCTCTCCACATACCTTAGCAGTCTAGGCCTTTTACCAGAAATCTGATCTTGATAGCACTATTGTGGTTTACAGCCTCTGTCTGCAGCATATTCATTTTGGTAAATATCCACTTATTTTGGGGCCACATGCATGAAGAGACATATGATTCTGCACATAAAGCTCGGTGGAGCAACAATGTATGGTCAGCAGCAAAAAGTCTCTTTTTCTTCTCATCTCACTTTCCACCTCTCACCCCAATATATCTGCTGCAAGACTCTGCCATTTCCAGCAGCATCCTTGACCACTCAGGTGTCTCTTTTCTGCAGCTGCTGGAGCATAAGAAACTATTTTCCTTCAATCACACCAATGCCTAGGGTCTCAATGCCTGACAAAACTGCTGGCTTTACTCCCATTCCAGCTAGTGGAGCCAGACCTCTTCTGCACGTTTTTGACCTGTTCTGCACCACAGTGGCAGGTACCTAGCCCTCCACCAGCATCTGGATGGCAATGTCTCTGGACCTTGACCTCAGTAGTAATGTCCACATGATGGTCCAGCAAGCATGGCTAAGAGTGTTGAATCTCATTTTATATCCCATTTGCTAATTTTGCTGGTGTATGGCAAGGACTCAGGAAAGGGCATATCACTGGATTTGTTGGTGCTGTACCATGCCATTACAGTTTTGTGAAGTTCACTGCACATTCCTCTGCATGCCTTTTACTCCTCAATAGCCTCTTTAGGACATGTGAAGCAATCCAAAGCCTATGCAATGGCCCAGGCAAAATGCTAACATGCTATTTTTATGCTGATGCATTTGGGGAAAAGATTGGGCTTAGAGATTGTGGAAGCCCTTTGGGGCTAGACTAAAACAGGACATATGATGTTATTCCAGGCAAGGTCTTGTTTGACAACAACACCAATCTGCTATCCACCCTTCAGCAGGAAAAATGCACACACCTTGAATGACACATATCTGGAACCTGTAGGTGCAGAGAATCCTGGTTTGGGTACCCTGGCTTCCATAATTTTGTATGGCAGACCCAAAAAGTGTGTGACCACTGTGGAGCTTTACTTCACTAGGAAATGCAGCTGCTGTCAGTACTGTATAATCTGTATCTACATCAACTTGATACAGTATACAGCCACTGGCATAGCATCAGGGGTCGCATGGATTGCAATTGCAACCCTACCCATTATCTACAGGGCCTTTGTGCACCCCCTGTCATATTCAATTTTACACTTGAAAAGTAGGGGCAGCAGGGGCAGCATATACAGGAATCAATCCCCTCCATTTTTGTTTGTGTATGGTGTACCAAGGACAAGCAGCACATTCCTCTCTATGTGATTTTTCCTCAAGTTTTGCCTTTAGTTATACTTTAATGCATATTATGTAACCAGCTTCTGTAGAGAACAACTTTAGAGAGGTTTGTCATAAATTTAAAATAAGTTTGTTGTGTAGTAAAAGAGTGCATTGTTTTAGAGGCAACAGCCAAAAAGATTGTGAGGACTCGGTACACACTATGTAAACCGATTTTGTAGGCAACAATTTAAAAAATGGTAGTAAAGCCTAACTGTTGCTATTCTTATAAACAGTAGCTCCTCCCTCCTCTTACCTATCCTGTATACCCTGTATAAAAAAAAAATTGTGAATTTACTGTCTGGTCACATGTGTAAGGGAAGGTTTGACAATGGCTGTAAATTCCAGAAGCTAAAAGGCAAGAATCACAACACTCTTTCCATATGCAACAATAATATACTTTCTCAGGGGGATGAGGGGTATATAAATCAAAAAGCACATAGTATTAGGTCATAGTTACATGTTATATGTTATTATTACATTGTATATCCCAGTATGTTGCAGTCATTCAGGTGCTTATCTAATAGTTTCTTGAAACTATCAATACTATCAATACTTCCATATCCTTGCCTCTCTTACAGTAAAGAACCCTCTACATAGTTTAAGGTTAAACCTCTTTTCTTCTAATTTTAATGAGTGGCTACGAGTCTTGTTGAACTCCCTTCTGCAAAAAAGTTTTATCCCTATTGTGGGGTCACCAGTATGGTATTTGTATATTGAAATCACATCCCCTCTCAAGCGTCTCTTCTCCATGAGAGAATATGTTCAGTGCTCGCAGGTCACCGCATAATACATCATATATTTGATAATGTAATATGCGATGACTTAAAACTATGTGCTTTTTGATTTAGATACCCCTGATTCCCCTAAGAAAGATTATGATTATTGCATATCGAACCACATTGGGGTTATTGCCTACAGGCAGAAGTGTAGTGTGCAAACATTTTTGATGCATTCTTTGCTGCCTAAAAGTCCAAGAGGGCTAAATCTATAACTAAAGACAAAACTTGTTCTTTAGTTTTGGAAAAAGTGGAAAAGGATTAGAACCCCTGTCAGTTTTTATTGCTGTGTGTGCCTTTATTATGGAGATTTATCCTCACTATTTGTCCTGTTTATCGTTAGCATTGAAAGTGAAAGTGAAAGAAAATCCCAAATTTTGGGTTGTCCCCAGAAAAGTGATAGAGGGGAAATCTTCCATTCCCCAGGCTTTGTTGTTATTAACTGCTAAACACCTTTTCTCATCAGAAGTATATATTAGTCTTGTAAAGACAGAAGGAGAGCAACGCCATCTAAGTGCAGCATTATTAAGACATTTTATTCCATAAAAGACAATTGGTAACTCACAAGATGTATGAGATGTCAGCGCATGCAGGATTAATAATGTGGTTCATCCTCTCGTGAGAAAGACGACCTTCACAATGGTGAAGAGGCAGTTGATGGGTCTAGGGATGCCGGTGGTTCCTAGCTTTTCCAGACATTCAGGACGGCTCACAGGCAGCGGTGTACGTCACTTCCAGTTGAAGAGAGAGTGGGGAGGAGCGCGCATTCAGAGAATGCGTGCTCCTTCATCAGGCTTTTACTGTGGCCATTTTGGAGGCGGTATATATAGTCTGTTGTGGCCAGCTATATATATATAATCATATATATATATATGTATATATATATATATATATATATTAGGGATGAGCCGAACACCCCCGGGTTCGGTTCGCACCAGAACCTGCGAACGGACCTAAAGTTCGAGCGAACGTTAGAACCATATTAGTTACAATGGACACGAACGTTTGAAATCAAAAGTGCTAATTATAATGGCCAATATGCATGTTATTGTCATAAAACAGGTTTGGGGACCCGGGTCCTGCCCCAGGGGACATGTATCAATGCAAAAAGGAGTTTTAAAAACTGACGTTTTTTCGGGAGCAGTCATTTTAATGATGCATAAAGTGAAAAAAAAATAAGTTAAATATTCCTTTAAATGTGGTATCTGGGGGGTGTCTAAAGTATGCCTGTGAAGTGGCATGTGTTTCCCGTGTTTAGAACTGTCCCTGCACACAATGACATTTGTAAAGGAAAAAAAGAAGCCATTTAAAACTGCTTGCGGCTTTAATGTCATGTCGCAGATGGCTGAATTAGATGACAACAGGGCAGAAGTATATCAGAAGTATATATTAGTCTTGTAAAGACAGAAGGAGAGCAACGCCATCTAAGTGCAGCATTATTAAGACATTTTATTCCATAAAAGACAATTGGTAACTCACAAGATGTATGAGATGTCAGCGCATGCAGGATTAATAATGTGGTTCATCCTCTCGTGAGAAAGACGACCTTCGCAATGGTGAAGAGACAGTTGATGGGTCTAGGGATGCCGGTGGTTCCTAGCTTTTCCAGACATTCAGGACGGCTCACAGGCAGCGGTGTACGTCACTTCCAGTTGAAGAGAGAGTGGGGAGGAGCGCGCGTTCAGAGAATGCGTGCTCCTTCATCAGGCTTTTACTGTGGCCATTTTGGAGGCGGTATATATAGTCTGTTGTGGCCAGCTATATATATATAATCACATATATATATATGTATATATATATATATATATTAGGGATGAGCCGAACACCCCCGGGTTCGGTTCGCACCAGAACCTGCGAACGGACCTAAAGTTCGAGCGAACGTTAGAACCATATTAGTTACAATGGACACGAATGTTTGAAATCAAAAGTGCTAATTATAATGGCCAATATGCATGTTATTGTCATAAAACAGGTTTGGGGATCCGGGTCCTGCCCCAGGGGACATGTATCAATGCAAAAAGGAGTTTTAAAAACTGACGTTTTTTCGGGAGCAGTCATTTTAATGATGCATAAAGTGAAAAAAAAATAAGTTAAATATTCCTTTAAATGTGGTATCTGGGGGGTGTCTAAAGTATGCCTGTGAAGTGGCATGTGTTTCCCGTGTTTAGAACTGTCCCTGCACACAATGACATTTGTAAAGGAAAAAAAGAAGCCATTTAAAACTGCTTGCGGCTTTAATGTCATGTCGCAGATGGCTGAATTAGATGACAACAGGGCAGAAGGGCAGATACAGGGTAAGGTGGTTTTAGTGTGCTGTGCTATAGTCACACAGCACACACATACTAACTCCTGCAGATGGCTGCCTTAGATGACAACAGGGCAGAAGGGCAGATACAGGGTAAGGTGGTTTAGTGTGCTACTGCTGTGCTATACTCACACAGCACGCACACACACTAACTCCTGCAGATGGCTGGATTGGTAGAGATTAGAGAACAGCACTGAGAAGAATAAACTATCCCTGCCTATTTTTCCTCTTCCCCACACAGAAATGAATCACAAGCTCATATAGTGTGTACACTGTACAGTACAGTCTGTCACTGTTCCTAACGCCGGAACACACTACACGAGGCCGCCGGCGTGGCGGCCTTATATAGTGTGGGGTGTGGACTAAACCCCTGAGCTATAATTGGCCACAGGCATCCTGCCTGTGGCCAATTATTGCTCTCCTCACCACTGGCTCTATGATTGGCCAAGCATGCGGGGTCACAGTACATGCTTGGCCAATCATCAGCCAGCAATGCACTGCGACTGGCGCAGTGCATTGTGGACCATTTGCATCACACGAATTTGATGCGAACGACCCTCAGAGTTCTGGTTTCGACGAGCAGACGAACGGCCGATGTTCGATTCGAACATGGGTTTGAATCGAACACCGGGCCCATCCCTAATATATATATAATCACTATATATACCTCCTTCAAAAGGGCCACAGTCATAGACCACATGCTCCTTCCTGCTCTCTCTCTCACCAGAAGTGACAAGTGACATGCACCACTGTCTGTGAGCCGAATGAATGTCTGGAAGTGCTGGGAACCCATCAGCTGCCTCTTCACCAGTGAGAAGATCGTCTTTCACACAAGCGGATGAACCACATTATTAATCCCACATGCGTTGACATCTCATACATCTTGTGAGTTACCAATTGTCTTTTATGGAATAAAATGTCTTAATAATGCTACACTTAGATGGTGCTACTCTCCTTCTATCTTTGCCTTCCACAGAGTTACTTTTAGCCTGTCACGAGCTGGCAGCCATCCACAGTCAGCTTATCTAAGGACACTTCAACTGTCCTTGTGCCACAAATGTAAACCCTCCACATGAACTTGATGTGAAAGAGAGTTCTAACTACCCACTCTCTCTTTATTCAGCTGATTGAGCGCACATGATCGAATGTACTTTCTATTGTAGTCTTGGGACTTCTATCAGTTCCTGGTTAAAGCTTGTAGGAGGAGTTTTTATACTGCACTGAGCTGTCATATTAGGATCAAGGACCCCTGACCCTCTGTCTGGACAGTTCTGTTTGGCCCTGAGCTGATAACATGCACTCTCCCAAAAAAAAAAAAAAAAAAGGCTTTAGCAATACACACCAAACTGAGCATGTGCAGCCTGACTTCAGTAACTCTGTCTTATCCAGACCTGTTCTGGAGTCAGTGGAAGAAGAAGAGGATATGTGCATACAGGATCAAACAACCTTTTTACACAATGCAGAGGATTAACCTCTTCGGATCTACAGTGAGTATAACAAGCATGCTTTAATGCCAGGTCTCTCCCTCTTAAATTATGGAGTATCATAGCTGCTCACAGAGTGTGCATCAAGTATGTCCAAAATGTGTGACTACTGTCTCTAAAACAATGCACTCAATTTTTATTTCATTTTTTGCAGATTAAATCTGTTTGTCTACCTCTTAAATCATGGCTTACTAAAGTTGTTTACAAGTGCATCGGGTTTTATTTTCCAATAAAGATGCCTGGTATCTCTCACCAAAAATTACTGCCTACTAAACTGCTTACATAGTGTTCATTAATTCTGTACAATCTCTAGATTCTCTTTTTTGATAAAACCTGCCATGTCCCTCACTCCTAAATTGTGGCCTACTAAATCTGCTCACATTGTGTGCTGTGCTTTTGCTTAGTCTGCACCTTAGTCTGCACACACACACAATATATAGTATACTGTATATATATATTATATATATATATATATATATATATATATATATATATATATATATATATATATATATATATATATATATATAATGTGTATGTATACCACTCTGATTTTTATTGCATAGAATTTAAATTGAAATCTTAAATTGTGACCTGCATCAAATGAGTTAATTACCCAAGTTTAGGAGGGAATTTTGAGGAAAAAAACTTTTAGGAGGGAAGTTTAAGGAAAAAACTTACATTTAAATGCCCATCAATGCAGCCTTATCAGTGTCCATCTGCAGCCTTGTCCATCATTGCAGAATGATCAGTGTCCATCTGCAACCTTGCCCAGTGTCATTTGCAGCCTTGCCCAGTGTCATTTGCAGCCTTGCCAAGTGTCATTTGCAGCCTGATCATTTAAAATTACCATCGCCGAGATACACTGAGCCGGATGTCCTGTGTACTCGGCTCCTCCTAGCCAAGTACACAGTAAACATTTGTTACCTTCAATAGTGGGATTTTTAAGGCAATGTATTAAAGGATTCACCAATATTTAAAAAGGTTATTTTATTAATGTAAAAATTGAACACAAAAAAGAGAAAAATACATGATCGAGGGGTGGCTGTTGTTGGACAAATTCTCCAACAGAGATCAACGACGGAATGGAAGTTCAACACCTTTGTGTTGGAAATGTTAGAATTTATACTCAGACACAATGTATTTCTGTTCAAAGGATCCCACTACCTCCAGGTACAAGGAGTGGCTATGGGGTCGTGCTGTGCGCCCTCATATGTACCTGGGGGAGTGGGAGACTACTTTTTTGTCCAACGATCTATTGACAGTATACACTGAACACATCGTTCTATGGCAACGTTATATAAACGATGTGTTCTTAGTGTGGAGTGGCTCGGAGACAATGTTGAAACAGTGCTTGGAAATAATGAATCAGAATATCTATAATCTTTTTTTCACAATGTCGTATGATCGGTTCAAAATTAATTTCCAACTAAAACACTTCGCAAATTGTAAAACTAAACGAGTTATTTATTTCTTTCAATGCGAGTGTGAAGCTTTCTACATTGGGAAGACAAAAGAAGAACTAAGTCAGCGAGTGTGTAAACACCTTTTCAGTATGAAGATCTGTAATCAATATCTCCCATTAGGTAGGCATATAGCCAAACAACATGGCTACAGAATGCCTTCCATCAACTTTACTGTGATAGACAGAATATACATACCGCTGAGAGGAGGGGACTGAAACAAGATACTATTACAGCGCGAAATGCGCTGGATTAAGTATCTAGATGCCACTACCCCTCCTGGACTTAATGAGACGGAAAGCTTCAGGCCATTTCTCGACGGCTTCAATTCGGGCAAAACTGATTAAGTCCTTGAATAACAACGTTGTTCGGGTATCCTACAGACTATATAATGTATGATCACCTAGAAATTGGCCTACTCACTGGTTGTCTTTCTGTAATCCATTTTGGAAAGATTAACATTATCCCCCCCCCCCCCCTTCTTTTTCCCATTTTTTCTTATTTTTTCACTAGATCTTGGACGGAACTTGATAGGGAGCGTTTCTTTTTAGCGAATCTACATGTATAGGGGTTTCCTTATTATCTATTGTTGATGATATTATTATGTTATGTCATGTTATGTGCATACATTTCCTGTCCAAATTTGACATTTAGGGACTGGTAACACTTCCCCAGGCTTTGGATACAGTGATGGTTGGTCATCACCGCATTCCCGGCACATGTAAGCCCATTCCAAAACCATGGAGGGGCATCCCTGTTTCTGTCCTAAGGATTTTAGAGGGGTTATTTTCATTTTACCCCTCTACCCTTTGAGACGGATTATCAGGGTTTAACTATGTGTCGGGTGGTATTAGTTTTCTGTCTTTAATGCAATATTAGGTGCATATCATCCACCCCCCTTTTTTTCCCCCCGTCTCTAGCCGCATACGATCCCTGGATCCGAGCACCCTGTTAACCAGGAGGCCTCGTTAGACAAAAGAACATTTTTTTTATATAAATATATATATATATATATATCTACTTGAATTGTATCTAGAATTTTTTCTGTCTCATTGTATTATCTGCTATTTTGCTAGTCTTATGATGAGATGCAGATGTATTATTCAAATTTCAATAGGCAATCCATTTAATTATATTGCCTATACAAATGCATGTTTTCTCTTTTCTCTTTTTTATTGTTTCCCTTTTTTTCTCTAGTTGGGCAATTGCTGGCCATGGGACAGGGATAGGCGTGTTGAGAGGATGGTGCTGTCATCGCTATGGCGATGGTATGACATCCCTCTGCGCTCTGTATCGGTAGGGTGGCATCGTTGCCGTGGAGATGGCGTCACCTCGGCCGCTGTATTGTGTGGACGTCGGGTCCGTCAGGATGACGGAGCCGGGGGTTTCCCTCCCGCGACGGCGGATGTGGCGCCGCTGCCATGGCTACGGCGTCACCGTTGCCATGGTCACGACGTCTCAGACTCGCCGTCATGGGCAGATGGGATGTGGCTCCTTTGACAGCGGTTGACACCGCTCCTCTGTGTAAACAGGGGGACGCCGTTGCCTTGGTCGCAGCGGCGCTGCAAGTATGGTCTTGCAGCATTCCGACCCTGCCATTGGATGGCTCGGGAGGACGCCGTTGTTATGACGCCTAGAGACGCCTCTTCTGGTTTACATATGGGAGGAGGAGGTGGGTTGGTATTTTGGTTCCCAGCCCCTCCTCCTAACACTTGGATCCCTGGATTTTGAACACAGCTGTGTCCAATCCAGATTGTTTCGTTTGTTAGTCTGGGGGGATATATAAAGACACACACCAGGAGCACTCAGTCTGTTCGCTCCAGACCTACCTGCAGGACGTAGGTCTACTTGCTCCTTGGTTTTAAAAGTGGATATTTGACCCTTAGAACATTTAGGAGATTGGAATTGTCCTCCTTTGGAATTACATGCTATGTAAGTAGATGGGCTTTTTTGTTTTTTGGGTAGCTATTCACATCAATGGGCTTTTTTAGATGCCCTTTGGTTTTTGAGTATCTATACAGTACCAACCTTCTACTAATAGACATATATGTTTTGGCTTTTCCCTAGGTCCTTTTTCCCTTTGTCTACCCAGATTGCGTTGGCTTTATCTGGGAGATCCTGGGATGCAATGGGTGGAGCCTTTGATACATCTGCATTGAGTTTTTATACTCTGGTGCTCCCTTTGCGGTGATAGTGATTTCCCCTCCATTTACTCAGTGCCTGTCTGGGTTAAGTGTCCACGACCTGAACCGTCTAATGGATATGTAGGTACAGTATACACATGTATTTATTCAGTGTTATATAGACATATTTACATATATTTTTTGAATCAATATTGTTATACTGATTTCATACTTTATTTCTAGAGAGTGGCTTCCCTGAGGAAGAATATTTTTATATGCATCTTTTGGAAACGCATTGGAATATTTCAGACTACCTAATGTCTAGAGTCATCATGCTTCTTGTCTCTTCATGGATGTGTAGTATGAAACGGTCACTCTTATATGTCCTATGACATGTTCAAACTTTGTATGTGAACAAAGTGTATATTTGTTTTTTTTTCTCTTTTTTGTGTTCAATTTTTACATTAATAAAATAACCTTTTTAAATATTGGTGAATCCTTTAATACATTGCCTTAAAAATCCCACTATTGGAGGTAAAAAATGTTTACATATATCAGGGATGATGGCAATGACATGCCATTCTTTATGAGTCAAATTTCTCCCAGCCAAGTACACAGTACACTCGGCTATGTGTATATTGGTGGTGCACCAACGATCTTCCGCTGATTTTAAGGGGAAAAAATTGCGTGTTCCGCCAATAAATATAGTACTTCTAGCTATTGTGTCTGCAATACTCCATTCTCATTTTTATTTCATTAAAAAATATGCATGATCTTTGACTTTTCAGTTGCAGCCTACTAAAGCTTCTTACATAGTATGCATTAAGCTTGTGCTATTTTTTTGCCTATTGCCTCTGATATAACACACCCCAAGCTATTTGCTGATAGGCATGTTGAGTGCATGAATGTTTTATATTTTGCCACAAGTTTCGGGAAAATTTAATTTTTTTTTTTACACAAAGTTGTCACTAAATGATATATTGCTCACACATGACATGGGTATATGTGGAATTACTATAGTTGATAAAAATGGGGAATAGGGAAATGACAATGGAAGTGTCACCGGGGACACTAAAAAATATCCTCAAACCCTGCTAATCCAGTGTGGACTATGTCACTCTGGTCGAAACTATGTCAAATCATATATGAAAAACCCTGGTATGCTCTTGTCAAGACAGACAGGAACCAGATGACCAAATGAGTGTCACAACGTACGGGGATGAAGGCCTAGATGCAAAAAATTCATTTATTGTAAATGCAAAAAAGAAAAAATACAATCACATATGATCCTGCAGTGGAATCAATGGAGGTACAGTTGACATATGCAGCTATATAAACACCATGGGAAATATCATGTCAACAAATAAATCCACGGTGCAACAACAGAAAGAACAATACAAACACCAAACAGACAAGTGAACAAACAACATAAAACAATGCGTCCGGACGTCGAAAATCTGTGTGTAGATAACACGCACTCAGCAATCATGAGTGTGTGCAGATAACAATAACTGACTATGGGCCGGGGAATCTACACGAAGATCCCGGGAAGGCTCGAGCCAAAAATGGGACGGGGAGAGGGATGGCTGGAAGGGAGGGGAACAGACTGTGAGAGAGAGGAGGAAGGATACACTATGTAGGAGCCAGCAGATGGATGTACATGTTCAGCTGGAGTATGGATGATGAGGGTGATGGTTTTTCCTTTCTGTTTTAATGATTTCGTAGCTCACTAGCTGGGTTATAACGACACTTAATGACATGGGAGGATAAGAGATTTATCAAGTATTGTGGGTCCTTCCAAATGATTGGGATGTACATGTTTACGGATTACATTATACTAATTCCAATACCAGAATTACATTAGGTTTATTTACTGTTTTTGTTTCGGGTTCAGAGACACCTTTTTTAGGGTCACCCTGTATTTTATCCCCTTACCTCTTTATTAACACCATCATTCTTTATTCCAACTATATGACATTGTTGCATATAAACAATCTCCATCCACTAGATGTTTCCTCAGAGGTGTATAATCTGATACCATGACATGCACACCCGAGGACACTTGTGTTTCCACCTAACAACAAGCAGAGTTGTATGTTTACCATATATCTTTAATTGAATTTAATTCATTATGCCCCATTAACCTATGCAATGTGTGTCTATTCTTGTACGTCTTGTCTGGTATTTCCCTGTCCACCATGCCCCTAACAGAATCCCCTCTTGTTATTGCTCCACTTCTTCCTGTTGCTCTACATTATGCCCCCATGTACTAAGGTTTACTGTTTGCCATGTCTTGAGTAGCACTAACACAGTTGAGATCGTGCACGGACAATACCACTAAACACACTGTCCCTTTAAAGAAATTTTAAGAGGGTTGGATTCTTGCGTAGCGCTGTGCTATAAGAAGGGATGACGCAAGATCCACCCATACGTCCAGACGAAGCTACGCTACTCCAATAGCGAAACGCGTTGACGTCATCACGCCCCGAGACGCCGTCACACATCCCGGAAGTCAGCCTTGGCCGGGTCTGAGACGGAGGGGACGCCGAGGAATTTAATGGAGGTCGGAGGACACGAGGATAGCCGGCACTAGCACTGATGCAGACATCGAGGCACTGTCAGGTACCGTTATTATACCTGCCACTTGGGACTCACCACTCATAAAAACCTCTATGCACTTTTTGAGAGCTGACTGCAGCCCAAATATTCGCGAGGCATTATCTATTATGATTCCATATATGAAGTGAACCCGCTGTGGAAATCTAGTTGCAGGACTATTTTACAGTCACCCCTTTGGGGATATCGATACATCGGAATGTGCCTTGAGCTCTGACTCCACCATTTGTCCGCATATGGGTGCCAATACAAGTTTGGTTTAATTATGTGTACACTATAAGTGGGAATGCCATAGATTTCATTCTTTGACATTTTAACATCGTCCTTAACTCACACCAGTGCCAGAAGTCATCCATGTTTGCTCGTCCATGTGCCAGCATCTATGATGAGTGATAGGAGATGGACTTATTCTCTACATTGAGAACTCTCTTCTTTTTCAATCATTAAAACAGAAAGGAAAAACCATCACCCTCATCATCCATACTCCAGCTGACCATGTACATCCATCTGCTGGCTCCTACATAGTGTATCCTTCCTCCTCTCTCTCACAGTCTGTTCCCCTCCCTTCCAGCCATCCCTCTCCCCATCCCATTTTTGGCTCGAGCCTTCCCGGGATCTTCGTGTAGATTCCCCGACCCATAGTCAGTTATTGTTATCTGCACACACTCATGATTGATGAGTGCGGGTTATCTACACACAGATTTTCGGCGTCCGGACGCATTGTTTTATGTTTTTTGTTCACTTGTCTGTTTGGTGTTTGTATTGTTCTTTCTGTTGTTGCACCGTGGATTTATTTGTTGACATGATATTTCCCATGGTGTTTATATAGCTGCATATGTCAACTGTACCTCCATTGATTCCACTGCAGGATCATATGTGATTGTATTTTTTCTTTTTTGTATTTACAATAAATTAATTTTTTGCATCTAGGCCTTCATCCCTGTACGTTGTGACACTCATTTGGTCATCTGGTTCCTGTCTGTCTTGACAAGAGCATACCAGGGTTTTTCATATATGATATGTGGAATTACACCCCAAAATACATTCTACTGCTTCACCTGAGCGTGGGGATACCATCTTCAGGATTTCTAAGGGTGTAAAATGGTGATTTTACTCCTCGCTACCTATCACAGTTTTGGAGGCCCTAAAATGTCAAGATAGCACAAACCCCACCCAAATGACCCCATTTTGGAAAGTAGACACCCCAAGGTATTTGCTAAGAGGCATGGTGAGTATTTTGCAGCTCTCATTTGTTTTTGAAAATAAATAAAGAAAAGGAAATTGTATATATCTTTTTCTTTTTTCAATTTTCAAAACTTTGTGACAAAAAGCGAGATATGCAAAATACTCAACGCACCTCTCAGAAAATAGCTTGGGGTGTCTACTTTCCAAAATGGGGTTATTTGGGGGTTTTGTGCTATCTTGGCATATCATGGCTTCCGAAACTGTGATAGGTAGATAGGAGAAAAATCACCATTTTACATCCTTGGAAAGCCTGAAGGCGGTGCTCGGTTTTCAGGGTCCTGTACGTGGCTAGGCTCCCAAAAAGGCTCACACATGTGGTATCCCTGTACTCAGGGGAAGCAGCGAAATTTATTTTGAGCTGTAATTTTACATATGCCTATAGCATGTTTGAGCAATTTATCATTTAGTGATAACTTTGTGAAAAGAAAAATAGTTTTTGGAAATTTACGATACTTGTGGCAAAATTTAAAATATTCCATTATTATTATACAGGGTTTATATAGCGCCAACAGTTTGCGCAGCGCTTAACAAAATATTATTATTATACAGGGTTTATATAGCGCCAACAGTTTGCGCAGCATGGACTCAACATGCTTCTCAGCAAATAGCTTGGGGTGTCTACTTTGCAAAATGGGGTCATTTTGGGGGGTTTTGTGCATATTTGGCATATTTGGCATATCATGGCTTCCGAAACTGTGATAGGTAGTGAGTAGTGAAATCACCATTTTTTGTTGTTGTCATATTTCAATCACTTGACTTGACACGTGACAAAAAAATAAAATATTCAATGCGCTCAACATGCCTCTCAGCAAATTCCTTGGGGTGTCTACTTTCCAAAATGGGTTGTTTGGGGGAAAAGGGGGGGGGGGGGTTGTACTGCCCTGCTATTATAGCACCTCAAAAAATGAGATAGGTAGTCATAAACTAAAAGCTGTGTAAATTCCAGAAAATGTATCCTAGTTTGTAGACGCTATAACTTTTGCGCAAATCAATAAATATACGCTTATTTACTTTTTTTTTACCTAAGACATGTGGCTGCTGAATGCATTTTGGATTAAATGTATGACAAAAAATTTGTTTATTGTATTTTTTTTAATAACAAAAAGTAAAATTTCTTTTTTTTTTTTAAACGTCAGCCATTTTTTCCTTTATAGCACAAAAAATGAAGACCACAGAGGTGATCAAATACCACCAAAAGAAAGCTCTACTTATGGGGAAAAAAAAGGACTCACAATTTATTTGGGTACAGCATTGCATGACTGGGCAATTAGCAGTTAAAGCAGCACAGTGCCAAATTGTAAAAAGTGCTTTGGTCAGAAAGGGGGGTAAAACCTTCTGGGGCTGAAGTGGTTAAAAGGACCACATAAAAGAACCCAGGAAGAGTTGCCAGTGTGGATAAAGGTTGGCAGGGTGATTTCTGGAGGATTCCTAGAGATGCTGGGCTTCTCTGAGTAAGCAGTATGGTGGCTCTAAAGTAAATTCTGGGGAATCTATGCTTTATTCCTTTAGATAGTATTTGAGATTGGCGTAGGTGGATCAATGGGGTAAGAGGTATGCAATATTATTTTTTTCACCATTTTGGTTGGGGTAGGCTATAGAAATAATTTTAAACTACTGGTCTCCAGGGAAGCAATTCTTGAGTGCACACTTTTAGTGACATCTGGACACCCCCTCCTTTTTATTATATGTTTAGGACAATGCAATGTGATACTGAAAATAAAGGAGCTCACAAAATGTACTATGAAATTGTTTTGTCACTGGCCAATTGGTACAAAGTTGAGAACTGTAGCTTTATTTCTTTAAGAGTATACTTCCCTACAGCTTTTAGATATTTTGTGGCTCCTACTTCCACCAATAAATTCAGGGTAGTTACTATGGGACAAATAAATTAGGTGTCAAACAAAACAACCAAAAATGTATTTTCTTTCAAGTTTCAAGTATTACAAGAGATATCTTAATGACTGATCCATTCAAAAGACTGGATGAACTCCATAGTATGATTATGAGATCAGATAACAGCATATACACCATCTCTACCATCTATTAAATAAAATATCAAGTTTGGCATGACATAGAATAATTGTGAGGGATTATGAATATTTTATTTCTCAGTCCTACCACTTCACTTAAGAGATCACTCACTGGTGATGGGCACCCTTTAAAGGACCCTACGAAAAGGTAAAAAACACTGTAAATCTCACAAACCATTGCAACCCATTCAATTGGGGGCACAGGCCCAAGGCAGTGGTATGCCTAACCCTACTCTGCACAATATTATTCATAGAATTCTTCAGTCTAATACTAAAGCACTTGCCACTAATCCGGATTTTTTATTTCCAACGACAACAAAAGCCACTCGACAGGGCAATCTGGATACATTTGTTCTAAAAACTCTATTACCAAACCTGCCAACCTTCTACACTAGAGGCTACTAGTGCTTCACCTTCTTTAAACATTATTAATCTCACCCCCTTTACTTTGACTACCAAAGAGGAGCTGATATTACAACTGTGCCTAGGTTTTTGCCCCCTTGAACCCATTAATATCTTTGAAACGATCAAAGATCTCTACCTGTTTTCCCGCAATCTAACCTTTAGGTTTATTTTTCACCAAGACTGAAGAAAACTCAACCTAGAATGTAGGAGTTTAGAGCTTTCCGGGACCTCATGCTTTTATATGAGGAGGGGGCGATTGACGATACTCAGAATAGTGTACATGAGCAAGGGCCTAATCCAGTCCCCTTGGGGGTCACTTGTCCCTGTCCCTCCCCCATTGGAGGTGAGAGTGAACCCTAGTCAATTTAAATTAAAATATTGTAAATGTCCAGACCTTATGACCTGCCCAGCAGTATGGGCTTTTCTACATGGAACAATTAAGGCGCCTAAAGGGCAACAGTGGCCTGACCTGCCTTCCAACATGACCCCAAAACAAATCCGTGCGGTGACTAAACTTCAGAAATGCACAGATTTGGTGATAAAGCCATCCGATAAGGGTGGCAATATAGTACTAATGACGCACCCTCAATACCAAACCATGTGTTTGGATGTCCTAAATACATCCTGGTATATACCTATTGAAGATATGTTAATTCAACAATACATTGTTGAATTCCGTAGCTTATGCACTGGAACGTTTTGGGATGGTTTGATTGACAGGGATACTTTACATTAACTACATTGACATAGATCTTTACAGTAAGATCGCAGCAGGCAATACATTGCTTCATGTCTCCAATGATCATCCCGCTCTCTAGTACGCAGTATTCCGTATGCCCAATACCTTAGGCTACGCCTTAACTGCAGAAAGGATTGGGATTTTTACATTCAGGCTGCTGCCCTACACGAGTGGCTTTTGGCACGGGGGTATACAGGGACCAATCTAGACCGTCCCTCCTCTATGGCCCCCCTTGTGTAAAGCAACCAGCAACTGTCAAATTGGTTACCAAATTTTCTGCTCACCACAGTGTAATACAGAGCCTCCTTTCAGATCACTGGCACCTTTTAACTTACCATCACATTTTGGGAAAGTATGTCAGGCCCCAACCAGAACTGGTATTCTTCGTGACAGACTTACCAGTAGCCACTATCAGGCAGAACGCCCGGCGGTCATAGGCCCCCTGGGTACTTTCCTTTGTGGCCATTGCCGACGGTGTCCCTGGATTCTAGAGGGCACTACGTTTGTGCTCCCTTAATGGAGAACTCTTTTCGTCCCCTAAACATGCCAATTGTGGCACTAGAGGAGTTATCTACCGCATGGTATGTGACTGCAATGCATTTTATGTAGGCAAAACTATTAGAGAGCTGAGACAAAGAATGGGAGACCATCTGTACTATTCGTCCAATGGTAAATTTACAACTGTGGGATGCCACATAGGCTTACATCACAGATTCCAGCCCAAAGTGGTTAAGTTTATAGTCCTAGAGGTGGTTCCAGAGGATCTGCAGGGGGGCGATTGGGATCAATCGATCCTTAGAGGGGAGACCATGTGGATAGATCGATTAAACACTTTCATACCACCGGGCCTAAATGAAGCTCTCTCATATAAACCCTTTTTATGAAGTGACATTATGCATAAATCCCAATTTCCCATCCTCACAACCCACCCCTCCCACCTCCCCCTCTTTCTTTTTCCTCCCTCCCCGCCCTTTTTCCCTTCCTTCCCCTTGCCTTATCCATCTTTATCCCCTTCCATGTGCAACAATTTCTTGTTGAGTAGTCTCTTGATTAGTTTATTGTTAAATTTTTTATACAGGATCCGTATGTCAGAAACCATGAAACCATGAAATCAGACCGAGACAGAAGTACAGTTAAATCACACTTGTTTAATAATAAACCGTATGTCAGAAACCATGAAACCATGAAATCAGACCGAGACAGAAGTACAGTTAAATCACACTTGTTTAATAATAAATGTAAAAAGAACAAACGTAGTCAAAACATAGCCAAAGTTCAGTAACCAGAATGGATAGTCAGCCAAACCAGAAAATCAGGGATCAGTGTAGTGGAACAGCAAACAGAATCTGGAGCCAGAAGGGATGTCAGCCAAGCAAGTCTTAAAACAGGAACGCAGGAGATAGTCTCTGTGATGTTGACCAAGGTGAAAGCAGAGATCCTCTGGGCTGGATGGCTTAAGTAGGCAGGTCTGACAAGCAGGATGTCATCTACAGGTGAGTAGCTGTGGAGAGATAGGAGCTGGCAATTAGCCGACAGCTCAGCGGCCAGCTCAGAGAAGGAAGGGCTGAGCCCAGCCCTGACACCGTATGACCATTGTATGTGACCCTTGCGGTGTGATTTCCTGGTTGAGAATTAATTATCATGTAATAATTTTATATCTGTTGTATTGTAAGGATGTTGCTACGTTACTACATTGTGTTATGCCTTGCAGTTACCGCTCGACATCCAAACCCCCGTTGTAACTCCTAAGTATATTGTCTATTTCCTTTGCCTTTGCACAATCCCTGGATGAGCATGCAGTGTGAGGTTTATTTTTTACCCCTTGGAAGGCATTCGTCTATCCAGGAAGGGGGAGTCACCACGGCTTCGACTGTGGGATGCTCTCCCATCCTACCTTGAGGGACAGCTTACAGCCGCCTCCTCTTTTGGTCACACGTGTGCACGGAATTGTCCATGCATGAGCAGTGTGGATAGACGGACCCAGTGACATCAGATGCCGGCGCCTGCCGGCGTCATTGGCATGGGCCGGCCCTCAGTCAGACAGCTGCAATCGGGGGCAAATTCAGCAGAGTGGCTGGCCGTGGTAAGTCTGCTACCAAACATACCCAAGCTGTGACACATTCTAGCAGCAACCTCCACCATGGTGGTGGCTGGATGCTGCGCATATGGGTATCTGCATCCTTTTGTCAGCCAATGCTTTTAACCTACTGTCCCTGACTGTCATGTTCTAAATCCTTATGTACCTTTATCCCTATGTTACAGCAGACTATTGTCAACTGTGGCTGACTTAACTGTAGTACTTCCAGTCCCATTGTTGCTACGTTGCCACAGCCTGCTTTTCCATCCTAGAGACATACTGCCCTACCCTGTATATATATTACCCCCGATTCCTACATAGAACATGCGTGATTGACAAGGTGGGTCGTGTCTAATGAACTGGACATGTTTGTTATATCTATGGTGTAAGGTTATGTTCCTTGCCTTATTCCCCTCCTATTTCCCCCTTCTCCACCCCCTAGTTTCTCCCCCTCCTCTCCTTCCCTTTTCTTCCCCCGTCTCCCCACTTCTTTCCTACCTTCCCTTCTCCCTCCCCCTTTCTCCTCTCTTTGTGCCTTCCCTTTCTTTTCTGTCCGCTCTCTTCCCTCCTTCTCTCCCCTTTCCTTTCTACTCACCTCCTCTTTTCCCTCCCCTCCCTTTAATTCTCTTCACCTTCCCCCCTCCCCTCCCTCTTTTTTTCTCTTCTTTTCTTTGCCCCTTTTCCCTTCTCTCTCTTTTATCCCCCATTTCCCCCCTTTTTTCCTTCCTTTTTGTATTTCCCCATCTGTTGCTGTGTCCATAACTATTAACACGGTCCCATTGTCATCCTACCATTTTTCAACTATGATTTCTGTGCTCATAGCGTTTCCTGTGTCTGCCCAAGGTGGACTACCCCTCATCGGGTGCCTCTCTTGGAACTCAGTGGCGCCTCCCGGGCCGTCATTGGTAAGCTATTTAAAATGTTATAGATTCTCCAAGGTTAATCTATTATGCATTGTTTCTCAAGTGTCTGTTACACTTAAATTTACCAACCCTTGAAATTTGTATATAACTGTTCAATTATAAAACTATATTTACTCTTGTACATGTTTTTGGCTGACCCCTCCTGTAGAAGCAATGGATACCGCAAACATGTAGAGGCACACGTGCACATTTCAGGATACACATCCCAGTTTCCCTTTATTAGGGCCTACGTGTCCATTACCTGTTTTAATTACCGTGCATGGTATTGTGTGCACAGTGTATGTACTTTTGTACTAACTGTTTTTAACCATGTCTATTTACTAATAAATTGTTAATTTTTCTTTTAACTGGTTCAATCCTTGGGTACCAAGATAGTCCTCGACTCTCTAGTGCTGTGGAGCTTGTTTGGAGCAGCTCCAGGCATTTCCCCTCTTTCCAATATCCATATTTAAGGATGATGGTACCCACCCCTATCCCCGTATAACTTTGAATGAGGCTTCATTTACTCTCAGACATTAGATTTACTTTTGGATTTTGTTTTAGGAAGTATTTTTCAAACTCTTTATAATATATCTTCCAAGATCTTCAGAGTCCTGCTCAAGTTACTTCCAGTCTGCATATTGCAAAAATTTGGTCCTGGGTTGTCTGGCTTTCATATTTTACTGCGTAAGTATAATTACATTGACCAACATATTTTATTTTGAATACATAGATCATATTGATCTAAAAAAAAAAAAATGTATTAGCACCAGTATCAGTCATATATCAAATTTCTGTCAAAGAAGATTTCAAAATTGTGTAAAAGGGTGAAGTGCATGCTTTACTAAGTGTGTGCATAAACAGATAAAATATGTATCTTCACCTTGGAAAACATATAAGAAAGGGTTATGTCTGTCATTATAAAGTATCATTTTACAAGTAATGTTTTATTCTCATTACATTTTCCTAGAAAATAAAACCTTCTTCTTACAGAAAAAGCCAATAAAGTTCAATGGGCATATGTCATGTAGAACATATTAATCTCTCATGTCATTTGTAAATGATAGTCCATCTTCTTCTAATAATTAATCTTAAAATGTCATTCACATAAAAATTATACAAGCACGGGAATAGTAACCGAACAGGTTAACCAAGTGCTGCCCTCACCTTCACCTTAGCAAATAAATTTGTCACTATATTAGTCATCTTTTACGCTTACTTTCTAGCCATAAAATAAAGGCCATGCATAAAGGCTATACAATTGCTGGCTAGCAACAATAACATTATAGCAATATGCTCAAGTGCAAACAAAAAACAAAATAACTTTTATTAATTAATGATACGCCTAGTTTGGGTGGACCTTCTGTCCAATGGTAGGAATGGATTGTTTTTTAGAATTGGATGATACGTGTATCCAGAATATCCAGACACCCGGGACCCCTGTAGAGAGGTATTGATTTTTGTGCATGACTATGGTCCTTGGTTTACTCCACATTTGACAGCTGACAAGCAATGAAAAAGATTGTCAGCAATAAGTGTAGCCTGTATCCAGGCAGAGGCAAGAGTGTATACTGGAAGATGGTATTCAGGAGTCATTTCACAGGTGGATAAACAACAAAAACCAGCAGGCAGAAGAGGGAGTTCATCTATGTATTGATTATAACTCAGAAGATAGGCTCTAAAGCTCACACATATCAGTTGAGTATAAAGCTTACCTGAGCTTAAAGGGGTTGTAAACCCTCATGTTTTTTCACCTTAATGCATCCTATGCATTAAGTGGAAAAAACTTCTGACAGTCACCGGCCCCACCGCCCCCCCCCCCCCCCGTTTTACTTACCTGAGCTCTGTAATTCCCATGCCGGCGATGCGCTCTCCCTCTCTGCACGGGGTCCCGTCTCTTGATTGGATAGATTGATAGCAGCACAGCCATTGGCTCCCGCTGCTGTCAATCAAATCCAATGATGCGGGCGCCAGGGGGCAGGGCCGAGTCTGACATTCGTGTCTATGAACGCAAATGCTGGACATGGCAGCACGCCTGCAAGGTAACCCCCCAGGAGAGAGCTTCTTCTAGGGGGTTATCTGAAGTGAGGAGGAGCCGCGAGAGCCACCGGGGGACCCCAGAAGTTGATTATCAGGGGGCCACACTGTGCAAAACGAGCTGCACAGTGGAGGTAAGTATGACATGTTTGTTATTAAAAAAAATCACTCCTTTACAATCACTTTAAGTTACCTATTTAAGCCAGTAGATAGTACAGGGATGTACCTAATTTCAGTTAGGATAGACTGTGTATGTTTTCTTTTTTCTTTTTTGTGCATTTTTAAACCTATGCAATGCCAAATACTGCATACTAATGTCTGCTTTGTACACTAGGCACGCTAAAATACCCTACCCCATGTATCAGCACTCAGTGACGGACATGCCTAAAGCCCCATACACACGGTCGGATTTTCCGATGGATTCTGTCCTATCAGACAATGTTGTCGGAAATTCCGACCGTGTGTAGGCACCATCGGACAGTTTCCATCGGATTGTCTGACGGACAAAGTCCTATCTCCTGCTGGATAGATTTTTTGACAACAAAGTCCGATCACACCAAATCCGATCGTGTGTAGCGAATTCCGACGGACAAAGTGCTACGCATGCTCAGATCACATTACAAGACCAAAGCTATTGGCTACTAGCCTCTACATAGTCCCGTCGTAGGCAACAAACGTCACCACGTTCAGAATGATCGGATTTTCCGACAAATTTGTCCGACCGTGTGTACGCAAAACCAACATCGGACAAAGTACGACGGACATGATCCGACGGACCTGGTCCTCGGATAATCCGCGCGTGTGTATGGGGCTTAAGACTTCATGTATACTAGCAGCTCCTGGCAGCTCCTAAACTTGGGTTTAGGAGCGTTTAGAGTTTTTTTCCAAAACTCCTAAGCTCAACCCTATAAATGTGTCAGTGTAGCAGAGTTTAGAAGCTGCCACGGTTAGATGAGCTTCAACCTCCCTCTCCTGAACACGGAAGAATCGCATTCAGGATAGGAATGTTTTGACAGCCAGACATGGAAAAATGCAAAATTTGCTGCATTTTTTGTGACTTCCTAAAAGGCAGTTTCTTTGGGGTCTGTGGCACCTTGCCTAGTATTCAGAGTGATATAATTTAGCTGCAATGGCCAAGGAAGAATCAGTCACAAAGCTCAAAACCTGATGATTGCAGCGATGACTTGAATCCTTGGCTGCATACTCTTTCTAGATTACAATAATCTGATGGATCTGAATTTTACAGTAAATTCCACACAACTAGTGAGCAGCTGAATAATCAGAAAATAACTGCTTCTATCAAAAATAGCTTTTAAATGTTTTAGCCTTGGAGATGACTGAAATTAGGCTTCGCGTGTTGGTTTAGGTAGTAAAGTAGCAATGTACATCCCTTTTAATGAAATTGGAAACAGTTTACCATTTGTCTCCATATTAAGGTTAAGATGCTAGGCTTCTGATATCTCACATCTTTTTTTACCCTTTGCATTATAAAGAACCTAGCCTGCTTGAACCCTAAGAGGTGCTTAACATTGATCGTCTGATGTAGCCCTGATTATTGTATTTAATGAGAGATATAATGCAGGCTTAAATTGCCGTTCAGATATAGGGCATTGTTGTTGCCTTGCTGCTATAAAAAAGCACTGTCCTTTCCAATTATTTCACGTACACTATGTCCTTCTCAAGCATTACTCTATGCTGCAATCATATTGCCCTTAAACATTATGTGCCAAACGTTAATTTATGCAGATCTTACATTACATTTTTATCCTTCTCCATAGTACACCGGGGGTAGCTCAATCAGCCAAACAAATGCTCATGGAGGATGCCACCTGACAGAAGATTCCTACCCCGCCACTTAGAAATTGTGCTGGATATAAATTAAATCCCTAATAAGTAATTAGTAATTAGGATTATGTTAGTGGTGCACTTTTTAGGTTTGTACATTTTGCTGCAGATTTGTCTTGCTCCCACCTTAATTGTCAACGTATTCTCTGACAATAGGGATGAGCTTGATGTTCGGGTCGAACATAAGTTCGATTCAAACATCGGGTGTTCGCCTGTTCGCCGAAGAGCGAACATTATGGGGCGTTTGCAGAAAATTTGAGCACCGCAGACAGCCCCGTAATGCACTGCGAGATCGCAGTGCATTGCTGTATGATGATTGGGAAAAGCATGTACCTGACCTGCATGCTTTAGCCAATCACAGTGCTCTCTGCTAAGAAAGCCACAAATGGCCTAAGGCAGGGTGCCTTTGGCCAATTGTGGCTCAGGGGGTCCATGCCCCACACTATATAAGGCTGCTTACACAGTGGCCGTGTGTAGTGTTGTTGGTGTGGACAGAGAGATAGCTTGATTTAGATTAAGCAGGCAGGTTATTCAGTTAGTGGCAGTGTATTTGATATATACGTATATAGCAGACTTGCTTATTATCAGGTGTGCTGAAAGTGTCAGTGAGGAGCTGTTTGAGTAGGAGAGAGAGACACAGCAGGACGCTGTGTGGAAATGTCCATTGTTGGATGGTGTACCTGCTGGGTGAGCTTATAAACCACATAAAGACTGTAGCTCTGATTGGAGCCATGAACTGTTACCTATAAGCCTGTGTGCTGCTGAACTGTGCCTGTGTGCACACCCGTGTGATAAGACAAGTCTGTCTGGCCTTATGTTTATTTTTTTGCTATTTTGCTGAATAAAGCCACTTTTATTTTACTGGACTGCCTCTGAGCCAGCTCTTCACCCCTCTGATCCCCTACAATTGGTGGAGCGTGCATCGGGCAGTTTGAGGGCTCCAGTCTAATCCCATGTCCTGGGTTAAAACTGCACAGACAGTGAAATCTTCTGAGCAAGCCATGGAGGATGTGGTTAAGCAGCTTTACTGGCAAATACACAAGCGCAGGCACGCCATCAGGAGGCCCAGCAGGCCCTGGTACAAGCACAGGCTCGGCAGGAGCAGATCCTGGTGCAGACAGTTGCTGTACAACAGGAAACAAATCGCTTACTGAGTAAACAGATATCGGGATTACAAAAGGCGGTGACACAGCAGGCTGAAATGATGAAAGGTGACCCCGCTGTAAAAAGTGGCCCTCAGAAGGCAGTGCAGCGGACCCTGCAAAAGATGATGGCCTTAGACAACATGACAACGTGGAAGCATACCTTAGACAACGTGGAAGCATACCTAGCGATGTTTGAGCGGGTTGCAGCAAGGGAAGGTCTGCCTGATAAAGACTGGGCAGATGTACTGGCTCCTTTCCTAACCACAGACCCCCAACAAGCGTACTGTGACTTGGCCCCTGAATCAGCACGGGATTATAAGCTTCTGAAAGCAGAAATCCTAGCAAGGCTGGGAGTGACTGTCACTTTAACCACTTGCCGACCGCCCCATGTAGATATACGTCGGCAGAATGGCACGTACAGGCAGAACCACGTACCTGTACGTGCCATTCTTTAGGCGGTTGGGGGGTCCGATCGGACCCCCCTCCGCCGGCGGGGACGGTCGGCATCGCTTCAGGAGCGATCCGGGACGAGGGGACGGCCAGTGGTTTCTGGCCACCCCCTCGCGATCGCTCCTGGCCAATGAGAAACTTCCCCTTCCTGTCTATTGTATAGACAGGAAGGCGGAAGTGATGTCACGCTCGGTGCGCCGGTCTATGTGACCGGAGACGCCGAGCGGCGAACATGTTAAGGTTAGTGCACAACACTACACTGACACCAGTACAGTTAGGCACACAAAACACCCCCCTGTCACCCCCTGATCACCCCCCAGATCACCCCCTCCCCCCCCAGTCACAGTGTCACTAATTGCAGTGATCATTTTTTTACTGATCACTGCATTTAGTGTCAGTGTGACTGTAATAACTGTCAGGGCAGTTAGTTTTAGGTCCTAGGTAGCCCCCTACCCCCCCCTAATAAAGGTTTAACCCCCTGATTGCCCCTAGTTAACCCCTTCACCCCCTTTTGCCAGTGTCACTAAGCGATCGTTTTTCTGATCGCTGCATTGTGTCGCTAGGTAACCATTTTTTTTTTTTATTTTAACCGCCATGTTTTATATAGGTTCATAAATAGTTTTATAGGTCAGGTACCCCCATATTACAACCTAAATAAAGGTTTTAACCCCCTGATTGCCCCTAGAGTTAACCCTTTCACCAGTAATCACCGTATAACTGTCACTGGTGACGCTGGTTAGCCAGTTAGTTATTTCGTTATTTAGGTTCCCCGTCAGGTTTTTATATAGCGTCAGGTACCCCCATATATTACCTAATAAAGGTTTAACCCCCTGATTGCCCCTAGTTAACCCTTTCACCCCTTTTGCCAGTGTCACTAAGCGATCGTTTTTCTGATCGCTGCATTAGTGTCGCTAGGTAACCAGTTTTTTTTTAGGTTAACCGCCATGTTTATATAGGTTCATAAATAGGTTTATAGGTCAGGTACCCCCATATTACAACCTAAATAAAGGTTTTAACCCCCTGATTGCCCCTAGAGTTAACCCTTTCACCAGTGATCACCGTATAAAATGTCACTGGTGACGCTGGTTAGCCAGTTAGTTATTTCGTTATTTAGGTTCCCCGTCAGGTTTTTATATAGCGTCAGGTACCCCCATATATTACCTAATAAAGGTTTAACCCCCTGATTGCCCCTAGTTAACCCTTTCACCCCCTTTTGCCAGTGTCACTAAGCGATCGTTTTTCTGATCCCTGCATTAGTGTCGCTAGGTAACCAGTTTTTTTTTGTATTACTGTTACGGGTGACGCTGGTTAGTTAGCTTGTTTTTTATACTGTCAGGGCACCCGCCATTTATTACCCAATAACGGTTTAACCCCCTGATCGCCCGGCGGGTGATATCAATTAGGTTTTAGGGTCAAATAAGGTCTGCGTCGCCCCAGGTTAGTGCCAGTACCGCAAACACCCACGCGCAAAGCATACACCTCCCTTAGTGGTACAGTATCTGAACAGATCGATATCTGATCTGATCAGATCTATACTAGCGTCCCAGCAGTTTAGGGTTCCAAAAAAACGCATTGTTAGCGGGATCAGCCCAGATACCTGCTAGCACCTGCGTTTTTCCCCCTCCGCCCAGCCCAGCCCACCCAAGTGCAGTATCGATCGATCACTGTCACTTACAAAACACTAAGCACACATAACTGCAGTGTTCGCAGAGTCAGGCCTGATCCCTGCGATCGCTAACATTTTTTTTGTGGTAGCGTTTTGATTCAGTCGCTAACAGTCAGGAGCTTTTTTACCTGTGAATCTCAAAAAAATAAAAAAAACAAAAATAGTTGTCGTTTTATTGTTCTCTCTCTCTCTCTATTGTTGCTCTTTTTTTACTCCATTCTATTCTGCAATGTTTTATTATGTTTTATCATGTTTTATCATGCTTGCTTTTCAGGTATGTAATTTTGTTTACTGTGTTTTAGTGTTAAGCATTTTTTTGTTTTCAGGTGCGCCATTCAGTTGCAGCGCGGATTTATTTATCTTGACAGCAACAGCGTTTGCTCCCACGATACATAAAGCCGCGACTCCAACGCTGTAGGAGGTGATTTCACCACCACAGTTAAAAAAAAGAGCATATATGCCGAAGCATGGGGGCAGCAGGGGGCGGGGAGGAGCGATTGGCTCCTAATGCCACGTACATACGGTCGAAATTCCGACCGTGTGTACACGGCATAACTTTTGCGGGAGGATGCCCCCATGCATCGGCATATATAAATGGTGCATGTATGCCCATCATTAGAAGTGGGTGGATGAAGGGAGGTATTCTAATGGTGGGCATACCCACCAATCAATCTCTTTTTTTCGTTCAGCCAAGAGGCTGCATGAAAAAAAAAAAGATTACAATATATGTCCAGTATGTTGCTGGACTTTGAATGGTTATACCAGAATGATGCCTGCAGGTTTAGGTATCATCTTGGTATCATTCTTTTCAGCCAGTGATCGGCTTTCATGTAAAAGCAATTCTAGCGGGTAATTAGCCTCTAGACTGCTTTTACAAGCAGTAGGAGGGAATGTCCCCCCTCCCGGATATAAACCGCGCCATTGGGAAATTGGGAAAGCATTTTATCACACCAATCTTGGTGTGGTCAGATGCTTTGAGGGCAGAGGAAAGATCTAGGGTCTAATAGACCCCAATTTTTTCAAAAAAAGAGTACCTGTCACTGCCTATTGCTATCATAGGGGATATTTACATTCCCTGAGATAACAATAAAAATCATAACAAAGAAAAAAAATGGAAGGAACAGTTTAAAAATAGAATAAAAAAGCTAAATAAATAAAAAAAAAACTAAAAAAAAAAAAAAAAAGAACCCCTGCCCCCCCTTCTCTTGCGCAAAGGCGTACACAAGCGTTGGTCTGGCGTCATATGTAAACAGCAATTGCAGCATGCATGTGAGGTATCACCGCGAAGGTCAGATCGAGGGCAGTAATTTTAGCAGTAGACCTCCTCCGTGAATCTAATGTGGTATCATGTAAAGGCTTTTAAAGGCTTTTAAAAATGTATGTAGTTTGTCGCCACTGCGTGTTTGTGCGCAATTTTAAAGCATGTCGTGTTTGGTATCCATGTACTCGGCCTAAGATCATATTTTTTATTTCATCAAAAATTTGAGCAATATAGTGTGTTTTAGTGCATTAAAATAAAAAAAAGTGTATTTTTTCCACAAAAAATGCGTTTGAAAAATCGCTGCGCAAATACTGTGTGGAAAAAAAAAATGCAACACCCACCATTTTAATCTGTAGGGCCTTTGCTTTAACAATATATATAGTGTTTGGGGGTTCAACGTAATTTTCTTGCAAAAAAAAAAATATGTTTTCATGTAAACAAAAAGTGTCAGAAAGGGCTTTGTCTTCAAGTGGTTAGAAGAGTGGGTGACGTGTGACATAGGCTTCTAAATGTTGTGCATAAAATGCCAGGACAGTTCAAACCCCCCCAAATGACCCCATTTTGGAAAGTAGACACCCCAAGCTATTTGCTGAGAGCAATGTTGAGCCCATTAAATATTTTTTTTTTTTGTCCCAAGAGATTGAATAATGAAAAAAAAAAAAAAATATATATATTTTTTTTACAAAAAGTTGTCACTAAATGATATATTGCTCAAACATGTCATGGGCATATGTGGAAATACACCCCAAAATACATTCTGTTGCTTCTCCTGAGTACGGGGATACCACATGTGTGGGACTTTTTGGGAGCCTAGCTGCGTACGGAACCCCAAAAACCAAGCACCGCCTTCAGGCTTTCTAAGGGAGTAATTTTTTTATTTCACTTCTCACTGCCAATCACAGTTTCGGAGGCCATGGAATGCCCAGATGGCATAAAACCCCCCAAAATGAACCCATTTTGGAAAGTAGACACCCCAAGCTATTTGCTGAGAGGTATTGTGAGTATTTTGCAGATGTCGCTTTTTGTCACAAAGTTTTGAAAATTGAAAAAAAAAGAAAAAAAAAAATTTTTTTTCTTTACTTTCTTCATTTTCAAAAACAAATGAGAGCTGTAAAATACTCACCATGCCTCTCAACAAATAGCTTGGGGTGTCTACTTTCCAAAATGGGGTCATTTGGGGGGGTTTTGTGCTATTTTGGCATTTTATGGCCTTCGAAACTGTGATAGGTAGTGAGGAGTGAAATCAAAAATTTGCACCCTTAGAAATCCTGAAGGCGGTGCTTGGGTTTCGGGGCCCCGTACGCGGCTAGGCTCCCAAAAAGTCCCACACATGTGGTATCCCCATACTCAGGAGAAGCAGCAAAATGTATTTTGGGGTGCAATTCCACATATAACTATGGCATGTGTGAGCAATATATCATTTAGTGACAACTTTTTGAAGAAAAAAAAATTTATTTTTTATTTTTGTCTTTATTCAATCACTTGGGACTAAAAAAAAAAATATTCAATGGGCTCAACATGCCTCTCAGCAAATAGCTTGGGGTGTCTACTTTCCAAAATGGGGTCATTTGGGGGGGGGGTTTTGTACTTCTCTGCCATTTTAGCACCTCAAGAAATGAAATAGGCAGTCATAAATTAAAAGCGGTGTAAATTCCAGAAAATGTACTCTAGTTTGTAGACGCTATAACTTTTGCGCAAACCAATAAATATACGCTTATTGGCATTTTTTTTACTAAAGACATGTGGCTGAATACATTTTGGCCCAAATGTTTGACTAAAATTGAGTTTATTAGATTTTTTTTATAACAAAAAGTAGAAAATCTCTTTTTTTTTTCAAAATTTTCGCTCTTTTTCCGTTTATATCGCAAAAAAATAAAAATCACAGAGGCAATCAAATACCATCAAAAGAAAGCTCTATTTGTGGGAAGAAAAGGACGCAAATTTCGTTTCGTTACAAAATTGCATGACCGCACAATTACCAGTTAAAGTAGTGCAGTGCGAAATTGAAAAAAGACCTCTGGTCCTTAAGCTGACAATTGGTCCGGGGCTGAAGTGGTTAAGGGCGAACCGTGTCCGTGACTGGCGCTTTGACAAGACTAAGCCTGCCCGTGCGCAGCTCTACCACCTGATGCACTTGTTCCAAGATTGGCTGAAACCTGAGGAAAAGACACCCAGTCAGATTGTGAAGAGAGTTGCACTCGACTGTTTTCTGCATGGACTACCCAGGGAACTCCACCGATGGGTGGCTCAGTCCGAGCCTCAGTCCCTGGATGAGATGGCTGCAGCTGTTGAGCACTACAATTGTGCAGAAAAGGTCCAGGAGAGTCCCTCTGTTACCAGAGAGCTGGTCCGTTCTAAGGAAGTGCGTTCCAGCGCGAAGATGGCACCAGTTGAACGCATGGTGTATGCCCCGGTGCCTGACACTCCCACTAGGAGCACCCTAACGACAAACCCTCATGAGAATCGGCAGGGAGAATGGGAACCCTGTGAGATTCGCTGTTGGTCCTGCCAACAACTGGGTCATATGGCGGCCCAGTGTCCAAGATGGGAGGAGCCAATGGAATGTGACATGGCTCGACATGGCTCTATGTTTGCTTTTGCCACTGGTCCCATGAACAGTCTAAGCCCACTTGAGACTGTGGTGCGGGTTAATGGGCAGAAGGTTGTAGCACTTCTTGACTCTGGGAGTGGGGTTACCCTGCTCCGATCAGACAGGTTACGGGGTAATCTGATACCCAGAAAAAAGATTGGAGTGGTCTCTGTACATGGGTTGTCAAGGACTATCCAATGGCCCATGTAACCCTGTCCACAATCGCAGGAACTGCTACACTGAGAGTTGGGGTGATCCCAGGGTTACCCCATGATTTGCTAATTGGGCAAGACTGCCCCCTGTTTTGGGATTTGTGTAAACAAAAGTTCAAAGGTTCAGGGGCCTCCCCTAAAAAGAAGAAACCCCCATGTGAAGTGTTAAATACTGTGTTGCAGGAGGTAAACAGTAAAGAAGTATGTCAGATGTGTGAACCTGCAGGAGCTGATCTAGATCCTCTGGAGGTGTTTGTAGGATTGAAGGACTCCCCTTTGGTCACATCATTGGAACAGGTCACATCATTGAGTGGTATGCCACAGCATCCTGCGGAAGATATGCGCTCTTCCCGAGTTGCTGTGCATTATACTCTATGCTACAGGGTAGCCAAAAGTCGCAAAGGGCTTAAACATGGGCATAAAACATTAGCGAGGACCCGGAGGGGGGTGGCCTACTGGTCGGCCAGGGTCAGAGAGTCTAAACCTGGGGATCAAGTGCTAGTGTTTGAGCCTACTGTGGAGAGCAGGTCTCTCGCGGAGGGACAGGAACCCTCTGAGATAGTAGAAAAGGTGGGTGCTGCTCTCAGTGGTAACGAAGGTAGAATCTGTGCTAGTGACTTTTTACAGCCGATGCTACCAGACGACCACGTTGAGGATTGCCTGGCTGAATTCGAAAACATGGCATCGGTTAAAAACTGGCCCAGAACCTGCTGGGCTGAATTGGTGCAACCGCTCCTCACAAAGGAGTACCAGGAAGTGTAACGCCTAATGGAAACTGATAAAAATGACTATGATAGGTTTACAGCAGCAAACTAGAAATGATGTGGATGCAGAGGAGGAAGGACCTGGGTCAAGACCACTGGATTTGTGGTGTCCAGACCTCTGGCCTGGAACAGAGGGGGGGGGGGGGGTATGTAGAGGGTCTGCCTGGGGCAGGGTTAAGAAGGGGTTAATCAAAGAAGGCAGATTCTTCCCCTTCAGATTTGCTTATTATCAGGTGTGCTGAAAGTGTTGTTGCTCTACATAAAGGTGGTCTAGGCTATAAGAAGATTGGCAAGACCCTGAAACTGAGCTGCAGCATGGTGGCCAAGACCATACAGAGGTTTAACAGGACAGGTTCCACTCAGAACAGGCTTTACCATGGTCGATCAAAGAACTTGTGCTCAAGGTCATATCCAGAAGTTGTCTTTGGGAAATAGGCATATGAGTGCTGCCAGCATTGCTGCAGAGGTTGAAGGGGTGGGGGGGTCAGCCTGTCAGTGCTCAGACCATACGCAGCACACTGCATCAAATTGGTCTGCATGGCTGTTTTCCAAGAAGGAAGCCTCTTCTAAAGATGATGCACAAAAAAGCCAACGGTTTGCTGAAGACAAGCAGACTAAGGACATGGATTACTGGAACCACTTATTTGGTCCAGATGGTGTCAAGCTTGTGTGGCGGCAACCAGGTGAGAAGAACAAAGACATGTGTGTCTTGCCTACAGTCAAGCATGGTGGTGGGAGTGTCATGGTCTGATGTTGCATGAGTGCTGCCGGAATTGGGGAGATACAGTTCATTGAGGGAACCATGAATGCCAAAATGTACTGTGACATATTGAAGCAGAGCATGCTCCCCTCCCTTCGGAGACTGGGCCGCAGGGCAGTATTTCAACATAACGACCCCAAACACACCTCCAAGACGACCACTGACTTGCTAAAGAAGCTGAGGGTAAAGGTGATGGATTAGCCAAGCATGTCTCCAGACCTAAACCCTATTGAGCCTCTGTGGGGCATCCTCAAACGGAAGGTGGAGGAGCGCAAGGTCTCTAACATCCACCAGCTCCGTGATGTCCTCATGGAGGAGTGGAAGAGGACTCCAGTGGCAACCTGTGAAGCTCTGGTGAACTCCATGTCCAAGAGGGTTAAGGCAGTGCTGGAAAATAATGGAGGCCACACAAAATATTGACACGTTGGGCCGAATTTGGACATTTTCACTTAGGGATGCACTCATTTTTGTTGCCAGTGGTTTAGACATTAATGGCTGTTTGTTGAGTTATTTTGAGGGGACAGCAAATTTACACTGTTATACAAGCTGTACACTCACTACATTGTAGCAAAGTGTAATTTCTTCAGTGTTGTCACATGAAAAGTTATAATAAAATATTTACAAAAATGTGAGGGGTGTACTCACTTTTGTGAGATAATGTATTGTAGGGGGTCAGCCTGGGGCAGGGCTAAGAAGGGGTTAATCAAAGAAGGCAGGTACTTCCCCTTCAGACCTGCTTATTATCAGGTGTGCTGAAAGTGTCAGTGTGGAGCTGTTTGAGTAGGAGAGAGAGAGACACAGTAGCACGCTGTGTGGAAATGTCCATTGCTGGATGGTGTACCTGCTGGTTGAGCTTAACCACATAAAGACTGTAGCTCTGATTGGAGCCATGAACTGTTACCTGTAAGCCTGTGTGCTGCTGAACTGCTTGCTGTACCTGTGTGCACATCTGTATGATAAGACAGGTCTGTCTGGTCTTATGTTTATTTTTTTGCTATTTTGCTGAATAAAGCCACTTTTACTTTACTGGACTGCCTCTGAGCCAGCTCTTCACCCCTCTTCACCCCTACAGTATATACAGTCTTGTGTGTATGTATATGTATATATATATATATATATATATATATATATATATATATATATATATATACATACTCTGCATCCAGTGTAGCCTATATCTACAGTGCATTCCGTTGGTGTACTGTTTCTAATACACTTCAGGCAGTGTACACAGTATCTAATATAGTGTGTACAGTGTCTACTACACTTCTGGTGGTGTACACAGTATAAAATACAGTGCAGCCGTTGTACAGCTTCTAATACAGTGCAGGCGGTGTACACAGTATTTAATACAGTGTGTACAGTTTCTACTACACTTCTGGTGGTGTACATAATGCAGTGCAGCCGTAATACAGTTGCTAATACAGTGCAGGCGCTGTACACAGTATCTAATACAGTGTGTACAGTTTCTAATACACTTCTGGTGGTGTACACAGCATAAAATACAGTGCAGCCATTGTACAGTTTCTAATACAGTGCAGGCGGTGTAAACAGTATCTAATACAGTGTGTACAGTTTCTATTACACATCTGGTTGTGTACACAGTACACAATACAGTGCAGCCATAGTACAGTTGCTAATACAGTGCAGGCAGTGTACACAGTACCTAATACAGTGTGTACAGTTTCTAATTCACTTCAGGCGGTGTACACAGTATCTAATACAGTGTAGTGTGGTGCTGCAAAACAAAATATACATCATGTCCAGAAAGCCACCAAGAAGAGGCAGATGCTCACAGGCCACTAAAAGAGGGCAAGCAGACTCTGTGTCTACAGTCAACAGTGCTGGTCGTGGACATGGTGCATGCTTGTCCTTTTTTTCTGCTGCTGGCCGTGTTATTGAGCTAGAACATGCAGAAGAGTTGGTGGAGTGGATAACAAAGATGTCCTCATTCTTCTCATCCTCTGTCACCCAGGCTTAGAGTAGTTTGCCTTCCAACGCAGCTGCCAAAGTGGCCTATTCCACCGGCTCCTTGTCCACAGTCACTCCTTCCGTAGCCCCACCATCATGCACAGAGGAGTCCCCAGATTTATTCGACCACAGTGTCGGGTACATGCTGCTGGAGGTTGCGCAGCAATTTGAAGGCTCCGATGTTGGTTCCCAGGTTGCGGAAGGGAGTAACGTGAGCCTAGAGAGAGGGGGTGCCCAAGAAGGACAAGAAACCAGCAGTCATGTTCCCCCAGCTGCATCATACTGCCAAGCTTGCTCCAGTGAGGGGATGATGAGGTCAATGATTGTACTTCTGTGCCTCAGAGAAGGGAAGAGGAGGAGAAGGCACAACTCCAACGAGGCAGGGTGTCCTCTAGGGGGCAGCTTAAGGGCATCCACCCTATTACATCACACCACAGAGCTCAGCAGGTGCAGTGCACTGCTGACTCCCCACTGTCTTTTAAACTTTTAAAAGTTCCTTGGCGTGGGCATTTTTAGACACGTGTGCAGCTGATCGCACCGTTGTTGTTTGCAACATATGTCTGAAGCGGATCAAGCATGACCAGAACAGCAGCGGCTTGGGCACCACATGCTTGACCAGACATATGATGACCTGCCATGCAGTCCGTTGGCAACAGCACTTGAAAGACCCACATCAAAGAAAAAGGCGACTTCTCCTTGCTCCCCATCTGGGATCTCCAACCCTACTATACCTCCAGTCCTCTCAAAAACCTGCACTGAGAGGAATGAAGGTATAGCAAAAGGTGTCCCAAGTAGGGATGAGCTTCGAGTTCGAGTCAAACTCATGTTCGACTTGAACATTGCCTGTTCGCCAGTTCACCGAACAGCGAAAATTTTAAGCCTGGGTTCACACATGTGCGGTGCGAATTGAAGCTCAGGTTTCCCTGCGAAGAGAAAACTCAGTTGTTCAGCGTTTCATGTCAGTTTTTGCTCAGTATCAGCTCAGGATTGCCACAGTATCAGCTCAGGATTGCATCAGTATTTTATCCTGTTCACACATCTGCGAATCAGATGCGTGCCCATAGAAGATAATGGGCCTGAATTCGCACCTAAGCCGGACCGCACTGCCTAGAAAACGCACACGTTTTTTGTGCAATGCGGAGTGCGAATGCACCGCAGATATGTGAACCAGCCTCATTAATATTAATGTATTTTGAAATGTCCTGCGAATTGGATGCGGTGTAAGCCGCATCTAATTCGCATAGGTGTGAATGGGGGCTCAAAGCCTATATGCAAGTTATTGTCATAAAAAGTGTTTGGGGACCTGGGTCCTGCCCCAGGGGACATGTATCAATTCAAAAAAAAGTTTTAAAAACTGAAGTTTTTTCAGGAGCAGTGATTTTAATAATGCTTAAAGTGAAACAATAAAAGTGTAATATTCCTTTAAATTTCGTACCTGGGGTGTGTGTATAGTATGCCTGTAAAGGGGCGCATGTTTCCCCGTGCTTAGAACTGTCCCTGAACAAAGTGTAATTTTTGCAGGAAAAAAAGCATTTAAAATCACTTGCGACTATAATGAATTGTCGGCTCCCGTAATACAGAGAACAGTCATTGATGAAAAAAAATATGCGTGGGGTTCCCCCCAAATTCAATAACAAGGCCCTTCAGGTCTGGTATGGATATTAAGGGGAACCCCGGGTCAAATAAAAAAAAAATGATGTGGGGTTCCCTCTAAATATCCATACCAGATTTTAAGGGAAACCCTGCGCCCAAAAAAAAATGGCGTGGGGGTCCCCCTTAAAAATCCATACCAGACCCTAATCCAAGCATGCAACCTGGCATGTTGATGAGGGCAAGGGCCTCATCCCCACAACCCTGGCCGGTGGTTGTAGGGGTCTGCGGGCGGGGGGCTTATCAGAATCTGGAAGCCCCCTTTAACAAGGGGACCCCTAGATCCCGCCCCCCCTGATTGAAATGGTAAGGGGGTACAAAAGTACCCCTACCATTTTACAAAGAATGTGTAAAAAAATTGTTAAAAAACACACAGACACCATTGGGAAAAGTCCTTTATTAAAAATAAAAAAAATTTAAAAAAGATTCCATCGGTGGTAATCCACTCTTGCTATCCAGCGATGGGTGATCTCTTCTCCAGGGTCCAGCAATGGCTGATCTCTTCCGACGACGTCCAGCGCAGTGCATCCTGTCTCCATGGAGACACCTGCAGGAATCCCATCTTAGCAGAGGAGGACCGGGCTACCCGTCACCTGACCCCGCCCCCCTCTGACACAACACAAGGGAGAAGTCGGGCTTCCCCAGTGACGTACGGGTGACCCCGCCCCAATCTGATGTAACGGAAACCTGCGTTACATCAGAGAAGGACGGGGTCACCCGTACATCACTGGGGAAGCCCAGCTTTTCCCTTGCGTCAGAGGGGGTGGGGTCAGGTAACGGGTGGCCCGGTCCTCCTCAGCTGTGTCTCCGTGGGGAAACCCAGGCTTCCCCAGTGATGTAAGGGTGACCCCGCCCCCCTCTGACGCAAGGGAAAACCTGGGCTTCCCCCGTGATGTACGGGTGACCCCGCCCCCTCTGATGTAACGCAGGTTTCCGTTACATCAGAGGGGCGGGGTCACCCTTACGTCACTGGGGAAGCCCGGCTTCCCCCTTGCATTGCATCAGAGGGGGGCGGGGTCAGGTGACGTGTGGCCCGGTCCTCCTCTGCTAAGACGGGACTCCCATAGCGTCTCCATGGAGACAGGATGCGCTGCGCTGGACGTCGTCAGAAGAGATCAGCCATCGCTGGACCCCGGAGAAGAGATCACCCATCGCTGGATAGCAAGAGTGGATTACCACCGCTGGAATCTTTTTTTTTTATTTTTAATAAAGGACTTTTCCCAACGGTGTCAGTGTGTTTTTTAACAATTTTTTTACACTTTCTTTGTGAAATGGTAGGGGTACTTTTGTACCCCTTTACCATTTCAAACAGGGGGGGCGGGATCTGGGGATCCCCTTGTTAAGGGGGGCTTCCAGATTCTGATAAGCCCCCTACCCGCAGACCCCCACAACCACAGGGCAAGGGTTGTGGGGATGAGGCCCTTGTCCTCATCAACATGGCGCTTTGAGGGGTCACAGACCCCCAAAGCATCCTCCCAATGTTGAGGGCATGTGGCCCGCTACGGTTCAGGGGGGGCGCTCTCTCCTCCCCCCTCTTTTCCTGCGGCCTGCCAGGTTGCGTGCTCGGATAAGAGTCTGGTATGGATTTTGAGGGGGGACCCCCACGCCATTTTTTTTTTACTGTTCTCTGTATTACGGGATCCGACAATTCATTATAGCCGCGAATGATTTTAAATGACTTTTCCTGCAAAAATGACACTTTGTGCAGGGACAGGTCTAAGCACGGGAAACATGCGCCCCTTTACAGGCATACTATACACACCCCCCAGGTATGAAATTTTAAGGAATATTACACTTTTATTGTTTCACTTTAAGCATTATTAACCACTTTCAGACCGGACCGATTTGCAGCCAAAGGACCAGGCCCCTTTTTGCGATTCGGTACTGCGGCGTTTTAACTGACAATTGCGCCGTCTTGCGACGTGGCTCCCAAACAAAATTGACATCCTTTTTTTCCCACAAATACAGCTTTCTTTTGGTGGTATTTGATCGCCCCTGCGGTTTTTATTTTTTGCGCTATAAACAAAAAAGAGCGAAAACTTTCGAAAAAAATGCATTATTTTTTACTTTTTTCTATAATAAATATCCCCCAAAAATATATAAAAAAAACTTTTTTTTTCCTCAGTTTAGACCAATACGTATTCCTCTACATATTTTTGGTAAAAAAAATCGCAATAAGCGATTATTGATTGGTTTGCGCAGAAGTTATAGCGTTTACAAAATAGGGGAAAATGTGACTGCGACATTATGGCGGACATTTTTTACACATTTTTGGGACCATTGTCATTTATACAGCAATCAATGCTATTTAAATGCATTGATTCCTGTGTAAATGACACTGGCAGTGAAGGGGTTAACCACTAGGTGGCAGTGTAGGGGTTACATGTACCTAGAGGCGTGTTTCTAACTGTGGGGGGGGCGTGGCTGTCAGCTAGTGAATGCTGATCTCTGTTCCAATCACAGGGAGCAGAGATCGGCATCACTAGTTGCTATACAGAACGAGGAGATGCTGTTTATTTCCGCTTCTCCCCGTTCAGCCTTCCTGTGAGACGATCGCGGGTATCCCCGCCGCGACCGAGTCCGCGGGACCCGCGACCGGCTGGTACGGCGGCATCTTAAAGGGGACGTACCTGTACGCCCTTATGCCTTTCCGTGCCATTCTGTCGATGTACATCATCGTGCGCCGGTCGGCAAGTGGTTAAAAATCACTGCTACCAAAAAAATGTCAGTTTTTAAAATTTTTTTTTGCATTGATACATGTCCCCTGGGGCAGGACCCGGGTCCCCAAACACTTTTTATGACAATAACTTGCATATAAGCCTTTAAAATTAGCACTTTTGATTTTGAACGTTCGAGTCCAATAGACTTTAATATGGTTTTAAAGTTCACACGAACTTTAGGTCTGTTCGCAGGTTCTGGTGCGAACCGAACAGGGGGGTGTTCGGCTCATCCTTAGTCCCAAGTACTTGCAGCCAATCTGCTAGCAGTACACCACCATCTGATTTTAGCAGGCAAATTTCCTGCCCCAGTTGCTGAACCGTAAAAAGAAAATTTGTCCCAGCTATCCACATGCTCAGTGTCTGAATGCTAGCTTGGCCATATTGCTAGCACTGCAACTGCTGCCTTTTCAGCTGGTAGACTCTGCCCCTTTAGTGAATTTGTGGAATGTGCTGTACCTCACTGGCAGGTTCCAAAACACCATTTATTTTCACGGAAGGCCATTCCGGCTCTCTAACAGCATGTGGAAGGCAAAGCCCCCTTTATCCAGATATCACTCCTGCGGGTCCACCAAACACACAGGAAGAAGAGGAGGATGAGGATTGTGTCAGCATGGATGTAGAGGATAACACTCAGCAGCAGTCTTCAAGGGATGCTTTTCAGTCCCCAGAAGCCCAAGGAGTTGAACGTGGCTTGGAGGAGATAGTTACAGATCATGTGATCCTTAGCGACCCAGAGGACTCGGAATCGAAAGCCTCTGCAAACTTACGCTGCATGGCCTTCCTGATTCTGCAAAGCCTGCAAAAGGACCCTAGTATTTGTGGTATCAAGGAGAGAGATCATTACTGGCTAGACATGTGCACACTAAAATATTTCGTTTCGGAATTTCGTTTTCGTCCGAAAAATAAATTTATTTAGTTACTCCCGAAATTCGTTTTTATTTTAATTTAGTTTTTCGTTAAAAATTGCATTCGTCCGAAAATCCAAATGAATTAAGATCAAATCTGTCATTGAAGGCTTATGGTGTCTGTCGAATGTTCAAAGAAGATTCGACGGAGCAGCTAAACTGTATGACTCTGTATTGTTTAGCTGCAATTCCACCAGCAATCTTTTCTCTCTACGTTGAATCTTTTCTCTCTATGTAGAATAATCTTGGACTAATAGAGTTAAGGTTAGGCACATTCGACCACAGGTTCAATGGACACAGATTGTTATTGTCATCGTTGAATCTCGTATCTATATCAAACTGTTTTCACAGCGAAAACGAAAATAAAGTATTTGTTTATGTCGGATCTTTCATTTTTCGGATTCTGCACTTTCGTTATCGTTTGTTTAAAACGATAACGAAAATACCTGAAATTCGGATGAAAATGCATTCGGACGAAAACGAATGGACATGTCTATTACTGGCTGGCAACCCTTCTTGATCAACGTTACAAGGGTAAAGTTGCATAACTCATCCTGCCTTCGCAGAGGGAGCAGAGGATGAAACATTTTCAGGAGGCCTTGAAGAAAGGTTTGTGCAACACATTTCCAGACCCTGGGAGGTTACAATTTCTTGGTGCTGGACAATGTGTTGCTGAGGCTTCGTTCAGTCAGAGGAAGAGAGGTGGAGAAGGTGGCCGGCTGACCGATGCCTTTAAACAATTTTTCAGTCAGGAATATCTAGGGGCAAGAGCAGACTTGGAGACCTTTCCAATAGAGCATTCACTGGGTTACTGGGTCTTGAGGATGGACCACTGGCCAGATCTTGCTCAATATGCAATTGAGCTACTGGCCTGTCCTGCATCCAGTGTGCTTTCTGAATGCACATTCAGTGCTGCTGGAGGGTTTGTAATGGATCAAAGAGTGTGCCTGTCCACAGACTCCGATGATAGGCTCACATTCATAAAAGTGAATCAGTCTTGGATCAGCAGCTATCAAGCACCTGATGCTGATGTAACTGATTGAATTTGCTATGGATGTGGGATCCCTTGAAGGCTGCCTATGCTGACTATCCTATTCCTCCTCATCCTTGATGATTCTAGCTTCCAACAATATTTTTGGTCTAGGGCATCACCACCACCACCCAAGACCCAATTGTTCTGCCCCTGTTTAACAGGGGTTTGTAATTACAATTTTTTATCTAATATTTCACAGCAGGGCCTGTTCCTGTGCCCAACAAGATTTTCTGTCAGGGTTTGCAGTGTTGTGGTACCACCACTTTTTATGGCAATAACTTGCAAATAAGCCTTTAAAATTAGCACTTTTGATTTTTCATTTTCGAATATAACGGTGTTTGCGCGTTCGAACAAAATTTTTTGCCTGTCTAATAATAGTAGGAAAAAATGTAAAACCAAGTACATACAATTATAATTATACACTGCTCATAGAATTGTTGAAATATGCTGATGATCTTAAAGCTGTGCTTTAAGCTAAAAACATGACCCACGTTAGATGTTAGATGTTTGAAATCCTTCAAAGTTTACAGACACTGTAAGAAAGCATGTTCCTGAACATCAAAATGGGAAATTGTGTCTCTTCAACCTCATTATTAACATTAAAAAAAATAATAAAAAAAAAATGATTTTGGTCTTTGCTATACCCCTCTAAACACGTCACAAGCGGTGACAGGTATTATGTTGTAGAATGTATGGTACTGAACATTCTGTATGTGAGTCAGAGGGAAAGATTTATGTAATGCAATTGCAACTGTCCCTTTGAAGCAAAGCAGCATAGAAACTAAAGGAGGCCCTAGAGAAACTCAGGAAAATATAGAATATTTTCAATGGCAAAATGTAATGCATGACAAGGTTTATATTATAAAAATAATTTCATCTATAGCGGCAACAGTAAATCATTAGATGATGTGAATATATGTTAAATGTACTGAAAAAAACAAGCACATCAGCCTATTTGTTCCATAAAGCTAAATGTTGTTTAGGCATTTTATACTGATAACTGCGGAATGCCAATGGATTATATATTTTTGTCAAATAAGGTGGACACTAGTTTCAGGATCAAGTGCTAGGTAAATGAATAGCTTCCTTTTCTACATCTAACATTCAAATGAATACACCCCCTGAGAAGAACCACTATTTACTAAAGTAAATAGAGACTTTTCAAGCAAAATGATTGTTTACTTTGTAAAGTGAGGATTTACTTACCCTAGAAATAAGGTGACGTTATGTTCACTTCAATTATCTAAATATATGCCACCAAAAATTCTGGTGTACTATTTCCCTTGCTCAAGATTGGGTATTCAAAGTGAATCTTCATGTTATTTTTTCATATTTTCCAAAGTGAACATTCACATGCAGTTTTCTGTCTTCTGTAATCTAACATGGCTTAACTTGATGGTACTGGTGGTGAAAATAAATGCTCTGGGGGCAAGGATTGACAATTGTGGCATTAAGAAAGAACAATAATGTGCTCTGCACAATATAACTACTATAGAACTACTTTAGTAGACCTATACCACTGATCTTTCATGTCTAAAATTGGGAAAACACCCAATCCCATCACAGTCAATATGGGTACTTGATCAATCAATATTTTAGGCCCCAAACTACCTTTGTTTTTCCTATCAACTTCGGCAAGGCTCAGACACCAGCAGTCCATGTAAACCTGGAAGACCCGGAGCACCATATTTTTTCATTGATTTTCATGCATTTCCACAGACTTCAAAAGGCCAGAAAAATACAGGTAAATGCATATAATATTGGACATGATCCATTTTTTACAATGCAGATGTGAGCTGCCTCATTTAAAACAATATATTTTAATGACACATGCATTTTTATGCACTGTAAAATGCATACAAACACTCACAGGTGTGAACCAGGCCTTAAAGAAGATTATACATATTGCTTTGAACAAGGGCTGAACTAATTTTGGGGCAGAAAACTATCCTCTCTGACATTTCTCATTGCATGCTCTAGTTACACTGACTGCTAATGCCACTGCTGGAAATGATCAGGAAGGGTGGTTCTACATACAGATGGGGCTATCAATTTATCTGTTAATCTGCAAAGTGCTTCATTCATCACTAACCAAAGCAGCTGCCAGACCTTTTCGGCTTCGTGGGATCTCTCCCAGTGGGAGATTGTCAGACAGTTGACTGGTTACACCCAGACCTCAAGGTTAAGAGACTGCTCACAAACTCCTCTGCATCCAGCATTAAGTAACCCCTGGGACAACCTGAAAACCCTCTGAAAATTCTCTGAGCCCATCTTAATACTCTCCACTTAGAAAATATCAAAGCCCAACAAATTGGATTCCAGGTATATTTAAATGAACATAGAAACAAACTCAGTAGACTTGCAAAAGCTCTGAAGAAATTATACTTCACTCATACATTCCACATATTACCTCCCTCAATTCCTCTGGGATTGCCAATTACTTCAGGGACTACTATGTCTCTCTATATAACAATGGCAAAATACATGTCCCCAAATAACCCCTGGCCCTGATTACATGTCCATAAAACATTACAAGTCTTCATACTGAGCTCACCTCAGCTCTAAACTTACACTCTGATTGCCATCGATTGTCCTTAGACTCCTCTGGAGCACACAATACAATCATCTCTAAGGATGAAAGGAACTCTTGTCCCATTTAGCAGTCCTTATGTCTTCCTAATGGGAACACAAAAATATTTACAAAAATGTTTTATAATCATCTCATCACACAAAAGCATTAATCCTGATCAAGTCAACTATACTCCAAACAGTGCAGATGAGTCTCCACATCGCCACCCTGTGGTTTCTCATGTTCATGATAGACTTTAACATATATTCCAAACAGGGATGCTAAGGACAACACCACTAAAGTTTTGAACATAATTGTTGCTTCTAGCAACAAACATATCTCTTTACTCCTATAATAAACTGATACTGAGAAAAGGTTTGACTTAGTAAACTAGCATTTCACATTAATGCTTCTCCAGCATGTAGGCCCAGGACCACACATGAGATCCAGTTCTGTTGCAAACCAAATAGGGAAAAGGTTCTAACCTGAATGGCGAATCCTATTGAAGGCTATGGGAGCCGAACAGGATAAATTAAAAGTGCCCATTTTTAAGGCTTATATGCAAGTAATTGGCCATAAAAGGTATATGGGGGGTCCGGCTACTGCCCTGGGGGGCATGTATTAATAAAAAAAAATGTTTTAAAAACAATTGTTTTTGCAGGAGCAGTGATTTTAATTATGCTTACATTGCATTACATTACATGCAACAATAAATTATAGGGGGGTCCCCTTAATGTGCTTGTAAAGTGGCACATCTGGAGCATGCATAAAACATGCTGCAGCAAAAATGGAATTTCTAAAGAACAAAAATGCCTCAATTCCCATTTAAAATGACTTGTGGTTACAATTGCCAGCACCCGGCTATTGAAGAAATAAAGGAAAAAATGGTGTGGGGTCCCCCCAGTCCATACTAGGCCCTTCAGGACTGGTATGGATTTGAAGGGGAAGCCCATGCCAAAATAAAAAAAAAGGCGTGGGGTCCCACCCAAAATCCATATCAGACCTTTATCCGGGCATGCAGCCTGGCAGGTCAGAAAAGGAGGGGCAGCGAGCGAGGCCCCCCCAACCATACCAGGCCACATGCCCTCAACATGGGGGGTGGATGCTTTCGGGTAGGGAGGGATGGCCTCTTCCCGACAACCCTGGGCTATGGTTATGAGGGTCTGCAGGCAGGGGGCTTATCGGAATCTGGAAGTCCCCTTTAACAATGAGTATAAATAGTACCCCTACCAATTCACCAAAAAAGTGTCAAAAAGTAATAAACACAAGAGACTGTCTTTGACAAATCCTTTAAGAAAAAAAAAAAATAGTGTCCCTCGAAAATTCATTGTCAATCACACCACCCGCCGACCCAAAAAAATAACAAAAATAAAAAACGATCTTGCTTCCTGGGAGGCTTCCCGCTGACTACCTATTCTGAGCTTTGACATTTCTTATATAGGTAAAGGGGGGTGGCACATACAGTAGCTATGTCGTGCGGTGGCATCGCCCCTTCTGATGTCATGGATTGGTGCATGCTGGGCATGTGACACTATTTTTATTTTTTTTTTAATAAAAGATTTGTCAAAAACTGTCTCTTGTGTTTATTACTTTGCCCGGATAAGGGTCTGGTATAGATTTTAGGGGGACCCCATGTTTAAAAAAAATTTGGTGTGGTGTTCCCCACAAAATCCATACCAGACATGAAGAGTGTGGTATAGACTGGGGGGGCCCACGCCATTTTCTTTTTTTTCTTTTTTAACCGGCACTTTTTTTTTTATCGTTCAGCTGTCAGCGGGGAAACCCATTGACAGCTGATGACTCATCGGTTGTTAAGGACGCCGCGACCGGCTTACAAACCCTGCTCCTTAACTAGCATACACTGTGCCCTGCTTGGGCAAAGCTTCATCTATTTCTTTTTCCTCTTTCCATTGGTACTCACCAGGGATTCTTGTCCCCCATAACCTGGTTTTATTGGTATCAATTGACAGTCTCTGAAGAATAAAACTGCGATTGGATTACTTCTTACCCGTGCTTATTATCCCCATGCTGTTCTTAAGGATCTCAGAAACCCTTACCCGCACCACTTGGAGGTGACCTGCCATTGACAACTAAAATAGGTTGAACCTTGAAATCTTTGCCTCTCCCACAAACTTCCTGATTTAAGCCATATCTCTGAACTTCCTGTTTGCCCAGATTATTGTGCTCTCTGCGACCAATATCTCGGTCATGTCACTCCTGCTGCCGTCCGTATCTTCACTACCACTATTTGCTGACCTTTGGCTTGTTTGGTTTGTTTCTCATTTGCTTATCTGCTTGGTCCCAACCAGCAACCACTCATTACTGACCTTTGGCTTCTTTACTGACTATGCTCCTGCTTATCCCTACTTGCTATGTCTGCTACTAGACCCAAGCTTACTCACCTCCTGGTGGATGGTCTTGAAGACCATGACCTGGTACTAACACTCAGAAAAAAACATCTCCACCATCTGGAGCTCTGGTGAACTCTGGTTAGTACTTAGACTCTGCACCTCAATCTGCCAGGGTGACTTGCTTCTGTACTTATACAACTGATCCATAGGTGCCTCTCTACTGCTATAGCTACTGGCCATTGAGCCTGTCTGCAGACCATGACAATATGCCTAATTTTACAAGCAAAAAAATTATACCACACCACCTGGGACAATCAATGGGGGAGAAGGACCTGGGGGTTTGGATAGATCATAAGCTTAAATATCGCATTGAATGCCAAGCTGCGGCTTCCAAAGCAAGCAAAATCCTTTCTTGTATAAGAGGTGTATGGACTCCAGAGAAAAATATATAATTTTGCCCCTGTACAAATCACTAGTAAGACCTCATGGGCAACAGTTCTCAAAAATGATATGGGGAACTGGAGAAAGTGCAGAGAAGCACAACCAAACTGAGGCATGGAGGAGCTCAGCTATGGTGATAGATTAGAGGAACTAAATGTATTCTCTCTTGAGAAGAGGAGATTAAGGGGGGGGGGGGGTATGATCAACATGTACAAATAGAAAAGTGGTCCATATAGTGAACTTGGTGGTGTTGAGTTATTCACTTTAACCGTTTACATACATAATAAAAATTACTCAGAACCCCCAAACATTATATATATATATATATATATATATATATATATATATATATATATATATGTATATATATATATATATATATATACATATATATATATATATATATATATATATATATATATATATATATATATATATATATATATTTAGCAGAGATCCTAGGGACAAAAATGGTGATCATTGCAATTTTTTGTCACACAGTATTTGCGCAGCAATTTTTCAAATGCAATTTAAAAACAAAATAATCTTGTGTAATGTGAAAAATGATGTTATGCCGAGTAAATAGATACCTAACATGTCACGCTTAAACATTGCGCACACTCGTGGAATGGCACAAAACTTTGGTACTTAAAATTCTTCATAGGCTATGATTTACATTTTTTTACAGGTTACCAGTTTAGAGTTACAGAGGAGGTCTTGCACTAGAATTATTTCTCTCGCTCTAACGTTCATGGTGAAACCTCACCTGTGTGGTTTGAACATCATTTACATAAGCGGGGCATGAGGGGACAGGGCAGGGGCACATACATTTTTTTTTTTTTAATTGTTTATTTTATTAAAAAAATATATATTTTTACACTTTCCCCTAAAAAATTTTTTGTAATGTAAGCATCCCTTGTAATAGGAATAGGGCATGACAGGTCCTCTATACAGTGAGATATGGGGTCTATAAGTTCCCAGATCTCGCCTATAGGCTGGAAAGCCTGAGAACAGAAAAATAAAATGATCTCAGCTTCCCAGCTGGAAAAATGTCAGTGTTTACATCTGCTAAGGTCGGAAGTGATGTCATAGCATCGCGCCCCACCTCCGAAGGTCATAGAGATGACCGGGGACCATGTGGTCCTTGGTCAGCTCTATGGTAAACGACCTCAGCTGACCGATTTATTCTCTGGCTCGCTGATCGCATGGGCGAGCTGGTAGAAACACTGAAGGGCGGCAGGAGGGGACATCCAACCCTCCCACCGCCCTGTAAAAACATTCAAGCAGGTGAACAGTTGCTATGATTGTTTTTACTGTGCAGGGAATCGCTGGCAGAAAAAAAAGATACCTGAATGATGTCTGCAGCTGCAGGCATCATTCAGATATCTCCACTGAAAGCCAAGGATATGATGGCCTGTGGTATGGAAGTGGTTAAGGTCATCACAGAGGGCAAGTGGACACTCTTTACATCTGGAGAAAAAGAGATTTAATTTCCAAATACAGAAAGGTTTCTTCACAGTAAGAGCTATGAAAATGTGGAATAGACACCCTCAAGAGCTGGTTCTGGCCAGCTCAGTAGATTGTTTTAAAAAAAGGCCTGGATTCTTTCCTAAATGTATGTAATATAACTGGGTACTAACATTTATAGGTAAAATTGATCCAACTTTACCTCTTGGGGGATCAGGATGAAATTTATTCCCCTGCTGTAGCAAATTGGATCATGCCTTGCTGGGGTTTTTCGCCTTCCTCTGGATCAACTGTGGGTATAGGATTGTGTATATGGGATTGCATAATTTTTTTTCTTTTTTTTTGATTGAACTAGATGGACTTGTGTCTTTTTCAACCTGACTAACTATGTTACTATGCAACCTTTAGAAATGGCCTTGACAATGGGCAATCAATGCATCTCTTTGGAGCACAATGAGTGTCAATTATTCAGGAACAACATTCTACAGTATGCACTCTAAAGCCCCATACACACGGTCGGATTATCGCATGGATTCTGTCCGATCGGACAATGTTGTTGAAAAATCCGACCGTGTGTATGCACCATCGGACAGTGTACGTCGGATTGTCCGACGGACAAAGTCCTATCTCCTGCTGGATAGATTTTTTGACAACACGGTCCGATCACACCAAATCCGATCGTGTGTAGCGTTGTCCGACGGACAAAGTGCTACGCATGCTCAGAAGAAATTCTGTGACGGAAGCGCTCGGTCAGGTAAAACTACCTTTCCTAATCGACACAGCACATTCGTCACGCTGCAATGTTAAAATGTCTTTAATGCAGCGCATTCTCTTTTTCTTTACAATGCAAGAAGAATGACATGTTTTAGCTGCTCCTATTCACCCTCACTTCTCACAAACTTAGTTCTTTATTAATTTTCACGATTTATACACTACATGTTTATTTGTACTCAGATCGTAAAATAATCTTTGTTATATTTTTAGGATGTTTTGTTTTGTTTTTTTTTTTTTTTTTTGGGAATACATATTTGAAGGATTTTTTTTTTTTGTTTTTTTTTTTGGAGGGGGGTTGTGTCTCAACTTAGCAAAACCACATTATTAACATTAGTATTTGTTGCTTAAATTTACTAGGAGTTTGTTGGTTGTTGGTGCCCCTTGTTAATTATACTTTATTATTTGTGAAATGTACCTCAAAGAAAAACTGTCATTGTAGAAAAGTAAAACACAATAGGCAATGATTATTTCAAATCAAAAAAAACTTTATTTAGGTCTCAGCAACAAACCAAAGAGGAACGCAGCCATGGTGAAACTTGGGGAATTTGCAAAGCCTTGGCCCCCCACGGCAACCATCATTTTTCAAGCTTAGAAAATTGGGGGCCTGAGGAGTACCTATCTAAATAATAAGGGAGTGCAATCTGGTCCTGAAGTCCAAAACATCCGGAACTGCAGCAGATGCCATCTAGGTCCCCAGGCTCTGGTCCTACGAGAGGCTCCATCTTCTCTCAGACCAGACTGAATCCAGGTCGTCACTCTCTTGTCTTCCTTGTACTCTTCCTTCCACGATGTGGCTGTGGTGCTGGTGGGGTGGCAGAAGGAGGAGGAGGAGGAGGCGGAGCAAGGTGACTTTCGCAAACATGTGTGAGGGGAGTCATCTCCCCAGCCATCCCCTCATTTAGGATTTTGAGGATGACATCCTCACACATGCTGCGTTGCCCCGCTTCCATACCCGTCATTTTATTGGCAACCAAGGAGGCAAAGGCCTCCTCGTAGGTGGGTGTGGCATATAGGGAGGCTGAAGCATCTCTGATCAGCTGGAGTGCTGACTCTCCCACCTCCCCCATCCTTTTCGCCCTTCTGTAGGGAAGGCGGAGGGGAGAGACTTGGGAGACAGTCAGGCTCCTACGCCTACCTCCCTGTTGGCTGCCACTACCCACCTCTTGGCTGCCACTAACCCCTGCCTCCTCCTGACTGCCACATTCCACAGCCACCTCCTGGCTGAGGTCTTCCTGTGTATGAAAAACGGACATAGTTTCAGTTATTTGTTCATAAAACACACACAATTCTCATCTAGTGACTGTTGTAAAATGGTTACAAATAGAAAACCATACAATTCTCAGCCCAGCAGTTTAGATTCTTCCCAAAAATGTCTCCAACACTACTGTCAGTTGATATGTCAATCACGTTAGGAACTAAGCAATTGGGGATCCTGAATTAACTGAACATCATTCATTATTCCCAAAAATGGTAACAAAACTACTATACCTGGCTCAAGCTGGGCTCCTGCACATCTTCCATACTGGAAGGCCCAGGTTGGTCCTCGGAAGCCTCATCAGGGGTGGCGTACGCGGAAGGACGCGTGCAAGGAAGAGTCGAGAGTGACTTCCTGACATTAGCCTGGTCTTTGAGAAAGTGGAGACTCTCATAGCACCAGAGCGTGGGGGCATAGACATCATCTGCTGCAGCTCCAGATGCTTGGGACTTGCGGACCTTATTGCGCTCCCGGAAATAGGTAGTCCTCAGGTTAGCAATTTTTACTCTTAACTTAGGAACAGTTGCCGTGGGGAACGTTGGCTTTACAAATGCCAAAAGTTTCTGCATGGCTGCGTACCTCTTTGGTCTGTTGCTATAGTGGCAGTGTTTTGCCTGCCATAATAGGGGCATTTCCTAGACATGTGCGGTTAGTTTCGTACGAATCGTAAATTCGTACGAATTTTTCGAAATTCGTACATTCGTACGGAACCGAATTACGAATTTTTTTGGATACGAATTCTGTACGGAATACGAAATTCCGTTTACGAATTTCGGATCCAAATTATTCTAAATTTATTCGAATCCGGCAACTACCAAATATATCGAATTTCAATTTCAACTAATACTAAAGAAATTATTATAGCGGATATAACGAGTGATTCGAAATTCGGCTCCAAACTATTCGAATTCAACTACCAAATATATCGAATTTCAATTTCAACTAATACTAAAGAAATTATTATAGCGGATATAACGAGTGATTCGAAATTCGGCTCCAAACTAATCGAATTCAACTACCAAATATATCAAATTTCAATTTCAACTAATACTAAAGAAATTATTATAGCGGATATAACGAGTGATTCGAAATTCGGCTCCAAACTATTCGAATTCAACTACCAAATAATATATTGAATTTCAATTTCAACTAATACTAAAGAAATTATTATAGCGGATATAACGAGTGATTCGAAATTCGGCTCCAAACTATTCGAATTCAACTACCAAATATATCGAATTTCAATTTCAACTAATACTAAAGAAATTATTATAGCGGATATAACGAGTGATTCGAAATTCGGCTCCAAACTATTCGAATTCAACTACCAAATATATCGAATTTCTAATTTTCAACTAATACGAAAGAAATTATTATAGCGGATATAACGAATGATTAGAATTTCGGCTCCAACTACCAAATAATATCTAATTTCAACTAATACAAAATAAATTATTATAGCGGATATAACGAATGATTTGAATGGATTCGATATTCAGTATAACGAATATCGACAGTGTACGAATAATAACGAATTCTTTGTTGGTCCAAATTTCTTTACTACAGAAACATGTGACTGTTGGTTGACCAATCACATCAGAGGTTTTCTTGTGATGCTGAGGCCTACAGGGCAGGGCAGAGGGCACGCCCTGATCATATGACTTCTCTTTGTGGAGCTGATCATACAGTCAACTATTTGTGCCAGTGCATCTGCTCAAATATCGTTGCGATCCTTGGATTTTTGATATTCATTTGCCCTGATATCTGTTCGAGTCTGCAAGAGTATTATCCTTGATAGCTTATTTTGCTATTGGATTTCTTCTTTTACTCCAGATTTTTGTTTTAGTCTGCTCATCTTTTTTTTTTGTCTTTTTTTGACTTGGAAGGCAAAATGAGCAGCAAACAAGTAGATCAAGGCAGAAAGAGTGCTGCTGCTGGGAGAGGAAGAGCTTCGAGCCGGCGTAAAGTAGAACAGCAGCAGGTGGGACGTTCTGTCTCTGCGGCCCCTGAGCTCAGCTCACCTCCCATGAAGTTGAGGCGACCAGGAGGAGTGAAAGAGCCTGCCAAACCGCAGACATCACGTCGCCAGCTGTTCCAGGAGGACTTACCTTGTACAAGTACTGCTGCTGGTAGCACTAGCATGCCCACTCGTACCTTTTATGGAAGAGGACGAGGGCAGACCAAAGGGAAACTTCCCAGTGCACACACCTTTGTGCAGCCAAAGATGGAGATCTTGGACAGCATGCTGCATGAAACATGTGAGAAGGCCCAGGCTGAACAAGCTCATGATGATGTTATCACTATCAGCACTCCAGGGAGCTTCGAGATAAGCAAGCAGGAGCCTGAGGAGAGTCAGCTTACAACACATTGTAAAGATCATCAGTCTTCCCCTGGCAATGTAGAAGAAGAGAAAGAGATGGAAACAAGTTTTCACATGGAGAACTTTGATTACCAACCATCGGCATCGGCATCTACCCATGTTGGCCCCAGCGACAGCCCAGGAGAATATATCTCCCCTGACTCCCCACTACTTTTCTCCCCTTATAAGTCCCCTGCCGTTATTTCAAAGCCTCCAGCATCATCGGCCAATGCAACCACAGCAACAGCACCCAAAATACCCGTGATGTTCAGATCTCATTCTCTTCTTCATCCTGCTCCTCCTGCTGAACCTCAGAAAGACAGTCCAACCACTGCAGTGGATGTGAGTCCATCACCAGGCACTGCGGGCAGTGTCATTGGTGCTGGCTGCCGTTCCAGCGTTTGGCTGCATTTCACCAAAATTGGCGTTGGTCAGAAGGCCAAATGCAAGCATTGTGGCAGGGACATCAGCCGGGGCCGAGACATAGGGCATCTCAGCAACAGCGGGATGAACCAGCACATGCGTGTGCACCACCAGGCTGTGCTGTTAGGGGAGAAAATTGTGTCCCCTCCAAACACCAAAAGAGGAACCAATACCAATAGTGGCACCACCACAGCCACCACCATAAGTACCAGCACCACCACCCCACATCCAACCCATACCAGCCACCAGGCCACCCTGGAAGATTTTGGTGGCTTTCACAGTACAAAAGGAATGTCTCAGGCACAGGTTAGGAAGATTACACGCCTGATCGGCCAGCTTATTGCAGTTGGAGGAGCACCATTCAATATGGTAGAAGGTGAGCCCTTCAGGCAGTTGATGCAGGCTGTTGCACCACAGTACCGTGTGCCATCACGAAAGACCTTTAGCCAAACTGTGGTGCCAGCCTTATACAGGTCTTGTGTTGGGGTGCTGAAGGACGAGATTAGAAAGGCAGGTGGACAGGCAGTGCACCTGACCACTGACCTGTGGAGTGCATCTAGTGCCCGACACGCCTTCCTGTCCCTGACGGCACATTGGTGGCAGGGCAAGGTGTCATCTGGATCCTCGTCATCAGCACTTGTCAAAGAGGGGCACCGTTCTTTTCTGCTGCACGCTGAGGTGCTTGATGAGAAGCATACAGCGCAAAATATCCTGCAAGCCCTGCAGAAAATGTTGTTGCAGTGGTTTCAGGCAGACACTGACAGCAACAGCTACAGGATTGGCTATATTGTGACAGACGGAGGCAGCAACATGGTGAAGGCTGTAAGGGATGGCAGATTTGTGGGTGTGCGCTGCTCAGCCCACCTTCTCCACCAGGTGGTAACCGACAGCTTCCGATTGGTGGAGGCTAATTCTGGCGGCGATGGAAGGCTGTCCAAAGTGGTGGACTCTTGCCGGAAGATGGCTGGCCACTTCCATCGAAGTGTGAGGGACAGCCACCTCCTCAGGTTGGAACAGAGGAAGGCAGGCCTTCCAGAACACTGCCTAAAACAGGATGTGGGGACTAGGTGGAATTCAACCCTAGCAATGCTGGAACGCATCCTTGAGCAGCAGAAGGCTCTCCATGCCATGGCCTGCGAACATAATATCGGCATAGAGAGACCTTTAGGCAGGGAGGACTGGGCCATAATTGGGCAGATTGTGGCAGTCCTCAAACCATTCCTCTCTGTGACAGAACATCTGAGCCGCGAGGATGCCAGCATTGCTAATGTGCTGCCGCTTTTTAACCATCTTCAGACTAAATTGGAGCGGTTCATGTCAGCTCAGGAACCTTTGCCTGGTGGTGTCCCTCAACCTGATGTGTTGGCTCTGCTCAAGACATTTCTCTTGGAATTGGGCAGGCGCACGCAGGATTTGACCGCCTCTTGCCCAGAACTGATGCTGGCTGCCATGTGTGACCCTCGTTGCAAGGGCAAAATGGCTGTGCAGTGCAGTGCTCTCACAACATGGCGGGACAGACTGATTGACAGGGTGCGTCAGAGGGAAAGGCAGATGGTAAGGCCGCAAGAGCTGGGAGAGGAGGAAGAGGAGGAAGAAGATATTGAAAACCCCCTCTCCCATGCAACAGCATCTACTGATTCTGAAGTGAGCAGCAGAGCTCCTGCCAGCGGTCGCGGAGCATCTTCTTCCGTCTTGACTGAGGCATTTGACACCCTAATGGGAACCTCCAGCAGCATAGTGCGCCCCAGGAAACGCATTTCATCAAAGGAGGTTGTCATGACATATTTGTCATCCCCACCAGTGCACCCCACCACAGATCCTATGTCTTTTTGGCAGGAGAAGAGCGAGGAGTGGCCTGCCCTCGCAGATATTGCCAAGGAGCTACTGTCCTGCCCTCCAACAAGTGTCCAGAGTGAGCGGGTGTTTTCTGTGACGGGAAACATCCTGTCACCCCAAAGATCACAGTTGTCCCCCCAGCTAATGGAGCAGTTAGCATTTTTGAAAATAAATTTGCCAAAGCTGGGGTACCCCTCCCTTACTCTGGACATTCCTTGAACTCACTGACTGACTGTCTGCACTCTGCAGCAGAGATGGCCTCTTGGTCTTAGACTCTTTAGTTGGACCCTGTCCCTCCCCACAATCAAAGTTTCTTAAATGCCCAAAAAATATTTATACCCATTCAATTGTTGTTCGATGTGCCAAATGTAATTATACTAATCCACAAGCTGGTAAACGCTGTGGCCTGATGTTCCCCAATGTGCCCCAATAATATGCCACGTCCCCCAGTATGCACTGATGTGCCCCAATATGCCCTGATATGCCCCAATATGTTTGGGTGGGGGAAGGGGAGTGTTTTTGTTTTCTGCCATTGCAGAAGGGAACTAACTACTGTTAAGTTAAGTTATTAATAATTTATTGTTGGAGTTGCTTTATGCTTTAGAGAGACCTAATAAACATTTCTATGTTCAGTTGTACAGTAGTGTCTGTCACCTTATTCTGTCCTATATGTCTGCCTGGCTACCTTGGATGGGGAATGGGATGGGGTGGGGGACAGAATGTATAGCTCGCTTTGCAACACTCCTTTTGAGTTGCGGAGCAGGCGTAGGAGGGAACTTTTTATTTCTGTGTCAATGTGGCTTATCACAGTGTGTCTATGTGTCTAGTGTGCTGTAAACATAAACACCTCCCTCAACAAAATCAAGCACTAAAGACTGCTGGTTTTATTACTTCAAAACAACTTTATTTTTACACACAAAATAAAAGTATAAAATAATATATTAGATTTGAACAGAACAAACAAACAAAATAGCTATGGTCCTGGAGCACGCAGTGGATGATGGTTTCATCATGATGGAGAGGCTTCTCGGCTGCTCATGGTGGTGGTAGAGCTAGTACCAGGCAATGGAGCATTGTGTCTGGAAATTGCTTCCAGCAAACATAATTTGCAATGCTCCATTGCCTGGTTCTGTTGTTGGTTGAACCGGACCCACATCCTTTCCATATCATCAGTGTGGTTTCTGATGGCACGGTGGAGGGTCCGGTTCAACCTACGATTCTCCCTCTGCATTTTTTTGTTGGCTTTGGCCAGCCTCCGCATCTCTGTCAGCAGGACAGTTGTCTGACTCGGTGTTGGTGGTGGCAACTGCGGCACTGGCTGCTCCTCTGGAGGGTGAGGCAGTGGAGGACGTACAGGGGGGGCAGCTTCCTGTGGCCCTAGAGTCTGCTTCTGGGCCAAAGGGGTCAGCTCGGTCTCATCCCGGAGCGAAATCCCGTCTGACAGGTCTTCTTGTTGATCTGAAATAGACGAGATAGCCAATGTTGATGCTAGCATTCAAAGAAATTGATTTCTAGAGATTATAATAAAAACATATTTTATTCCTTTTTATTTTGACATTGTCCTTTAAAAAATAAATACTATTTGTGTAACATATACATATATTCCTATTACAAGGAATGTATTGTAAACATCCTTTGTAATAGAAAAAAACAAAGACAGGTCCTCTTTAATGTGAAATCTGGGGTCAAAAAGACCTCAGATCTCATATATTATCTACACAAAAATACAATAAAAAATTAATATAAAAAGAAATGTCATATTCTTCTCCCCCACCCAAAAAAAAAACCCTTTAAGATTGGAGGGCAGAAGTGGACCTGATCGTCTCCACCGCCTCTTTGGCCCCTGATAAAAGTGAACTTGCGGCAAGTCCGCCGCAGTAACCAATTTTATCTGAAAGAGGACCGCCCGCTGAAGAAGATACCGGGGTTATGGCAGCTATCTGCTGCCATAACAATGGTGGTCCTCTTCAAACAGCCGACATATAACTGCGGCGGGTGGTCCTTCCTTAAGTTTTTAAGGGAACAGGTTTTTTTTTTTTTTTAAACAAACGCTTTCAATAAAAATAGGTTTGTTTTTCTCTTTATAATATATAGCAAATAATTTATTTTCACTACTCTTCTAAGTTCCACCCTAGTTACTAACTTACTGTTACTGGTGGCTGTCTGATTGTAGTGGCGTTCAGATACTAAGATCAGATGCATTTCCAAATATTGTAGTAATAGAATAAACAATTATAGGTTACAATACTAACAGTGGGGTCTATTTACTAAAGGAAAATACACTTTCCACTACAAGTGCACTTGGAAGTGCAGTCGCTGTAGATCTGAGGGGGACAGTCATGCAAGGGAAAAAAAACAGAATGTTTGTTTGTACACGATTGGAAGATAAAATCAGCAGAGCTTCCCCTCAATTCAGAGTTTCTCCTCAGATTTACAGCGACTGCACTTCTGGGGAGGACTTCCCCTCCAACTGTTTGTAATAACAGACAAGCGGCTGCTAGTGCTTAGCCACATTGGTTGTTAAAAAACGGCACCGGACGGGTGATGTCTGCCGCTGCAAGCATCACCCGAGTACAACACCTTGAAGCACTATATTGGTAAGTTTGTCAACGATAATTACAAAAAAAGGGGCCACCATTAATCGGTAGACCCCTAGTTTGGGGTGTGTGCTGTGTGTATGAACTTAAAAATGGATGGTTGTAGCTTTTTTTATGTGTTTGTGAACTTAGTGTGGATGATGGTGCCTTGTGTCCTTTTTTCTTTATATTGGCAGCTTGCGTATTCTAGTACTTAGGTTGAGGAGAAATGGGGCGTTGCTTCCTGGCAGAAGGAGCTGATGCTGGAGGGTCTGGGATATGGCGGCTCAGGCTTTCTGTTAAAGATAGAATAAAGAGTTATGGTAACCACTTCTGGACCAAGCCTATTTATGACAGTTATTGTTTACAATTTAAAATCAAAACTTTTTTCTAGAAAATTACTGAGAACCACAAACATTATAATTATATATATATATGTGCACTGTGTGTGTATTTGCACAGCGGCCTTTCAAAAGCAATTTTAGGTGAGAAATTAACTGAATTAAAAACATTTTTTTTACAGTAAATGTATTTAGCCCAATTTTTGGGGATATTGCGATAGTCGATGTTACTCCAAGTAAAATAGATAGATATCGAACATGTTATGGTTTAAAATTGCAAACGCTCTTGGAATCGCGATAAACTACGGTACTTAACTACTTCCCACCCGGCCACTGTACATAGACGGCCGGGTGGGAGCCGTCTACTTCTGATCTGACGTTCTGGAACGTCCTTCTGAAGTAGAGGGATCGCGCGCGTGCCAGCGCAGTGGCGCGATCCCGATGCGGCCGTGTCACCCGGACATGGCGCATCTCGGATCGGCAGGAGGGGTCGGTGATTGGCCCTCCTGATCACATGACGGCCGTGTCGAATCACAGCCGTCATGTGATGTAAACAAACAGCCGTTTGCTAGGCAATCGGCTCTCCTCTCCTCACACGGAAGTCGTTGGTGAGGAGAGGAGAGCGGATCACTCCAGCCGGCTGGTGATCAGTGAGTATTAGCTGTTTTTACAGCTTTTTACTCCATTTTTTACTCCATTTACTCCATGATCACCAGTGTAGTGTCCCCACAGTGTAAACACACATGTCCCCACACATGTCCCCAAAACACACATGTCCCCTAATAAAAACACATGTCCCAAAATAATAAAAACACATGTCCCTCACATATGTCCCGGTAAAATAACATGTGTCAATGATTATCTGCACACATATGTCCGTGATCACCTGCACACAGTCATCTGTACATGATCATTTGCGTACATATGTCCGTGATCACGCGAACCAATTATTAATATACACTTAACGTAATTTTTTTGACCAAAAATATGTAGAAGAATACGTATCGGCCTAAACTGAGGAAAAAAAAATATTTATTTTTATATTTTTGGGGGATAATTTTTATGACAAACAAAGTAAAAAATATTGATTTTTTTTTAAAAATTGTTGCTCTTTTTTTTGTTTATAGCACAAAAAATAAAAACCGCAAAGGTGATCAAATAAATACCACCAAATACCACCCTATTTCTGTTCAAAAAAATACGCCAATTTTGTTTGGGAGCCACGTCGCACGACCGCGCAATTGTCACTTAAAGCGACGCAGTGCCGAATCGCAAAAAGTGCTCTGGTAAGGAAGGGGGGAAAATCATCGGGGGCTGAAGTGGTTAAATACAATAAATAGATGTTTGTTATTATGTTTGCTTTGTGTTGGTTAGGTAGGTAGTAGGTACTCACCACTGCCAGAATATTGAGGGGGCATGAAGCAGAAGCAGCTGTTCCTGTTCCCTCCTCCACGGATGATGACATTGATCGATCTGGAAAACATGAATGTAAAGCAAAACGTAAGTCTCACATGCCGCAGTCATAAAAAATATAGTGAGCTGCAAACAACAACCATATAACTGCAATATATAATGATAGATTTTATTTTACTCACCAGCTCTCAGTCTCTGGTGCTTGGCGGCGGATCTGGCACTGGCAGTGCTCACTCCAGGGGGCGGGGCATCTTCGTGAAGTAGGAGGCCATCCTTAAGCTCTGCCTCCCACTGTCTAAATAAGACAGTCTTGCCTCCAGTGGCCTGCCTCTCAATTTTTTTATGGACAGAGGCCCGACAATCATAAAATCTGCAAATGAAAATAGTATATTTAGTAAATATACACACGTTAATATTATTTTTATTTTACATGTTACTTTTCTGTGTCTGTCTGTGTCAAATAAATATATTAAATATATTTGTGTTACGTTCAAATCAGTTTATTACTCAAAGCCTACTGTGTGTGTTTTTCACAAATATGGGGTGTGTTCTAAGAGTGATATAAAATTTGAATAATTATTACCTGTGCCTGACACCAGCGGTGGTCCTGCGAACCTTGGACAGGGCATTCACAGAGTCCCGGACTCGATCCCAGGCTGCTGTCTTCTGGGCAGTAGGGACGTTGAGGCTGAACAATGTGGCCTTGTCCCTCATAACAGCAGCCACCAGAGCAGCGTTTTCCTGGGGGGTAAAGACTGGCCCCCTTGTTGATGACGTCATCGTCTTCTGCTGCTGCTTGCGTTTGGTTCGCTGGTGGTCGCCGGTGTCAGACATTTCATCTTCTGATATGGGGGGGGGCATACGCCTCTTTTTTTGGCCATGCTCCCGCTCCCGCTCCACTCCACTTCCATGGCCATGCTCCCTTCCACTCTTCATCTCCTCTTCACGCCTCCTCTCCCCTCCGCGCTTCCTCTCCCTGTCCCCTCCGCGCTTCCTCTCCCTGTCCCCTCCGCGCTTCCTCTCCCTGTCCCCTCTACTACGCTTCCTCTCCCTGTCCTCTCTACTACGCTTCCTCTTCTCTACTCTTCTCTACTCTTCCCTCCTCTCTCCTCAACCCCCCACTGATCCTCCTCTCACCCCCACTCCAGTCCCCTCCACTCCTGTGCTCCCCTCCACCCCCTGACCCTCCACTCCTCTCTCCTCCACTCTTCTCCCCTCCACTCATCCGATCCCCTCCACTCATCCGGCGCTCCCCTCCACTCATCCGATCCCCTCCACTCATCCGGCGCTCCCCTCCACTCATCCGATCCCCTCCACTCATCCGGCGCTCCCCTCCACTCATCCGATCCCCTGAGTCCTCTCCACTCTCACTCACAACAACAACTTTCAAACCAACACTCTCACTCACACATACATTCTCACTCCCAGACATTCTAATTCCACACAAATCACAAATTCAGTCCACACAAAAACAACAACCACAACTCCAACAATACCACTCTCTCTGCTCTCAGTCTCTGCTCTGCTCTCTGCTCTGCTCTCTCTCTGTTCCTCCCTCACTACACTACAGTCACACGGAGTCACACGGTCTCTCTAAATTACATCCAGGGGCCGGCCTCTCAAAACTACATCCAGGGGCGGAGACTATAGGCACATGTCAAAAACGAAAGTAAAGAATAAACGAGATTTCGAATAGTTACGAATAACAGCGATGTATTAGAAAAGTACGAATCCATTCGACGCATGCAGCGCTGCAGCGCCACTGTGTCAGACATGTAAATTTACGAATCAACGACCAAAAAGAAAAAAGTTACGAATGTACGAATCCATTCGAAGCGCGTTAGCCAGCGCCATTGTGAGAGAGTGAGAGACACGTAAAATGACGAATCAGTAAACCAAAAAAAAAAAAAAGTTACGAATCCATTCGAAGCACGTTAGACATCGCTATTGTGAGAGAGAGACGCGTAAAATGACAAATCAACAAACCAAAAAAATAACGAATTTGAGAATCCATTCGAAGCACGTTAGACAGCGCCATTGTGAGAGAGTCAGAGAGACACGTAAAATGACGAATCAACAAACAAATAAAAAAAGTTACGAATCCATTCGAAGGACGTTAGACAGTCACAGCGCAATTGTGAGAGAGAGACACGTAAAATGACAGATCAACAAACAAAGAAAAGTAACGAATTTAAGAATCCATTCGAAGCACGTTAGGCAGCGCCATTGTGAGAGAGTGAGAGACACGTAAAATGACGAATCAGTAAACCAAAAAAAATAAAAGTTACGAATCCATTCGAAGCACGTTAGACATCGCTATTGTGAGAGAGAGACGCGTAAAATGACAAATCAACAAACAAAAAAAAGTAACGAATTTGAGAATCCATTCGAAGCACGTTAGACAGCGCCATTGTGAGAGAGTCAGAGAGACACGTAAAATGACGAATCAACAAACAAATAAAAAAAGTTACGAATCCATTCGAAGGACGTTAGACAGTCACAGCGCAATTGTGAGAGAGAGACACGTAAAATGACAGATCAACAAACAAAGAAAAGTAACGAATTTAAGAATCCATTCGAAGCACGTTAGGCAGCACCATTGTAAGAGACACGAAAAATGACGACTGAACAAACAAAAACAAAAAAAGTTAAGAATGTACGAATCCATTCGAGGCACGTTAGACAGGGCCATTGTGAGAGAGACACGTAAAATGACAAATCAACAAACAATAAAAAGTAACGAATTTAAGAATCCATTCGAAGCACGTTAAGAATAAGCAGCGCCATTTTAAGAGACACGGAAAATTACGAATCAACAAACCAAAAAAAAAGTTACGAATGTACGAATACATTCGAAGCACGTTAGACAGCGCCATTGTAAGAGAAAGAGAGACATGTAAAATGACCAATCAACAAACCAAAAAAAGTAACGAATTTACAAATCCATTAGAATAACGTTAGGCATAGGCAGAGCTATTGTCTACACAGTACACACACACAATAGACTGTTGTTATGCAACCTTAATACGTTTTCGGATATTATTCGTAGAGTGTCGCTATTCGTTAACCAAATTAACGATTCTTACGATTCGTACGAAATCCGTATTTCGTACGAATCCGAATTAAATTCCGTATACGAAACCCGAATTACGAATTTTTTTGGATACGAAATAAAACGGAACGAAACGAAACGTATTTTTTGACGGATCCCATGTCTAGCATTTCCCTGTATTTATCAATGAAGAGGGGGAGAAAACTCACATCGTTGAAGCCCTCCATAATCTCTGCAAGACATAACACCACACAAAACACTATAAATAATGTCAGTCCAAAGTCTCCTAATCTTCTCCATAAAGAAGCCTCAAGGTCTAATCAGTCTAGGCTAGTTATGTACCAACGTCAAATTGTACCTTCGTTATAGCGATCGTCTCGTGCGTGAGCTTTCTCTCCCCTCGTCTCCCAGATCGTGGCTACGACACAGGCGTGTGACGTTTTATATACAGTGCGCATGTGTCAAACTCCGCCCGCCCCTGACGATCTTTCTCGTCTATTCCCCACCCCTTCACTTTACGGCGCAGTGGGGAGAGCACATGGCGGGGACACAGCAGGTGCGCCCCAAATATCCCACCAACGAGGAGGAGGACGAGGAAAGTCCGGAGGCAGAAACGTCCCGATCCCGGAGCCTGAAATTCAAGGCCTCCAATATGTCATTTGGAGAAATGTTGGAGATGGTGGACATATTGAAGAGGAGCGACTATGATGGGAAGTATGGGCCTTACCTCAACCCCAATGTCCGCAAGGCCAAGATCATGTCTAAAGTTGTGAGGAGGCTGTACAATCATTTTGGGGTACAACGATCCAAGGAGCAACTGAGGAAACGCTGGTCAGACCTGAAACTGAGGGAGGCCGATCAGTACAGAAAGATCAAGCGAGTTCTTCAAAAAAGTAAGTAGTTGGGTTTTGTGTTTGATTTCTTGCTTGCATACTGCTCCATGTGTTTGGATTTTTACAAAGTTGTACATTCCAAAATGGCCACTTTCAGGTTCGTCTGTGCATTCGATCGTACTCAACCTCGATCGTTCGGCCACTTATAACACGATGTTTGTTGTTTTTTGGGGGAAAGGAAGTTTGTTTTCTCTAGAAATGTCATCAAGACTGTCCAGCCAATTTATTCAATGTAAAGGAGACGTCACCCAGTAGCTGTTTACCCATCTGGACTCTAGAGCACTAGTGCTGGGACACCTAAACCCCCTTTTTATTAGGCTTTTCCACACATGTGCTCCAGTGGATACTAGAGGGGGGTCTCCATCACCCAAACGTTGACCAAAGAGATTTAAGTTTAGGACCTTTACAAAGTGACTACATTCACGTTGGTGTCATTTGTAACTGGACACCCAAAAATATTGTCCCTCACTTTCAAGCAATGTTTGTCATTTCCTATTTCTGCTCTCAATAGATTGTGTTGCTAAATCTTCCTTTTGTACATTCTCATAGGGGAACGAAAACTTGGGACGTCTGAGGAAACCCCAAAACCAACACCACCCAAAAAAGGGGAAAGAGCAGAAGCAGAGGAGGAAGGAGAGATCATAGAAATTGGAGAACTTGTCACCACAACAGGTGAGTGTGGGAGAACACAGCTACTGGTAAGCTAATCAATGTATGCCTGCCTCATTTCCAAGACCCTATTTTTTTGTTTTTGGTTTTTAGGTGACGTGGATGTTGTGGAAGAAAAATCGCACTTTACCACAGAGAGTGCCCACGTACTCATCGGGGAGATAATGGTCTGCAATAGAGATCTAGATTACATAAAGCAAAACATCAATGATGTTCAACAAAAATTGAAGAACATCATTGATGTTTTAGGAAAAATCTGAAAACGCACCAAGTAATTAACACACATTTATGGTCTAGAGCCCTACGGACGACATGAGTAACGATGACACATAGGAACAACACAAAACTCACCAACATGAAATAGACCTGAAAGTGTGCCTTGGTCTACCGTATGGTACACCAAAATAAGGGGGCATACCCTAGATAAAGCATGATAAGAAGTAGTTATGGAATAATGTGGAATGAGTATTCAGCCTGGGGTAAGAATACTTGGAAGAGGCTTTTAAAAGGGGAGGGTGGGTGGGTATCACGCACAGGAAACCGACAAAGACCGGCGGCCTTTGGGCTGCTTAAATACCCTCCGGGCTCCTCCCATAACTTCAGGCCGGTACCCGGCCTTCCAATTTATGGTCTAGAGCCCTACGGACGACATGAGTAACGATGACACATAGGAACAACACAAAACTCACCAACATGAAATAGACCTGAAAGTGTGCCTTGGTCTACCGTATGGTACACCAAAATAAGGGGGCAAAAACCTTCAGGTAGGGGATAATTATTTATTAAAGGCAATGTCACTGAGTAAGTCGAGCAAAGGCCTGAGCCATCTCTAACTGTGGGTTAGGAATGTAGCAAGAGAAGCAGGCCGATTTCCACCGACCCAGTTTCTTGATCACGTGGTCCGGAACCCCCTGTCTTGAGGCCGTCGTGGCCGCCCCGATCCGGAATGAATGCCCGGAGTACTGGCTGGGGTCCAACTGAAGATTGCCGAGAAGGACCCGAACATGTTCCATGAACTGCGACGAGTTGAGGGGTTTTACCGAAAAGGGTAGAAGCGGACTGGACCCTGGGCGGTCGGATAGCAGTGCCGTCAGGCGGTTCAACACGGCAACTGGGCACCAGTTGTTGTGAGTCCTGTACAGGTGAATATCTACTCCGGAACCTCGCTGCTGAGTTTTGGATGTCGCCAAGTGAAGGACGTAGTGATCCTGGTGGCGGTAGAGATTACTTCTATGCAAGACTGGACCGGCTGGGTGGCTGCGAGTGAACTCGCTGGGCCGTAGAAACCCATAAAATGCCATGTGTATCGCAGCCTGCAGGACGGTGCTGGGGAGGAGACCGAAAGGGGACCTATCCAGGATGTCAGACATCCCCTTGAAGATCTCCCCCGTGATAGGCAGCCGCTTCGGGCTGACTGGCGGCTGGTGTTTCTGAACTCCACGTAGTAGAGCCCTCACTGCGTGGCAGGAGAACACCGAAGGCCTCGCGGGGTCTTGAAGTGACAAGTAGTGCTGCACCCCGGCCACGTACTGGCGTATCGTGCTGTGTGACAGTGCTAGGTGAGAATGACAATAGGCGATGAACGCCAGGACCTGCTTGAGGCTGGAAGACTCACAAGGCCGATGGGGCAGGAACTTGTTAAACGCCCTCCAGGCCGTCCGGTAGGCCCGACGGGTGTTGCGGGCGAGCGAGGCGTTAATGATGTTGGTAGCTGAGCGTAGATGTGGGGCTAGTCCAAGGTCAGTTGTGACCAATCCGGGATAGTGGCTGAAAGATGGTAGGCTCCTGGCATCTGTTCAAAGAAAGAAATAAAGTTAAAACGGGAGAGTGCGTCTGCTGCTGAGTTAAACTTCCCTGGAATGAATGAGCAGTAAACATTGAACTGATGCTGTAGGGATAGCTGGACCAGTCTGCGGAGGAAGGACATGACGGGCCTGGACTTAGACCTGCCCTTGCTGATGATTTCGGCTGTGGCTTGATTGTCTGTCGTGAAAGCCACAGTCTGTCCAGACCAATGGTGACCCCATAGGTGGGCGGCTGCTACGATGGGGAAGAGCTCAAAGAGGGCTGACGTGGTAGTGAAGTTGTGCTTGAGGAGGCCAAGGGGCGGCGAACCACAAATGGCCAAAAATGGCGGCGCATCCTGTGGATGCCGCCGCGTCGGTCACCACCTGAGGTGACTGCGTGGACACGACTGGGATGAACAGGGACACACCGTTCCAATCACTAAGAAAGTGTTCCCACATGGCCAGATCTGCCCTGGCTGCAGAATCCAGCCTGATGACCTGGTCTGGGTCCTGAGTGTAGGACAGGAAGACCAACAACCGGGACACGAAGGAGCGGCCCTGGGGAATGATCCTCACAGCGAAGTTCAGCATCCCGAGGAGAGACTGAAGTTGCTTCTGAGTACATCCCCCCACCCGGGTGAATTCTCGCAGAACCGTCCTGATACGGTCCAACTTATCTGCGGGAAGGCTGGCCTGCATGGCAAGCGTGTCAAGGTCGACGCCCAAGAACGTGATCTTGTGTGCCGGGCCGTCAACCTTGTGCTCCGCTATGGGGACGTTCAGATTGTCGAAAACCGTCCTCAACTTTCCAAGGTCCCCTGGGGGGGCCCCGGGTGGTTCTATCAGAAGGAAGTCATCCAAATAATGGATGACCTCGTGGCACTGTGCCTCATGGAGAAGGATCCACGCCAGGGTCTCCGCAAACTTGTCAAATAGCCAAGGACTACTCTTAGACCCGAAGGTCAATTTGGTCGTGAAATAATATCGCTCCTTCCACTTGATGCCGTGCCAGCACCACAGGGAAGGATGAATGGGCAGCAGCTTGAAGGCGTCGGATATGTCCGCCTTCGAGAGCCAAGCACCCACCCCTGCCCTGAGAATGGCCTGGATAGCCATGTCTACCGAAGCGTACTTCAGTGAGAACTCCTCGGAGGGGATGAGCGAGTTGAGACTGGGAACGACGGAAGAATGAGGCGCTGACAGATCATACACCAGACGTTTTTTATTTGAAAATTTTCCCTGTACAAGCCCAATAGGGCTAACCCTCCAGATGCTAAAGGGGGATTGACAGAACGGGCCTATCATGAAGTCCCGATCCAACTCCGTCTGCAAAAGGACGTCAATCGCTGGCTCATCTGTTGCTGCTGAGCGTAGGTTCGGACATTCGTGGGTGGAGTGGGGCAGGGTGATGAGCCCGGTATGAAACCCATCAGTGAAACCTCGGATGAGGTAGCTGGCGAGTGACGGAGTGGGGTGTGAGGTCAAGTAAACACCGAGCCAAAGGACATTGACCCGGCTTAGTCATGGTTTCTTCTGTTTGACCTCACATAGGATCCTGGGGTGCGCCCTCTGGCATAGGGTGCAAACGTGCAAGAGCCGGCACTGGCTGAAATTGCAGGAGCCGTAATTGAAATTGTTGCAAATGGCGGCTCCCCCAACCATCCGCACCGGACGTCCCAACTTGTCCACCTTTTGCCCTTGCGCCGGGGTCTGCTGAGCCTGGCTCGTGCTGGTAGAGGCCGTGCTAGCTATCGGATGGACAGAGGCTATGTTGGCACACCAGACCGTGGTGTGGGACGCTGACTGACAGACAGCACATAGCGGGGAGCGAAGACCCGCGAAGTGGCGGCAGAACAACTCCGTGTCCACTACGCTCCAGTCCGTTGCCAAATGAAACTGTGAGAATCTGGCTGCGGCTTTGGCCGAGAAGGACCGATGATAGTCGTAGAACGCTGAGCCACCGTATTTGTGGCCCAGGTCTACGATCAAATGGAGGTAGAGGTCCAGTTCCTCCCGTCTGCCGGGGGAGGCTGAGCACAGCACGTCCCTAAACATGCCGAAAGCGAGCGTGAACTCGGGCACCGTGAGCTTTCTGTTGAGCCTCGGATCCTTCGCTTTCAAAACCACCGAGACGTCCCCCCAGGTGTAGGCAAATACCACCAGAAGAAAGCTTTATTTGTGGGGGAAAAAGGACGCAGATTTTGTTTGGGTACAGCGTTGCACGACCACACAATTATCAGTTAAAGAGAAGCAGTGCCAAATTGTAAAAAGTGCTCTGGTCAGGAAGGGAGTAAAATCTTCTGGGGCTTAAGTGGTTAAATGAAAATGTTCACTTTAACAAGGTTTTCTTACTTTTCCAATTGATATTGGGGTGAAATCAACATTAATGTTTTACTGGAGTTATGAGAAAATTCAAAGGAGGAAAATTTTTCTTGAATGAAGAAATTTTTAACAGCGTACGTGGTTTTCATGCAGTAAAGTCAAACCGCCAAATGTGCTGGAAATTTTCGAATGAAATACCTAGTGTACAACTAGTTTTAGATTTTTAAGCATGCTTGAAAATTCTGCAACTAACAGATTCCCATTGTATGTGTCACCTGCATTATCTTGTGTATGATCATTTGCACTAATGATTCCCAAACCTGGTCACATTGCTACGGGAGTTCAGGAAATGTTAGATTAGCCCTATTTAGTTTGGAAAAAGAAAAATAAGTCTGCATATCTCTCTTATGTTTGTTACTTATATTCTCACATTTTACAGCTACTGTAGCCATTAACTTCCATGGTTTTAGTGAGAAAACAGATGGAACAAAATGCGTTTTTACCTAGGAAATGTTCAGTACATGTCTTCTCCCTATGGTGATGAAGATTCCCTTCTATCCTGCTGATCAATTGTGCCTCTTCAAATCTCTTTCCGTGTCTGTTCCTGTTTCAGCTCTTTCATTCTTAGATTCTCTTTAGATTATTTTGCCAATTTTGAACAACAGAGTAAAGAATATGTGACCCTGCTGCTCTGTTTAGGAAAGAAAGAAGTCTTGTTTCTTATGAAAGCAAGCTACGCAAAGTCATTTATAAAACATTCATTAATTAAATGTTCAGCAGAGCTCCCGAGATCAGAAATGAAAGTGACAAAAGAAGGGGCTTAGTTAAAAAAAAGTTAAAAGGGGAAAGTAGAGGCACAACAAAATCAAGACATTTGATAAGTCCAAATTCCACAGTAACCACAGAATTGTCAGAGGAAGGAAAGCATATTTTAGTTCACTGTATATATTGTACAGTATAGACTTTTACATAAATGATGGACTTTTGACTGTTAAGACTATTTATATGTACTTATGACTTAAAAAAACACATTTATTGAAATCAGTGATGTTGTGGACACCTCTAGGCTTCTATTTTCTGGACTGTTGCCAACTAAATGTTCACCTCTAGAGAAAAAAAGTGACACAATGAGAGCTGTTACTTTGTGCAAAAACATTCCTCCAACGTGTCCCTGTGTTCTGTTACTGTCTAGACAAAAGCTTTTTGGTAATTTCTCTATCCAACGATCAACTTGGGTACAACCAGCATGTTGGTTTTTTAGCTATAGCCGCTACCAATAATTATTGTATTCTTCTGGCAGGGGCGGTTTGAAAAAGTTGAGGCAAAGAACAGGGGGCCTATTCTATCTATCGGCTCCTACAGAGTAGTGCTACATGTGAAAGAGCACTGTCTGGCCAAGTTTTAATTATCTCTTGTTCTTTGCCTATTTTCCTCATTAAAGGGGTATATGCTGGCATGATAAATAGAGGAACATTGTCTGACTGACCCAACCATGACAGGGGAATGGATTTGTATGCATGCTTAATCTTACCTTGTAGAACAAACCTTATCCAAAGTATTATTCCTCCTGGTTGCACAGGTTACAAACTGATCAAATCTAGGAAGCACAATTTTTACATTTGATTGGTCAAAATGCCCTACAATAATGAAGACCCCCATCAGGATAAACATTTTGATGCATACATATAACCAGGGCTTTTTTTTCTCAGAGAATAGGTGCAGGAACTTCTGCCTTCTGAGTCAGCTGTCGTTTCTGCCCCTACCCACCTCTAAGCAATGTCACTTGGTTCCACCTTCTACATACCTCCCAGTACCGCCCCTTTTAGAGAATACAGAACCAAGTATCATTTAGTACTACTAAGTGATTTGTTAATGATAACAGAATTTGTTAATGATAACAAGACAGTAAAATAGAATCCTTGCTGTGAGCAACAGTAGACCCCCCCCCCCCGAAACAATAGACCTCCCCAGAAACAATAGATCTCCCTCAGCAACAATAGATCCCATACACAGCAATAGACTGTCTCTCTCCCCAGCAACAATGCTCCCCCACACCAAAAAAAACATCCCAGCAACAATAGACCCCCAGCAGCAACTGCAGATCTCCCAGCAGCCAACATCAATAGATCTCTCCTTCAACAGTAGATCCCTTTCAGCAACAAATTATCCACCATCAGCAACAATAGACCTACCCAGCAAGAATAGACCCCCATGCAAAAATAGATCCATATATCCAGCGAAAATAGATTCCCCAAGCAGCCAGCATCAATACACCCTCCAGCACACCCCAGCACTCCTTTCGATTACATACATTCATTGCTGGAGGTGCCGGAACTGCATTCCCCTGCGTTCCTGCTGGAAAAAAAGCCCTGCATATAACCTTTAATAATTTATCCAAATTCATGCTAATATTTCCATCTGTATACAGTATATTTTTGCCTTAATAATTACCATATTTATCGGCGTATAACACGCACCGGCGTATAACACGCACCCCAAGTTTAGGAGGGCATTTTAAGGAAAAAAGGTTTTAGGAGGGAAGTTTAGGGGGAAAAAAAACTTACATTTAAGCATCATTTGCAGCCTTGCCCAGCATCATTTGCAGCTTGCCCAGCTTCATTTGCAGCTTGCCCAGCACCATTTGCCGCTTGCCCAGTGCCATTTGCAGCCTTGCCCAGTGTCATTTGCAGCCTTGCCCAGTGTCATTTGCAGCTTGCCATGTTTAAATTTGCCGCCTAGAAAGACCGCGCCGCCAGAAAAGACCGAGCGCCACCGAAAAAGCCTGAGCCGTCTGTTTGGCTCCGCTCGCAGTCCCACCTCCCTGCTGTTTCGGAAGTGAGAGCAGGGAGGCGGGACTGCGAGCGGAGCCGAACAGTCAGATCTGTCTTTTTCGGCGGCGCTCGTTTTTTTCGGCGGCGCTCGTTTTTTTTCCGGCGGCGCTCGTTTTTTTTTACCGCAGTCGCTATTTTTCGGCGCCGTTTAATTTTTTTTGTCACTTTTTTTTTGGGGGGGGGATCGGCGTATAACACGCACCCATGACTTTCCCCCGATTTTAAGGGGGAAAAAGTGCGTGTTATACGCCGATAAATACGGTACAACTGTAAATTATCTTGGCAAGTAAATGGTCTGCACTTAGAATACAAAAGTTCTAAATTGTTATTATTATTATTCAGGATTTATATACCTCCAACAATTTATCTAGCCTTCCTAGCTTTCATTTTTAAGACTCACTTAAATTAAATTTTTTGAAGAAGTTTTCCAGAAGCAAAGAACAGATGACAGCTGAAACACATGTAGTATTAGACATTCCAGAAGGATAATACTTGCTCACCAGCACCCATGGGTAAAGATAACCATATGCTGAGGTTTTGGTAGCTCCCCAACTTTCAGCATTTGTAGGGCGTCCAGCAAGGTATCAGCTCCAGGCCCCCAGCTGTGGCACTCACTGACAGCATTGTTCCAGTAAGAGAGCATCAAGCTGCTGCATCTGTTTGTGCTGCCATAAGGAAAGTGACTCATGTCCTGTAGCCCATGTAATCCTGTCCACCCCAGTGAGAACTGCTTCATTAAAGGTTGATGCCAGAATTGCAACTTGATCTGTTGTTGAGGCAAGACTTCTTGGAGGTTACGTATATGGACAAAAGCTCCCACAAGCCTCACATAATAACAAGGAACCCTTTAGGGAAATAACGTATGTCACAGTTAAGCTTAAAAATGGGGTTGATGTGCATAAGGATTAGGGATGAGACCAATGTTCGAGTTGAATGTAAGTTCGACTCGAACATCGGATGTTCACCTGTTCGCCAAATTCAGAACATTATGGGGCATTCGTGGGAAATCCAAGCGCTACGGAATGCCCCATAATGCACTGCATTGCTGTATGATGATTGGCCAAAGCATGCACCTGACCTGCATGCTTTGGCCAATTACAGCACACTCTGCTGAGTAGACATGTGCGGTTCATTTCGTTCCGAATTAATATTCTGACAAATTTTTTGTTATTCGAAGATTCAGATATATGTGAATACGCGAATTACAATATAAGTGAATTTTACCGAATGCTCTGAATAATGTAACGAAATTCATACTGAAATTCGAATAGAATTTTACTTTGAACTCTAGTCGAACTATAACTAGACATATTGGTGAAATCAAAGACTGTGTGCGTTATTAGGGAACCATTTGGAAATAATGCTGTTTTTATTAAGCCAAAGATGATTTAAAGAGTCATTGTAATCACTTGATGAAGATTTTTCTTTTGTTTGTTCGACCTATTCAAAAATGTATAGATTTGACAAGGGGGCCCCCAGATCCCACCCCCCTCCCTATGTGAAAGGGTAGGGGTACCCCTAACCATTAACCAAAAAAGTGTCAAAAAAGTAAAAATGACAGGAGACAGTTTTGGACAATTCCTTTATTAAAAAGAAAAAAGTGTCCAGCAATGTCCATCCATTTTCAATCACAGCACCGTGAAAAAACAGCCCCCAAAAAACAGAAGCCTCCGTGCATCCCCATGACTGCTGTCTTTTTGCTTTGACAGCTGTCATATAGTCAAGGGCGGGGTCATCTGTTGATGTAAATGGGTGACCTTACCCCCCTCCTACGTCACATGACATCAGAAGGGGGTGGTGTCACTCAGTTATGTCAGTAGGTGGCCCCGCCCTTGGCTATATAAGAGCTGTCAAAGCAAAAAGATGGCAGTCACGGGGACACCTCCCATGGAGGCCGAGTTTTCTCAGGTTTATTGTTTGTTTTGGGACCGTTGGCGCTGTGATTGAAGATGGATGGACAACCGGAACACTTTTTTAAAAAAAAGATTTTATATAAAGGAATTGTCCAAAATTGTCTCCTGTCATTTTTTTTGGTGAATGGGTAGAGGTACAATCGCACGTCCTTTTTTTCAATGATTTTTTATGTAAATTGCCGGGATCCGGCAATACATTACAACCGCAAGCAATTTCATATGACATTTTTTACTTTTGAAATAAAATGTTGCTGCGGCACTGTTATGAATAGGGATGAGCTTGCTGTTCGCCCGTTCCCCGAACAGCGAACATTATGGGGCATTCGCGGAGAAATCAAACGCCGCGGAACGCCCCATAATGCACTACGAGATCGTATGCATTGCTGTATGATGATTGGCCAAAGCATGCACCCGAGGTGCATGCTTTCGCCAATCACAGCTGCCAAAGGCAATTATGGCTCAGGGCGACTAAATCCACTCCCCACACTATATAAGGCTGCTTATATAGTGGCCGTGTGTAGTGTTGTTGGCATGGACAGAGAGATAGCTTGGGTTAGATTCATCAGGTAGGTTATTCAGTTAGTGGCAGTGTATTTGATATATATGTACACACACATACTCTGCATTTAGCATTGAGTATTGACTATATAATCAGTGTTTACTCTATATTCAGTCAGTGCAGGCGGAGTATTAATATATATATATATATATATATATATATATATATATATATATATATATATATATATATATATATGTATATATATATATATATATACAGTCTATTATATATACAGTGCACTCAGTGGGGTACTGTTTCTAATACACTTCAGGTGTATACAGTCTAGTATATATATATATATATATATATATATATATATATATATATATATATATATATATATATATATATATATATATATATATATATTTATAACCCTACATTTAAAAATTGGTAGGCCAGGGAACGTGGAAGGAGGAGGTGATAGTGGCACGCCAACAACAATGGCAGAAGATGGTAATGGTGGCAGACTAGCAGAGGTGGCAGGTGGCAGTAAATTGTGATGACTCAAAATGTTGGGTTCAGTTCGAGCAGGATTCAGAGAACATGTCTAAAGTCTGGGTGAATCTAAACCCCATCAAATTCAATGATATGATTCAATGATTCAATGAATAAATGATAAAAAAAAAGTTCTGACCATTTTCTAGGGTCATGGGCAAATAATTGTCAAATGAATGGCAGGGGACTGGACACTGCCATGGGGAGCATATACCAAAGCAAAAATAAATAAGTAAATACAATTTTCTTTTCTCTGGGAGCAGTGATTTTAGCAATGCTTAACCAGTTGCCGACCAGCCGCTGCAGTTACACTGTGGCAAGTTGGCTCGGCTGTGCGAATCGGCATACTGGTACGTCGGTTCGTGCACTGGCTTTTGCAGGTCATGCGCCTGCCGCACGCTGCAGGAGCCTGTGGGTCTGGCGGACTCGATGTCTGCCTGCCATCGTGGGAAAGAGAGCCAGAATGGGAATCTGTCAATGTAAACAAACAGATCCCTGTTCTGACAGGGGAGGAAAGAGAGATCTGCTGTTCCTAGTTATCAGAAACATCAATCTCTCTCTTCTCCCAGGCAGCTCATCCTCCATACAATTAGAAACACCTCCCAGGGAGCACAGTTAACCCCTTGATCGTCCCCTAGTGTTAACCCCTTCCCTGCCAGTGCCATTTATACAGTGATCAGTGCATTTTTATAGCCCTGATCACTGTATTGGTGTCACTGGTGCCCAAAAAGTGTCACTTAGGTTCAGATTTGTCCGCCACAATGTCACAGTCTTGATAAAAATCGCAGATCTCTACCATTACCAGTAAAAACAATAAATAAAATAAAAAGTCCCTAAATCTTTCCCATAGTTTGTAGACGCTATAACTTTTGTGCAAAACAATCAATATACACTTTACCAAAAATTTGTAGCAGAATGCATATTGGCCTAAACTGATGAATACATTTGTTTTTTTTATATCTTTTGGATATGTATTATAGCAGAAAGTAAAAAACTTTTTTTGTCTATAGTGCATATAGTGCAAAAAATAAAAAACGCAGAGGTGATCAAATACCACCAAAAGAAAGCTGGTCAGGAAGGGGGTAAATCCTTCTGGGGCTGAAGCGGTTACAGTCCCAGTCCCCAGTTCCAGTGTCATCATTTATCATATGTGGTCATGTCAGCTGTCATTCGCCATATTTAATCAGTGAGGGTCAGGCATGGATAGCATAAGTCTGCATTGCTGGACAATTTGATTGATGGTGGATTTACATCAAAAGATCTTTTTTTTATAAAGGACTTGTTAAAAACTGTGTGTGTTTTTTTTTTACTGCTTATTTTTTTGCAAATGAAAACCTCTTACTCATTTACATATGAAGGGTTTGGTATCTGGGGCCCCCCTTATTGTTAAACGGGGCTTACAGATTCTGATAAGCCCCCTGTCTGCAGACCCCCCCCCCACAACCACCAGACTAGTGGCATGGGAAACAGACCCTTCTTCTCAACATTGAGACAATACCTCCCTGGCAAGATACATCCCTATTTTGAGGGCATGCTGGTATGGTTAAGGAGGGGGCGCATGCTTGTTTTCCCCCTTGCCTGATCTGCCAGGCTGCATGCTCATATAAATGGACTGGTATGGATATTTGGGAAAGAAGCTGTGCTGCATGGATTTCTCCCTTAAAACCTTCTGGATCTGGTATAGAATTTTGAGAGAACCTCATATCCCTTTTTTTTGTGGGAGCCCCTTAAAATTAATATCAGACCTGAAGGATCTGGTATGAATTATGGGGCAACCCCACACCATTGTTTTGTTGTAACTATTCCCACTCCTTTTGATTACAAAGCCAGGCCATAAGTGAATAGAGCTGGTGAAGTCCCTAGTTGTTAAGGACTTGGGCATTAAAGATGATCCTGCCACTATCTAGGAATGTGGTCAAGAGGTTTTGTTGCAGTACCTCATCTACATGGCAATTTTTTGCTCCCTTTGGATGGTAGCATGAGATCTGCCATTTTTTCCTTGCATCAGGCATTCAAAAGGGTGGCCAACCAGCATTGGATTCTCTCCTTCATGGCCCAAAGCATGAGGTACATATGCAGTTATTTCAATAAAAACTAGTCCATCACTACAAACGGTCTGCAGCAGATCCAAAGTACGCCTCTTTACAGCTCACTATCTTGGTTTCCCCTTTGAATGGTTACAAGCTGTTGCACATGACCTGAATCAGGAGCCACTGACATGGTGAAAAGAACTTTCAAACATCCTCATCTCATAATTGAACTGATATTCATTGATGGTCCACTGCTTCTAGTGCAGCTGCTGCAGCATGGCCAAAAGAGTACTAGTGTGTGGGCGTATCTCATATCAGGAGATTAGCAGTCAGGTTATGTTGCTGCTGCATTTTAGCCATGCATACTCTTGCTATAAATTACTGCCTAAATTGACTGCACACTTTTCTGGCTTGCAGTAGGGCATCCTGGAAAACAAGGTACCTTACCAGGAATTGCTGCACCACCAGGTTCAGTGACATATGTGAACTGTCCTTTCCAAAGGACAGACAGCAGGTTGGTGCTATTGTCACACATGACCTTGCATCACACAAAGTGGCATGGAGTTAGCCACATTGTGACTTGTTCCTAAAAAGCTGCCAGAATATCTGGGTCCAGAATGGCAAAAGCCTTCCATCTACAAAACCAAATGGAAGCATTTTGCTTGGGCTGTTTCAAACGCTCTGGGTCACTTGGGGGTGACCAGTAGTTCTGATGAGTCACCAGATGAGGTCATAGAGGAGGAGGAGGGGGTAGAGGTGACTACACTGTCACCATTCGCAAGGTGCAAAACACAAGGTACCTCCACCAGCTCCAGCAATTTTCCCCCTCCATCACTTCCACCAGTTAATTTTCCCAATGGACGATGCAGGAGACACAGCATCCCTGCCGATGCTTGCTGGACCAAACGTCTGTAGTCTGTTAGTGGTCCCTGTCACTAACCACTTGGCTTCCACATGCGGATGGAGGACAGGGATAGCCTTCTGGGCAAAATATGGTGGCTGGGTACCAGCATATATGGTGCAGCACAGGCCATAAACTCATGGAAGAGGGTCGACTCCATTAGCAGAAGTTAGAGCATCTGTAAAGCCAGCAGTTTTTCCAAGCTGGCATTGAAATTGGTAAAACAAGGACTGGAAAAGGAGTTTTATTGCACCACATCTCTTATCCTACTCATAAGAAAAGAGTACAATGGGCCTTTTAAGGTGTTAACCATATGCTCACCACCCTTCCCTTTCCTGCCCAGCCAGGCTGTGATGCTGGATATAAGGTTTAGTATAGATTTTGGGGGAAACATTCTATTTAATTTTTTTGCAGGGCTTGTGTCCTGTGTGTGTTTCAGAAGGCACGCGTGCTTCCCCTCCTTTATAGACCACCGAGGCTGTATGCCTCTACAAGGGTTTGGTATGTTTTTGTGCCAGCTGCACTCATTTTTTTTTATTTAGGATCCTCCCTAAAACTCCATAGAATACCCCTTCCTAGGTTAAAAATCTGGTTTGAAATTTAAGGGGATCCTATGCTGTTTGAGGCTGTATGTGGCCTGCATATTTGGAGAGGGGAAGCCATATCCTCGCTGCCCTCTCCTTTCCTAGTCACCAGCCTGCATGCATGGATAAGAGGAGACAACAAAAAACAACAAATTTGGCTCTGGGCCCCTCCAAAATCTATACGATACTTCTAGATAGGGGCCTGGCATGCATTTTTCAGGGGGACTTGATACAGCAAACAAAAAATATGGCATGGAGTCTCCCCAAAATCCACACCAGACCTATATCCAAGCTATGGATTTGGTATGGATTTTTAAGGGGGGCTCTATGCAAAAAAAAAGTGTGTCCCACAAGATACATACTAGACCATTTTCCAGGCATGCAAACTGCCTGACCAGGAAAAGGAGGAATAGAAAGCTGCTAGAATTCCTGGCTCAGTGGATGTAGGGGTCTGCATGGGGATTTATCATAATCGGAAGCCTCTATTAGGATAAGAGGGCTCCCTGATATCTGCCCCTGTCATGCAAAACCCTTGGTACTTATTCATATAATATAGGGAGTAGGGATGAGCCGAACACCCCCCGGTTCGGTTCGCACCAGAACTTGCGAACAGGAAAACAATTTGGACAAGCATGCGAACACCGTTAAAGTCTATGGGACACAAACATGAAAAATCAAAAGTTCTCATTTTAAAGGCTTATATGCATCTAATTGCCATAAAAAGTGTTTGGGGACCTGGGTCCTGCCCCAGGGGACATGTATCAATGCAAAAAAAAGTTTTAAAAACTGAATTTTTAACAGGAGCTGTGGTTTTAATAATGCTTAAAGTGAAACAATAATAATGAAATATTCCTTTAAATATTGTGCCTGGGGGGTGTCTATAGCATGCCTGTAACGTGGCACTGTTTTCCCGTGTTTAGAACAGTACCACAGAAAAATGACATTTCTAAAGGAAAAAAGTAATTAAAAACTGATCGTGGCTGTAATGAATTGTTGGGTCCTGGCAATACAGATAAAACTCATAAAAAAAACAGCATGGGTTCCCCGAGTCCATTAACAGGCCCTTTGGGTCTGGTATGAATATTAAGAACCAAAATTAAAAAAATAAATGGCGTAGGGGTCCCCCCCAAAATCCATACCAGACCCTTATCCGAGCACATGACCTGGCAGGCCGCAGGAAACGAGAGAGCGCCCTCCCCCCCTCCTGAACCGTACCAGGTCACATGCCCTCAACATGGGGCGGGTGCTTTGGGGTCCCCCAAAACATATTGTCCCCATGTTGATGGGGACAAGGGCCTCATCCCCACAACCCTTGGCCTGTGGTTGTGGGGTCTGCAGGCTGGGGGGCTTATCGGAATCTGGAAGCCCCCTTTAACAAGAGGACCCCAAGGTCTTGTGACTTGGGTGCCAGATAGAGCAGAGGAGGAAACTGAATTTGAGGTGGCACAACCCCAAGGAGGCCGACATCAAGAAAGAGTAGAGAGTATCTTGGCTAGGCAGAATCAATACGATAAAGATGACATTGCTTCCCCGCATCTTTTACTATTTCAGAGCACTCCTGATCCCCGTTGATGGATCTCGTCTAAGGCACTTCCAAGCCAAAATCATCAAATTTATATGGGGTAAAGGGGGTCACAGATTTTCTAAATCTGGAGCCCGAAAAAACTAAGACCTCCAATTCTATCCCCTACACTCTCGCACTCCTTTGCTCTTTGGGGCGGCTTGAAAACTAACGGCCTACTAACCTCACCCACAGAACCGTTGTCACACCTATTCCAAAATCCTGCATTCCTCCCTGGCCTTGACATAAAAGCTTTCCAATGGTGGCTTGACAAAGGGCTTTATAGAATTGGACACTTCCTCAGACCACTGGGACCAATCTCCAAAGCATACTGTGTCAGCAAGCTCGTCATGCCACCGTCTGAGCTCTTCAGATTTTCTCATATTTCTAACTTTTTACACAAAAAGTGCAAATCACTACCTAATGGTCCCCAAATAATGTCCTATGAAATGTGGTGTAGCCAAGCTGATGAGCAGAGGGGTGGAATCTCGGTAATTTATAAAGCACTGTCCTCAACACAATCCTAGACACTTACATGCTAGCTTGGGAAGAAGACCTGAACCAACACTGGAATCTTGATACTTGGCACAGACATTTTTCCCTTTCCTACAAATGCATTCTCAATCCCTGCCTCATGGAGGCTAGTGTAAAAGTAATGACCAGATGGTACCTAGTTCCTTCGAAGCTAGCCAAAATCTTTCCTTCAGTGTCACCCCTCTGTTTTCGGGGCTGCAATCTGAGAGGTGATATGCTCCACATTTGGTGGACTTGACCCAGAATACGCCAGTTCTGGCACAAGATATTCCCCTGGATCAGCAAAATATCCACAATTTCAGTCCAAATGTCCCCACTAGTAGCCCTCCTCAATTTCCCTGTGAAGGGAGCATCCAGGAGTACACAATGCCTTATTTACTTTATCATCCTGGGAGCCAAACTCACTCTGGCCAAGGCTTGGAAACAACCTTCGGTTTCCACACTACTGGCTAAAAGGAAAATCTCCTGGATCATGAATCAGGAGAAGATGGCAAGTGTACTCCTGGATCGCTCGGATAAATTCACAACCACCTGGGAACCTTGGGCATCGTTCGTGGGTGTTACCCTTTCACTTTGACCTTGAGTGAATCACCGTCTCCCTCACCCCACTCCAGTCGACTCCTGCCTGCTCTACCCTTACCCATTCTTTTCTACTTCTTTCTGCTTCTTTTTCCTCCTTTTCCCACTGTTCTTCCCGCTGATCTCTGAGCTTTGACCTTCTGTTAATTGGTCCTACACCTAGGTTAAGATTGGACTAAATCTAGACACTCATGTCTTCCATTAATGAATAGGTCAGACCCTGAATGTTAAAACACCTTGGTATAAGTTCATACTTACTTTAACTAGTTACTATGGGCTCTGTAGCCAATCCAGGAGCTGTTTGGAATTCTCCCTTAGTTATACAGTTCACTAATCTTACTTAAGGGTTTCTTCTCCTTAGGTTTGTGGCCTCACTAGTTTTTTTTTTTTTTGTACACAGGTTTGTGCAGCTTACGGCTACTTTCACCACGGTGGTGTTGGGGCATAGGGGTCTCGGCCACAGCCTGATCCCTACTGGGGTGGCGGAGTCCTCTTCCCCTTGTCACCCCACCAGCCCGGGTCACTACTTATTGACCATCGAGACCTTGCTGGACATTAGGCCATTTTGTTTGCTCTTCATGACCACGCCTAATTTAACCAATGTGTATACTACATGTATGAATCTTATGCATTCCTTTTCTTTTGTTATAACTATGGCCTTGTTGGTCCACTCAGGGATAATGTCCCTTGTTATATCTTGTTTTCTCTTGATGTATTGTTGTCCTATTTTATTCTAATAAAATAAAATATATTGAACTAAGAAAGAGTAGAGAGCAGCCACCCTATTCCATCACATTCTGCAGCTGTTATCTCCCAGCCCACTCTCCCCAAAGCTCATCTATCTGGGCCTTTTTCAGCACATATGCAGCAGGTCGCACTGTTGCTATCTGCAAACTGTGTCTCAGGCACATCAAACGTGGCAAAAACACCAGCCATTTGAGTACCACATGCTTAACAAGGCATTTAATGTCCAACCACTCAGCCTGTTGACAAGAGCACCTAAAAGCCACACAAAAGGGGCACAAATCTGTTCCTCCTCCTCCTCCCCCTTACCCACTTCAGTCTGCCCCTGCTATACTGAGTCATTACCTCTTAGCAGCCTCAACTGACAGGGATGATGGTATAGCACAGGGTGTCCCAGGTCCTAGAAGCACATTTGCCAGCAGCACACCACCAGCTGTAGACTGTAGCTGGAAAATTTCTCTGCCCCATCTGCTACAGCAGAAAAAAAAAATACAGTCCCTGACACCCACATGCCCAGCACCTAAATGCAAGCTTGTCAAAGCTGTTGGCTCTCCAACTTCTGCCTTTCAGCCTCATGGATTCTGCTCCGTCCGTGAATTGGCACAATGTGCTGTACCACAATGGCAGGTTCCCAGTCGACTACTTTTCACGTAAGGCCATTCCATCGCTCTACCAATCACATGGAAGGGAATGTTCTGGCATCGTTGAGCAAGGCAGTCAGCCGTAAAATCCACCTTACTGATGACATGTGGTCCAGCAAGCATGGGCAGGGACGATATATTTAGTTCACAGCACACTGGGTAACGCTGCTTGCTCGAAAGGATGCAGGATAGGGCTTGGTGCTGCAGCTTGTTTTCCCCCCATGTCTCCATACAGCTGGTGGTGATGATGCCAGACATGTGAGCTCTACCCCCTCCTCACCCTCCTCCTCCTCCATGCCCTCCTCTGCAAAATTGTACTATGAACATTGGGTACCCCTAAGCATTCAAAGGGCTATTCCATGAGTCAGGCTAAAAGGTGCAATGCAGTGCTTCAGCTGGTGTGTTTAGGGGACAGGAATCACACCGGAGCAGAGATTCTTGCAGCTCTGCAGGGACAGGCCCAGAGGTGGTTCATACCATGCCAGCTGGAGCCAGGAATGGTGGTGTGCGATAATGTCTCAAACCTCCTGTCCTCCCTTAGACAGGGAAAGTTGACACATGTGCCATGCCTGGCACATGTCCTTACTTAGGTGGTGCAGCGTTTCCTAAATATGTACCCAGGATTGCAAGATGTGCTAAAGCTGGCCAGAACAGTCTGTAGCTATCCTTGATCACCATTATAAGGGGAAGGTCTCAGAACTCATCCCGTCCCCACAGAGAGTGCAGGAGATAAAATCTCTTGAGGACACGTTAAAGAAGATTTTATTAAATGTTTTTCCTGACTCCTGAGTCTTCTGTTGGTCAACAGAGGAGCGTTGGAGAAGGCGCCCACCTAAGTGAGGGATTTCAGATTTTTTCTCGCCGCCCAGGGCTGACAGCCTCCATATCCCATTGGCAGCGTCTGCATCACATGGTGGACGATTACCTCGGGGCCAAAACAGATGGAGAGCTTTCCAGCTGACAATCCACTGACTTACTAGTTCATGAGAAAAGACCACTGGCCAGAACTTGCCCAGTATGCTATTGAGTTGTTGGTCTGCCCTGCATCCAGCGTGCTTTCAGAACAGCGTGCATCCAGCGTGCTTTCATAGAATGCATCTGTCCACAGACTCCGTGGACCGTTTGACCGTTTGACTTTTATAAAAAAAGATTAAGTCCTGGATTACCAGCTATGAAGATTACATATTTTTGGGATGTGGAATCTCTGCAGGACTTCAAGGCTACCAAGCTTTGAGGGTGTTCAATCACTACATCTGGAAGAATGTTTTTGGTATAGGTTGCATGGACACAATTAACACCCAAAGACCAATTTTTCAGCACCTGTTTAACAGGTGCATATCATTGAAATTTTTTTTGCCTTCAACAAGAGCACCTCTATAGGGTTAAGGTGGGAAGACACCCCTGACACCCAAAGAGTATTTTTTTCTGCACCTGTTTGAAAGGTGCATATAATTGCAATTTTTTACAGCAAGGCCAATTCTTGCTTCCATCAAGAGTACCTATATAGGGTTACGGTGGGAAGGTGCCACCGACACCCAAAGACTAATTTTTCTGCTCCTTTTTGACAGGTGCCTATCATTGCAATTTTCTTTGCCTTCATCAAAAGCACCTCTATAGGGTTACGGTGGGAAGGCGCCATCGACACTACATTTGAAGAGAAGTCAACAAGGCCTATGATGAAAGGTACACCATTCCTACTGTGAAACACAGAGGTGGATCGTTGATGTTTTGGGGAGGTGTGAGCTACATAGGCGCAGGAAATTTGGTCAAAATTGATGGCAAGATGAATGCAGAATGTTATCAAAAAATACTGGAGAAACATATGCATTCACCAGCCAGGAAGCTGCGCATGGGACGTCCTTGGACATTCCAACATGGCAATGATCCAAAACACAAGGCCAAGTCAACCTGTGATTGACTACGACAGAATGAAGTGAAGGTTCTGGAGTGGCCATCTCAGTTTCCTGACCTCAATATCATTGAGCCACTCTGGGGAGATCTCAAACATGAGGTTCATACAAGACAGCCCAATAATTTACAGGAACTGGAGGCTTTTTGTCAAGAGGAATGGGCAGCTTTACCATCTGAGAAGATAAAGAGCCTGATCCACAAATACCACAAAAGACTTCAAGCTGTCATTGGTGTTAAAGGGGGCAATACACAATATTAAGAACTGGGGTATGTAAACTTTTGATCAGGGTTATTTGGGTAGTTTCTGTTGTGATTATAATTTAAAAAGAGTAAACACAGTTGATTGATAATAAATGGCTTTAGCTAAACACTAACCACAAGTGAAAGAAAAGTTTTTGTGTTATCATTCATATTCTCAAAAAAATGGCCAAGAAATCATAAATTCTGCCTGGGTATGTAAACTTATGAGCACAACTGTATATAATATAAAAGTGCAGGCAGGGCACTGGACAAAGCACTAGGGACAAAAGGGAGGTGAAATGATTTGATACAGTAATGTAATCTGTAAGATTACAGTGTACTGTATGTGTTATGTTTTTTGTACTTGAATTTTCCGCCAGGCTCCGCCCCCATGTGCCGCAGCACTCACAGGGAACGGAGCCTGTAACACAGAGCATCAGGTGGATGATCCGGCAGGGGACACAGCAGGGACACATCACAGGTTCCTGGTGACAAGGTAAGTACACTGTACCAGGCTTCTGCAATGCAATCCTGAGTGTGGCTCGGGGTTACCGCTAATGGTACTGAAATTCAACCCCGAGCCACACTCAAGAATACCGCCAGGGAGGTTAAACAAAGAAAAAAAGAAAACAGCTAGGTGTAAAAACAGTAACTCTAAAGTACCTCATATTATATTACTCACATTCACCCCTCCCCCATCTCTTTCCCACAAATTTGTTAGGCATACAACAGTTAGGACTATTATGTTTGATTAAAACTGTCCTGGTGCTGGAAAATTTTATGCTACTTTATCAAATGCAGTCTCTTAATTCTTTAACCACTTGCTGACCGTGTCAGTCTGACACACCCAACTCCGATCTAGGTAAAGAGTCTCTGACGAAGACCCTTTACCACATGATCAGCCATGTCCAATCACAGCTGATCACAATGTGAAAAGGAAGAGCCGTTTGTTGGCTTTTCCTCACTTTCGTCTGACAGACAAGGGTAGAGGAGAGCCGATCGGTGGCTTTCCTGACAGGGGTGGTCTGTGCTGATTCCCTGGTGGCCCTGGGGGCATCCCTGGTGGCCATGGGTGGCAATGTGTGTCCACACATGATGCAAATGTGTGCCCACCAGCAATACCTGCCAGTGCCTCCTGTGAGGATGGAGGAACTACTTCGCCGGCAATCCGTAACATCTATCAGTATCAATCAGTGCCACTCATCAGTGTCCATTAGTGCCACCTATTAGTGCCCATCCATGCACATCAGTGCCCACCTATCACTGCCCATCTGTGCAGCCTATGAGTGCCCATATGTTTAACCTATGAGTGCCCATCTGTGCTGCCTATGAGTTTCCATTAGTGCTGCATATCAGTGCCCATCAGTGCCGCCTATCAGTGCCCATCAGTGTTGCATATCATTGCCCATCAGTGCCACCTCATTAGTGCCACTTCATCTGTGCTCATAAGTGCCACCTTATCAGTGCCTGGCAGTGCAGCCTCATCAGTGCCCATTAGTGAAAGAGAAAACTTACTTATTTACTAAAACTTTTTTTTTGCTTAGCAAAAAATAAAAAACGCAGAGTTGATCAAATACCACCAAAAGAAAGCTCTATTTGTGTTAAGAAAATTATAACAATTTTGTTTTGGTACAGCACTGTAGCATGACCGCACAATTGTCATTTAAACAGCGACAGCACTGGAAGCTGAAAATTTGCTTGGGCAGGAGGGGGGGGGGGTGCCCTGTATTATAAGTGGTTAATTTTAAAAATACCTGCCTGTTCTCTGTGTCTAGTGTGTTTCTTAGATGTTTCCCCTGAAGCTGCATGAATAGGATTCTCTCCCCTGGTATTTTTATTTATGTATTTTGTATTTATTTTGCATTAGTGTCCAGCTTTCCATGCATTTTTGTTTTTTTTAAATAGCTTGCCTACAATGCCTAAAATGGCTAGAAATGTTAAACGTGAGTTTGAACTTGCAGCAAATTGGACCTAGGGCGATTTGCTCACCCCCTAAATATTATCATTACATGAATTATTCACATACTGGCATACAATCACAATATTTTTCATGATAGTCTTCCTTCATCTTTAATCTGTAAAACATTTCAAATATGTGTAATAGACAAAAATGTTCTATGGTTATCAAGATGAAAATTATGATGAAAACACAAAGGGAAATTGTTCACTGAGAAGCAAAACTTAGCAATGCCATTTTAAATTACAGGGCAGAGATACAATGGTAAAGTAATGGTAACCTAAGAACCTGTTTGAGAATACAGAATTCAGCTCATTCCTAAAATGAGAGTTGAGATGCCTTTCCCCAAACTACTTAAAAATTATTGGCTGGAACTAGATTTCAAGTACAATGGCATACAAACATACCAGATTCATTTAGCCCAAGTGCTTTCAGATTGTTTTTTATGTTTTGTTTTCTTTTTATATATCACATAATAAAATTAAATGAGGACAATTAAAAGCTGAGTTACAGTAAGCATTTATTTATAAACACAGCATTATCATTAACATTTACAAGAAAATGAAGAAAGAAAAAAGTTGCAAAAACGATGGTTATTGTGACAAAATAACAAGCTGTAGGCAACAAAGGGCAGCTAGTAATTGGCGCATAACTGAAGCAGCTCATCTTAATAACAATTACAAGCATTGTTAAATATGATACAGTGGGATGTCGTTCATAAGTGACCTTGATAAAAGAAGATTCCTTTCTGATGTATTGAATGCATTTAATTTAAAACATGATTAAAGGTTGCATAGGTTTCTTCAATAAACAATTATTTTAATGTTTAAAACCTTTGTATATAGACCTTTTGACTATATAAATAAACATTTAAGATCAAGAATTTTCTTTTATATGCACCGAATGTTTTATCACTGTGTGTTTATTAATTGAATGCTTTTGTTACTATGAATAAAAAAGTTAAATGCACGACAAATGCAGTGACTCTTAATAAAGAAGAGAAATGCCCAATGGGTGGGTTACATTTGCTATTTTTTAAATAACATATTCCTCTTTTTTTCAAGACTAGTGTCTTGGAATGTGGCAATGTTCAGTTAAAGTGGACATGTGTCCAGACTATGGTCATAAATGATTTTACTTTAGCAAGAATAAAAGGAGCTTTAACCTGTTTGAGCTCTGTAATGCTGTTAAATTGTCAACTGACATGTATTTCATTTACAATTCCGTAATTACTTACTGTCAATGTAAACAACATTTTCTTTCAATAAAATTTCTTGATTGTGAAAAAAAGGAGCTTTAAAACAACCCTTACTCCCCTCTTTAGCTGCTTTTATTGTGAATTTTCAAAGATCAAAACAAAGACTCTGAAATAGGTTTAATGCAGTTTTTTAACAGCTTGGAAACATCTGTTGATTTTTTTACATTAAAGTGGTTGTAAAGGCAGAAGTTTTTTTTTTTTATCTTAAAGCATAAATTCACCTTTACAGAAAAATCTGTAAGGTGACCTTACACAGGAACCCCTACTCAACGCCCCCCCCTTCCCCACACCAGACCCGCTGACCTGTTGCGCGGTGATCTCTCATTCCGAGCACCGGTATAGTCGCATCAGGGGTCCGGGGCTTAGAAATCCCCTCGGCATTCACATGTCTTCTTCCCCGCTAACAGGACGGGCTATGCGGGTTCTGATTGGTCGGCGCCGCTCATGTGATGGCACCGACCAATTAGAATGCTCTGAAACGTCCCTTCTGATGATGTACGTTTTGGAGATTCAGCTGTGGGGATTTCTAAGCCCCATACCCCTAAAACGGCTATACCAGGGCTCAGAACGGGAGATTGCTGCGATACAGGTCAGTGGGACTGGGGGGGGGGGGGGTGACTGGGGGTGTCCTGTGTAAGTTCACCTTCCGGATTTTTCTGTAAAGGTGAACTTTATACTTTAATGCATTCTGTGCATTAAGATAAAAAAAAAAAACCTCTGTGTGCAGCAGACCCTCTCAGCCCTCCTAATACTTATCTGAGCCCCCCCTCTTTATCCAGTGATGTGTAAGGATACATCATCCATCTGGGAATCTTCCCTCCGGATTGGCTGAGACAAAGCAGCAGCGCTATTTGCTCCTGCTGCTGTCAATCAAAGTCAGTTAACCAATCAGGAGAGAGGGGACGGGGCCACACTATGGCGCTGTGTTTTAATGGACACACAGAGCTGCATGCTCGGCTGGGGTGCCCCCATAGCAAGCTGCTTGCTGTGGGTGGACTTGACAGGAGGTAGGAGCCAGGAGCACCGAAGAGGGACCTGAGAAGAAGAGGATTGGGGCTGCTCTGTGCAAAACCATTTCATAGAGCAGGTAAGTATGACATGTTTGTTATTTTTAAATAAAGGAAAATGAGACTTTAGTATCACTTTAAAAGGCTGGTAGGCTGCTACGATCTGCTCTCATAGAAAACAAGTTACAATTCTTGTGCCTCTGTGGTGAACTACTCCACAAAATGATTTACTCCAAAATGCCTATAGCTAAATCTTATAGCTGAATAACTTTACAGTACAAGCAGCTAGAAAGGTGAATGAGGACTGGTTTTAAAGCACTTTCCTGCTTGTACAAAATATGTAAACAATTTAGTGTGCATAGACTGAGCAAAGGCTCACTTCAAAGAAGAAATCAGTTAAAGCAGACCTATGGCCTCATTTTAGAAATATGTGCTATGGCACTTAATTCTAAGTGCATCCTCAAAGCCCCCTTGCAAAGTCCCACAGATATTTTTAGAGCCAGTGAAGTCCACCTAATGAATGAGCCCCTAGCGTTCATGCGATATTCGCCTGTTCACCGATGCATCCGGTTCGGTTCGTTTTGGTGCTTTCCTCAATGGTCATTGGTGTGTTAAAGAATGGCCTGCTTCTTGGAGGTCTCCAGATATCCTCAGAAATTTAGTTTTATTGGAATTATTTCCAGTAGTGGTGGCTATCACTATTTGGAAAGAATTCTTTAAAAATAAGCGAGTGGTACTACATACTGACAACAAGGGTGTGTTATATGCTGTGAACTGTTTATCTTCCAAATCTGAGTTTGTGATCAAACTACTCCGTTTTCTTGTTTTACAATGTATGACTTATAACATTTGGTTGAAGGCAAGACACCTTCCAGGTAGTACTAATGGAATTGCCGATTCCTTATCTCGTTCACAGTTTCAGAGGTTTCGGGAACTCGCTCCGGAGGCAGATGCAGAAGGTTTCCCTTGCCCAGAATTTCTCTGGGGCCTGATATGGGATTGATCGAGGACACTATCAGACATTCCATCGCTCCCAAAACTTGGGAAGAGTACTCCCAGGCATGGTTTTGTTGGCGCTCGTTTTGCGCAGATTCCAACTTTCCGGCCGAATCTGTTAGTGTGCATATGGCTTTAGGCTTTGTTTCTTCTCTAATCCAAGCGGAACTTAGCCCTGCCTCGGTTAATAAAATTGTTGCAGGGGCCTCTTTCTTTTTGAAGCTCTCGGGCCTACCTGCTTTGAATTCCTTTTTTCCAGTGAAACAGATGTTGAAAGGTCTTAAGAGATCTTAACCGGCGGTGGATGGTAGACGCCCTATTTCTACAGAGCTATTGGTTAAACTTATGTCTGCCCTGGAGTCTGTTTGTTTCTATCCTTTTGAGACTTCTCTGTTCAGAACAGCATTTGTTTTGGCATTTTTTGGTGCTTTTCGGCTTGGGGAATTCACGGCCCCTAATAAATTTACTTCTGCTTTTCTTCTTTTTTCTGATATTTCTGTTTCAGGGGATTCGGTTAAGGTTTTTATTTGCCGATCCAAGATGGATCAGTTTGGAAAAGGTTGTTTTTTAATGCTTTATAGGGCCCCTGTTCAGTTAATCTGCCCGGTATTCCGGGTCTCACAATATCTTGCTTTACGTCCTCAATTTCCTGGTTCGTTTTTTATACATGTTGACCTCTCCCCTTTAACTAGGTTTCAATTTTCTTCTGTATTGTCTTCTTGTCTTAAACGTCTCAACCTTTCTCGTTTTCAATTTTCTTCTCATTCTTTTAGAATTGGGGCAGCTACAGAGGCTCGACTGTTAGGTTTTTCTGATGATGGTTTAAAGCAATTGGGGCTTTGGGATAGTAATAGATTTAAGTTATATGTTCGTCCTGACCTTCTCATTGTTAAATTTTTCTTCGGTCCTGCCAAGCGAGTTGTTTGGATAATAGGACATTCCTTTATATTTTGGGCCAGTCGCAGAGCTTCCAGCAAGAATGGAAATGCCAATATTGGTTTGGATGAGAGACAATTTCTGGTTCTATGGTGGGGGGTCAGGGGATTACAATGGAAAGGTGTTAAGGATCAGTTAACTTTACTATTATTTCAGTGGCCTTCTCCTGATGTGATTGTCTTGCATGTTGGGGGCAACGACCTGGGCAAGGTAAAAACTTGGGATCTAATCTGTGAAATGAAGAGGGATTTCTCTGCTTTTCAGTTGTTATTTCCTTTCACCATTTTCGTTTTTTTTCCGGAAATGGTGCCCAGACTTTTATGGTCTGAATTTAGTGATCTCCACTATGTAGACAAAATTAGGAAGAGAGTGAATAGAACTATTCACAATCTAGTTGTTTATCAAGGCGGTCTTTCTTACCGTCATACTGACCTGGAAGGTTTCTTGCCTGGTCTTTACCGTGTTGATTTTGTACACCTTTCTGATGTTGGCTTGGACATCTTTCTGTTGGGTCTACAAAACATGATCGAACTGGCCACTGCATGTTTGGGGGGGGCTTCAGCCACTCCATTTTGAGTGGCTTTCAGCTGTTGGGGTTGTCATCCAGTTCAGTTCTGGATGGACTACGGGATATTAATAAATTAAATATTTATGGTTATGAATTTTAAGATTAAAGTTTTGTGTGATTATTATTATATTGGGTAACCCCTTAATAAATGCCGTAGCCAGTTTTATGCCAAAACTTGAATTTGTGATGTCTCTTTATTTATTTATTTAGTTATTTATATCAGTTAAGTTATGGTGGTGGGTCCTTTGTGCTGGCCCATGAATGAGCCCCTAGCGTTCATGTGGGGCTCCATGGGACAGTACAAAGGGCGGTACCAATTTTGCGCCCCCCCTCTCTGTTTGATGGTATTGGGTTGCCTCAGGTGATGGCAGGTTTGATTGAGGCATAGCAACAGGTTGCCATTGGCTAAATCGGGCGGGATTGAGCTGGGCTGTGTTTATTTAAGCCGGCGGCTTTCCCGCTCATTTCACTGCCTGTGGAGACCCCTGAAGAGAACGGACCCCCCTGCACTGCTCCTACCCTCCCTCCCTAATTGTTATGTATATTTGTATCTGTCATGGCATTTTTTAGAGGGGTTGTCATCCAGTTCAGTTCTGGATGGACTACGGGAGATTAATAAATTAAATATTTATGGTTATGAATTTTAAGATTAAAGTTTTGTGTGATTATTATTATATTGGGTAACCCCTTAATAAATGCCGTGGCCAGTTTTATGCCAAAACTTGAATTTGTGGTGTCTCTTTATTTATTTAGTTATTTATATCAGTTAAGTTATGGTGGTGGGTCCTTTGTGCTGTCCCATGCAACTTCCTGTGTTGACGCACTGCTCATGAATTTAAAGAGGAAGTAAAGCCTCTGTAAAAAAAAAAAAAAAAAGACACCCTGCAAGGCAAAGGCATAATGAGCTAGTATGCATAGCATACTAGCTCATTATGAAAAACTTACCTGAAAACGAAGCCCCCGAAGCCGTCCTTATCTTCCATCTTCCTCGCCGCCATGCAGGGCCGGAGTGACTTCCGGGTCTCGCCGCTCCAGCGCTATCATTCGCTGGAGCGGCGATGACGTCACTCCCGCGCATGCGCACGAGATCGGCATATTGCCGTGAGAGCGGCATATGCAGTGCGCCCTCAGTGCGCCTGCGCGCCGCTGTCTACGGCGCATGCGCCGTAGACAGCGATGCCTTTTCATCGCTAAATATCTCCTAAACCATGTAGGTTTAGGAGATATTTATTGGACCTACAGGTAAGCCTTAATCTAGGCTTACCTGTAGGCCAAAGTCATGTGGAAGGGTTTACTTCCACTTTAAAGCAGAGTTGCCACTCTCATGTAGACTATGGAGTTGATTAATTAAAACTGGAGAGTGCAAAATCTGCTGCAGCTCTGCATAGAAACCAATCAACTTCCATGTTTTTTGTCAAAGTTAGATTGAACAAGCTAAAGTTAGATGCTGATTGGCTACCATGCACAGATTTTGCAGTCTCCAGCTTTAGATCAACCCCCTTTGCCTGGCTATACTACAATGAGATGGAAAAAAAAGTTACACAGTTATTAGCATTGCCTCTACTTACTCTTAGTCTCCTCCTAGCATGTCGATAGCGAGAGACAGATTTATGAGCTCATTACTCTGCTGCTTTTACTTTCACTGTCCAGTCACAGGCTGTGGTGGGTCCAGGATAGCTTAGGCTCAAATTAAGTTTGGCTATCATGAGGACACCTAGTGGCGGAAAATAAGTAATGTGGGGGATAGCTCTGCATTAATATTTTTTTATATTTTATCTTATAAAGAGCTATTCATTTTGATCTTGTTATTTTTGGCTTGATTTAAAGCTTAACTCAACAGATATAAAGACACATACTTAAAGAGTTGTTGAGAAACGCAATCTATACAAATTGCAAAGATTTTAACAAACTTTGTTGCAGATTCCTACCTTTTGTTATTCTGAAGAAATCCCTGGGCACTTGTCTGTATCCATGTGGTAAATTAATCTAATGGGAGTGGTTTCTTAATTATCGACCAGCTGCAGCACCTGCAGGGTTTTAATGAGGAAAGTTGCAGGGCCTGTATCTCTTTAGACGTTATTTCCTTTCAGGAGTATCTCACCAAAAATGATATTTTTGTTGCAGGGGGTGCCTGAAATCTGGCTTGTATCATAGCATAGACTACTGGGAAAATCAGTGAGCCAATCACTCAAGCAGAAAATCATGCTTCTGGGGGCGTTCAGTACACATTCTGTGTACAAATCACCTCCAGGTAGCCATATTGCATTGCATTACAGAGCTGCAGATTCAAAAGGAAAGGTAATTTTTAATAACATTCAAGTACAATATGACTTGAGGTGGTATCAACTTCTGGTAGTCCAGTGTGCAGTAGAGCTCAGACCGTAGGAAGGAGAAGTTGCACAAGGAACTAATAATTTATGCTGCACTGCCAAAAGCATGCTGTTAGGAGGGAAAATCAGATTTACTAGAACTGGTGCTCACATAATCTGGTGCAGCTGTGTATCATAGCCAATCAGCTTCTAACTTCAGCTTGTTCAATTAAGCTTTGACAATCAGCCCCCATTCACGTTGGCATGATTTGACATATCAAATCACATGTCAAATCACAGCCTATTGCCGGCAACGGTACTGTCCCAATCTTTGCGGCGCTGCACCGATTTCCAAAATTAGTTTCTGCACTACTTTTGGCAACTTTGGGGGCGATTTCAATAGACATCTGTGCATGAGCCTGCACAGATGTATTTCGAATCACCCCCAAACTCACACTGCAATGCAGGTTTGAAACTGTGCGAATTCAGCTGAACTCACACAATTTGAAAACAGCGTTCAGTAGGGCTAAACCATGGAAGCTGATTGGTTTCTATGCAGAGCTGCACCAGATTTTGCACTCTCCGGTTTTAGTAAATCAACCCCTAAATGTGGTAATTAGAAGTTTGGACAACCTTCCAGTTTATCCATTAGCCGTTTGTAATGATGACATAGTTACCTAGTTAGATCATCAGGTTGAAAAAAGACACAAGTCCATCTGGGCACATGGAAGGGAATAGTGGAAACTGCATTCCATAAAGGACTTCAAAAGAGAGGGACCTTCTGTGCAAAAGACATAGGAAACTGGTTGTGCAGGCACAATGCGATTGCCCTTTACCTGTAAAGCTTGAGTGCTGTAAAGTGATGCTAGCACTGGTAGACATTGCTGGCATCACTTATTTCTTTGTTAAGAGTAATAATTAGGGAAGGTTTTTCAAACCGTCTTCCCCAGGTAATGACATTTTTGGTAGTTCCAGTAGTCTCTCATATAAATTAGATCATCTACCTGTTATCTAATGTCTATAAGTATCTTAATTTGCTGCCCCAGCAAATACCGTTAGCATAAGTGCCTGTTACCTATGCAAAAATGTAATTTGCCTTATTGTTTCCATCATGTTAATTACCAGCATAAGTTATCTGGAGCCACCCAGTCTGATAAAAAGGATGACTTAATTAGAATCAATTTTCTAATCGTTAGTGGGGTCAAATCTACATTTGTTTTTGACCACAGTGATGGGAAAAGGAGCAGGATGGAATATTTTTCTCAAAAAAATTAATTTCTAACTGTTGGGAAAAGTCCATTCGCTCCAAAATCAAATGTTAAAAGCAAACACAATTTTGAAGTACTTTTGAACAAATGTAAAGAGAATTTTCATACAGTACAAATTTTTGTATCAATGTTTGTATGAATGTTCATTTGAAATATATTAGTGTATGGCAGCTTTACTAAATAAATAAGCACGGAGATAAATAAATGAGAGGACACGCATAGTGTGTTCATATTGTTTTAGTGTTTTTTTCAGTGGTTTCTTATTTTCTATAGTATCACCACAACAGGAGTGGAAAGGAAAAAACAACAGTGAACATCAAAGTGAATATCACATTTTGTAATTCCAAAAAGAAAAAAAAAAAAACTTCTTCAGTCTTCTTACTATTATTATCTACTGTTAATTAATATTTGATTAAAGTGTGACTTTCTTAACAAAGCATTTTGGTTATGTTACGCAGGTATCCATGTTGTATGTCAAGGAACAGGATCAGAGTTTAGGCTATGAATAGAACTAATTCCTGTATCAGAATCTGAATCACTTTGCATACTTGTAATAGACAAAGCTACAGTAATATTATCTAGCTCTTCACTGCTGGCACTTAAAGATATGCTGTATGGTTGTGCAAATTCATAAGTCACTAAATTGTTCGGTTCATTTAACAACCTCAGCTCTTGTGTTAAGACATCATATTCTCTTTTCTGTCTGAGTAGAACAGAATCTTGATAGTGGATTTCCTTTTGTATACAGCTAATGAAAGAATGTAATTTTACCTCCAGCTGTAGGCTTTCACCAACTGTTTGTCTAAGACATTGCAGCATACACATTTCCCAATTGTCCTTTACATTTTCCTGATCAGAAAGCAAGTCTTCACATGTGGGTATAGCGTGGGGTTTTTCTTTAATTTCATTAGATAATGTTTCAGTATGCATATAAGGAAAACGTGCTTCATCTGTAATAGATAATAATTCTCCAAGGCTATCTGTGTCTTCTAAAAATTTGCATCTCTGCTGTTTAAATTCAACTTTATTCAAGTGGCTACAGGGATCTGTGTGTTCACCCTTGCCTTCTTTGTCCTGATGTAGGTATGTTATGCATTCCTCAATCTGTTCATCCAACTCTCGCATTCTGTTTATTTGTTTTTTAATTGTGAGATCCTGAGAGGCAATTAGTTGTATAAGTTTTTTTATGCTGTTTTTTTCCTGAGAATCCGTGCCCTTTTTCATCTCTGCTAATTTTCTAAATGCCTTCCTTACAATGCTCTTCTGTTTGTGCAATGGCAAAGATTTAATAGCAGATGCTGTACTATGATGGGGATAGTTTGTGTGCTTTAGATATTCAGCAGTATTCCATAATAAACTAAGCTGCATGAGCTCTGATTTTACCAGATAAAAGCTGACGTTAACTTGTTCTGCACCCCATGCCTTCCAAAGCTTTAACATTTTTGTGGTAGGTGGCAATGTGCATTGGAATCCTCTCCATTTCTCCATGATCGAATACTCTTTGGAATTACCTATTGGCACATGTCTTTTGCCCATTGCAGATTGTTGTTCCTCAAGAAGAGCTTGCACAACATCCATGCTTCTTGTATGCTTTGTTAATCCATAAATATTTTTTTCTTCTTGGCCGACCCATACTGAAATATGCCCAGCTCCAGGTTCCATGTTTTCATTTGATTATCTGGAAAGGTAAAATTGTAATAGTTAAGTCCACTCAGAAGAAATACTTACATAAACATAAGTTATATTATGCTATGTCACCATTTTAGGCTAAAGAAGTCTCTGTGTCATAGGGTGAAATAATTTCTTAGTCACACTGGGGTTGATTTACTAAACTGGAGAGTGCAAAATCTGGTGCAGCTGTGCATGGAAGCCAATCAGTTTATAACTTCAGCTAGTTCAAATAAAGCGTTTGTAACCCTAAAAAAAAAAAAAGATCATGTTTCTTCAAAACATGTTAAACAGCACAGTGCTTGTGCTGTGTAATTTGTCCCATTGTATGATGTAAAGTACCTGGTTGATCCTGCCTGTTCCTGTGTTCCCCTGTGTGTACTGACCACGGTAATCATGGCTGCTGATCCATTATACCGTGGTCAGTTTACGCGCCTCTGTCGTCCTGCTGTCTGCTCTCTCCTCTTCTGCTGCTCTTCCCTGTTGCTTGAAAATAACATATATAAATAACTTGCATGCCCCCTGTTTTATCAAGATCTAAAGTACTGTGCGTCAGTTTTTTTCAATTCTAATCCTAAATACCTTCTCTCACAGCACTGATGTGAGGTCACGTGATCTTCCTTTGCTGGCCAGCTGGCATTAGAGGGTTATCTTAGCCCCTCCCTCTTCATTCCTTAGATCAGGGAAGGAGAGCAGAGGAAGGTCACGTGACCTCACAACAGTGCTGTGAGAGAAGGTATTTAGGATTCTATATGTAAAAAAAACGGACACACAGTACTTTAGATCTTGATAAAATAGAGGGGATGCAAAATATTTATTATCCTGACTTCATAACTACTTTAAGCTTTGACTAAAAAAAAAAAAAACTAGGTAGCTGATTGATTTCTCTGCAGAACTGCACCAGACTTTTCACTCTCCAGGTTTAGTAAATCAACCCTCCTGAGAAATACTTACATAAACATAAGTTATATTATGCTGTGTCACCATTTTAGGCCAAAGAAGTCTCTGTGTCATAGGTTGAAATAATTTCTTAGTCACACTGGGGTTGATTTACTAAACTGGAGAGTGCAAAATCTGGTGCAGCTGTGCATGGAAGCCAATCAGTTTATAACTTCAGCTTGTTCAAATAAAGCGTTTGTAACCCTAAAAAAAAAAAAAAAGATCATGTTTCTTCAAAACATGTTAAACAGCACAGTGCTTGTGCTGTGTAATTTGTCCCATTGTATGATGTAAAATACCTGGTTGATCCTGCCTGTTCCTGTGTTCCCCTGTGTGTACTGACCACGGTAATCATGGCTGCTGATCCATTATACCGTGGTCAGTTTACGCGCCTCTGTCATCCTGCTGTCTGCTCTCTGCAATGAGTCTCTCCCTCTTCCTCTCCCTCCCTGCCTGTCCGTTTCAAAGCCTGTGTGTAAGAGCAATCTCCTCTTCTGCTGCTCTTCCCTGTTGCTTGAAAATAACATATATAAATAACTTGCATGCCCCCTGTTTTATCAAGATCTAAAGTACTGTGCGTCCGTTTTTTTCAATTCTAATCCTAAATACCTTCTCTCACAGCACTGATGTGAGGTCACGTGACCTTCCTTTGCTGGCCAGCTGGCATTAGAGGGTTATCTTAGCCCCTCCCTCTTCATTCCTTAGATCAGGGAAGGAGAGCAGAGGAAGGTCACGTGACCTCACAACAGTGCTGTGAGAGAAGGTATTTAGGATTCTAATTGTAAAAAAACGGACACACAGTAATTTAGATCTTGATAAAAGAGAGGGGATGCAAAATATTTATTATCCTGACTTCATAACTACTTTAAGCTTTGACTAAAAAAAAAAAAAAAAACTAGGTAGCTGATTGATTTCTATGCAGAACTGCACCAGATTTTTCACTCTCCAGGTTTAGTAAATCAACCCTGCTGACTTTTTATTTTTTTCTGAAAGAGCCTGGAGCTCCGCTTTAAAAAATGCTATCGGTTGCTGTATCTGTCTAACTTTTCTTTCTGTTACTTTTCATTAAGGTTGACATTTTAAAATACATATTTACTTGCACCACAGTTATTGAGTCATATTGAATTGAAGTATTCAATCATGAAGAAAGACAAACTTAGGATGTATTTTATGCATGCAATCTGTGAATTAAAAGAAGCACACAACTCACAAAAGTTCATACCACAGACGGTATACTGCTGGGCAGTGCAGTGCTTGTTTCACATGGCACAACAATTCATAATATACAGAAAGAAAAAACATGACTCATACAGTTCTATTGTATGATCACAATTAAATTGGATCATCCCCTTCTGAATTAAAAGGGAGTTCCTGTATGTCAACCAGATAATAAGGACAGACATGCCATAGACTTTTATTTTAACAGGCGCTTTTTGTTTGTGAAGGTAGACTTAAGCCAGATAAAGATTGATGTGACTGGTTTATATTTACTCATTCACTGTTCCTGTACACTAGGTACTTTTGCAGAAGTGTCACTCCATGTTTTGGTTGACTCTAGCCTAAAGTAGCAGACTTTCAGTGCTGTTTAGCCATATAATGACTTATTTAGCAGGAAACAGTTGCAATTTGCAAGTATTTTTTTTTTTATTATTATTATTGTCATATTGCTCTCAATAGCTACTAATAACAGCATAATACCCAATTGTGGGATTGCTTTTAAGACAAAACTATACGGATTCATACTTTATTCAGTATAATAAAATTAGTTACATGATTGTGTGAGTGTAGCATAGTACATTTCATCAAATTTGTTCTTACAGGAAAACTCAATACTATTGCTTGTGCAATCAGAGCTATGTCAAGCTAGCTAGTCAAGACAAGGTCATAAAATTGTGCTCGAAATAATAAATGAGCTGTCAAACATGCAGTAGGTAAAACTGATATTTACAAGCACATAGAAAACATGCAAAAATGGTTTACTTAGCATTTTTATGTTTCAACTGCACAAAAGGCAAAATTAGTAGACCCTGGGCCAACAACATTACGTATATTGGATTATTTAAACTGTACACAAAAGGGGGCAACCAGGGCAGCCAACATAGTATTACATTAATGCATGCTTTGGTGCAAATAGTGAGAGCGACCAGGAATTCCATTTTTTAAGTCCTGGGATAGCCTTATTTTGCTATGTAGAGCTTACAAGATGCAATTTCACTCTGCTGTACTCCGCCATGCCCCCTCATGCCCTATACACACTCAGTCAGTGTAGTATGGTTGAGTGGAACTTCTGGTTTTCTTCCAGATGGTGATGGAGGTGGCTATATAATAGACATGGGAACCGTCAAAAAATTTGTTTAGTTTTGTTCCGTTTCGTAAAAAAAAAAATCGTAATTCGTGTACGAATTCCGTTCAAATTCGTACGAAATGTGAATTTCGTACGAATCGTTAAAAAAAATTGGAATCGTTTCGAATCGTTACGAATCGTTAATAATCACTCGCGGCTAATGAATTGCCGGTTCCTGTAACACAAAGAACAATTCGAATCCAACTACCAAATATCGAATTTCAACTAATACGAAATAAATTATTATAGCGGATATAACGAATGATTTGAATGATTCGAATGAATTCGAGATTCAGTATATCTAATATCGAGAACTGTCCCTGCACAAAGTGTAATTTTTGCAGGAAAAAAAGCTATTTAAAATCACTTGCGGCTAATGAATTGTCGGCTCCGTAACACAGAGAACAGTCATTCATTGAAAGTCATTGATAAAAAAAAAAAGCGTGGGGGTCCCCCAAATTTAATAACCAGGCCCTTCAGGTCTGCTATGGATATTAAGGGGAACCCCACTTCAAATAAAAAAAATATTACCTGGGGTCCCCCCTAAATATTTTAAGGGGAACCCCGGCCAAAAAAAAAATGGCGTGGGGTTCCCCTCAAAATCCATACCAGACCCTTTATCTGAGCACGCAACCTGGCAGGCCGCAGGAAAAGAGGGGGGCGCTCTCTGAACCGTACTAGGCCACATGCCCTCAACATTGGGAGGATGCTTTGAGGGTCTGTGATCCCTCAAAGCACCTTGTCCCCATGTTGATGAGGGCAAGGGCATCATCCCCACAACCCTGGCCATTGGTTGTGGGGGTCTGCGGGCGGGGGGTTATCGGAATCTGGAAGCCCCCTTTAACAAGGGGACCCCCAGATCCCGGCCCCCCCCTGTGTGAAATGGTAAGGGGGTACCCTACCATTTCACCAAAAAAGTGACAAAAATTGTAAAAATGACAGGAGACGGTCTTTGACAATTCCTTTATTAAAATCTTCTTTCTTCTGGTCTACTTCCTTCTTCCTTTCTTCATCCTTCAGTTTCTTCATCTTCTCCTTCGGCATCTTCTTCCATCTTCTTCTTCCATCTTCTTCTTCCTCCGATCCGCTTCTTCTTGCTCTGGTCTTCTCGTCCGGCATCTTCTTCCATGGCGTCGGCGTCTCTTCTTGGGCCGCTCCTCGCAATGGGAGGCTCCCGCTGTTTGAGGCTTCGCTACATATGACAGGACTTTTATAACGGAGGGCACCTGGTGACCCCGCCCCCTCTGACGCACGGGGACGTCATGGGGACTTCCCTATGGCTTTCCCCCTGACGTCAGAATCATGTAATTCGAATCATTTGAATCATTCGTTATATCCGCTATAATAATTTCTTTCATATTAGTTGAAATTCGATATTTGGTAGTTGGATTCAAATAATTCGGAGCCGAAATTCGTAAACGGAATTTCGTATTCCGTACAGAATTCGTATTAGAAAAAATTCGTACTACGGATTCATACGAATGTACGAATTTCGAAAAATTTGTACGAATTACGAATTCGTACGAAACTAATCGCACATGTCTACTAAATAAGGAATAAGGAATAAAGGAATGTAGCAACGCCATTAAATCACAGGAGCAAGTCTAGCATCTGTTATGTGATATCTGGCTACTGGAATGCTTTTAGAGCACACTACCCAAGGAAATAAATAATAATGAGTAATATTTCATATTTAAGAACTTCCAATAGTCAAGAAAAACTACTATGCATTCCTTTTTAAGATGAAAGTAGTTGGTGGTGGGGTCTATGTGAATAACGTAGTTACTACTAGAGGCTGGGTTTAACATCACACTTCCAAAATATCCTATACATTCAGAACTGTAAAAAAATGTTGACAATGTTCCTTATGTTTATTCTTGCAGGACACTGGGGATTATTTTTTAAAACTGGAGAGTTCATCATAGAAAATCAGCTTCCAGGTTTTATTGCCAAAGCTTAAATGAAAAAGCTGAAGTTATAAGCTGATTGGCTATGATACACAGCTGCACCAGATTATGAATGAAGAGATGATATTGGAAGCCATGGGAGTTTATGACGTGACCAAGGGAGGAGGTGTAGATAGAGAAGTGCAGGGGTCCAAAAACAGAGCCTTGGGGTACCCCTACAGAAAGCAGAAATGGAAAGGAGGAGACCGAGTTGTAACACTGAAAGAGAGCTGTGATATGTAGGAGGAGAACTAGGATAAAGAAGAATCGGTGTCCTCACGTATTACATCAATCTTGTCTTTGAAGTGATTGGCAATCTCTTGGGCAGTGAGTGAATTAGTTGGTAGAGGGGGTGGGGGGGACAAAGCAGAGAGTCAAAGGTAGAGAAGGGCTGATGGGGACTGGATGACAAGGTATTAATTAGAGAGACAAAGTAGGTTTGTTGAGCAGCATGGAGACATGAATTGTATTTTAGGAAGGTAGATTCATATAGGTTGAAGTCCTGTAGGAATTTGGTTTTACGCCACAGTCGTTCAAGAGCACGGCAATGTCTTTTGAGATTTCTGGTGTTGTCAGTTTTCCAGGGTTGTAACTGTCAGGGCCTGATTCTGAATGTAGCTAGAAAAGCAAGCCCATCCAGTGAGGATTAGGGATAAGCCGAACACCCCCTGTTCGGTTCGCACCAGAACCCGCAAACAGACCTAAAGCTTGTGTGAACTTTAGAACCCTATTAAAGTCTATGGGACTCGAACTTTCAAAATCAAAAGTGCTAATTTTAAAGGCTAATATGCATGTTATTGTCATAAAAAGTGTTTGGGGACCTGGGTCCTGCCCCAGGGGGCATGTATCAATGCAAAAAAAAGTTTTAAAAATGGCAGTTTTTTCAGGAGCAGTGATTTTAATAATGCTTAAAGTGAAACAATAAAAGTGTAATATTCCTTTAAATTTCGTACATGGGGGGTGTGTATAGTATGCATGTAAAGGGGCGCATGTTTCCCGTGCTTAGAACTGTCCCTGCACAAAGTGTCATTTTTGCAGGAAAAAAAGCTATTTAAAATCACTCGCGGCTATAATTAATTGCCGACTCCTGTAATACAGAGAACAGTCATTCATTGAAAGTCATTGATAAAAAAAAAAATAAAAAAAAAAAAAAGCGTGGGGGTTTCCCCAAATTCAGGTCTGCTATGGATATTAAGGGGAACCCTGCGTCAAATAAAAAAAAAAATGGCGTGGGGTCCCCCTCAAAATCCATACCAGACCCTTATCCAAGCATGCATCCTGGCAGGCTGCAGGAAAAGAGGGGGGACGAGAGCCCCCCCTTCCTCCTGAACCGTACCAGGCCACATGCCCTCAACATTGGGAGGGTGCTTTGGGGGTCTGTGACCCCTCAAAGCACCATGTTGCCATGTTGATGGGGACAAGGGCCTCATCCCCACAACCCTGGCCGTTGGTTGTGGGGGTCTGCGGGCGGAATCAAGGGGACCCCCAGATCCCGGCCTCCCCCCTGTGTGAAATGGTAAGGGTACCCCTACCATTTCACCAAAAAAGTGATAAAAATGTTAAAAATGACAGGAGACTGTCTTTGAAAATTCCTTTATTAAATTCTTCTTTCATCTTCTTTCATCTTCTTTCTTCTGGTCTTCTTCCTTCATCCTTCGGTTTCTTCATCTTCTTCTTCCATCTTCTTCCACCTTCTTCTTCTTCATCTTCTTCCATCTTTTTCTTCCTCCAATCCGCTTCTTCTTGTTCTGGTCTTCTCGTCCCGCATCTTCTTCCACGGCGTTGGCGTCTCTTCTTCTGTGTCGGGCCGCTCCGCTAAATGGGAGGGTCCCGCTGTGTGAGGCTTCGCTCCGTCTGACAGTTCTTTTATAATGGAGGGCGGGGCCACCTGGTGACCCCGCCCCCCCTTCTGGCGCACAGGGACGTCATGGGGACTTCCCTATGGCTTTCCCCATGACGTCAGAGAGCCTTTTTTCCTGCAAAAATTACACTTTGTGCAGGGACAGTTCTAAGCACGGGAAACATGCGCCCCTTTACATGCATACTATACACACCCCCTAGGTACGAAATTTAAAGGGATATTACACTTTTATTGTTTCACTTTAAGCATTATTAAAATCACTGCTCCTGAAAAAACTTCTGTTTTTAAAACTTTTTTTGCATTGATACATGTCCCCTGGGGCAGGGCCCAGGCCCCCAAACACTTTTTATGACAATAACTTGCATATAGGCTTTTAAAATTAGCACTTGAGATTTCTCCCATAGACTTTTACTGGGTGCTCGCGGCTTTTCGAATTTGCTGTGAACACCCCAAACTGTTCGCTGTTCGCTGAACAGGCAATGTTCGAGTCGAACATGAGTTTGACTCGAACTCGAAGCTCATCCCTAGTGAGGATGAGAGTGAACTATTGTAGACAGAGATAGCCAGGTCAGGACAGGACAGGGGAGAGATGTTGTCATAGAGGTGGTAAGTAGCAGAATAGAGAAGAGAAGGGTTAAAGTGGCCAAGTTTTCTGCAAGTAATCGTTTGCTGCTTGGAGGGATAGGTGGTTGGAGACAAGGATAATGTGAAACTGATGAGGTTGTGATCAGAGAGAAAAGGGGGTGTTGGTGAGGTTCCCAGAAGTGCAGAGATGGGAGAATATAAAGTCGTGGGTATTACAATTGGAGTGAGTAGGACTGTGTGTCCATTGTGTTAGGTCAAAAGATGAGGTTGAGTTGAGAAGTTGAGCTATAGCTGGGCTGTTAACATTAACATGGATGATGAAGTCACCAAGAATGATAGTAGGTATTTCAGAGGAGAGAAAAGCCCCGTACACACAATCTGATTTTCCGACGGAAAATTTTGGATGTCAGGCTATTGGCCGAAAATCCGACCGCGTGTATGCTCCATTGGACAATTGTTGTCGGACTTTCCGCAAAAAATGTTGGCTAGCATGTCTTCAAATTTTCCGCCAACAAATGTGTGTTGTCGGATTTTCCGATTGTGTGTACACAAGTCCGTCGGACAAAAGTCCAAAGTACAAACATGCATGCTTGGAAGCAGAAGCGGTCGGTCTTGTAAACTAGCGTTTGTAATGGAGAATTAACATTCGTGGCGTGGCAATGTAATCTCCAAATGCAGCATACAATTCTCTTCTTCTTTAATGGGATAATAATGAAGCTGCTTTGCTGGTGATACTGATGGAGTTATTGCTTTTCTAGTGATATTGTCCTGGCAATATATAGATAGGCAACTCCTATCCTAATATTGATTAGTGGTTCCAAATTAATAATAACTACTGCAGTAGGGAACAGACACAAAAGATACGCTCAGCATCTTTCCAAATAACCGTTCTCCTTTATTTAGTCATTTTTGCAGTGTCTGGTGTGGATCCAGGTGACTTTTCCTTCAAGGGGCGTATCATAGGCAGGCTTATTCTAATCAGGACTCGAAAGAATGTAAACATGTACTGACACGGTCCATGTGTCAAGCTGGAGGGAAAAGAGTGGCTGGCAAACATAAATGGTATCAGTGCCGTGTGCACAGTGAGGGCAGTGTGCAATACATACAAAATAGAATACAATTGTTCATTTATGGTAACAAGGGGCGTATCATAGGCAGGCTTATTCTAATCAGGACTCGAAAGAATGTAAACATGTACCAATGCCAAAAAATTAAAAATTACAAATTATTAGTGCCGTGTGCACAGTGAGGGCAGTGTGCAATACATACAAAATAGAATACAATTCTATACTATGACAGAACTTACAAATTTCCATTACAATATCAAGAATAATATTATTATTGTTTTGTGTTAAATTGATGACGTAGGAATCAGCTGCAATTCTCAGAGAAATGGCAGAAAACAGGTTAATATAGTGTGCCTCGAAAGAAGAGAGGAGTAGAGAGGGAGGGGTAGGAAGGACTTGGAAGGTGCTTTGCAGGGATAAAAGGAATCCAAATCCACCTTATTTCCGTCAAATGACTGGGGGGAGTGAGTCCAGTGGAGGCCACCATATGAGAGCGCAGCAGGGGAAGCCAATTCATCCTATTTTTTTAGAAAACGAATTTATGTACATAATGCCATTTACCTCAACTTGTTGCAATCTGAAAAGCGCAAACTGAAAAGCGTTCATTTACCATTAACCAGTCTGATGTTTATTTTCTGATATTTTCTGATACTGAATTGCCCCTGGGTGCATTGTTTGCATACTGGAGTTTCTATAAGGGTTTGCAGTAACTTTCCTTCAACCAGATGTGTCAGAGGGGCCAAGGTTGTTCACAGAATCGAAGCAAAAGAACAGAGAACCCAATCTACCAAGTGGCTCCTGTGGGAGTAGCGCTACATGTTCCTTGTAGTTGTGTATTGTCCTTATATCCATGTCCTAGAAAAGCACAATGAAGCCTCAGAACAAATACAGTATACATTTAAATCTGACAACTACAGACATGTTTTGGGTGTGAGAAAAATAGGTCACCTAAAATGTTTTATAAGATACTGATGCCAAGGTTTGTCTTGTATTCAATGCTAGCAAAACTTTTAAACCTTGAACTAATGAACGTGATGGAAATAGCAATCAGATAAAAATACCTTTTTCTACAGTGAAACTAGCAGTCAATCATTTGTTGCAAATCCATCTAAAAGTAAAGCAATGAAATGGCAAATAGGATTATGAAGTCTTTAACCACATGCCGACCGCGCTATAGTTGAAAGACGTCTACAGCGCGGTCGGCTTGTTCTAAGTGGACGTCCTACGGACGTCCTCCGGAACTCTCGCTCCCAGCGCGCTCCGTAGGGCGCGTGCACAGAGTTGTCCATGCTCGCCGGGTTCACGGGACCCGGCGCAACACGGATTGCGGTGCAGGGCCAATTACAGCAGCCCTTCACCACGTGATCGCCCCTTCCAATGAGGGAGCGATCATAATGTCAACAAACTGGGGTCATGCAAAGGTCCCAGCTCTCTTCTCTCCTCACACCGATACAGCGTGAGAGGAGAGAAGAGAGACAGCACCATCAAGTGAGTTAATAATAGAACAGTGCCCAGCAGTGCCCAGCAGTGCCACACAAGTGCACATATGTGCCATACAGTGCCACCAGTGCCTCTACACTAACCACCAGTGCCACTACAGTACCCATCTGTGCCACCAGTGCCACTACACTAACCATCAGTGCCACTACAGTACCCATCTGTGCCACCAGTGCCACTACAGTACCCATCTGTGCCACTAAAGTGTTCATCAGTGCCACTAAAGTGCTAATCTGTGCCATCAGTGCCACTATAGTGCTCATCAGTGCCACTATAGTGCTCACCAGTGCCACCTCTGCCACTTCAGTGCCCATCTGTGCCGCCAGTGCCACGCCAGTGCCACGTCAGTGCCCAGTGCCACTACAGTGTTCATCAGTGCCACCAGTGCCACATCGGTGCCAGTGCCCATCAGTGCCACCTGTGCCACTACAGTGCCAATCAGTGCCACCTGTGCCATGTCAGTGCCACGTCAGTGCTCAATCCGTGCCACGTCAGTGCTCCATCCGTGCCACGTCAGTGCTCCATCCGTGCCACGTCCGTGCTCCATCTGTGCCACTTCAGTGCCCAGTGCCACATTAGTGCCAATACAGTGCTCATTTGTGCCATCAGAACCACATCAGCGTCACAGTGCTCATCTGCACCACTAGAGCACTCAACAGTGCCACAACAGCGCTCATCTGTGCCACTACAGTACCCAATAGTGCACATCAGTGCCCATAAGTGAGTGCCACCATATCAGTGCATCCTCATCAGCGCCCACCAGTGCTAGCTTATCAGTGCACATCAGTGCCAGATAATCAGTGCATCCTCAGTGTGGTGCATTAGTGTACATCAGTGCACCCTCATCAGTACCCAACAGTGCACCCTCATCAGTACCCAGCAGTGCACCCTCATCAGCACCCAGCAGTGCACCCTCATCAGCACCCAGCAGTGCAGCCTCATTAGACCAGCCTCATCAGCACCCATATCTTTTCAAGTGTCCCTACCACAGCTAGTTTGTCACCACAGCCCACAGTCACCAGTATGGCGAGAAAAATGTTTTCCGCTGAGGAGGCCTACCAACAGCTATGCTTGACCGACGAGAGCAGCGGGGAGCTCTCTGAGACTGAATCTGATTCTGGTTCAGAATTTGAACCTGTTGTAAGCAGTGGGTCTGGTATAGAATCAGAGGAAGAGCAAACAAAGGCGTTCTGGCATGGAGCAGCAGGCTACCACAAGTAGTGCTGTGGCATCAAGAAGCAGCTCAGTGCCATCCACCAAAAATACAGTGGCATCAACTTGTAGCTCAGTGCCATCCACCAGAAGAAATGAAGTACCACTGCAGCAAAGGCCAAGAACTAGCGGGGTGTTATTTCGGCCGCAAAGTGTTAGGACCCATGCTGGACTTCCCTCTGCCCTTGAAAACCTTCTGTGGCTTAGCGCTAATTCAGCAGGAGCAAACATCCCCCCTTTCACCGCCCAGCCAGAGAATTTTGCCCCTATTGATTTTTTTAATTTCATTTTTACCCAAGACCTATTATCTTCCATCGTGGCCCAGTGCAACCTCTATGCACAACAATTCATAACAAGCAACCCTTGTTTAAGTTATGCCCGTCCCTATGTGTGGAAATCATTGACAGTGGAGGAATTTAAATTATTTTTAGGCCTAACATTTAACATGGGTCTCACAAAAAAAATGAACTATACTCCTATTGGTCCACCAACCCGATCCACCTAATGACACTCTTTTCATCCATCATGCCAAGGTCAAGATACCTCATGATAATGCGTTTCCTCCATTACAATGACAACACCCAGTGCCCTCCCTGAAATGACCCATCACATGACCAATTATTCAAACATCGGCCACTTCTAAATTTTTTCTCAGAGAAATTCCCCCAACTATTTATCCCTGACCAAAATATCTCCGTGGATGAGTCATTGGTCCACTTCACAGGCAGGCTTGGCTTCAAGCAGTTTATCCCCAGCAAAAGGGCCCAATATGGGGTTAAGCTCTACAAGCTATGCAACAGAGAAACAGGGTATATCTATGCCTTCCGGGTGTACGAAGGGAAGGACACCCAACTGCATCCCCCAGAATGTCCAGAATATATCGGAGCCAGCGGAAAGGTTGTTTGGGAGCTTGTATATCCACTTCTTGAAAAGGGTTACCACCTTTATGTGGATAATTATTATACAAGCATGCCCCTCTTCTGCAATCTTTACCGCAAGGACACACCAGCATGTGGTACAGTGCGAGCCAATAGGAAGGGCTTCCCGCAAAGGCTCATTACGGAAAGACTAAGACAAGGGGAGACGGCGTCTTTGCGCAATGAAGAGATATTGGCTCTCAGGTGGAGGGACCGACGAAATGTCCACATGCTTACAACGATCCACAACGACACCTACGTGGAAATCCCCAGACGAAACGGCCCAATCCAGAAACCAAAATGTATCCATGACTATAATTTGTTCATGGGGGGAGTCGACTTCAATGATCAGATGATCAAACCCTATCTTCCCACAAGAAAAAGCCGCTTTTGGTATAAAAAAGTCTCCATATATATTTTCAGTTTGGCCATTTACAATAGTTTTGTTATTTACCGTAAATCTAAAGAGAGCCCCGTATCTTATCTTCAGTAACAAGAAGAAATTATCTCCACCCTTTTGTACCCTGAGGGCTCACCAGAAAGTATTCGCTTGGATTCAGTGAGCAGACTCCACGAACGCCACTTTCCTGAGAAACTCTCTTACCATCAAACAGGCCGGAAACGCCAGAAAAAATGCTGGGTGTGCGCCAAAGGAGGAGTTAGAAAAGACACCGTGTTTTATTGTCCTGATTGTCCTTCCCAACCAGGCCTTTGTATTGAGGGATGTTTCCGCCGTTACCATACTTCTCTACATTATTAGGGAAGTATGGTAAACGTAATTGTCATTTACCGCCACACCCCTTTATGCCACTGTACATACCGCTGCCTTCTCCGGAACTGACCCTGGCCTGCTAAACAACCACGCTTCTGCCTAATGCTAAACTGTACCTACTTCTGCCTTCTCCGGAAATGACCCTGGCCTGCTAAAAGACCATGCTTCTGCCTAACGTAAAACTGTACCTACCTCTGCCTTCTCCGGAACTGACCCTGGCCTGCTAAACGACCACTCTTCTGCCTAATGCTAAACTGTACCTACCTCTGCCTGCTCTGGAACTGACCCTGGACTGTTTGACCACGTTTTTGTGCCTGCCTCTTGGATTGATCTTTTACCCTGCTATGCTAGTGGGAACACAGGGGTCTTACATATGTGAGGGGCTCCAGAATAGTTTTTTTGGATGAAGAAAACAAATTTTTTAGTTTTCTCATTCCCGGATTAGGGTCTGGAGGCTCGGAGGCTTCAAAGAGATTTGGGTAGGAGAAGCCTCTACCCCTGTCCCCATTCTTTCCTGGCCTGCTACTTGGACTATGTTCCTGCTTACTACCATGACCAATATTTTGGCACTGCAGGCAATGTCTCTACTTGCACTGACCCTGGGCTGTATATGGACAGTATCCCTGCCTGTACTGACTATGGACAATATTCCTGCCTGCTGCCTGGACATTTCCATTCACTGTCGCTGACCACGTCCCTGCTTGCTGCCTGGATCAGGGCTCTTCTCATGTGGACAACTGCACTACTAAAACTACAGGTAATCTTTTGTTTACCCTTTGCTCAGCAGAATGTATTTTAGGGTGTAATTCTTGGTATGTTCATGCTATGTGTTAGAAATATGAAGGGTCTTCAAAAATGTGATAGATTGTATGGAAATTAGATGTGTAATTTATGCTCCTAGAACGCCTGAATGTGCTACTTCAATGTTGGGCTTCTGTATGTGGCCAGGGTATGTAAAAGTCTCACACATTTGGTATTGCCATACTCAGGAGGAGTAGCAGAATATATTTTGGGGTGTCATCTTTGCTATGTACATGCTTTGTGTTGGAAATATCTTAGAAATTGACCACTTTGTGTAAAAAAAATGCGTTTTAATTTTTTTCCCACATTTCCAAAAACTTCTGGAAAAAAATGAACCATTCAAAAGACTCATTATGCCTCATAGATTATACGTTGGGATGTTATCTTTCCAAAATAGGGTCACTTTGTGGGCGTTTCCATTGTTCTGGTGCTCCAGGGCCTTCAAAAGTGTAATAGGTGGTTGAGAGATTAGATATGTAATTTATGCTCCTAGAACGCCTGAATGTGCTACTTTAATGTTAGGCCTCTGTTTGTGGCCAGGCTGTGTAAAAGTCTCACACATGTGGTATGCCATACTCAGGAGGAGTAGCAGAATATATTTTGGGGTGTAATTTTTGCTATGTACATGCCATGCGAGAGAAATAACCTGTTATAATGACAATTTGGTGTGAAAAAAAATTAAAAAAATAAAAATCTTAATTTTGCAAAGAATTGTGGGAAAAAATGACAACTTCAAAAAACTCACCATGCCTCTTACTAAATACCTTGGAATGTCTACTTTCCAAAAAGGGGTCATTTTGTGGGTATTTGTACTTTCCTGGCTTGTTAGGGTCTCAAGAAATGAGATAGGCCTCAGTACATCAGGTGTGATCAGATGTGATACATTTTCAGTGATTGGCACAATAGCTTGTAGACTCTATAACTTTCCCACAGACTAAATAATATCCACTAATTTGGGTTATTTTTACCAAAGATATGTACCAGTATAAATTTTGGCCCAAATTTATGAAGAAAAATTACTTATTTGCAAAATTTTATAATAGAAATGAAGAAAAATATTTTTTTTACAAAATTGTCAGTCTTTTTTCATTTATAGCACAGAAATAAAACCCCAGAGGTGATAACATACCACAAAAGAAAGCTTTATTTGTGTGAAAAAAAGGACGAAAATTTCATATGGGTACTGTACCCATATGAAATTTTCATCCTTTTTTTCACACAAATAAAGCTTTCTTTTGGTGGTATGTTATCACCTCTGGGGTTTTTCTTTCTGTGCTATAAATGAAAAAAAGACTGACAATTTTGTAAAAAAAAAATTTTTCTTCATTTCTATTATAAAATTTTGCAAATAAGTAATTTTTCTTCATAAATTTGGGCCAAAATTTATACTGGTTGCATGACTGAGTAATTGTCATTCAAAGTGTGAGAGCACCGAAAGCTGAAAATTGGTCTGGTTAGGAAGGGGGTTTAAGTGCCCAGTTGTCAAATGGTTAAAGGAGAAGTATGGGAATCAGAGTTATTGCAGTTTTATATTTACCTAGGTGGATACAACATTGGTCCGATGCTGAATCTGTCCCCCACCATCTCTGCACTGAGAACAGAGTCATTGAACATCGCTGATGGCTCGGTTCTCTTGGCTCCCTGAGCAGAGAGCTGCTGCGTGTCAATTAGCAGCTCTCCTGCTCTGCTCCTCCAAGCTCACTGGAGTGCTGAGCTGTGGAAGGGCAGGGAGCGGCTGTCTCATCGGCTCGCTGAGAAGCTGAGACGGCTATCAGTCCAGGCACTTGGCAGATCCAGACTCCCAGAGTCGTGATGATGGGGTGCCTGGACTGATCTGTGTGACGTCAGCAGAGAGTGGACTTCAGACTGCTCACTGCTGAAAACGGGTCACAGTAGTGCAAAACGAATCCCAGCCAAACAAGCTCAGGCTGCACTTCTTCTTTAACCGCTTCAGCCCCAGAAGATTTTTTTTTTTTTTCCACAAAAGATTTTTATTAGGTTTCACACAGAACAGCTTATACAGCAAAAACAGAGAACAAAAGAAATTGCATGCGGAATTCCATGGCTTCAGTATGTGACTTAAAGAGGATATGGTTATTATCATCCTTTCCGCTGCAGGTTTGCCAATTTTACCTAAGGAAGACACCTGTCCACCCCTGGGATTTGCCTGACCCCGCTGCACCGCCCCGGCTGCTGGGTCACGCCACTATGCCTTCCCGACGAGGGTAAGGAGTCGCGCCATCTTCCATCCTTAGCGCGCCTCCCCTTTTCCACTGATTGACGCACCCGGGCTGGTCCCGGGTGACCAATCGCTGGCAGTAACTCTCGTCGGCGGCGTCCCTGGACATCCCTGGACGGCGCTCCTCATTGCGCACGCGCGGGACGCCGCTGGTGCACATGACGAGTGCACGTCACGTGATTTACGTCAGGGACGACGTAGTAACGGGCCACTCCATGGCCGACAGGAACGCCGGGGACGCCACACGCGGCCTGCCCAATTGGCGGCCTCTTGCACCTGGATGATGACTGGGCACGTGCGGGCACCTATCCACCAATAGGGTCAGCTTTTCGCTGACCACTTCCTGTGGCTCATTTCCGGCAATCATTGCCGATTGCCTACCCATATAAAGGATTGGCAGTCAGTACATATTACTGCCACCATTCAAACAGGACCATATTCCACTGAGACTCCTATGCGGTATGTATGGACACTGTCCTAAGGCTATACCTATTGCCCTCACCTCCGCATAACACTCTGATGCTCTAATGGGACAGTTTTGTCCACTTAACTTCCTGTTTGTTCTAAAGAATACTATTATCCTCTGTTTCCAGATTGGGTGATTTTCATTTCATCGACCCAAGGTCCTCTAAAAAACCACCACGCCTGTGATCAGGACCTGGGATTCTCTCCCAGCGCATCACTGGCCATTGTGACATAGTTTCACCGTTAGCAGCTTGTGGCACTATTCTTGTGTCTCATACTCCCAGGTAGGATCATAGCCACCTATCTGTTTAACATACACATACACTGTCACCCCCTTTTTATCACTTTGATCAGTCATGTCCAACACTGCTCCTCCCCCCCACTCCCCCTCCTTGTCCCCCCCCTCCCCCTCTTCCCTCCCCCCCCTTCCTTTCCCCCTCTCCCCCCCTTTTCCCCCTCTTTCCCCCCCCCTCCCCCCTCACTCATCCTCACCCCACCCCCTGACCCGTCCCCCCAGGGACCATCCTTTTCACTCCTTCACACACGCACCCCCCACCTGTTTACCTCCTTCCCACTGAGTTTTTGTGATGTAGGTTTTCTTCCTTGTGTTTGTTTTGGTTTGCTCTTTCTTTCACCCACACATCACATTCACTGCATGCAATGGCCACCCTGTATGGCAATAATGACTACATATAGATGCCCATCCAAACAATGCCTCCTTCTGGTTGCATTATACTGCTTCATTCTTCTTCCCCTACACAACAAATAGGGAAAGATAGACACTAATTTTTAATACAATCCCGACTTTTTGGACTCTGCCACAGGTGGTGCCTGCGCGTCCCTTGGTCCCACCCAGGTTGCTTTCCTCCCCTCTGGATACCCCTGCTCTGGCAGCGGGAGAAGAAGGAGAGGAACTCCAAGCGTGTGACCTCTCGTAAGGCCTTTGGCACCCCAGGACCCGGGTGATTCCCAGCGGAACCCGTCTGGCATACCCCATTACAAATGGATGGTGCCTTCCTTACCAAAAACTCTCCACGTGGGAATATCATACATCTTTTATCTTCAGGATATACATTTTTGCTCCCCACTTCGGAGCCTTTTCACTTTGTAAATTGTATTGTTACCACTAACATTGATATTGTATTTCTTTCTGTCTAGCAGACTTCTTTCCCTCTGAGGAAGACCCTCGTATTGGGTTGAAACGCGTCAGGGATATTTTCTCATTTATACGACAGATTTTGTATGTACTGTTGTTATGTGAATATTAGTCTGCTTAATGTATATCCATGTTCTTTTATATATTCACATATATTATTTTTCCCACTGGAGCTCATGTTCTAACCTAATGGTTTCAATTTTTTATAACAAATAAACTTCAAAACTTTTTTACATATCAACTCTGACTTCTTTCATTGTACGCTGCCTAAAAACCCCAACGTGGGGGATTGTTCCTTTTTGCAAAGAGGATATGGTTATTAAGCCCACTGGAGATCCCGCCAGACAGTTCAGAACAAGTAAAATGTAGTATTATACTCATATGGGGTAAGTAAGGGTGGGGGATTAAGTTGTTCTATGTAGGCGAGGGAAAGGTGGGAGAGTAGAGTATAGAAAAAAAAAGAAAAGGAAAATAGGTAAGGAGGAAAGATTTTAGAAAAGGGAGAAAGAGTATAGAAGGGAAGAAGGGGGGTGGGAAGCGGGGGAGGGAGTGGAAGACAGGGGAGGGTGGGGGTATAGGATATAATTTTTATCAGGGTCTCAAGGCCATAGGTCAGTGCAGTCCAACCACCTCGGCATGTCCATCTTTTTATTACCTGTAGTTAGCCAGGTAACGATTGTAACTTAAGTGCCAAAGGCTTGAAAGCATTGTGTTGATTTAAAGTGGGTCCAACAGGCCCATGTTGTTGTGAATTTTTGGATACATTCCTGTGAAATGTGTACTAGCTCTTCCATTTCCTCTATTTTGGAGATCCTAAAAAAACATTCACCAATTATCGGAGTGTGTGTAGTGGGGAGTAGTCTAAGGAATATGTGGTGATGTGGGAGATAAGCTCGTGTACCTCCCTCCAGAATGGCTGGAGGGCTTTGCATTCCCACCATATGTGGAGCATGGTTCCTTTTGCCTTCTTATATGTCCAGCACATGTCAGGATGGATGGGGAAAATTTGTGTAAGAGAAACGGGGTCCTATACCACTGTGCCTCAATTTTATAGCAATTTTCCTGGGTGGCAATGTTAAGAGATCCCTTGTGGACATATTCATTGATGAGATTCCAGTCATCATCAGTGAGGGGGATCTGAAGGTCAGATTCCCATGCTACACATGCCGAGTCTGGGGTGCTAGGTGCTTTATCTATAAGTATGTTATATATACCTGAGATCAGGTGTCTTTGTGGAGAGAGACGTGTGCATATTGTTTCAAATGGCGTCAGTTGTCTCGTCCATGTCTCCGTCGTCGCCTGAGTGGATAGAAAATGCCTGATCTGTCTGAATGACCAGAACGAGAAAGAGTTGGAAAGGGATGTCGCTACTACATCTTCGTAGGGACATGGGGCCCTGTGAGTGAAAAATTGGTGTACTAAAATTTCTTTGTGTGGCCATTCCTGCCTGAGAAAGGAAGTTGAGATACCCGGTGTAAAGTCGGGGGTTTCCCCTTAGGGGTGTTAGGGGGCCAGGGACTGAGGAGAATGTTGCGATTTTAGTCGCCTTTCTAAAGGCACCTAGAGATGGGTAGAGAATGGGGTGTGTCACAACCTCTAAGGGCCATAGTCGGGAAGGTATCCAGGGGAGAGACCTAAGAGGAAGATGTGTAAAAGATTTTTCCAGTGTCACCCAGACCTTTCCAGCCTTATGGATGTTACAGTCCACCAGTCGAGTGAGGTGGCTAGCTAGGTAATATTTGTATTGGTCCAGTAGCCCAATACCACCTTTAAGTTTAGGGCATGTTAGGCGCGTATATTTAATGCGTGGCGGGGAGTTTCTTCATATAAACAGTGAAGAAGCTGTCTTGTATGTTGCAAAGAAAGACACTGATAGATGCCTCTTCCTTATCATATTGTCTAATGTTTTAGTACATCCTTGGCATTGCCAACAACCATAAAAATAGTTTATGGTCCAGAAAGGTAGGGATATGACTTTTAGCTGGGTCAATAATTAATTTCACAATCCAATCTCTGAGGTTTGGAGCTCTTTTATACACGAATTGAGGTTTTTCTGGTAGGATTTTGTGTAATTTTTTCTCCTTGCGCAGCGTGGACCAATGTTTAGATATCATGTGTTCTATCTTTTTACTGTAATCTAGAACAATTGCTCCAGTAAAGTCTTTCTTCTGGTCCCTGATCTTTAATGAGTAGATCACGATCCATTTCTGCTATATGGCAGATTTGTTGCTAAATATTAGCTTCTGCGTAGCCTTTATCCACAAATCATTTGCCAATTTTCTGTGCCTGCTCCTTGAAGGTTTGTATCTCTGTACAGTTTCTTCTCAAATAGAGAAACTGTCCTCTGGGGATATTTTCTAACCACGGCGGTGATGCCAACTCTTTACTGGAATATATCCATACTTGTCAGTGGGTTTGAAGATGGGTCTTTGTGTGCAGCCTATTTCCCCTTTTTAACAACTCCAGATCAAGAAATGTAATAGGTTGACATGCCACGTCATGATAGTGTTGGCATTTAATTTATTCATGAAGTGTTCAAGGCTAGTCATGTCCAGATCAGAAACACATCGTCAATAAAGTGAGGTTATATCTTAAATTCCTCTGGTTGATTTAAGAATACAGTTTCTCTTTCCCATAGGTCCATAAATAGGTTTGGGGGGGGGGGGCAGCTACCTGTTTCTGACAGGTACCCATCCCCACTTTTAAGAGACCTCTCTGTGGCTGCTGACTTAAAATTTTTGGAGGGGGGGGGGGGGGGCTGGAGCTCTGCTTTAAAGTGATACTAAAGTCTCATTTAGAATGCATTAAGATAAAAAAAAAACTTCTGTCTTTACAACCATTTAATGTTATTGACAGATTGCATCATACATGTCATTTTTTTATTTTAGCCTAGCTCCACTTTAACCTAAACTGAAATATAAAAGTCTGGAGTTTTTAACAATATGTTAATGCATTGAGAGTCTTTTTATACCATTGGACACTTTGCCTTTTCATTAAATCAATTTACTGCGTAGGAAAATATTCGATCCATAGAAGAAAAGAAACTGAATAAATTTGCTTAAGGCAGGAACCAATTTTTCTAACTGCATCTAATGAAAACTATGAATAAATCATTTTTATTTTGTGTATTTTAACTTGGGAGAAAAGTGTGCGAAGGAATTGAAGTTTATTTACTTTCTTCATTTATTATTGTACTTCCTCATACTTTCATAATGCCTTTTCCTTTGTTGCCAGGATCACGAAGCATGTTCAGCTCTGTATGAAAGGCATATCATTTTCTTACTAGCTATCACTTTGGTAGTGTTACATTTTAAACAGGCATCACAAACCGCTGATGTCATTTTCCCTGACACCGTGATAAAGAAAATCAGTTATTCCTTTTTTACCCAGAAATTGTTTTTTGTAAAGTCCTCGTTATTTAAAGAACAAGAAGTTCACAGGTCAGCTGTAACATTTGGAAAAGAAACTGATTCTCCAGTGCTCTAATGTATATTGCTTGCCTTAGAAAATATAATCCCTGAGTTTTATTTTGAATTAAATTTAAACAGGTCAAAGGGAAAAAAACCTGATCTATCTTCAAGAAGAACTCACTGTTACAATGGAAAAGCAAAATATTGTTTAAAAGCAAGCAGGTGATGAAATCCATAAATAGAGCCAATTATGAGGTTTACCTTTGTTTCTTCCACTAAAAAAAAAATCAATATATAGTCCAAACCCTGATAACATGAACACATTTGTCTGTTCTCACCCTTCCAGTAAATCACATTGATTGACAGCACAGCTATAATTTGTGCTTATATTGTATCATGAGAGCAAAGCTCTTTTTTCTTGGTTGAAGCCTGCTAAGCTATGCTATGAAGAGGAACAGACGTGGTCACAAACAGGTCCTCATGGGTACTCAATGGGTACTCAGAGTACTCAATGTTTAGCACAGAAGGGTTGAAATGATTTTTTAGAATCTGCTATGAATTTATGTTAAGGGGCCAGTATAGATGCAAATATGGTTCAATAGCATTGGTTAATCTTTTCGCTGCCAGGCCCTGCACTCCACATTTAAACTTAGCTGGCCAGACCATTTTTGCAATTTTTCCATTGCTTCTTTATGTTTCCCATACAGCTTTTAGAGTAAGTAAAAGACCTTGAAAACCATATATTTTCTGAAAGTATATGACCCGTAGAACAAAAATAAGGTGCTACTGATTTTTAGGGCACAATGATATTTTTGCAAATGTTTATCAAACAATATTTTCGCTAAAAATACACTAGAAACATTATTAGCAGATACAAACACAGCACATTTTGCTAAATTCCTGCTAAATTCCTACTAAATATAAAAGCTTAACCTGTATTGAGTTAAATATTTGTACATTTTAAATTGTAACTTTTTGTGAAATGGTAAAAATTGAACGTACACAAAACTAACATCTGAAAGGTTTTAATTTTTCACTTACACCTTTCAGAGTTTGTAAAAGACCCCCCCCAAACTATACATTTTCTAAAAGCATAGTACCAGTAGAATAAAAGGAAGGTGCTACTGATTTTTAAGGCCCTTCAATATTTATGCAAATGTTTACCAAACAGTATTTCTGCTAAAAATGTCCTAAAATCATTATTAGCAGATATAAACACAGCACAATTTACAAAATTCCTGCTAACTTAGATTTAAATATAAATGGTAACACTGTATTGAGTTAATAAATAACAAATATTTGTACATTTTAAATTGCACCTTTTTGAGAAATGGTGAAAATTGAAGGTGCGCAAAACAGTGAATAAAAACAATTTACTAAAAAAATCCGGAGGTTACATTTTTTCACTTACAGCTTTCAGAATTTGAAAAGACCCACCCTCCCAAACCATACATTTTCTGAAAGCACATGACCTGTAGATTAAAAAAAGTGCTGCTGATTTTTTGGGCCCCGCAATAATTGCGCAAATGTTCATCAAATTGATATTTTCACAAAAAATACACTAAAATCATTATTGGTGAACATAAACACAAGATAACTGTCAAAATCCCCTCTAAATTGCTACTAAAGCATCATTCACGTGTGGCATACTAAAGTGTACACTCATGGAGGACCATATTTACCCACACAGGGATGCACAGGTTTTCTGTACAGGCAGTCCCATTTATGCCACAATCCGGCATTCATGTGGGTGTGGGTGCACGACCCAGAATGCAGACAGTGTGAGTTTAGGGACATGCACCCAGACCAACATGGATGTAAAATTGGGATCAATGGCTCTGTTCGTGCAGGTGCTACATCCCAAATGACATCAATGGGACTGCTTGCACAGAGATGCCTGGAACACCTGCGCATCCCTGTACAGGCAAACACGGCCTTGCAGGGATGTACGCTGTGTATGCCCTGTGTGAAGAAGGCCTTAGGCCCCTTTCACATAAGCAGACCAATCAGGCCCGCCTGTCTGTTTTTCAGGTGGACCTGATCAGACCACCCATTGTTCTCTATGGAGAGGCTGATGTAAATGAACATGTGTCCAATTACGCCCACCTGCATTTGATCCAACCCGGTCCACCAAAAGCAGACGGATGGGAATCTGTTCGCCATCCATCTAGCAGATCGAATCGGATGAGAATCAGAGGGAAATGGACAGGCGGTCCATTCCCATCTGACCGCCCCATAGAGAACAACAAGCTGTGTCCATGTCTGCTATGCATCACATAGACCTTTAATCCGCCTGCTCAGCAGGGATCAGCGGACAGATCCCCGCTGAGCATGCGCATCTGCTTGTCAGAAATGTGAAAGGGGCCTTACTATATATTTATTAAGCTTTTTTTATATTTTTTTTTTTACAATTTTTTAATTTTTATATTTTGTACTTGGAGGGGGTTCTTTGGTTAGATATCAGACCCCAATATCTCTTTGAGACAGAAAAAGGGACTGAAGAAAGTAATTTTCTCTGCAGCCTAAGCTACACATTACATTAATGAATTAGGAGTCACTTCATTCATAAACTGACACATAGTAACACTTGGTTTACTATGCTCAGTTATCCGTAGTGATATCAGATCGGTAGTGATCACTGCCTGTGTCCACTGTAGTACAGGGAGGGGGCTTATAAACACATGTTTACCAAGCCCCCTCAGCCTCAACCTCACCCGCACCCACAACTGCACTGCTCTCCCCCGCGCCCCCCCCCCCCCCGCTCTCCAGCCAGTCAGCTGAGTGTTGGGCAGCAGCTGCAGGAGGGGAAGGAGGGATGCCATCTAGCAGCAGAGGATCAGAGGTGTGGGGGCCATTGTGGGAGGTGATCGGAGTGATTGGGGTACATGTTTTGATACACTCTAAGCCCCTGCAACACCTGAAGCCAGCAGGAGTAGCAGAGGAGGGAAGTCGGCTTCTGAGGGTAGCTGCAGGAGATCAGGTTTGCTGGGTGCCAATGTGGGGAGAGGAAATCAGTGCTTGGGGGAAGGGGTAATGAAGGGTATAGGAAAGAAAAGTGGAGGGAGCATTTTTAGATGAAAGGGAGCGGTGGGAGGTGGAGAGGCTAGGGACAGGGAAGTGGCAGCAGGGGGGGGGGGGGGTCACATTTGAGCTAAATAACTCTGATGAGTGAAATGTAATCCACTGATCAGAGTTATAGGATTGTTCAGCAGAGTCTGAAACATGAGCTTATAGTGGATGGATAAATGCCGTACGGACTTGGCCAACTGGAAGCAGTGCTGTAGGTCCGTACGCCCTATGGACCTGGCAGTGAAAGGGTTAAACGATTACTTTGCCTTTCTAAAGGGATTTTTAGATGTATATGTTAATGTATAAAGCTTAAAGCAGCACTCCGGGTCTGTGCATAATCACACTAGTCAGATTAGTCCCACTTGAACCAATGTAAGTATCTATATCCCATACCTGAGGGGCTGCAATTTTACAGTGAAGGTAGAGAACTTTTGGGTTCCGTGCTGAGCCCCTGCCCCACTGCACACCGACTAAAGGAGGTTGCTCACTTGACACTGCCAACATTCATTTTTTTTTTTTCAATGAATACGAGATGTTCTTTAATTGGAGGGGGTGGAGATTATGACAGGCTCACCCATCCTCTCCACCTTGTTCAAGCAAAGAATTCCTTGAATTCACTGAAAAAAAAGATTGTGACTGCGGCAGAGCTGAACAACCAACTCACAGTGATTGTCAACTTTCAGTAGTCTCACCGGTATTATACATTAGCATATGTATATTGGTCCAAGCTGAACCAATGTAAGTATGCAATTAGTCTTAGGCCTGGAGTTTAGCTTTAAAGTATAAACACACATACACAAGCAGTAAACTTCTGTAATACATGTCTGTCTTTTTTTCCTTGGAAGATGCTGCAAGTAGGGAAAATACTGTTAATCTGCCAAAAAAGCACTCACCCTCTAATTTCCTGTTGTGTAAAATGAAAATTGCTTGGTGTTAGCCCTGACAAGTTGTTGTTAAACTAACCCCCGCCCATGCTAATTGTTCTGTAGTGTAACATAATAACTAGGAGGACTCCATGAGATCACCAAAATAGTTTTCTTTTGCACTTATTGAATGGATAACAAAAAAGCTTTCAATGTTTTTTTAAAAAAAAATGTAAACATAAAAATATAGTAAATAAGTTAATTGTTAGGGGTAACAAACACATGGTTCAAATCACGGCCAGTCAAGCAGGGACTGGCTGAGATTCGACCATCTTTGGGCAGACTGTCTGTGCCCAAGGAAATCCATAGAGTTACTTGGGTACAACCAGTATGTCGTATTTGTTCGATGCGATTATTGCCAGTGACTATATCTGACTATATCTGGTAGTAATAATCATGGTAGAGTTGATTTACTAAAGCTGAAGAGTGCAAAATCTGGTGCACTTCTGCATGGAAACCAATCAGTTTCCATGATTTATTGTCAAACAGGGCAGGACTGGGACAAATATTTGGCCCTGGACTTCATCCTGACTGGCCCACTCTAATTTTGCAAACACGCACAAAAACAGTATGCTGCGCACTTGCGCGAGAGTGACGTCATCACGGCCCGGCTATCCACATAGCAGGAGTACTCAAACTCAGAAGCAAGACCAGGTGAAGGGGGAATCCCCCGGCAGCAGTGACAGCACGCTGCTGAAGGGCTTTGCTTCAAAGGTAAGTTTGTCATGTGACAATAAAATCGTGCCCTTGTTTAGGTCCAGGCAGCATGAAAAACGAAGATTTGCTTGCTTGATCCTCCATTCTGTTAGACTGATCCTCAGAGTCTTCTCCCCCCATGCTCCAAGGTCTTCTGATGTCATCAAGACTGATGCAGAAATCAAAACACCAATTCTTCCCATTGGCCCCCCTTCATTCTATAGGGTCCTTCTTCTAGGTCCCCTACATACCATACAACCTCATACATTCTATAGGGTCCTTCTTCCCATTGGGGCCCTCTTCATTCTATGGGGTCCTTCTTATAGGCCCCCTACATACCATACAACCCCTACATTCCATAGGGTCCTTCTTCCCATTGGGAACCTTCTGATAGGGCCACTACATCTCAAATCTTCATTCCTTAGGACCCCTTCTTCCCACAAGAGCCTCTTCATTCCGTGGACCCCCTGGTGATCTTTTATTTTCCAGCCCCCTGGTGTCCCCCTGTCACCTGCCCGAAGCCTGGCTCTGCATTATATATTTTAAAATAAACAACTAATGTGCACTATTTTTGATCAACCACAGTAGTGAGAAGCTGCCAAAATCAAACAGGTTAACACAAACCCACACATACATTTAATATATAGCAAAGGATGTGACGCTAACCAAAATAACATCAAAAATCCATTTGGTGCAAATAATGATTCAAATAATATGCAAAATCCAACATAGCTAAAAGTACATCAAAAGTGTCAATTAATATTGAAATGTGCATACAATTTTTTCTTCTGTAAAAGTACATATATAAACCACACTTAATTAAAACCATTATATCCAAACTATGTCCATGGTATTAAAGTGCAAAAAGAGTACAAAAAAAGGGGGTTTTAATTATAAGCATGGTTTATATATGAATTTTTTGCTGAAAATATTTTTCAATATTATTGACAGTTTTGATGAACTTTTATCTATGTTGGATTTTGCATTATTTTCACCAAATTGATTTTTTATGTTATTTTATTTAGCGCCACATCCTTTGCTATATACAGTATATATATATATATATATATATATATATATATATATATATATATATATATATATATATATATTTATACACAGCTATATGCTATATACAGTATATATATATATATATATATATATATATATATATATATATATATATATATATATATATATATATATATATATATATACAGCCATATTCCATATACAGTATATATATATAAATACAGCTATATGCAAATATGCAATATACAGTATTCAATGGCTGTGGTGGTCCGGCCGGTTACCTGCCAGGTTCCTGCAGAACTGTCATCCTCCAGACTCCCTCATCTGCTCTGGGGACTTCTCTGCCTGTCGACTGCTCTCAGGACATCACATGGTGGCCCGCCTCATTTAAATTCACAGCGACCGCTATCGCGGGGGGCGCCGGAGATAGCCGAGTTTTGTTGGCTGGAGCTGAAGAGCTGTCGGAGAGGAAGGGGCGGGGGAAGCCAAGCGGTGATGGAAAAGGATGAGTGTGGGCCGGAGCCCGGAGGTGGCCGAAGATGTGTGCAGTGCCAGTGTCCTGAAAGCGCCGAGTGGGGGTGGAAAGAGCCGAAGTGCACCGCACTGCGCTCGGAAGTACAGCGGTACTTAAATTAATGGCTGCGTGAGTAGCGCAGCCATTAATTTGTCAGGCTGTAACTAAAACCGGCCCACCGAGCCACCGGCCCACTGAGCCATCGGCCCACTGGGAAACTCCCGGTAGTCCCGATGGGCAGTACATGCATGTTGTCAAAGCTTAAATGAACAAGCTGAGGTTAGAAGCTGACTGGCTAACATGCGCAGCTGTACCAGATTTTGCACTCCAGTTTTTAGTAAATCAACCCCTGTTTTCTGCCAGCAGGTACACCTTAGTACTAAGAAGTCTTTCTGAGTCGCCAATCAGTGACCAAGTAGGCAACACTTCCAGGGGCATTTCTTGCAACCTAAAGCAACAACATGCAACATAGAGACACATTTGTTATGTATTAACAAAGATATATATATATATATATATATATATAATATTATATTGTCAAAAGTATTGGGACACTTGCCTTTACACGCACATGAACTTTAATATCATCCCGGTCTTAGCCCTTAGGGTTCAATATTGAGTTGGCCTACCCTTTGCAACTATAACTGCTTCAACTATTCTGGGAAGGCTGTCCACAAGGTTTAGGAGTGTGTCTATGGGAATGTTTGACCATTCCCCCACAAGCACATTTGTGAGGTCAGACACTGATGTTGGACAAGAAGGCCTGGCTCACAGTCTTCGCTAATTCAGGTATTCAATCAGGTTGAGGTCAGGACTCTGTGCAGGCCAGTCAATTTACTCCACCCCAAACTCGCACATCCATGTCTTTATGGACCTTGCGTTGTTTACTGGTGCGCAGTCATGTTGAAACAGGAAGGGGCCATCCCCAAAACTGTTACCACAAAGTTGGGAGCATGAAATTGTCCAAAATGTCTTGGTATGCTGATGCCTTTAAAGTTCCCTTAACTAAGGGGCCAAGCCCAACCCCTGAAGAACAACCTCACACCATAATCCCCCCTCCACCAAATGATTTGTAGGGGTGGCCCAATACTTTTGGCAATATAGTGTGGATGAGCAAGTTTGGGGTGGAGGAACTTGACTGGCCTGCGCAGATTCCTGACCTCAACCCGATAGAACACCTGTGGGATGAACTGGAGCAGAGACTGTGAGCCAGGCCTTCTTGTCCAACATCAGTGCCTTCTGTAAGAATGGTCAAACATTCCCATAGACACATGCCTTAACTTTGTCCCAATACTTTTGACAATATAATGTTTATATATATATATATATGTTCTAAAAATATGTTTTTTGATGGCTTCCCATTAAAGTCATTTTTTTAACATAACTCTTTTTTTTTTTAATTATTCTTTATTAATACTAAAAAGAATAGGAGGAAGACAATATCCACAGAGAAAAAAAAAATACATCCTGTGTCCAAAAGGACATACATTCTTTTTTAATAGTCTTACAAATTAAACAGGGTTATTTTTCCTCCAGTTATAACCTTCATTATATATACATTTACTTCTTATCAACCCCACTTGTGCATCTCTTTTCACCCCTAACTATTTAAATTCTTATCTTCCCATACTATGGAACCAAATAAATCCTAATCCTCCCTTTCAGACCCGACCAATTTGCAGCCAAAGGACCAGGCCCCTTTCTGCGATTCGGCACTGCGTCGCTTTAACTGACAATTGCACGGTCGTGGGACGTGGCTCCCAAACAAAATTGACGTCCTTTTTTCCCATAAATAGAGCTTTCCTTTGGTGGTATTTGATCACCCCTGCGGTTTTAATTTTTTGCGCTATAAAAAAAAAAAGAGCGACAATTTTGAAAAAAAACGCATTCTTTTTTATTTTTTGCTATAATAAATATCCCCCAAAATATATAAAAAACATTATTTTTCCTCAGTTTAGGCCGGTACGTATTCTTCTACATATTTTTGGTAAAAAAAATCGCAATAAGCGATTATTGATTGGTTTGCGCAGAAGTTATAGCGTTTACAAGATAGGGGATAGTTTTATAGCATTTTTATTAATATTTTTTTTTATTAGTAATGGCAGCGATCAGCGATTTTTATTGTGACTGCGACATTATGGCGGACACATTGGACATTTTTTACACATTTTTGGGACCATTGTCATTTATACAGCAATAAATGCTATTTAAATGCATTGATTCCTGTATAAATGACACTGGCATTGAAGGGGTTAACCACTAGGTGGCAGTGTAGGGGTTAAGTATGCCTAGGGGTGTGTTTCTTACTGTGGGGGGGCGTGGCTGTCAGCTAGTGAATGCTGATCTCTGCTCCAATCACAGGGAGCAGAGATCGGCGTCACTAGTTGCTAGGCAGAACGGGGAGATTCTGTTTATTTCCGCATCTCCCCGTTCAGCCTCCCTGTGAGACGATCGCGGGTGTCCCCGCGGCGATCGAGTCCGCGGGACCCACGACCGGCCTCACGGGGGTGCCGACCGGTGCGGGATGGCACGGCGGCATTTTAAAAGGGACTTATATATACGCCCTTATGCCTGTCCGTGCCATTCTGCCGACGTACATCGGCGTGCGCCGGTCGGGAAGCGGTTAAAGACTTTTAAGAGACTCAAGGCTTTCAGAGGGTTCAAAGGGTTCAGAACATTCAAAGATGTCCTCTATTATATTCCCCAATAGTTTCTTCCCTTCTTCTGAGTATGCAAATAAGTTCCATGCTGTCCAAGTTTTGGTATACTGCTCTTTTCTATCTTTTCTTTTCTATCTTGTGCAATACCTGCCTTAGCTGCATTCACTAAATGACATAGAACAGATTTGTTATATATCTGTAAAGGTATTTGTGATCAGTGAAGCAGAAAAAAAGCAGGATTGTCTGGTATTGGAAATGCTGTAAATTTTTGGGAAATCCTTTGTACCTCCAGCCAGTATTGTCTGATCTTAGGGCATAACCAAAATATATGAATCAGGGTCCCCCGTTCCTTATTACACCGCCAGCAACGGTCCGAATCGTCTGGGAAGAACTTACAGAGTCTTGACGGGGGTATAGTACCACCGCGTCAGTACCTTGTAGTTAGACTCCTGGGTCCGTGAACAGACCGATGAGTTCAGTGCAAGATATATTATCTTCTGCCGTTGTGTAGGCATAAAGGTCTTATCAAGATCTCTCTCCCACTCCCTGATTCCAGGCATCTTAAAGTCGTCTAAGGGGGTAATCAACATTGCATATATCTTAGAGATCGTCCGGGGGAGAGGTTCCTTCTCCTCGCAGTATAATTCCAACTTAGTCAGTTGTCGTAGGTAGTTTGTCGCCGGTCCTAATGATTTAAAAAAATGCCGCAACTGTAATGCCTGCCAATACCGACCCCCCCCCCGTTGCGTCAATAGGGTGACCGTGGGCCAAGTCTCGGATTGCAAAAAATGTGATGCCTGAGTGCAGCCCCTCTCTATAAGTCCCTGGAATGCCCCTGGCTCCATACCTGGCCTAAATTCTGTGTGTCTACACCAATCTATAACTCTGCCAATGTGCACTGCCTGATAATATTTAGTCATATCTGGGACTGCCAAACCGCCAAAACACTTAGGAATTATCATAAGGCTTCTACTAATCCTTGGTCGTTTATTCACCCATATAAACTTAGTGAAAAGGGTATCTATCTGGCGAAAAAAAAAACTGTTGGGATGTCTATAGGTATGGCCTGGAATAGATATAAAAATTTTGGCAAAATGTTCATTTTAATAATATTACATCAGCCAAACCACGAATGTAGTCCCTGTTACCATTTATCTAGTAGGGAACGAACTTCCTTAAATAGCGGGGAAAAGTTTACTATAAAGGTCTTCTCAAGCCTTGATGGAATATGTGTACCCAAGTATTTTAGCGCTGCAGTGACCCATTTAAAGCCAAAATTAGGTTGTATAGTTTGCCGTATCAATAAAGGCAGTGCAACCCCCATAGCCTCCGATTTTGCATAATTTATTATTAAATTTGATATCTCTCCATATCTTTCAATTTCTTCCATAAGGTTTGGCAGTGAAATATGCGGCCTAGACAGAGAGAACAACAGGTCATCCGCATAGGCCGTTGATTTATAATTGTGATCCCCTATTTGAAGTCCCTGGATATAAGTATTTTGCAGAATTTTGTTCAGTAATGGCTCTAATGAAAGGACAAACAACAGAGGGGAGAGAGGGCATCCCTGGCGCATTCCATTTGATTTTGAACGGTTCTGAGAATACCCCGTTTACCTTGTGGGAAATCGTATACACCGGAAATCCACCATAGCATACCTTCTCCCACCCCCATGCATCTCAGGGCTTCAAACATAAATTGCCAATTAACTTGGTCGAACGCTTTTTTAGCGTCCGTACTCAAAAAGACGCTGGGGATTTTTGCTTTGTTGGCATGGTGTACCAGGTTAAGTACTTTGATGGAATTGTCCCTCGCTTCACGTGTGGGAAAAAACCCAATTTGGTCCAAGTGCACCAGCTAATGGAGTTTCAATTGAAAGCGAGAGGCCAGTATTTTGGTGAAAAGCTTTAAATCTACGTTCAATAATGAGATTGGCCAGTAACTACCGCACTCAGACGGATCCTTCCCTTCATTCGGGATTACCGAAATTTGCTCCATGAGTGTATCCGGAGGGGGTGCGGCAGTCCAGCCAAACGCATTGAATGCCTTTATCATATGTATACCCAACACTGACAGAAAGTTCTTATAATATTGCATTGTAAATTCCATCAGGACCTGGTGCCTTCCCTTGTTTAACGGATTTTATCTCTGTACTCAGTTCTTCAATAGATATTGGAACTTCCAGGTTATTATCAGGGAGGATAATCTATGGAGATGTGCTGAAGAGACATAGTCCTCCATTTTAGCCACAGGCAAAGATGGTGGTGTCAAATTATTTAGGGAGGAGTAATATTCTTTAAACCTCTGGGCTATGTCTTTTGGCATTGAAATGAACTGTCCATTCCTTCCCTTTATGTGAGGTACATAGACTGTCTTCCCCTTTTTCTTAAGCTTTCCCGCCAATACTCTGCTACATTTATCTCCCATTTGGTACATTACTTTCCTCCCCGCCTGTATTGCCGCTTTAGCCTTCTAAAGCCCCATACACACGGTTGGACTTTTTCATGGATTCTGTCCGATCGGACAATGTTGTTGAAAAATCAGACCGTGTGTATGCACCATCGGACAGTGTACGTCGGATTGTCCGACGGACAAAGTCTTATCTCCTGCTGGAAAGATTTGCCGACAACACGGTCCGATCACACCAAATCCGATCGTGTGTACGGTTGTCCGACCGGACAAAGTGCTACGCATGCTCAGATCACATTACAAGACCAAAGCTATTGGCTACTAGCCTCTACGTAGTCCCGTCGTAGGCAACAAACGTCACCACGTTCAGAATGATCGGATTTTCCGACAACTTTGTCCGACCGTGTGTACGCAAAACCAACATCAGACAAAGTATGACGGACAGGATCCGACCGACCTGGTCCGCGGATTGTCCGACCGTGTGTATGGGGCTTAACTCTAATTGTAAAACATGAAATTACAAATTTTATTTTTATTAAATATAAAGAGCTGTACATTAAAGTGATATTAAAGTTTTTTTTTTTTTTTTTTTTTAAATAACAAAAATGTCATACTTCTCTGTGCAATGGTTTTGCACAGAGAAGCCCAAATCCACATGAATTTGAATACTGATAACAGGAGCCTGAGTAAGGCCTCTTGTACACTTTTTTATTTTACTAATCTAAATGCAGCCCATTGTTTTCAATGTGCCTGAACACACAGGCATGTAAACATATGTTCCGTATTCATCAGTGAAAAAAAAAAACAGAAACCAGTCAATATTTTTGTGTGTATTTTTGTGTGAATAGTTGCAAATATGCACAAATGTGCACAAATACTCCCAAATACACACAAATGCTACGCTTTTTGCTTGGGTGTGTACTCGCAAATATGTGAAAGTGACATACAGCCCATCCTTACGTTTCTTCTGCCAGGAATGTCTAACGCTCATACAGCAGTACAATGTGGAAGAGGCCATGGAGGCATTTCTGCAATACTATATAAGCTTTAGATAGTTCTTTCCTAGTGCCCCTATGAGATACACTCTGGATTCTTGTTGCAGTGAATAGCAAGAGACTCAGAACAATGTAAATTACATAAAATTGCTGGTAAGTAGCATACTGATTTTTTTTTTCAACTGTTGCAGAGAATGTTTTTGGTGTAATCATTTATTCTGTATGAAATTTTCACACTCTTTAGGTTTACACAATCAATACTTTACCCACTTGTCAGTAGTTAGAGTGTAAATGTAACTTTTAATGTGCGATTCTAGTAATACTTGAAACAACTTTTCTGTATTCTAGAAGCATTTGTTATTCTGAGCGGGATATTTATTTTACATTCTTTATCTTGTAGAATAGTCCTTTCTTCTTATAGAGAATGCTGTCCATACTGGTTGGACAAGTTTGAGACACAGGGACATTTATCATGTTGCGTGTCTAAATGCCTCTATATACTTTAAATATTTTACAAGCAATACATGTTAAATCTTTAAATTAATATTTTAACAAAAGGACACATTTTTCTAAAAAGTCTATATTTTATATATTTATGAAGGCTGTCACCTTACGTTTAGTTATAGACAAAAGTAATGTCTTAATAAAATCAGTTTTGGGGTTAACATTTCTGTCATCGTATAATCCATTCATAGGAGGTTCAATAAATCCTTGGTACCAGCTAGTAACCACCCCACTCCTGGTTATTCATAACATTCACCACTTACTAACATCATCTCTCTCCCACTGCTTTTATAAATTGATTTCTGTGCATGTAGTGTATAACACCCATTGCTCAGCAGATCCATCCCCATATCTTTGCTGTCTCTCATGACTTCCTTTAAATGTAACATCTACTGTTCAGTGGTACCATGATACTGTTATGATTATCTCTCATAACCTCCTATTTACATTTACCATTCACGACTGATTTTTGTCACCTTCTAATCTCATGCATTAACTTTTTGCAACACCATGAACCCTATTGAGCATCTGTGGGGCATCTTCAAACAGAAAGTGGAGGAGCGCAAGTTCTCTAATATCCACCAGCTCCGTGATGTCGTCATGAAGGAGTGGAAGAGGACTCCAGTGGCAACCTGTGAAGCTCTGGTGAACTTCATGCCCAAGAGGGTTAAGGCAGTGCTGGAAAATATTGGTGGCCACACAAAATATTGACACTATGGGCCCAATTTGGACATGTTCACTTAGGGGTGTACTCACTTTTGTTGCCAGCGATTTGGACATTAATGGCTGTGTGTTGAGTTATTTTGAGGGGACAGCAAATTTACACTGTTATACAAGCTGTACAATCACTACTTTACATTGTAGCAAAGTGTAATTTCTTCAGTGTTGTCACATAAAAAGATATAATAAAATATTTACAAAAAATGTGGGGGGTGTATTTACTTTTGTGAGATAGTGTGTGTATATATATATATATATATATATATATATATATATATATATATATATATATATATATATATATATATATATATATGTCACCCATTGGTCACAGCACTATGTGGTTGATCTGCTAAAGGCAAGGCTGTTCAATTTCAGGGGAAGTGGCATTTTGCAAGCAAATCTTCCACAGAGCTTAGTAAATGTGGTTAAGCGCTGCTGACTTGCATCATCCAATTATGTTCAAGAAAAAACTAGCAAGGTGAAATTTTATTCCAATCACATGCCCTTGCCAAAAACAACCGATTTACTTTTAGTAGATCATGCATTATGTCTCTTTCAGCACTGTACTATATTGTCCCTGCCCGCTCTCATCACCTTCTACTTATAAGTACTGTTCAGAAGCATCATGTCCCTGTCACCACTGCCTGTTATAGCTTTTTATTATTTATTATTATGTACTATTTAGTAGTAGGGAAGTGGCCGATTCGAAAATCGGGTGTTTGCCTGTTTGCCGAATAGCAAACAATTTGGGGTGTTCGTGGCAAATTCGAAAGCTGCGGAACACCCTTTAAAAGTCTATGGGAGAAATCAAAAGTCTTAATTTTAAAGGCTTATATGCACGTTATTGTCTTAAAATGTGTTTGGGGACCTGCCCCAGGGGATATGTATCAATGCAAAAAAAGTTTTAAAGACTGCAGTTTTTTTGGGAGCAGTGATTTGAATAATGCTTAAAGTGAAAAAATAAAAGTGTAATATTCCTTTAAATTTCGTACCTGGTGGGTGTCTAAAGTATGCCTGTAAAGTGGCGCATGTTTCCCGTGTTTAGAACAGTCCGAGAGCAAAATGACATTTCTAAAGAAAAAAAGTAATTTAAAAGTACTCACAGCTATAATAATAAAAGTTCATTGATAAAAACGGCATGGGAATCCCCCACAGGGGAACCCCCCGAAACAAAATAAAAAAAAACATGCGCGGGGTCCCCCCAAATTCTATACCAGGCCCTTCAGGTCTAGTATGGATATTAAGGGGAAACCCACGCCAAAATTAAAATAAAAAGGCGTGGGGTCCTTCTCAAAATCCATCTGGGTGGATTTTAAGGGGAACCCTGCGCCAATTTATTTTAATTCACCCGGAAACGTCATTGTGTTGCCACGCCCTCAGGTATAAAAGAGCTGTCACCTGAGAGCCCGGTCATTACGGCAGACCCCCACATCCACCGGGCAAGGATTGGGGGGATAAGGCCCTTCTCCCCATCAACATGGGGACAAGGTGCTTTGGGGGGCTACCCAAAGCACCCTCCCAATGTTGAGGGCATGGGTCCTGGTACGGTTCAGGAGGGGGGTGGCTCTCTCGCCCCCCCTCTTTCCTGCGGCCTGCCAGGTTGCGTGCTCGGATAAGGGTCTGGTATGTATTTTTGGGGGGACCCCAAGCCATTTTTTTTAATTATGGCATGGGGTTCCCCTTAAAATCCATACCAGACCTGAAGGGTCTGGTATGGATTTTGAGGGGGACCCCACGCCATTTTTTTTATTTTGGGGTGGGGTTCCCCTTAATATCCATACCAGACCTGAAGGCCTGGTATGGAATTTGGGGGGACCCCCATGCATTTATTTTTTTAAATTTCGGTTCGGGGTTCCCCTGTGGGGGAATACCATGCTGTTTTTATCAATGAACTTTTATGTGTATTGCCGGGCCCGACAATTCATTATAGCCGCGAGTACTTTTAAATTACTTTTTTTCCTTTAGAAATGTCAATTTGCTCTCGGACTGTTCTAAACACTGGAAACATGCGCCACTTTACAGGCATACTATAGACACCCCCCAGGTACGAAATTTAAAGGAATATTACACTTTCATTGTTTCACATTATATGCATTATTAAAATCACTGCTCCTAAAAAAACATCCGTATTTAAAACGTTTGTTTGCATTGATACATGTTCCCTGGGGCAGGACCCAGGTCCCCAAACACATTTTAAGACAATAACTTGCATATAAGCCTTTAAAATTAGCACTTTTGATTTTTCATGTTCGTGTCCCATAGACTTTAACGGTGTTCGCACGTTCAAACTCATTTTTTGCCTGTTCGCATGTTCTGCTGCGAACCGAACAGGGGGGTGTTCGGCTTATCCCTATTTAGTAGGGCCATTCCCCTTTCACTGCTGTCTCTCATCATGTATCTGTATGTACTATTCAGTGCCTAATAGGACCATGACTGTTTACTCCTGTCGTTCATAGTTTCTTATTCATATGTACCATCCACTGCCTTAGCAGTACTGTCTACGATCACTTCTTATCCCTAGGTATACTCTCAATTGGTTTGCATCACTATGTCCCTATTACTGGTCATCATTTGTTATAGATGTGTATCATCCACCACTGCCCTCATTTCTATATATTTGCTCGTACAGTACAGCATCCTGTGCATGTTTGTTCAGAACAGATATACAAGTATTTACACATTTTTAAAACACAGAAATAAAGATTTAAAACAAGCCATGCCTGATCTCTTTTGCTAATTGTAATGTGACATGGTTTTCAAAGATCACAACAAAGACTCTAAAGTCAGTTTCTTAGAGCTTAGAAACACATTCTGGTGCAAAAGAAGGTAAAAAGGTAAAAACTACAATTGGAGTGCCTCTGTTGTGAACTTTGATGACAAATTTTTCCACAATGGCAATAGCTACAAATGGTGAACGAGGGCCTGTTTGTATATCTTTTGATCTGAATATGTAAATACTTTAGTGTATATAGTCCAGGTTCACTTTCTTTTAAAAATAGCAGCTAGACTACAGAAAACATATTTAAAGTATCTCCTTTAGCAAGATCCCTACAGAACTGACAAGCTGATGAATGATTGATACTTTCCCTACTTTTATTTAGTGGTAACATCAGAGCAAGGGATCTAAAATCTTTATTTTTTTTTATTTTTTTACTTTGAAGTGGTTGGAAAGCCTTAAGGTTTTTCACCTTAACGCATTATATGTATTAAAGTGAAAAACCTTCTTTGCTGCAGCTTCCTACCAGACCTCCCTTTTTCTTACCTGAGCCCGATCCGATCCAGTGATGTGCACGAATGCAGTGGCTCTGGCCACTGTCTCGCTCCTCATCGGACAGATTTACTCCCGCTGCTGTCATTCAAATTCTGTGACACATGAGCGGGGGTGGGGCTGAGTCCTGCTGTCTGTGTCAATGGACCCAGCAGCGGGACTCGGGAGCGGCTTTCTGTGGGGGCACCTGATTAAGAGGAGCCAAGAGTGCCAGCGGGGGACCCCAGAAAAAGAGGATCGGGGCTGCTCTGTGCAAAAGCATTGCACAGAGCAGGTAAGTATAACATTTTTGTTATTTTAATACAAATAAAAAAGCCTTACAACCACTTTAAGTCCATTTTATGAATAATAATAAGATCTTTTGTGGCTGATATGAATACTTTAGTGCCCCTACAGTAGGTGCCGCCAATATTGTGTTTCCAGCTCGATGGGATTGCTCTGGAAATCACTGCTGCAAGCTGTGCTTCTCGCGCTCGCCCGGGAGGAGCAACATAGCTCAGCGCTGGCTCCCGCGACGGGGCTTGCAGGTGTCAATCTCGCCGCTAACAGTGGCAAGATTGATACAACATCGACGGCACCCACTGTATATAGCAGTGCACACTATTTAAAGAAGGAATCATAAGGATAATAATAATAATTTAGCAACAATTGGGAATAGGTGAATGCCACATACATCTATACTGCCAGAGTATCCACTATAAATTGAACAAAAGACCCAAGCAATGCAAGACTGTGCTGTTAATCAACCTCTAAGCCAGTCTGCTGTCCATTTCAGACAATGGAGGAAGGTACTATTAGGTTTTGTTCACACAAGCAGCAATGTGTTGTGTTGGGCAGCATTCACTAAGAACAAAGCAATTTTATGCATATCCTATGGCTTTAGTGTGTGCTGAAAAAAAAAATAGGACTAGTTGCTCTTTCTAACGCTAATTAATGCAGCACAACGCAATGCAACACATAAAATGACATATAAGTATATCATTCCCATCCCCCGCACTGTTTTTTTTTTGTTTGCTTTTTTCTTGTTTGTAATTTATTTCTTAATATTGTCTTATTTTTTATTGTAGAATTACAATGTTAGGATTTAGATGGAAACATATACTAAATTCTGTTTATTTTCTTGATCTGGAAAATGTAATCTTCTAAAAAAAAAAAATTATGAATAAAAAAAAAAAGCATAGAATAAAAGCATTTTTAAAAAAAGAAAAAAGATAGCACTTCAATGCATTTTAACAATGCATTGTTACACATTCACTGCACATCACACCACACTCCAGCACACATGCGTTAAGCACACAATAACACCCAATGGGGGTTATTTACGAAAGGCAAATCCACTTTGCACTACAAGTGCAAACTACCAGTGCAAAGTGCACTTGAAATTGCACTGAAAATGCACTTGGAAGTGCAGTCACTGTAAATCTGAGGGGTAGATCTGAAATGATGGGAAGCTCTGCTGATTTTATTATCCAATCATATGCAAGCTAAAATTATGTTTTTTTATTTTCCTTGCATGTCCCCCTCAGATCTACAGTGACTGCACTTTCAGTGCAAATTCAAGTGCACTTTGCACTTGTAGCTTGCACTTGTAGTGCAAAGTGGATTTGCCTTTAGTAAATAACCCCCAATGTGTGAACGAGCCCTCACAGGACTGTAGGACAACTCCAACATTTCTGCTGTTAAACAAGCAGACATACTTTTGCTAGTATATTAAAAAGCTCTATTAAAATAGATATAAAGATATGGTAAAGAGGCCCCTTTACTATGTACATATTAAATGAAATGCAATTTTATTTTTTGGCAGCGATGTCCTTAAATATTCAGTGCACAGTGCAGTAACTAGTGTGTATCTAATAGCTACTAATGTAAATTTTTGCTGCAATTTATGTTTTTAATTTACACACTGTGTTAGAAAAAATAATACATTTTTGCATAATAAATATATATTGCTACCAGTGAAATATTTTGTACTTGGTCTAATTGCAATACTATTCTAAATTTGTTTAACTGATGAACAACACCTTCAGTTCAATTCACGAGCAGAGAGTCTGACACTGAAGCAGAACAGTCACTGATTCGTTTTTTCACTGTGTATTTAATGATACTTTTCTCTCATTAAAAGTAGATTGAATTTCGTTACCTAGTTATGCGACTTGTCCACTTCAAAGGTTGCTTTCCATCGAGGTCCATAATGAGGTCAGCAGAATTAGAGCACAATGCTGTAACTTGCTGAGTGAAGTTAATGTAAATCAGTGTCCCTGTTACAAAGTTAACTAAGCAGAATAGGAGGAAGTTAAGCAACGTCAACTGCTTTTGAACTAGTGTTCCTGTTACACCTTTGGAAATCTGCCCAGCTGCAGAGTCAAGGAGTCATTAGGCTGTGAATGCAAATGGTGACTGTACTGTCTCTGCAATGTTCTCATCTGAAATTTATAAGTACCAAGGTGTAATTTTGTGTTCAGCACTTCTGGTGCTCCCAGCTAGAAAGTTGAACAAAAATATCATGGAATGCAAAATAATGTAGTCGCTACAGCAGCATGCAATTTCTTTCCTTTTTTCTTCAGGCAGATTTAAAAGGCACATATTAATTTGACGATATATTCAATAATTCATCCTTGAATGTATTTTTCTAAACACAAACAAACTAAAGCCTCATACACACGATCGGATTTTCCGTCAGGACTTGTGTGATGACAGGCTGTTGGCGGAAAATCCGACCGTTTGTACGCTCCATCAGACAATTGTTGTGCAACTTTCTTTGGACAAATGTTGGATTGCAAGTTTATAAATTTTCCGTGGACAACGGACTGTTGTCGGATTTTCTGAGTGTGTGTGTACAAGTCCCTCAGACAAAAGTCCAAAGTAAAAACACGCATGCTCAGAAGTAAGGACGAGCCAGAAGCAGTCGTTCTTGTAAACTAGCTTTCGTAATGGAGAATTCACACTGGTGACGCAGCAGATTATGAAATCCCGAAATGCAGCACATATTCTCTTCTTCTTTTTTGGGATAATAATGAAGCAGCTTTGCTGGTGATACTGATGGAGTTCTGCCAAACGTATTTAAAAAGGCTTTTTTTTTTCTAGTGATATCAAGAATAATATTATTATGTTTTTTTTTTTTATTTTCTTGGTCAAGTTACCACAACACCATTAGCCCGTAGTTTTTTAGATCAAAGATACAAATATGTTGGTGTCCCTTGTTAATTTTACATTGTATTTTTTAAAATATAACTGCCTACTCCCAAACTGTCATTTGAAGTAAAACACATAGCCAAGTATTATTCTCCACAATTTTTTTTATTGTGCATTAAAAAAAGAAAACAAATAAAATTAGACATGCTATCTGCCAATAAATCTTAACCAAAAAGTGCATTCTATGCATCCAAAAATATAGAAAATATACCAAATGAAATCATTATTCAACCAAAAAATAAAATAAAAGCCTAATGCATGTGTCCTGCTTCTTAATAAAGGGGGTCAGCAATGCCAAGATTTGGTGAAAGCAGGGGTCCGTCATCCGGAGATAATTCCGAAAATCATCTGTTTTATTCTTCTGGAGCTCCTGCAGCAAAGGCATATGACATAATTGGTCACGATTAATAAAGCAACTCATTTTTGGTCCAAGAAATCCTCCTCCTCCTGTTCCTGGACTGGACATGGGTCAAAGCAATAACTCCAAGGCCAATAATAAATAATACATTATCTCCTCCGATACTGCAACATGTCTGGTTGACGAACGGCTGTTCAGAAACTAACTGAAAATCGCAAAATGAAAAGCGCAAACTAAAAAGGCCTCTCATGCCTCCCCAGTGTGAAAGCCAGAGTGCTTTCACACTGGGGTGGTGCGCTTGCAGGACAGGAAAAAAGTCCTGCAAGCAGCGTCTTTGGGACGGTGCGGGAGTGCTGTATACACCGCTGCTAAACCGCCCCTGCCATTGAAATCAATGGGCAGCGCTGCCGAATCGCCTGCAAATCGCTTCAGCAGCAATGATTTTCAGGCGCTTTTAACCCTTTCCTTGGCCGCCAGCGGGGGTAAAAAGCACCACTATAACAGCAGTTAATCGGCGCTAAAACCAGCGGTGCTTTACTAATAACGCCCACCCCCCCCCCCAGTGTGAAATTAGTGAAAGTGTGAAAGTAGCCTTATAGGATAGAGCAAGGTGATGGAAAGTTGAACTCATTAGTTAGTTGATTTTCAATTCACTGTCCACTCACAGGCTGGCGGAAGGGCAAAATCTGTTAGTATTACCTAACTGCGGCAAAAACAAGGTCTCCTCCTCTGCCAGACAGGGCTGTTCTGTGTGACAGAGCTGTGTAAATCTTAGGACTGGATAAACTGAAATACAAACTATTTTGTAAGCAAAACAGCTTATATGTATGCATTTTATGTGTGTGTTTGTCTTGAGTCCAGTTTTAATAGGAATGCTTAGAAAAACAACTTATTATTTCTTTGGATCCTTTTTTTTTTCAATAGCATGAGTGTTGCTCGCTATCATAATGGTGCATTGGGATGCTGCAACGGACTCCATCGTGGTTTGGATGTTTCTGTAACAGTAACACAGCTCTGCCACACAGAACAGCCCTGTATGGCAGAGGAGGATCTCTGATTTGTTTTTGCCACAGTTAGGTAAAACTAATGCCGTGTACACACGACTGGACTTTCCGTCAGAATAAACGCAGGCGGTCTTCCCGACAAAGTTCTGATGGAGTTCAGAATGAACGGACTTGCCCACACACGATCGGACAAAAGTCTGTTTGTTTCAAACGCAATGACGTACGACGGGACTAGAAAAGGAAGTTCAATAGCCAGTAGACAATAGCTACACTTGCGTCATATTTGGTTCGTCGGACCAGCATACAGACGAACGGTTTTCCCGATAGAAATTGATTGCTTCGGAAAGATTTAAAGTATGTTCTATTTCTAGGTCCGTCTGAATTTATTTTAGAAAAACGATCGGATCATCCCACACACGATCGTAATATCCGATGGAATGATTCCACCGGACCTTTTCTGCCAGAAAGTCCGGTCGTGTGTACGAGGCATAACAGATCTTGCCCTTACGCCAGCCTGTGAGTGGACAGTGGATTAAAAATCATCTAACTAATGAGTTAATTTTTCCATCAATCTTCTCTATCCTATAAGCATGCTCCTTGCACCGTGACACAACTGACTGGCTCCTTGTGCTGCTTTTCCCTCTCCCAGTATGAGGTCTGCTCTACAGGGACAGCAAGAGGCTGACTCCAAAATAAATTTGTGAAGTTAGTTTGCTTGTGTTTAGAAAAATACCTTCAAGGATGTATTATTGAATATATCGCTACATTAATATAAGCAAAACAGCTTATATACCATATGTATTTTGTTTGTGTATTTGGCTGTTTTTCTGCAGTCCAGTTTAAATAGATTGGAAAAACTAGTTAGTTTTTCTTTGGATAAATAAATAAATAAAAGATTAACCCTAAGTCCATGATCTTTTTGTTTTTTTTTGATATAGTGCACCACAATGCACAGCATGTGAGTGCGTTTGCTCGCTATCATAATGATGCATTGGGATGCTGCAATGCACTTCATCGTGGTTTGCATGTTTCTGTAACAGTAAAGCATGATAAAAAATTAATTTTACTGTGTTTCACTACGATGGATAGATGTAACTGCGCCCTAAGCTAAAGTACGTACTTATTTTAAGTATGTCAGTTTATGCTATGTTTAGAAGTTAAGGTCCTATGGCAACAAAAAGTATAGAAATATCACAACTTTGAAAAAAGAATATGTTGTTTTTCTATGCTCTTAATCTTAACCTACCAGAGGCTAGTTGAACTCCTGGGTTTGTTAAAAATGACTGGAAGCAGACCCTTTGAAAGGTCAAGTTTACACATTTCTCGCTTACTATGAGTTTGTGCTATTATTTTAAATTATGATATTATTTTCTATTGTTTTATTTTTGTATGTTCTGGCCTACTCATAACACAGAGGTGCAATTAGATGTTATAACTACCCATCGAAACATTATTGAACTTGGTAAGGATGAGTTTATATATTCACCAGATGCAAACTTGGTCTTGCAACATTGTACCTAATTGATTTTTGTAACATTTCTTGAGACAGAGCTTTCTTTTGATGATATTTAAACACTACCATTTTTTTTTTTTAGTTTTTACAATATGACAGAGAAAAAAAACACTTTTTAAAAACCACTTCAGCCCCGGACCAATTGGCAGCCAAAGGACCAGGCCCCTTTTTGCGATTCAGCACTGCGTCGCTTTAACTGACAATTGCGCGGTCGTGCGACGTGGCTCCAAAACAAAATTGGCGTCCTTTTTTTCCCACAAATAGAGCTTTCTTTTGGTGGTATTTGATCGCCCCTGCAGTTTTTATTTTTTGCGCTATAAACAAAAATAGAGCGACAATTTTGAAAACAATGCAATATTTTTTGCTTTTTGCTATAATAAATATCCCCAAAAATATATAAAAAAAAATGTTTTTCCTCAGTTTAGGCCGATACGTATTCTTCTACATATTTTTGGTAAAAAAAATCGCAATTAGCGATTATTGATTGGTTTGCGCAAAAGTTATAGCGTTTACAAAATAGGAGATAGTTTTATAGCATTTTTATTAATATTTTTTTTTTTACTAGTAATGGCGGCGATCAGCAATTTTTATTGTGACTGCGACATTATGGCGGACACATTTTTGACACATTTTTGGGACCATTGTCATTTATACAGCAATCAATGCTATTTAAATGCATTGATTCCTGTAGAAATGACAGTTGTAGTGAAGGGGTTAACCACTAGGGGGAGGGGAGGGGTTATGGGCTGTGACGTGTGTGTTTTTTTTTACATTAGGGGGCGGGGCTGACGTCTGACGTCATTGATCGGCTTTCCCGATGACCGGGAACAGCCAATCAATGACAGGCAGTGTAGGAAGCGCGGGGAGAGGTTTGTTTACACAAACCTCTCCCCGTTCTTCAGCTCCGTAACCCGATCGCGGGACACCAGCGGCGATCGGGTCCGCTGGTCCCGCGGCCGGGGTCACGGAGCTCCCGACCGGGTCGCGAGCGCGGCGCTGGCGGCGCGCGACCCACAGGCAGGCAAATGCACGATCACGTACAGGAACGTGATTTTGCCTGCCCGTGCCATTCTGCTGACGTATATTTGCAGTGGCCGGTCGGGAAGCGGTTAAAGAAAAACATTTCTCATAGTTTCTGTTATAAAACTTTAAAAAATATAAAAAAAAGAAAAATCATAAATTTGGGCCAAAATGTATTCTGCAACATTTCTATGGTGAAAAGAAAAAAAAAACAAATCAATGTATAGTATTTAGCCTATGTGAAAGTTATAAAGTCTAAAAAATATGGTATATGAAAACTGATCAATCAAGATACACTTGTGGGGAGGTGCAGTGTGGTGTGATGGCAGTAAACACTCAGAGTCCAGTTGCAAAAACAGATCTGTATTGAAATTGGAGTTCAGAAAAGCACAACTAGCCCAGCGGGAAGACAACCCAATTGGGTGCACTCACAGAATGTACAGTGACAAGTTAGCAGTAGGTCTCTGAATCTCTCCCTGCCGCTAAGCACTGTCCCTTACAGATGGGTGACCTGTCTCTACTCTATCCACACGTGAAATGCGTGCAAAACCCAGGAGCCAGGATCTTAAATAGACTCTGCCTGACCCAAGATGGCCACCAAAGTCACATGGGAGGCCAGCATCTAATCAAATGCTGCCTCTCTGTGACCGATTAGATCATAGAGGCACAAGGTTCCTCTCAACATCCTCCTCCACCTGCAATGCCGATGCAAATGAGCGCCACCTGCAGTGGAGAAAATAGACTGCACCTGTCTACATATTGATTGCCTATTTCATTTTTTGACGCTCTAAAATGCTAGGACAATACAAATACCCCCTGAATTACCCCCTTTGGAAAATAGATAGTCCAAAGTATTTAGTAAGTTGCATGATGAGTTTTATTAAGTTGTATTTTTTCTCATATTCAGGGGAAAATTAAGAATTGAAAGTGATTGTAACCGATCACCTTGTAAAACAACCCATTACATTTAAAATAGAAATACAAGGCAAAACAAATTTGTATAGATATACAAAAAAGTAATTTTTTTTATAAGTGAGTACCTTCCTTCTGTTCTCAGCTGCATTAGAGCTGGGGGGAGGAGAAGCCCACACTGATCTCCCCAGTGAATGGCTGTGCAGTGGAGGCATATCAGGACAAGACTGATCATTGGAAGAGAGCACACTGAGTTCTCAGCATAGCTAGAGAACTGACCATGGTGTGTTCTCCTGTTTAGTATGGTCAGTTTGTAATAGGAAAGCAGAGGGACTGGCAGGAACACCAAGGATTTCACACAAAGGAAGCAATTCAAAGAGAACTGCTTTTCATACAAGTACATGGTACTGGAGGCACATGTCAGTAATATTAAATGGTGGGGTAAAACGCTTTAAATAAAATGTGTTTTTTTTTTCTCAGAGTTGTAAATGTAGATATTTCTCACACACAACATAGGCATGCTTACAATTACAACCCAAAACATTTTCTGCTACTCCTGTATGGGGACACCACATGTATGAGGCTTTTCACAGCCTGGGGCTTTTGTGGAGAATAAATTACACATCTAATTTTCCAGACTACCTATCATATTTCTTGAGTATTTGAAGTGCCAGGACAGGAGAAAAACCCACAAAATTACCACATTTTGGAAAGCAAACACCCAAAGGTATTTTCTTAAAGGCATAGTGAGTCTTTTCAAAATGTAATTTTTTGCCACACATTTTTGTAAAATGCAGGAAAAAATTAAAAATATATTTTTTACACAAATTTGTAAATTAATAAGATATTTTTAACACACAGCATTAGAATACGTAGAATTAAACCTCAAAACACATTCTGCTCCTCCTCCTGAATGTAGGGCCACATGAGTGAGACTTTTTCACAGAATAGCCACATAAAGGGGCCCCAATCCAAGGAGGTGCATAAATTACACATCTAATTTCCTGACTACCTACTTTGTGATAGGTAGCAGCACCAGTACAGTGGGGACACCATTTTGGAGCATAAAAACACAAATGTACTTTTAAGAGGCATGCTGAGACTTCATTTTTTTGGCACCAGTTTTTTGGAAAATATGGAAAGAAAAAGAAAATCCAATTTAGTTTACACAAAGTCATGAATTTAAAGATATCTTTCACACACAGCATAGGCATCCTTAGAATTACACCCCAAAACACATTCTGCTTCTTCTCCTGAGTATGGTGATATCCCATGTGTGAGACTTTTTTCAATATTTGGACTAATCACGTACAGGACAATCGATTATCAAAAACAGCATACTGTAATTGCCGGCCTTGTACATCAGGGACAGTAGCTTAGTCTAGAGTCACTGATAGCAGTCCCTGTTTCTATAAGCCAAGGAAGCTTAGCCTACTGGTACATGGCTGCCCCCAAGAATGTCATGTTCACTAACCAGGAAATACAGGTGGCTAAAGAAAGGAAGAACAAAAGAGTTTTTGGGGTTCTAGGAGTGCAGTTGTCTGCAGGGTATAGCTAAGACTGATGTCTCACTGGAACATCAATGTGTCAGCCAATAGGAGGTGCTGATGGTCAGTTCAGGCGGCAGACAGAGACATGGTCAGCAAACATGCAAACAAATGGTCCAGGCAGCAGGAAAAAGGGTGGTTGATAAACAGGCCAGGGTCAGTATGGATGACAGGCAGAGGCAACACTGCACTTGTTGACTGCACTGGTCTGGTGACAGTGGAGCTGATATGGCAGCAACCAGGAACACTGTTGTTGGCTGCACTGGTCTGGTGACAGTGGGGCTGATATAACAGCAATCAGGAACACTGTCATTGGCTGCACTTACTCTGGTAACACTGGGACTGGTGTGACAGCAATCAGGAATACTGTTGATGGCTTAAACCAGTCTATTGCAGCACTAGGACTTGTGTAGCAGCATTCAAAACACTGTTACTGGCATACACTGGTCTAGGGACAATGGGACTAATGTGGCAATGATTAGGAATACTCTGGCTGGCAAACACTTGTCTGGCAACACTGGGGACTGTGTGGCAACAATCAGGAACACTGTTGCTGGCTTACACTGATATGGTGACAGTGGCACTGATGTGGCAGCTGTCAGGAACATTGTTGCTGGCTTATACTGGCCTTGCAGCACTAGGACTTGTGCAGCAGTAATCAGAAATACGGTTACTGGCATACACAGGTCTAGCAACACTGGGGACTAGTGTGCCAGCAATCAAAAACTTTGTTGCTGGCTTACACTGGTCTGATAACATTGGCATTCATGTGGCAGCAATCAGGAACACCGTTGGTGGTTTACACTAGTCTGGTGTTACTGGGACTTGTGTGGTGGTGATCAAGAACACTGCTGCTTGCATACACAGGTCTGGTGACACTGCAACTGGCATGGTGGTGATAAGAAACCCTGTTGCTGGCATACACTGGTTTGGCGACACTGGGACTGGTATGGTGGTGATCAGAAAAACTGTTGCTGGCTGCACTGGTGTGGTGTTGCAGCAATCTACAGCAATTAGGAACATTGTTTCTAGCTACATTGGTCTGGCAACACTGTGATTGGTGTGGTGGTGATCAGCTGCACTGTTAGGGCTCATTTACTTGTGAGGTTGGGGAGGCTGGGGGGGTCTTGTGGTGGTAAAACTGTGCGGTTGAGTTGTGGTTTTACCCCCCCCCCCAACTGCTACCCCCTTTAGCCACAGAGGCAACAGCTAGGGATTTACACATGCTGTAGCTGCAATGCTTTCCCTCACAGCCATGGCAGAAATGATACCCCCTGTTGTCACTCACTCAAGTGAATGATGGCACTTGTGTGGGGTCCAAGGGGTTAAAGCAGACAATGGCTGGCTGCACTTGCATACAGTAATTTCAGAACAATTTATAAATAGTGGCAAAATATTGCATATAAATATTACATATTTGCCATTTTGCAACCAATCGGTGATGAGTGTGAGTCTGATACTCCAGTGTTTCAGATAGCTGGTTTGATGGCAAAATGTTGCCAAAAACATAATAGCAATATGTCAGTCTTTTTTTTGTACACATTCAGCCGAATGAATCAGCTAATAACTGCCAATAATGAAGCACAATCCCCTCCTTCTTTTCAAGTAGAGACACCGCTGACTAGATCGTCATACTGCCAGAGCAGTCAACAAGTGCAGAGCTACTGTTGGACTTTCTTATTAGACAGGCCAGCATTCACATTGCACATATATTGAAGCGGGACCCTGAATAATATATTTGTTTGTAAAATAAATATTATATACATTTATTCTGAATGTTATTGAAAAAGGGAAAAAGATAAGGTTAGAAATAATTTGAAAATAAACCGCAAATGATTATTTATAGAATCAGTGCTACAGTTCTTAACTCTTATAGCACAATGCTGCATTGCTGAATTTAAAAGGCAATTAAAAAAAATAGAAACTTCTCTGTTTTGCTCAAGGTAAACTGTATACCCATTATATGTGTAGGTGTTGGCACAAATACAACTAGGAATGATTAAACCAACCCCAAATTCACAGTGATTCAAGGCGATCCACAATGAACAGATGTCCTGCTGATTTGCTCCACTGAGAGGACTAATCCTTTCTGTGGACTGGTAAACTAGGAGAGGAGTTGAGTTTGGCATATGTTACATGCTCCATTGCATAATAAAATGTTAATACTCTTTTGCTGCAGGAGGTAGTGGGGCTTATGCTAGGGGTCTGGGTGAGAAGAATGGCATTTTGAGGCCTTTGGTACTGTGGCTTGTCTTAATAGTCAGTAGAACTTGGTGCTATTTCTTGCATTTGGGTTATTGAAGTATTGTACCACATTTTAGGGCAATACATGATATAGCAGTGAATCAATATATAGTATCCTACATAATGATGGGGGGATCCTACCTCACAATTCCCTGCACCACTCAAACTAATTGAAAGGAAGGCCCCTTGGAGAGATACCATAGGACGTGGGCCCCATATTTTCAATACAGGGAACAGGTTATTCTAGCTGAATAGATAATGAAGACTCTGGGAGTGATATTCTCTCAGGGAGGCCAAAAGACTGGATGATGAATATAACTGACCGAGATGTGTGGGAGGGAGGAGGAGAGGGGGAGGGGAGAGGGGAGGGGGGGGGGGGGGGGGGAGAGGATATTGTTCCTTTTTTTTTTTTACGCCTTTAGAGGTGGTACCAGGATATGGTCCTGGATAGGTGGGAGGGAAGGGGAGAGGGAAAAGAAAATGGTATATATTTGTAATGGAAGAATGAGAAGGCAATTTAATAATTAATATGGATGTGGGAGTTAGCTAAGCAATGTGATTGTATGTTTTATTGGATAGAATTGTCTTGTGAGAGGTATAAATCACTGTTTTGTAATGTTAAAAAAAGGGTAAAAAATAAAGAACTTAAAAAAGAAAGCAAGGCCCCTGCTGGATTACACACACTCAAAAAACAGAGGCTTGAGTGAACTATTAAGGGCTGGACAGCTGTACTAATTCACTGTTTACTGAGTGTCAGATATTGGCATGAGCTTTAATCTATGACCAGTTGCAAAAAAAAGTAATCAAATGATAAATAGGTGTACGGTGTGTAACATGTCAAAGTGAACTGCTGCATTTTGAAAACATTGAGAAACAAAGCTTCCTTCATGTAGGTATGACTTCCTTCATGTAGGTATGACTTCCTTCATGTAGGTATGACTTCCTTCATGTAGGTATGACTTTATCATACCTATCACTCTATCAGTCCAAGGCTTCCTTCTCTGATAATCCAGCATTATAAAGCTGTAAAGTACATGTCCCATCCAGGAGGTCATATCTACTACATGAAGAGAGGGTCAGAGTAGAGCCTGCATGGGTAGTAGTACAAAACACAGGTAAATGATGGTACCTACCACAGCACGTCAGTTGTCTTCGAAGCATGAGATCCATTGTCTGTAATTGAAGTTAATTTCCAGGTGAACTTATTGGGCTGACACTATTTGAAAACTGAAAACAGTGATTTCACTTTAGGAGAAAAAAGAGAGGATTTCCCCTAATAGGTGGACTTTAAAGGCACAACATGTCTTTCCCCAAGAAAAAATTTAAATAGAGTATAAGTATATTACAACAAGATTTACTTAAGAAAAGAGGTATACATAAAAAATATAGAGCGTCTTAACAAAATCGGCATAATATATAATGCATCAACATCATAATAAATGATCAGATCCGTTTTTTTTTTTTTTTTTTGGGTCTGATCATTTATTATGATGTTGATGCATTATATATTATGCCGATTTTGTTAAGACGCTCTATATTTTTTATGTATACCTCTTTCCTTAAATAAATCTTGTTGTAATATACTTATACTCTATTTAAATTTTTTCTTGGGGAAAGACATGTTGTGCCTTTAAAGTCCACCAATTAGGGGAAATCCTCTCTTTTTTTCTATTATTATTGGATGTGGCACACAACTTTCTAAACTCCCCACATTGTGCAACTTAGCTGACCAAACCAATTTTTCGTTCACTTTAGGAGAAAGTTGAGGTTTGCTTTAAACTTAGACACTTTCCACTACTTAACTAATCTTGGTGGGAATCATTCTGATAGCATTTGTTTACTTGGAGCATCTGGAACGATTTCAGTAATTATCCAAAGCTATTCATTTACAATACAAATTCAACATGTCTTGAAAATTGCCTAGCCTATTTAGTCATGTCTCTAGATACATATTTTATCAGAAGGAAGTAAACAGCTTTATAAACATGTTTTACTTGCTAATCATTCTTATGTCTTGTTATTTAATTGATGCTTCAATCTAAAATAATACTAGAAGTTAAAGGTAATTAATTTAGCTGTGAAGAGCTAAGAATAATCTTTAAGTATTCTGTGTTAGTCTCATTCATTTGCTTTTCTGATTTCTGATTTACCAAAACAATTAATTTAAAAGGTGGAGTGGGGATTATTATATTTTTATTTTTTTATCAACAATTTTTATAAAAAAATGTCCTTATACAAAAGGTGAATAATATTTACCATACATTACCAAATGTTACAGATGTTGATATCGATGACCAAAAATAATAAACTTTCAAATCTATGTTAACATTGGTGTACATAACAAGTGATATTTGTAGTGCGAGAGGTGCCGTCTCCCTTCCCCAGGCACCCCATTGGGAACTTACTGTGCTCTGATGGAGGGACAGCACCTACAGACCCCTTTTAACACAATATTTATTGCAGATGAGATATATAATCATTAATTTTCTCCTGTTGTAGATAATATAAACATGTTTTTATTATATTAGGAGTGGGGATTATTACGTTTGAAATGGTTAATAAAATTTCATGAATACATAATGATAGCTGGGATGGTTCTCGTACTCAGGGGACAGTCACAGCCATTACATAACTGTGATATACAGTATTCGTTATTACTATGACATGCATGGGTCTAATTATGTTCACTCTATAAGTGCATACATTTTAGGCAAATTACATTGCTGTATAGTCTGCTTTATTTAAAAGAGAAGTATGGCTTTTTTGGTCATACTTTTCTTCTGGGTCACAGGAATGCACAAAGCCGACGTCACTAGACCTGTTCATGGCGAAAAAATGTTTTGTTTTGTTTTGTTTAGATTTGTTAATCTAGTTATTTTGTTTTGTTAAATTAAGTTGTTTCATTTTTGGAAATTGTATTCGGAATTCTTCTTCAAATTTTCTTTGGATTTACCGATCTTTTTCAATTCAAAATATTTGAATGGATACATTTTGAATCGGCCAAATATATATTATATATTTTTATAAGAAAATACATCTTCATCAAATGATTACAATCACTCTTTAACCACTTAAGCCCCAGAAGTATTTACCCCCTTAATGACCAGGCCATTTTTTGCAATACGGCACTGCGTCGCTTTAACTGACAATTGCGTGATCGTGCGACGTTGTACCCAAACAAAATTTATATATTTTTTCCCACAAATAGGGATTTCTTTTGGTGGTATTTGATCACCAGGTTTTTATTTTTTGCACTATAAACAAAAAAAAAGACAGATCATTTTGGAAAAAAACTATATTTTTAACTTTTTGCTATAATAAATATCCACAACAAAAAATAAATAAAAAAAGCAAATTTCTTCATCAGTTTAGGCCAATATGTTTTCTTCTACATATTTCTTGGTAAAAAAAGTTTGTACTAAGAGTGTATTGATTGGTTTGCGCAATAGTTATAGCAGAGCTCAAAATTTCAAGTCTTGAACTACTAGCCAGGCCTCAAGGGTTACTTGCCATCAGTTGCCCTGCCCAACCCCAACCCTGCCCCACCCCCAATTCCGCCCCTAAACACGCCCTCATAAATTATCTCATGAAATGACACTTACAAGTTGTATGCAGAATTAAGTTATAAAAATAAATATTAACAACAATTTTATCCGTGCCCAACAATGCAGCCTGCCCATGTCCACCAATGCAGCCTGCATCTGCCAATGCAGCCTGTGCCCGCCAATGCAGCCTGTGTCCACCAATGCAGCCTGTGTCCGCCAATGCAGCCTGTGCCCGCCAATGCAGCCTGTAACACCAATGCAGCCCGTGCCCATCAATGCAGCCTGTGTCTGCCAATGCAGCCTGTGCACCAATGCAGCCTGTGCCCGCCAATGGAGCCTGTGTCCGCCAATGCAGCCGTGTCCACCAATGCAGCCTGTGCCACCAATGCAGACTGTGTCACCAATGCAGCCTACCTGTGCAGGGGAATAAAGAGGAGAGCCACCGCCCAGATGATAGCTGTGTGTTCCCCCGCCATGCACCGTCAAATCCAGCCCTTCCCCTTGTCCGTGGAACTTTTATAGACAGAACACCTGTCCCAGGATTGGACGGGGGATCTGTCTATGAAAGTGCCCGGACAAAGAGGAGGTGCTATATTTGACGGCGTGCGGTGGGGAACACTCAGCTATTGAAATGAAAGCTGTTATGTTTCCGGCGTTTTGATCATCCTGGCAGCGGATCTCCTCTCTCTTCCCCTCCGATCGCTGGGAGATTGACTCCAATACAACCCGCTTGTCAGCGGTGCCCCCCCCCCCCTGCTCCCAGGCAGCCATAGCTCACCAGCCCGCAAAAAGGGGATAGATTTATGCCATTTTTATTATTATTATTATTATTTTGCTAGTAATGGCGGTGATCAGCGATTTTTAGCAGGACTGCAACATTGCGGCGGACAGATTGGACACTTTTGATACTTTTTTGGGACCAGTGACATTATAACAGTGATCAGAGCTAAACATATCCACTGATCACTGTATAAATGACACTTTCAGGGAAGGGGTTTAACACTTGGGGCGCTCAAGGAGTTAAGTGTGTCCTAAGAAGGTGTTTCTAACTGTCTGGGGAGTGGACTGACATGGAGTACAGGGAGATCGCTGTTCTTAATCACTATGAACAGACCATCACACTGTACTCCCCTGACAGAACAGGGGTCTGCATTTTTTACTTTGGCAGATCCCCATTCTGCCTCTCTGAGGAGCGATCGCAGGTGGCCGACAGACATTGCGGCAGCGGGCCATGTGCATTGGTGTCTATTACATGGAGCTCCATACCGGTATGGCGATTGGCGTAATAGAGCCGTCCTGCCTCAGTGTAACTGTAGCGACTGGTCGGCAAATGGTTAAATCACCATTGGCTTAGCAAAAACACACCCAGTCTTTGATTTCCGAAATATGTTTAAAGTTCAAATTCGACTGGAATTGGATGTAAAATTTGATTCAAATTTGAATTTGAATTTGGGAAATTCAGACAAATTTTGTTTAGTTATTTAGAGCATTCGGTAAACTTCATGTAATTGGGGTATTTGGATATATCCGAATCTCTGAATAATGAAAAACGTGTCTGAATATTTATTCAGAATGAAATGAAACACACATGTCTAGACATCACAGAGTTGGTCCAGACTCTGCAGGGACCCCGAGTATATTGTTGGGATCCACCCAGATGCCCGACCAGCAGCTGGCTCAGTCTTTCAGTGTGCCGCTGAGAGCCTGAGCCAGCTGCTCACACCCCCTCCACAGCTTGGTGCCCCAGTGAGTGCTGGAGGGGCAGAGTGGAGAGTCAACAACTAATAGTCACCTCTTTCTGCACAGTAAAGACAGAGAACTGAGTAATAAGCAGTCATGTGATTGCTTAGTTCTCTGTCTTAAGCCCCATACACACGCGCGGATTATCCGAGGACCAGGTCCGTCGGATCATGTCCGTCCTACTTTGTCCGATGTTGGTTTTGCGTACACACGGTCGGACAAAGTTGTCGGAAAATCCGATCATTCTGAACGTGGTGACGTTTGTTGCCTACGACGGGACTTCGTAGAGGCTAGTAGCCAATAGCTTTGGTCTTGTAATGTGATCTGAGCATGCGTAGCACTTTGTCCGTCGGACTACCATACACACGATCGGATTTGGTGTGATCGGACCTTGTTGTCCAAAAATCTATCCAGCAGGAGATAGGACTTTGTCCGTCGGACAATCCGACGTACACTGTCCGATGGTGCATACACACGGTCGGATTTTTCGACAACATTGTCCGATCGGACAGAATCCATGCGAAAATCCGACCGTGTGTATGGGGCTTAAGAGTTGGCAGGGGACATATATGTGAGTAGTAAGGTTTATTTTTTGCTTTCCCACACTTATCCTTTAAAAAGATGAAGATGACCAGAGGTATAGCAATCTTGAGTATTAAAGCATTGTCAGGTCAGAGAAAGGTAAAAAAAAAAAAAAAAAAAAAACACTGAAGGTGAATATAATATAAGCAGACAAATTAGAATAAAACATATTTTTTTAACCACTTGCCGACCGGCGCACGACGATATACGTCGACAGAATGGCACGTACAGGCAGGAGGGAGTATATATACGTCCCTCCTTTAGCCTGTCCGTGCCATCGGGAGCGCGCCGGGAGCGGCGCGCTCCCGCGCCAGTCGGGACCCCCGTGAGTCCGGCCGCGGTCCCCGCGGACTCGATCGCCGCGGGGACTCCCGCGATCGTCTCACGGAGCGGCTAAACGGGGAGATGCCGAGATAATCAGCATCTCCCCGTTCTGCCTAGCAACTAGTGACGCCGATCTCTGCTCCCTGTGATTGGAGCAGAGATCAGCATTCACTAGCTGACAGCCACGCCCCCCCACAGTAAAAAAAACACCCCTAGGCCTACTTAACCCCTACACTGCCACCTTGTGGTTAACTCCTAAACTGCCAGTGTCATTTATACAGAAATCAATGCATTTAAATGCATTAATTGCTGTAAAAATGACAATGGTCCCAAAAATGTGTCAAAAATGTCCGATGTGTCCGCCATAATGTCGCAGTCACAAAAAAAAACGCAGATCTCCGCCATTAATAATAAAAAAAAAATTATTAATAAAAATGCTATAAAACTATCCCCTATCTTGTAAACGCTATAACTTCTGCGCAAACCGATCAATAATCGCTTATTGCGATTTTTTTTACCAAAAATATGTAGAAGAATACGTATCGGCCTAAACTGAGGAAAAAAAATGTTTTTTTATATATTTTTGGGGGATATTTATTATAGCAAAAAATAAAAAATAATGCATTTTTTTCAAAATTGTCGCTCTATTTTTGTTTATAGCGCAAAAAAATAAAAACCGCCGGGGGCGATCAAATACCACCAAAAGAAAGCTCTATTTGTGGGAAAAAAAGGACGTCAATTTTGTTTGGGAGCCACGTCGCACGACCGCGCAATTGTCAGTTAAATCGACGCAGTGCCGAATCGCAAAAAGGGGCCTGGTCCTTTGGCTGCAAATTGGTCCGGTCTGAAAGTGGTTAAATAGCTAATAATATGCAGGACATTTCACTGTCTTTTTTTTTCACATTACCCTCACTCCTTGGCCTATCCAATGGCAGACAATGTTTGTCTAGAATTCATCAAAAATGAAAAAAAAGAGCACCAGTTCTGAGAAAATCAATGGAAAAACTAAGGATTTTTCCATACAGACAAGCACCTCAGTCATAAAAGGATAACTGTATGTTTGATACAAAAGAATGAAAGTACCACGCAGACTATGGGCTGCCAGGCTAACAAGAAATCACTACCTTACAATCCTAGCAATTCTTCTTGTAGCTTATCCAGCCAGCATGCTGAAAGGCAGTGTTTACAACCTCCAATGCCACTGTTCCAATAACAAGTTATAAACAGCATCCACAAGACAGAGTCTGCTTTAGGCTGTCCATCATTCTTTATGAGCCAGTCTGAGGCAGAGCCTGCCCACCAAACGTCAGGCTGCATAAAATGCTCAAATGCATCAATTGCACTATAGGCTATAAACAGGTATTGGGTGAAGTGCATGGGTTGCAAAATAGTCTTTTTGTTTGTTTGCATAATAGCCCACTCTCTGCTTAATTACACAGTTATTTATTAACCCTGTTTTCATGTACAAAAAGTTAAACACACAATATCTTCTTAAAACATCCAGCATATTTAAAAAAAGAAGACCTGTATAATTAAATCATACTTTCCTGGTGCCTCCATGGCAGCATACCAATGGTTGATGGCTCCGCCCGATCAACCCACAGGACCACGTAACTCTATAAAAAAAAGAGTTACTCCCCTCCACAGGTATTCTTTTTTCTTGTCCTCATCCCTGCAGGATCACAGTCCAGCCTTACCTTACCGTCATATGGTGCGACCATTGCAGGTTCATGCTCTCCTGCAGTATGGAGTCCCATTACTTGGGTTGCTAAATGCACCAGTTAAGTATGGGAGCCCGTTTTTCTGTGGATCTTTTTGGGGTGCAGAGACTCAGGAGCATATCCTCTCCTCAGTCTCCTGGCTGCCTATCCCAGAGCCTCCTGTCTGGATCCTTCAGTGCATACCTGTTTCTGCTCCAGCCAGACCGACATGCTGTGTTTTCCTCCTCATGCTGGCTCCCAGGGATGGCAAGCAGCTGCACAGTCTCTTCCTGCTCCCCCCCCCCCCCGGCATGTCCGGACGCTTCATGCGCGTCCCTGTGCACAATTTTGTCTCCTCGGGGGGCGGGGCTACAGCGAGACGCACGGCACAGTAGCCTTTTGAATCCAAACGGCGGCCATCTTGGTACACCCAACCCGAGACTTCCTATTTAAACAGCATGAAAAATCATTTTAATCAGGCTAAAATTGAATGAAGAGGGTATGTGGCGCTAACCCTTATGTAAATCAATAAATAATCTAAAAATAATCTAAAATGACCAGTTTGCAAAGCTCAGAGTATCCGAAAGATGAGTGACCTTTCACATAAATAGATATATAAAAACATAAAATAATGAACTAAATAGATAAAATTCCTTAATAGCAATACACATAAAATATTGAATAAATATAAGACGTGTGTAAAAAATGAAAAAATATTCAATAAAAGTGATGGTGCTAAAATAACCGTGCTGAAAATAAATATATGTGCTGGGGTAAAAATGATGATGGGGTTGGGTTAAAAATAGTGAACACGAAATCTTCTAGCAATAAAAGGTGCACAGTGCAACGTGCAAAATATGTGAATAAAGAACCAATAGAGAACCGATAAATTGTTTCTGAAAGTGCAAGGGAATTGCAAGGAAATTGCAAGGGAAATGAATGATTGAATGTGCAGAAATATCCCAAATAATGACAAAGTGACCATACAGATGAAAAGAGTGTGTCACTGTAGGTATGGTATAATCAGATGATACCAAAACAATAATATCGCTGAAAAAAATTATTAAAAAATAAAAGTAAAATTTGGTGCACTACAAGTCCCAGCTTGTAAAGAAAAAAATGGCGGAAAATAAACGATAAAGTCCACAATCTGGAACAATGAAGAGCATAATGCTCTGGAATAAGTGAAGGTGAGTAGAAATATTCAGGAATCTTTGTGTTGATCACAGTGATGATCCGTGCAGGCAGTGCTCTGTGCTGACTTCAGGGGTGCACCCTACTAGTTCCCCCAGCCTCTCACCTCTATTTGCGGCCCCTACAGGCCTAGTGGAGCAGATAGCCTCTAAAGTGGCAAGCCTGGTCACTTTCCGGGTCCTCTTTCTTATGGGCTCCTATAGGCTTCTATGGGCTCCTATGGACTCCTACTCCGATCCGAAAAGGCACTCCAGGGGTAAGGGGTCACTCACGGGTTAGATCAGCATGTAGGGGTTAAAGGTACAAAGAAGCGCTCCAATGTGTAGTAAAAAACAGGTTTATTGAAACAAAAATTATATCCACTCACATTTAAAGTTTTCTTGCATCAGCATAGATGAACTTCCGGTCGCGGCCGCAAACCGGAAGTAGAGCGATAGGCACCTGACTTCCTTCCTCCCTCACTAGTATCGTCACTAGCACACGTGACTTTGACATAGGAGCCCATAGAAGCCTATAGGAGCCCATAGGAGCCCATAAGAAAGAGGACCCGGAAAGTGACCAGGCTTGCCACTTTAGAGGCTATCTGCTCCACTAGGCCTGTAGGGGCCGCAAATAGAGGTGAGAGGCTGGGGGAACTAGTAGGGTGCACCCCTGAAGTCAGCACAGAGCACTGCCTGCACGGATCATCACTGTGATCAACACAAAGATTCCTGAATATTTCTACTCACCTTCACTTATTCCAGAGCATTATGCTCTTCATTGTTCCAGATTGTGGACTTTATCGTTTATTTTCCGCCATTTTTTTCTTTACAAGCTGGGACTTGTAGTGCACCAAATTTTACTTTTATTTTTTAATAATTTTTTTCAGCGATATTATTGTTTTGGTATCATCTGATTATACCATACCTACAGTGACACACTCTTTTCATCTGTATGGTCACTTTGTCATTATTTGGGATATTTCTGCACATTCAATCATTAATTTCCCTTGCAATTTCCTTGCAATTCCCTTGCACTTTCAGAACCAATTTATCGGTTCTCTATTGGTTCTTTATTCACATATTTTGCACGTTGCACTGTGCACCTTTTATTGCTAGAAGATTTCGTGTTCACTATTTTTAACCCAACCCCATCATCATTTTTACCCCAGCACATATATTTATTTTCAGCACGGTTATTTTAGCACCATCACTTTTATTGAATATTTTTTCATTTTTTACACACGTCTTATATTTATTCAATATTTTATGTGTATTGCTATTAAGGAATTTTATCTATTTAGTTCATTATTTTATGTTTTTATATATCTATTTATGTGAAAGGTCACTCATCTTTCGGATACTCTGAGCTTTGCAAACTGGTCATTTTAGATTATTTTTAGATTATTTATTGATTTACATAAGGGTTAGCGCCACATGTGTGTTCCTGTGTCCCCAAGTTTACCTGATCTGCCTCTCCTGTGTTCTGACCCAGATTGCCTGACTCTGCTGCCTTCTCCTGTGTTTGACCCCCTGGCCTGTTTAACGGACGCTGCTGCCTTCTCCTGTGCTTGACCCTCTGCCTGTGACCCGGACCTGCCTCTTGTCTCCCTGCCTGACCTCCTGCCTGTGACCTGGACTTTGCTTGGTGTCTCCCAGACCTCGCTCCCCAGCCTGTGTTTGCTACTCAGTGACTTGTGCTAGACCCTCGGCCGGGGGGCTGTATACCCGCCTGCTGCTCCAGTTCCCCTCACCCTGGGAAACCAAGTTCCAAGCTTGTGGTTTACATCATCCTGTATCCCGGCCAGCACGGACTTCCAATTACTCCCTGTGTTTGACCCCCAGCCTGGTGTTTGGGCTCTTGCCTCCATTACCTGCTATCTGCCGGCCTGCCCTGGCCAGGTCATCACCTCCTCTGACCTCCACACTAGTTCCGCCTACCTGACGGAGGTGACCTGTGCCTCCTGGTGCCATTTGCTCCCTGTCCCATCTCCAGGGGGCGGACTGCGCTGGGTCGCAAGGGTGAACCGCTCTCGGCATCTCGGCCTCGGTAAGTACGTCTCTGATAGTACAGACCAGCCATGTCCGAGGCCAACAGAGCGTGTTCTCCCCTTGAGATCCTGTGCCAGCAGATGGCAGCACTCACTGAGGCTGTTCAAAAACTGCAAGTGGGATATACCCAGATTGACAGTCGCTTACAACAACTGACCGGGCCATCCGCCACCGCAGCTGTCAACCCTGCCACCACCAGTGGGGCATCCCCGCCTACAGTACCTACAAATCCCACGGTTATCATGGCCTCTCCAGAACCCAGGGTTCCCATACCTGAGCGGTTCTCTGGCGACCGCAAGAGATTTAGGGCTTTCAAGAATGCCTGCTCTCTGTATCTGGCCCTCCAACCTAGGACCTTCTCCTCTGAGGTGGTGAAAGTAGGGTTCATTATCTCTCTCCTAGCCGAGGAACCCCAGGATTGGGCCCATAGCCTGATGGAGCAAAGGAACCCTGTACTGAACTCTGTGGACACTTTCTTTGAGAGCATGGGCCAGCTTTACGACGACCCCCAGAAGGGGGCCACGGCCGAGACTACCCTACACAACCTCTCCCAGGGCCGGAGGCCGGTTGAGGACTACACAGCGGAATTTCGGAAATGGTCAGCCGACACTGGCTGGAATGAGCCAGCCCTTAAATATCAATTCCGCCAAGGACTATCAGATACCCTCAAGGATGAACTAGCCTGGATTGACATCCCGGACTCCCTGGAAGATCTAATACAAGCGGTCACCAAGATTGACCGGCGCATGCAGGAATGCTGCGCTGAACACTTTCTGACACCTCGCTTTCTGACACCTCGCCCCAACTGGATGTTGCCCAAACCAAGTCCTGTCCAGTCCTCCTTCCCTGCACCATCTGTGCCAACTCCCGGAGTCAAACCCATGCAACTAGGCCTGGTCCGTGCTTCCTTGACCCCAGAAGAGCGCTCACGTAGGCGGCAGGCCAACCTGTGCCTTTATTGTGGAGGTTCCGGGCACTTTCTTCGCACCTGCCCCGTAAGGCCTAGTAAGTCCTTCTCTAAATTTAACCTTAACTACCAAGTCTCCAGTTTTTCCCAAACTTATATTACCCTCTTTGTTTCTCTACAGTTAACGGGAAAGGAGATCCACCTCCCAGCCATAATTGATTCCGGGGCATGCAGCTGCTTCTTGGATTCCTCCCTCGCTGCCAGGCTTCATCTCTCTCTTGTCCCCAAGAAGCAGTGTCTTCAGGTTCACCTAGCCAAGGGGTCCCTTCCTCGTTCCGGCTTAATCACCTTAGAGACCAGTCCCATCCTTCTCACCACCGATTCCGGCCATAAGGAACTCCTCCGCTTGGACATCATTCCGTCCCCCATGTTTCCCATCATCTTGGGACTCCCCTGGTTACAAGCACATGAACCCCTAATCAATTGGCGAACGAAGGAGGTCTCCTTCGTTTCACAGTACTGTTCTCAAAACTGCTTCTTACCAACCCCAGCTTCTTGCTCGGCCCTAGTACCAGTGCCCGATAGCCTGAAACATGTACCACCTGTCTATCTTGAGTTCAAGGATGTCTTTAACAAGCAACAGGCTGACCGCCTACCACCTCACCGGCCCTATGACTGCCCCATAGACCTCTTACCTGGTGCCGCGGTTCCCTTCGGCCTTATCTTCCCATTATCCGAAACCGAGCTGAAAACCCTCAAGGCTTACATTGACAAGAACCTAGACAAAGGGTTCATTCGTCCCTCTTCATCACCGGCCGGAGCCAGTATCTTCTTCGTTGAGAAGAAGGATGGCTCACTAAGACCCTGTATTGATTACAGAGAAATTAACAAAATCACCATCAAAAACAGGTACCCGCTCCCCCTCATTCCCAAGCTATTTCAGCACTTTCGGTCTGCGCGGATCTTTTCCAAACTTGATCTTCGCGGAGCCTATAATCTCATACGGATCAGGGCCGGTGATGAGTGGAAGACCGCTTTCAGATCTAGGTTCGGTCACTACGAGTACCTTGTAATGCCATTTGGGCTCTGTAATGCCCCGGCGACTTTCCAACATTTAGTGAATGACATTTTCCAAAGGTACCTGGATGACTTCTTAGTGGTCTACCTAGACGATATCCTCATCTTCTCTGCAACTCCCGAACTCCACCAAATGCACGTCAGACTGGTCCTCACCATCCTCAGGCAACACAAACTTTATCTCAAGGTGGAGAAGTGTGAATTCAAAAAATCTACTGTACAATTTCTAGGATTTATCATCTCTACCAATGGGGTCGCAATGGACCCACAAAAGGTCCAAGCAATCCAGGATTGGCCAGCTCCCAAGGACAAAAAAGGAGTCCAAAGGTTTATCGGGTTTGCAAACTTTTACCAGAGATTCATTGTTGGCTTTTCCTCCATTGTGGCACCAACCACTCTACTAAGCCATCAGCACAGTCAGTTCCACTGGTCTTCAGAAGCCCAGGCAGCCTTTGTCCAGTTAAAATCCCTGTTCTCTTCCGCCCCAATCCTACGGCACCCGGATCCCGCATTACCATTTGTGCTGGAGGTGGATGCCTCCGAAACAGCTCTCGGGGCCATCCTCTCCCAGCGCCAGGGCGCTAAAGCTCTTCTACACCCGGTGGCCTTTGCCTCTCGGAAACTGGGCCCTCCAGAAAGGAATTACGATGTGGGGGACAGGGAGCTACTAGCTATTAAATTTGCCCTCGAAGAGTGGCGGTATCTCCTAGAGGGGGCGTCTCACCCTGTCATGGTCTGGACCGACCATAAGAATCTAGAATATCTTAGGACATCCAAATGATTGAGACCCAGGCCGGCCTACAGACCAGGCTCCAAAAATGGAAAAGCCGATGCGCTCTCTCGCATGTTCCATGAAACTACCTAAGAAGCTGAGCCCAGTACCATTTTGTCCCCACAAAACTTCTGCTTGATCACCCAGGTAGATCTTATGACTGCTATTAAAACAGCTACCAGGCACAACCCGGTCTCTACCAATCTTTCCCTGGCTGAACATGATGATTTACTGTGGTTCGAGGAAAAGATCTTTGTCCCTCAAGGAGTGAGGCCAATTGTACTTAGGACCTTCCATGACCACAAATTGGCAGGCCATTTTGGGTCCAAGAAAACTACCGAACTTGTCTCCCGTTCATTTTGGTGGCCAGGTTGGATGCAGGATTGCAAGGACTATGTCGCCTCCTGCGTTCCATGCCAACGCAGCAAGGGGCCGAAGGCCAAATCTTGGGGGCTACTGAAGCCCCTGCCCATTCCTGAACGCCCATGGGCAGAAGTCTCTATGGATTTCATCGTGGAGTTACCCCCTTTAAAGGAATTCACCACCATTGTTGACCGGTTCTCCAAGATGGCACACTTTATACCCTTGGTTGGGACCCCTTCTGCCTCCACCACTGCTGATGTATTCTTCAAGGAAATTGTGAGGCTTCATGGGGTACCAAAGAGCATCACCTCGGACAGAGGTACTCAGTTCACTTCAAAGTTCTGGAAGGAGTTGTGCAAATCTCTAGAAATAAAAATCTGCATTTCCTCCTCCTAGCACCCCGAGAGCAACGTTCAGACGGAGAGGACCAACCAGACCCTAGAACAGTACCTCCATTGCTTCTGTTCAGATTCCCAAAGTGACTGGTCTACTCTCCTACCATACGCCGAGTTTGCGTACAACAATTCTGTCCACTCCGCCACCAAGCAAACACCCTTCTGGTCTAACTTTGGCTTTCACCCCTCATTTCTTCCTGGATCTTCCCCGGAAACCCCTGTTCCTGCAGTTCAGGACCGCATGGAGTCTCTACAGAACAACTTTCAAAGGCTGCAAAAGACAATGCAGGAGGCTCAGGATGGGTACAGCAAGTACTTTAATAAAGGGAGGAAAGAAAATCCGGCCTTTGGGATCAACGAAGAGGTCTGGCTATCTTCTACCGACCTAAAACTGCTGATCCCTCTCGAAAGTTGGGGCCAAAGTTCATCGGTCCATTTAGGATCAAGAGGGTTGTGAACCCTGTGGCTTTTGAACTCGATCTACCCCAGAATTACAGGATCCATCCGGTCTTCCCTTTTGAAGCCCGTCACCCCCAGCCCCTTGCCTGACAGGGAAAAACCACCACCACCACCTGTTCTGATCGAGGACGAGAAGGAGTTCGAGGTGGAAGAAATCCTGAGCTGCAGGAAGATGGGCAGGCAACTTCAATACCTGATCAGGTGGAAGGGTTACCCCCCTGAGGATAATTCTTGGGAACCCTCGAGGACTCTGCACGCCCCACGCTTGATTCGGGCATTTAACCAGGCTCACCCAGAGCTAATGTCCAGTTTGGGTGTCCAGAGGCCACCCCTCGGGGGGGGGGCACTGTCAGGAGAATAGCGCCGGACGGGTGGCTCTCCAGTGCGCATGCGCGGGGGCCTGGTGCTCCGGCGCATGCGTACTCGTGGCTCGGCAGTCTGGCGCTCGCGCATGCGCACTGGCGCACGCCTGTGCGCGATGGCGTGCGGTTAGCGTCCCCTGGGCGCCTTTAAAAGCCGCCTGACGCACAGGCACTTTGCTGGTCTGTCTTTCCAGCTTAGTGCCTATGTGTTCCTGTGTCCCTAAGTTTACCTGATCTGCCTCTCCTGTGTTCTGACCCGGATTGCCTGACTCTGCTGCCTTCTCCTGTGTTTGACCCCCTGGCCTGTTTAACGGACTCTGCTGCCTTCTCCTGTGCTTGACCCTCTGCCTGTGACCCGGACCTGCCTCTTGTCTCCCTGCCTGACCTCCTGCCTGTGACCTGGACTTTGCTTGGTGTCTTCCCAGACCTCACTCCCCAGCCTGTGTTTGCTACTCAGTGACTTGTGCTAGACCCTCGGCCGGGTCTGTATACCCGCCTGCTGCTCCAGTTCCCCTCACCCTGGGAAACCAAGTTCCAAGCTTGTGGTTTACATCATCCTGTATCCCGGCCAGAACGGACTTCCAATTACTCCCTGTGTTTGACCCCCAGCCTGGTGTTTGGGCTCCTGCCTCCATTACCTGCTATCTGCCGGCCTGCCCTGGCCAGGTCATCACCTCCTCCGACCTCCACACTAGTTCCGCCTACATGACGGCGGTGACCTGTGCCTCCTGGTGCCATTTGCTCCCTGTCCCATCTCCAGGGGGCAGACTGCGCTGGGTCGCAAGGGTGAACAGCTCTCGGCATCTCGGCCTCTGTAAGTACGTCTCTGATAGTCAGCAGGGGTGGATGCCCTAATCCAGCCCTGGAACTTCCAGAAGGGGTATGCATTTCCTCCAGTTCCCCTGATACTGAGGTTCCTCCAGAGGCTGACATTAGAAAAAGTCACTATCCTGCCGGTCATCCCATACTGGCCGAGGAGACTGTGGTTTCCGCTTCTAATCAAGATGGCTTTGTGCAATCCACTCCCGCTTCCCCACTCGGACAACCTCCTATCTCAAGGCGACTTCTTCCACCAGCATCCGGAGATCCTGGACTTGAGGGCTTGGAAGTTGAGCGGAAGAGACTGGGAAGCCTAGGGTGCTCACATAAAGTTATACAGACCTTATTGCAAGCCAGGAAGTCATCTACCAATACCACCTACTTCAGGGTATGGAAGAAATTCACCCAGCTGGCTGAATCCAGCCAATTCAATCCGCTGGATCCTGGAGTTCACAATATTCTACTCTTCTTGCAGTCGGGCCTTGACCTAGGCTTAGGTCTTAACACGCTGAAAGTTCAGGTTCCGGCCTTATGAGCCTTAACAGACACACGCTGGGCACTGGAGCCCCTAGTAGACCGTTTTCTAAAAGCAGTGCTAAGGTTATGTCCTCCCAGGAAAACTCTTTACCCCAAGTTGGATCTGACAGTTGTCCTCAACATCCTAGCCAGTCCACCCTCTGCACCCACTGAAGAATGTGCATTGGAGCATATTACCTGGAAAACAAACTTTTTTGATCGCCATCACATCAGGACGCAGGGTATCAGAAATTCAAGCCCTGGGAGCTAGAGAACCTTACGTCACGTTTTTCCCAGACAGGGTAGTTCTGCAGCCTATTCACCAGTTTGTCCCGAAGGTACCATCATTTTACCATCTTAATCAAGAATGGGTTCTCCCGGCCTTCAGAGAAGATCCAACCTCTTCTAAACTACATGAATTGGATGTGGCCAGGTCCCTGAGGCATTATTTGGAGTTGACACAGCATTTACGCAAGGATCAACGTCTGTTTGTTATTCCCAAGGTGGCAAGGAAAGGAATGGCGGCCTCCAAGACAACCTTGGCCAGCTGGATCGTGAAACTAATTCAGAGGGCTTATCGGGCTAGTGGTCTCCCAGTCCCAGTTGCAGGGAATGGCCTCTTCCTGGGCAGCTTTGGCGTGGGTCTCCCCTGAGACAATTTACAGAGCGGCTAATTGGCCATCCTTCAACGCCTTCATGTCGCACTATAGCCTAGATCCGGCAGTCCTCACCTCCCGAGACTTTGGGAGAAAGACCTTAGAATTATCAACTCTGTAAAGTCATTCAAAAAGATTATTATTGCAGTACCCTCCCTGTATGCGAGTTATTTACCATTGGTATGCTGCCATGGAGGCACCAGGAAAACGGAAAATTGAATACTAACCTTTCTGTAATTTTCCTTTCCTGGTGACTACCCATGGCAGCATACACCCTCCCTTCAATAATCCTTAATGTTCTGAAGACTAGGTACAAGAATAACTGAAGAGGGGAGTAACTCTTTTTTTTATAGAGTTATGTGGTTCTGTATGTTGATCCGGGCGGAGCCATCAACCATTGGTATGCTACCATGGGTAGGCACCAGGAAAGGAAAATTACATAAAGGTGAGTATTCAATTTTCCGTTATTGTTAGTACTATACTAGTGAAATGTTGATCAAGTCTTAGAAAAATTCATAGAAATATAATTTCTGTTCACACAACCACAATTATTACATACCTGGCCGAGGCTAAGTTGAATAAATGGGATCCCTTTGTTAGGAACCATGAATCAGATGGAGACAGAAAATACAGTAAAAATCACACCTTTTAATATAGTGGTAAAATGGTACAAATAGTAAACTAAGTCAAAACATAGCCAGGGTTCGGTAATCAAAGTGGGAAGTCAGTGCAAGCCAGTAAATCAGGAAGCCAGAGATCAGCGTAGTCGGAGACAGCAAACAGGATCAGGAACCAGAAGGGTCATCAGCCAAGTCTTTAATAGGAACACAGCAGAGAATTTTCAGATATATTGACCAAGGTGAAGACATGGGAGACATGAACCAGGCATTTTAAATAGCCATCAGGAAATGAGCACCAGGTGAGGCACTGTGGAATGATGAGTGCTGGCAATTAACTGACAGCTGAGCACTGAGACGGTGGGATGAGCCCAGCCCTGACACCCATACATTACACCTTCACCTAACAGGGCAGAGCAGAAGGAGTAGTGGCGTGCCTGTGGTGCATTCAGGCACAGCAAATAATGAGGAGGCAAGCCTGATACTGCTGGTATGTGGTGGATATCAGACCAGATCTGGTGCAGAATGCAGGCACACAAGTGGATCCAGGAACCCACAGATGCAGGAAGCAAGCAATAGTCAAGATGACCTGAAGTCAGCAACAGCCAGGTAGCAGAATTACCAAATCAGAAGGCAGGAGCAGGTTCAGGAGTCAAGACCAGAATCAGCAATGGGAAATTAGGATACAGTGGAATGTGATGCGCAATGCCTAACCTGTGTATTGGAGTACAGTTTGTAACATACACACGCCAATGTTCAGGCATGGCCATACACTTTATCCTTCTAATAACAATATATAATTTTACTTTTCAGTTTGTTCCTTAACTGTATTACTTTCTTGCAATTTTTTTTTATTAAGAGATATGCTGATATACAGAATATATAGGTACAACAATTGCCATATATTATCACAAAACAGAAACATAACATAAAAAAATTGTTATACTGTATAGCACATACATTTCTATCAGCGATATTTATAGAAAGAACAGCAAGAAAACAGTTTGTGTGGAATAGGTATAAAGAAATAAGAAAATATAAACGAAACAAATCTTATTGCCACAACAACACACACAGTATCCATATATCTGGCAGTCACTGAATAAGTATTATAGCAAAAACTCTTACTCACAAAGCCTATCATGTAGTCAGTTTATCATACACTTGTAACCAAGGGTTTAATTTTGATTGGATATCGGAAATTCTGTTATGGTTAAAGAAAAAGAAACATTCATATGAACATTGTAAATTAACTGTGTGAACCACTTCGGAAAGATTAGATGCTATTGTCTGTTCCCATTTATTCCTAATAATTAACTGTGCGGCGATCAAGATATGTAGAATAACAGTTCTATACTGTTTGGGGAATCGATCTATTGAAATGCACAATAATGTCATCTGCAGGGAAGGTTCACTTAAAGCCTAGTATACACGAGCCGAATGTCGAGTGACATCGGCTGGTTCAATAAAAACCAGCCGCAATTCAGCCTGTGTATGGCAGCCTGTCCGACAGAAGCTGCCTGTTTGGCCGACTTCTGTCGGACAAGCATGCTGGCAAACCAGCAGCCAGCCGACTCCCGATCAGCTAATGGATGAGAGTGCTAACCAGAGTGTTATGGCAGAGGGGACGTCCCCCTGTCAGAACACAAAAGAAGAGCTGGATCGTTAGTACAGCAGCTCCGACCGGAGCAGCAAGTTTTTCTTTGCTCAACCCACTGGCTTGAATAAAAAAGAACTAGTGGTGTGTACCAGGCTTAAGATCCCCATTATTTTGGAAATTAAAGAGATTACCAATTTCCAGAAACTAACAATATATTTACAGTTCCATAGAACATGGAAAATATTTCCTAGTTGACCACAGTTATGCCATCAGTATGAAGATTCCAAAGATTTTAAACATTTTAAACAGTCTATATGGGGTCATACACCATCTGTGAATAATTTTCAATAAGTTTTCCTGGTGGGTAACACAGTGAGTAAAACTGTATATATTTTTTAATTGCTGATTGCCACTCAGTAGTTGAACATTTTTGTCCTAGATCTTTTTCCCACTTCCTAATTGAAGGAAATTTAGAAAAATGGGAACTACATTGAAAATAGTTGTAAAAACCAGACAGATTAGATTTTGGTAAAAATTCTAGATCAAGCTCTCAATTTCTACATACCGTATTTATCAGCGTATAAGACGCACTGGCGTATAACACCCCCCCCCCCCCAAGTTTAGGAGGGAATTTTAAGGAAAAAAACTTTTAAGAGGGAAGTTTAAGGGAAAAAAAAACTTACATTTAAATGCCCATCAATGCAGCCTTATCAGTGTCATTTGCAGCCTTGTCAGTGCAGCCTTTCCCCCAGTGTTCATTGCAGCCTTGTCAGTGCAGCCTTGCCCCAGTGTCCATTGCAGCCTTGTCAGTGCAGAATTGTCAGTGCAGCCTTGCCCAGTGCAGCCTTGCCCCCAGTGTCCATTGCAGCCTTGCCCCCAGTGTCCATTGCAGCCTTGTCTCAGTGCAGCCTTGCCCCCAGTGTCCATTGCAGCCTTGGATGAATTTAAAATTTGCGCCGCTGAGAACGCCGCTGAGATTGGGCGGAGCGGAGCGAACGCCGCCAAGATTGCAGGGACTGGGCGGAGCTGAGATACACATAGCCGAGTGTACACGGCTCTTCTTGGCTCCACTCACAGTCACGTCCAGTCCCGCCCTATGATGGACATAACACAGGTCCAATGGCGGGACTGGGCATGACTGTGAGCGGAGCCAAAAAGAGCTGAGTGCACTCGGCTATGTGTATCTCGGCGGCGATCATTACGCTCCGCTCACAATCAGCGGAGATCGTCGGGGATTGGTGGGGATTGGCGTATAACATGCACCCACGATTTTCCCATGAAAATTGCGTGTTCTACGCCGATAAATACGGTAGTCTTGAACAATTTTTTGGTGAAAGTGGGAGATCTGGAGCAATTTGTAAGCATCTTCTCTAAGGTCATCTGCAGGGATATCCTGTAGGGTAGAGCAGTGTTTCTCAACCTCAGTCCTCAAGTACCCCCAACAGGCCATGTTTTGGGAACTTCCCTTAGATAAATAGCTCTTATCAATACCATGTCATTGATATTGATTTAAAGCAGCTGTGCAAAGTAAAGAAAAACCTGAAAACATGGCCCGTTTGGAGTAATTGAGGACTGAGATTAAGAACCACTGGGGTAGAGTAGCCCTTATCTATCCATTTAGTAACCAAGAGGGAAGGGATAAGAAACCCATAAGATTACAAGGGGTTATCTAGTGATAAAGCTGAGGCACCTGTGTGGTATAACAAATAATCCCAGGGCTGCTAGTGAACTTTGTAAAGAAGGGAATATTGGAATGCACAATGGCTGAACTGTAACTTTTAACAACAATAGAGATTTAAGATCTGGATCTAAGAGCACTGCCTTGCAATAATACTGTATAACTGGAAGTCCCGTACCACCTCCAAATTTATGTTTAGTTAGAATATGGAAAGATAATAATTGAGGCGGTAAAGGAATATAAAGTGTCTTTCTGTTCAAACTACAAGCTTTCTTTGAGACAACACGTTCACATAATTCAGACAGAGGAGCTTCCCACCAATTAGCATAGGATGGGGATCACTTCAGTGTGGGCGAATCCACCAAATGAACAGTGGATGGGTCAGGGCTTTCAATAAAGTATTTTTGTTACCACCAGAACATTTCCCAATCCACTCAAATCGGTTCAAGGCAGAGAAAATCAATGCATACCAGATCCATTGGGCCTTGACTTTGTAGATGGCCCATTGGGGCAGCTTGATGGGGTAAAGTCTTCCTCTGAATGCATCTTGCACAGGGAATGGCAATACTCCTCCACTTTGGCCCTCATGCAGGGCCAATTAAAACCGGTCTCTGACAAGCTGGAAGGTTCTCTCTGCTCCTAAGTGACCATGCTGGTCATGTAAGGCAATCAGCACAGTCTCTCGATGCTTCTCCGGGAGAAACAACTGCCACTTGTCTTCTGGGCCATCAGAGGGGCCCCTTCGGTTAGACTACCCCCTGATGCACCTGTAACTTGTCCAACTCTCTCCTCAGTAGGCGAGCTTCTTTAGAAGGGTGAAGGCGAAGTCCCTCTGGACTCTGGTCTTCCAGGGCTTCCAGGACCAATTTCCCCATGGGGTCTTCCAATTGGTCACACCTTAACTCTTTCTTGGACAGCTTCGGTAGGCACTCTTCTGCTAGTTGAGTTACCCCACAGTAACACTTTGGGACTCCCACTGTGGTAACTCCTACCTCTTCAGCTCTGGATCCTCCTCTGGCTTGGAGTTCAGCCCCCTGGCAGAGGGCTCGCACTCCATCTGGTGCCACTTGGGTCCAGTCTTCCCAGTCATCGACCATGACATGGGATCTTCGGGACAGGGCTTCTGCATCCCTATTTCCAGCCCCTGGTCTGTACTTGAGGCTGAAGTTGAATCCAGACAACGCCGCCAACCATCTGTGTCCAGTTGCATCCAGCTTGGCGGTGGTGAATAGATAGGTCAAGGGGTTGTTATCTGTTTTTACAGTAAACTCGGCCCCATACAAATAGTCTCTCAATTTGTCAACAACTGCCCATTTGAGGGCTAAGAACTCCAACTTGTGGGTGGGGTAGTTCTTCTCGGAGGGGGTCAGGCTCCGGCTCACATAGGCCACTGGTCGTAGCTGGTCTTCATACTCCTGGTAGAGTACTCCACCTAGGCCCTCATGGCTGGCATCAACATGTAGCTCATATGGTCTAGTGGGATCAGCGTAGGCCAAAACTGGGGCTGTAGTGAGACTTCTCTTCAAGGTTCTGAAAGCCTCTTCACACCTTGAGTTCCATTGGTCTTGGACTGACTCACCGGACCTCCTAGGCCCCAATCCATCTTCCTCTCCTTCTGTCTTGAGCAGCTCGTTGAGGGGTTTGGCAATGCGGGCAAACCCATCCACAAACCTGCGGTAGTAGGAGCAGAACCCCAAGAAAGACCGAAGTTCTGTAACTGTTGTGGGTCTGGCCACGAAGTAACTGCCTCCAACTTCTCAGGGTCTGTAGCCACCCCCTTTTTCAGACACTATGTGTCTTGGCCACGAAGTAACTGCCTCCAACTTCTCAGGGTCTGTAGCCACCCCTTTTTCAGACACTATGTGTCCCAGATAGTTCACAGAAGACTGATAGAACCGACACTTCTCGGGAGAAAGTTTGAGTCCCTCTTCGCTGAGGCCTCTTCAGTACTTTCTCCAATCTGGCTTCATGTTCTTCCAAAGTCTTTCCAAAGACAATGACATCGTCCAGGTACACAAGGACTTCTATGAGGTTCATGTCTCCAACTGTCCTTTCCATTAGGCGTTGAAACGTAGCAGGAGCTCCAGATAGGCCCTGAGGCATCCTGTTGAACTCAAAGAATCCTACTGGGGTTATGAAGGCAGTCTTTTCTCTCTCTATCTTCTGGATGCATGGGGATTTGGTAATACCCCCACTCTTGAGGTCCAGCACAATGAGATTACTTCTGGTATCACTTCCAGACCTGAGTGACCCTCCATTGGGTCGGGTTCCAGCATTTAAATGCAGCACTCCCTAACACTGCTCCTTCTTTTCCAAGCCTCCATACCCTTCCTATCCCCTCACTTGGGTCTTCTGCTCTAGGACCAACCGCTGATAGGCCACGACACTCTCAAATGGGGGGGGGGGTCTTGTCCTCTTGCATGCGGATTCTATGGGTGGTCACTTGGGCTCCAGTATCTAGGAGGGCCTTCGTGTACACTCCTTCCACTTGGATGGGTACAGTAGGAGATGGACCAACTAGCTCTTCTGGGTAAGGCCGAGTTGATGCTGTCCTCTTCTTTGGACTCTTCTCTTTACCAGCACTGGATTTGCGCTTGATCCTTTCTTGAGCCTGGTATGCATTAATCTTCTCCCTCTTAGTGGGAGTGTGAACCCGTTGAGGGACATTGTTATCTCTCACTTTTAAGGGTTCTCGTTTAGGAGTACTGTGTCTCCTCGGAGGGGTCTTGCCCCCTTTCTCTGGAGTGCACCTTGGTTGAGGATCCCTGGGCCCCTTTTGAGGGGTTTGATCTCCTCGCTTTCTCTTCCTGTTATGCTTCTTGGAGCTCACTGAAGGTGATGGGCACCCGGTTGACTCCTTCACCGGGGCCCTTTGGCGTTTCCCGCCGGCTGGCGGCTTTCTGCCTTCTTCTTCTTGGGACTGGAACATACAGCTGCAATATGACCAATTCCTCCACAATTAAAGCAAATCATCTCACCGTAGTCAGGTGGGGATGCTGGTGCTGGAACAGCTGGAAACAATTCCCTCCTGCTTGTTTCTTTCTTGGGACTGGGCGTCTCTTTCGCCACTAGAGATGTCAGTATCTCCATCATCTGGGACATCTGCAACTTCAGGGCATCTACCTCTGTGTCTCCTTCAGGGGTTAAGGCTGACCTGACCGTGGCCACTGGAAGTTTTGTAGACCCATCACTTGCTTTTCCCGTTTCTCTTCCAACAGGGCCTCTTCTTCTCTGACCACTCGAATGAGATCGGGGTAGTCCAGGCTCTTCCATCCTGCCGGGTGCGTAGAATTAGTGCGACAGGGTCTAGGGGTTGGGCTCCCCTGACCACCTGCTGGGCACGGGCTTCATCTACCTTCCCCGGATCTATCCCCTTCTTCAGGATAATCCTATGCAGGATCTTGTCTATGCGTCCCATATACTCTGACAGCTTCTCCCCTGTCTTCTGGTAACAGTGTTCCAGTTGATAGGTAAGTTCTGTGATTTTTTCTGTCCCACCAAACACACTTTCCAGGATGTCTATGTAGTCCTGGGCAGTGCAATCCTTTTTACTTGTCTTCAGATTGCGTATGGCCTCTAAGGCAGGTCCTTTTAGGCTCTCTACAATCCTTTGCTTCTTTCTGCCTTCTGAGACCTCCCATTCTTCTAAGGCCTGCGTGGCGCCATCTAACCACTCTTCAAATCCCTCTTCTCCCGAGGGCACAGGTGTCCTCCCTGAAAACATCCGGAGTTTCCTGTATCCCGACATTGGGTAATCCCCGGGGTCTCTTCTGCACTGAGTCACAATCTCCTCTAGGACAGCACACAGTTCTGCACTAAGAGTAGTTTGTGCGGGTGTGGGACTTTCCGCGCCCTTCTGCTCTTCCTCCTTTGGGGATAGCATGGCTTCCATAGGAGAACAGTCTCCCTTGCGCGGCAGCGCATGCAGCACTTGATAGGCCTGACCATTCGGTGCTTGTATGCTTTGGCTCCTGAACTGCTCTGGAGTCTCTTCCTGCCATTCTATTAAGGCATATGTATGCCCGGCATCATTTCTCATGTCCATTATCCATGGCTTTTGGCATGGGGATAGGGACATTATAAGCTGCTTGACTGCCTCTCTCTGCCATATCCCTGGCAGTTCAATGACTGATGCTGCGGCTGGGTAAGTGGCCCATAGTGTGTACCACTGTCCCACTTCTATCGGGTCCATGCCGGTACCTTCTGGCGGGTTTTCCCGCTGACTCAGGATCCCGGATTACGAGCCCCCACGTGTAGCGCTACCCCCAGTTAAGAGAGCCGCTGGTTTGTTTTGGGTCCCTGAGTACAGCTCCACCAACCCCCGGCAATTTGGCTCTACCCGCTCTGGCACAGTTAGTAAAGGGGTATGTATCTATGCACATATAACATCACTTATACTCTAAGTGTAATGGGTATGAACTCACAAGCAGACTGCTGAAATAAGAATAACTGGCTTTACTTTGGCAGTAAGGAAAAGAAATAGTAACATGCACTTAAACATATGACTTACAACACATTAGCAGGTCCCTGCAATATGCACTTTAACATGTACACATATATGTAACAACTAGCAATGGGGAAACGGAGCGCCAAGTGTGGCGACCGTCTGCTATGCACCCCTGAGGTGCAATAAATCTATCTGCGCCTACCTAACGGACCAGGCCTGATCCCTAGCAATAGAGCTCAGTCCTTGTACAAGTACAGTGTTCTTCACCGGCAATAAATCTGTAGAGGTGGTGCACATGTAGCTTTAAATGGTGTATTTGTAATCCACAGAAAGTGACATTTGCTGCTCTGAGGTAAATTGTGCCTAGGCAGTTCAATAGGCATAAACGTGTGTATCAATGCAGGATGAGCCTTCCGGCTCTCTCACCAATCCTGGGGTACCGTCCTCAGCTCCGACCGACCGACTGTAGGGAAAAGTCTCCGCTCCGCTGCTGCAGACTCTGAGGGGTGAGAGTCTCTCTCCACCTGCTGCAAGGCCCAGGCTTCAGGCCTTCAGCAGTCCCGGTCCGCACAGGTGTCTCTCTCTCAGTGATGTCTGTGTCTGAGTCACCAGCCCAGTCAGAACAGGAAGAGGCGGTCTCCCCTCTTCCCTTTTATATCCTCCCCCAGCAGCCTCTCGGGCGGAAACAGACATCCTCCCGGGAGCCTGGGGAATTATGGGAATTGTAGTCCACGACACCTCAAATTTACTTATCAGTAATAATTCAGATTGAATAGATTTTATCAGTTTATCATAATTAGATGCATACAATTGAGATGTAGAATAAATTATTTGTATACCAAGGTATGACTCACTTTTAGAATCCCATTTATAGGAGAATTCTGTTTTCAGCTTCTGTAAAGATGGGCAGTCTATCCCAATGGGAAGTGCTGAGGATTGTGCAACATTCACTTTAAAATAGGATACTGAGCCAGATATATCAATTATCTTTTGCACAGCCTGCAGGGAAGGAGCCACAGCAGTTAAGTTTAGAATAACATTATTTGCAAAAAGCCCAATTGTATGTAAAGAGTCAATAACAGGGATGCTAGAAATATGAGTTCATATTGCTTCAGCAAAATGTTCCATCAATGGAGAAAATATTAGGGGGGAGAGGGGGCAAACTTGGCATGTGTCGTTAGTAATAATACATTTATCTGAGAGTACAAAAGATGTATAGACCAGGGCTGAAAGTTTAGTATATAATGCTGATATAGCCAGGTAAACAAAGCCATTAAGGTCAAACTTACATAGAATAGCATGTATATATCCCCTATGAACCCTATTAAATGCTTTTTTAGCATCTAATGTAAGGAAAACAGAGGGGGGTCAGTTAATCGTATGATATTTAGCATTCTCCTAGTACTGTCTGGAAACTGTTTCCCCCCTTTACAAAGCCCACCTGATCAAACTTGATAAGGGATGGGATAACATCCACAAAAGCAAACAGCCAGAATTTCGGCAAAGATCTTTTTTTGAATCAAGTAATTTTTTATTTGTATAAAAAAAGAACAAGTACACATGTATACATCCTTTTTTTTCTCTTTTAACCCACCACCCCAACATTTAACATACATACCTTTATTTAAATAATGCACTACAGTTAATTTTTCCCCTTTTTATCAAAAATAGTATGCCATTTCTATTTAATCACTATGCATAATTCCAAAAAACAGAAAAGAAAAGCAGAAGCAAATTCTTGGTATGTGCAAGAGGGAGGGCCTCTTTATCCTTAGCTCTACATCTCATCCTTCCCTTATCTACTAATCCAGCATTCCCATATATTTTTTTTAAACATTTGGGCATTTGCCATTTTATTATACACAAATCTTTCCTTTCTTATTGACTTCATCCTCCCATTCTGCCCGGGTTGGTGGGTTCAACGCCAGCCACCTCGTTGCTATCAATTTCCGTGCAAGCAAAAAGCATCTAACTATTGATGTTTAAAGAGTGGAATTATCCGCGCTTAGGAAATATGGAACTTGCTGCCCCCCTGAAATACTACACCTAGATGCAGCAAGGATAAATAAAAACTGTAAGGGAGGGGTGATGGCGCTGTTCAAGGTTATGGGTATGTGAAGGGTATATACTTTCAACCAGATAAAGTATGAGTAATAAAAGGAGTATAAAAACGTGACAAAAGTGCAGTTTGAATGAATCAGCAGTATTACAACATATGGAGTATAAAATCGTGGCAAAAGTGTAGTTTAAATGAAGCAGCAGTAATAAAACACATATGGGTAGTGTGTCCAAAAGTGAACCAAATTATTCAATAGTTATAAACAATGGTAAATAGTGGATAAGACTTGGTGAAAGTGCACGTGCATAAATATATGAAGATATAAAAGATAATAAATAATGGATGAATATTGCTCAGAAGCTCAAATTAATAAATCATTAGCTGAATGCAAATAATTCTATACATGTAAAACGAGACGGCCTAACATCAGCTCAAAGTGATGGCAATATGTAAATAGGTGAAATAAAATAAAAGTACAATAAAATCCAGTAGTGTTGTAATATAAGAACTGGCAGGTTGATAATTATCAGAAAAAATGAATGAATGGTTATATATGCTCCTATCAGCAATAACCAAAAAACCAATAGGAAGTCCAACACATACTGGATGCAAAAAATGCAAACAAACAGTCAGTGAGTGGATACAGTTTGTAAAAAATCAGTCTAGTGGGGTATGTGATATTCTTGGCAATATCGTGACAAGCAGCTGTGGGGGTCCTGTACTCCCCTCCTTCCGACCGTGTCCCTAATGTGTTTGCACTCACCGGAGTGCCCAACCCCTGCATGGGTAATGGGCATAGAAAAGATGCTCCACGTTGGTCTCTCCCGTCTGGATGTCCTCCTTCTCTGGGGGATTTTTACCAGCTGGATCCTTGTTCTCCTGTGGACCGGTGTGCTCACTCAGTTTTTTTTCTTTTTTTTAACTATTGATGTTTGTCTCAACCCCATATTATCCTTCTCCATACATCCCAATAAGCATATTTTGGGGTCTAGGTCGAGAGTTATTCCAAATATCCTATTTATATTTTCCACAACTTCACTCAGTATCTATTTAGCTTGGGGCACCTCCACATCATATGAATTAGGTCTCCCTCTGGGTCCCTGCATCTTGGCCATTTAGCATCCATCCTCCACCCATATAAGAAATAATTTCTGAGGTGTCTTATATGCTCTATGTAGTAACATTAAATGTAACACTGATTGTGATGGTGACAGGGTACTTAAGAGACTGATTTCCAGGATATGCTCCCATTGTTCGTTTGATATGTTCCCCTGATCTTCCTCCCATCCCCTCCTGCAGGGAAGCTCCTCATTTCCTCTTATCACCCTGTCACATATGCCATCATATATAAATGAGATCAACCACTTGGATGTATCAGCATCAATAATTTTTTGAAGAATGTTTACCTCACTCCATTCTGGTGGCCTCACTTTAAATTGTATCTTCAGAGCGTGTCTGACTTGCAGGTATTTAAAGAAGGAATAATTTGGTATGCCATATTTTTTCTTAAGTTCCAGGAATGATTTAAATACACCAATCCTATATAACTGGGAAAGGTAGGCAAGAACACATCTCTCCCAGTCCCTACTCTTCTCTACATTAGATAGTTCCTGCAAATATTTGTTATTCCACAATGGTGAAAATTCTGTAAATCCCTGATACTCTAATATTTCTTTAACCACTTTCCATAGTTTCTTTATCAATAAAAGCGTAGGGAATTTAAATGAGAAAGAGTCTGCTCACACAAGCACAATTATAACATACCTGGTAGAGGCTGAGTTGAATAAATGGGATCCCTTTGTTAGGAACCATGAATCAGATGGAGACAGAAAATGCAGTAAAAATCACACCTTTTAATATAGTGGTAAAATGGTACAAATGGTAAACTAAGTCAAAACATAGCCAGGGTACGGTAATCAAAGTGGGAAGTCAGTGCAAGCCAGTAAATCAGGAAGCCAGAGATCAGCGTAGTCGGAGACAGCAAACAGGATCGGGAACCAGAAGGGTCATCAGCCAGGCAAGTCTTTAATAGGAACACAGCAGAAAATTTTCAGATATATTGACCAAGGTGAAGACATGGGAGACATGAACCAGGCATTTTAAACAGCCATCAGGAAATGAGCACCAGGTGAGGCACTGTGGAATGGTGAGTGCTGGCAATTACCTGACAGCTGAGCACTGAGACAGGTGGGATGTGCCCAGCCCTGACACCCATACATTACACCTTCACCTAACAGGGCAGAGCAGAATGAGTAGTGGCGTGCTTGTGGTGCATTCAGGCACAGCAAATAATGAGGGGGCAAGCCTAATACTGCTGGGATGTGGTGAATATCAGACCAGATCTGGTGCAGAATGCAGGCACACAAGTGGATCCAGGAACCCACAGATGCAGGAAGCAAGCAATAGTCAAGATGACCTGAAGTCAGCAACAGCCAGGTAGCAGAATTACCAAATCAGGAGGCAGGAGCAGGTTCAGGAGTCAATACCAGAATCAGCAATGGGAAATTAGGATACAGTGGAATGTGATGCACAATGCTTAACCTGTGTATTGGATTACAGTTTGTAACATACACACGCCAATGTTCAGGCATGGCCATACACTTTATCTTTCTAATAACAATATACAATTTTACTTTTCAGTTTGTTTGTTAACTGTATTACTTTCTTGTAATTTTTTTTATTAAGAGACAGATATACAGAATATATAGGTACAACAATTGGCATATATTATCACAAAACAGAAACATAACATAAAAAAATTGTTATACTGTATAGCACATACATTTCTATCAGCAATATTTATAGAAAGAACAGCAAGAAAACAGTTTGTGTGGAATAGTTATAAAGAAATAAGAAAATATAAATGAAACAAATCGTATTGCCACAACAACACACACAGTATCCATATATCTGGCAGTCACTGAATAAGTATTATAGCAAAAACTCTTATGCCCCGTACACACGGTCAGATTTTCCGACGGAAAATGTCCTATCTGACAAAGTTGTTTGAAATTCCGACCGTGTGTACGGGGCATTACTCACAAAGCCTATCATGTAGTCAGTTTATCATACACTTGTAACCAAGGGTTTCATTTTGATTGGATATTGGAAATTCTGTTATGGTTAAAGAAAAAGAAACATTCATATGAACATTGTAAACTAACTGTGTGAACCACTTCAGAAAGATTAGATGCTATTGTCTGTTCCCATTTATTCCTAATAATTAACTGTGCGGCAATCAAGATATGTAGAATAACAGTTCTATACTGTTTGGGGAATCGATCTATTGAAATGCACAATAATATCATCTGCAGGGAAGGTTCACTTAAAGCCTAGTACACACGAGCCGAATGTCGGGTGACATCGGCTGGTTCAATAAAAACCAGCCGCAATTCAGCCTGTGTATGACAGCCTGTCCGACAGAAGCCGCCTGTTTGTCCGGCTTCTGTCGGACAAGCATGCTGGCAAACCAGCAGCCAGCTGACTCCCAATCAGCTAATGGATGAGAGTGCTAACCAGAGTGTTATGGCAGAGGGGACGTCCCCCTGTCAGAACACAAAAGAACAGCAGGATCGTTAGTACAGCAGCTCTGACCGGAGCAGCAAGTTTTTCTTTGCTCAACCCACTGGCTTGAATAAAAAAGAACTAGTGGTGTGTACCAGACTTAAGATCCCCATTATTTTGGAAATGAAAGAGAATACCAATTTCCAGAAACTAACAATATATTTACAGTTCCATAGAACATGGAAAATATTTCCTACTTGACCACAGTTATGCCATCAGTATGAAGATTCCAAAGATTTTAAACATTTTAAACAGTCTATATGGGGTCATACACCATCTGTGAATAATTTTCAATAAGTTTTCCTGGTGGGTAACACAGTGAGTAAAACTGTATATATTTTTTAATTGCTGATTGCCACTCAGTAGTTGAAAATTTTTGTCCTAGATCTTTTTTCCACTTCCTAATTGAAGGAACTTTTGAAAAATGGGAACTACATTGAAAATAGTTGTAAAAACCAGACACTGATAGATTTTGGTAAAAATTCTAGATCAAGCTCTCAATTTTTACATGCCGTATTTATCGGCGTATAACACGCACCGCCGTATACCCCCCAAGTTTTGGAGGGAATTTTAAGGAAAAAAACATTTAAGAGGGAAGTTTAAGGAAAAAAAAACTTACATTTAAATGCCCATCAATGCAGTCTTATCAGTGTCATTTGCAGCCTTGTCAGTGCAGCCTTTCCCCCAGTGTTCATTGCAACCTTGTCAGTGCAGCCTTGCCGCAGTGTCCATTGCAGCCTTGTCAGTGCAGACTTGTCAGTGCAGCCTTGCCCCATTGCAGCCCTGCCTCCAGTGTCCATTGCAGCCTTGCCCCAGTGCAGCCTTGCCCCCAGTGTCCATTGCAGCCTTGTCATTGCAGCCTTGGATGAATTTAAAATTTGCACCGCCGAGATCACCGCTGAGACTGGGCGGAGTGGAGCAAACAGCGCAGAGATCGCGGGGACTGGGCGGAGCTGAGATACACATAGCCGAGTGTACTCAACTCTTCTCGGCCCCGCTCACAGTCACGCCCAGTCCCACCCTATGATGGACATAACACAGGTCCAATGGCGGGACTGGGCATGACTGTGAGCGGAGCCGAAAAGAGCCAAGTGCACTAGGCTATGTGTATCTCGGCGGCGATCGCTCCGCTCACAATCAGCGGAGATTGACGGGGATTGGTGGGATCGGCGTATAACAAGCATCCACGATTTTCCCATGAAAAGTGCGTGTTATACACCGATAAATACGGTAGTTGTGAACAATTTTTTGGTGAAAGTGGCAGATCTGGAGCAATTTGTAAGCATCTTCTCTAAGGTCATCTGCAGGGATATACTGTAGGGTAGAGCAGTGGTTCTCAACCTCAGTCCTCAAGTACCCCCAACGGGCCATGTTTTGGGAACTTCCCTTAGATAAATAGCTCTTATCAATACCATGTCATTGATATTGATTTAAAGCAGCTGTGCAAAGTAAAGGAAAACCTGAAAACATGGCCCGTTGGGAGTACTTGAGGACTGAGGTTAAGAACCACTGGGGTAGAGTAGCCCTTATCTATCCATTTAGTAACCAAGGGGGAAGGGATAAGAAACCCATAAGCTTACAAGGGGTTATCTAGTGATAAAGCTGAGGCACCTGTGTGGTATAACAAATAATCCCAGGGCTGCTAGTGAACCTTGTAAAGAAGGGAATATTGGAATGCACAATGGCTGAACTGTAACTTTTAACAACAATAGAGATTTAAGATCTGGATCTAAAAGCACTGCCTTGCAATAATACTGTATAACTGGAAGTCCCGTACCACCTCCAAATTTATGTTTAGTTAGAATATGGAAAGATAATAATTGAGGAGGTAATGGAATAGGAAGTGTTCTGAAATAATAAAGTATTTTTGTCAATAATAGCATTTAAATGCAGCAATATGTCCTAACCACGACACCTTAAATTTACTTATCAGTAATAATTCAGATTGAATAGATTTTATCAGTTTATCATAATTAGATGCATACAATTGAGATGTAGAATAAATTATTTGTATACCAAGGTATGACTCACTTTTAGAATCCCATTTATAGGAGAATTCTGTTTTCAGCTTCTGTAAAGATGGGCAGTCTATCCCAATGGGAAGTGCTGAGGATTGTGCAACATTTACTTTAAAATAGGATACTGAGCCAGATATATCAATTATCTTTTGCACAGCCTGCAGGGAAGGAGCCACAGCAGGTACATTTAGAATAACATTATTTGCAAAAAGCCCAATTTTATGTAAAGAGTCAATAACAGGGATGCCAGAAATAGAAATATGAGTTCATATTGCTTCAGCAAAATGTTCCACCAATAGAGAAATTATTAGGAGGGAGAGGGGGCAAACTTGGCATGTGTCGTTAGTAATAATAAATTGATCTGAGAGGACAAAGGATGTATAGACCAGGGCTGACAGTTTAGTATATAATGCTGATATAGCCAGGTAAACAAAGCCATTAAGCTCAAACTTACATAGAATAGCATGTATATATCCCCTATGAACCCTATTAAATGCTTTTTTAGCATCTAATGTAAGGAAAACAGAGGGGGTCAACTAATCGTATGATATTTAGCATTCTCCTAGTACTGCCTGGAAACTGTTTACCCCTTTAAATTGTAACTTCAGAGCGTGTCTGACTTGCAGGTATTTAAAGAAGGAATGATTTGGTATGCCATATTTCTTCTTAAGTTCCAGGAATGATTTAAATACACCCAACCTATATAACTGGGAAAGATAGGCAAGAACGCATCTCTCCCAGTCCCTACTCTTCTCTACATTAGATAGTTCCTGCAAATATTTGTTATTCCATAATAGTGAAAATTCTGTAAATCCCTGATACTCTAATATTTCTTTAATCACTTTCCATAGTTTCTTTATCAATAAAAGCATAGGGAATTTAAATGAGAAAGAGTCAGCTTCCAGAGCCTCCATCAAACTATCATGGCTCGTGCCCAATAGCAACATTCCCCTACTTGGATTCTGCTCAGACAGATCATTACATCCTTTCAGATGCTGCAACTGTGCTGCCAAAAAATAGCACCATGGGTGTGGGACTGCCAATCCCCCCCATCCTTTGGCAATTGTAAAGTACGTAACCGTATCCTTGACTATTTTTTTTCCAGATCAACTCTCTAAATATAATGTCAATCTTCTGAAACCATTGCCTATTTATCCAAATTGGGGAATTATGCAGTGCATACAGCAATTGAGGCATCCAAGTCATCTTGATTAGATTGCACCTTCCTGCCACTGATAAGGGTAGCTGTCTCCACACCTTTACCTTACACCTAAGTTTATCCAAACGTTGGACGATATTATTTATTCTATATTTTTTGGGATTTAAGGTTATGTATATTCCTAGATATTTGAGCTTATTAACTATTTCCATTTATGGAATCTCTGGTGGCAAGTCCATCTTCAGTGGGTCAACTGGAAGCAGCATTGATTTATTCCAGTTTATATTTTGGCCAGATATCTGCCCAAAATCTGCAATTATGTCCAATGCTGCCGCCAGGAACCCTGCATATCCCCCAGAAACAGCAACACATCATCGGCATATAATGCTATTTTCTCCACTCCTGATGCTCTCTGGAATCCCTGTATCTTTACAGATTACCTAATAGTGAAGCCTAATTGCTCCATTGCCAAGGCAAATAGCAGGGGTGACAAAGGACACCCCTGCCTTGTCCCATGGGTCAAAGAAAACACCTCAGAGCATATATTGTTTATCTTTTGCTTTGGGGCTTTCATATAGAAGCCTTACCCAACCAATGTACTTGGGGCCAAACTGGAAGGCAGCCAAGGTCTGCCACAAGTAATGCCATTCCAGGCTGTCAATGTCCTTGGCTGCGTCCTTGCCTTGATCCTTCATTAATCGCCGAAACTCGCAGGTTTAATCACACCCCCCTTTTATTAATACTGGTCGATCTGTTTGGTATAAACCCTGTCTGGTCCATATGGACCAGATTCTAAATAATTTTTTTAACCTTTCAGCCAATATTTTTGCCAAAATTTTTACATTTGTACCCAACAATGCTATTGGCCTATATGAAGCCAGATCAAGTAGATCCTTACCCTTTTTTGGAAGGACAATGATGGTGGATTTCCTCATAGATAAAGGCAATACACCCTCTGCTATTGCTCCATTAAATGGCAAAGATCTTTAAGCATGTATTGAGAAGGGAAATAGGTCTGAACTTTTGGGGGGCTGTGGATTCCTTCCCTGGTTTGGGCAAAGTGACTTTAAAAGCTTGCAACTTTTCTTCAGGAAATGAGCCAGAAAGTGCAGCTGTATTGAATAGATCCTGTAAATGAGGAAGTAGAATATCCTGGAAAGTCCTATAATATTCTGCTAAAAATCCATCTGCTCCAGGGGGATTTATTCACTAGAGAAAATATTTTTAAATCTTGGTTTAAGAAATTAGGGCATTTAAAAGTTCTAAAGTGTGGGTGTCTATAAAAGGGAGCTTTATTTAATTATGAGATCATCTGTAGGTTGCGGGGTATTTATATCATAGTTACATAGTTACATAGTAGGTGAGGTTGAAAAAAGACACAAGTCCATCAAGTCCAACCTGTGTGTGTGATTATATGTCAGTATTACACTGTATATCCCTGTATGTTGCGATCGTTCAGGTGCTTATCGAATAGTTTCTTGAAACTATCGATGCCTCTCGCTGAAACAGCCGCCTGTGGAAGGCAATTCCACACCCTTGCCGCTCTTACAGTAAAGAACCCTCTATGTAGTTTAAGGTTAAACCTCTTTTCTTCTAATTTTAGTGAGTGGCCACGTGTCTTATTAAACTCCCTTCCGCAAAAAAGTGTTATCCCAATTGTGGGGTCACCAGTATGGTATTTGTAAATTCGCTCCATTTCCAGTACATCCTTCCTGAGGACTGGTGCCCAGAACTGGACAGCATACTCCAGGTAAGGCTGGACCAAAGTCTTTTCTACTCTGCACTTTGGGGTGTCGCTTTTGACTTCTTGGTGAAGGAATTCCCACTATCTAAACAGAAGATATTATATTTATCTAGAAGATCACTCTGTCTGCAATAGAACCGTGGCTGTGTTTTTCTGCAATTGGGACTCTATTATTAGCACTGTTGTTCAATGTTGTGATTGATCACTTATGTTATACACACTAGTTTCTTTGTAAATTTGTATTTTTTATATTCTTTTATTTTTTGAATGTATACTTTGTATTATTTCACTAAGATAATGGTTTAACTAGCATTTTTCAGTTTCACTATTGCTACTATCACTAGTTTATCTATTAGCCCCCTCTACCTACTACCAAGGGGAGTAGATAGATTCTCTCAATGTTTATGATCAGTGGGTAGGTGAGTATTTTTGCACCATAAGATAGCTGTGTAAACCATTGGAGCTATATAAATCCTGTATAATAGTAATAATACTAAGATAGAGGGCTCCACACCATACTGCTCCTGTACAAAAATACTTACTGGAGAATGGTTTGACCATGTTATCTTGTGAACTTCTGCTTTTGACACTTTGTGAAGAAGGTGAGAGTCCATAAGGATCAAATAAATCATTGAATAAGAATTGTGTGGTATGGAAAAAAAGGTACAGTCCCTAGCAGATGGATGCAAGCACCGCCAGGGATTGTACAGAACTTCCTGGTGTAGCAAAGGTTAAGAAGTTATCCTGGTGGTGACTGTGAGGTAGAGACCATAGGTAGCCCATTAGCAATCTCTTTATGGTAAAATATTTTAGATTTATTATTTGGGTTAATTAAATAGGCAACCCCTGATAGGTATTTTTGGGAAGTCCTCTATCCTTTTAAACAGTGTACTAGCCTCTGGTGAGCCATAACATATATCCAGTCTGTTCCAGATGTTCGGAAGGCCTATTTCAGGGTGGTTTATATTAATGTCTCTGATTCTCTTGGCATGCTTAGCAGAATCATTGCCAAGCCACTTTACAAGGAGATCTATCTGTTCCCTGCAGGATAGATGTAGACATCTGATGGCACTCTGGAAAGAAGATCAACATGCTCTGTAATGCTGGGGGAGATCACTGAATTTGGCAAATCCTTGGGTAACAAACTCACATTTTGGAAGGAACTTGGCAAGGTCTTCAGTAGCCTGATTAGTATTGGGGTAGGCTGCTGGTTTATCGTGGTGTGGTGTATAGGCATACCTGGTAGAAGTCTCTTCTTTAGGCGGGCTGGAGTCATACTTGCATAAGGTTGGTGGCTTGTGGCAGCCTGTTTCATACTCCCTTTGGGTTGAAATGAGGTATTCAATGCTTGTATGAAGGCTGAGTATCTTGCTGGGTAGAAGGTTTGTTTGGAGCTGGACAACCTGGATCTCGGTCAGATTTTTCTTGCTTGTAGCACTGGGGATCGAGGTCAGCTTCCTGCTGCTTTGCTTGATGTGACTCACCGACATCATATTTGATTTCTTGCTGTAGAGTATTGCTTGGATTAGAGTGCTTTTAGACATAATCTGTAGTGCGCTGCATGGAATCTTGGTGGTCCACTTCTGGACCCAGTATGCTGCTACCTACTCTTGACTTACCGAAGACGGCTGCTTCTAATGCTTATGCTTCTGCAATGGTGGCAGCAGTGTCTCTGTCCACCTCCAGCCTCTCTATGTTAGCTTCTAGGATAGCCTGCTGCATTTTCAGAGATGCCTCTTGCTAGTTCAGCCTCTTTCTGCATCAAGGTGTGCCTTTTCTCTTCTCATCTTCAACTCTTGGTCTGCAAATGCGACTCAGGCCTTCGCTGCTTTGGCTTTCGAATGGGTGATTGTTGCTGCTGACAGATGACTTGAATGAGCTTGCTTGCGATCTTGTTTTGTAAGAGGATGCTTTACTGTGATACATGGCTGTGATAGGGAAGCTTTCCTGCTGTGTAGAGAATGCTGTAATGTTGAGTGCGGAGATGCTGTGTGATAGAGAATGTCTCTGAGTATCCTGGCTGCTTGCTTCACCTGCTGAAGGCCTGTTTTATCTAAGGCATCTGACTTTATGGACACTGCGTAGCCCTGGGCTGTACAGTCTTCCGAAGTCAGCTTTTCTTCACCTCAGAAGTCAGCAAAAATGTCACTGTTCTGTCTCTAGGACAGAGAGCTAAACCTTGCTGCTCCATAAACTCCAGATACCATATTTCTTTGTTCCTAAATTTATTGGAACAAGCCAGGTGAAACTACAAATTGATAAAATAAACATCAATCAGCGCAATCTTGCATATTATAAAGAAACAATGCTCTATAACACAGAATGGGATAACAAGACTCACTTTTTAAGCTCTCTGAGAGGTGATGGCGAGAGATTGGAGAAAACATGCCTTACTGTCTTGCTGTAGATTCTTAAAATGGAACCACTTTATTTGAAGTATAGATGGTAGAATATAGCCAACGCGTTTCTGGGGACAAAGGACTCCCCCTCCTCAGGGCTGCTGTTTGAATATGGATTCTGTTAGGGTCTGTCTGGGACCTGAGCATTAGGTCTGGGAATGTCCAACCATCAGCTGAGGCTTGAAAGGCAGCAAGCCTCTCAAGCCTCAGCTGACAGAGACGCTTTGGCTATATTCTACCATCTATACTCCAAATAAAGCGGTTTATTTCACAACCACTGCATTTCGGGCGCTCCTTTACATTCACTTTCTTTGACTGTTTTTCCATATAGAAGTGACAGGTAGCTTTACAGAACTGAAATCACTTGAATTGTGCATATTTTTTTAGACACAATATATGAATTTAAAAAACTTCAGATTGTTGCTTATTATGTGTCACATGTAATATATTGTTTTAGTTATGACTGCATTGTAGGTCCAATAAGGAAGAGGTGGTGGCATTTAATAAATATATTGTACTGGTCTTGCAAAAACAGTGAAGGCTCTGCTCTATCACATAGTTAGGGCTACAACACAGCAATAAAATAGACTATTACAAACAGAGATGAAGAATGTAATATTAACTGGTAAACACATGGGTAATCTGGTGATTATAAGGTAGCCCTGAAATGTTCTAGATGGAGCAAATGGTAAAATGTGGTTGTAGACTTTAGAAGCCATAGCTAACATATGGTAAAATCTGTTGAATATACAGAGGTAAAACAGTGGGGAAAAAGTTGCATATTTTCTTTATTTGCTGTCACTTAAACAAAGAATTATATTGCAAACAAATAAGTATTAATGATTTCCTACTTATCTAAATGCATGACTGCCTAACAATCGATATTAAGGGTGGAGTTAGTATTACTGCAATATTGGCATCCTCCTCCAAGGAAATCTAAATAGCACATTTTACTGATGTTATCTCTGTCTTGCAGTTTTTTGATGAGAAGACTTTTGTTTTTAATTAGAATCACATTCAGTGTTTTCACTTTATGTACAATTAGATTAATTGCGCAGTGTAGAAAGAAGATTCAAGAAAAGACAACTTGAAAAAATTGCATTTAAACAAGAAACATGACATGCAAATGTAATTAAGCAACACGGCCATCTATTTACAGTAAATGCCCTTTAAAAAGATTTTGAAACAATAATAAAAGTTTATTTAGTATCGCAGCATGGGGTACAGACAAAAGAAAAAATAATTGCTATCTCTTGTTAATTATTATTCATTTCAAGTATTTTAGCTGAAAATACAAAATACTGCTAGGCACTAAGGATGAGCCCGGTGTTCGATTCGAACCCATTCATTAATAAAAAACAAAAAAAAAGCGTAGGGGTCCCCCCAAATTCAATAACCAGGCCCTTCAGGTCTGGGATGGATATTAAGGGGAACCCCAGTCCAAAAAAAAAAAAAAAATGGCGTTAGGGTCCCCCTCAAAATCCATACCAGACCCTTGAGGTCTGGTATGGATTTTAAGGGGAACCCTAGCCAAAAAAAATGGCGTGGGGTCCCCCTCAAAATCCATACCAGACCCTTATCCGAGCACGCAACCTGGCAGGCCGCAGGAAAAGAGGGGGGGACGAGAACGGCCCCCCCTCTCGCCTGAACCGTACCAGGCCACATGCCCTCAACATGGGAGGATGCTTTGGGGGTCTAAGACCCCTAAAGCACATTGTCCCCATGTTGATGAGGACAAGGGCCTCTTCCCCACAACCGTGCCCGGTGGTTGTGGGGGTCTGCGGGCGGGGGGCTTATCGGAATCTGGAATCCCCCTTTAACAAGGGGACCCCCAGATCCCGCCCCCCCCCTGTGTGAAATGGTAAGGGGGTACAAAAGTACCCCTACCATTTCACCAAAAAAGTGGCAAAAATTGTAAAAATGACAGGAGACAGTCTTTGACAATTCCTTTATTAAAATCTTCTTTCTTCTTTCTTCATCCTTCGGTTTCTTCATCTTCTCCTTCCTTCATCTTCTTCCATCTTCTTCTTCCATTTTCTTCTTCCTCCGATCCGCTTCTTCTTGCGCAGGTCTTCTCGTCCTTCTCGTCCGGCATCTTCTTCCGTCGGCGTCGGTGTCGGTGTCTTCTTGGGCCGCTCCGCGCAATGGGAGGCTCCCGCTGTGTGAGGCTCCGCTCCGTCTGACAGGTCTTTTATAATGGAGGGCACCTGGTGACCCCGCCCCCTCTGACGCACAGGGACGTCATGGGGAATTCCATGATGGCTTTCCCCATGATGTCAGAGGGGGGCGGGGTCACCAGGTGCCCTCCGTTTTAAAAGACCTGTCAGATGGAGCGGAGCCTCACACAGCGGGAGCCTCCCATTGCGCGGAGCGGCCCAAGAAGACACCGACACCGACACCGACACCGACGCCGACGGAAGAAGATGCCGGACGAGAAGGACGAGAAGACCAGCGCAAGAAGAAGCGGATCGGAGGAAGAAGAAAATGGAAGAAGAAGATGGAAGAAGATGAAGGAAGGAGAAGATGAAGAAACCGAAGGATGAAGAAAGAAGAAAGAAGATTTTAATAAAGGAATTGTCAAAGACTGTCTCCTGTCATTTTTACAATTTTTGCCACTTTTTTGGTGAAATGGTAGGGGTACTTTTGTACCCCCTTACCATTTCACACAGGGGGGGGGCGGGATATGGGGGTCCCCTTGTTAAAGGGGGCTTCCAGATTCCGATAAGCCCCCCGCCCGCAGACCCCCACAACCACCGGGCACGGTTGTGGGGAAGAGGCCCTTGTCCTCATCAACATGGGGACAAGGTGCTTTAGGGGTCTTAGACCCCCAAAGCATCCTCCCAATGTTGAGGGCATGTGGCCTGGTACGGTTCAGGCGAGAGGGGGGGCCGCTCTCGTCCCCCCCTCTTTTCCTGCGGCCTGCCAGGTTGCGTGCTCGGATAAGGGTCTGGTATGGATTTTGAGGGGGACCCCACGCCATTTTTTTTGGCTAGGGTTCCCCTTAAAATCCATCCCAGACCTCAAGGGTCTGGTATGGATTTTGAGGGGGACCCTACGCCATTTTTTTTTTTTTTTTTTTGGCTGGGATCCCCCTTAATATCCATCCCAGACCTGAAGGGCCTGGTTATTGAATTTGGGGGGACCCCTACGCTTTTTTTTTTTCATTTTTTTATTTTTTATCAATGACTTTTTTTTATGAATGAGTTTCAATGAATCACTGTTCTCTGTGTTACGGGAGCCGTGAATTAACATTAGCCGCGAGTGATTTTAAATAGCTTTTTTACTTTCAAAAATGACACTTTGCGCAGAGACAGTTCTAAACACGGGAAACATGCGCCCCTTCACAGGCATACTATAGACACCCCCCAGGTACGAAATTTAAAGGAATATTACACTTTTATTGTTTCAATTTAAGCATTATTAAAATCACTGCTCCTGAAATAACAGCCCGTTTTTAAAAAAATTTTTTGCATTGATACATGTCCCCTGGGGCAGGACCCAGGTCCCCAAACACTTTTTATGACATTAACATGCATATTAGCCTTTAAAATTAGCACTTTTAATTTTGAACGTTCGCATCCATTATAACTAATAGGGTTCTAAAGCTCGCACGGACTTTAGGTCCGTTCGCGGGTTCTGGTGCGAGCCAAACGGGGGGTGTTCGGCTCATCCCTACTAGGCACACTGTTGAAGGCACCTTTGGGAAAACTGGAGTGATATAAAGAGCTGATAATGTCCTACTCCTTAACATATAAGGTTCAGCATTTTTAAAATGTTCTAGTTCAAGTCTTGTGTGTTTAACTGCTCCAGCCCTGGAAGATTTTACCCCCCCTCCTAACCAGAGCACTTTTTGCGATTCTGCACTGCGTCGCTTTAACTGACAATGCGCGGTCGTGCAACGTTGCACCCAAACAAAATTGATGTCCTTTTTTTTTTTTTTCCCACAACATAGAGCTTTCTTTTGGTGGAGCGACGATTTTGAAAAAAAAACCACAAAAAACACAATATGTTGTACTTGATCCTGGGGGGGGTGTCTTTCCAAATAAATGAGGAGCAGATTTTCCTTTTTTTTATTTTTTGTTAATAAATATCCCCCCAAAATATATAAAAAATATATAAAAACATTTTTTTCCTCAGTTTATGCCGATATGTATTCTTCTACATATTTTTGGTAGAAAAAAATTGCAATAAGTGTATATTGATTGGTTTTCACAAAAGTTATAGCGTCTGCAAAATAGGGGATAGTTTTATGGAATTTTTTATTATTATTTTTTTTTTATTAGTAATGGCGGCAATCTGCGACATTATGGCAGGACTGCAACATTATGGCGGACACATCGGTCACTTTTGACACATATTTGGGACCATTGTCATTTATACAGCGATCAGTGCTATAAAAATGCACTGATTACTGTATAAATGACACTGACAGGGAAGGGGTTAACCACTAGGGGGCGATGAAGGGGTTAAGTGTGTCCTAGGGAGTGATTCTAACTGTGGGGATGGGCTTCCAGTCACATGACAGGGAGCAGTAATCCCTGTCATGACACAAGGCTAAACAAGGAAATGTCTTGTTTACATAGGCGCTTCCCCAATCATGCGGCTCCGTGACACGATCTCCGGGAGACCGGCGGACCCACGGGCATGGTCACACTGTACGCGGCAGGCGTGAGCGCCTGCTATCCCCGTCTCTTAAAGGGGACATACAGGTATGCCCATTTGCCCACCGCTGCCATTGTGCCAACGTACTGTATATTGGCGTGCAGTGGTCGGCAAGTGGTTAAAGAAGGCTATTAATAAAAGTGTTTGTACATACATACATTTGATCTCCCTTCATTTTCATGTATAAGATATTCTTTTGGTTAACTTAATTGTTCTTAATTTTTCCTCTGTCTGTACTGACTACAGTAAGGAATTTTGACCATACTTAAAAATGGGTGTAATGAAAGGTTTAAATTCAGATTATGCCAAAAAACACTGATATGGGATTTTTTGCACATTTGATTTAAAACCTTTGACTAATTTTTAGTAATAACGCATGTACAAAGATAATAAGCACAATAATGATGACATTTAGTAATGTCGGAATGATTTTAAGTTACAGCGGAAAATAAGTTAAAGAATACAGTTAAGCTGCAGTGCAGGCAGGGAGCTCCATGATCTCAGGCAAGTCACACAAAATGTATCACAGCCAGATCAATCTGAGAAAACAATTAGTACAATTTATAGTACTGAGCTGATAACATTGGTAAAAATAGTAGTTGTTTCTCACCTGTTATGATCTAAAATAGATAAATATTACCAGCAAGTATATGAAGGACAAAAAAAAGGTAATGCAATTATGTATAAATTTAACCACTTGCCGACCAGCAGCCGCAGTTGTACTGCGGCAGAATGACACAGCTGGGCGAAACAACGTTATGTTATGTCGTTTCGCCCTGTGGCCACTAGGGGCGCACGCTTTCCGCCGGAGGCGCACGTGGCTGTTGCTCGCCCCTGGAGCCGATGCGAGTGCCCGGCGGTCGCAATCACCGCCGGGCTCCCGCGATCGCTGCTGACACATAGTTTCCAGTTCTCTGAGGGGAGAAGAGACAGATCGTCTGTTCATACAGAGTATGAACAGCGATCTGTCATCTCCCCTACACAGTTCTCTACCCCCTTCAGCTATAACACACACTAGGGAACACAATTAACCCCTTGATCACCCTCTAGTGTTAACCCCTTCACTGCCAGTGACATGTTAACAGTAATCAATGCATTTTTATAGTACTGATCGCTGTATAAATGCCAATGGTCCCAAAAATATGTCAAAATTGTCCGATGTGTCTGCCATAATGTCGCAGTCCCAATAAAAATTGCAGATCGCCACCATAACTAGTAAAAAAAAATTAATAATAAAAATGCCATAAAACTATCCCCTATTTTGTTGACGCTATAACTTTTGCGCAAACCAATCAATATACACTTATTGCAATATTTTTTTACCAAAAATATGTAGAAGAATACATATCGGCCTAAACTATTTTTGGGGCATATTTATTATAGCAAAAAGTTAAAAATATTGTTTTTTTTTTTCAAAATTGTCGCTCTTTTTTTGTTTATAGCGCAAAAAAATAAAACCGCAGAGGTGATCAAATACCAACAAAAGAAAGCTCTATTTAAATTGTGGGTAAAAATGATGTCAATCTTGTTGGGGTACAACGTCACACAATTGTCAGTTAAAGCGACACAGTGCGAATCGCAAAAAAGTGCTCTGGTCAGGAAGGGGGTAAAATCTTCCGGGGCTGAAGCTACTAAATTTAAACCCTATTCTGCCCTCCCTTTAAAAAGTCCTGAACGCCTGGGGGGCAAGAAAGTTTGGAGATCATGTGAACACTGTAATTAGCTACCACAGAGTTTACATGAGCGGGAGCTGGTCCCGCTGGCCACCAATCATTGCCGGGGACCGAGGGCTGTCTTTGAGCGAGTAATCATGCCCACAGCACAGAAACATTGGCAGCCCAGTAAGGCATATTTGGAACATGTGGGTGTTAAGGACCACCCTTTTGCTGCTGCACAGATTTGTTACATGGCCTGCAACAGGTTAATGAAACTAGTCTACCTAAATTTGACTTGAAATTATTCTCTTACAGTAATCACCCTTACTGTAAAACCTAGATAAAATAAGAAGTATTCCACACTAGCAGTCAGTCAGGCTTTCCATTACCCTGTACAGATAAGGAACACACTAACAATCACTACATTTATTCTTGCTGGAGAGGAGACACTTTAGAGGGGACATGATAGCGATTAACAAATACCTCAATGGTGATCCCAGCATAGTAAAAAAATGATTCAGTCTCAGGGCCACGCAATAAGATTGGAGGGGAGGTAGTTTAACCTTAAGCTGCGTAGGAGTTGCTATTTTAAAAGACTCTGGAACCTGCATCTTAGAACACAATATACAGGGATATGGGAAATGATTATTATACACCTACACAGGTTGAACTGGATGGACTATTGTCTTTATTCAACCTTACCTACTATGTAACTATGTAAGCGACAGAAAGAACATAGGGAATAGCTCTTTGGACTTCCACTGCTGTTTCACTGTCCAATCACAGGCTGAGGATTAGAATGCAGTAGGGAAAAATCAGGTCATCAAGTTGGCTCTGCTGTCTGGCAGGCTTTATAAATGTCAGAACCAGATGGACAAAAATACAAATCTTTTGGCAGTTGAAACAGCTTCTACCTAGGTTTTTCCACTGTGTATATACAGGAGATGCTTTCCTGGAGTTCTGCTTTAAAGGGTACCTACATTGGAAAATTTATAACAAGCCTTGTAGCAGAACCCTACCTGTTTCTCTTCTTAAGAAAAAGCTGTTAGTTCCATTATTTCCTAGGTCAGTGATGGCGAACCCTGGCTCCCCAGATGTTTTGGAACAACATTTTCCATGATGCTCATGCACTCTGCAGTGCAGTTGAGCATCATGGGAAATGTAGTTGCAAAAAAACAAGGTTCGCCATCACTGCCCTAGGTATACTGATTTCTCAGTGGGAGTTTCTCAGTTCATTCTAATCAGCTGATGCACTTGCGGTCTCCTAATGAAGAAAGTTGCAACTGTGTACAGAAGGCCTGCAAGTTGTCAGTTGTTACATTGAATTTTACAGAAAATTATAGAGGCTGCAGATTGAAAATAGCATTACATTACAATCTTGTAGTAGTTCTATATGGTATATCGTTTATTTATAGATGCTTATTTTTTTTTCACAAAAGTTTAGTTACCCTTAAATTTAGATGATTTGATATGAATTAGTATTTAAAATTTCATTGTAGATGATTTAATGTAAATTAGTATTTAGAAATTTACACAATCCAGAAGAAGGGCATTTAGAGTAGTGCTAAATGCAAGGATATATTTGTCCAGCCATACTACAAAAGATAAAAAATATAAGTGAATGCCTCAATGGATATACTCAACATACTAATACCTACAAAAGAGTTTTGTAGTGAATTACTTATACTACTTCGTTATATTAGATTATATATAGGTTATCTCAGATTTCCGTGTAACGGAAGTAACAATAATTTAATATCTGACCATTGTTAAAGATGATTAATATGTATTTGTTTTGTTTTGATTGTATATCACTGTGGTTTATTACCAAATTCATTAATGGGATTGTATGTATTGGAATTTAACATTGGGATGGTAAGCAGTACTCACTTATCACCACAAGATGGCAACCTACCATTCCTGTTTATACAGGAAGTTGGTCAGAGTTTGTTATTGATCTAAAGCTGATGACGACTTCCTGTTTTGGCACACGCCACTTCCGGTTCCGTCCGAAACTGTAAGTGCCGCTAATTTTGTACTGCGCCATCAAAAGGAGTAATGGGAGGTACAGGGTGTATTGGGAGGACTTTAAGGTACATAAGGTAGCCTATCACAGACTCCACAAGCTTCTGATGATGCCCAGAGGGAGAGACGAAACTAGTCAAGCGAGAGAGTATCTGTGAGAATTGTTTGGATGCCAAGGCGGCAATTGTGAACGTTTTTTTATGCATTGATGTAAGTGTAATGATTTTAAACCTTTTTAAATAAACTCTGCAGTATTACACTATATACCCCTTTCCTCCATCTTTGTCTAAACTTTACCTACACGGTCTATGACCAAGTAAAGTGTAGGACCTACAATATAGTGGAGAAGGAGGGAGGATACCTTTCTGGAGAAGGATACATCAACACACCAACCTACCTAGTGGACGGAGTATATCGACCTATCCGGTGGACAGAGACTATCTGTTATACAGGCTTTTTTGTCTGCTTCATCTGGTGAGTGGGGAACCAGGAGGGGAGCACAAGAAAATACCTGAATCACACCTGATTTTTGCGTCCACCACAAATCGCATGTTTGATGAACTATTTCAAGCACACCAGTGATATATGTTTCCATTTTTGTACAGAGGATTATGATTCATTGAATGCACTATGTTGTAGTTTGGCACATAGCACTTTAACTGGCCAATTGGCATTATTGTCATTCTGTATAGCACTTTAATACATTTTATGTGGGATATACACGCATATAAAAGTAGGTGCAGCACTGATTCCTAAATTTTCAGTGTCACTTCTTTTAGAATTAGCCCAATGAGGCAAAGTGCTTTGTCACTTGTCCTCATGATTTAGTCCACATTGTGTGTGTTCACACCTTGGCGCCATAATGCTGGTTTGGTGACTGTAGCTGCAATTAACCCATAGCAATCAGAAAAGACACACACCTATACTCTATCTTAGCTTGGTTCTCCTAACACCTTGAATACAGTTGGTTCAGGTTACCAATGAATGTTTACCAGTTGTAAGGCCCACAAGCCAAGCAGTGTTTTCAGCTATTTGCTCTTCAATATTATTGTTTCAAGACAGCGTTTTTTTATTGTAACTGTTTTGTACAAAAACCCAAACAAAACTAAGCAAATTGTTGTCGACAGGGAGTCCACCAGTTCCGGTAAGCGCACATCCATTTCCATCTGTCTTTAAAGTGTGTACCAGAGGATTCGGTCCGAGATCACCTTGGCTTGACGCCATCTTCGCTTTATCACTTTGGGACATTTTGTTTATTTGCACTTATTTTTCATATATTGGACATTTGTGCTCACAATTTGTTCATCTCAAGGAGTACATTTTATTGTCCTTCCTTTTTTGAATACTGAATTTTTTTGGTTTATGGGTATCACACCTGTTCACATAGTTTAGCGCTGCACTTTCCTTTACACAAAACTAAGCAAATGCATGTACTATAGACAGAGAAAGTGAACCAAAGTTATACGGTATTTGCCATATGATCAGAATACTCTATTCCCTTTAGTGACCAACAAGAACACTGTTAATAGGGTAGAAAAAAGTAACAGTGACAAAACTATAACATTTTTATGCCACAAAGTAAAAATAAAATTACCTACAAGAAGAGCACTTTCAGTGACAACTGACTCTTTTATATGTTTGCAGGCTAATTAACATTAACATAGGCAACCATAAATCATTAGCGACCTTGCAGAAATAAAATGGGTATGTGATAACAATACAATTATGGCTTACAGTAGTACATTTTATTGATTTTTTTATTGTCTCCTGCTTTGAAATTCATGATTTACATAGAATATAGGATATACTATCTGCCCATCTAGTCCAGCTGATAGTGTATGTTATGAAAATTATTCTAACAGTGGTAGGGATAGTAACACCATGAATATCAATATACAACAATACGTCAACAGCAACCCCTCAGGCTCACATTTTTTCACAGTTAGAATCATGTGTAAGAGTTTGAAAGAAAAATTGTCTGTGCTGCCCAAAAAAAATATATTTCCCCTTTTGACCTCATAAAATGCAATGGAAACATCAAAAAGAGAGACTGACTGGTAGCCATGAAGTTGAGATCAAATGCTGTATATTCTATTTTTTCCATTTACAATAACCTAAACTAAATGTTTATGAAAATGTATATTTGATTTGTGTTACATAATGCAGCCCATATAACATTTAATATTACAATTTTTTTTTTTTTAAATGTGGACTTTTCTCAACAGCCATATCTAGACAGATACCAAGATTGTCAAAATCTGCACCACATTCATCTACATAATCTCTACTTTTCAAAAGGGAGAGTCCTTAACATATTCCTAGAGGTTTCCCCAAATATGTAGAAATCAGGAATTTTAAGTAAAATTAGTTATGTATGTATGTGTGTGGTGGTGGTTTTGATGGTGGTAAATTTTAAATAATGGTGTGTTTTAGATTTATCCTTGCAAACTTATGAACCTTGGCATGAAAGCAGCCACATGCTTTCGGTTTGTTGTAGTTCTGGTTGAACACCTGCAACTGATTTAGAGGTGGCCATTTTAGCTCTGACTTTATTTAATAAAAGCTGGACATAGCTCATGTATTATAAAGTGTGACAGTGCTAGGCTCTGTCACTGTGTACATATAGGGAAAAGATCCACAGGGTTTGCACTAATGTAGGAGACAGGTGACACTGAGGACACTGGGGAAAAAAGTGAAGTTTCATGAAGAGCTGAGGAGGCTGAGGTGATTTGAGAGGAAGAGAGAGAGAGTCTAGAAGCCCAGGAAAAGAAAAGGCTCTGACAGGACAATGCAGAGATGGAGAGGAGAGACTGAGGTGGCTCAAGGAAAGACAGAGACCAAGCCAAAAAAGCCCTGGGTGGTGTGACAGTCTAAACTCCACCTGAGAGAGAGAGACACACACACACTGACACAAGGGAGTGTGTGGTGGAAATACAGTGCTGCGCTTTAAATCAAAAACAATTAATAATGGTACAAGTGTAACTAAAAAATGGTAATCAATAAACATATATTGCTGAAAGTTCATATATAAAGTTCATATATTAAATGTGTGACTGATTAAAGTGAATTCAAAAAATCTATATATCAACAGTGCAAAAATCCAAACTTCTCGTGCTTTCCTCCACCAGTCTCATAGGCTGCTCACCTCACATCTGAGTCAAATCAGCAGTGTTCCGCTCTGGGGATAGTTGAGAGGGCTGGCGTGGTGCTGGTGATCACTTTCCTCCTCCAAATCGTCTATTCCCATGGGATAAAAACCCCAATCATCTCATTAAATATGTTGGATATGTAAAAGAAGGAAGGCAGAATCTAGTGCTCTCCGTTTAAAATGTTTAATTATATATAAAAAGGGAAAGGTATACAACTCACAAAGATGGAACTGTAAGCCGTGCAAGCTGAAAACACATTTCAGACACAATAGGTCTCAAGATGGCCGCAATGTAACGTCAATACACAGGCTCTGTCCCCTAGGTGCGTATTGTCAAAGCTTTGACTTCTTCAGTAGGGGTAGACCCTACAGGGTTTTTTATCCCATGGGAATAGGCAATTTGGAGGAGGAAAGTGATTACCAGCATCACGCCAGCCTTCTCTACTATCCCCGGAGGGGAACACGGCTGATTTGACTCAGACGTGAGGTCAACCAGTCACAGATTTAATATATGAACTTTATGTATGAACTTTCAGCAATATATGTTTATTGATTACCATGTTTTTGTTTTTTAGTAGCATCATTTGTATCATTATTATTTGTTTTTGATTTATAGCGCAGCACTGTTTATTGATTATTTGTACCTTTTAAGTGAAGTGAGTACACTTGTTATCGATACCAGCTTATATTAATTATTCATTTTTTTTACACTACTTTATTTCATGAGATTGCGCAGATTGATATTCACTTTATTAATTTTTGAGTGTGTAGTGGAACTCCACCTGAGGGAGAGAGAGCCACGCTGACACGAGGGAGTGTATGGTGGAACCCCACCCGAGAGAGTGAGAGAGACACGTTTTGGCTGAGACTGCTACCAAGAGACTGAGGAGAAAGGAGCCAGGAACAGTGACACCCATACAATACACCACTGTTTGGCCCAGAGGCCCTGCTTAGCAAGTCAGCCCCACCTAGCCCAGCGGAGATGACCCACATCGCTTCAGGGATTGCAATACCCATCCAGATATCCAGTTGGCCGCTGTCCACTCACCTTGCCAGTCTAGCTGGCTGCCATCCTGATCTGCTGACACAAGGTGATCCAGTGCCTTACAACATTGCTAGGAGCCTGAACCAACATTTGGAATCTCTGTTGTGTCATCGCACAGAGGATTGGTGAGCGGGTAAAAACCCAAACATCCTTCTTAACACAGTACAGACACTGCATGCAGACACCTATTCCCCTTTCTAATATCAGAGGATGGTTGTTTGGAGCTGCCACCTTTTGCAAGTTTGTTCTTACAAACCACTACCTAACGGAATATCCTAGATAATTACTGTCTAAATTTTGCTTGATTAAACCTACTCTCTTTACAAAGGGCCCGAATGTTTGCTAGCAGAAGACACTAGTACTCTTCAACCTCTTCAACCCAGGACCCGTAACTTTACGGAACTGTGCTTTTTTGTGTTGTTCACCTCTCAATGATGTTTGTGGCCCAGAAAAAGCTGAGAAGTTGACAAACCTTCTCCCCTCCCTCTCAGCCCTGTGCTATGGGCATGTAGTTTACTGTCTTTTCTATACTTACAGTTGCTACTATTTAAGGTGGTCATTTCAGTTGTATTGATTTTCTGCGGCAAGGTTTAACAGTGCTGTGAGTCTCCACATGTGTAAAACCGTGATACTATATTCAACTTGTTTATCACTACCAGGTGTGTGTTTGTTTTTCTTTGGTGACAATCCACAGCCAGGATAATGGTATTTTACTCTTATGTCCTTAAATGTGTTTGCAGTGCTTAATATTATTTAAACAGGTGTGCCATAGGGACTGAGGTCATTTTTGGAGTTGAGGTGGAGATCGGAGAACCCAAAATCACCAAGCGGCTCCTTCGGGGGTGGCGCTACATAAGCAAGTCTGGAGGATTGGAAGAGCCGAGATGACTAGATGAGTCAAGGGAGAGTGCCCTTGCAGCGGGAGGGGGGGGGGTTGTAACTACAGACTGAGTGAGCAAGGAGAGCCCAGCTGGCTTAGCATTTTTTAAATATTTGTTGTGTTGGTGAAAATCCCATGCATGGGCAACTGCTTTGTGTGCTTTACTTTTGTTTGTTTAATAAAATTGGGCTGTCAAGTCCTTATCCACAGTTCACACTGGTGTGGTCTCCCTGCAAAATGCATCTACTCTACCACTGAGCTGAATTAACCAATACCACAAAAGGTTTTCAGTGCATTGCTATAGACATGACCAAAGGCCTTTGCCTTTTCTTACAATCTATTGCAACTGCTCTGTTGCGGAGCCTAACTGATATAGAGGAGCTCACAATACCCATGAGGTAACAAATAGCACTTTGTAATTGTTGGAGATGCTTTGATTAAAGTGTCATTGCATTTTTATGCATAATGGACATACTGCACACACATCAAAAATGTAACATAGCCCGTAGATGATTTGTGCTAAAATATCTTGTATTATTCTTTGCTTACTTCCACTTTTTCACACCTACAAAACCACGGCCCATTTGTAGCCACACCCCAAAAATCAGCACAAATCAAAATGGCTATGCAGTGTATAGAAAAGCCAGTCAGATGATTTCTGCATTTGTGCTAGCTTCAGCATCCCCAACACCATTTTGGACACATGTGACACTTACTGGAGCAATCCCTAACAAGTGGAAGACTTAGGGGTGTTGTTAGGATTGTGAAAGATCTGGAACTTCCTTGGATAAACTGAGGAGAGAAATGATTGGTGAAATGTTTGTCTGACCCTCTTTGGGTCAAGACAAAAGTGTGTAACATGCAGAGGCAGTCACCAGGACTAAATAACACACATTTCAGGAGTCAAGAGTAATTAGAGCACAAAGTTCAGGGATCAGGTGTATGTGAGGCACAGAGTTGATGGATCAGGAGTAAATGAGGCACAGAGTTCAGGAATCAGGAGTAAGTAACGCACAATTTGCAAGGGTCAGGAGTGGGCAACACACAGAGTGCAGGTGTTATGAGTGCATAAAGCACAGAGTACAGGAGTCAGGAAAAAGTAATGTACAGAGTGAAGGAGTCAAAAGTAAGGCTGGCCATACATGGTTCGAATTTAGGCTGGTTCAGCAGGAAGCGGCCGAGATTCAAGCCGTTAATGGGCAGGCTGAATGTACCAAGTTGATTGATCGATTAACTTGGGTACAATCAGCCTGCCGAATTCTCTTACAATTATCACTAGCGGCTGCTATAGCCACTAGCGATAATCACTGTCTTCTCCCGGCAAGGACAGCTTCGTCCACCCCCTCCCGCCATGAGCAAGCAATTGCTTAGCAGGAGGGATTCCCCTGTCAGCACACAACCCGTGCAGGAAAGACATTTTCACCATGTAGGGCCTGCCTTAATAACGCAAAGAGTGCCTCCCCAAGCAAAAACCACCAAAAATACCACTCCTCCCAACCCCCTCTAAAAAGCAACCTCTAGTATACATTCTTCACTCACAAATTGTACTCACTGGAATTTGGCGGATATAATTACCACCCCTCCAATGTCTGTCTACCCTTTCGATACCCCAAAATTTCAGGCATCTAGGATCCCTGTTATGGTTTTGTCTAAAATGTTTAGAGACGCTATGGGTCCTGAGGCCATTTTTGATATTTGTAACGTGCTCCACGACGCGAACACTCATGGGTCGGGAAGTTCGGCCTATATATTGGAGTCCACAACTGCACTCCAACATGTAGACCACTCAACAGGTGCCACACATAATAAGATTCTTAGTTTGATAGTCCTATTAGTAGAAAAAGAGGCAAACTCCTTGCGTTTTTTAATGTTAAATCTGCACTGTTTGCATGCCGTACACTGTCCACAAGTATAAAAACCTGAAAGGAAAAAGAAAATTCTATTTTCCTTAAAAATAGGTGGGTCAATGACACCTGGGGCATCTCTAAGAGTGGGGGCTCTTTTGTAAATAATTAAATAATTTGGGGGCTTGGAGGATGGACTGTTCCCAGTATTTTGTCTTTACTATCCTCTCGAATTGCTTGTGTTGAATATTAAAATCCAAAACCATTTTAAATTCATATTTATCATCCTTTTTATTATTGGAATCCTATATAGGACTTCAACCTTCTCTATCTCATTCTGAATTTGGTCCTTATGATAGTCTTTTTTGGTGGAATCTGTCTGCCAAGATCTGAGATTGAACTAAAAAGTCAGTATTAGAAGAGCAATTATGCTTTAGACAAATAAATTGCCCCCTAGGAATGTTACAAAGCCAGCTGTGGAGAGGGATATAACCATTCCGGTCAGTTGGCTTAAAGTAATTCCATGTCTTGAATATAGCTCCCTCCTTATAAATCTCTAAATCCAGGGACACCATTTTCTGGGTATCTATGTTCCATGAGATAGATATATTTTTGGTGCTGTTATTCAACTTCAGCATAAATGCTTCAAGGCTAGCCATGCCCCCCTCCTAAATCATGATGAGATTATCAATGTACTGTTTATAGCACTTTAATTGGTTGGGGCGTTCCTGGAAAATACTTTCCTCCTCCCACAAGGCCATAAACAAATTTGCCACACTGGGGGCAAATTTGGCCCCTATGGCAACACCCATGGTTTGTAGAAAGAAATTTCTGTCGTACCAGAAATAAATCTTTGTTAGGCAGAATTCTAAACATTGTAATATGAATTTTCTGTGTCTACTAGAAAGATCAGATTTTAACAAAGCCCATTTAACAGTAGGGATAGCGTCAGAATGGCTAATAATAGTATCTAGAGAGCTTCCTCCAATAGCTGAACAAACTGTTTAGTGTCTCTAATGCCCCATACACACGGTCGGAAATTCCGACCACAAAATCCGTCGGATTTTTTCCGACGGATTTTGTCCGACACTGGTGTTGCATACACACGGTCGGACAAAGTTGTCAGAAAATCCGATCATTCTGAACGTGGTGACGTTCGTTGCGTACGACGGAACTACGTAGAGGCTAGTAGCCAATAGCTTTGGTCTTGTAATTTGATCTGAGCATGCGTGGCACTTTGTCTGTCTGAATTTGTTACACACGATCGGAAAAAGTCAGATCGGACTTTGTTGTCGGAAAATTTGAGAGCAGAATCTCAAATTTTTTCCGACGGAAAAAGTCCGATGGCGCCCACACACGGTCGGATTTTCCGACAACATGGTCCAATAGGACATTTTCCATCGGTAATTCCGACCGTGTGTACGGGGCATAAGATTGGTCTCTGAGACAATAGGCTTAAGGAAATGATCAAGATACTATTCTATGCCGTTTACTATAGGACCCCCGGCAAAAAATATATGATTGGAGTCCTACGGGCACTAGGATCCAAATATTTGGCTTCCTTTTTAGTAAAAACTTTTCCTTTCAGGCCCTACTAAACTAAAAGACCCAAATCCTCTTTAAACTCTAAAATAGGATAATTTTCAGAAATTTGTATGTATTAGCGTCCCCAATAAATGACCCATTTCCCCCTTATAAAATTCCTTGCTCATCACTACTAAACCTCACCCCTTTTCGGCTGGGTGAATCACCACCTCTTTTTTGGACTCTAAAGAAGTGATGCCCTTTTTCATAAAAGTGGGCTCTCAAATTTTTCTAACTTTCATTGAATCCAGATCACTTAAGACCATATTTTTAAATACTTTGGTGTGTTTAGTGTCCGCGTTTGGCTGGTTAAACACTGATTTGTTCCTCAGATTACAATGAGTCCCAACTGGAGTTAAAAAAAAGACAGAGTCTGGACAAGAAATATGTTTTAATATTAGGTGTCCTAACAAATTTTTGTAGATTGACATAATTTTGGAAGTTGTTAAAATTCTAAACTGGAGCGAATTTAAGTCCTTTATCCTGGAGCACTGACTGGCCACTATTTTATGTTTAATTACGAGCCTCGTACAACACCGCAGGCTTGTGTTGTCCATTGGCATGACAACGGAGTACTATTAATATGCTGCTGGGTGACGCTGTGGCCCGCCCCACTGAGGAAGTTCTGACGAATGTAACGTTTACGGGGGAGAAGCCACGCACGGATGACATCACCCGCTGCCATCCTTGGATACAAACAGCACATTGTTGTGCTATATGCCTGTATTTGCTTCAACTCATGTGATTTGTCCACATTGGACCTAAATAAATTTTAAATGGTGGCACAGTGAGATCTCCCCGTTCTTTATTTGTATACGGTTTTATGCCCTACTGAGGTTATCGATCTGGAGAAGTTCAAACTGACCTGTTTTGCTCCTACCTTTTGTTTGGGACTTGCTTGCATGACTACCTGTTAGCTCAGGGGTCCATGCTCTGAGGTGAGCATAGAATTTAGATTGAAGGTGGAGGGTCTGTCACCATTTATTTGTTATTGCTGATCTTCACAGGTGGAGTCATTTTTTCATCTCTCTGGGACTTGTTGTTCACCAGCATATTGGACTGTGTTTTATTGCGCTGCACTTCTTATCATTTTATCATTATAATAACCCCTGTCAGTCTCATAGCCCTTAGCCAAACAGGGGTAAGTAGAAATCCCTGAAAATTAAGGAAATTCCTTGGGGACCCCCCATGTCACCAGAACTAGTTACTCTATTTCTTTTCTGAGGACAACCCAAAATTTGGGTTTTTCTTTTACTTTCACTTGCAATGGTAAACAGGATAAATATTATTATTATTATACAGGATTTATATAGTGCCAACAGTTTACGTGGCGCTTAATAGAGAGGTATGATCTCCTTTGACATTAAAATAGGTGAAAACTTGATCCACTTAGCATCCTCCTCATCCACCCCCTGTTTAATTCTGGCCACTGATACCGGAAAGGCATTTGACTGGGTCAGCTGGCCTTTCTTGTATGAGGTCCTGCAGTACATTGGCCTAGGAGAAAATATGTTAGCCTTGGTCAGAGCTACCTAATCCTAACCATCATTCCTAGAAACCTCTCTGAAATATACTCATTACGGTAAATCCTGGACCTTAGATACTCTTTCTTGGTTTGGAAGATGCAATATAATTAAAATGTTAATCCTTTCCAAACTGTTTCTCCTTAATTGTCTACCAGTCTATATTCCTCTGGTTTATTTTGGTCACTAACTTCCATGATCATGAAATTTGTCTGGGCCAATAATTATCCCAAGATTAAATTTTCCGTTCGAACAGGACCCAAACTTCTGGGCGGAATATCCTTGCCAGACATGTCAGTATATCATTAAGCCTGCCACTTGTTTAGGTTAATTGACTGGAACAGACATAAACTTAACAGGGCCTGGGTTACTTTAGAAAAAGTAAATACATGAAAAAACAGTTGCGCTGTAATACTGATTTATAAGAATAAATGTGGTTCAGACCGGGAATGTTCAGTGATAACCTTGGAATTTTATGTGTAAAGGGTATGTAAATCTTTTTTAAATAATTTGGTATGTGCATTGTTTTACATTAACCACTTGCCTACCAGGCACCAACACCCCCCTCCATCCAGACCAATTTTCAGCTTTCGTTGCTCTCATGCTTTGACTGACAATTACTCAGTCATGCAACACTGTACCCAAATGAATTTTTTGTCCTTTTTTTCCCACAAATAGAGCTTTCTTCTTTTGGTGGTATTTGATCACCTCTGGGTTTTTTATTTTTTGCGCTATAATTGAAAAAAGACCGAAAATTTTGGGAAAAAAAAACACATTTTTCTATAAAAATATTATCAATGCGGGAATAAGATTGGTGCTTTTTGAGAAATGAGAGAAATCTTTGTCCTTGGGATGAAGTAAACGCCAAGCGTCAACTAATTGGAGAAGATGTTTAGGATCGCTCCGTGAAAGTCAATATTGGGGGTGTTCCTCAATTTGGCTGAAATGGCGTTTTTGTCTGAGAAATAGTGAAGGCGGCATATGACATCTCTGGGTTGTTCAGAATTGGTGCTGCGAGGTCTAAGCGCCCGGTGAACTCGGTCAAATTGCAACGGGTCAGTGGGAGGTTTTCCCAATATTGTGTTGAAGACCCCACGAATTGACGGTTCTAGGTCATTGTCGCCGGTTGCCTCAGGGAGACCTCTAATGCGCAGGTTGTTCCTGCGATTTCTGTTCTCGAGGTCTTCGAGTTTGTATAGCGAGGCACGGTGGGCAAAGGCTAGTTGTGTGACCGTATCCAGCAGCTCTTTTATGGCCGTTGCGTGTGAGTTCTGCCTCTGTTCCGTTTCTTCGACTCTGTCTAAGATGTGTGCCATGTCCGCCCTTACCCCAGTAATTTCTTTTTTAATTGATTTTTCTAAACCGTGGAACATGCCGGCAAGTTCTTTTTTAATACCGCTCATTAGGGAGGACATTTCGGAACCCGTAGGGGACCCTGGGTCTTCCATTAGGTCCGAGCAGTAGGATGATGCTGGTGAGCTTTCTCTCACGGAGGCAGCTAATGAAGCCGGGGATGCGCTGCGTCTCGAGGATCTGGCTTGGGAGCTGCCTGCCCCTGAGCCTGTTCTGCTAGTGGCAAGGAATTTCTGTATGGAGCCAGTAACAGCCTGATTTATTGATGAGCCCTTGCTGGATTTCTTTGCAATTATAGAACGGGTTTTGGGTGTCTTTGCTGGCATATTTGGAGCTTAACGCTGGATGTCTGGCGGAGCGCCCCACAGTCACATTAAGTTAGTGGCATATGTGCGCTACAGTATGAGAATCGCAGGACCGTGAGCCCACATCCCATGTAAATTTGCTTCCACCAGTTAACATGCAGGGATGAAAGGTAGTAAGGGTAGATCCGCACTGAGATTAGGCAGTCTCTGATACACTTCAAGATGCTGCAGTAAACTGGCCAAATTAGGTGTATGGGGGGGTACCAAGATGGCTGCGGTGTTTCAGGAGATACCGGGCAGCTGTCTATGTGTACCAGCCTTCTGCCACCGTTGTCAGCTTCTTGGAGGGCACCTTATTGACCAGGGCACAGTGGGTTAGTTGTAGTGGCTGGTGTGCCCCGTTTAGGTCGGTGGATGGAGAGGTAAGGTGTAATGGGGGTAGCAAGATGGCCGCCGGGGGGTAGGCCGGAGCCGGGGGCTCTCTTAGTACTGCCGGCCGCCGCTTGAATGCCTCCCTATGTGGGCCTGTTATTTCCCTCGTCTATACAGTCCGGTGGGGGGGCCGTTGATGGCGGTTTCTGGGGTGCCTATGTAAATATTTGGAGGCCGCCGGCCTGTACTCACTGCGCCCCTGGGTCCACAGGTGCCTGGGCCTTCCGGTCCGGGAGACGCCGCCGATTTGCCGGATGGAGGGGCCCGCTGGGGGCAGCTTCAGGAGGTATGTTCTCCCCTTCAGGCGGCCGCTGCAGCTGCTGCTGATGGTGCTCGTGATGTGCAGCCAGGATAGGTCAGGCGAGGCCGGGGATCGCGGTGCCTGTCAGGCCCGTAGGCCACAAGATGGCGCCGGGACCCTCGTGAGGTGAGACTCTAACGAGTCAGTATCCCGCGCTGCGCGACTTTTTCCCCCAAATAGTGCTCTGGCAAGGTAGGACAGGGGGCCCTGCAGGTGTCCTTGGGTGGATGGGGCTTTTTTGGCCGCTAAATAGCTCCGGATGGCGGAGGATTGTAGTCGTCTTTACGGAGCTCTGCTGAGACACGTCTTCACTGCTCTGCGTCCGGACACGCCCCCGCTTTGACTGACAATTACTCAGTCATGCAACACTGTACCCAAATGAATTTTTTGTCCTTTTTTTCCCACAAATAGAGCTTTCTTTTGCGGGTTTTTTATTTTTTGCGCTATAATTTAAAAAAGACCGAAAATTAAAAAAAAACACATACAATTTAAAATTTTTTTTCTTCATAAATTTTGGCCACAATTTATACTGCCACATATCTTTGGTAAAAATAACCCAAATTAGTGGAAATTATTTGGCCTTTGTGAAAGTTACAGACTCTACAATCTGTGGTGCGAATCATACAAAATTGATCACATCTGATGTACTGGTGGCCTATCTCATTTCTTGTGACCCGAACATGCCAGGAAAGAACAAATACCCCCCAAATGACCCCTTTTTTGAAAGTAGACATTCCAAGGTATTTAGTAAGAGGCATGGTGAGCTTTTTGATGTTGTCATTTTTTCCCACAATTCTTTACAAAATGAATTATTTTTTTATTTTTATTTTTTTTCTACAAAATTGTCATTGTAATAGGTTATTTCTCTCACATGGCATGTGTATACCACAAATGACACCCCAAAATAAATTCTGCTACTCCTCCTGATTATTACGATACCACATATGTGGGACTTTTCCACAGCCTGGCCACTTAGAGAGGCCCAACATGCAGGGAGCTCCATCACATGTTCTAGGAGCATAAATTACACATCTAAATTGTTGACTACCTATTACACTTTTGAAGGCCCTGGAGCACCAGGACAATGACACGTGACACTGACGTGGCACTGATGACACGTGACACTGACGTGGCACTGATGACATGTGGCACTGATGTGGCACTGATGACACGTGACACTGACGTGGCACTGATGACACGTGACACTGACGTGGCACTGATGACAGATGGTACTAATACGGGGCACTGATGACACGTGACACTGATGACAGATGGCACTAATATGTGGCACTGATGAGAGATGGCACTCATACATGGCACTGATATCACATGGCACTAATATGTGGCACTGATGAGAGATGGCACTAATACGTGGCACTGATGACAGATGGCACTATGTGGCACTGATGACAGATGGCACTGACTACAGGTGGCACTGACTACAGGTGGCACTGGGGATGGCACTGGGGATGGCACTGGCAGATGGCACTGGGGATGGCACTGGCAGATGGCACTGGCAGATGGCACTGGGGATGGCACTGGGGATGGCACTGGCAGATGGCACTGGGGATGGCACTGGCAGATGGCACTGGGGATGGCACTGGGGATGGCACTGGCAGATGGCACTGGGGATGGCACTGGCAGATGGCACTGGGGATGTCATTGGGCACAGATGGCATTGGGGACAGGTTGCAGTGGTGGCAGTGGGCACAGATGGCATTTTTTTTTTTTTAAACTTACGGCGCTGCAGCCGTTCATCTCCCCCTCCTCACACGCTGTCTCTGTGTGAGGAGGAGGAGCGGCGCTGAGAGATGATCTCATATGTTTACATATGAGATCATCTCTCATTGGCCAGGGCGATCGCGCTGTAAACGGCCGCTGTTATTGGCCGTTTACAGCGATCTGTGATTGGCCGTGTCCGAGGGACACGGCCAACGCAGAATTTCCCTGCTGCGCGCTCGTGAGCGCGCACAGGGAACGAGGAAAGGGGAGGCCGTCATATGACGGCCTCCCGGGATTTGGCATCCGCGCTGTGGCCGTCATTCGGCTACGGCCGGATGCGAAGTGGTTAAAGGATTATTTTTATGTACACTGCAATCTTCCCAAAGGCTACTATCTGTTAGCATCTTTCTTGGTTGCATTTATATATGGATTTGTATGGATATGATAATTTTAATGTCTGTTTCTTTTACTTAGCTGTCTGGCTGTTTTTTCTCCCTACTTTGCAGGGAGAAGAAACAGCCAGATTGCTGTTCATACTACACAAAGCTCTGTGTTTTTTTTAAACACAGAACACTGTGTGTGATTGGTCACAACCGATCAGCTGACTTCAGCCAAAACCATTGGCTGAAATCATACGCCAAACTCGCTCTGTGTCTAATCACAGTACGGGTCATCAGGGGTGAGCTTATGCATGCCCTAAACTTGGAAGAAAGGCCGCAACATACCAGTGCGTCACCCAGCCTGAAGCTGCCATCCGCTTGCAGTACAACTAATGTGGGCAGGCGGCAAGCAGGTAATTAAAGCAAGACTAAAGGAAAATGGCTGCATTGTTAGCCAGCAAATCATTTACACTCTTGAATCCTTCTGGCACATGCCAGAGTAGCTAGAGTGCTGGTCTAAGCCTGATACCTTTCATCTTAAATGCATTAACATTGATTTATAAAGAATTTATACTTGCATAGTGAAAGTGCATGTATGTCTGTTCTGTGAGAATGGAGCAAAAAATGAATGTAACGTAGCTGTTTAAATGTAAATAATTGATTGTAGCCACCCTGGCGGTATGATTATGTCCGATTTTTGCGTCTCAAAGCGGTACAATTGTTTTGCATCGAAATTTGGTGTTTTATATTGTAGGCCTGTAATTCTTAGTAATAACGCACTTAAATCTGTCCAAACAAGAGTCTAGTAGACATCCCGTGTATGATAAAATTTGAAACACAAAATCATAAAGTATAATATAATAAATAACTATAAATAATTATAAAAAATAATAATATAATAATTATAATAAAATGAATTTCCCTACGATTCACTATCACTCAATTCTGCAAGTGTTCTAATTTACTATCGCTGTTTTCTAGCTGTTTAAAACCACTTTTGACGTAAAGGGACACTTTTTGGTTGGACAAGCTCAAGTTTACAGGCAGAAAGAACAGTATATATAATATAAAACTGAATGCAGGGCACTGGACAAAGCACTAGGGACAAAATAAATGGGAAATTATTTCATACAGTAATGTAATCTGTAAGATTACAGTGTACAGTATGTGTGGAACGGAGCTTGGCACACAGAGGCATTGGGCAGAGGACACAGCCTGCAGTCACAGTGGGAGGACATCACAGGATCCAGGGGACAAGGTAAGTATACTGCACCAGGATCCTGCAATTCAATCCCAAGTGTGGCTCAGGGTTACCACTAATGGTACTGAAAGTTAACTCGAGCCACACTGGGTAATACTGCCATGGAGGTTAACTACTTCAGCCCTGGAAGGATTTGACCCCTTAACCACTTCAGCCCCGGACCATTTGGCAGCCAAAGGACCAGAGGTCTTTTTTCAATTTCGCACTGCACTGCTTTAACTGGTAATTGCGCGGTCATGCAATGTTGTAACCAAACGAAATTTGCGTCCTTTTCTTCCCACAAATAGAGCTTTCTTTTGATGGTATTTGATTGCCTCTGTGATTTTTATTTTTTGCGCTATAAACGGAAAAAGACCGCAAATTTTGAAAAAAAAAGATATTTTCTACTTTTTGTTATAAGAAAAATCCAATAAACTCAATTTTAGTCAAACATTTGGGCCAAAATGTATTCAGCCACATGTCATTAGTAAAAAAAATGCCAATAAGCGTATATTTATTGGTTTGCGCAAAAGTTATAGCGTCTACAAACTAGAGTACATTTTCTGGAATTTACACCGCTTTTAATTTATGACTGCCTATCTCATTTCTTGAGGTGCTAAAATGGCAGGGAAGTACAAAACCCCCCCAAATGACCCCATTTTGGAAAGTAGACACCCCAAGCTATTTGCTGAGAGGCATGTTGAGCCCATTGAATATTTTTTTTTTTTAGTCCCAAGGGATTGAAAAAAGACAAAAAAAAAAATAAAAAATTTTCTTTTCATAAAGTTGTCACTAAATGATATATTGCTCACACATGCCATGGTTATATGTGGAGATGCACCCCAAAATACATTTTGCTGCTTCTCCCGAGTATGGGGATACCACATGTGTGGGACTTTTTGGGAGCCTAGCCGCGCACGGGGCCCCGAAACCCAATCACCGCCTTCAGGGTTTCTAAGGGTGCAAATTTTTGATTTCACTCCTCACTACCTATCACAGTTTTGAAGGCCATAAAATGCCAAAATAGCACAAAACCCCCCCAAATGACCCCATTTTGGAAAGTAGACACCCCAAGCTATTTGCTGAGAGGCATGTTGAGTACATAGAATATTTTATATTTTGCCACAAGTTGCGGGAATATTACAAACTTTTTTTTTTTTTGCCCAAAGTTGTCACTAAATGATATATTGCCCACACATGCCATGGGCATATGTGGAATTACACCCCAAAATACATTCTGCTGCTTCTCCTGAGTACGGGGATACCACATGTGTGGGACTTTTTGGGAGCCTATCCGCATACGGGACCCCGAAAACCAAGCACCGCCTTCAGGATTTCTAAGGGCATAAATTTTTGATTTCACTCCTCACTACCTATCACTACCTATCACAGTTTTGAAGGCCATAAAATGCCAAGATGGCACAAAACCCCCCCAAATGACCCCATTTTGGAAAGTAGACACCCCAAGCTATTTGCTGAGAGGCATGTTGAGCCCATTGAATATTTTTTTTTTTAGTCCCAAGTGATTGAATAAAGACAAAAAAAAAAAAAAAAAATGTATTCAAAAAGTTGTCACTAAATGATATATTGCTCACACATGCCATGGTTATATGTGGAATTGCACCCCAAAATACATTTTGCCACTTCTCCTGAGTACGGGGATACCACATGTGTGGGACTTTTTGGGAGCCTAGCCGCGTACGGGGCCCCAAAACCCAAGCACCACCTTCAGCATTTCTAAGGGTGCAAATTTTTGATTTCACTCCTCACTACCTATCACAGTTTCGAAGGCCATAAAATGCCAAAATTGCACAAAACCCCCCAAAATGACCCCATTTTGGAAAGTAGACACCCCAAGCTATTTGCTGAGAGGCATGTTGAGTACATGGAATATTTTATATTTTGCCACAAGTTGCGGGAATATTACAAACTTTTTTTTTTTTGCCCAAAGTTGTCACTAAATGATATATTGCCCACACATGCCATGGGCATATGTGGAATTACACCCCAAAATACATTCTGCTGCTTCTCCTGAGTACGGGGATACCACATGTGTGGGACTTTTTGGGAGCCTATCCGCATACGGGACCCCGAAAACCAAGCACCGCTTTCAGGATTTCTAAGGGCATAAATTTTTGATTTCACTCCTCACTACCTATCACTACCTATCACAGTTTTGAAGACCATAAAATGCCAAGATGGCACAAAACCCCCCCAAATGACCCCATTTTGGAAAGTAGACACCCCAAGCTATTTGCTGAGAGGCATGTTGAGCCCGTTGAATATTTTTTTTTTAGTCCCAAGTGATTGAATAAAGACAAAAAAAATAAATAAAAAAAATGTATTCAAAAAGTTGTCACTAAATGATATATTGCTCACACATGTCATGGTTATATGTGGAATTGCACCCCAAAATACATTTTGCTGCTTCTCCTGAGTATGGGGATACCACATGTGTGGGACTTTTTGGGAGCCTAGCCGCGTACGGGGCCCCGAAACCCAAGCACCGCCTTCAGGATTTCTAAGGGTGCAAATTTTTGATTTCACTCCTCACTACCTATCACAGTTTCGAAGGCCATAAAATGCCAAAGTAGCACAAAACCCCCCAAATGACCCCATTTTGGAAAGTAGACACCCCAAGCTATTTGTTGAGAGGCATGGTGAGTATTTTACAGCTCTCATGTGTTTTTGAAAATGAAGAAAGTAAAGAAAAAAAAATTTTTTTTTTCTTTTTTCAATTTTCAAAACATTGTGACAAAAAGCGAGATCTGCAAAATACTCACCATACCTCTCAGCAAATAGCTTGGGGTGTCTACTTTCCAAAATGGGGTCATTTGGGGGTGGTTTGTGCCATCTGGGCATTCCATGGCCTCCGAAACTGTGATTGGCAGTGAGGAGTGAAATAAAAAAATTACACCCTTAGAAAGCCTGAAGGCGGTGCTTGGATTTTGGGGTCCCGTACGCGGCTAGGCTCCCAACAAGTCCCACACATGTGGTATCCCCGTACTCAGGAGAAGCAACAGAATGTATTTTGGGGTGTATCTCCACATATGCCCATGACATGTTTCACCAACGCAGAGACCAGGATTGTCAGGACAGCGTGGACAATAATAACGGCTGTCACGCCTACATCCGCGCTTGCTACAGACACGACATCTTTTTTGGGGGGCTCGTTGGGTAGGGGTACTCGGGAGGACATAAGGGTAATGCCTCTCATGCAGCCGGCTTACTGCATTTGGTAGGGGATGTTGAGGTGTGGAATCGCCTGGATACAGGAGTTCCATGACAACCGCTCCCTGGAATTCAAGGAAGGGTAACGTCCCGCCTGAAGCTCCGTATAGCACATGAGCATTCAGCAAAGCCAATTGGAATAAATAAATAGACACTTTTTTGTACCAGCGTCTAGCCTTACGGACAACTAGGTACGGCGCCAACAACTGGTCGTTGAGGTCCACCCCCCCCATATTAAGGTTGTATTCGTGGACACAGAGGGGTTTCGTCACAACACCAGCCGCCGTACGAATTTGGACTGTCGTGTCTGCATGAAGGGAGGTAAGAAGGAAAACATTCTTATTATCCCTCCACATCACAGCGAGCAAGTTATTACACTTCAAGCAGGCTCTCTCCCCCAGCCTAAGACGGGAATCTACAAGCCGCTGGGGAAAGCCCCGGCGATTAGGTCGCACGGTGCCACATGCTCCAATCTGCTGATCAAACAAGTGACTAAACAGTGGCACGCTCGTGTAATAATTGTCCACGTACAAGTGGTACCCCTTTCCGAATAAGGGTGACGCCAAGTTCCACACTATCTTGCCAGCGCTCCCTATGTAATCTGGACAGTTCTCCGGCTCTACGTAACTATCTTTTCCCTCATAAACCGAAAAGCTCCACGTATAGCCTGTTGCCCTGTCACAGAGCTTGTAGAGCTTGACCCCGTATCTGGCACGCTTGCTGGGAAGGAACTGTTTGAAAGACAAGCGGCCAGAAAACTTAATCAGGGACTCGTCAACGCAGACAACTTGATTGGGCGTAAACAAGGCTGCAAAACATTGGTTGAAGTGGTTTATGAGGGGCCGAATTTTGTAGAGCCGATCAAATTCAGGGTCTCCACGAGGACGACAAAGTTCATTGTCACTGAAGTGCATGAACCGCAAAATCATCTCGTATCGTGCCCTGGACATGGAGCAAGAGAACACGGGCATTTGGTGGTGCGGTGAGGTGGACCAATAAGACCTCAGAGTCGGGAATTTGTGTATGCCCATGTTGAGGGAAAGGCCCAGAAAGGTCTTAAATTCGGAAACCGTAATTGGTTTCCAATCTCTGGCAAGGGAAGGCACTTGGGGATTAGCGGCGATGTATTGACCAGCGTATATATTACTTTGGTCCACAATAGATCTATAGAGATCTTCCGTGAAAAACAGCGAATAAAAATCGGATGGCTTAAAATCAGCTGTTTCCACCTGAATACCGGGTTGGCCAGTGAATGGGGGAAGTACGGGTCCTGCAGAAGTGGTGGGCACCCAATCAGGATTGGCGAATTCTGCAGGAAGGACACTATGTGATCGACGGACCTGCCTTTGTCTTCTTCTTGGTGGCAGCGGGACACTACTTGTGCTTGCCACCTCGCCAGCTTGAACTGCACTTATGGGACTCGCCACGTCACCAAGTGTTACTGCAGTGCTGGTTTGACTACGTCCAGGGTGTACTAGGCCGCTGGTGCTTGCCAGTTCACCAGAAGGAATAGCGGCGCTAGTACTTCTCTGCTCCATACGAGAGACCTGCGGTTCCTGCACCTCAACAACATCAGAAGATCGGGATCGGGTACGCCTGACCTTAGCAGGGACCACACCTTCGTCGCCAGAGCTATCTGTCATGGAGCCGCTGTCGTCTACTGGATCGTATTCTGAGCCTGATTGTGACAGATGAGTGACCTCCTCTTCACTATCTGACATACTCAGAAACAAGTAGGCCTGTTGACTAGTGTACTTGCGATTTGCCATTTTGGGCTCTAAATTTAGTAGTACACTAGTGAGATTCACAGGAAAAAAAGCTCCTAGGCTGCTGGCGAGAGAATCAAAACGCTACCAAAAAAACTGTTAGCGATCGCAGGGATCAGGCCTGACTCTGCGAACGCTGCAGTTATGTGTGCTTAGTGTTTTGGAAGTGACAGTGATCGATCGATACTGCACTTGGGTGGGCTGGGCTGGGCTGGGCGGAGGGGGGAAAACGCAGGTGCTAGCAGGTATCTGGGCTGATCCCGCTAACAATGCGTTTTTTGGAACCCTAAACTGCTGGGACGCTAGTATAGATCTGATCAGATCAGATATTGATCTGTTCAGATACTATACCACTAAGGGAGGTGTATGCTTTGCGCGTGGGTGTTTGCGGTACTGGCACTAACCTGGGGCGACGCAGACCTTATTTGACCCTAAAACCTAATTGATATCACCCGCCGGGCGATCAGGGGGTTAAACCGATAGTTGGGTAATAAATGGCGGGTGCCCTGACAGTATAAAAAAACAAGCTAACTAACCAGCGTCACCCGTAACAGTTATACGGTGATCACTGGTGAAAGGGTTAACTAGGGGCAATCAGGGGGTTAAAACCTTTATTAGGTAATATATGGGGGTACCTGACACTATATAAAAACCTGACGGGGAACCTAAATAACTAAATAACTAACTGGCTAACCAGCGTCACCAGTGACACTTATACTGTGATCACTGGTGAAAGAGTTAACTCTAGGGGCAATCAAGGGGTTAAAACCTTTATTTAGGTTGTAATATGGGGGTACCTGACCTATAAACCTATTTATAATCCTATATAAACCTGGCGGTTACCTAAAAAAAAAAACTGGCTACCTAGCGGCACCAGTGACACTAATAGAGCGATCAAAAAAAACGATCGCTTAGTGACACTGGCAAAAGGGGGTGAAAGGGTTACCTAGGGGGCAATCAAGGGGTTAAACCTTTATTGGGGGGGTAGGGGGCTACCTTAGACCTAAAGGGGCCTAAAACTAACTGCCCTGACAGTTATTGCAGTCACACTGACACTAAATGCAGTGATCAGTAAAATAAATGATCACTGCAATCAGTGACACTGTGACTGGGGGGGCAGGGGGTGATCTGGGGGGTGATCAGGGGGTGACAGGGGGGTGAAATATGTGCCTATGTGTGCCTGGTGTCAGTGTAGTGTTGGTGCACTAACCTGATGTCTTCTCCGCTCGGCGTCCCGGTCAGAAAGACCGACACGAGGAGCGTGACATCACTTCCCCTTGCCTGTGTTTACAATTACACAGGAAGGGGAAGCATCTCATTGGCCAGAGCGATCGTGAGGGGGTGGCCAGAAACAACTGGCCGTCCCCTCATCCCGGATCGCTTCTGAAGCCATCCCGACCGTCCCCGCCGGCGGAGGGGGGTCCGATTGGACCCCCCAACCGCCTGAAGAATGGCACGTACAGGTACGTGATTCTGCCTGTACGTGCCATTCTGTTGACGTATATATACATGGGGCGGTCGGGAAGTGGTTAATGACCAGGACTTTTTTTTGCTATACAGCACTGCGTTGCTTTAACTGACAATTGCGCGGTCCTGCAACGTTGTACCCAAACAAAATTGACGTCCTTTTTTCCCACAAATAGAGCTTTCTTTTGTTGGTATTTGCTCATCTCTGTGGTTTTTATTTTTTACGTTAAAAACGAAAAAGGAAACAATATTTTTTACTTTTTGCTTCAATAAATATCTCCAAATAATTTCATAAAACAAATTTCTTCATCAATTTAGGCCAATATGTATTCTTCTACATATTTTTGGTAAAAAAAATTGAAATAAGCATAGATTAATTGATTTGCGCAAAAGTTATAGCGTCTACAAAATAGGGAATAGATTTATGTAATTTTTGTGGCATTTTTATTATTTTTTTTTACTAGTAATGGCGGCGATCTGCGATTTTTAGCAGGACTAAGACATTGCGGCGGACAGATTGGACACTTTTGACACTTTTTTGGGACCATTGACATTTATACAGCGATCAGTGCTATAGAAATGCACTGATTACTGTATAAATGTCACTGGCAAGGAAGGGGTTAAAACTATGGAGCGATCAAGGGGTTAAGTGTGTTTCCTAGGTGTGTTTCTAACTGTGAGGGGATGGGGCTGACTAGAGGAGGAGCCAGATTGCTGTTCCTACTTAGTAGGAACAGACGATCTGTCTCTCCCCTGTCAGAACAGGGATGTGTGTGTTTACATACACAAATCCTCATTCTGGCTCTCGTGCCTGTGATCGCTATCATTGCTATGATACTGATATGATATTTTCCATTTTAAATCAATGATTTACATTCAAACAGCACAGGATATAGCCTATTAACATTTGTTTGTTTTTTTTCAATTTGCACAAAACAAATGAAAATGCACTTTCACTCGGTGAATGGCTATTCAAATTCTTTATATCATTTTTGCAGTCAGCATTATAATAAGAACAAATACAGCAGATAGACACATGTTTTCTCAGTTTTTTTATTTGATCTAGTTTCTTCCAGTAGGAATTAACATTAGTATTCTGCTATATTTTATTCAATAACCCCCACCTCTAATATGAACACATTTCTATTAACAAATCTAATAAACTAGGTAATATAAATGTAACTTTCAGGTGTATTATTTTGTTAATTCAGTTTTAGAATTCATTAGATGTCAGTGTGTCTTTTTTGGTCTCTTAACATTATTCAGCTTTATAAAATGCAAGGCATTTAATATAAATACATTTTCTTTGATTTATTTGGAATGTTACATGTACTAAATACATAAAAAATCATTACTAAATTATTTTCTTTTTACAATTTCTCTTTGTGTATATCATAGTGGCTGAATAGTCTGACTTTTAAATGATTCAGTGAACACTTGATTTTTATGATGCCCTCTAGTGGATATATATTATTTAACATTTTTAAAGAACATCATTCATTGTTCTGTTTCACATTATAACTGTTAAACCTTATATAATAAATGTAAAATCTGGATACCCAGCACTGAAAATACTACAGCTAAATCCTTTACTGTGTTCATTTGTGTAGCTATACAGACAGATTATTATGATGTAATTGTAGGAATATAGGAATAGTATGTTCCTTACTTGATTTTAATGACAACAATAATAATAACAAATAATCTTGATAGTATTATTACTATTAAAAAAATAATTAAGTATACCGCGCTAGTGTTCCAACAAACAGCAGCTGGCACTACAACAGACAACTTTTGTATACGGATGGATAAAAAACAGTGCACCGCTAATCACATAAATAGGAAACTTCATATAAGTGCAAAAACTTTTACTTTTGAGTGCTCTCAAATATAAAAACAGTGTAATGATGCAAAAAAAATAAAAAAATAAAGACATTTGTGTAAATGATAAAACACAAAAATAATGAATATGTATACCATAAACAAGTGAATGACACACATGTTCACATGTTTTGCAGTCCAAAAATTGAAATATAGTGAACAAGTCCAATCAAGCGTGTGTGTTAAATGATCAAAAATAATAATCCAAAACATGATGAATAAATACCATAGTTAAAGGATCACCACAGTGAAGGGGTCTGCCACCAATAGGATATAAGGGGGCTTACCGGAACATATGGACCCAATAAGCTTTTACCAAATGGGTCAATGCAAGCAGTGGTGTTTAAACACCTGGTAAGAAATTGCCACTTCGCTCGTCACCGGAAGAACTGTATCCGGGGTGAAAATGTCTGTTTAAGATGAAAGGCGTCGGGTCTACTGTTCTGTCTATACCATTACATTTTGTCTACTATCTACAAGGAATATGTGCTTTCATGTCTGCTGAAAGTGTTTTATATTTTTTAATAAAACTCCTGCCTATGGTTTTTACAGTATGTCGAGTCTTCTATCTTCCCTCCTTGGATTCATGTGCTAATGGAGTGATGGTGAGAAGATACCACCTCTGAAATCAACTTTGATGGTCCTGTATAGCACTGTGTAACTTTGCTGCATCGGTTGCAGTGGAGGCTGGTAATCCCCCCAGCAACAGTTCTTCCGGTGAAGAGTGGAGTGACGATTCCTTACTAGGTGTTTAAACACCACTGCCTGTATTGACCCATTTAGTATAAGCTAATGGGTCCATATGTTCCGGTAAGCCCCCATATACCCTATTGGTGGCAGTCCCCTTCACTGTGGTAATCCTTTAACTGTGGTATTTATTCATCATGTTTTGGATTATTATTTTTGATCATTTAACACACACATATTTTATTCACTATATTTACATTTTTGGACTCCAACTTTTTTCAGCTAACTTGTGCTGTGAACATGTGTCTCATTCACTTGTTTATGGTATAGATATTCACTATTTTTGTGTTTTATCATTTACACAGCCACCCACTTCTTAACAACCAGCTAGTTTGTTATGGAAAAAAAATGCAAAAAAATCATGTAAGAACACATAAAAAATGCAACACTTTCATTTTTGGTGCAAGTCCATCGAAGTCTATTGCACGCAAAACACAATCTTCTGCAGGAAAAAAGTCCCTAATCTTTCCAAAAACGCAGTGGCTGAAAAACACATAGATGTGAATGTGTACCATAGGAAACCTTGTTAAATGGACTGTAGTATTTTTCTACAAACCGCAAAACGCACGCAAAAAGGCATAGGTGTAAACCTAGTCTAATGCCGCGTACACACGATCGGAAATTCGGCCAGCAAAAGACCAATGAGAGCTTTTGGTCAGAAAATGCGACCGTGTATATGCTCCATCGGACTTTTGCTGGCAGAATTTCCGTTAGCAAAAGATTGAGAGCAGGTTCTCAATTTTTTGGTCGAAAAAAAATTCCGATCGTCTGTAGCAATTCCGACGTGCAAAATTCCTACGCATGCTCGGAAACAATTCGACACATGCTCGGAAGCATTGAACTTCTTTTCTCGGCTCGTCGTAGTGTTGTACATCACTGTGTTCTTGACAGTCGAAAGTTCAGGGAACTTTTGTGTGACCATGTGTATGCAAACCAAGCTTGAGCGGAATTCCGTTGGAAAAACCATCCAAGAATTTTCAGAGGGAAAATCCGCTCGTGTGTACGTGGCATAAGAAGGGATTTTTGCCACATTGGAAAGATATCCTCTCAATTTCTGTTGAATAAACAGGACATGAAGTTAAGGGAAATCTCCATAATGAGGCACAGATGGACAAACAAAAACAAACTTACAAAAATCTAAAAACTTATATATATATATATATATATATATATATATATATATTTATATATTTATATTATATATTTATATGCATATATATTAATTCTGAGAAAAATTTGTCAATTTTAGCAATTGAGCTGTGCAATTAAAAAAAATAAGCAACTAAGGAGCAGTTTAAATTTTTTTCCTTATGTCTCCTCAATTAGTTGGTAAGGGCTTCTCAGTCTCCCTGGTTTATGACTGGCATATTACACCCCTAGAACTGTGTGTGCTGTTAGTCGCTTATAGTCCCCCGATGTGTGATGCTTTTTTTCCCAGTTATCCAGTAGTATTTGTGCCTGTGCCGCTATAGCACCTAGTGGTTTTTGCTCCTGTAGCCCCAGTTTGATCCATGAACATGCAGAGAGGGTTGAAGGGGGAGGCTATAATGGACTTTAACCTCACTGGTGGTATGATTATGTTAGATTTTTGATGCCAAAAGTGGTACATTGTTTTTCATAGAAATTTGGCGTTTTATATTGTAGGCCTGTAATTCTTGGGAATAACTCACTTAAATCTATCCAAACAAAAGTCTAGTAGACATCCCGGGTATGATAAAGTTTGAATTGAAACACAAAATCATAAATTATAAATAATAAATATATACTATAAATAATTATAACAAATAATAATATAATAATAATACAATTTATTCAATAATGTAATCAAATCAAAAACACAGAAATTCTCTCAGAATTGTCGCTGTCATTACTTTCATGATGAATTTCCCCACTAATCACTATCGCTCAGTTCTGCAAGTGATTCAAATTTATTATTGCTGTTTTCTAGCTGGTCTAAAACCGCTTTTGACGTAAAGGGACACTTTTTGGTTGCTATGGTCAATCTCAAGTTTCCAGGCAGAAAGAACAGTATTTATAATATAAAACGGCAGGCAGGGCACTGGACAAAGCGCTAGGGACAAAAGGGATGTGAAATAATTTGATACAGTAATGTAATCTGTAAGATTACAGTGTACTGTATGTGTTTTTCACTTTTTGAATTTGGCGCCTGGCTCCGTCCCCATCCATCACGACGCTCGCAGGGAGCAGAGCACGACACTGTGATAGATCGAGTGGAGGACACACCTCGCACACACAGCAGGGGGACATTGCAGGATCCTGGAGACCAGGTAAGTAACTTTCCCAGGATCCTGCGATGTGATCCTGAGTGTGGCTCGGGGTTACCGCTTTTGGTAGTGAAAATTCACCCCGAGCCAATCTCGGATTACCGCCAGGGAGGTTAATGATACCACTGGAACTTGGGATAACAATCTCAATATAGAAAATATTTTTTTATTCTTACAAAAGGTATTAAAAATACTCATAGTTTTAAAAACAAGCTGAGACAAAAAACATTAGCTCTACCTAGTCACACAAAGAGTATACCATCTGTGTATTATTTGCCGTCATTTTTTTTTGCGGACTGACATACTGCTTCTTCAGGAGATTTTTTATATACATATAAATGGAATTATAGAGCGCTTGCCTTGCTTGTTTCAGACCATGAAACAACCATATGCGCAGCCCGAGAGAGGGGTCCGCCCCAGCGGGCATGGGAACCCCACACCCAGAAAACACCAGTATAAGATCAAAGCACTTAATGCCAAGATTCAAGAATACAGAGGTCCACTTCAGTGAACTTCTAGAAGGCATTATGGATCCTATGCAGTCAAAAATCCCAGATAAGCTGCCAGAAATAGTACGTGAGAAAAGAGTGCTTTTTCCAAAGATGTCAATGAATGTATCTTCCGCACAAAAAGCCGAATAGTGCGGAGTGCTGCGTTAGAAGATATACATAGGTGGGTAGCCACCAATTTCCCCACACATTACAGCCCTCGTTTGATCAGGGTGACATGTCAGGAAGAAAAGGAGGTACAGCGTCAATGGCAGCCTCTCTCCATATTGTTGGGAAGAAGGTACTAATAATACCATTTTATTTACACCGGCACTCCTTCAAATGATCCATGAACATACTATCTTGCATCTTGTCTTGTATGTAGTGTGGGTAGCACAGTGGCTTAAAGGGTCTTACTCCTGGCTTGCAGCACTGCAGTCCTGGTTTGAATCCTGGTCAGGACAATGGGGTTTAACTCACTAAAGGCAAAAAGATTGTGCACTTTGCAAGTGTAGTTGCACTCTGCAGGGGAATCAGCTCTAGAGCTTAGTAGAAGAGGGGGAGCTCTGCTGACTTACATAATCTAATCATACGCAAGCACAAAAGCTGTGTTTAAAAAAAAAAAAAATATTCTTTGCATGTGATTCAGTATTAGAAACATAGAAGAGTGATGGCAGAAAAAAGACCAAATGGTCAAGTCTGCCCCGTATTCTTTGCAAAGAGAAGCTGCATCTCATTTACTAAGCTCTGGAGCAAGTTCTCTTGCAGAATGCAACTGCACTTACAAAGTGTACAGTCTATTTGCCTTTAGTAAATCAACCCCAATATCTTCATGGAGCTTGCATTTTTCTCCCTGTGCTTGCGTCGGTTTCCTCGCACACTCAAAAGACATGCTGTCAAAATTGGCCCTAACAGGTGTATGTATGTTTATGTATGTATGCATGTTAGAAAGGAACTGTAGATTGTAAGCTTCTTAAGGGAAGGGGCTGATTTGATGCACAGTATGTAAAGATCTGCACAAATTGTCCAGTAAATACCTGTACTATAAAAGTATATATGTATTTATATTACCCTTTTGCTTACTGGGCACTTAAACCCCCTTCCTGCCCAAGGCAATTTTCAGCTTTCAGCGCTCTCACACTTTAAATGACAATTGCACAGTCATGCAACATTCTACCCCAAATTTTTTATCATTTTTTTCCACACAAATAGAACTTTCTTTTGGTGGTATTTAAAAGAGAAGTATGTTTTTTTTTGTTTTGTTCCCCTATTCATACTTAACTAGGTGGATGCAGCATCAGACTGGCTGCATCTATCCCCCGCCATCTCTTCACTGAGAGCCAAGCCACAGAACATCGCCGATGGTTCAGTTCTCACACCTCCATGTCAATCAGCAGCTCTCCTGCTCTGCTCCTCCACGCTCATTGGAGCACTGAGCTGTGGAGGGGCGGGGAGCGGCCGCCTCAGCCTCTCAGCAGCTCGCTGAGAGGCTAAGACTGCCATCAGTCCAGGCAGCTGGCGGATCCAGACTTCCTAAGTCGGAATGACGCACTGCCTGGACTGAACTTGATGACATCAGCAGAGAGCGGACTTCAGACTGCTCTCCGCTGAAAACGGGTCCCCTGTGACCCTTAGGAGAAGTCCAGCCTAAAAAGCTCAGGCTGGACTTCTTCTTTGATCACTGCTTGTTTTTTTATTTTTTGCTAAAAAAACGTATAAAAAAAACTGTTTCATAGTTTGTTATAACATTTTGAAAACAGGTAATTTTTCTTCTTTGTTTATGTGTGCTGATGAGGCAGCACTAATGGGCTCTGAAGGGCATTGATAGGCTGCACTGATGGGCACTGATATGCTGCACTGATGGAAACTGATAGGCTGCATTGATAGGCACTGATAAGGCGGCACTGATGGGCACTGATAGGTGGCACTGGTTGGCACTGATGAGGTGGCAATGGTGGGCACTGAGAGGTGGCACTGATGGTGGCACTGATGGGTGGCACTGGAGGGTGGCACTGACATTCACTGATAGGTGGCACCGATAGGCGGCACTGATAGGCAACACTGATAGGCAGCACTGATAGGTGGCACTGATGGGGGGAAAAAAGGTGATTACCGATCTTCTGTTTACTGCTTCTGTGATCAGCTGTCATTGGCCAACAGCTGATCATGTGGTAAGGGGTCTGGATTGGCCGTCATTGACTCAGTGATCACAGAGCGCACTGCTCACGCCCTGCATGGGGCACACAGGCAGCTCATGCATGGGGGGATGTCTATTGATGGCCTCCCGGCAATTAAGGCCCACGCTGTAGCCATCATTCGGCTATAGCGTGGGCTGGAGGTGGTTAAAATTGCCTTTACTTTTCAATCTGCAGCTCTGTAATTTGTTGTAAAACACAATGCAATATAGAAATGCAAAATAGTTCATACCTAAGCTTTAGCTTTAAAGGGTAACTCCAGTTTCATTTGAAAAAATAGCAAATTAGAACAAGCCTCTTTGCAATTGAATGTTATTAAAAAATACCTTTCCTTTTCATCCTGTAGTTTTCTGTAAAATGCAATTCAATATGGCAACCTGGAGGCATAATTTCCTGCTTGTGTGATTGGCTTCATGCTTTTCCCAGTAGTCTGCACTAAGATACAAGTCAGATTTTTGGCATTTTTGGCATGTAACATAAATGTCATATCTGGTGAGATACAAAAGTGGGGGTACTCTTTAAGTAGGTGGTGGACAAATGTATGAATATAACAATGGTACTTCACAAAGCATAGCCTAATGCCCTCTTTCAGACATTAGGCAAAACATTGGTGGTTCAGTGGTGTATTAAAATGTCTACAATATCCCCCGAGCTCTCTGGGGCTTCAGGACCCAACCAGGACTAGAGGATTAGTACTTCAGCGATTCCTGTGAAAGTAATTGCTCTTCCTGCACTGTACAGCACTTCTCCTCTAGTTCTAGTTTCTGTATGGGGGTTATTCTACACATTGTAATATACAATAGCCACTATGATTTTAATAGCTAATGTCATTATTCCCATTGATCAAAATTGCGCATTCACATTTTCATGTTTTTTTTTTTTTCTTAAGGCAACATCTGATTTAAAAAAAAATATTATTATATACAATCATTTGTAACTTACAATTAAACCTCACCTATGTTCTATATTTGCATTTGGATGGCAATATAAATATAAAATACCATTGAATTATTATTTTATTTTGTTTGTTTGTTTTTTTAGATTACTTGTCAAATATTTGTTTATTGAATTTTAACAATTAGCATATATAAGTACATATGGTGGTAGCAAAAGAAAAGATCACATATATGGAAATAATATTGAGTTGTAGTTCCAACATAAACTAAAAGTTGTTTAACTGAAACAATATTAGCATAGATCTAACTACTCAAAAGATTACGTCATACATTGTATAAGAAATAGGACTGTTGCTGATTAAAATTTTGGTGTCCGATTAATCGTTTTTTTTTTTTTTTTTAATTGATTAATCGGCTAATTCCGATTAATTATAATGCACATACAGATCCAACTACTTTTATCTGATCTCCTTGCATTGCAACTCTGCATTAGTCAGTGGTAAATGTGGTATACACTATATACAATCACCCGATTAAAAAAATTAATAAATAATAACAACAGAACAAATAATAATAAATCTGAAGGCAACTAGAGAGATGAAATAGCAGTCCAGAGAGACGATAAACAACCAGATCCACCACATGTGGATCACCAGTGCTGATCCACATGGCAATATCACAGCTTATCAGCCTCTAAGGACAACAATGTTAAAAACGGAGGTTATCAAATTTGCCTACACTTAGCTCACTGAATGATCCCAGTTAACCACATCCATATTTACCATCACTGTCCAGGCTGTCCGGTGATGTCACAGACATAAACGTTACCGGACTCCTCCCCCCTTCCCTTCGTTAGCAGACAGAGGCATTTGGGAAGGGGGAGGAGTCCGGTGACGTCAATGTCCGTGACGTCACCGGATCTCCGACGGAACTTCCTGAAGATCTGGAAGCCGGCAGAGAGGTGAGTACCGATCAAAAGAATTTTGATCGATCAAAAAAATTAACGATTAATCGAGGAATTAATCGTTAATTTCCACAGCCCTAATAAGAAAGGATAAAACCAACTTAGACCAGGTTAATATAAGATGACCTCAGATATAAAAGGTCTAAATTATTATCAAGAGTATAGTTTTTAAATAAAAAAATAAAAATAAATAATAATTTATTATAGAATCTAAAATCCTATACTACATATTGGAACTATGTATCATTGGTATAATGATAACCAAGGAAATAAAAGTTCTGCTCTCCGAACTATATAAAGAGTAAATTGAAAGAGGAGAGAGAGAATGGGGGAAAAAGTAGAAGAAAGATAAAATAAAAGGTAATCTTAGGTAGGAGAAAAAATAGATAGGGAAGAAAGAAATGAGAGGTAGTAGGGGTCCCCGGGGTAGTACATGGTACCAATGAATGATTTTTAGCCCAACATTGATCATCTGAAAATATGAAATTCAGCATGATATAGCACCTACTAATGCCCTGTACACATGACCGGTTTTACAGTCGGAATAAACTCTGATGGTTTTTCCTGACGGAATTCCGATGGAATTCCACTCAAGCTGTCTTGCATACACACGGTCACACCAAATTCCGACCGCCAAGAACGCGGTGACGTACAACACGTACGACGGGACAACACGTACGACGTCTCGTACTTCAGACCATGCGTCATTTTAGGAACGTCGGAACAGCATACAGACAAGCGTTTTTTCCCCGATAGGAATTTGTTCCGTTGGAAAAATATAGAACATGTTCTCTATCTAAGTCCATCTGAATTTTCGATGTAAAAAGTCCAATGGGGCATGCACACAGTCGGAATATACGATGAAAAGCTCCCATCTGACTTTTTCTGTTGAAATGTCCGACCGTGTGTACGCGGCATAACTGTAAATTAAACACAATCTAGCCGATACCCCTTTTATTTCATGCCTGTGGACACTATTGGAATAGTGCAGAGGGAAAAAAGCAAGTTTGGAGTTATTATATAAAGAATATATTTTCTAGAAAGAGTTTTTTTTTTTTTCTCAGATCACAGAACAATGTTGTGACAAAGCATGGTGTCATCAGTGTTAGCAGCATCAGATAAACTGTTCACAGAGTGCACTACTATTGAAAAAAGTTATTTTTATTTGGCAAAGTATTAATTGCCAGCTTTGAATCATGACTAATAAAAAATGACAGGAGATTCATTTGAATTACTTTTGCCCTAGATAAGAATCCCAGGACGTCACTGTGTTTACGTCCACGGACAGAAATCACCATTACCAACGTGCGTCATATTGTTCGCAATGAGGGGATGCTATACGAAGCAGCAAGGGCTGACAGAGGTGGGCTGGGATATATTCAAAGTGCTTTCCTGTAGACTTGTGACATCATTTCACTGCTTATATACTTGGGGTGGATCCAGCACTCTCATTATGGTACACAGCACTGAGAAAGAGAAGATCTGTTAGTCTCAACTGCCTTTCTGTCTTTGAATGGACTAAAGTTTCCTAAATCATTCACGATGCCTGGACTAAGGATTCAGCTGGTGTGTCTGATGCTTCTTGCTTTTACCTGCTGTGGGATGTGCACAGGTAGTGTACAGACTTACTATTCTGAACTGTTACTATGTTTCTGTGACTATCTCTTCTTGCTTGTTACATGATAGAGCTGAGCAGCAAAATATTGCAAGCTATTACATATCTTAGTAATGTTTTGGTTGTTATGCTGTATTGTGCCCTTTGTGTTTTACATGTGTCAAATGATGAATGTATGCTTTTATGAGTAACTTGCCTTGTAAGACATAGTGTATTTTCCCATAGTAGATCGTACCTAATATACAGCTTGCTGCTTGTCATGAGAAAAATGAGAACTGTGTATCGTGAAACAGCTTGCATGAAAGCATCATGAAAATACAGCTGGTTAGGTACATAAATAGATATGAAAAAAGTGCTGTGGCTTATAGTGAACTTGTGTTAGAGCCTTTAACCTTCTTGCAAAATACTGAAGTGATATAAATCATACAGGGTAAATATAATCATAGAGGTAAAGATAATACTACTAGTTTTCTTTGTATGTGTTATGCCTACAAAAATCACTTCTGACAAGCCTGCAGCCCAATCTAATTTAGAAAAAGGGCTTAGTATAACTGACAACCATGGACCTTTCTGTTCATTGTTATTTCATCCTGTTTTGGTGTGGGTTTGCAGATGCAAAGAAAGATAAGCTGTGGTTGAAAAACTTTATTCTCATCTACCTGAGCTATCCAGGGGATTAATTATTCAAATGCACATATATTTCCTTTGTACTTTCTTTCTAGCAGGCAAAATCTATAAACTGCATAACGTCCTAGCATAGAGAGAACTCATTAGTAACATCAAGCATGCCTGTGTACATCGGGATCTATCCATAGACAAAAGCATAAGAGTATGCTACCAGCTAAAAGTGATATGTTGGTTTTCCGTAGGTGCTAAAGATTATATTCACTCAGAGGCTTCCTTTATTTCGCTTTCCTTATACCATGGACAGGACAGGACAGTACAACAGGAGAAGTGAGTTTTCAATGGAAGCAGTGCTGGGAACTACACTATTAAGATTTTGACCACCTCAATACCCAAGGGATAAAAAGCAAGTGGCTTACTTTCCAAAATCTACCAAACAAAATAAAAAATCAGTTTTGGACTAAATTATTGAACCTTTACTAATTAAAGTGAATTCTTGATTCAGCAACTTTGGATCTCTACAGTCTAACATGTGAACATTGGGTAACAGATGATTGCTCATTTTGCACTCCAATCAAAATATGCATTGTAGATTGAGAATGTCTAATTTAACATACCAGATTAGTTGACACAATAAAGCATGTGCACTGTTATGGTAATGTTAATGTCTTAATGGTATGTGAGAATGTTATATGTCAATATTCCAAAGAAAAGCTTGTACTTTTATCACAGATTTTGGCTTAAACGGATTGCTGCTTAACCAATACTAGAGAAATGTTGTTAGGTGCTGTACCTCTTGGCTTGAATGGGGTGAATATAAATTATTAGTATCTTATCCTTTATCCATTAGTTGCACTGCAACGGAGCAGATGAGAATGCCATAGGACAAAATTTGAATATTTGTCTCCTTGTAATTAGTTATGTTTTTCTATAAGGATACTGGCTAGTATATATTTCCTAAGCAGCAGCGTAGAAAGAAATGAGCAGTCAAGGCAAAAGTAAACTCCTATTTAGGATGTTAGATTTCCCATGAAACTGCTGAATAAATGGACAATACATACATTGTTCATATTATAATTCTTCAATTCACAAGTACACAGCACAACATTACAGCCAAAGTGAAATTCAGTGCATTTAAACTTTTTGGGGAAATATTTGACACATTTTTTAAGGACATTTACTATTTAGATTCATCTGTACTTTCAACTGTTAAAACCACATTTGCCGACAATTAGCAATTGCTAAAGTTACCTTTGCCCCATCATAGATACAGTGAATATTGGAACCATGTTTTGGTGAACGTAAGGTAAATGTGTATAGGATCCAAAAGGGCTAGATAAGACTGATTTATAAAAAATGTTCTGAGACAAAATGGAGCTGTTGACCATTGCTACTAATCGGGTTTAACGTCCAAATATGAGGAATTTGGTTACTATGGTAAACCTCCTAATTGTTTCCAGTTTTCCTTGCCATCAATCACCAGTATATTTGTGTTCTAATATAATAATTATAAATATTTGGCCTTAGTAGATTGTCAAGCTAGTGTAGTAAAGAGCATGACTGTATCCAGATCACTAAAATATGTTTTCTTGTTGGTCGCTATAGGTTACTGCACTTTAAACATTTGACTTTTCCATATGAAAAAAATAAAAAATCATAGAATTTAAATATGGTTTTACTTAAACTGCTGAGCACATAATCTTTACACAGCATATTTGCACCTTTAGCAGAAAAATTCAACATATTTTAAAGGGCACGGTATATGTAAATTACCTATGACACTGCACTGGCTGAAATGTTAATTTACATACAAGCAATGTAGCTCACTAGTTGAGCTAAATAACATGTGCTTACTGAGGAAAACTAAGTACCGTTATTAATAAAGGTGTTTTGTGCTGTGGCATAACAAATGTGCAGAATTATTGTAAGTAATAGATATTGAATGTTAACCAGTATAAACCTATGTAAATCATAAAATGTTGTTTATTTAGTAGTAATTAGTATTAGTTTGGAACCATACATGATTTTATAGATATCATTTTGCATATTTTTATGTTTTTTTTTCTTGTTGTAGATTCAGAAGAAGAGATGAAAACACTAGATGCAGATGTACTTAGCAATATGTATTCATCAAAGGTGTGTCATCTATTTCTAAGTGCATTTCTAATTAAATGTAGTTTTTGTTTAGTTAAATAAAGCAGTCAATGATTCTGCAAGCAATAGAGCAGAATAATAGAATTCTGAAAGGAAGCATTTTATAGCCATTTCTTATACTTCTGTATGCCATGAAAACAGCGTTCCTTTAATCTCACATAGCATACTTTGACACGTTTATTATTGCCTAAAATAGTTGGAGTGGCACTACTGGGCAATCATACTTATTGTCAGAAGTCAAAGTGTCTGTCTTTGTGCATTAAGAGCTTCAGGATTTATGACCCTACATAAAGTATGTCCAATATTCTCTGGGTTATTTACTAGAAAAGTAAATTTTTCACCTAAATAAGTAAACCTGGATTTACTTTGAGCTCCTGATCATGAAGACCATGGATAGATTTTTAGATTTTTGTTTTACTAAAAAAAGTGCTTTACACATGATTGGGTGATTGAAGTTAACATATCTTCAGGGAACAAAGTGAATAAATTACTCTTTTAGTAAATCAGTCGCTTTGTATTAAATTAGACCTTCATGGTTACAGGTGCCAGTCATATGGGCAATCATTTACTGATGGGTGTCATAACTACTAATGTAAGAAAAGCTCAAACTGTTACATTTCTATATGCTCATGAATTTGACATTATAAAAGACAGACTATTATGTGCTCCATCTAGTAATGCCTCATGGATCTCCTCTCTTAACTTTAAATAAGTGGCATATTAGTGATATTAAAGTAAATTAGCTTTAATCTTCTTTTTACCTTTTGTTATATGATATAATTTGAAACTACTTAATAGTACTCCTAGATATATTTTATGTTTCTTAGCATCGAATCTTAATTTAAAAGAAAGACATTTTTATAATAGTTAATATAATAGTACTGATTAAAACATTATACATGCATGACAGGACATCTGGTAAATGAGAGTACTATGTGACTCAAACATAGGTTGCTAGCAAAAGTGGTCCAGAATCAAAACTACATATAATGATGGATATTACAAATATAACAACCAAAGATAAAAATGTAATTCAAGCAACGTTTTAACAAACAAATACTAGAGTCAAGTTCAAAGGAGACTATATATGTTTTTAAACTATTGTTTTATATTTATTATATATATATTTTTTTTACTTATAAACATTTAATGCATGAAAAAGGATTTCCAAAGCACCATGATGTACCAAAATAGACAGCATAGCAAACATGTTTTTTCATTTCCCATGCATATTATTGGTTATTTAAAGTGCACAGCCTCACCGTATTTACTAAGTTCATTACTACTAATGAATATTTTCTAATCCTTTAGTTATTCAACCCTTTTGGGTCTTGCAAACAATTGGCCTCTTTTAGCCTAGCTGAGAATGATACAATGCTTCACATATGAAAAAGGAAACTAGAGCTCCACCTGCTGGCTGTGTGAAGACTGTGTTATATATATTAATATACAATATGTCATTTTTACTTGACTAAAATGATACACACATTTAATTGTATTATGTTAGTGCTGACCATAATAAATAAAAAAGAAAAATATGCTCACCCCCACTGTAAAATTATTATTATTTTTTTAAGAAACAGGTTATTTGTATTAAATATGAACACATGCATAGTATTTTTATATGGGGTAATAGAACAAGAGTCAAGCTTAATTATTAGTTAATAATAATTGCTACTTAATTATTATTATGTCCTTAACTATAAACACTTGATTTGATTATGCACAAATTGACAGTAAACGTTACATGTGCGAAGATATGAGAGCATATACATACATGCAAGGAGTCTCATTCCAACAGGACCATAGTTCTTGACAGATTACCTTATACAGTAGTTCCTGAATATTCATAAATGTAAAGCAGTTAATAGTAATCATAGTAATATTTTTCACATATATCTCATGACATGTTCTTTAATATTACATTGTGTTCTATTGCTTAATTTATATTTTGATATTAAAAGAGTAACTTAAATGAAAAAAACATGAATGCATAGGGAGGTGTTTTAAAAATATTTGTATAAAAAAGAAATACCCCAGATCCGTTTGTGGAAATCACTTCTTTGAAAGGCATTGCCTCCTTTTTTCTACCTTGACAGATGAGTTTTATTGTCTGTTTATCTAATCAAGACTGAAAATACCCTGGAGATTTTTTTTTTTCTGGAAATGTTATATTTGCTGTTATATTTATTACATTAGCTATGTGCTTGTATACAGGCATACCCCACTTTTAAGTACACAATGGGGTTTATTTACTAAGCTGGAAAGTGCAAAATCAGGCTCACTTCTGCATAGAAACCAATGAGATTCCAGGTTTTATTACCAAAGCTTAATTGAACAAGCTGTGGTTAGAAGCTCATTGGTTTCTATGCAGAAGTGAGCCTGATTTTGCACTTTACAGCTTTAGTAACTAAACCCCATTGTGTACTTAACCACTACAATACTGGGCACTTTCGCCCCCTTCCTTCCCAGACCATTTTTCAGCTTTCAGTGCTCTTGTATTTTCAATGATAATTGCGCAGTCATGCTACACTGTACCCAAATGACATTTTTATAAATTTGTTCGCACAAAAAGAGCTTTCTTTTGGTGGTATTTATTCACGACTCCGTTTTAAAATTTTTTGCGATATAAGAGAAAAAAAAGCGGAAATTTGGAAAAAAAAAAAAACTATATTTTCTTCTTTCTATTTTAAAAGAAATCCAAAAAATCGAATTTTGTCATAAATTTAAGCCAAAATGTATTCTGCTACACGTTTTTGGTAAAAAAATAAGTGTATAATAATTGGTTTGTGTGTTCACGGACATATGTACGCAAATGATCATGTACAGATGTGCGCAGGTGATCACGAACATATGTGTGCAGATAATGATTAGGACATGTGATTTTAGTGGGACATATGTGGGGGACATGTGTTTTTATTATTTGGGGACATGTATTTTGGGGAAAATTGGGTGGGGACATGTGTGTTTATACTGTGTGGTGTGTTGTGTGTTTACACTAGGTTGGTGATCAGTGAGTAAAAAGCTGTAAAAAACAGCACATACTCACTGATCACCAGCCGGCTGCAGCAATCCGCTCTCCTCTCCTCACCGACACCTTCCGTGTAAGGAGAGGAGAGCCGATTGCCTAGCAACCGGCTCTGTGTTTACATCACATGATGGCTGTGATTGGACACAGCCATCATGTGATCAGGCGGGCCAATCACAGAGCCCTCCTGCCGATCAGAGATGCGCTGTGTCCAGGTGGGCACGCGCGCGCGCGTAATCCCCCTCCTTCTAAAGGAAGTTCCTGAACTACCACTCAGAAGGAGAGAGCGTTTATATGCATTGGCAGGATGGGAAGTGGTTAAAAGTGGGGTATGCCTGTACTGCATCTGTACCAAAAAGAACTACAGCCACCCATATTTTGGCAGAAACTTTTATGTCATGAACTTAGAGTACACATATAATCTTGATCCCATTTACCTGATAAAGGCTATCTGTCTAATTAAAAAACGATATTACGGAATCTTTTAAAATACACTCAATTCAAGATTTGGCCATGCAAAAGTTTAGAAATATTTTCCTTCACTAGGGCAACTGAAAGTTGTCACATACCCAAGATTGATTCATTTTTATAAAGGTTACTCTTATCTTCCATAATATGAGCAATTTACTACACATGGGGATGACAACACCTGCGCAGCCCAGTCTTTTGATAAGATATTTGAGACCAGGCAAGGACCAAGATGCTATACTATTTATAATTTACAGTGCCTTACAAAACTACCCCCCCCCGTGGCATTTTTCGTGTTTCGTTGCCTCACAACCTGGAATTAACATGGATTTTTTGAGGATTTGCATCATTTAATTTACAGAACATGCCCACAACTATGAAGATTTTTTTTTTATTGTGAAGCAAATAACAAATAGGACAAAATAACAGCTAAAAGTCACTTTGGATAGGTCTCTATGAGCTTGCCACATCTTACCACTGGAATTTTTGCCCATTCCTCCTTGCAAAACTGCCCCAGCTCCTTCAAGTTGGATGGTTTGCGCTTGTGAACAGCAATCTTTAAGTCTGACCACAGATTTTCCATTGTCCTGCTGGAAGGTGAACCTCTGTCCTAGCCTCAAATCACACACAGAGTGGAACAGGTTTTGCTCTAGAATATCCCTGTATTTAGCACCATCCATCTTTCCCTCAACTCAACCAGTTTCTCAGTCCTGACTGCTGAAAAACATCCCCACAGCACGATGCTGTCACCACCACGTTTCACTATGGGGATGGTGTTCTTTGGGTGATGTGATGTGTTGGGTTTGCGCCAGACATAGCATTTTCTTTGATGGCCAAAAAATTTAATTTTAGTCTCATCAGAACAGGGAACCTTCCTCCATACAATTTGGGAGTCTCCCACATGCCTTTTCGCAAACTCAAAACGTGCCATTTTGTTTTTTGCTGAAAATAATGGCTTTCTTCTGGCCACTCTTCTATAAAACCCAACTCTATGGAGTGTGTGGCTTATTGTTGTCCTATGTACTGATACTCTAGAACTCTGCAGCTCCTCCAGGGTTACCTTAGGTCTCTGCGCTGCCTCTCTGATTTATGCCCTCCTTGCCCGGTATTTGGTGTGCGGCGTCTCTTGGCAGGTTTGCTGGTGTGCCATGTTCTTTCCATTTGGTTATGATAGATTTTATGCTGCTCCTAGGGACCATGTGAGATTTGGATTTTTTTTATAACCTAACCCTGACTTGTACTTCTCAACAACATTGTGCCTTACTTGTTTGGAGAGTTTCTTGGTCTTCATGGCAGTGTTTGGTTAGTGGTGCCTCTTGCTTAGGTGTTGCAGCCTCTGGGGCCTTTCAAAAAGGTGTTTATATGTAATGACAGATCTTGTGACACTTGGATTGCACACAGGTTGATATCATTTCACCAATTCTGTGACTTCTGAAGGTAATTGGTTGCACCAGAGCTTTTTATGGGCTTCATAACAGAGGGGGTGAACACATACGCACATGCCAATTATCATTTTTTTATTTCTGAAAAATAGTTTTATGTATATATTTTTCTAATTTTACCTCACCAATTTAGACTATTGTGTTCTGATCCATCACATATAATTCAGATTAAAAAAACATTGAACTAAAGGCTGTAATGTAACAAAATAGGCAAAATGCAAGACACTGTATATATTTATTTTTACTATGGTAAACTAAACTATGGCTACTGGTATGCACAGCCAGTAATTAACTAAGTGTTTCATGGACAAATCGACAATCCATGTACAATCTGAAATGACGATCTTTTCAAAATGCTTCTTTTGACATTCACACACAGGCGTTGATTTACTAAAACTGCAGAGTGCAAAATCTGGTGCATGTCTGCATAGAAACCAATCAGCTTCCAGGATTTTTTGTCAAAGCTTACTTAACCACTAGACATCCGGCCATAGCTGAATGACGGCCTCGGCGCGGATGTCAATTCCCGGGAGGACGTCATGCGACGTCCTCCCCTTTCCTCGCTCCCTGTGCATGCTCACGAGTGTGCAGCGGGGAAATTCTGTGTTGGCCATGTCCCTTGGACACAGCCAATCACTGATCGCTGTAAACGGCCAATCACAGCGGCCGTTTACAGCGCGATCAGCATGTCCAATGGGAGATGATCTCATATGTTTACATATCTCATCTCTCAGTGCTGCTCTCCCTCCTCACACAGAGACAGCGTGTGAGGAGGGAGAGATGAACGGCTGCAGCGGCCGTAAGTAGAAAAAAAAAAAATAAAATAAATAAAGTGCCATCTGCCCCCACTGCCATCTGTCCCCACTGCCACCACTGCCATCTGTTCCCACTGCCACCACTGCCATCTGTCCCCAGTGCCATCTGCCAGTGCCATCTGTCCCCAGTGCCATCTGCCAGGGCCATCTGTCCCCAGTGCCATCTGTCAGTGCCACCTGTCCCCAGTGCCATTTGTCCCCAATGCCACCTGTCCCCAGTGCCATGTATAAGTGTCATCTGTCATCAGTGCCACATCAGTGCCACGTGCCATCAGTGCCACATAGTGCCATCTGTCATCAGTGCCATATCAGTGTCACGTGTCATCAGTGCCACATATTAGTGCCATCTGTCATCAGTGCCACATATCAGTGCCATCTGTCATCAGTGCCACCTGTCAGTGTCACGTGCCATCTGTTATCAGTGTCACCTGTCATCAATGCCACGTATCAGTGCCATCTGTCATCAGTGTCACAAGAAATGAGATAGGTCACCAGTACATCATATTCATATATTTTATTCATATATTTATTTATATATTCATCTATTTATCTCACACTACTACCACTTGGGGATTTTAATCACGCACTATCCCATATATTGCAAGTATATACATCTTTGTAGCGCAGAGCAGTGTTGATTCTAGGAGGGAGGTACTATCAAACACCTTTTTACAGTACATCAGGTGTGATACATTTTGTATGATTCGTACCACGGTTTGTGGACACTCTAACTTTCACAAAGACCAAATAATATCCACTAATTTGGGTTATTTTTTACTAAAGATATGTGGCAGTATGAATTGTGGCCAAAATTTATAAAGAAAAATTAATAATTTCCTAAATTTTATCACAGAAACAAAGAAAAATGCGTTCTTTTTCAAAAATTTAGGTCTTTTTTCATGCATAGCGCAAAAAATAAAAAACCCAGAGGTGATCAAATACCACCAAAAGAAAGCTCTATTTGTGGGAAAAAAAGGACAAAAATTCATTTGGGTACAGTGTTGCATGACAAAGTAATTGTCATTCAAAGTGTGAGAGCACCGAAAGCTGAAAATTGGTCTGGATTGGAGGGGGGTTTAAGTGCCCGGTAAGCAAGTGGTTAAACAAGCTTAGAAGCTGATTGGTTACAATGCACAGCTGCACCAGATTGTGCACTCCAGTTTTAGTAAATCAACCCCACAGTGCTTGTGCCTCAGTGTACTGCTAGACCGTTTTTCTCCTGGCCATGAGCTTGTGGTGGATAATGTGCATCAAACTACAGTTTTTTTTGCCAGTTTGGCTGCAGGATGAGGTGGCAGAGGTGACGGGGCAATGAGGCAAAAAGCAAAGTACAAGTATGCCATTCTTAGAACTGCTGAGGGAACTGCTCAGGGAAAAGTTGTTGCGAGCAGGCTGTGGAGAATCACTTGTTAGTGTCTAAAGCCCCATACACACTATCAGTTTTTCTGCTGAGTTTTTCCTTCAGATTTACCAAAACCATATAATATGAGCTCAAACCTTAGGAGTTTCAATTTGTATGCAATCAGGCAAGCCCTTGCACTACATGGTTTTGGTAAACCTGAAGGAAAAACTTAGCAGAAAAACTGATAGTGTGTATGGGGCTTTAGGCTTTTTTACAGTAGCCTTAAACCAGTCTCCCATTTTGCTTTTATAGCAGGAGTCTATAAGCTTTGCTAGTTTGTAGACTTATGCTTGTCATTACAGAAATATGTAGGACTGAAGCTTGCCATGTTTTGCAAAATGCACATCTCTTCACCTTCCACTGGAATACTTAATTTTTATCAGTTTGGCCACTATTAGTACATCTGCTAGACAGGGCATAGAGGTCTCATCTCACATACAGAAGAACAAACAGACCTTCCTCTTTCTCATCATTCACAACATAACTACTGTCTTCCCTTTTTGTTTACTATATTGGAGGTTTATATTGTGTTATGCCAACTGATGATAATGTGTTTTATTCTGAACCTCCAGTGATGTCAGAAGTTTGCCTTTCTATGATTTACTCTGATTGGTTAATACGCTCTTCTTTATCCTTGTATGTGATGTACATGTTTTTTTTTTTGTATATCTTAAAATACCAATAAATATACAATTAAAAAAAGAAAGAATCTGATTATTAGGTGTCACACAACCAAAAGCTGCCCTTTGCTGAGTGCAAGGAAACAAAAATTCCCTACTCTGCCTCCATTCTACGAAAGATGGTGGTTAACTGTGTTTCATTGCTAGTAAAGGTAGTTGGGTATGTGGAGGATGGAATTCTGGTGCATGGTACCATCATTAATTTAGTTGTATAAAGCAATCCTGTTCTGCCTTTTCAAAGTGGGAAAAACATTTAAGATGAGTAACATCTGCTAAAATGGATGTATAATATTTCAGTGAATAAGCAGTTAATACAGTGCCTTGAAAAAGTATTTATACTTCTTGAAATGTTCCACATTTTGTCATGTTTACAACCAAAAACTTAAATGTATTTTATTAGGATTTTATGTGATAGACCAACACAAAGTGGCACATAATTGTGAAGTGGGAGGAAAATGATAAATGGTTTTCCAAATTTTTTACAGATAAATATCTCAAAAACGTGGCGTGCATTTATATTCAGCCCCCTTTACTCTGATACCCCTAAATAAGATATAGTGAAACCAGAAGTCACCTAATTAGTCACCTAATTAGTAAATAGAGTCCACCTGTGTGAAGCCCTCAGAGGTTTGTTAGAGAACCTTAGTGAACAATCAGCATCATGAAGGCCAAGGAACACACCAGACAGGTCAGGGATAAAGTTGGAGAAGTTTAAAGCAGGGTTCTGGTACCACCAACACCTAAGGCCCAATTTTCTGCAGAGTATATAGGGCAGACCGTATATTATATATACTGCTGCTCAGAGTATATAGTGCCTCGGGGGCCCCCACGCCATTTTTATTATTTGGGTGAGGGGTTCCCCTTAATATCCATACCAGACCTGAAGGGACTGGTATGGATTTTGGGGGAACATCCACAACATTTTTTGTTTGTATCTTTGGTATTTGTAAGACGGTCACCAAGGACCACAAAGATATACCATTCCATGCTGTAACCTTACAGCAGTAAGGTAAGGGGCCACCCACATCATTTCCACCAGGATCGCACAGGACACCCACTACCCACAGTACTTTACATTTTGTTTACTAGCACTTGCACTTCAAAATGTTTTTGGATCCAAAGAAATACTACACACTGCACTTTATGAATTTTATGGATATCACTTATGGACTATTTTTCTTGCTGCATTTATATTATTTAAAGTTCACGGTTTAATATCAGCACTAATATTACTCATTTATTACTTTAGCATGTGGCTTCACTACTTTCTCACAGCCGCATTCCTGTTTTGTGGTTTACGCACTTATATTGCTTTACATTTTTTATAATTTTTACGCTATTTATAATATATGTCTTTTTGCTGTTTTACTATTTATGGAATTTTGACCTGTTTGGAATTGCATTATCTACCATCATTCTTTATTGCTCCTAGTTAGTACGCCCTCTTCAGTCTAGTTTAATTCATCCTTAACAGCGCACCACTACCTCCTTTTATTTGCTTTTATTTTTGGGTTCAGACATTTTCCTCAGTGTGTGCAGCAGTAGGTTAGTTAGTTCACTCTGGGCCGGCGCAGGATTACCTTCTTCTATTATATACCTGTATCTATATTGCCACAATCCGACAATACATTACCGCCGCAAGCAGTTTTAAATGATATTGTTTCCTTTAGAAATCGAATTTTGCTGTGGCACTGTTATGAACATGGGAAAGATGCACTACATTACAGGAATACTAAGGACACCCCCCAGGCACGATATTTAAAGGAATATTTAATTTTCATTGTTTCTCTTTAAGCATTATTAAAATCACTGCTCCTTTTTTTTGCATTGATATGACATGTCCCCTGGGGCAGGACCGGGTCCCCAAACACTTTTTATTACAATAACTTTTAAAATTAGCACTTTTGATTTTTCACATTCGTGTTCCATAGACTTTAACGGTGTTCGCGTGTTCGAATAAATTTTTTGCCTGTTCGCATGTTCTGTTCTGCTGCAAACCGAACCGGGGGTTGTTCGGCTCATCCCTACTGTTGAGGATGTATAGTGGCTTTGTAAAGGCCCGTACACACGATCAGACTTTTTCACAACCAACATGCAAATTAGCTGTTTTGGACCAACCTCCGACCGTGTGTACGCTCCATCGGACCAACTTTTTCCAGGTTTCATCGGACTTTTGTTGGCTGTGCGAACGGACCAACTTTCTGCCAACAAAAGTCTGATGGACCAAAGTCCAACCGTGTGTACACAAAATCAACGGACTTTTGTACAAAGTACAAACACGCATGCTCAGAACCAATGCAAAAGATCAAACAACAATATAGAAGTTGACCAAAGGTGGCGCTGGAGTATTCGAACGTCCTCTTTTGAAGTGTCGTCAGTACGTTGAAACATCACTACGTTCATGTTTGTTGCCTAAAAAGTCAGATCGTGTGTATGCAATACCAACTTGGGGCCAAGCCCTTTGGACAAAAATCCACGGGAAAGTTGGTCCACAGTCCGATCGTGTGTATGAGGCTTAAGAAATACATAAAGGAGAAGAAAGAAGGAGACAACTCGACTGGTAGGTTTATCAAAGTTTTACCAGTTCTTACTTTTATTGTAACTGCTTCTGAACATTGATCCACTCTGTAAAGAACACTGCCCTTGGTTTTCATCACAGCTGCTACTCCACGTGTCAGTTGTTGCATGCCTATCTGGCAAGGATCATTGCTTTGTGAGAAATGTTAGCTTATTGGGCAGAGACAGTTGTTGTTAGGTTCTATTTAGCTGGACAATATCAGCATGTTTTTAGATGCACTGATCTTGTTTTTAGTATCTGTTTTGAGATGCTTTTGGGTTCTTCTGTTGCTGCTTCTAACGAAGTTGCTTTTACTTTCCCTTTCCCCCTATTTGGGAAGACAAGCAGCTCAAGGTGAACAAATTATCAGCTCAGCTTGTTCTGTCAGGGATGAGAATACTTATTGATATCAAATGAGTTTGAATTGGATTGATTAGCTGATATAGCAGTGGCATCAGTAACATCTTGGTGAATATTAAGATGACAAAAAAGAACTATGTATTAGGAGCATAATGCTGTTCTCCTTTCAGACATTTCATCATGGATAAATGGTGTTTTTTAAGCAAATGGAAAAGTAAAAGAATGAGTCTCTTGCGCTGTTGAAGTTGGCCATTCATTTTGTATGGGCAATTATGTTTTAGCTTGTAATTTAAACTTCATCTTCATTATTGCTGTAACAGGCAATAGAGATTTTTTATTTATTTTTTGTTTCTAGAGGACGACTGGGTATTATAGACAATTGCAATATTGGATTAGCTTTGATTTATGAATGGAAGCTTCAGTTAGGACAAGGAGGAATGAGATTGCCATTGTTGTCTTGTGTACTTTTCTCTTTGCACGGTGTGAAGGCATCACCTAGGCTTTTCTAAAGTCTGAAGTAAAAACATTTAAGCCTTTATTTGCACATGTGTTTGTCCCTAATGAGCTAGAGGCAAGAGTGGCATTATAAGCGCCATAGATATTTCATAGACTTTTATAGACTTTTAAGGATGCACTGCTTCTGGATTCTCATGTCTTTGCTGATATTGTGCAGCAGCTTATCTTCAGCACCACCCATTTCCAATGATGTTTGCCCCTTGTAATCTCTAAGATGGTTCCTCCTATCTAGTGCCACATCTTTCTCATCATTAGACCAGGAGTCAGATGTGTCTTAAAAACATTACCAGAGAAAGGGAGCTGTAGCATTAAAATGGTTGTAAAGGAAGAAGGTTTTTTTATCTTAATGCATTCTATGCATTAAAGTAAAAAAATGTTTGTGTGCAGTTCTCCCCTAGCCCCTCCTTATACTTACTTGAGCTCATTCTCGATCCAGCGCTCTGCTTAAGAGAAGTGGTGCTCTCTGCTCTTTCTCTCTCCTCACAGGGCAGATTGATAGTAGCAGGAGCCATTGGCTCTTGTGCTGTCAATCAAATCTCATGATAAGGGAGCAGAGGGCAGGACCAAGCCGCAGTGTTTGTATATTTAAACACAGGCAGCGTGGCTCAGGGTTGAGCCCACAGATGTGACACAATAGGAAGCGGCTTTAAGAAGAGGAGTCAGGAGCTCCGGCGGGGACCTGAGAAGAGGAGGATTGGGGCTGCTATGTGCAAAACAACTGCACAGAGCAGGTAAGTACAACATGTTTGTTATTTAAAAAAAAAAAATAGGTTTACAATCACTCATTTATCATGAACATCGTGACCACTCCCACAAAAGTTTTTATATTAATTTTAAAGTTTCTTTTTTTCCTAAACCTTTTTTAGAAGCATGAAGGACATTTGAGTACAATACAAATTACAATAATATGAACTAATGTAGACTGGTGGTAAAAGATGTGGGAGGAGGAGAAGTGGGATGAGGAGGAAGGGCACTAAATTATAAATTTATAGTGACATAAATAAATATGTTTATGCATGACATAACACTGTTAGAAAAATAGCATTGGCACTACACAAGAGTTGAAAGATATAGAGAATCAGATGAGTTATGCCGCGTACACACGCGCAGACATTCTGATGACAAAATCCATCACATTTTTTCCGACGGATGTTGGCTCAAACTTGTCTTGCATACACACGGTCACACAAAGTTGGTCGGAATCTCCAAACGTCAAGAACGCACACGACGAGCCGAAAAAATGAAATTCAATAGCCAGTGCTGCTCTTCTGCTTGATTCCGAGCATGCGTGGCACTTTGTGCGTCGGAATTGTCTACCCATGATCAGAATTTACGACAACGGATTTTGTTGTCGGAAAATGTTGTCGGAAAATTTTAGATCCAGCTCTCAAATTTTGTGCAACGGAAATTCCGATGGAAATGGTCACACGGTTGGAATTTCCAACAACAAGCTTCGATCGCACATTTTCCGTCAGAATGTCTGATCGTGTGTACAGGACATAACTTGTGTTATATATTTAAAATAATAAAGCACAAGACAGGGTAAATATTTTTCAGACTTTTTTTTTCCAAGTGAACAAGTACACATATTCATTGTAAGTGAGACATCACATTCCCTCCATTCCTCTAGTTAACTATGAGCCATCTTCAAACCCTTTTTTTTTTTTTACAATGTGGTGCTTAAAAACTATGTTCCACTTTTCAGGATGTAGCCTAGGGGTTAGGGCAGGGGTCTCAAACTGGCGACCCTCCAGCCTTTTGCGAAACTACAAGTCCCATGAGGCATTGCAGGGCTGACAGAAGCATGACTCCTACAGGCAAAAGCATGATGGGACTTGTCGTTTCACAGAATCTGGAGGGCTGCCAGTTTGAGACACCTGGGTTAGGGATAAGGGATTTATCACTATACCTGAATCACACACTGGGGGTTATTTACTAAAGGAAAATTTTACTGAATATTTACTGAAAGTGCAAGAAGTAAAGTCATTGTAGATCCGAGGGGGACATGCAAGGAAAATAAAAAAACAGCATTTTAGCTTGCACATGATTGGATGATAAAATCAGCAGAGCTTCCACTAATTTCAGATCTACCCCTTAGATTTAGAGCGACTGTACTTCCAAGTGCACTTGCAGTGCAAAGTGGATTTGCCTTTCGTAAATAACCCCCATTGGATCTATTGTTTTGTACATGCTACAGTCTTATTCGTTTTTACTGTTGCTGCTTGGTTTTAGGTATTTGTTTAGTTTGTATAATACTGAATTAGTAGTACCACATTCTTAACTTGCCTTATTATATTTTATGATTGGAGGGCAATAGAATATTGCCCTGATTCAGTAAAAACAACGCATTTGATTGACTTCACACCTCATTCATGTATGATAATCATCAATAATGTATGAATGAATGTGTTTCTCTCTAGGTACAATTCTTTCTACACAAACTGGGGTATTTGCACATGTTATGTGCTCAACTGCCAAAACCACAAAAAAATAAATAAAAAAAATAAGATTTTTGTATGTAACAACATGCCAAAAAGTAGTGTAAATCTTAAGTCTTTACATTAATAGTGTAAATCTTAATTTTTGCCTTAGTATTACATTCGTTATGTAACAGTCTATGTTTCTGCTTTGTTGAGTTCCTTTTAAAATGCGTCAGTGCCCTGTTGAGTTTCTAAAAATCTGTACATTTTTAGGTCAGCAGCAAAATGTAAACATTTTGTTCTACCCCATGACTTATTAATAAACAACCTGAAGAAACTGTCACAAATATAATTTCTTGTGCTACACTTTTGGCATTGTTAGCCCATAGTAATGCTTTTCTTTTACAACTACCCTTTGTTTTCTGTCTTTGACCTAGTCTTTACTCATGTACATAGGATATCACTTTACCCATGTACACATGATATCCCTTTATCCCTCAGCATGTGTGCAAAACTTTTATGAGGAACAGTATTAAATACCTTTGCCAAATCTAAAAATATCATCTTAGTGGCAGTTATAACAGTCAGATACCCAACCGCTAAAAAACTGTCAATTAATTGTCTGCTACGTACGTTTGTATAGAATCTCTTACCTTTATTATACTTTCAGATTTCACACAACAGAAGCCAGGCTCACTGGTCTATAGTAACTCAGTTCTAGCTTTTTACCATTCATAGGCAATTGTACAACATCAACCTAATGCCAGCCAGTTAATATAGAAAATAAGATAGAGCAAGCCTCCTAATTATTACATTTAATTTATTTTATTCACTTATCTAAAAGTACATTATTATTATTAATAATGTTAATATTGTGGAAGTGTGTGGGAGATTAAATGTCCCATTTAGTAAAACATTAAAGGTCTATGCTGCACAACTAGCACTGTCAAAGAAAATGTTTGTCTGTAGCCTTAGAGTACAAAGATAGAATATATGAAATCGGTCACTTATGTTGGTGGGGGGAAAACATTTTTTCTACCTCTGGCATTATGGGGAAGCATGAAAAAAATGTGTAAAAAAAATGTGCTCTAAGTGTTTGTACCCCCAAATAAAATTTTCAAATAAACCAAACTTTTTGACCAGGGGTCCAAAAAAAAAAAAGGTTTATTTGAAAAAAAGTTTTGAGGGACACAAGCACTTTGAGCACATTTATGTATGTTTTGTACTCCTGATGAAGCCATGGTTTAATGTGGAGAAACATGTTAGGTAAAAAAAAAAATGAATGCTCTTTATTTAGTGCTTTTAATTTGGAGGGTAAACTAGGAATCCATTTTTTTTGCTTAGGTTTACAGTAGCTAATCTCTTTATAGAAATGTAGTATAGGGACTAGGATCCCTGATTGTGAGGGAAGCTAGCAGCTTACAGACATGGATGTTGAAGAGTTGACTATTTTATAAGGAATCTTAGAAGGTTTTGTTAAAGACTTAATCTTCAAGATTGACAGAAATTTCTGACATAGTGCTACTATATCAACAGCCTGTGAATGTAGTGAAAGATAAAATAACGATGAGGGCTTCTAGGCCAGTGGTTTGCTTCTATGGCTCACCTTCCAAAATAATGATCATGTGAATATATGAAACAGTTAAAAAGTCCACATCTTTGGATGAAATTATTGATATAAATAAAGTTTGTCTAGACTCTGGTGGGAATAAGTGAGCATAGGGGCATGCACATCATGCCTTGTGTGTGAATTGTTTTTGAGACTGGACTGAGTAAAGAACACATTTGATAGGGATTGTTTTTAACATCCGAAGGTTCAATGCCAGAGCCTTGCAAAGTAAAGAAAGTAGGATAGTTATTTATGTTACTGTACATGACATGTGTTAAACTCTCACTCCAGTCATTTTACACCTTATAAAACTAAGGCAAAGGCATAATGAGCTAGTATGCACCACACACTAGCCCATAATGAAATACTTACCTTAGAACAAAGCCCCCGCATTGCATGCCGGTCAACGCTGAGGGCGCTGACATTTTCCCCTCAGCGTTTCTTCCGGGTTCGCTGCTCCGGTGATGTGAGTGGCCAGAACTGCAATAACGTCACATGCGAGCAGGAGTCCTCTGTTTCGGCAAGTTCCGGCACGATACACGATACACCGTTCCGGCACGATACACCGGACCTTCGCTAGACCTTCACTGCGCATACGCTACTGAAATCAGCGGCTGCATGCAGGGTGAATATCTCCTAAACCGTGTATGTTTAGGAGATATTCATTTTACCTACAGGTAAGCCTTACTATAGGCTAACCTGTAAGTGAAAATGTAAAAAAGAGGTATACAACCGCTTTAAGTTTAACCACTCTAGCTCAAAACGCACCACAACTTTCTAATCACTGTTCTTTGCATTGCCTCAAAGTGTATCTGTACCAAGAACTTTTAGGCTGAGTTCGCAGCGGTTCACAGCAGGAGTTCAGTGTGTCTACATTCACAGTTTCAGGTCCGATTTCAGCCTGAATTTTGGTCTGAATTTGGACCTGAAATGGACCAAAATATGCACAGGACTTCTGTGCAATTTGCATCGGAGCCACTGTGGAGATGTGTGAACTGGCTCCATAGAGAGCGGGGCACAATCTCCTGCTATGCGAATTAGGTGCGGGAAACCAGCATCCATTTCACATAAGTGTGCACCCAGCCTAAGTTTTGAAAAAAAAGGGAAAAATTAGAACCTCTGTCAGGTTTACTGCTATGCGGGACTTTATTAGAGAGATTTCTGTTTTGGGGGACAACCGTTTATCAGACAGGGAGTGAGGGAAACTCGTCAACAGTGAAATAGGCAGTGATCAAAACCCGACATTTCTAGCATTTCCTTCCTTAAAAGAGAAGTACAGCTAAAGCTTGTTTGGCTGTACTTCTCCTGTGGATCACAGGAGTGCAGTTTGTTATGCACTCCATTGACCCGTTTTCAGCAGATAGGTCCACCTAGGTAAGTATGATTCCCCCAAAAAAAGATTCCCATACTTCTCCTTTAACTTAAAAAAGGATTTTTACTTCTGTCATTGTTGCTGTTAGAGAGACTTCATTTTACTTTTTGTCCTGTGGAAAACTTTTTTTTTTACCAGAAAGGAGTAATATCCCCAACAGGGACTCTTAATGCAGTATATCCTGACAGGGGTTCTAATCCTTCCTGACTCCTTCCTCACGCTATTCAAAACAAAAACATTGGGTATAGCTCCACTTTAAGAATTTCCTGGTTGACTTCCCTTACCTTGTTGACTTATGTCTTCATATGAATTTACGGACAGACAAGTTGGAGTGAAAAAACAGAATGAAAAATCAGCCTAGCTAACAGTAAAAAGTCAGTCAAGCACAAACTTGCATAATATGGATACGAGGACAAGAGGACAGAACCTGCACCAAGTTATAGTTACAAGTAGGGGTCTGAAATAAATATGAGGTGGTTTTGGATTCCCCCTATTTATTATAAATATGTATTATCATGTCAATTGCTATAGTTAGCTAGTCTATCAAAGCTCTGATAAGGTTAATGATGGTGATATAATAACAATGTTAGCTATAGAAATAAACACACTGCTTAAATAAGGATCTCCTTTATTTACAAAGAAAGTAGAAGGTTAACATGAAACACTAATGCCCCATACACACGATCAGACTTTCCGACAACAAAACTGTGGAATTTTGTTTGAAGGTTGTTGGCTCCAACTTGTCTTGAATACACACTGTCACACAAATGTTGGCCAACAATTATAAACGTATTGACATACTAGACGTACTACGTGTTTTTTTCAGCTCTTTAGCGCCACCCTTTGGGCTCCTTCTGCTAATTTTGTGTTAGTAGAACTTTGGTGAGTGTTGATTCGCGGTTTTCTTTTTGCATTTTTTATTTTGCGCTATCATTATTATTATTACTTTTATTATTCTTGATATCACTTGAAAAAAAAAGCCTTTGAAATTTTGTTTGCAATAACTCCATCAGTATCACCAGCAAAGCAGCTTCATTATTATCCCATTAAAGAAGAAGAGAATTGTGCGCTGCATTTGGAGATTTCCTAATTTGCTACGAATGCTAGTTTACAAGACCGGCCACTTCTGCTTCTGAGCATACGTGGACTTTTGTGCGCAGACTTGTGTACACACGATCGGACTTTCCGACAAAAAAGTTTTGTTGGCTGGAAATTTGAGAACCTGCTAGCCAACATTTGTTGGCGGAAAGTCCGACAGCAAATGTTCGATGAAGCTCGGACTTTCCGACAACAAGCTCAAATCCAACATTTCCCATCGGAAAATCTGTATGCGGCATAAGATAATACTACAGAGCATATAAAATAAAAGAGCAGGGGTGATACAATAACGTAATTCCTTCCTTTCAGGTTCTGTATGCTGGCTTGGCTCCAAGGAAAAGAGAAAGAACTCTAGCTGACCATTACTTTTAAAGCTCACTCAGACACCACTCACACAAACACTCTTTGCCCGCCTGCCTAGTCCTCTGTACAATGAAAAATCCATAAGAGTCCATCCTTCCGAATCACCAGGAAGTATATTCTTCTCCTGCTCATCTTCCAGGAAGCATGCTGTAGTCTCCACTAGGGGCAGCATTAGTCCATGAACCACTGCTTTGACCCAGGTCAACATTCCAACAGCAGCTGGTCTTTAAAGCTTTGTTTGCAGTCATGGTAATCAGGCACTTTAATCTTCATTACACCTGGTGGTTTGAAACAAAGCTCTGCTATCCCATACTCCACCATCAGGGGGTATGCGTGACTCCTTCTTTCTTCCAGGTGAAGGTTCTGATATGCATTCTTCAGTTACATACGCCCTACTGGGTAAACCTGCTGTACTGGCATCCCAGGCTACCCCCAACGGTATCCAGGTTAGGTGTAACCAGATTTCACAGTTCAGAAACATCTGAAAAAAAAAACATGTTGCCTTCCAACAGGGTCATCAGACTTCTATCTCTGAAGGCCTTTCCCTTAAAGCTTGACTTTCCTACACAGATTCTTCCTGGATCTATTGCATAGCAAACCCCTCTTCCTTACCAAGGCAAGCAAGAAGCCAGAATTGGACAGTGAAACTGATCTTAGCTTCACTTTCTGGTTAGTCAATGACCTGGAACAAGCACCTAGCCAGTTAAGTCTAAAAAGGCTGAACTCCTATCCTGTATGCTCTATCCAGGTCAGGGATTAACTATGAAACCAAAATCAAGATTAAAGCCACAGAGTCTGTACCTTTAACAGAAACTGGTCATTTAACATCTACCATGTCTGCCTCTTTTTCAAAATGTACCAAAATTCTGGTAGTTTGGCTGCCTAATTGCTGATCTAATTCTTTTTGGCTTTAAAAAGTTGAGTCACTACTATATAAGAAATATGCATTTTAGGAGTTCTGATTTTACTGCCAGAATACTTTTTCAGATCAGTTACTCAAAAAGCATTGAACCAAAAAAGAACTAGGCAAGTAGCATTTTAGATGGAGGTCATTAATATCAGCTGAAATATTAAAGTGTTATTAAATCCTGAAAAATACTGCAGACCTCAGAACTATATTTGCTATGCACCTATCTTTCCAAGCCTTTGGTTGCTATGTGGATAGTTAACAGTGAGTTTACTCTGTCCGTTATGACTTGTTCCCTGTGTCCTCAGTGCATGTGCTCCCTTCTCTCCGCTGTCTCCTTAATTAATGTATGTGTTCCTCTAACCACAAGGTTAGGGAACTGATACAGAGAAGTCAGTAGAAGACATTGTGAAGAGCAAAAGAAGTATTGGACTTATATTTAGTTACATTTTTGTTGTTGAATGTTTATCAGAGTGCATTTAATATTACTTTAATCTCAACACAGGGTGTTTGTTAACCTAACAAAAAAAAGCAGCTCCTGATCCATTAACCACTTCAGCCCCGGACCAATTGGCATTTATACAGAAATCAGTGCTATTTAAATAGCACTGATTCCTATGTAAATGACAGTTGTAGTGAAGGGGTTAACCACTAGGGGGCGGGGAGGAGTCAGTGTGACGTGTTGTGATTTTTTTTACAGTAGGTGGGGCGTGGCTGTACGTCTGATGTCATTGATCGGCGTTCCCGATGACAGGGAACCGCCGATCACTGACAGTCAGTGTAGGAAGCGCGGGGAGAGGTTTGTTTACATAGACCTATCCCCGTTCTTCAGCTTCGTAACCCGATCGCGGGACCAGCGGCGATCGGGTCGGCGTGGTCACGGAGCTCCCGACCGGGTGGCGCGCGCCCCCCGGGCAGGCAAGTTAAAGGGGACGTACCCGTACGTGCTTTGCCTGCCCGTGCCATTCTGTAGACGTATATCTACATGAGGCTGTCGGGAAGCGGTTAAAGTATGTTATATAGCACAGTGCTTGTGCTGTGTAATTTACCCCCTGTATCACCTGAAATACCTGTCTGATCCTGCCTGGCTATACCCTCCCCCCTGTTAACTGACCATAGTTTATCAAGGCTGCTGAGCCCTGACACTGTGGTTAGTTTACGTGCCTCCATCATATGCAGCTCTACTGTCCTCCTCTGTCCTCTCTCCCCCCTCCCTGCTGATATCATAATTACTATAAAATCCTCCCATCCGCTCTGTAACAAGTGTCCCTGTGCCTTTGTTATATAAAAAAGCTGCCGATCTGTACCTATATCAGAATGGTTCCTGGTGCTACCCGTGACTCCTCGTCTCTCTCTCATCTCTTCCCCCCCTCCCTGGCTGATGTCATCGGGAGTGCTCGGCCCCGCCCGCTGGAGCTGTCAGCCAGGCAGAGGAGAGAGCCGAGGAGTCACGTGAGCACCGGGAGGAGCTCTATTATAGGAACAGATTGGCATATGTTTTATATAACATAAACACAGGGACACATATCGGAAAGTTACAGAGGGAATTGGAGGATTTTTATAGTAGTAGCTTAACAATCACTTTAACATATAAATTAGCAGAGGTAGCACACATACTTCTATCTTCACATGTTACTTTCCTCTAATTTCCAAGCCAGATATTTTGTATATGCATTTCAGATATGCATAATGCTGCAGACCATGCAATCGCCACATTATATTGTTGGTATTCATAGTTTACTCGTATCTACACATTAGAATTTCAGTGATGATAATGGAAAATCTGTTTGGCTGACACTGTTATTCAAATCCACTGACTACACAAGAGAGAAAAAAAACAGGATAATTTCACATATATACGAAAACAATAATAATAATATAAATTGTTATCATTATTGCATATATACAGTGTAGCAAAACAAATGTAATCTTAAAGATGAATTTTAGGTATGAATTTTATTGCATAGTTTACATTTGTGCAGATTGGACCTATGCTATCTCATACCTGAAAGATCCCTGTGTAATCTGCCTTTCACTGTAGTATTTGCTGCTACTGCAGTAATAGCAGCACTCCACTGTGGTAACTTTGCAGTTATTACCTACATGACTTGGTCACAGCCTGTGACTGGACAGTGAAGCAGCACATTTATGAGCTTATATCTGTCACTCTGCTCTCTCCTCCTATCACTGTGTTTCTTGTTTAGCACATGAGCATTGCAACACAGCTGATTGGCTCCATGTGCTGATTCTTTCTCTCACAGTTGAAGCTCTTCTGTACATGGTACTGCCTGTTGCTAATACTAAGTAAAACTCAGGTACTTGCACTGGTTGCCTTTACAAAAATACTGCACATGTTACCACTTCCTGCCCACCATATAGCAGAATGATGGTCGGAAAGTGGTTGTTTTATTCTGACTGGGCATCATCTGAGACACTGCATCTCCAATTCAGGTAAAGAGCCCTACCATGTGATCAACCGTGTCCAATCACAGCTCAACACATGGTAACCAGGAAGTGATATTTATCGACTTTTCCTCTACTCGCGCTGACAAGGCACGAGTACAGGAGGGGGGGGGGGGGGGTTCTGCGCTGATAATCAGTGCATTGATTATCAGTGCAGACCCATTGAGGATGCCCACTAGAACCCACCACGGATGCCAATAAGTGCTCATCAGGGATGCCAATCAGTGCCAATAAGTGCCCATTAGGGATGCCAATCTTTGCCCATTAGTGATGCCTGTCAGTGCCTCCTAATCAGTGCTGCCTATCAGTGCCATCCATCAGTACCCATAAGTGCCCCCCATCAGTGCCCATCAGTGCTGATTATCAGTGCCCATCAGTACCACCTATCAGTGCCCATCAGTGCCACCTATAAGTGCCCACCAGTGATACCTATCAGTGCAACCTATAAGTGCCCATCAGTGCCACCTATGAGTGTCCTATCAGTGCTTATCAGTGCTGCATATCAGTGTCGCCTATCAGTGCTGACCAGTGCTGCATATACGTGCCTCATCATCAGTGCCACCTCATTAGTGTCCGTCAGTGCAGCCTCATCAGTGCTCATCAGTGAAGGAGAAAACCTACTTATTTACAAAGTTTTATAACAGAAACAAAAAAAACTTTCAGGGATTTTTTTTGGAGCTCAAAAAATAAAAAAACCCAGTGGTGATCAAATACCCTCAAAAGAAAGCTCTATTTGTGGGAAAATAATGATACAAATGTTGTTTGGGTACAGTGTTGCATGTCCGTGCCTTTGTCAAATGTGACAGCGCTGAAACCTGAAACTTGGCCTGGGCAGGAAGGGGGTGAAAGTGCCCTGTATTGAACTGGTTGATAATGTAATAATGAATAAATAATGAATAGAAAGTTGCATTATTTTGGACAATCTTTTTATCTGTCAGAAATCAGCTATGGTAGCCAAAGAGATGCCTTATTATATTTTCCCAGAAAATAAAATGTTTATTAGCCTTGTATTTGACCCCTGAATTCTTTTTTTTTAAATAGACACATATGCTTTAAAGGAGAAGCACAGCCAAAGCTTGTTTGGCTGTATTTTTCCTGTGGCTCACAGGAGTGCAGTTCATTCTGCTTGGGAAAGAACACGGCCATATAATTGTGATCCACCCAGGAGCCTTGACCGGCACCTCTCAGCGAGCCTGAGCCAGCCACTCCCGCCCACTCCACAGCCCAGCACTCCAGTGAGAACATGGGGTGGGGGGGGAGATGGCAGAGCAAACAGCGTTGACTGACAGCTACCAGCTCTCTGCTCAGAGTGACAGGGAGAACTGAGCAATCAGTGGTGTCTGATCGCTCAGTTCTCACCCTTAGAGACGGCGGGGGGAAACATGTAGCATTGCATCAACCTAGGTAAGTATGATTTAAAAAAAACTAGCCCATACATCCCTTTTAAAATCTTATACTTTGCTTGTAGCATTACCAGGTGGTGAATTTAAAGTCAAGGCTCATCACTCCTGTCTGTAAGTGCCATTTTTTTGCTCTGAGACACTACATAAACAGGAACAGAACAAGAGACTTGCTTTTTTTTAAAGTGGTTGTAAACCCTTACAATCCACTTTTTGCTACAGGTAAGCCAAAAATTAGACTTACCTGTAGCTACCCTGGATATCTCCTAAACCTGCACGGTTTAGGAGATATCCCCTGTATTTGCATGTGCCGACATCATCGGCACATGCGCACTGAAGCAAACTTAAGCAATGGCACGCACGTGCCATTTGCTTCAGTGAGTGTGGCGTTACCGGCGGCTCCCGCGCGCATGCGCAGGAGTGATATCATCGCAGCTCCGGAACCGCGATACCTGGAAGTACCTCTGGGAAGAAATGTCACTGGCCGGTGCTGTGTACGGGCACCGCAGCGGGGGCTTCGATCTCAGGTGAGTATTACATAATGAGCTAGTATGCTATGCATACTAGCTCATTATGCCTTTGTCTTGCAGGTCTTTTTTTTTTTTTTTCATGTGGGTTTACAACCACTTTAAGGCAGCTGTGGGAGGCTTCCATGCCACTACAAAGTGCAAATCATTGTGATGAGAGTTGCATTATAGGGAAGTCAGAAAAATAACACATATTTTGTTGCATAAAGTATTATGAACTTTTTCTTTTCATCACGGCTCATTTGAGCTCTGCTGAGAAGACATATTTCACAGACATCTCCATCACACAGATCAGTTGTGTCATTTATTATCTTCCAAAGTATAGATATATCTTTTTAAAATTATAATGTAAACTGCATATGGTAATATGTCATTAGCATTTCAATGAAACATTACATGTATTCCTGTGATTTATCTGGATCCCCTTGGCAGCAAAGTATATTATCTGTAATAACCCATGGGAAGGGAGACAGGCGTTATCCAACCTAGCGTGCTGGTTAATTGAATATGGCAGACTCAGGAGGTGGGGGGAACCTTGCATAAAACACTTACTTGATGATCTTTATCCCCAAAATAAACTATTTTTTTTACAAACTGATGCTGAACTCAAGACACAAAAACTTTCAATTGCCAAAAAGGCTATAACTCCACCAAATGCCTTTGCAAACTCCTTGTAAATGTAGTGGTGACATTATCTCATTATCAATATCCGGGCTGTACATAACCTGTACAGAGAACAGAGCTGTGGGAGGGGCCAGGGCTACTGTTAGAAATCACGGCGCCCGGTACAGGTGACAGGCCCCACCTGATAAGGCTTTGGGCCTGAGCCTGACCACCGCTCCCCCTAGCCCACAGGCAGAAAGCAGAGAAAAAGGAGGCAGCGTGGACTGTGTGCCTTGGACAAATATAGATGTGGGAGGGTAGGTATCAAGTGTATGTATATAATTTACAAAATGCAGATGTCAAGAATATGTAATGTACAGAGTGCAGTAGTCAGACTACTCCACTGAATGGGGATGCCTCACAACCATATATAACAAACACAGCTGTAGCAAGGTGGTGAAGGTTTTTAGGGATTAAATCAGATGGTGAGGAGGCAATATAATGCTTCCTTGCCACTTGTCAAACACCCACTAAAAAAGTGATCCACTGTGGTTCACACTTGAGAGGGCAACACTAGTGTACTGTAATCTGCAGCAATGCCCCTCAGATGTGTCACTCCAAATGTGCTTGGCATTACCCAAGAGTTCAAATGCAGCACTGTTAGTCCCCTCCCCAGTACCTGGTCTGGGCAGCTTCTTCTACCTGAGGCCCAGTCTCAGTGCTTCTCCTGCAGGTGGTTCCTCTTGGAGTTAGGAGCCCGGGACCAGCTGAGCACCGCTAATACATCTGGTCCTCTCCCTTCCTCCAGGGCACTACCGAGCTGGGCAACTAGGGCTGGAGGAAACTGAGGGGGGGGAAGGTTGAGCGGGCGGGGACTCCCAAATCCTGTCCACCAATAAGCTAATCCCCTGCTGTGCGGCTGTTTAGAAAACAAACTTCTCCGGGCTCCCTGTGTTCAGTGGGAGCTGGGGGACAGTAAGCAGACTATTTCTTCACCTCTGAGTTTAGGTTGATTAATCCACTGCAGTGCTCCCGGTGTATTCATATTGAAGAGGCTGTCAGTGGACAGAATTTGGGAGTCCCCACCTGTTTTACCTCCGGGCCCCCCTGCCGAGATGGCAGAGTTGGGCCCGCTAAGGGAGGGCTGGTAGTCCTCCCTTATCAGCGAACCTGGGTGAGGCCCAGCATTTCCACCTACTACGGGCTGTCTACAGAGAACTACAGGAGGAGGGCAAAGACAAGGTCACTCACCCTGCACAAGGAGAGAGGACAGAAGTAACTTGTCTTCATTAGAGGAAAATTTTGCACATAAGCAATATTTCACACTGGATTACTCCACAAATCTAGAAGAAATACACAAAGAACACCAAGATTTAAGAAAGTATACACATGCATCTTGTATTTACCCAAGTGCTGCTGTATACCACCGTTTGGCTGAAAAGGAAAAGAATGACTTATCCCCAAAATACATAGATATCTAGAAGAAAGGCCAGCATGTGAAACATACATTGTATAATAACCAATACACATTTTAGAGTGAGGAAAATGTTTAAACTAAATGGCATAAAAGTAAACATAAACCTGAATGGTATTGGGGTTGATTTACTAAAATTGGAGAGTGAAAAATCTGTTGCAGCTGTGGCTTTTAATCAGCTTCTAACTTCAGCTTGTTGAATCAAGCTTTGACAAAAAAAAGCATCAAACTGTATGGTAAGACATGGTAGGGTATGTCTGACATAGGTCAACAATATCTATGTTTCTACTTTTTGTCCCTATGAGCTTTGATTTTAGGAATGTGCTATCTTGAAATAAGGGATAACATACTCTGCAACTCCAAAAAAATACTGTATGTTCATAGGAATTTGCTGATGAACAATCTGGGAAGCAAGTGTTGGGGACTGCACAAATAATGTGCACTCTTTGAGGGGTCAAGTACCATCTAGTATATCATTTGATGTTTCCTGTAATGTTATGGATCACTTACATTTACATAAAAATTAAGGATCATATCATCCCATTGCTTCCACATTTCCTTTTGAACCATATGATATTCCCCTGGTGCCTCTACACTGAGACCCGATCAATCAAACACCGCCTATCGGTTCTCACAGCTCCCTGAGCAGAGAGCTGCTCTCTGCTCTCCCCCCCCACGCTCACTGGAGGGGGCGGAGTGGCCTGCTCAGGCTCTTAGCTGCTTGCTGAGAGGCTGGGCCGGGTGCCGATCCATGGATCAGGGTGGGTCCCGACTCTATGGTCACGATGACACCAAAGCCTGGACCGACTCTGTGATGTCAGCAGAGAGTGGATTTCTGACTTCTCTCTGCTAGAAAACGGGTCATAGGAGTGCAAAACAAACTGCACTCCTGTGATCCACAGAATAAATACAGCCATACAAACTGACAGGGGTTCTAATCCTCGATCACGCTATCCAAAATGAAAGAGAAAGTGTTTCCTTTAATTACACTTTCAAGCAGCCTTTCTAAGCCTTTTCAACACAGAAGAACCCTTGAAATATTTTTTCCAGTTTTAGGAAACCCTAAAACTTGAAAAAAAATGCAATATTTTTTACTTTTTGCCATAATAAATATCCCCAAAAAAATATATAAAATTTTTTTTTTTTTTTTTCCTCAGTTTAAGCTGATACGTATTCTTCTACATATTTTTGGTAAACAAAATCGCAATTAGCGATTATTGATTGGTTTGCGCAAAAGTTATAGCGTTTAGAAAATAGGGGATAGTTTTAGAACATTTTTATTAATATTTTTCTTTACTAGTAATGGCGGCGATCAGCGATTTTTATTGTGACTGCAACATTATGGCAGACACATCGGACATTTTTGACACATTTTTGGGACCATTGTCATTTATATAGCAATCAGTGCTATTTAAATGTACTGATTCCTGTGTAAATGACACTGGCAGTGAAGGGGTTAACCACTAAGGGGCGGGGAGGGGTTAAGTGTGACGTGTGTGTTTTTTTTTACTGTAGGGTGCCTGGCTTAGCGTTCGACATCACTGATCGTCTTTCCCTATGACAGGGAACAGACGATCAGTGACAGTCTCACTAGGAAGCACGGGGAGAGGTTTGTTTACACATACCTCTCCCCGTTCTTCAGCTCTGTGACCCGATCCCGGCCACGGTCACGGAGCTCAGGACCAGGTCGCGAGCGCGCCGCCGGCGGCGCACGCGACCCACGGCTGGACTCTTAAAGGGCAACGTACCTGTATGTTGATGTGCCCAGCCGTGCCATTCTGCCGACATAAATGTGCAGGAGGCAGTCCTTAAGCGGTTAAAGCATTGTGATGTGCATGTATATTGCATTATGTTTGAAGTGATTGGGAGGTTTTTTGCAGCAAATGATGCTATGCTATATGCTTGTATAGTCACAAAAAAAGTCTCTAAAAATCTGTCGAAATGACAGGAGAAAATAACTACAAGGGTTCTTCAAAATGTTTCCACACTTTATTTTATAATTTTCGTAGCCATCTTCACCATAGCAAGACAACTCTTATGCCCCATACACGGAAGCGGAGCGGAATATCCATCGGAAAAATCTTGGATGTTTTTTTCGATGGAATTCCACTCAAGCTTGGCTTGCATACACACAGTCACACAAAAGTTTGCTGAACTTTCGACCGTCAAGAGCATGGTGACGTACAATATTACGATGAGCCGAGAAAATGAAGTTCAATGCTTCCGAGCACGCGTCGAATTGTTTCCAAGCATGCGTAGGAATTTTGCACGTCGGAATTGGTACAGATGATCGGAATTGCTGATCGGAACTTTTTCCAACCGAAAAATTGAGAACATGCTCTCAATCTTTTGCTGGATGGAATTCCACCAACAAAAGTCCACTGGAGCATACACATGGTCGCATTTTCGGACCAAAAGCTCTCATCTGACTTTTGCTGGTGGAATTTCCGCTCGTGTTTACGGGGCATTATACTAAACTGCAAGGTCAGCCGGCTTGCCAGACAGACTAGTCACATAATACTCTCAGACAGGACCAATTACTACTACTCAGGCCCTCACTGTTTCCAATGAAGTTATAAACGTGCAGAAACAATTTGAAGACCCCTTGTAAATTTTAATGTTTTTTTTTTTTCTTTGTGTGTGATTGGGAATTCTTTGTAAAGTAAAGCTTTTCCTTTACCCTTTTAGTTTAGTAGATATTTACAGTACCTACAGGCACTTATTATAGGCACACCTGTACGTTAAAGTAGAACTATAGGCAAAACTTTTTTTTCATTTTGGATAGAGTAAGTGAGGTTTAAAACCTCTGTCAGTTTTTTTTGTGCCATCTGTGATCCCATTGGAAGAAGTCCCCTCTATGACTTTTCTGAGGAAACCCCAAAATTTGTGATTTTCGTTTACTTTCACTTACAATGATAATGGTAAAAATGACAAATAGAGGGGGTAAATCTCCCTAAAGGCAGCACAGACAGCAATAAAAACAGGTGTTCTAATCCAAAAACTGAAAAAAGTTTTCCTTAAGTTGTACTTCAAGTAAATCAACCCCAATGATTTCCATATTTAATCTTCTATGCTTTACTGTTAAGAGAACTGATCGAAAAAGGCAGACTGTGACAGACCCAACCGGAACAGGGGCTTTTGAAGGGGACTACAGGGTAGCCTCTTTCCTACTGGCTATGGGCCCTCACATTTGAGGGAGCTATGAGCATTCAGGAAGATTTCCTGTTATATAATGTAAGATGACATGTTATTACCACATTTAACAGTCGAGGAAGTCATGATGGTCTCTGCCAACTTGAAACTCAGTGAGAAGATGGATGTGAAAAGAAAGCTGGTTAATGAGATTTGGACAGTCCTGGGTCTTCTTGAATACTCGGGCACTGTTGCCGGACTGTCTGGGGTGGGCTCCCTGACTAATTAAAGCTGGTCTGGGTGCCTGGCTGTTGATTTGCCTGCTGTTAATTAGATCCCTGTTTAATTACCATAGATTACTGTTAGCTGCTAGCTGTTCATTAGATGTACTGTTAAATGTACTGATGATATTACTGTTTAAAGTTTGCATTGTTTAGGATAATGTGATCAAGCTCTTATCTGATTTTGTGTGGTATAAATTCTGTGCAAATTTACAATAAAAGAGAGTTCCTATTTGTACCTAAGCTAGTGTCATCTAGTTCTTGGGTGCAATTCCCAGTTATAATACCTTGTTCCTGGGAAGCAGTGTTTGACGGTTGAAGCCAGGCAGGATGCGGTCTGTCACAGAGACTACTCAAAATTGGCTCAAAATTATATTTTTACATAAATGTTATACCGTATGTCTGGACCACTACTTAATTACTGCATGCATTTAATTATTTATTCCCTTCTGTAAATTGAACTTAACTCCTTTTCATGCGGTATTTACCGAGCGTATTCAGCATTTTGCGTTAAATACAAATGTTCTTTCATTAGCATTTGAAAAGGACAGGACCAGCTTCTAGAATAGAGATGACACCTAGATGCCAATAAAAGTCTCCCATCCAAGTAAACAAGTATTGCCACCTTCCTGAAGACTCAAAAGAAAGTCCTAGCCAGTGTAGCTACACGTATCAGCAGGGGGGCAGGAAAATGCCCCAGAAGGTCTGCAAGCTTTTTTTGGTATCAACAGATCTAAATAATCTATTTTATCTCTCATAAAAGCTAAAATATTAGTGGCATAGAGATGAAAATAATTCCTTTTGATTGTACATGTTGAGCTACAAGTACATGGAAATCTGTATTTGTAGCATGTGTAGAATCTTAGAGAAACACACAAAACCGTTATATGACACCTGATTGCGGCAGGCAGGCAGTGATTGGTACTGTCACAATTGGACCAATGCGCTGGTGTTGGCAATCCTATCCCTGACACAGCGATCAGCGCCCTTCTGGGCCAATTAGACTCTGGTAATTTCAGAACAGGAAACATCCTGTGGGCTGAGACGGGAACATTCCCCCAGGGTTAATTGGCTAAGGGCAATTGCACTGCATGTTGACAGATTTCATGCAGTTGGTGAACTAGCAAATATGCCAGACGGAGATCTGTGTGTGTGTGTTTGGTGGCCCAGCAGACCAGTCTGCGGACAAACTGTTGGGTAGTGGCAGGCTATCTGTTGTTGTGTGTCTGGTGTGTGGGTGTGTGGGCTGTGGGAAGAGTGGTTAACACTGGGATTCTAGCTTGTAGGATAGAAGTGTGGGATGATTCCTAGACTGCTCCCCAACCTTTAGAGTGCACCAGATTGTATGTAGGATTTGTATCTGCCTGTGTGTGATCAGCCAGCTGGATTGGATCCCTCTAGTGGTGGCCAGAGGTAGTGTGGGCTGTGTGGGCTGTGAAGGTGTATCACAGACAGTCTTACTTGCTGAGTATAATTTCTCCCCCTTATTCCCTCATATCCCCCAAGTCATGGAACCATGTCCCGGTTAGCTAGTCACTTCGGGCATGCGTATTCGTGACAACAATGTCTATGTATTAACTTTCTAATATATCCTGCCCTCTATCTACAGTCTAAACATATGCATTTTTTTTTGTTAGTGAAGTTTCTTGCATACAGTGTTGACTCACTGAGCTATATTAGGTGTTGGAGCTCTAATTAACAGGTCTGGGATGTAAAATGGCTGTAGGTTTTTAGATCTGTCATAAGCAGTGACAATAAGATGCCACAGTCAACGCTAAATTGAATCCACATATTAAATAAGCAGGGCTATATTCATTAATTTCTCAGAGTCAACACTTAATTCTGGTTATATGAGGAATAAGTGTCAAGGTGTCAACAAATGTAGCAATATAATTATACAGACAGTAAAAAGATCATAAAGACAATATGGCTTGTTCATTATAATGCATATAATGCAAATCATTTTCACTGCATAAAGCAAAAATGAAACCCTAAAAAGAAAATTAGAATGTAGAGAGAAAAAATGTAATTTCATATAGTATTCTAATTATGTGTTTATGTGTGTCATCATAGGTGAATAAAGCAAGACTTCCATACTGGAAAATTACTCTGCTAAATGTATGCAATCTTATAAACAATCTTAATACCCAAGCAGAAGAAACAGGGGACACTGGAGAAGATGATCTCTTGATGAGAAAACAGTATCCTACATCTATGGATGGATTTAATTTGGAAGCAATGCTGACCACATTCCAGCTTCAGAAAATTTGCCAAAGCAGAGTCTTTCAACACTGGGAGGTATGGTAAATTTCAGGTACTTCAATGCAGAGGCGGCTCTCTAATTAGGCAAATTAGGCGGTCGCCTAAGGCCTCGCACTCCTAGGGGCCTCACAGCCGCCTAATTCACCTGATGTGCGTGTTACAGTTGAAGGGAATATCATGCAATTTATACAGTTAATTTCTATTGCTTTAATTATTTTTCCCATTTTGGGCATGAGTATGGGTTCACTCACAGCTCATCGATTGTCAGTTTACAGACCCAGTAAACTATCCCAGCTGTTTGTAGCTTTAAAAAAAAACTGCAATAACTCTTTTGTGCTCCACCATAACCTTAAATCATGTGAGCGGCCAATACTCAAAACAAATCACCCAACCCCCCCCCCCCCAACAAAAAAAAAGGAACAGTATTAAATTTTTTTCTTTATCCAAACCAAAGCCTAAATATATACAAAACACTTTACCATAATAAAACTGTGAAGAAAAAAATGGCATGCAATAATAGTTTCCACAAAAAATATTATATATATATATATATATATATATATATATATATATATATTTATATAGTGTAAAAAAAAAATATATATATATATATATATATATATATATATATATATATATATATATATATATATATATATATATATATATATATATATATATATTAGGGCTGTTACTGATTAAAATTTTTGTGTTTGATTAATCGTTTTTTTTTTAATCGAGTAATCGACTAATTAACCCGACACTAGTTAGCTTCCACAATCAATTTAACGATTTAACTTCACAGTTCACACAAATACGGTTTAAATTCAAACTGTAGCACTGACGTAAGTAATTATTTTTCCGCAGTAGCGTGACAATTCCTCCACCTCCGGTCTAACTAATCACTCTCACCTTATGGCATGAACCCCTGTGCAAACAGGAGGTCATGCAAGCGGGTATCAAAAGGGTTAACACGGACCATAAACTTCTCTCACGTCTCCTTATATCTCAGCAAGGACGCCAGGTCATGGGTAGAAAGAAAAGATCTATGTGCTCACCGCTTAAGTATAAGATTTAATTTTTGTGTTCAAACACAAACTACTCACATAAAGATGATAAATACACAGCATGTAAAGCCGAAAATCATGTTAGTTCCGTAGAGCAGCAGCGGTGATGTCATGCGTAGCTCCTCCCCCGTACACGTTACGTTCAATCAGAACTTCAACGTCACCGGACTCCCCCCTTCCCTTCGTTAGCAAACAGAGGCACTTGGGGAGCGGGGGAGGAGTCCGGTGACGTTGATGTCCGTGACATCACCGGATCTCCGAGGGAACTCCCTGAAGACCCGGAAGCCGGCGGAGAGGTGAGTAACGATCAAAAGAATTTTGATTGATCAAAAAAATGAACGATTAATCGAGGAATTAATCTAAAATGTCCACAGCCCTAATATATATATATATATATATATATATATATATATATATATATATATATATACAGTAGTGTGAAAAAGTGTTTGCCCCCTTCCTCATTTCCTGTTCCTTTGCATGTTTGTCACACTTAAGTGTTTCGGAACATCACACCAATTTAAACAATAGTCAAGGACAACACAAGTAAACACAAAATGCAATTTGTAAATGAAGGTGTTTATTATTAAAGGTGAAAAAAAATCCAAACCATCATGGCCCTGTGTGAAAAAGTGATTGCCCCCCTTGTTAAAACATACTATAACTGTGGTTGTCCACACCTAAATTCAATTTCTCTAGCCACACCCAGGCCTGATTATTGCCACACCTGTTCACAATCAAGGCATCACTTAAATAGGAGCTGCTTGACACAGTAAGGTCCACCAGAAGATCCTTAAAAGCTACACATCATGCCGAGACCCAAAGAAATTCAGGAACAATTGAGAAAGAAAGTAATTGAGATCTATCAGTCTGGAAAGGGTTATAAAGCCATTTCCAAAGCTTTGGGAATCCAGCGAACCACAGTGAGAGCCATTATCCACAAATGGCGAAGACATGGAACAGTGGTGAACCTTCCCAGGAGTGGCCGGCCGCCCAAAATTACCCCAAGAGCGCAGCGATGACTCATCCAAGAGGTCACAAAAGACCCCGCAACAACGTCCAAGGAACTGCAGGCCTCACTTGCCTCAGTTAAGGTCAGCGTTCATGCCTCCACCATCAGGAAAAGACTGGGCAAAAATGGCCTGCATGGCAGAGTTCCAAGGAGAAAACCACTGCTGAGCAAAAAGAACATCAAAGCTCGTCTCAATTTCTCCACAACACATCTTGATGATCCCCAAGACTTTTGGGACAACATTCTGTGGACCGATGAGACAAAAGTGGAACTCTTTGGAAGGTGTGTGTCCAAGTATATCTGGCGTAGAAGGAACACTGCATTTCAGAAAAAGAACATTATACCAACAGTAAAATATGGTGGTGGTAGTGTGATGGTCTGGGGCTGTTTTGCTGCTTCAGGACCTGGAAGACTTGCCGTGATAAAAGGAACTATGAATTCTGCTGTCTACCAAGAGATCCTGAAGGAGAATGTCCGACCATCTGTTCGTGTACTCAAGCTGAAACGAACTTGGGTTCTGCAGCAGGACAATGATCCTAAACACACCAGCAAGTCCACCACCGAATGGCTGAAGAAAAACAAAATGAAGACTTTGGAGTGGCCTAGCCAAAGTCCTGACCTGAATCCTATTGAGATGTTGTGGTATGACCTTAAAAAGGCCGTTCATGCTCGAAAACCCTCTAATGTAACTGAATTAGGACAATTCTGCAAAGATGAGTGGGCCAAAATTCCTCCAGGACGCTGTAAAAGCCTCATTGCACGTTATCGCAAACGCTTGGTTGCAGTTGTTGCTGCTAAGGGTGGCCCAACCAGTTATTAGGTTTAGGGGGCAATCACTTTTTCACACAGGGCCATGATGGTTTGGATTTTTTTTCACCTTTAATAATAAACACCTTCATTTACAAATTGCATTTTGTGTTTACTTGTGTTGTCCTTGACTATTGTTTAAATTGGTTTGATGTTCCGAAACACTTAAGTGTGACAAACATGCAAAAGAAACAGGAAATGAGGAAGGGGGCAAACACTTTTTCACACCACTGTAGATATACATATATATATATACAGTCCTAATATATATATATATATATATATAATTACATTTTTAACTAATTTGTGTACACAGCTTAAGAAACCGACTACCAATAATTCATTTCCTTGCCTTTGAACTTTGGTCAGGTGGCTTAGAATGGCCAATACTGGGGTATTTTTTATGCTGCCTTTTCCCTATAAACTAAGCCTATTGTAGTGTTGGAGTAGAGCTTTAGGGAGAGCTGGCAGTGTGTTATTAGAAAGTTATGGTATAAAGTATTATTTACAGAGCACTACTGTGCTTTATACAGTACTGTATTGTGCTGCATTTCTCTGAATAACAGTGTGGTGGGCTATAAATTAGTGTGTACCCCCACTATGTTTACAGTACATAGACCCATCCGTTCTTTATTACCTTTTTGTCTGTGTCAGCACGAACTCCAGCTGCAGTTTAGCAGCCTGGTCCCCTTGTGGGTTTTTTGATGTTTTTTGTTTTGTTATTTTTAATTCACATTTTTTTTTTTACATTTGGCTAAGCTTAAAAAAAATACAAAACAGGGTTGGAATTTAGGGGTCAATTCACTAAGAATTAAATACCCCTTGATTATTTGAGTTAAAATAACTCATGCAGTATTTAACTCAGGAACGTGCAATTCACACAAAAAAACACATGTTAATATTCTCCATGAGATACTGCACACCTTTGTTTTCTAATTGTTGTCTCTTTTTTTACATTCTGCTGCCAGTGCAGAATCCCCACTGACAGCAGATGATTCATTGGTTGTTAAGAATACTGCGAGTGCCAGCTTCTAAACAACCAGCTACTATTTGTTAAATACTGCATGGTTTGACCACAAATTGTTTAACACATATTTTTGTTTACTTTTTTTGTGAATTGACTTTTAGGCTCCATGCACACTGGAGCTCATAAACGTCCGTTTTTTGGAGTTTGGGCGGTTTTTTTTTAAGAGCCCATAAACTCCACTCTATGTTATCCTATGTGTTCATGCACACATGGACTTTTTTGGAAGTTTATCAGCAGTGGAGTTTATTGGCTGTTTTCATAAAATCGCGTTCAAGAGCAGTACTGGAAACGCCAGATACAGGTAAAAGATGTTAAACGAGGGTTAACGCTGTAAAAAGACTGTTAAGCCTCGTTCGGCATTTCTCTGCCTCTATTCAAAATCAATGGTTCCCTATGGGAGCCCATTGATTTGAATAGAAGTCGCACCAGAAGTCAGATCATCATGATCCGACTTGCGGTGCGACTTGTGTGCTGAGGATGAAGGAGAACCCCTGCCAAAATGAAAAAAAAATTGGCGTGGGGGTCCCCCCCAAAATCCATACCAAACCCTTATCTGAGCACACACCCTGGCCAGTCAGGAAAGAGGGTGGGAACGAGCGAGCGCCCCCCCCCCCTCCTGAACCGTACCAGGCCGCATGCCCTCAACATAGGGGTAGGTGCTTCGGGGCAGGTGGGTGCTGTGCCCCCCACCCCAAAACACCTTGTCCCCATGTTGATGACTACAAGGGCCTCTTCCCAACAACCCTGGCCTTTGGTTGTCAGGGTCTTTCGGAATTAAATAAGGGGGCCCCCAGATCCTGGCCCCCCACCTGTAAAAAAGTGTCAAAAATAAAACACACTACACAGGTTTTTAAAGTCATTTATTAGGCAGCTCCCGGGGTCTCTTCCAACTTCGGGGGTCTCTTCCTTCTTCTCCGCTCTCTCCGGCCTCTTCTCCGGCTCTCTGGTATCTTCTGCCGGGCTCCTCTGCTATCTTCTGCTCTTTTGCCCGCTTTTTTGCTAGCGGTGGCCCGGTCTTCTCTGACGTCTTCTTCCCTCTGCTCTTCTTCCGATGTTGACACAACGCTCTATCCTGCTGTAATGCCGGGTGCGTGGTGCACAACAACTTATATTGGCATGGGCGTGGTCACCGGGTGATGTCATCCGGTGACCCCGCACCCTTATGACGTCACCGTCCCATCATGCCCCATTCAGAACGACCGTTTATGAGCTCCAGTGTGCATGGAGCCTTAGACAGGGCTATGCAGTATTTACCAAGCGTTCCTTATTTTTGTGGTAAATACTGCATAAAACTGTAGTAAATTAAAAATTTCATATTGCATAAGATATATGGGTTAAATTTGTCACATGACCCATATCTCATGTGATATTCTTTTGTAAATTGACCTTTTAGTATTTTAGTTTTTCTTTTTGAGGGTAGTTATGTTTTATTCTAAAATATTGTAGGTGTTTTTATTTCAGGGTCAGCAGAGTGAAATTGGGACTGACACAAAGTTGCCCTTTGTTTGCAGCACATCACTTCATACTTGTTTATTTTGGAAAAGGTTCTTGTACTACTTTGGTGTGATTCTAGTGCGATTTTGGCCCCATAGAATATACAAACCTTATCAAAGGTGTATCCAAGTAGCACTACATGATCACACTGTAATTCGGCCAAAATTGGATTGTGGCAGTGTGAACTTTGCCTCAAAGTCTCGAAAAATTTTACGTAATCTACTAAAAAAGATGAAAAGTGGACAAAAAAAAAGGATTAAAACAGTAACATGCAGGGGAAAAGGAATAGCTTATTTTTTTAATTTTAATAATAATATAAAAGTATTATTTTGTTACAGATTAAACAAATCCAGGAATTGTGAATCCTTTTATAACAAAACAACAACAAAAAATCAAATGATGTTTTATTTATAGAGAAATTTATAGAAAGGTAACTGAAATGTACTAAACTGACAGTCTTTTGATCTTATTTATATCTGTAGTGATATCATACATTAATGCAGAGTGATTGATTATTTGATAGCTCTTGAGCTCTGTGATCTCCAATAATCATTACAGAAATAAATATAACAATTGCATGTGACCCGTGTCTGTGATTATTCCTTCACAAATTAATAATATATAATGATATCTAATTCCCTGAGGCACCTGCTAGCTTCTAAAAAAATAATTATACACTAGATAATATTCTTCTTAACTAGAGTTTGGCATGCAGCAGTATAAACTCCACTACTGTCACTCTTGCATTTAAAACACCATTATGTAATATGAATATATCAGAGAAAAATCTGTTTATTTCAAACACCTAGCCAGAAATTACCTATACTACCTATGGATGTTGGGATTCTTTTGTCATACTCCTCTAGAGGAGATCAAAGTTGGCAGCTGGTGCTCCATTTTGTAGAGGGACGGCAAACAAACCACCCACCACCCACCCGGGTCGGTCGCTCCCTCAGTCAAACCCCCCCGCCATCCACATTCAGTCGGTCAGTCAAAATACCCCAGCCCCCGCCCGTCACTTGGTCAATCGGTAAACCCCACACTTACCCCATCTAGGTCACGTGCCTGCGTCTCCTCCTCAGCATCTCCTCCTCCGTGTCTCCTCCTTGCGGTGACTCCTCCACAGCGGCCAATATGGTAACTTCTCCTCTCGGCCAATCGGGTCTCAGGGCCCGCTTCCTGATTGTCCGGGAGGAGAATCAGGAATACAACTGTCACGAATACAACTGTCACACAACTGGTAGGGCTCAGGGTACAGTGCTCTGCCCCCTGAGCCCACCCTTTTTTGAAGTAAATTAAAGCCTCAGGCTCTAATCATGTGCTTAAAAAAAAAAACAAGAAAGAGCAAGCTTAAAAATTTGAAAAAACATAAAAAAATACTTTAAATCTCCAGGCATACAGTTAAATACACACACGCACACACACATATATATATATATATATATATATATATATATATATATATATATATATATAATATATATGAGCGTTGATTTACCAGCGATAGATAACATAATCCTGTCAATGAAATCCTGAGATTTATACAGCTCTGCCCCACAGCTCAGCTCTGTCTGGCAAGGCAGAATGCCTAATTTTTCTCCACTCCACTGTATTTAAATAACTCTTGCAGGTCTTGACTCTCCTGTAGTTTCTGAATATAATATAGAAGGAGAAGAAAAAGATTGATGATCTCATCTCTCTGTCAGTCTTCTGTCTTCTCGTATCAGCATGCCCCCTGATAGCACATGACCACTACAGCAAAACTGATTGGCTAATCCCTCTTCTAGTCTAAGTCCTGTTATATAAAGAATTGCAAGAGGTTCTTAAATACCTAGACTATTTACATTAAAAAAAAAACGGTTACTGAAAAAAGAACTGCATTCATGTATGTCTTATAATAATTTAAAATATATGTTCACATAAACTTTACTAGATTTCCTATAAATAAGCAAATTACTCAGAGTAATAAAAATACAACACAAATTATGCTTTAATGAACTGAACTTTATGATAATGATAATAATAATAATAATAATAAATAATAATAATAATAATAATAATGTATGTATTCTGTAACTGACTGTTAATTTCCAAATTTTTTGAGGACATTTTTTTAATTCAACAGGCTAACACAAACTAACACTTTATTTTTTTTTTATTTTTTTTAGCTAATTCAGCAAGATTACTTGGATTCCACCAACTCAAACAGTGAAAATGAAGATGTTGTAAAGAGGAAAAGCCCCTATATTTTTAAACGACAGGCACATATAAGCAAAGCAAGAAGACCCTACATATTGAAAAGAGGCTCTTATTACTAATAAATATAAATCATTAATATGTGTTCAATTTATAAGTAAATGTGATTTATGGTTATTTTCCTTACTATTAAAGCTATATTTGTGTCATAAATATATTGAAAAATGATTGTCCTTAATATACAGTAAATGTGTTTTTATTCATGTTATTCTTAAATGTGATTTTTTTAATATACATAAAAAATATATATGGACTTTTGCATTTAAAATAAATATCACTTATCTGCATGATGGTGATCCAAATAGTCAGTAAGAAGCAGAATTTGTCCTGAATAATGACTGTTAATATTCAATGCTGAACAAGAGTGAACTGGATGTAGTGACTAGGTGAATTGTTGGGAGCAAGCTTTTCTTTTATCAAATTTACACAGTCAGTCCACTTCCTATAGGCCCAGGGTGTCATGGACACACCCCCTAGGAGTGCATCATCACACAGCTCATGTCCACAAAGACATGAGAGCAATTCCCACCAGGAGGAAGGACAACTGACTGCCAAAGAAGAGGAATAACCCAAATTGGCTTAAAAACTGCAGACATTTTTTTTTTAAAGATTCTAAAGGGCTTCATAAATGAAGAGTGGGGTGTTGTGAGGAAGTTGGACAAGTTGGATCTGGATATATCTTGCAAGTACATGTTTTTTTCCCCTGGAAGTCACTGGGAGAGTTAATTGCTCATTTATGTCTAGGGGTACAATAAAAGGAAATATACTTACCCGATCCTTCACTCCTCCCTGCAGCTAGATGAGTCTCCAGTGCTTCTGCACCCTTGCGCTCTAGTGGTCTAATATCTTGACATCTTTAAGACCAGAGTAGGGTCTATAGTCCACCACTGGATCATAGGGGAGCGTCTCCAGCCAGGGGAGCAGAGGATCAGGTAAGAAACGTGGTCTCTCCTATCCACTGAGAAAATGGGCTATTAGCCCTTGCAGTGCAGTACATCTTCACTGAAAGGAATATAGTGGTTCAGTAATTATACAAAATACTGGTAAATCCTGGTGCCTGTGCAGGTCTTTGATGTGTTCACATTTTGACTTGCTGCAAACTTACAAAGTTGCAGTCTAATCATAAGTGAAGAGGGGAATGAAAAATGCTTTTTCTTGTCTGCAGCAGAATGTTGGAATAAACTAACCTATACAATGTCACTGGAGACCATGAGCTGCTTTTTAATAAAAAGGTGGCACTTTTGTGACCAATGTTACTGTTGTATGTGGTAACATGTCAATAATTTTCTCATGTAAATGTGTAAAATCGAAACGTTTACCACTAAGAGCCCTTTCACACGAGCCTAGGTCATCGTGGGCACTTTACCGTTGTTTTAGCGGCGCTATTTGGCCGCTAGCGGGTGGTTTTAATCCCCCGCTAGCGGCATTTTGCCGGCGGTATCTCAACGCTGCCCCATTGATTTTATTGGGGAGCAGCGGTGGAGGAGCGGTGAGTTCACTGCTCCTTCACTGCTCCAAAAAAGCTGCTGGCAGAACTTTTTCTGATGCCCTGCCAGCACACCCTCAGGCTTTCACACTGGAGTGAATGGAGCCGATTTTTTCAGGCACTATGCAGGCGCTATTTTTAGCGCTGTAGCGCCCGAAAAACACCCGCAGTGTGAAAGGGGTCTTATAGGGTATTTTCATCAATTGTAGAGAAATCGAGCAGCAACTAAAAAATAGTATAGTGATATAACAAAGATTAAATGTTAAAGATGGTAAACAGCGATCTCTCTATACTCCCTGTCAGTCCACGCCCCCCACAGTTAGAAAGCACCTCCCTAGGGAACAGTTAACCCTTTGAGCGCCCCTGGTGTTAACCCCTTCTCTTCCAGTGTCATTTATACAGTAATCAGTTTTTATAGCACTGAGCGCTGTATAAATGTCACTGGTCCCAAAAAAGTGTCAAAAGTGTCCAAACTGGCCACCGCAATGTCGCAGTCCCACTAAAAATATCAGATCACCGCCATTAATGGTAAAAAAGTAATAATAATAAAAATGACGTAAATCTATCCCCTATTTTGTAGACGTGATAACTTTTGTGCAAACCAATTAATATACGCTAATTAGGATTTTTTTTTACCATAAATATGTAGAAGAATACATATTGGACTAAACTGAAGAAGAAATTATAATTTTTTTGGATATGTATTATAGCAAAAAGTAAAAAATATTGTTTTTTTTTTCAAAATGGTCTTTTTTTTTTTTTGTTTCTAGCACAAAAAATAAAAACTGCAGAGGTGATCAAATACCACCAAAAAAAGCTCTATTTGTTGGAAGAAAAAGACATCAATTTTGTTTGGGTACAAGGTCACGCGACCGCGCAATTGTCAGTTAAAGCAACGCAGTGCCCTATCGCAAAAAATTGCCTGGTCATCAAGGGGAAAATATTCCTTAACCACTTTGCAGCCCGCCATATAGCAGAATGACGGCGGCAAAGTGGTTTCAATATCCTGACCGCACGTCATATGCCCCCGGGGGCGCGCATAGCGGCGATCGTTGTTGCAGCGTGTCAGTCTGACACTCCGCAACTACGTTCTCGGTAAAGAGTCTCAGACGGAGGCTCTTTACCACGTGATCAGCCGTGTCCAATCACGGCTGATCACAGTGTAAATAGGAAGAGCCGTTGATCGGCTTTTTCTCACTCGCGACTGACAGACGCGAGTAGAGGAGAGCCGATCTGCGATTATCAGCGCAGACCCCCACGAGGTTGCCCACACTGGACCACCAGGGAAGCCACCAGACCACCAGGGATGCCCAGCACCAGGTATGCCACCTTAGACCACCAGGGATGCCAGTCAGTGCTCACAAAGGATTGCCAATAAATGCCCACAATGGATGCCAATCAGTGCCCACAATGGGCATCACTGATTGGCATGAATTATTGTTTGGCACTGATTGGCATCCATCAGTAAAATACATTACACTACAATGCTGCCTATCAGTGCCCACCCGTGCCGCCTATTAGTGCTCATCCATGCTGCCTATAAGTGCCCATCCATGCTCATCCGTGCCACCTATCCATGCCCATTCGTGCCGCCTATCCATGCCCATCCATGCTGCCTATCCATGCCAATCTGTGCCACCTATCAGTGCCAATTTGTGCCACCTATCAGTGCCCATCCGTGTCCCCCATCAGTGCCACCTATCAGTGCCCGTCAGTGCCACCTATCAGTGCCACATATCAGTGCCCATCAATGCCACATCATCAGTGCCACCTCATCAGTACCCATCAGTGCTGCCTTATCAGTGCCCGTCATTGCAGGCCCATCAGTGAAGGAGAAAAGTTTTGAAACTAAAACAAAAAAAAACATATTTCTTTTCAAAATTTTCAGTCTTTTTTTATTTGTTTAGCGGAAAATAAAAATCCCAGAGGTGATCAAATACCACCAAAAGAAAGCTCTATTTGTGTGAAAAAAAATTATAAAAATTTAGTTTGGGTACAGTGTTGTATGACCGCGCAATTGTCATTCAATGTGCGACAGCGCTGAAAGCTGAAAATTGGTCTGGGCAGGAACGTGTTTAAGTGCCCGGTATTGGAGTGGTTAACCCCCCTGGTGGTAATCCAGAGTCTGGCTCGGGTGGGAACTTCAGTACCATAAGCGGTAACCCTGAGCCAGACTCGGGCTTGCATTGCAGGATACAGGGGGAAGTTACTTACCTTGTCCCCTGAATCCTGCGATGTATCCCCACTGTGTGTGCGAGCCGTCTGCTCGCTCGATTCACACAGTGCCCGAGTGCCGCTGATCTCCGCTCCCTGTGACGTTACGACGCACGGGAGCGGAGATCAGCGCCAAATTCAAAAAAGTTAAAAAAACACAATACACATACAGTACTGTAATCTTACAGATTTCAGTACTGTATAAAAAAAAAACACACATCCCCTTTGTCCCTAGTGGTCTGCCCAATGCCCTCCATTTCATTTTATATAATAAATACATTTTTTTCTGCCTGGAAACTGGAGATTGCCCATAGCAACCAAAAAGTGTCCCTTTATGTCAAAAGTGGTTTTAGACCAGGTAGAAAACAGCGATAATAAATTAGAATCACAATTCATCATCAAACACTAAATTTAATGACAGCGACTATTCTGCAACTGAGCAAATTTCAGTGTTTTTGATTTGATTACATTATTGAATAATTTTTATATATATTTTTATTATATTATAATTTATAATTTTTTGTTTCAAACTTTATCGGAGCTCTGCGGTGTTGTACAGTTGCTGTTCTGGCCTCTACCTGGCCTCCAGGGGGCATCCAGCCTCGTTGGACATGTGACGCCGCATCCTACTCCTCCTCGTCCTCCTCCTCATCCTCTCTCCCTTGAGGCACACACGTGGAGTCAGTGACCTCATCATCCCCTCCCTCTTCACCACTAGAGCAAACCTGGCAGTAAGCTGCAGCTGGTGGAACTGTACTGCCAGATTCCTCAAGCTGGGTATCGTCATCCGAGCCTTCGAATCGTGGGCATCCTCCTGGAGCATGTACCCAACACTGTGCTCAAAGAGTTCGGGTGACTCCTCAGGAGGACATGGTGGGTCTAGGGAAGGGGTGGCTGATGATGCTCTGTCAGTACCCTGAGCCTGGGTGAGAGAGGATGAGGAGGATGAGGAGGCTTGGTCATCCATTCTACCAAGCCTTCAGCATGAAGCGGCTCCACATGTCCAGCTGCCGAAAACAAAGACGCGCGGGTCCCATGGCCACGTGCTGATGACGCTGCCCGACCACGTCCACGTCCACGGCCACGTCCACTAGAAACAGAGCCTGCCAGCCCTGTGTTCTTGGCTCTGCACGCTCTGCCTCCCCTTGGCGGTCTTCCAGCCATTGTAGTCGTAGTCCTGTGGGTGCTGCTGAGAAGAAAATATAGGAGCTCTGTGTGATGCCACTAACACACTAGAAGTCCTATGGGTGCATCTGCAAAGAAAATAGAGGAGCTCTGTGTGATCCACTAACACACTAGAAGTCCTATGGGTGCTTCTGCGAAGAAAATAGAGGAGCTCTGTGTGATGCCACTAACACACTAGAATCCTGTGGGTGCTTCTGAGAAGAATATAGAGGAGCTCTGTGTGATGCCACTAACACACTAGAAGTCCTGTGGGTGCTTCTGAGAAGAAGAATAAATAGGAGCTCTGTGTGATGCCACAACCACACTAGAAGTCATGGGTGCTTCTGCAAAGAAAATAGAGGAGCTCTGTGTGATGCCACTAACACACTAGAAGTCCTGTGGGTGCTTCTGCAAAGAAAATAGAGGAGCTCTGTGTGATGCACTAACACACTAGAAGTCCTTGGTGCTGCTGAGAAGAATATAGAGGAGCACTGTGTGATGCCACTAACACACTAAAGTCCTATGGGTGCTTCTGCAAAGAAAATAGAGGATCTCTGTGTGATGCCACTAACACACTAGAAGTCCTGTGGGTGCATATGCAAAGAAAATAGAGGAGCTCTGTGTGATGCCACTAACACACTAGAAGTCCTGTGGGTGCTGATGCGAAGAAAATAGAGGAGCTCTGTGTGTTGCCACTAACACACTAGAAGCTCTGTGGGTGCTTCTGCAAAGAAAATAGAGGAGCTCTGTGTGATGCCAACTAACACACTAGAAGTCCTGAGGGTGCTTCTGCAAAGAAAATAGAGGAGCACTGTGTGATGCCACTAACACACTAGAATCCTGTGGGTGCTGCTGAGAAGAATATAGAGGAGCTCTGTGTGATGCCACTAACACACTAGAAGTCCTTGGGTGCTTCTGCAAAGAACATAGAGGAGCTCTGTGTGAGCCACTAACACACTAGAAGTCCTGTGGGTGCTTATGCAAAGAAAATAGAGGAGCTCTGTGTAGTGCCACTAACACACTAGAAGTCCTGTGGGTGCTGCTGCAAAGAATATATAGGAGCTCTGTGTATGCCACTAACACACTAGAAAGTCCTATGGGTGCTTCTGCAAAGAAAATAGAGGAGCTCGTGGTGATGCCACTAACACACTAGAAGTCCTGTGTGTGCTGCTGAGAAGAATATAGAGGAGCTCTGTGTGATGCCACTAACACACTAGAAGTCCTATGGGTGCTTATGCAAAAGAAAATAGAGGAGCTCTGTGTGATGCCACTACCACACTAGAAGTCCTGTGGCTGCTGAAAGAAAATAGAGGAGCTCTGTGTGGTGCCACTAACACTCTAGAAGTCCTGTGGGTTCTGCAAAGAAAATAGGAGCTCTGAGTGATGCACTAACACACTAGAAGTCCTGTGGGTGCATATGCAAAGAAAATAGAGGACCTCTGTCTTCCAAGTCCTTAGGTGCTTCTGGAACAAAATATAGCTCTGTGAGTGTGATGGGACTAACACACTTCAAGTCCGATAGGTGCTTCTGGGAACAAAATATAGCTCTGTGTGTGGTGTGGGACTAACACACTTCAAGTCCTATAGGTGCTTCTGGGAAGAAAATATAGCTCTGTGTGTGTAATGGGACTAACACACTTCAAGTCCTATATGTGCTTCTGGGAAGAAAATCTAGCTCTGTGTGTGTAATGGGACTAACACACTTCAAGACCTATAGGTGCTTCTGGTAAGAAAATATAGCCTGTGTGTGTGATGGACTAACACACATCAAGTCCTATAGGTGCTTCTGGGAAGAAAATTCAGCACTGTAGTGTGTAATAGTGGCCTAACACACTCAAGTCCTATAGGTGCTTTGGGAACAAAATATAGCTCTGTGTGTGTAATGGAGTCCCTTTAGGTGCTTTCTGGGAAGAAAATATATTTTCCTCTGTGTGTGTAATGGGACTAACCACACTCAAGTCCTATACACTCTGTGTGTGGTAAAGGGACAAACACACTTCCAAGTCCTATGTGCTTGAACAAAATAAGCTCTGCTCGCTCTGGGAAACAAAATTCGATTCACACAGTGCCCGAGTGCCGCTGATCTCCGCTCCCTGTGACGTTACGACGCACGGGAGCGGAGATCAGCGCCAAATTCTGTGTGTGTAATGGACTAAAAAAGTTAAAAAACACAATACACATACAGTACTGTAATCTTACAGATTTCAGTACTGTATAAAAAAAAAACACACATCCCCTTAGTCCCTAGTGGTCTGCCCAATGCCCTCCATTTCATTTTATATAATAAATAAAAAAAATTCTGCCTGGAAACTGGAGATTGCCCATAGCAACCAAAAAGTGTCCCTTTAATGTCAAAAGTGGTTTTAGACCAGGTAGAAAACAGCGATAATAAATTAGAATCACAATTCATCATCAAACACTAAATTTAATGACAGCGACTATTATGCAACTGAGCAAATTTCAGTGTTTTTGATTTGATTACATTATTGAATAATTTTTATATATATTTTTAATTTATAATTTATAATTTTTTGTTTCAAACTTTATCATACCCGGGATGTCTACTAGACTCTTGTTTGGACAGATTTAAGTGAGTTATTCATAAAAATTGCAGCCTACAATATAAAAACGCCAAATTTCCATGCAAAATAATTGTACGGCTTTTGGTACAAAATTCCAGACATAATCATACCGCCAGGGAGGTTAAACTTTATTCAGCCAATAACAAAAACTGCTAGAGTTTTATAAGACCTGTGTACACATATCTTTTATTGTAATTCGGTAGAATAGTCAAAGGTGTTAAAGTGTGTACAAAAGAAAAGGGTCACAAGTGCTGAGACAGTGGCAGAAGTGTGTGTTTACAATTAAATGAAAGCACCCCTACAACTGCTAGTTTGGGGTTGAAATATGGCTAAAGCAGGCAGTGCAGAGGCAATATGACGCCTCCTTACTGCTTGTCAAATGATCTCTAAAGAGCAATCTGAATGCTGATTGCTCTTTAGAGACCACAGCACGTGAGAACAAGCCCTTAATTATTATTGCTTTTTTTTTTTTTTAAACAGTTTTTAAAATTGTATTTAAATTGTATTTATTTTTTTAGACAGAGACACTGTGTGGTTTGGTGTGTGTGAAAAAGCACGTGTGAGCAGATGCGTGGGGTGCCATTAATAAGTAAAGGCACTACTGAGTGTCTACTAAAGGATACTGGGTTGATTTACTAAAGGCAAATTGAGTTTGCACTACAAGTGCATTCGGAAGTGCAGTCGCTTTAGATCTGAGGGGAAGATCTGAAATGAGGGGAAACTCTGCTGATTTTATCATGCAATCATGTACAAGCAAAAATGCTGTTTTTTATTTTCCTTTCATGTCCCCCTCAGATCTACAGCGACTGCACTTCACAAGTGCACTTGTAGTGCAAAGTGGATTTGCCTTTAGTAAATAACCCCAAGGTATTTCTTTGTGCACATTACTGTCATGCAAAGGTGTGAATCTACCCTTATAGTGGGGTCACATCAGTGTGCTGTGGCTTGGCCACAGTGTGATTGTATGTGTGCTTTACACACGGTTTTAGGTGTGATCCCATTGAATTCTATTAAGCAGTGTGTCTTCTGAAAGCACATCAATGTGCAGCATGCAGGACTTTGATGTGGTCTCATGAAAATGCATGTCCTAAAATAATTCATCAGAAGTGTACCTTAAGCCACACATACAATCACACATTAGGCCCCTTTCACACAAGCGGACTGATTGGGTCAGCCTGTCAGTTTTTCAGGCAGACCCTATCGGACCCATCTTTATCCTCTATGTGTCCATTTACCCCAGCCAACATCCAATCCGATCCGCTAAAATCATTTCCCATTCGTCTAGCGAATCAGATCAGATGGCATTCGGGTGTAAACGGACAGGCAGTCCATTTATATCTGACTGCCCATAGAAGAGAGAGGGCTGTGTCTGTGTCTGCTCTGCATAAGCAAAGTGGACACGGACCTTTCATCTGCCTGCTCAGCTGGGATCAGTAGAAAGATCCCCGCTAAGCAGGTGGATTGCAGACCAAGTGTGCCCCGTGAGAAAGGACCGACCCTAGGGATAAAAAAAGAGTGAATAGGTGGAGGTTTGGGTAGTAAGAATATGTGTTCATGATGAGCAGAGTAAAGCAGTGCAGAGAAAGTGCTAAGGCTGCATTATAGGGACAGGACAGTTAGTAGAGTAGTAAACTGGGATGGAAAGGGTGTCAGACAGATGGGTGTGTGGACTGTGGAATGTCCAGAGCTGAGACCGAAGGCTTCAGGGTCCTGTAGTGCAGATTTATGTAGGGTAAAGCAGATAGAAGAAGGGATAAAGTGAACAGGAAAAAAGTCAGGGGGATCAATGTCAACTTATTGCATGATTGCGCAGGGAAGGTAAAGAGAGGTGCAGACTTCTGGAGGTGAGATGAGCCGGATCAAGTGAGACTAATGCTGGCCATACACTATACAAAAAATCGCTCAAACCCATTTTCGAAAAACGAACATTCGGCTGTGAGAGCAAACGATAGTGCCATCATGTAATGACCGATAAATCGTTTAATGAACATACATTTTTTCGTTTTTTTTTCACATATACCTAGTGCAAACAGTTTGGACGGGAAACAGTAACAGAAATAGCCTTTCAATTTATCGCTCGTTCAGCAGAAAATTTCCAAACTTGCCCTTCGTTTTTTCGGCTTAAAAACATCCCAACTGATTACTGATTTGTACCCATTAACTGGCTGAAAAACAAACAAACTGTTTAAATGACGAATTTCGAACAATTTTTTTATATAGTGCAGGGCCAGCATAAGGAAGAAGGTGAAGTGACAGGGGAAGGATAACATGAGCTGAGGATTGGAGTGGAGCTTAGAAGAAGATCTAAAGCAAAGTTGGAGCGATGGCAGTGTTAGGGAATTGGTAGATTTTGTATATGAGGGAGAATGATAGTCATTCCTGTCAGGCAAAAAAAAGCAAAAGAAGCAGCAGAAGCTCCTGTGCACCCCATTCACCACAGATTAGGACAGCGCCCATAACATTAATTGGCTCTACACTGAGCCTCCATACTGCCCTTCCAGCCGTCTGGATGGGGATAATGATAGTCACTCCTGTCAGGCAAAAGAAGCAGCAGAAGCTCCCTGTGCACCCCATTTACCACAGATTAGGACAGTGCCCATAACATTAACTGGCTCTTCACTGAGCATCCATACTGCCCTTCCAACCGTCTTAAGCCCCCACCCATGGTAGCGAAACGCCAGGGCCACTGTTCATATTTAACTCATAGATTATTCTTAAAAATGATATAATACGTTTATACTAACCCAAGTCCAACCTGAATTTTTACTTGGGATTTTGTAAAAAAACTGAAATGACTTTGAAGCTTAGAGTAAAGTTGAAGCTTTAGTATTTAGTACTATAGTCAGACTTTATATACACTAGTAAATACACTCTTTATTCAGTTTTTTTCCACATGCTAAGTGCTGCAGCAAGGGAAGAAATACCCTATGCTAGCAGCATACTGGAGAGTTATACCACTGCTTTCACACAAAAGCAGCAGCCCTGGGTCTCCAGAGGCTTAACTCTGCTCTTTCACAGAGTTCCAATTAACATCGCACATGCTGTATGTAAAAAACTGAAAGAAGAACATATTTCTTAATGTACTGTATATGCAATGCGAATGCCATACAGTGATACATACCAAGGTTTCAGTTGAACTTTTACATATAAATGCAAACCTTGCATTATGATTGCATTAAAGTGATTGTAAACCCCTATTTTTTTTTAAATAACAAATATGTTATACAGTTAAACCTTGGATTGCAAATAACGCAGTTTACGAGCGTTTCGCAATACAAGCTGTCTTTTTTTTTTAAATCCTGACGCAATACAGGCATGATTCAATCCTCTGGGGTGTGCAGCACCACATGTGGCCAGAGGTGTGGGGGCGCTGGTGACGATTGTAGACGCTTGGAGATGCTCGGAAACACTCCATTCCTGAGAGACTCCGAGCATCTCTGAGTGTCTCTGAGCATCTCTGAGTGTTTCCAAGTGTCTCCAGCGCCCCCCCCCCCCCCACCTCTGGCCACCTGCATTACACTAGCAGTGATACTGGAACGAATTAGCTGAGTTTTCATTGCTTCCTATTGGGAAACCCGCTTTGATATACAAGTGCTTTGGATTACAAGCATGCTTCTGGAACGGATTATGCTCTTAATCCAAGGTACTACTGTACTTACCTGTACAATTGTTTTGCACAGAGCAGCCCCAATTCTTCTCTTCTGGGGTCCCCTGCTGATGCTACTGGCTCCTCCCTCCTGCCAAGGGCCCACCTTAACAAGCCTCAATGCATGCAATGGCTCCCTCTGCTGTCTCTGAGCCAATGAGGAGGGAGAACGCAGAAAAAGATCAGTCTCAAGTATTAAGGGGGTCTGCACTCGGAATGCATTAAAGAGGAAGTAAAGCCTCTTTAACCACTTCAATACCAGACACTTAGACACCTTCCCGCCCAAGCCAATTTTCAGCTTTCAGCGATGTCGCAATTTGAATGACAATTGCGCGGTCATGCTACACTGTACCCAAACAAATTTTTTATCATTTTGTTCCAACAAATAGAGCTTTCTTTTGGTGGTATTTGATCACCTCTGCGATTTTTATTTTTTGCGCAACAAACAAAAAAAGACCGAAAATTTTGCAAAAAAACAAGTTTTTCTTTGTCACTGTTAATTTTTTTTGTAAATAAGTGCGTTTTCTTCTTCAATGACGGGCACTGATAAGGCGGCACTAATGGGCACTGATAAGGCGGCACTGATGGGCACCGATGAGGTGGCACCAATTAGGGGGCACCGATGAGGTGGCACTGATGATGGGCACTGATAGGCGGCACTGATGGGCACTGATAGGTGGCACTGATGGGCATTGATAGGTGGCACTGGTATGCGGCACTGATGGGCACTCAGGTGGCACTGATGGGCACTCATAGGCGGCACTGACGGGTACTTATGGGTGGCACTGATGCACACATATAGGTGGCACTGATAGGTGGCATGCATGGGCACTGATAGGTGGCATGGATGGGCACTGATAGGTGGGCATGGGTGGGCACGGATGGGCACTGATGGACGCTGATGAGTGGCACTGATAACACTTATGGGTGGCATTGCTGGGAATCCTTTTTTTTTACTTTTTTTTTTTATTAAATATGATGTGCCAATCAGTGCCCATCTGTGGGCACTGATTGGCATATTTTTGATTTTTTTTTAACATGTGGATGGCCATGGGGGATGTACCTGGCCATCCACATGCTGGGGGCTTCCCTGGTGGTCCTGGGGGCTTCCCTGGTGGTCCTGGGGGCTTCCCTAGTGGTCCAGTGTGGGCATCTGAGGGGGGGCTGCGCTGATAAACAATCAGCGCAGACCCCCCCTGTCAGGAGAGCCGCCGATCGGCTCCCCTCTACTCGCGTCTGTCAGACGCGAGTGAGGAAAAGCCGATCAACGGCTCTTCCTGTGTACATCGTGATCAGCCGTGATTGGACACGGCTGATCACGTGGTAAAGAGCCTCCGCCGGAGGCTCTTTACCGAGATCAGTGTAGCGGTGTGTCAGACTGACACACCGCTCCACCGATCGCCGCGATGCGCGCCCCCACGGGCGCGCGGCGGCTGTTATCCTGAAGGACGTCATATGACGCCCAGTCAGGATAACGAAGCCACTTCCCGGACGTCAATTTACTATTGACCGGGCGGGAAGTGGTTAAAAAAAAAAAAACGGAACCTGCAAGGCAAAGGCATAATGAGCTAGTATGCATAGCATACTAGCTCATTATGAATAACTTACCTGAGAACGAAGCCCCCGAAGCGACCCTCGTCCACGACCTCTGCCGCCGCCATCAATTCCGGAGTGACTTCCGGGTCTCGCCGCTCCAGCGCTGTCATTCGCTGGAGCGACGATGACGTCACTCCCGCGCATGCACACGAGAGCGGCATATCGCCGTGATCTCGGCATGTTCAGTGCGCCTGCGCGCCGCTGTCTACGGTGCATGCGCCGTAGACAGCGATGCCTCTTTTTTTCTAAATATCTCCTAAACCATGTAGGTTTAGGAGATATTTATTGGACCTACAGGTAAGCCTTAATCTAGGCTGATCCGTAGGTCAAAGTGGTTTGTAAGGGTTTACAACCACTTTAAGGTAAAAAAAAAAACTTTCAGCCTTTAGAACTACTTTAAAAAACACTGACTGTAAATAAAATCCTATCCCATCAGCATTCAGTATGTAAATATATCAGCTAGGACAGGACTACTACTGGCCGCCCCACACAAATGTTTCATTTTTTTAGAGAACAAATGCAATATGGGAGTAAAGGCACAAGGGTTCTGATTTATCATTCTTTACAGGTATGATGAAAATACATAGATCGCTGTAGTGCAGCCAAGGCTGATGCAGATCGAGATTCTACAAAGTGCACAAAACAGAACATAACACAGTAGTTTGAATTCTTAAAAGGGTAGAAAGGTCACTTTCTAGCCCAATGAGCATTTATTTATTTCAAATTCACAATCATGTGTAAGAAAATTTAGAAAAATAAGAACGTCCTTGCACATTATGGGTAATCAAACATAACTTTATAGGGTTTTAGAGAACATTCTACAGCCCCATACACACGGTCGGACAATCCGCGGACCAGGTCCGTCGGACCATGTCCGTCATACTTTGTCCGATGTTGGTTTTGCGTACACACGGTCGGACAAAGTTGTCGGAAAATCCGATCATTCTGAACGTGGTGACGTTTGTTGCCTACGACGGGACTACGTAGAGGCTAGTAGCCAATAGCTTTGGTCTTGTAATGTGATCTGAGCATGCGTAGCACTTTGTCCGGTCGGACAACCGTACACACGATCGGATTTGGTGTGATCGGACCGTGTTGACGGCAAATCTTTCCAGCAGGAGATAAGACTTTGTCCGTCGGACAAACCGACGTACACTGTCCGATGGTGCATACACACGGTCTGATTTTTCAACAACATTGTCCGATCGGACAGAATCCATGAAAAAGTCCGACCGTGTGTATGGGGCTTACTTGTTTAGGAAATCAATCCCAATGTGTTCACATGTCTAATTTGCCTGCAATTAAAATACAAATTACACTGTTAGAATAAGTGGTGATTGAATTAGTGGAATTGTTGATTGCCTGCAATATCTACACACAGATCTATCCAATGTGAGGATACTTGCAAATGTAACTCATGAACAACATGATGCTATGTAGAATGAATACATCTGCAAGCATTGAATATAGATACATTGAAAAAATCTAATTTTAAACTGTTTCACTCAACACGAGTAGGCATGTTTCACTCTATTTTGAGAAAAATATACTGCAGATCATTTAGATGTTGAAGTACTGTATATTATATTATATTGTATATTGTTATTAGTTATACAAATTATAATAAGAAAAAACTGCGCCACATAAAAAATAATAAAAAGCAATCCAAGAAAAATATATATATAACAAATAAAAAAACTAAATATATTCCAGTGGAAATTCAGTGCCCTTTGCTATTAATGAAATAAACAATGAACAGTGATACCTCTGTGATAAATAAAGTCCATAGATATAAACGTGAAAACTTGATTGAATAAACAGAGTCTTCAGAAATAAGTGTCCTGTATTAAGGCACCGTGCTCCTATACATTTAGTGAATCCCGTCACCAATATAAAAGCCGCTTACCAGTGGTAAAAGGCAAATAGCATTCAGGATCATCAACCATAGGTAGAAAGAGGGGGGACTCTCACAGCAGCCTCCTCACGTGGATCTGAGCCCTTAGTTGTAGTAGTTCATACAATGCGTGGCATATTGGACCATAAGGATAAACAAAGTACCATAGTGTGATACCGTAATGGTAGCAAATTTTATTTAAAAGATAAATGAAATGGTACTCACAATGTAGCAAAATAAAACGAGTATAAAAACAAAACGCCGGCCAGCATTCAATGGAGCCCTTCCTCCTTCCTAGAAAACGCGGCGGTTATACAAATTAGTTTGCTGTAAAATAAAATAGTTTTTATAAATTACATGTTACTATACAATAACAATAAATTTGTTGAGTATAGCCTCCAATAGAAACACTTAAACCTAGGCATGAAAAAGTACCATCGTCCAAAATGATATAGGGAAACAAAGGGAGGGGTAAGAGCATGAGGGTAGCTGATGGGGCTAGCCAAACAAATACTCAAACCCCCAATTTTTGTAGTGGACTATCTCGGTACTGATAAATACAATTACAATTCTTAGATAAAAAATCCATTTATTACATATAAAAAGGAGAAAAAAAAGACAAAAATCACATTAAAATGATTGCATAGAACATATAATGAAAATGTATGACAACATCAAGTAAACTATTTACTTGATGTCATATATTTTCATTATATGTTCTTGTGTTTCATCTGACTACTTGTCTTATAGATTACTCCTCCTGATGAAGCAGTGTTTGTACCATGAAACTAGTTGAGGTCTGGTTAATCTATGAGAAACACTTCACCAACAGATACCTCTAGGAGTAACCTCTGAGTAAATTGTTTATGCAATCATTTTAATGTGATTTTTGTATTTTTTTTCTCCTTTTTATAATTAATAAATAGATTTTTAGCTAAGAATTGCAATTGTATTTATCAGTACCGAGATAGTCCACTACAAAAATTGGGGGTTTGAGTATTTGCTACCAGCTACCCTCATGCTCTTACCCCTCCCCTTATTTCCCTATACAATAACATTGAAGGTCTCCTGGCTGGGGTCTGGATAGCAGGCAAACCTTGGTGGTGGATTAAGCCTTGCTCAGTCCCTCAAACAATGAAAAAAAGGTTGAAAACGTTACTGGAATTGACAATCTGTATTACATCATTATAGAGTCTTTTAGCAATAGGTACTAGGATGGCTTTTTTTCTAAGAGAAAAGGTGCAGGAACTCCTCCTTTTCTGTGCCCTTACCGACCTCCGAGCACAGTATCTTGGTTCCACCCCTACCCACCTCCCATACTGCCCTTTTAGAGAATACAGAACCAAGTATTTTGTGCTGATCAGTAATTTGGAATGTGTTAATGATAACAGAAAAAGCAGTAAAATAGGTCCACTGTAGCCAGTAACAATAGGGCCCCCTCCAGCAACAATAGACCCCCCCCCTCCCAACAACAATGGACCACACAAAACAAAAAAACCCCAGCAGCAACAACAGATCTCCCCACAGCCAGCAACAATAGACCCATCCCTCAACAGTAGCTCTCCGAGCAATAGCTGACCCCCAAGCAATATTAGGCCCAGCACCAGCAACAATATATCCCCACCAGCAACAATAGACCCCCATGCAAAAATAGATCCCCTCCATCTAGATTAGATCCCCCAGAAACCAGCATCAATAGACCATGCAGCATACCCCAGCACCCCTTACCATTATATGCAGTCAGTGCTGGTGTTGCCGGAACTGCGTTCCCCCGCGTTCCTGCTGAAAAAAAGCCCTGGGTACTAGCATTGTACCTTTCTGCATAACTTTTAAATCTGTACCACAAACTTTAATATTTTTCCTTAGTGACAGCTATTGTAGCACATTGAGTGATCGTTTACAAAATATAGGGCAAAGACAAAGTGCACTGTATGTTTTATGGTTTTATCAAAATGAAAGATAAAATACCACTCACAAAAAATAATAGTTAATGCTCATCAAAATCTATAAAACTAATGTTTTCCTAGCAAAAAAAAAAAATAAATCTCTTCAATTGGTGTCTGTTGGTAGCTGACATTATTCTGGTTCCTCGCAGCTTAGAATTTTGTTTACACATTTCCAACTTTCAGATATCACTGTGCTTATCTCTTTTAGTTTGTCTAAAAACTAGTAAACAATATATAGCAATAAATTACCAAAATGCAAATTTTTCCACATAGTTGGCCATGAGAACATAGAACACGAGAAGGATATTTATTGAAGTTTTATGAATTTGTTGATATTTATTAAAGTTAACTGGTGCATACTTAAAGGGTAACTCCACTTTCGTGGGGAAAACAAAAATAGCAAATAAAGAAAAAACAATATAGCGTGTACAATTGCGACACAAATCATATTGTAATTGAAATTACCTTTCATTTTCAAACTGCAGCCCCTGTATTTTTCTGAAAATGCAATGCAGTATGGCTACCTGGAGTTGTTCTGTACACAAAATGTGTACTGACCAACCCCAGAAACACAATTCCCTGCTTGTGTGATTGGCTCACTGATTTTCCCAGAAGTCTACACACTAAGATACAAGTCAGATTTCTGGCATCCCCTGCAACAAAAATGTAATTTTTGGTGAGATACTTTCAATAGAAACACATCTAAAGGGGTGCAGACCCAGCAGCTTTTCTCACTAGTGCTCTGCAGCTGCACAGCTGGTTGATAATTATGAAACCACTCCCACTAGACCCACTTAGCAAAGGAGCACAGAGGAACAAACAGGGATTTTTTCAGAATAACAAAAGGTGGGAATCTGCATCAAAGTTTGGATAAATCCTAAAATGTACATAGATCACCCAGGGGGGGAATGTTTTTTTCTCAACAAAAGTGGAGTTACGCTTTAAGCTGCTAAACCTAGTAAAGACTTCATCCTTTGTTAACGAAGGGGTTAATATTGCTTACTGACTTTAGTGAAATTGTAAATATTAATGGAATCAATTGCTTGCCATCTCTACAGTCAGTTCTAGCAATGCTTATGTCATTGATCCAAAAGATAAATTACATATTCTGTACACCTTGCTTGGATTATAAAGTGGGTATGCTGTCTGCATATAAATTGTGAAAGACCACCAGTCAAAATAAATGATTGCAATGTGTACTCATCATTATTGCTTCATTGTATACCTGGCGTGTGATAAAAAAGCCCTTTATTGCTAATTGTAACAAAAAGGAACAAGATATCTATCATAAACCACTGAAATTGCCATTTGTATCTTATGGAAAAAAAACAACATAGTGTAATGCAAAGGGCCTGATTTATCAAAGAAAATAAACAAGATGGGATAAATATCCGGTTCCCAACCTTGGCACAACGATGTACGTCGGCAGAACGTCCCTTTAAGAATGCTGCCATGCCATTGCGTGGGCGCCGCCGCGCATTCCGGTCGGGACCCCTGGGTCCCGCGGACTCGATAGCTGTGGGGATACCCGCGATCGTCTCACGAGAAGGCTGAACAGGGAGATGCGGAAGTAAACAGCATCTCCCCGTTCTGCCTAGCAACAAGTGACACTGATCTCTGCTCCCTGTGATTGGAACAGAGATCAGTGTTCACTAATACACAGCCACGCCCCCCACAATTAGTAACACGCCCCTAGGACACACTTAACCTCTACACTGCCACCCCCTGGTTAACCCCTTCACTGCCAGTGTCATTTACACAGTAATCAGTGCATTTGTATAGCACTGATTGCTGTATAAATGACAATGGTCCCAAAAATGTGTCAAAAATGTTGGATGTGTCCGCCATAATGTCGCAGTCACAATAAAAATCGCTGATCGCCGCCATTACTAGTAAAAAAAAAAAATTATTAATAAAAATGCCATAAAACTATCCCCTATTTTGCAGACTTGATTTTTTTTACCAAAAATATGTAGAAGAATACGTATCGGCTTAAACTGAGGAAAAAAAAATGTTTTTATATATTTTTGGGGGATATTTATTATAGCAAAAAGTAAAAAATAATGTGTTTTTTTCAAAATTATCGCTCTTTTTTTGATTATAGGGCAAAAAATAAAAACCGCAGGGGTGATCAAATACCACCAAAAGAAAGCTCTATTTGTGGGGAAAAAAGGTAGTCAATTTTGTTTGGGAGCCACCTCGCATGACCGCGCAATTGTCAGTTAGAGCGGCACAGTGCCGAATCGCAAAAAGTCGTCTGGTCTTAAGCCAGCAAAATAGTCCGGTCTGAAAGTGGATATAAGCAGTACATATACAGTGCATTACATATACAGTATATATATATATATATATATATATATATATATAAATCTCTCCCAAGCTCTTTCTCAGGCTTGCTCTTTCTCTACCCCCTCGCTCTCTCTTTCTTTGTCTGTCTCTGAATCTTCTTTTCTGGCACTCTGGTTCTTTCTATCACACTCTGAGTCAGAGTCATAGAGAGACAGAAAAAGCCAGAGAGTCAGAGTCTCTGACTCTCTGGCTTTTTCTGTCTCTCTATGGCTATTTCTCTCTATTTCTCTGGCTCTTTTTTTTCTATTTCTGGCACTCTCTATCTCTTTCTGACTCTTGTTCTCTCTATCTGGCTCTCTTTCTGTCTGGATCTCTGTTAGCTCTTTCTCTTTTTCTCTTTCTTTCTCTATATCTATTCATCTCTCACTTTCTTTGTCTGGTTGGCTCTGCCTCTATCTCTCCCTTTCTCTTTTGATGTTTCTGTCACTCTCTATTTCTTTTTTAGCTTTTTTTTTTTTGTCTGAATATAGATCTGTTTGTCCCAAGAATATTTGGTGCCATTTGCTGTTGACTGACCCACTACCTCTGCTGCTATTTCAAGCATTAACTATTCTTTCCATTAAAGATACTTTCTAAGATTCGTTTTGAACGTTCCTCCTACTAGTTTGAGGTCGCGTTACTATGTTCTTGATCTTAGAAAAAAATATATTTAGGTGCCCGGATCTATCTAATTTAGTTTATTTTATTATTATATAAATTGAATATAAAGTAAATCTGCAACTAAATTCTAGACTGAAGTCAGTCAGAAACCATGCCTTCCCCGTTCTTGGAGCGTAATTCAAAAGACAGGGAGAAATTTAAAGCAGAAAGAAGGACGGCGGGAGGCCTGTTGCTAGATATAATAATTATTTATTACTTCCTATTGAAGAATAGAGATCACATAGGAAAATCCATAAAGAGTTAAAAATGACAACGTTGTCTGTTAAAAGGGGGGGGGATGCCAAATCTCACAGCACTCACACACTAGCACACACCAATACATGACATATTCTGATTACAGACACTCTGGTAGTTGTGGTTTGAACCAAATAATACAAGCACAGAAGCCTATAGTTATAGTCCATGTATGGGTGGTTAGATCATGTGATCTATACGGAGCCGGTCGGGACCGGAGTTTTTTCAGAAGCTCATGGAATCAGGTGGTAAAGCATTAACATAGCATTTTATGACAAAAGGTCCCATAGCAGATATTCTGTAAAAAAAAAAAGTAAATATTAATTTTTTTTTTAAAATGTAGGAAATACATCTGCTAATGCTTGGCTCTTTAATATATATTCACTTTGCTCATTATTCCCTGGTAATGTCGGTCAATCCTGCCAGGGGGGTTCGACAGATGGAATATATTCATGTATTCTATGAAAATATACCCTGTATAATGAGCCCTCTAAGTTTCCTGTTCGTATCACGATTCCTTTTAAAATAAACCAGTATGTGCACTTAATAGACTTGCTGAAATGTCATTTGAGTGAAGGAGTGAATGGCTGACATCGTGTGGACAAATGGTAGTACTGCATCCGGCTGTAATATTGATATGCGGCCACCACTATTTAAAGCGGAATTCCACCCTAAAGTGGAACTTCCGCTTATCGGATTCCTCCCCCCCTCTGGTGCCACAATTGGCACCTTTCAGGGGGGAGGGGGTGCAGATACCTGTATAATACAGGTATCTGCACCTACTTCCGAACGAGATATCTGGAGCTGCCCCGCCCCTATCCGGAGATGCCCCATTGTGTCTTGGGAAACACAGTTCCCAGGACACAATGGGGACCAATAGAGACGCGCAGCGCGACTCGCGCATGCGCAGTAGGAAACCGGGCAGTGAAGACGTTGCGTCTTCACTTCCTGATTCCCTGACAGAGAATGGCGGCGGGGCAGCCGAGAGACAAGCGGTCGCTCGTCACATTCTGCCGACACTGCTGGAACCTGGAACAGGTAAGTGTCCATTTATTAAAAGTCAGCAGCTGCAGTATTTGTAGCTGCTGACTTTTAATATGTTTGGTGCGTGTGGAGCTCCGCTTTAAGCAGCTATTCTGTAACTCCTCCTAGCTCTGAAGAAGTTAGCGGTGATTGGCTAACGAAACGCGTCAGTTCGGGTGACGTCAGCGCGTCATCTGGGGGGTAAAGGCCTACCCACAACACACACATGTGATCTACAATGCAGCCTATGGAGCACAGAAAGCGGGACTTTTGAACTAACAGCGGTGTGAAACACGGAGAGCGGCTTCACCGCTATAGAGGGAGACTGCCATCAGCTGTTTTCTTCAACTGAGTGGATCCTTCAGTGCAATTGGGACAGATGATCTATTCAGCAGGAGGGGGTAAGCAGCCTGAATAGGCTGACATACAAATGCTTCATACAGTCTTTACTAGGATATGACTGTCTGCTTTACTCTGCATCTCCCCTGCTCAGCTTCCCATACCTGATCCACTACATTGCCATTGAACAAAAGCTATATGCACATGCTTTTGAATACAAGCTTGCTATCTGATTAAATGTGCTCTGCTGTCCCTGTTTAAACCGCTGCAATTCTCTGAAGTGAGGGCTAATACTGAATGCCAAACGGTATACCTTCATCACTATAAGGAAGAAAGGGTATGTGTATATACTCCTACAATATATGTTTGCTGTTTGCTGCATCAGTATGTGCTTTTCTTTCCCTGCTAAACCTACTGCAATCTGTTAATTCATGATATAACCAAATACTCAACAACATTTGATTGCTTTAAACGTATATGCTCCATAATTCTATGATGCTGCTGGACTGTTCTATGTAAACTGGGTTTTTTTTTTACAGAATGTTCTTGATCTTAGCTTTACATTGAAAGTACTGCCCTCCTGAACCTTACTCACCCCTTGATGTATTTAAAGGTTTTAGTCTTTCCTCCAGACTGTACATATTAGGTTCCTGAAGCCTCTCCTGATATGTTTATTCCCTTAGACCTTTCACCATTTTTGTTGCCCATTTCTAGACCCATTCTATCTTATCAATATCTGAAGTCTCCAGAACTGGACACAGTATTATAAATGAGGTACGACTAAAGATCTATATAAGGAAATAAGGACCTCCTTCCTTCTGCTGATGACCCCTCTAGGGATGTATCCTAGAATTCTATTTGCTTTTCCCCCTCCTTGGCCACACTGTTTGTTCATTTTGCAATGACCTGAAATAAGTATATAAGTATAATGCCCCGTACACATGGTCGGATATTTCGATGGAAAAAGTCAGATCGGATTATGTTGTTGGAAAATCCGATTGTGTGGGCTCTAGCGGGCTTTTTCCGTAGGAATCTCAAATTTTCCGACAACAAAATCCGATCAGACTTTTTCCAATCGTGTTTCGAGAATTCTGACGGACAAAGTGCCACGCATGCTCAGACAAAAGACATTGCTTAAGTGACTAGGCCATAGGTGTCTATTGGGGCAGAAGAGCATGCTGGTGAGGTAAGTGAAGGGAAAAATGCATGAAGGAGAAAAGGGGCACAGCATATTAGAACATATTGCAATCATGGTAATTAGGGAAGGAGGTCAAAAATACAAGTCATTAGCAAACAGAGCATACATAGAAGGGAATAGTAAAGTAGAAATGTTACCTTAATATAGTCCTCCTGCAGGACCTGAATGATGGCAGAACAGGTCTCTGGAATAATGATTCCCAGGGCCTGGGGAGAGATACCTGAAGAGAACTTCAAATCCTGAAGACTTCTCCCTGTCGCCAAGTACCTCAACGTGGCAACAAGCCTCTGCTCCGGAGTAATGGCTTGTCTCATGCAGGTATCCTGCCGGCTGATAAAGGGGGTCAGCAAAGCCAAAAGACGGTGAAAATCGGGGGTCCGTCATCCTGAGAAAGTTCCTGAAATCATCAGGATTATTCTCCCGGATCTCACGAAGCAAAGGCATGTGCGAGAACTGGTCACGCTGAAGCAACCAATTCTTGGTCCACATACTCCTCGTCACTCTGTTCATGGACGGGTCTTGGGTCAAAGCTAAAAGCCCGACACCAATTCCGCGTACAGCACGAACTCGGCGACGAGTACGCACGGGGAAACATCGCTCAGAAGGTCACAAAAGGTCGGCTGGTCAGAACGGACAAACAGAAAGCACCGATAAACAGCAAGGCCTGAAAGAACGAAGTGAATACCAGCAACGAGCAGACAATAAGCAGTGCAAATCAAAGCGTCCTATATCAAGATATAGGCCGCAATGACCTCCAACTGGAAATGCGAACTGAATACACGCACTCAATAAAACAGATCCTGCACGACAAGCACAAACTGCAGAGCAAGTACACTGTTTGTTGATTTTGCAATGATCTGAAATAAGTATATAAGTATAATGCCCCGTACACATGGTGGGCTCTAGCGGGCTTTTTCCGTAGGATCTCAAATTTTCCGACAACAAAATCAGACTTTTTCCAATCGTGTTTCGAGAATTCTGACGGACAAAGTGCCACGCATGCTCAGATCAAATTACGAGACCAAAGCTATTGGCTACTAGCCCCTACGTCGTACGCAATGAACGTAATCACGTTCGGAATGATCGGATTTTCCGACAACTTTGTCCGACCGTGTGTATGCAACACCAGTGTCGGACAAAATCCTTCGGAAAAAATCAGACAGATTTTGTGGTCGGAATTTCTAAGTCTATTTTCTCTGTAGTGCTGACCAACTTTGTACTCCTAATGCTGTACCCTGTCAAAGGATTATTTTTCCCTGGATGCATTATTTTACATTTAGAAACACTGAACTGCAGTTTCCACTGTTTGTCCAAACCTCCAGCACTGTCAAATCACGTCCCATGTTACAGATATAACTCTGACTCTCTTTCCCTCACTCTTTCCTTCGTTTTCTGTCTGACTTCTTCTCCACCTCTGCCTGGAACTCTTTTGACTATTTCTTTCTGCCTGGATCTTTCTCTCTCTCTCTATATATATTTTTTCTAGCTCTTTATATTCCCTTATCTCTAGCTCTATCTATTTTGGCAGACTACATGTTTGAATTTAATTTTCAACGTTTTTTTTTTTCATTTTTTAGCAGAGTTCCCATTGTTTATATGGAGAAAAGACTGGTGTAAAAAACAATTCAAGGTGAGAAAATCTATTTTAAATGTTTTATTTTTTTTGTTTGTTTGTTTTACTTTGTTTCATTTGGGATTTAATTTCAGCAGATGGATTCAAAATGTAAAAGAGATGGAGAAAGAGGAAGGTCTCAAGGTCAGTTCAAGGTCAATGGAGCACCTCAAAAGACATTCAGAAAAAAAGTTCTGGTGTCTTAAGTGAAATTGTTTGTGATATCTTTGTGAATTCCCAATGTCAATCACTATAAATTGTGTTATTAGGGTGATTTCTATCATTTTTAACCACTTCCCGACAGCCTCACGCAGATATACTGCGGCAGTAGGGCACATACAGGCAGAATCAGGTACCTGTGCGTTGCCGTTTAAGAGGCGGGTTGTGGGCGCCTCTTGAGTGCAATTGCGGGTTCTGCAGACTCGATGTCCCTGGGGATACCCGCGATCGTCTCACGGTGAGGAAGAACAGGGAGATGCTAATGTAAACAAGCATTTCCCCGTTCTGCCTAGTGACACTGTCACTGATCACAGCTCCCTGTAATCGGGAGCGGTGATCAGTGTCACACAGCCCCCCCCCCACAGTAAGAATCACTTCCTAGGACACACTTAACCCCTACAGCGCCACCTAGTTCACTGCCAGTCACATTTACACATTAATCAATGCATTTTTAATTGCACTGATCGCTGTATAAATGTGAATGTTCCCAAAATCGTGGCAAAATTGTCTGATCTGTCTGCCATAATGTCGCATAATGTCGCAGTCACGATAAAAATCGCTGATCGCCACCATTACTAATAAAAAAAATATTAATAAAAATGCCATAAAACTATTCCCTATTTTGTAAACGCTATAGCTTTTGCGCAAACAATCAATAAACCCCTTTTGCAATTTTTTTTACCAAAAATATGTAGAAGAATAGGTATCAGTCTAAACTGAGGAAAAAATATATTTTTTATATATTTTTTGGGGGATATTTATTATAGCAAAAAGTAAAAAATAATGTGTTTTTTTCTAAATTGACGCTATTTTTTTGTTTATAGCGCAAAAAATTAAAACCGCGAAGGTGATCAAATACCACCAAAAGAAAGCTCTATTTGTGGGAAAAAAAGGACGTTAATTTTGTTTGGGAGCCACGTAGCACGACTGCGCAATTGTCAGTTAAAGCGATGCAGTGCCGAATCGCAAAAAACACTCTGGTCTTTGGCCAGCCAAATGGTCCGGGGATTAAGTGGTTAAGTAGAGGGGCATAAAAAAGGAAGGCCTAACAAACTTTCCAGTGATATGAGTATTCAGTTATTGATGTTGTCATTTGTATCCTATAATTAAATTCTTTATTTTTATTTTTTTATTAATTTATTAAAGTAGTTGTAAACCCTTACAAACCACTTTGACCTAGAGGTAAGCCTAGATTAAGGCTTACCTGTAGGTCTAAGAAATATCTCGTAAACCTACAGAGTTTAGTATATATTTGCAAAAAGACAGGCACCGCACTGAGCACGCCACTGCTAACGGCAAAATGCCGCTAGTGGTAGCTCCCGTGCGCATGCGCGGGAGTGACGTCATCGTGGCTCTGGCCAGTCACAGCGACGGAGCCGCGATGCCCGGAAAGAAGATGGACGCCCTGTGATAGAGGGGACAGCGGTGACATCGCTGGCTCCTGGGTCAGGTAAGTGACACATAATGGGCTACTATGCAATGCCTTTACCTTTGCAGGGAAACAAAGAGGAAGTAAACCCATCAAGGTTTACTTCCTTTTTAAGGGTCTCCTGAAGTTACTTGACAGCATCTGTGTCAGTAAGGATGTTTCCAAGAAGTGTCACAGTAAACAATTAAAAAAATACAGACAATGTACTTTGCATGAATTACCATATATCCATTTAAAGGTAGGCATAAACTAACTCACATGTCTAAGGCCCATTTCAGATGGGTGGACTTCAGCAGCAGATCTGCCTGCTAAGCAGGCAATCTTTCCGCTGATCCCCGCTGAGCAGGAGGATGACGGGTCCATGCCTGCTCCTCTTACGCAAAGTGGACATGGAAACAGCCCGGTTTCCTCTATGGGCAGTTGTATTGAAACAAACCACTTGTCAATTTCCATCCAACTGTCATCCAATCCTTCAGACAGATGGGCGGATTTTAGCAGGACTGCGACATTGCAGCGAACAAATTTGACACTAAGCAGAACTTTTTTGGGACCAGTGACACCAATGCAGTGATCAGTGCTAAACATAATGCACTGTCACTGTATAAATGACACTGTCAGGGAAGGGGTAAACATCAGGGGAGATCAATGGGTTAGGTGTGCTCCTAGGGAGTGCTTTCTAACTGTGGGGGAATGCTGTAATTGGAGTAAGACAGAGATCTGTGTTCCTGCTTAGCAGAAACACAAGATCTTAATTTTTCTCCCTCACAGAACAGCGGTCTGTCTTGTTTACATAGGCAGACCACCGTTCTGCCTTTCCTGTGAAAGAACACGGGGCAGGCAGCCATCGCAGCTTCCGGACCCGATGAATGGCTCATGCCGCGCCTAATTACAGCAGGAGCGGGGCTCTGGCGGCACGCACCCCAGAGCAGAGAAGAGAAATCACGTGCAGGTACGTGACTTTGTGCTTAAGGGCTGACCTGCCTCAGTATCCATTTGTGGGGTGGTCCTTAAGCAGTTAAAAAACTTCATTTTTAAATATCCTAATTCATAGCAGTGTGCTATTAAAAGAAAAGTATGGACTTAGCAAACAAACAAAAATATATAAGCACCTAGGTGGATGCAGCATCATTTTGATGCTGCATCTGTCCCCCCCATGGTCGGATCTACGGGGGGTGCTGGGATGGGCTGTGCCCCCCCCCCCCAGATTTTAGTTGTGCCCCCCCCAAGCCTAGGTGCTTTCACTTTGAAACATTCTGCCATCACCACCTGCTGTCAGCACTACAGCACTACCTACATCCATTTGTAAATACAAAAGAACTGTGGTTGGTTGCTAGGACCACCCAGCATCCGATCAACCAACCCACATTCTTGCTTGGCCCCCCAGCATTCAGAGGAGGGGGACAGAACTTCCTCCTCTGAACCTGATGGCAATGTCACACCTCCCAGCTTTCTCCTATAGCTGCCAGCTGTAGTGTGATGGAATGGTGTGGACTGAAGGGATATAAAGAGAGTAAGGGAGACCCTGATTATTCAATTTTGGGGAGGGACATCTCTGGTGGCCCTAATTAAAAGGATGGAGATTCTGGGGATCCTGATGTTAAGAAAGATGACTCTGGGGACCCGGGGGGCGGGGCTTTAGGGACCATGATGTAAGGAGAGGGGTGTGCTCTGAGGAGTGGACCCTGATGTAAGGAAAGGGGAGCTCTGGGGAGTAGACCCTGATAGGGAAGGAGGTGCTCAGGGGAGGGGACCTTGAGGCAAGGAAGATGGGCTTTTGGGAGTGGACCATGATGTAAGGAAGGGGAAGGTTCGGGGAGTGGGCCCTGCTGGAAGGAAGGGGGGCTCTGGGAAGTGAACCCTGATGGAAGGAGGAGGGGCTCTGTGGACCTGATGTAAGCAGGGGAACTCTGTGGATCATGATGTAAATGGTAGCACTTTGGGGACCCTGACGTAAGGGGGGACACTGATGTAAGGTGTAGGGGACTCTGGGGACCCTGATGTAAGGATGGGGGCTCCAGAAACCATAATGTAATGAGCGGACTCTGGGGAGCCTGTTGTAAAGGGCTGTGAATCTGGGCATCCTGACATAAAGAGGATTCCCTGATAAAATGGGGTAGCACAGTCGTGTAGTGGGTAGCACTTTCACCTAGCAGTAAGAAGGGCTGCTGGTTCAAACCACAACACTACCTGCCTGGAGTTTGCATGTTCTCCCTGTGCCTGCGTGGGTTTCCTCTGGGTACTCTGGTTTCCTCCCACACTCCAAAGACATGCTGGTAGGTTAATTGGATCCTGTCTAAATTGTCCCTAGTATGTATGAATGTGTGTTAGGGACCTTAGAGTGTAAGCTCCTTGAGGGTAGGGACTGATGTGAATGTACAATGTATATGTAAAGCGCTGCATAAATTGAAAGCGCTATATAAGGACCTGAAATAAAATAAAATAAATAAAACAAAGGGGGGGGCTCTGGGGACCCTGATGTAAGCAGGGGGACTCTGGTGATCCTGATGTAAATGGAAGGACTCTGGGGATCCTGATTTAAGGTTACAGGAACCATGATGTAATAAGGGGGCTTCCAGGAGCCTAATGTAAAGGGCTCTGACTCTGGGGAGCCTGATATAAAAAGAAGTCCACGATGATATAAAGAAGTCCACCATGAAACAAAAATGGGGGGTGGCGCCAGAAACCTTGATGTAAGGAGGGGGGCTCGTCGGACCCTGATATAAAGAGGGGGGGGGGGACACTAAGGAAACTCTGTGGACACTGATGTAACTAGGGAAACTCTTTGGGATCCTGATTTAAAGAGGAGCTCCAGGCTACTTCAGAAAAAAAAATATACTGTAGCTGCTGACTTTTAGTATCATGACACTTACCTGTCCAGGAATCCAGTGGTGTCCTCACCTGAGCCGATTTTTCAATCGTCTATCGGGTGCTGCGTCCGCCATCTCCACTAAAGAAACCAATAGTGAACCCTTGCAGCTTCAAAGCTGGTTCCCTGCTGCACAATGTGCGAAGTACACTGCGCCCTGTGAATGGTGCGGCTGCGGGGGGAGGGGGGTAGAACTTCCAGCTCCTGCCCCCCAAAGGTGCTAAATCTGGCAGCAGAGGGGGGAGGAGGCAAACAAGCAGAGCATCCCCTTTTAGTTGGAGCTTCATTTTAAGGGAGTGACTCTGAGGACCCTGATTTAAAGGTGTGACTCTGGGGACCCTGATTAAAAGGAATGACTCTGGGGACCCTGATGTAAGAAGGGGGCTCTGAGGACCTTGATGTAAGAGAGGGTGACTTTGGGGGCCCTGTCATAAGGGGAGTGACCCTGATGTAAGAGGATGGCCCTGGGGACACTGGTGTAAAGAGGGGGAGCCCCGGGAACCCTGTTGTAATTAGACTCTAGGGACTCCGATGTTGGGGGGCATGGACTAGCGGAACCCTGATGTAAGTAGGAGACTCTGGGGACCCTGATTTAAAGAGGAGGGTAGACCCTGTAGTAAAGGGGTCTACCCTGATGCAACCTGATGCAACCTGATGCAACTGGGGAAACTCTGCAGGCCCTCCTTTGAGGAAATTAATCTAGGGACCCTTATGTAAGGAGGGGGGGCTCTGGGGACTCTGATATTGGGAGGAGATTCTGTGGGCCCTAACTTAAGGGTTATAGGGGACTCTGTTTGAGGGGGGGAACACTGATGGGGATTCTTAATGTAAGGGGGAATATCACACTCCCACAAACCCCTCCAACAAAATCTATCCTCTGCGTCACTTACTACTGACCCCTGAACTCTGAACTCTGCTCACCTACTATTGACCTCTAAACCCTACCTCACCTACTATTGATCTCTGAACTCTGCCTCACTTACTTCTGGCCCCTGTCCTTTGCTCTGGTGACCCAGTACACTGCCCAACAAACTAATTACCTTGGTACTTTGCAATAGAAACTGCTGACCCTAACCTTTGTCCTGCTGAACTCACGTCCTCTTTCCCTCATAAAATTTTTACTGCACCCCCACCCGCTCTCTACTGAGAACTAAGCAATCAAGCACTGCTGATCGCTCAGTTCTCCCTCTCCACTCTGAGCAGCGTGCCGTGACTGTCCGTCTCCAGCTATCGGTTCTGCCACCCAGTGCTTACAGGAGTGCTGGGCTGTGAAGGAGGCGTGAGCGGCTGGTTCAAGCTCTTAGCGGATCGCTGAGAGGTTGGGCCAGGTACTGTTACAGGCTTTTAGGTGAATTCCAACGATATGGTGGTGACCTTTTCAGGACTTGGAACGGCTCAGTGACATCAGCTAACAGCTGACTTTAGCCCGCTGTTGGCTGAAACAAGTCACAGGAATGCAAAACTAGCTACACTCCTGTGATGTACAGAAGTATAGCTACTTTTCCTTAATTAGGTTTTATTCCTACTTGTTATGTAAATTTAAAAATGCTAACATTTATTCAACAGACCCAAAGAAATCAGGGAAAATCACCTTTTTATTTTACGCACACCACAGCTTAGCCAGCATAAATTTGTGCATATACATTGTAAAGCAGCATATGTACTCTAATCTGTGCATGCATATGCAAAACTCTGGAGGATATGATTTGGAATGGATGAGCTGCAGTGCTCTCAAATTTTTTAGTTAATTGTGGCCATAATGTGACCAAATTTTATTTTATTTTTTAAATCAGCAACTTTTTTTATCCATTTTCATCCAATTAAATGTAATATGTTAGCTAGACCAGGGAATTGCATATTATTTGATTTTGTTAGTATTGTTTATTGTATCACTATGAGTTCCTTGTAACGTGAAAAATATTTAAGTAGCCTTTTTCTGAATGGTTAAATGCTACCATCTAGTGGTGATGAGGTATAATGCAACTGTGAGTTCAATATCCTTGCACAGTACAGTATACTTTATTGCATATTAATGCAGCTGAAACAAGCGATAATTACATTTAATGTATTAATACAAAACATTGTTGTCAATAAGGATGAACATAATTGGCTATTTTCCTTTATGTTTGTATCATGCATTTAAAAACTTTTCTCAATGATTTTAAACATTCTTCCATATCAACAGAAAATTAAGTTAAACTTCGCAAATATTCCTCCACTTCAGCAATATGACATCTGCAAGTACCCTCTCCAGCACTAACATTTTTCCCCAGTCTTCTGAGTGGTTTCTCTTCTTCTCTCTTGATTTTTTTTCCAGCATCAAGCTGTAAATTCTGTATAATGCCTCGTACACACGAGAGGACTTTTCGACAGCTAAGGTCCGATGGAACGAATCCGTCGGACAATTCGATCGTGTGTGGGCTCCATCAGACTTTTGCAGGCGAAAAATCTGACAGACTTTAGAAATAGAATATGTCTTAAATTTTCCCGCCGGAACTCCACTGGACCCAGTTCCTATCTAAAATTCCGCTCGCCTGTGTGCTAGTCCGACAGACAAACAACGAGGCTAGGGCAGCTATTGGCTACTGGCTACGTACTCCCTTATTCTAGTCCGGTATTCTAGATTCCCTGATAAAATGGGGTAGCACAGTCGTGTAGTGGGTAGCACTTTCACCTAGCAGTAAGAAGGGCTGCTGGTTCAAATCCCAACCACAACACTACCTGCCTGGAGTTTGCATGTTCTCCCTGTGCCTGCGTGGGTTTCCTCTGGGTACTCTGGTTTCCTCCCACACTCCAAAGACATGCTGGTAGGTTAATTGGATCCTGTCTAAATTGTCCCTAGTATGTATGAATGTGTGTTAGGGACCTTAGAGTGTAAGCTCCTTGAGGGTAGGGACTGATGTGAATGTACAATGTATATGTAAAGCGCTGCATAAATTGAAAGCGCTATATAAGGACCTGAAATAAAATAAAACAAAGGGGGGGGGGGCTCTGGGGACCCTGATGTAAGCAGGGGGACTCTGGTGATCCTGATGTAAATGGAAGGACTCTGGGGATCCTGATTTAAGGTTACAGGAACCATGATGTAATAAGGGGGCTTCCAGGAGCCTAATGTAAAGGGCTCTGACTCTGGGGAGCCTGATATAAAAAGAAGTCCACGATGATATAAAGAAGTCCACCATGAAACAAAAATGGGGGGTGGCGCCAGAAACCTTGATGTAAGGAGGGGGGCTCGTCGGACCCTGATATAAAGAGGGGGGGACACTAAGGAAACTCTGTGGACACTGATGTAACTAGGGAAACTCTTTGGGATCCTGATTTAAAGAGGAGCTCCAGGCTACTTCAGAAAAAAAAATATACTGTAGCTGCTGACTTTTAGTATCATCACACTTACCTGTCCAGGAATCCAGTGGTGTCCTCACCTGAGCCGATTTTTCAATCGTCTATCGGGTGCTGCGTCCGCCATCTCCACTAAAGAAACCAATAGTGAACCCTTGCAGCTTCAAAGCTGGTTCGCTGCTGCACAATGTGCGAAGTACACTGCGCCCTGTGAATGGTCCGGCTGCGGGGGGAGGGGGGTAGAACTTCCAGCTCCTGCCCCCCAAAGGTGCTAAATCTGGCAGCAGAGGGGGGAGGAGGCAAACAAGCAGAGCATCCCCTTTTAGTTGGAGCTTCATTTTAAGGGAGTGACTCTGAGGACCCTGATTTAAAGGTGTGACTCTGGGGACCCTGATTAAAAGGAATGACTCTGGGGACCCTGATGTAAGAATGGGGCTCTGAGGACCTTGATGTAAGAGAGGGTGACTTTGGGGGCCCTGTCATAAGGGGAGTGACCCTGATGTAAGAGGATGGCCCTGGGGACACTGGTGTAAAGAGGGGGAGCCCTGGGAACCCTGTTGTAATTAGACTCTAGGGACTCCGATGTTGGGGGGCATGGACTAGCGGAACCCTGATGTAAGTAGGAGACTCTGGGGACCCTGATTTAAAGAGGAGGGTAGACCCTGTAGTAAAGGGGTCTACCCTGATGCAACCTGATGCAACTAGGGAAACTCTGCAGGCCCTCCTTTGAGGAAATTAATCTAGGGACCCTTATGTAAGGAGAGGGGGCTCTGGGGACTCTGATATTGGGAGGAGATTCTGTGGGCCCTAACTTAAGGGTTATAGGGGACTCTGTTTGAGGGGGGAACACTGATGGGGATTCTTAATGTAAGGGGGAATATCACACTCCCACAAACCCCTCCAACAAAATCTATCCTCTGAGTCACTTACTACTGACCCCTGAACTCTGAACTCTGCTCACCTACTATTGACCTCTAAACCCTACCTCACCTACTATTGATCTCTGAACTCTGCCTCACTTACTTCTGGCCCCTGTCCTTTGCTCTGGTGACCCAGTACACTGCCCAACAAACTAATTACCTTGGTACTTTGCAATAGAAACTGCTGACCCTAACCTTTGTCCTGCTGAACTCACGTCCTCTTTCCCTCATAAAATTTTTACTGCACCCCCACCCGCTCTCTACTGAGAACTAAGCAATCAAGCACTGCTGATCGCTCAGTTCTCCCTCTCCACTCTGAGCAGCGTGCCGTGACTGTCCGTCTCCAGCTATCGGTTCTGCCACCCAGTGCTTACAGGAGTGCTGGGCTGTGAAGAAGGCGTGAGCGGCTGGTTCAAGCTCTTAGCGGATCGCTGAGAGGCTGGGCCAGGTACTGTTCCAGGCTTTTAGGTGAATTCCAACGATATGGTGGTGACCTTTTCAGGACTTGGAACGGCTCAGTGACATCAGCTAACAGCTGACTTTAGCCCGCTGTTGGCTGAAACAAGTCACAGGAATGCAAAACTAGCTATACTCCTGTGATGTACAGAAGTATAGCTACTTTTCCTTAATTAGGTTTTATTCCTACTTGTTATGTAAATTTAAAAATGCTAACATTTATTCAACAGACCCAAAGAAATCAGGGAAAATCACCTTTTTATTTTACGCACACCACAGCTTAGCCAGCATAAATTTGTGCATATACATTGTAAAGCAGCATATATACTCTAATCTGTGCATGCATATGCAAAACTCTGGAGGATATGATTTGGAATGGATGAGATGCAGTGCTCTCAAATTTTTTAGTTAATTGTGGCCATAATGTGACCAAATTTTATTTTATTTTTTAAATCAGCAACTTTTTTTTATCCATTTTCATCCAATTAAATGTAATATGTTAGCTAGACCAGGGAATTGCATATTATTTGATTTTGTTAGTATTGTTTATTGTATCACTATGAGTTCCTTGTAATGTGAAAAATATTTAAGTAGCCTTTTTCTGAATGGTTAAATGCTACCATCTAGTGGTGATGAGGTATAATGCAACTGTGAGTTCAATATCCTTGCACAGTATACAGTATACTTTATTGCATATTAATGCAGCTGAAACAAGCGATAATTACATTTAATGTATTAATACAAAACATTGTTGTCAATAAGGATGAACATAATTGGCTATTTTCCTTTATGTTTGTATCATGCATTTAAAAACTTTTCTCAATGATTTTAAACATTCTTCCATATCAACAGAAAATTAAGTTAAACTTCGCAAATATTCCTCCACTTCAGCAATATGACATCTGCAAGTACCCTCTCCAGCACTAACATTTTTCCCCAGTCTTCTGAGTGGTTTCTCTTCTTCTCTCTTGATTTTTTTTCCAGCATCAAGCTGTAAATTCTGTATAATGCCTCGTACACACGAGAGGACTTTTCGACAGCTAAGGTCCGATGGAACGAATCCGTCGGACAATTCGATCGTGTGTGGGCTCCATCAGACTTTTGCAGGCGAAAAATCGGACAGACTTTAGAAATAGAATATGTCTTAAATTTTCCCGCCGGAACTCCACTGGACCCAGTTCCTATCTAAAATTCCGCTCGCCTGTGTGCTAGTCCGACAGACAAACAACGAGGCTAGGGCAGCTATTGGCTACTGGCTACGTACTTCCTTATTCTAGTCCGGTCGTACATCATCACGTTCGAATCCATCAGAATTTAGTGTGATTGTGTGTGGCCAAGTCCGTTCATTCGAAAAGTTTGTCGGAACCCAGTCGAAAGTCCGTCGGAAAGACCATCGGACCTAGTCCGTCGAAAAGTCTGCTCGTGTGTACGCGGCATAAGATTGCAAACAGGCAGGTAAGTTTATTTTATTACAGCACAGCATGTCTCTTCTGCAAAAGACCCTGCCTGCTCACATTTTTTTATTTTTGCTCCGCAGTACATCTTTACCTTTGGCAATTTTCTGCATGCTGACTTTTCATGCCCCCTTCCCCTTCCATTTCCCTTTCCCAAACATTATAAGTATTATCTGATACATTTACAAAGCAAAGTGATTGCTTGTTCACAACAAAAATACATATACATTTTTGTTCATTTTTGTCGTGAACCAGCAAGCTATTGCTTGTGAAAAACGTCAACTACTTGTCCTGTGTTTGTAAATCAAACAAGTTTTTTGGAAAGTGCAACCATTTCTTTGCTTTGTTCGTGTTGGACGGTGGTGAGCTGGGGTCTGCACCTGATATACATTTGCACCTGAACTATTGCCTGGAGCAGTGTGTGCTCTTCTGTGGTTCTATCTGATACAGTTGCCTGAATTATGAGTCAAAGCTAATTTTTTATAGACTCCTTTAATAGCTTGAGAGCTACGGACTCATACCTAAACTCAGGAATTGTCATCTGCTGATAAGGCAAAAGAATTTTCTGGGTAATAGGGTCTTCTGGAGTTGCACCTAAGCCAGAAAAGATGACAGTTGTAGAATGCCTGCCCTAAACCAGCACTGAAGTCAGACAGTTTTTCAAATTAATGTGTCTAAAGAATTTTTTTATCTGCACTAGGTGATGAGAACCAAAGCTTACAACATTTTACATAAGCAGTCCTGTGATTGTCCAAATATAAAAAAAACAGAACAGTGTCTATACATTAAACCTGTTGCACTTCCCATATATATATATATATATATATATATATATATATTGTAGGGGATTAGGGGGTGAAGAGCGGGCTCAGAGACAGTCCAGTAAAATAAAAATGGCTTTTATTCAGCAAAACATCATAAATAGACATAAGGCCAGATAGACTTGTCTTAGCAAGCGGATGTGCACACAGGTACGGCTCACAGTTCATGGCTCCAAAAAGCTACAGTCTTTATATGGTTTTTGATAAGCTCACCCAGCAGGTACACCAGGGCCGTTTTTTCCACTGGGCATGCTGGGAAGTTGCCCAGGGGCCCCATTTGTCTGGAGGGCCCCATCCAGGGCTGATCCTCAGCGCTGCAATCTTCTGCTTAAATTGACTGACTGCACTGGTTGCTCACTTCGCCAGCCGGCAACTAGCTAGCAACCAGGGACGTCAATCAGAGGCCGCGCCCGCCCCAGCATTCATAGTACACCGCGGCTGCCCCAGTGGCTAGTGAACAGGCTCCGCCCACCTCTGCCATGTTCTTCAGACGATATGGAGAGGGAGCGGAGCGGAAAGACGGCCCTTGATAGCTGGTGCTGCCTTGCTTCTGTGAGTGACACACTGTACTGCACCAGGCCGGCAGCCTCAAGTAAGTCTAACAATGTCTACTTAAGTAAGTTCAAGTTGTGCATCAAACACAGCCACTGTCTGTGCCCCTCAAAGCTGCCACTGTGCCCCTCAAAGCTGCCACTGTGCCCATCAAACACAGCCACTGTGCCCATCAAACACAGCCACTGTGCCCATCAAACGCAGCCACTGGGCCCATCAAACACAGCCACTGTGCCCATCAAACACTGCCACTGTGCCCATCAAAGCTGCCACTGTGCCCATCAAACACAGCCACTGTGCCCATCAAAGCTGCCACTGTGCCCATCAAAAGCTGCCACTGTGCCCATTAAATGCAGCCACTATGCCCATTAAACGCAGCCACTATGCCCATCAAATGCTGCTACTGTGCCCAAACACTGCCGCTGTGCCCATCAACGCTGCCACTGTGCCCATCAAACTCGTGTTATATTGTCCAAACGTTGTGTTAATGTTTAAACACTGATTTTGTTGGAAGTACCAATAAATATAGCATTTTTATTCCCGTGCGTGATCGTGTAGACAGGGCCCCAGTGCACTGTATTGCCCGGGGGCCTATAATGCTCTTAAGATGGCCCTGAGGTACACCGTCCAGCAATGGACACTTCCACACAGCATGCCGCTGTGTCTCTCTCCTCTACACAAACAGCTCCACTCTGACATTTTCAGCACACCTGAATATAAACAGGTCTGAAGGGGAAGTACCTGCCCTCTTCGATTAACCCCTTCCTAACCCTGCCCCAGGCTGACCCTCTACATATCCCCCCCTCTGTTCCAGGCCAGGGGTCTGGACACCACTAATCCAGTGGCAGTAGACCCGGGAAAGGGCATCCGCATTCTGATGTACCTTTCCTGGTCTATGTACCACTACAAAGCTGAAGTCCTGTAGAGCAAGGAACCACCGGGTGATTCTGGAGTTTTTATCTTTATTTTGGGCCATCCACTTAAGGGGCGCATGATCTGAAACTAACTTAAAGGGTCGGCCCAACAAGTAGTAGCGGAGTGTCTCCAAAGTCCATTTTATTGCGAGACACTCCCTTTCCACAATGGAATAATTCCTCTCAGCTGGCGTGAGCTTCCGGCTCAAGTACACAACAAGGTGCTCATCCCCCCCAATCATCTGGGACAGTACTGCACCCAGACCCAATTTTGAGGCATCTGTTTGTACCAGGAATTCTTTTTGGAAGTCGGGAGCTACCAACACTGGTTCCTAGCACAAAGCTTGCTTCAACCGGCAGAACGCTGCTTCTGCTTCTGCACTCCACTGAACAACAGTTGCGTTCTTTCCCTTGGTGAGATCAGTCAGAGGTGCTGCTAGACTGGCAAAGTTGGGAGACAAACCTCCTATAATAACCCACAATGCCAAGGAAAGAACGCACTTGCTTCTTTGTGAGTGGACGTGGCCATTTCTGAATAGCCTCCACTTTGTTTAGTTGGGGTTTAATCACACCCCTGCCTACAACATACCCCAGGTAGCGGGCCTCCTCCAACCCAACCTTGCTCTTTTCTGGGTTCACTGTGAACCCCACCCTTCGGAGGGCATCCAAGACCAACTGGACCTTTGGTAAGTGACTCTCCCTGTCCTGACTAAAGATGACAATGTCATCAAGATAGGCTCCTGAAAACCCCTTATGAGGTCTCAGGACGAAGTCCATGGCCCTCTGGAAAGTGGCTGAGGCCCCATGTAACCCGAATGGCATTCGGACATACTGCCATAAGCCCTCAGGTGTGGCAAATACAGTTTTTTCTTTAGCCTCTGGGGAAAGCGGGATCTGCCAGTATCCCTTGGTCAAGTCAAGAGTGGTGATGTACCGGGCCGGTCCTAATCTCTCGATTAACTCATCGACCCGGGGCATGGGATACGTGTCTGGCTTGGAGACTTCGTTTAACTTGCGAAAGTCATTGCAGAACCGCCAGGTTCCATTCGGCTTGGGTACAAGGACTATAGGGCTGGACCAGCTACTTGAAGACTCCTCAATAACCCCAAGGTCCAACATACTCTTAAGCTCGGCCGAGACAATATTACGGCGAGCTTCGAGTATGCGGTAGGGTTTGAGGTTTACTTGAACGCCAGGGTCTGTAATGACATTATGTTCAATTACCGAGGTTAGGCCCGGTAGATTTGAAAAAATGTCTCGATTCCTCTGCAAAAACTCCCAGGACTCCTGTTTTTGAGAAGGGGAGAGAGCCTCTGCAATCCCTACCTTCTTAATCTGAGCATCATGGTCTTCTGGGACTTTCAGACTGACTGTCAAAACCTGTCTATCTTTCCATGGTTTGATCAAGTTGATGTGGTAAATCTGGTAGGGCTTACGTTTGGTGGGCTGATGGACTTTATAGTTGACCTTGCCCACCCTCTCAACTATCTAAAAGGGTCCTTGCCACTTGGCGAGAAACTTACTCTCGACGGTAGGCACTAAGACCAGCACCCGATCCCCAGGTTTAAACTCTCTAATCTTGGCAGATCAGTTGTATACACGACTCTGGGCATTTTGCGCAGCCTGAAAATGTTCCTGTACTATGGGCATAACTTTTGTTATTCGGTCCTGCATTTGAGACACGTGTTCTACCACACTCCGATACGGGGAAGCTTCCTGTTCCCACGTCTCTTTCATTATATCCAGTAGTCCACGGGGGTGTCTCCCATAAACCAGCTCAAAGGGGGAGAATCCCGTGGAGGCCTGGGGTACCTCTCTTATGTAATCCCGCTATCTGTTCACTCAGTAAGCGATTTGTTTCCTGTTGCACAGCGACTGTCTGCATCAGGATCTGCTCCTGCCGAGCCTGTGCTTGTACCAGGGCCTGCTGGGCCTCCTGATGGCGGGCCTGCGCTTGTGTATTGGCCAGTACCAGCTGCTTAACCACATCCTCCATGGCTTGTTCAAAAGTGTTCACTGTCTGTGCGGCTTTAACCCAGGACATGGGATTAGACTGGACCCCTCAAACTGCCCGCATTCTCCACCAATTGTAGGGGATTAGGGGGTGAAGAGCGGGCTCAGAGACAGTCAAGTAAAATAAAAATGGCTTTTATTCAGCAAAACATGAAACAAAAAGTAGACATAAGGCCAGATAGACTTGTCTTAGCAAGCGGATGTGCACACAGGTACGGCTCACAGTTCATGGCTCCAAAAAGCTACAGTCTTTATATGGTTTTTTATAAGCTCACCCAGCAGGTACACCGTCCAGTAGGGATGGGCCCGGTGTTTGATTCGAACCCATGTTCGAATCGAACATCAGGCGTTCGCCCGTTCGGCGAGCCCAGGACTATTTGGGCCGCTCGCATCAAATTTGTGTGATGCAAGCGGCCCGCAATGCATTGCGCCAGTCGCAGTGCAATGCTGGCTGATGATTGGCCAAGCATGCACTGTGACCCCGCATGCTTGGCCAATCACAGCGCCGGCAGCGGGGAGAGCCATAATTGGCTTCAGGCAGGATGCCTGTAGCCAATTATAGCTCAGGAGCTTTAGTACACGCCCCGCTGTATAAGAGGCCGCCGCGGCGGCGGCCTCGCATATTGTGTTTCAGTGTCAGCGTGTCAGTGTGCTGCTGACTGCTGACAATATGTGCTTTATTTCTGGGGATTTGTGTGTGCGTGCTTTTAGTACAGCATTGCAGTATCACATCTGGGGGGTGTCTATAGGTTGCCTGTGAAGGGGGGCAGGTTTCCTGTGCTTAGAACTGTCCCTGCAAAAAGTGTCATTTTTGCAGGAAAAAAGCTATTTAAAAGCACTCGCGGCTAATGAATTGATAGCTCCCGTAACACAGAGAACTGTCATTCATTGATAAAAAAAAAAAAAAAAAAGCGTGGGGGTCCCCCCAAATTCAATAACCAGGCCCTTCAGGTCTGGGATGGATATTAAGGGGGACCCCAGCCAAAAAAAAAATGGCGTAGGGTCCCCCTCAAAATCCATACCAGACCCTTGAGGTCTGGGATGGATTTTAAGGGGAACCCCAGCTCAAACTAATGGCGTGGGGTCCCCCTCAAAATCCATACCAGACCCTTATCCGAGCACGCAACCTGGCAGGCCGCAGGAAAAGAGGGGGGACGAGAGCGCCCCCCCCTCCCGCCTGAACCGTACCAGGCCACATGCCCTCAACATTGGGAGGATGCTTTGGGGGTCTGAGACCCCCAAAGCACCTTGTCCCCATGTTGATGAGGACAAGGGCCTCTTCCCCACAATCCTGGCCGGTGGTTGTGGGGGTCTGCGGGCGGGGAGCTTATCGGAATCTGGAAGCCCCCTTTAACAAGGGGACCCCCAGATCCCGCCCCCCCTCCCTGTGTGAAATGGTAAGGGGGTACAAAAGTACCCCTACCATTTCACCAAAAAAGTGTCAAAAATTGTAAAAATCCCATTGCGAGGAGCGGCCCGACAGAAGAACAGATGCCGACGCCATGGAAGAAGATGCCGGATGAGAAGGACGAGAAGACCAGCGCAAGAAGAAGCGGATCGGAGAAAGAAGAAAATGGAAGAAGATGGAAGAAGATGACGGAAGGAGAAGATGAAGAAACCGAAGGATGAAGAAAGAAGATTTTAATAAAGGAATTGTCAAAGACCGTCTCCTGTCATTTTTAAATTTTTGACACTTTTTTAGTGAAATGGTAGGGGTACTTTTGTACCCCCTTACCATTTCACACAGGGGGGGGCGGGATCTTGGGGTCCCCTTGTTAAAGGGGGCTTCCAGATTCCGATAAGCCCCCCGCCCGCAGACCCCCACAACCACCGGCCAGGGTTGTGGGGAAGAGGCCCTTGTCCTCATCAACATGGGGACAAGGTGCTTTGGGGGTCTCAGACCCCCAAAGCATCCTCCCAATGTTGAGGGCATGTGGCCTGGTACGGTTCAGGCGGGAGGGGGGGCGCTCTCATCCCCCCTCTTTTCCTGCGGCCTGCCAGGTTGCGTGCTCGGATAAGGGTCTGGTATGGATTTTGAGGGAGACCCCACGCCATTTTTTTTTGGCTGGGGTTCCCCTTAAAATCCATCCCAGACCTCAAGGGTCTGGTATGGATTTTGAGGGGGACCCTACGCCATTTTTTTTTTTTTTTTGGCTGGGGTCCCCCTTAATATCCATCCCAGACCTGAAGGGCCTGGTTATTGAATTTGGGGGGACCCCCACGCTTTTTTTTTTTATTTTTTTTATTTTTTATCAAAGACTTTTTTTTTTATGAATGACTTTCAATGAATGACTGTTCTCTGTGTTACGGGAGCCTTCAATTCACATTAGCCACGAGCCACGATTTTAAATAGCTTTCTTTCCTGCAAAAATGACACTTTTTGCAGGGACAGTTCTAAGCACAGGAAACATGCGCCCCTTTACATGCATACTATAGACACCCCCAGGTACGAAATTTAAAGGAATATTACACTTTTATTGTTTCAATTTAAGCATTATTAAAATCACTGCTCCTGAAAAAACGTCCGTTTTTTAAAAAAAGATTTTGCATTAATACATGTCCCCTGGGGCAGGACCCAGGTCCCCAAACACTTTTTATGACAATAACATGCATATTAGCCTTTAAAATGAGCACTTTTGATTTCGAACATTCGCATCCATTATAACTAATAGGGTTCTAAAGCTTGCACGGACTTTAGGTCCATTCGTGGGTTCTGGTGTGAGCCGAACGGGGGGTGTTCGGCTCATCCCTACCGTCCAGCAATGGACACTTCCACACAGCATGCCGCTGTGTCTCTCTCCTCTACACAAACAGCTCCACTCTGACATTTTCAACACACCTGAATATAAGCAGGTCTGAAGGGGAAGTACCTGCCCTCTTCGATTAACCCCTTCCTAACCCTGCCCCAGGCTGACCCTCTACAATATATATATATATATATATATATATATATATATATATATATATATATATATATATATTTATGAACCAACAAAAGTGCAAAAAATAACCAAAATTTGCAAAAACTCAATATATAAAGTCTCCATAAATATAGTGGTGAACAAATCAATTGATAAATATGTATTCATATAAAATGATGTCCCACAATTGCAAACAATTATATGAAAAAATCTCTGCAACAGAAGCAATGGGGCTGATTTACTAAAATCGGAGTCGGCAAAATCTGGTGCAACTGTGTATGGAAGCCAATCAGCTTCTAACTTCAGCTTGTTCATTTAAGCTTTGACAAAACCTGGAAACTGATTGATTTCTATGCAGAGCTGCACCAGATTTTCCACTCTCCAGTTTTAGCATACCTCCCAACTTACTGAAATGGGAACAGGGTCACTGATAGGCCAGTACAACCAGCCCTGTTGTACCGGGCCCAGAATCCAGGGGGGGCCTGAGCAACCTCACAGACAGTCAGCGCAGATTATAAAAAACAGGCTTTCTAAATGACACCCCCGCTAAGCCGCTCCTACTGGCTTAGGTTGGTGTATTATTGCTATTTTCCGGGCGCTTCTCTGATATATGCTGGTGGGAGTGAGGGACTTTTTTCTAATTTACGGGCGCATGCGCAGTGCATTCCACGCCGCGCTACATGTTCCAGGCCACCTGCTGCGGCTGCCCATTTCCTTCCCTGGCGGAGTGATCTTCCTTCCACTCAGGAGAAGTTTGCCCCAGAGAGATGGAGACAGAGAGTGAGAGGATGTGAGGTGGCAAGGCAGCTTACAGTGTCCAGGAGGAGAAGCCAGAATTAATCGTAGCTGCTGCAGCACCCCTGTAGGTGGGTGAAAAATATATGCTGCACATTACTATGTCACCTTCTATAATACAGTGGTGTGAAAAAGTGTTTGCCCCCTTCCTCATTTCCTGTTCCTTTGCATGTTTGTCACACTTAAGTGTTTCGGAACATCAAACCAATTTAAACAATAGTCAAGGACAACACAAGTAAACACAAAATGCAATTTGTAAATGAAGGTGTTTATTATTAAAGGTGAAAAAAAATCCAAACCATCATGGCCCTGTGTGTGAAAAAGTGATTGCCCCCTAAACCTAATAACTGGTTGGGCCACCCTTAGCAGCAACAACTGCAACCAAGCGTTTGCGATAACGTGCAATGAGGCTTTTACAGCGTCCTGGAGGAATTTTGGCCCACTCATCTTTGCAGAATTGTCCTAATTCAGTTACATTAGAGGGTTTCCGAGCATGAACGGCCTTTTTAAGGTCATACCACAACATCTCAATAGGATTCAGGTCAGGACTTTGGCTAGGCCACTCCAAAGTCTTCATTTTGTTTTTCTTCAGCCATTCGGTGGTGGACTTGCTGGTGTGTTTAGGATCATTGTCCTGCTGCAGAACCCAAATTTGTTTCAGCTTGAGTACACGAACAGATGGTCGGACATTCTCCTTCAGGATCTCTTGGTAGACAGCAGAATTCATAGTTCCTTTTATCATGGCAAGTCTTCCAGGTCCTGAAGCAGCAAAACAGCCCCAGACCATCACAATACCACCACCATATTTTACTGTTGGTATAATGTTATTTTTCTGAAATGCAGTGTTCCTTCTATGCCAGATATACTTGGACACACACCTTCCAAAGAGTTCCACTTTTGTCTCATCGGTCCACAGAATGTTGTCCCAAAAGTCTTGGGGATCATCAAGATGTGTTGTGGAGAAATTGAGACGAGCTTTGATGTTCTTTTTGCTCAGCAGTGGTTTTTCTCCTTGGAACTCTGCCATGCAGGCCATTTTTGCCCAGTCTTTTCCTGATGGTGGATGCATGAACGCTGACCTTAACTGAGGCAAGTGAGGCCTGCAGTTCCTTGGACGTTGTTGTGGGGTCTTTTGTGACCTCTTGGATGAGTCGTCGCTGCGCTCTTGGGGTAATTTTGGGCGGCCGGCCACTCCTGGGAAGGTTCACCACTGTTCCATGTCTTCGCCATTTGTGGATAATGGCTCTCACTGTGGTTCGCTGGATTCCCAAAGCTTTGGAAATGGCTTTATAACCCTTTCCAGACTGATAGATCTCTTCTTTCTCAATTGTTCCTGAATTTCTTTGGGTCTCGGCATGATGTGTAGCTTTTAAGGATCTTCTGGTGGACCTTACTGTGTCAAGCAGCTCCTATTTAAGTGATGCCTTGATTGTGAACAGGTGTGGCAATAATCAGGCCTGGGTGTGGCTAGAGAAATTGAACTGAGATGTGGACAACCACAGTTATAGTATGTTTTAACAAGGGGGGCAATCACTTTTTCACACAGGGCCATGATGGTTTGGATTTTTTTTCACCTTTAATAATAAACACCTTCATTTACAAATTGCATTTTGTGTTTACTTGTGTTGTCCTTGACTATTGTTTAAATTGGTTTGATGTTCCGAAACACTTAAGTGTGACAAACATGCAAAGGAACAGGAAATGAGGAAGGGGGCAAACACTTTTTCACACCACTGTATATAGGCAGCAGTCAGCATGTTTTCTGTCACAGTGTGTCACATGACATTGGCAATAAGTTAACAAGGGCACCCAACAGCCATGTCCTAGTACACACTGTGACAGTGCCAGCCATGATAGAGCACCTGCTGCCTGTTTGTTATTATAATGCTGATGATCTTAACCTGCTTGGGTTGCTCTCTGTTATAAAGGTTTCTTTCACACAGAGTGTAATCTGCGTGTTCAGTGGGGGATCTGTCCGCTGATCCGATTTACATGCGATTATTTTTTCAAGGCGGGCCAGGGGAGGGGCCATGGGCGGGGTTGACAGTGGAGCTGAAGGGGGCACCTGTTAGGTAGGCTGTACGGGGCCCAATGAGTTCTATCAGCAGCCCTGAATGGGAATGAGGGACACCTATTAGCAAAAGTATGTAGGCATAGGACACACACCCTGCCACACCCCCTTAAAGAAGTATTGTACAAAAAAAATGATTGATTAAACCCACAAGTGCTTTTTACCCCTACTATTCCTTTATATTGGCTTTTAGTATTTACAAATGCAGCAATTTAGAAATTGGATGAAAGGTTTAGCACTGGAAAACACTTTTTTGATAGATAAATAGTGCATTTTATATACAACTATATCAGACCAAAATAAGGGACAGAGGGACATTGTTCCAAATCAGGGACAGTCCCTCAAAATCAGGGACAGTTGGCAGCTGTGGTTTTAGTAAATCAACCCTGAGACCTTGTAACACTAACAAGTCACATGACACCAGAAAAGGGAAAATGGCTAACTGGGCAGAATTTGGACATTTTCATTTGGGAGCGAACTCACTTTTGCTGCCAGCAGTTTAGACATTAATGGCTGTGTGTTGAGTTATTTTGAGGGGACAGCAACTTTACACTGTTATACAAGCTGTACTATCACTACTTTACATTGTATCAAAGTGTAATTTCTTCAGTGTTGTCACATGAAAAGATATATTAAAATATTTACAAAAATGTGAGGGGTGTACTCACTTTTGTGAGATACTGTATATACAGTGCCTTGAAAAAGTATTCACACCCCTTGATTTTCTGCATTTTGTCATGTTACAACCAAAAACGTAAATGTATTTTATTGGGATTTTATGTGATAGACCAACACAAAGTGGCACATAATTGTAAAGTGGAAGGAAAATTAATGGTTTTCAATTTTTTTTCTAAATATCTGAAAAATGTGGCATGCATTTGTATTTTATGGATTTATGGATATGGATTTTGTGTTTTCCCCTATTTATCATGAGCTAAACGCAAAGATCTCTGACTTTTTCCATATACACAAAAGACCCATTTCTCTCAAATAGTGTTCACAAATCTGTCTAAATCTGTGTTAGTGAGCACTTCTTCTTTGCCAAGATAATCCATCCACCTCACAGGTGTGGCATATCAAGATGCTGATTAGACAGCATGATTATTGCACAGGTGTGCCTTAGGCTGGCCACAATAAAAGGCCACTCTAAAATGTGCATTTGTACTGTATTTGGGGGGTTGGGGGGGGTTTGAAAACCAGTCAGTATCTGGTATGACCACCATTTGCCTCCTGCAGTGCAGCACATCTCCTTCGCATAGAGTTGATCAGGTTGTTGATTGTGGCCTGTACTCAAGATGTCCGCCGTAAATGCTTCCTCTGTCCGGTACCACACAATCCAAGACCCCTTAGCTCACCCAGTCCCCAGACAACACCAGTGTAGGGTACATCAGGAATGATCTTTATTTGACATGTCACACAAATTTATACAGCCAGATGACTAAAACCTAACCTAATTAGCATGAGCTAATTATCTTAATCAACACTGGACTCCTTCATTCAATTGCAGGGTTAATTAGCACATACAGCAATAGGTGAAATACTCATTAGGCATCTGCGTCAAGCCAGACCAGCCTCATTTACATTATACAAGAGAACAGACAGGCTGGCTGGAGTTGATGACATTAGCATCTGACAGCTTGTGTCCCAACAGTGTCATTCAGTGTATTGCTAATATGGCAAATACATATACAGAGTCTATGTGTCTTGGGGGGCCAGCATGGACCTGAATCCAAGTAACACCCGCTCAGGGGTCCCCAGGCATGCAGCTCAAAGAGCACCGTTCCCCCAAATGCAAGGGCCCATAATCGCAAGGCAATAGGCTCGCATTCAGTCCCCTCCAACAGCCTCTGTCCCGGCTAGGTCTGTCACACTCATCTAATGTGAGCATTTGCCCACTCAAGTCGATTACAGTGATGAATTGCATTAAGGTTGAGACCCCGATGAAGACAATGAGCATGCAGATGAGCTTCCCTGAGACGGTTTCTGAAAGTTTGTGCAGAAATTCTTTGGATATGCAAACCGATTGTTGCAGCAGCTGTCCAGGTGGCTGGTCTCAGACGATCTTGGAAGTGAAGATGCTGGATGTGGAGGTCCTGGGCTGGTGTGGCTACACGTGGTCTGCAGATGTGAGGCCGGTTGGCTGTACCGCCAAATTCTCTGAAATTGGAGATGGCTTATGGTAGAGAAATGAACATTCAATTCAATGGCAACAGCTCTGTCGGACATTCCTGCAGTCAGCATGCCAATTGCACGCTCCCTCAAAACTTGCGACATCTGTGGCATTGTGCTGTGTGATAAAACTGCACATTTTAGAGTGGCCTTTTATTGTGGCCAGCCTAAGGCACACCTGTGCAATAATCATGCTGTCTAATCAGCATAGGTGTGCGCAGCCTATTGCATTAAGGTGTGCACCCCAAAGCTCAAACACAAATGAACGCCACCTGCTGTCACAGGGAGGAGGCTCTGATGGTTGAGACAGTTGATTGGGAGCAAATTACGGTACATCCTAAGTAAAAGTATATAGGTGTAATGTGTTCCTACAGTTGAACCTAGCCTTTAATATAATGGTGGCATTTACACTGGTCCCTGACACCACAACCACCCACCTGATGCCACCCTGAAAAATGCTAATGCACATGGGTAATTAGGGTGTGCCCAGGCACACCCGGCACACCCTGTGCACACGCCTATGCTAATCAGCATCTTGATATGACACACCTGTGAGGTGGATGGATTATCTTGGCAAAGGAGAAGTGCTCACAAACACAGATTTAGACAGATTTGTAAACAATATTTGAGAGAAAAAGGCACTTGGTGTACATAAAAAAAGTTGTAGATCTTTGCGTTCAGCTCATAATAGATAGGGGGAAACATAATATGTTGTGTTTACAATTTTGCTCAGTGTATGTATATATATATATATATATATATATATATATATCATTTTATTTTTTTTGAAAATTGATAAGTCCTGATATACTGACTCTTCTCATTTCTTGAGGCTCTAAAATTCCACAACAGTAAAAATACCCCCCCCCCCCCAAATGACCCCTCTTTGAAAAGAAGACAATCCAATGTATTTAGTAAGAGGAATGGTGAGTTTTTCGAAGTTGTACATTTTTTGTCACTATATTTTTGGAAAATTTTTATATTTATTCTTACAAGGAGAAAGGAAAAAAAGGGTAGTGCTGTGCTATTGACTAGTTACAAATTTGTGTGATAAGCTGCTGCTCCCAGTAAAACCAACTGCCAAAGCAGATGTCAGTAGTAGATAGAAAACAAATTGTAAGAGTGGGTGTGGTTCTGCTAATGAGATAAATTGAATTTTTGTGCAAATATGTGTCAAAGCAAAGGTAAATATTACCATATAACATAAAATGTGCAAAAATCACAAAGTATACATAAAAAAACATCTGGCATCAAATACAATTCATTACTGCCAGAAAACTGTGCAAATTAGCCAGTGTTAACCTAAGGTAAACATACAGTACCATATATTGCATAAATAAATTCTAAAGAATTCCACAGTGCTCACATATCCAAACAAAATTCATATACATATATAGATATTCCACATGCATAATTAAGATATATAATTATTATAAGGTCCACTGGTGAAAAACCTGATTAAAAACCAAGTCTTTAAATATGATAGGTGAACAAAAGTGTTGCAATCTCCACACAGGCGGGCGGTGTTCGTGTATCACTTATGCCCCCCCCCCCCCCATGTGATTACACTCGCCAGCTGAATCTCCCCACTCAAGGGGTAGTGTGCATTCAAAGTTGTATATAGATCTCCCAGCATTCACCTCGCTCTTCTTAGCGTGCTTTATCACAGTGGTACCATGTAGGGATAATAAAAAAACTTCCATAGCATAATGCCGTAAATCATTTGTTGGATATAAAGACAAATATTGCACTTACAGCAGGTAAAAGACATCAAGGATTGGAAATGGGAAGATCAGAGTTCGCTGCACTCCATGGACCCAAACTGGATGCGATTTAATGACGCGCTAGGCCCTACTTACGCATTTCATCATCAAGACGTCATCGGAAACGGTGCCATCTTACTACACCATCCGGTATTTATTGTATACAGTAACCTGACAACCTGGAGACATGTGACCGGTGGCCATCTTGGTACTCAAGTAGAGGACATCCACAGCTTAAAGCATACACTACAGCCATATGCCCAAGTGGCCATTTTATTGCTCCAATACTCCAATACATATCCACCACTCACCACCATATCCACCAAAAATATTGTTGGAAGCTAGTCTTCAAGGGATCCAAGATCCATAGCAAATTCAATCAGTTACATCAGCATTAGGTACTTGATAGCTGCTGATCCAGGACTGATTCATTTTTTAAATGTGAGCCTATCAATGGATTCTGTTGACAGGCCCACTCTTTGATCCATTACAAATCCTCCAGCAGTACTGAATGTGCATTCAGAAAGCACGCTGGATGCAGGACAGGCCAGTAGCTCGATTGCATATTGAGTCATTTCTGGCCAGTGGTCCATCCTCAAGACCCAGTAACCCAGTGGATGCTAACCTAAATGTGAGCCTATCAACGGAGTCTGTGGACAGGTGCACTCTTTGATCCATTACAAACCCTCCAGCAGCACTGAATGTGCGTTCAGAAAGAACGCTGAATGCAGGACAGGCCAGTAGCTCGATTGTATATTGAGCAAGTTCTGCCCAGTGGTCCATCCTCAAGACCCAGTAACCAGTGGATGTTCTGTTGGAAAGGTCTCCAAGTCTGCTCTTGTGCTCTTGCCCCTACATATTCCTACACCATATAATGTAGACGCTAACGATGGTTGCTGTAACCTTGGTGCTGAGGACTGATAAATTGTTTAAAGGTATCGATTAGCCAGCCACCTTCTCCATCCACCTGCTCTTCCTCTGACCGAACACAGCCTCAGAAACACGTTGTCCAGCACCAGGAAATGGTAACCTCCCAGGGTCTGGAAGTGCTCTACACAAACTTTTCTTCAAGGCCTCCTGAAGATGTTTCATCCTCTGCTCCCTCTGTGAAGGCAGGATGAGTTCTGCATCCTCCTTACCCTTGTAACATGGATCAAGATCAACAGGCGAAAAATTTGTGCGAACACCGTTAAACTCGATGGGACTCGAACATGAAAAATTGAAAGTGCTAATTTTAAAGGCTAATATGCAAGTTATTGTCATATAACTATAAACTGTGTTTGGGGACCCGGGTCCTGCCCCAGGGGACAAGTATAAATGCAAAAAAAAGTTTTAAAAACTGAAGTTTTTTCGGGAGCAGTGATTTTAATAATGCTTAAAGTGAAACAATAAAAGTGAAATATTCCTTTAAATATCATGCCTGGAGGGTGACTATAGTATGCCTGTAATAGGCGCATTTTTCCCATGTTTAGAACAGTCCCTGCACAAAATGACATTTCTAAAGGAATAAAAGTCATATAAAACTGCTTGCGGCTGTAATGTAATGTTGCCTCCCCCCAGCCCATTAGCAGGCCCTTTGGGTCTGGTATGGATAATAAGGAGAACCCGCACCGGTTACAAAGCCTCCAGCAGCACTGAATGTGCGTTCAGAAAGAAAGCTGGATGCAGGACAGGCCAATAGCTCTATTGGATATTGAGCAAGCTCTGGCCAGTGGTCCATCCTCAAGACCCAGTAACCCAGTGGATGTTCTGGTGGAAAGGTCTCCAAGTCTGACCTTGCCCCTAGATATTCCTGCACCATGTAATTCAGACGCTGGTGGTGGTTGCTGGAACCGATTAGACCTGGGCGCTGAGGACTGAAGAATTGTCTGTAGGCATCGGAGCCACCTTCTCCATCACTCTTTCTGTGACTGAACAAAGCCTCAGCAACACGTTGTCCAGCACCAGGAAATTGTAACCTCCCAGGCTCTGGAAACTCATTGCACAAACCTTTCTGCAAGGCTTCCCGAAGATGTTTCATTCTCTGCTCCCTCTGCGAAGGCTAGATAAGTTCTGCAACCTTACCCTTTTAACGTGGATCAAGAAGGGTTGCCAGCCAGTAAGGATCCCTCTCCTTGATACCACGAATCCTAGGGCCTGGTCCTTTTGCAGGCATTGCAGGATCAGGGAGGCCATGCAGCGAAAGTTTGCAGAGGCATTCGATCCTGAGTCCTCTGGGCCACCTCCTCCCAGCCACGTACATCTCCCTGGGTTTCTGGGGACTGCAAACGATCCCTTGAAGACTGTTGCTCATGCTGAGTGTTATATCCTCCACCTCCATGCTGACACAATCCTCCTCCTCCTCCTCTTCTTCTTCCTTTGTGATCGGCGGGCCTGCAGGAATAATAGTACCTGGATAAAGTGGGCCTTGAGAGGTGCCCTGTCCATTATTCCATGAAGCGTGTTCTCCAACAGGAAGACAAGAGGAACAGTATCACTGATGCTTGCACTGTCACTGCTCACCATCCTTGTGGCCTCCTCAAATGGTGACAGGACAGTGCATGCATCCTTGATCAGTAGCCACTGGCGTGGCGAAAAAAAGCCAAGCTCCCCTGTTCTGGTGCCATACTCACACAGATACTCATTGATGGCCCTCTGCTGCGTGTGCAGCCGCTGCAGCATTGCCAACGTTGAGTTCCACCTGGTCGGCATGTCACAAATGAGGCGGTTCTTGGGCAGGTTGCATTCTCTTTGAATGTTAGCCAGCCGAGCACTGGCATTATATGACTGGCGGAAATGACCACAGACTTTCCTGGCCTGCCTCAGGAGATCCTGTAAGCCAGAGTACCTGCTCAAGTACTGCTGCACCACCAAATTCAGGATGTGAGCCAAACAGGGAACATGGGTCAAGTGTCCCTGTCGGAGAAGGTTGTGCCATTGTCGCATACAATCATTCCTGGATGAGGCCGGCATGGCGTCAACCACCTCTGAGCCTGCCTCTGCAGAGCTGACAGAATCTCTGCCCCAGTGTGGCTCCTTTCCCCTAAGCAGACCAACTCAAGCACTGCATGGCATCTTTTTGCCTGAGTGCTTGCGTAGCCCCTTGAACGCCTACGGAGCACCGCTGGTTCAGAGGAGAAATCTGCAGAGGAAGAGGCCATAGAGGAAGAAGAAGAGGAGGGGGTGGAGGAGAGAGCTGTGGCAGAATCACCACTAGAATTTTGGAGGCGTGGTGGCAGAACAAGCTACAACAATACTGAACCCTGTCCTGCATCCTTCCCAGCTGCCAGCAGAGTTACCCAGTGCGCTCTGAAAGACCTGTAACGTCCCTGTCCATGCCTACTGGACCATGAGCCAGCAGTAATATGCACCTTACTGCTGACCACCCTGTCCACCGAGGCCAAGACATTGCCTTCCACATACTGGTAGAGAGCCGGGATGGCCTTCTGTGAAAAGAAATGGTGTTTTGAAACCTGCCACTGAGGTACCACACATTCCACAAATTCATGAAAGGGGGCAGAGTCTACCAGCTGAAAAGGCAGCAGTTGCAGTGCTAGCAATTTGGCCAAGCTAGCATTCAGGCACTGAGCATGTGGATGGCTGGGACCGAATTTCTTTCAACGCTTTAGAAACTGGGGTAGAGAAATTTGAATGCTAAAATCTGATGTTGGTGTACTGCTAGCAGATTGGCCGCAAGTACTTAGGACATCTATTTCTATACCTTCATTCCTCTCAGTGAAGGTTTCTGAGAGGACTGGTGGTATAGTGGGGTTGGAGATCCCAGCTGATGAGGAGCAAGGAGAGGTCCACCTTGTTCTTTGATGTGGGTCTTTTAAGTGCTGTTGCACGGACTGCTTGGGAGGTCGTCATATGTCTGGTCAAGCATGTGGAGCCCAAGCGGCTGCTGTTTTGGCTATGCTTGATACGCTTCAGACATATGTTGCAAACAGCAATGGTGCAATTTGCTGCACACGTGTCAAAAAAGGCACACACCAAAGAACTTTTCAAAATATGTGGGGAGTCAGCAGCGCCCTGCACCTGCTTAGCTCTGCGGTGTGATGCAATAGGGTGGCTGCTCTTAAGCTGCCCCCTGGAGGGCATCCTGCCTCGTTGGAGATGTGCCTCCTCCTCTCTTCTATCAGGCACCCAAGTAGAGTCAGTGACCTCATCATCCCCTTCCTCCTCGTCACTGGAGCAAACTTGGCAGTATGCTGCAGCTCAGGGAATATGACTGCCAGTTTCTTGATCTTCTTGGGCACCCCCTCTCTCTAGAATCACGTTACTCCCTTCCTCAACCTGGGTACCATCTTTGGAGCCTTCAAATCACTGCGCATCCTCCTGTAGCATGTACCCGACACTGTGGTCAAAGAGTTCTGGGGACTCCTCCGTGCATGATGGTGGGGTTAGGGAAGGAGTGACTGTTGTGACATGGAGCCGATGGAATAGGCCGCTTTGGCAGCTGCATTGGCAGGCAAACTACTCTGAGCCTGGGTGACAGAGGATGAGGAGGATGAGGAGGGCTTTGTTATCCATTCCACCAACTCTTCTGCATGTTGTGGCTCAATAACACGGCCAGCTGCAGAAAAAAAATAGGACAAGCGTGCCCCACGGCCACGTGCTGAGGATGCACTGTGTCCACGACCAGCACTGTCGACTGTAAACACAGAGCCTGTAAGACTGTCTGCATCAGTGGCGGAACTACCGCCATAGCAACCCATGCGGGCCCTATGGGGCCCGCAGCCGAGGAGGGCCCTGTGAGCGGGCTGCGGGTGACCTGCCGAGCTGCCCGTCTGCTTGGCACTCGTATAGTCACACTGACTGTATGAGCGGACGCAGCTGGGTGGCTCGGCGGAGGGGGGGGGAGCTGCCAGCTGGGTGGATCGACAAGGGCCTCATCCCCACAACCCTTGCCTGGTGGGGGGCTCATCTGAATCTGAAAGATCCCGGCCATTTCACATTGTACCCCTACCATTTCACAAAAGAAAGTAAAAAATAGTAAAAAAGACAGGAGACACTTAGGGACAAGTCCTTTATTAAAAGATAAAAAAATTCAAATGTCCCGCGATGTCCATTCATTTTCTATCACGCCGCAGGCTAGCCAAAAAAAGAAAAAAAAAAGCACTACAACTTCGCCTCTTGCCGAGTGACACTTCTTCTTGGTGACAGCTCTTATATAGCTGAGGGCGGGGCCATCCGCTGACCCTCCCTCTGACGCCTCATGATGTCAGAGGAAGGCGGGGAAGACTAAAGGGACAGTGTCACTGATGCATGCATTGTCACTGCTCACCATCCTTGTGGCCTCCTCAAATTGTGACAGAACAGTGCATGCACCCTTGATCAGTAGCCACTGGAGTGGTAAAAAGAAGCCAAGCCTCCTGCCCCTGTCCTGGTGCCATACTCACACAGGTACTCATTGATGGCCCTCTGCTGTGTGTGCAGCCACTGCAGCATTGCCAACGTTGAGTCCCACCTGGTAGGCATGTCACAAATGAGGCGATTGGTGGGCAGGTTGCATTCCCTTTTGAATTTCAGCCAGCCGAGCACTGGCATTGTATGACTGGCGGAAATGACCACAGACTTTTCTGGCCTCCCTCAGGACATCTTGTAAGCCTGGGTACCTGGTCAAGAAATGCTGCGCCACAAACTTCAGGATGTGTAGCAAACATGGGTCAAGTGTCCCTGTCGGATGGTGGAGAGAAGGTTGGTGCCATTGTCGCATACAACCATTCCTGGCTGAATCTCGTGTGGCGTCGACCACCTCTGAGCCTACCCCTGCAGAGCTGCCCCAGTGTGGCTCCTGTCTCCTAGGCAGACCAACTCATGGCATCTTTTTGCCTGACTGCTTGCGTAGCCTCTTGAGCGCTTAGGGAGCACTGCTGGTTCAGAGGACAATTCTGCAGAAGAAACCATAGAGGAAGAAGAAGCATCCAGTTGTTGTGGCAGAATCACCACTAGCTTTTTGGAGGCGTGGTGGCAGAACAAGCTCCAACACCGAACCATGTCCTGCATCCTTCCCAGCTACCAGCAGAGTTACCCAGTGCGCCGTAAAGGAAAGGTAACATCCCTGCCCATGCCTGCTGGACCATGAGTCATCGATAATATGAATCTTATTGCTGACCGCCCTGTCCAACGAGGCCAAAACATTGCCTTCCACATGGCGACAGAGAGCCGGAATGGCCTTACGTGAAAAGAAATAGCATTTTGGAACCTGCAACTGTGGTACAGCAAATTCCACAAATTCACGAAAGGGGGCTGAGTCTACCAGCTGAAAAGGTAGCAGTTGCAGTGCTAGCAATTTGGCCAAGCTAGCATTTAGACGCTGAGCATGTGGAAGGCTGGGACTGAATTTCTTTTTATGGTTAAGCAACTGGGGTAGGGAAATTTGCCTGCTGAATTCAACTGGGGGTGTACTGCTAGCAGATTGGCTGCAAGTACTTGGGACACCTATTGCTATACCTTCATTTCTCTCAGTGCAGGTTTTTGAGCGGACTAGCAGTATAGTAGAGTTTAAGATCCCAGATGAGGAGCAAGGAGAAGTCTGCCTTTTTCTATCATGTGGGTCTTTCAGGTGCTGCTGCCAATGGACTGCATGGCAGGTCATCATATGTCTGGTCAAGCATGTGGTGCCCGAGTGGCTGCTGTTCTGGCCATGCTTGATCCGCTTCAGACATAGGTTGTAAACAGCAACGGTGTGATCTGCTGCACATGTGTTGAAAAAGGCCTACACCAAGGAACTTTTGATCTCGTACAAATGAACGGCTTGCCATTCACCCTTTAGCAGTTTTACTGTCTGCATGTTACCCTGAACCTTTGGCGTGTACTCTGTTGTTCCTGTCTGCTAGTTACCCTGACCTCTGCATTATCACTTTACTATCCTTGTTGTTCCAGCCTGCTGTTTCCTTCTCCTGTAGTCTACCGTGATGGTGAGCTGTGAGACCCTAGGGGCCGCGACCTGGAGCCAGACTGCAGCGCAGTCCATCCTCACCACTAGAGGCTTTGGTGAACACCTGCTGGCTCTTAGACTCCATGCCCTGGGGAATCTATGCTCTAGCTCCAACTGGGATCTGTGTTAATGATCCAGTACACCTGCTTCCTGAAACTCCCTGGGTACTATCCACAGCAGTCAGTCCTAGGGTCCACTATCTTAGCGGTGTACTTCCGACTCCTACGGAGTGCATCTGTCACCTGGTCTCAGGTGACCTGACAATGGTAAATGTTTTTTTTGAGAGTAGGTAAATGTCCTTAAATACCCAGGGTCAGCCTAGCTGGGGAGGAGAGTGGATTGTGTCGAAGATGGAGTGCTAGGCTGTCGGGGCCTTTGAGGGGGCTCCCCAGTCTGGGGGGGTGACCTTGGGCCTGGACGGGACACTCTCACAACCAACAGAGGTGTCCTGACCAGGAGGCACAGGAGGAGCTAGAGAGGACAATGGGAGAACACTGTCGGGCAAGTCTCCAGTCTGGGATGGGTGCAGAGCTAGTCTGGAGGATGGTGATCGCATGGGCAGTGGAAAGGTGCAATTGCAGCCAGGAGAGCTAGCAGTGCCTGAAGAGGTTGTACTGGGAGCAGTAGCCACAGGGACAGCTAGCACTGTAACTTTCTATTTTTCTACACCATAGGGGCCTGTCGTCCCTGCCTGTAAAGGGCCTACAGTGCTAGCTTGCCCACAAAATACAACAAGTGATGTGCTGAGGAGTGATAATCTGCAAGCAGGGAAGTGCAGGAGGAGAAGAGGAGATTGAATATACCGAGGTGTATATAGTTGGTCCCAATATAGACTTTTGATTATCTGGGCATCTCATAAGTTTCCCATTCCTATCCAAGTTTAATCCCCCTCAATAAAACATAAAAAAACAAGTGCAAGGACTGCTTTCGTGTCTCTGGATGCCTGAAAAGTGTGTGCTGGCTGGGCGGGGTGACAGACGGACTACTACACTCAGCAACTCCTACGGGGTACCGCTACACAATGTTTCAGAGCCATGCAGGGCCCCTTCATTAGGCATGTGACGTCTCTGAAACGTTGCGATCACTGACTAAAACTCTGGACCCACTCTGGAGATCCACGATGTGCTGGTGAAATTTGATTTCTCGGATCACGTATATATACGTGATCCCGCACTTCTGGGTAGGGACGCCACCGCCAGCTTACTTTCGCTGTGATTACACACATTGGAAGCCAATTGGCGGCTGCTGGGTGCTTTTGTAAACAAGGCAGATCACGGTTCTGACAGTGGGGAAAGGATGGAGTTTGTGTCCCTTCAAAGCGGGGAATAAATTCCATCTCTTCCCCTGGTAAAAGTACCTCACACAGTTCACATAAACAGTGGTTAGGCACACAGTTAACCCTGATGTTAACACATTGCCCCTGCTGTTAACCCCTTCCCAGTCAGTGTCATTACATAGTTACATAGTAGGTGAGGTTGAAAAAAGACACAAGTCCATCAAGTCCAACCTATGTGTGTGATTTATATGTCAGTATTACATTGTAAATTCCTGTATGTTGATCGATGCCCCCCGCTGAGACCACTGCCTGTGGAAGGGAATTCCACATTCTTGCCGCTCTTTCAGTAAAGAACCCTCTACATAGTTTAGGTTAAACCTCTTTTCTTCTATTTTTAATGAGTGGCCACGTGTCTTGTTAAACTCCCTTTCATGAAAACGTTTTATCCCTATTGTGGGGTCACCAGTATGGTATTTTATGAATTGAAATCATATTCCCTCTCAAGCATCTCTTCTCAAGAGAGAATAAGTTCAGTGCTCGTAACCGTTCATATTTTGACAGTGCATATTTTTAGCACTGATCACTGTATTAGTGTTATGGTTTCCCAAAAAGTGTCAAACGTGTCAGTTAATGTCAGAATGTCCACCGCAATATTGCAGTCCTGCTATAAGTCGATGATCGCCGCCACTAGTAAAAAAATAGATAAAAAATATCCCATAGTTTGCAGACGCTATAATTTTTGTGCAAACCAATCAATATACACTTATTGGGATTTTTTTTTTTAACAAAAATATGTAGCAGAATACATATTGGCCTAAATTTCTGAAGAAATTAGATTTTTTTATTGGATATGTTTTATAGCAGAAAGTAAAAAGTTTTTAAATTTTTTTTTCAAAATTGTCAGTCTTTTTTTATAGATCAAAAAATAAAAACCGCAGAGGTGTGCGCCAGAGACAGTACAAGGGGTGCCCTGGGTGGAGTGTGAGAGGGGGCGGGTTCAGGCTGTCTTTAACGCAGGGCAAAAGCACCTGCCCATGAAGCCTGCGCTGCCTTAGAATAGTTCTCCCGGTGTAGCGGTAACGAACACAGCTGTTCCGTCCTCCCCCGTTTGCTCTCCCGGCCGGGTTAACACAAGCGGCCAAACTGACAGGGAAGTAGAACATCTGCGGGCTGTGTGTGTAAGTGCCGACTCATCCTGCTTCTCCCTCTGTCTGCAGGATCAGAGTGGCTGGCCTGTGACAGGGAGTGAGGCAGAGCGGTCGTCCATGCTCCCCCGTCCCATCACTCCCCCTCAGACTTCTATAGCACAGCACAGAACAGAGTGAAGTGTTCTGGCTGTATGCTACAGATCTGAGACTGTGTGTTGGAAAAAGAGCACACACACATACCAGAAAGGTGCAGTGTCACAGTGAGGATGAGAACTGTGAGAAGGAGAGGGAGGAATTTGTGTAGAGGGAGGATTACAAATTGTGGCTGTGGGGGGGGGTATACAGAGGAGGCTATAGAAGGGGGTATACAAAGGTGGCTATGGAGGGGGGTATACAGAGGTGACTATAAAAGGGGGTATACAGAGGTGACTATGGAAGAGGGGGTATACAGAGGTGACTATGGAAGGGGGGAATACAGAGGTGACTATAAAAGGGGGTATACAGAGGTGACTATGGAAGAGGGGGTATACAGAGGTGACTATGGAAGGGGGTATACAGAGGTGACTATGGAGGGGGGGTATACAGAGGTGACTATGGAGGGGGGGTATACAGAGGTGACTATAGAAGGGGGTATACAGAGGTGACTATGAAAGAGGGGGGTATACAGAGGTGACTATGGAAGGGGGGTATACAGAGGTGACTATGGAAGGGGGGTATACAGAGGTGAATATGGAAGGTGGGTATACAGAGGTGACTATGGAAGGGGGGTATACAGAGGTGACTATGGAGGGGGGTATACGGAGGTGACTATAGAAGGGGGTATACAGAGGTGACTATGGAAGAGGGGGGTATACAGAGGTGACTATGGAAGGGGGGTATACAGAGGAGCCTGTGGAAGGGGGGTATACAGAGGAGCCTTTGGAAGGGGGTATACAGAGGTGACTATGGAAGGGGGGTATACAGAGGTGACTATGGAAGGAGGGTATACAGAGGTGACTATGGAAGGAGGGTATACAGAGGAGGCTATGGAAGAGGGGTATACAAAGGTGACTGTGGAAGGGGGGTATACAGAGGTGACAATTGAAGGGGGGTATACAGAGGTGACAATGGAAGGGGGATATACAGAGGTGACAATGGAATGGGGGTATACAGAGGTGACAATGGAAGGGGGGTATACAGAGGTGAAAATGGAAAGGGGGGACTACAGAGGTGACAATGAAAGGGGGGGTATACAGAGATGACAATGGAAGGGGGGTATACAGAGGAGACTATGGAATGGGGGGTATACAGAGGTGACTATGGAAGGGGGTATACAGAGGTGACTATGGAAAGGGGGTTATACAGAAGTGGCTATGGACAGGGGGGGTTATACAGAAGTGTCTGTGGACAGGGGGTACAGAGGTGGCTGTGGACAGGGGGGTACAGAGGTGGCTGTGGACTGGGGGGTTCAGAGGTGGCTGTGGACGGGGGGGTAGAGAGGTGGCTGTGGACAGGGGGGGTACAGAGGTGGCTGTGGATGGGGGGTACAGAGGTGGCTGTGGAGGGGGGGTACAGAGGTGGCTGTGGACGGGGGGTTACAGAGGCGGCTGTGGACGGGGGGGGGGGGGGGTACAGAGGTGGCCGTGGACATGGGGTTACAGAGTGTGGGTACATTTTTTGGAATGTTGGGTTGAAGAGCAAAATTGCATGGGGGGGCCCCAGGAAAATTCTTGCCCAGGGTCCAAACAATATTAAAGGCAGCCCTGGGCGGGTTGTTAGCATGCATAAGAGTAACAATACTGTGTGTGGGGGGGGGGGGGGGTCATGTAAGGGGCGAAATACTGTGTGTAGGGTGATAATTGAATTTGTAGTGTTTTAAGTATATTCTTGTTTTGAAACGTCATTGATTCTTTCTTAAAAATGGGGGGCGCAGTTTGCCATCTTCACCCTGGGCACCAAATGGCCTTGTCCCAGCACTGCCATATTACCCAATTGTGTATATGGTTAAGGGAATTAAAACACCCTTTTTTTCTTTGTAAATGTCAGACTTGCTGCAGTAAGTTGTAAATATTGCACAGATTTGCTACTTCACATGAGTCAGGGCATCTCCAGGCATGTTAATGCAATTTTAAATTTTTTATGTTTTTAGCATTACTTAACCACTGGGCAGTTAAACCCCCTTCCTAACCAGACCAATTTTCAGCTTTCGGTGCTCTCACACTTTGAATGACAATTACTCCGTCATGCAACACTGTACCCAAATTATTTTGTGTCCTTTTTTTTCACACAAATACAGCTTTCTTTTGGTGGTATTTGATCACCGCTGGGTTTTTTTTTTTTGCGCTATAAATCAAAAAATACAGAAAATTCGTTAAAAAAAAAAAAAATAATTATTTGTTTCTATTAAAAATTATTGCAGAGTATTGGCGAGTATTGGCGAGTATTGGCAGAGTATTGGCAGAGTATTGGCAGAGTATTGGCGAGTATTGGCAGAGTATTGGCGAGTATTGGCAGAGTATTGGCAGAGTGTTAGAGTATTGCACAGTGGTTGCAGAGCGTTGCACAGTGGTGGCAGAGCGTTGCACAGTGGTGGCGGAGCGTTGCACAGTGGGGGCGGAGCGTTGCACAGTGGTTGCAGAGCGTTGCACAGTGGTTTCAGACCGTTGCACAGTGGTGGCAGAGCGTTGCACAGTGGTGGCAGAGCGTTGCACAGTGGTGGCAGAGCATTGCACAGTGGTGGCAGAGCATTGCACAGTGGTGGCAGAGTAGGCAGAGTATTGCACAGCGGTGGCAGAGCATTGCACAGTGGTGGCAGAGTAGGCAGAGCATTGCACAGTGGTGGCAGAGTAGGCAGAGCATTGCACAGTGGTGGCAGAGCATTGCACAGTGGTGGCAGAGCATTGCACAGTGGTGGCAGAGTAGGCAGAGTATTGCACAGCGGTGGCAGAGCATTGCACAGTGGTGGCAGAGTAGGCAGAGTATTGCACAGCGGTGGCAGAGCATTGCACAGTGGTGGCAGAGTAGGCAGAGTATTGCACAGCGGTGGCAGAGCATTGCACATTGGTGGCAGAGTAGGCAGAGTATTGCACAGCGGTGGCAGTGTATTGACCAGCGCTGTGGGCACTACACATCCAGCCCACAGCGCTGGTCCCGTCTCCACCCCCCCTCTCCGCTTCTCCCTTCTCTGTACCGATCGGTACAGAGAGGGGAGGGAGGAACCGGCGTCATGACGTGACGCCGGTTTGTGTACATGTGATCGCTCCGTCATTTGACGGAGCGATCACGTGGTAAACGGCCGCTATCAGCGGCTGTTTACCGTGATCCGTGATGCGCCGGACCCTCGGGACCCGGCGGTCACGGATGTTCCCGAGTGCGCGCCCCAGGGGGCGCGCGGGAGCAAGTTTCTGAGAGGACGTCCGTAGGACGTCCACTCAGGGAAACCCGACCGCGCTGTAGACGTCTTTCGACTATAGCGCGGTCGGCATGTGGTTAAATCACTACTCCTCACCAAACTAAATTTTTTATATATATTCTTTTTAGCTTTGCCAGGGCAGTGCTCATGGCATTTGTTTCATAGTTCCTAGCCTATTAGCCTAGATAGCAGCCATTACAGTTGTTTAACTCATTGTATGGTTGAGAACAGTGGGAAACAAAGTCTTACTTTGGAAGTTTGCAGTCAGGGTGTCCAAGCTGAGGTGTCCTCCCACACACCAATAGACAAACGGTCATCGAATAAAAGCAGCCGGCAATTCCATAACATCAAGAGTATTTATTTTCAAGCCTTCACAGTGAGTACAGTCAGCAGCAAACTAGTTTCGGCGATAAGCCTTGTTCACAGCACTCATGTATGTTAACCACTTCAGCCCCGGACCAATTGGCAGCCAAAGGGCCAGGCCCCTTTTTGCGATTCGGCACTGCGTCGCTTTAACTGACAATTGCATGGTCGTGCGACGTGGCTCCCAAACAAAATTGGCGTCCTTTTTTCCCACAAATAGAGCTTTCTTTTGGTGGTATTTGATCGCCCCTGCCGTTTTTTTTTTTGTGCTATAAACAAAAATAGAGCGACAATTTTGAAAAAAATTCAATATTTTTTGCTTTTTGCTATAAAAAATATCCCCAAAAAATATATAAAAAAACGTTTTTTTCCCTCAGTTTAGGCCGATACGTATTCTTCTACATATTTTTGGTAAAAAAAAATGGCGGCGATCAGCGATGTTTTTTTTACCTTTAGGGGGCGGGGCTTACGTCTGACGTCATTGATAGGCTTTCCCTATGACAGGGAACAGCCAATCAATGACAGGCAGAGTAGGAAGCACGGGGAGAGGTTAGTTTACACAGACCTCTTCCCCCGTTCTTCAGCTCTGTGACCCGATCGCGGGACACCAGCGGCGATCGGGTCCGCTGGTCCCGCGGCCGTGGTCACGGAGCTCCCGACAGGGTCGCGAGCACGCGCCGGCGCCGCACGCGCGACCCACGGCTAGGCTCTTAAAGGTCCACATACCGGTACGTGGTTCTGCCGAGCCATGCCATTCTGCCGACGTCCATCGGCGTTAGGCGGTCGGGAAGCGGTTAAAAAGCATGAACATTTATATATAAAAGACTGTCACAGGACTAGTACCCCTCTCCAATCAACAGTGTGTTCAATTTAAATCAGGTGATTGGTTACAAATTGTCACTAACTATGTATTGGCACTACCCAGCAGTTCGCATATGGCAGAGCGAACCGCCGTGCGAGTTGTTGTGATGAGGAAGCCCGCAGTGCATTCGCAGGGCTGCCGCATCACAGCAGTGTCAACCAGACCCCAAAGTGTATCACAAGCGATGGGCATAATACACTGTCCATTGCTCCAGGACTCTTTATAAAACGTATTTCATAAAAAGGTCCACATCGTAGCAGTGGTTCATTCCCGCAGGTGCCCTTGACTGTAGGTGGAAAATCCACCAAACTTCACGTAAAAGAAGTGCACGGTGGATGTCCCCCCCCACGTGAGGATAATTTAACTCTTTCCAACCCTGAGTACGAGAAGGATGCCATATTGCCATTATGTTCATACTTAAAGTGCTTAGACACATTTGATAAGCCTTTATCTGTGCTGTAGGATGCACCATGAAAATGTCAGCTGATTCGAGTTCTCAGTGGTCTCATGGTGCAACCCACATATTGTTTGTTACATTTATTGCACTCCACAACATATACAACTTTACTAGTGCCACAGTTGATATATTCACGGATCGTGAATTCTTGTCCTGTGGCACATGAAATTACTGTCTTGTGTTGTCTGGAGTGTCTACTACAGAAATGGCATGTGTTATTCCCGCAAATGTAAGAGCCCACAGTATTCAACCAAGTTTTTTTATGTTGCTGCGACTCAAACAGGCTTGGGGACAGAAGGCCTCCTAGCGTTTTCGCACGTCGGCTTGAAAACCTATAGCCCGACTTAAGTATTGATGCCAAATCTCCATCCGTGGAAAGTATTAGTAAGTATTTATCTATAATGTTTTTTATTTTGTTAAATTCCAAGGAGAAGGCTGTTACAAAAGTGACTGAACTTGCTTTCCTGTCATTACAACTCCTACTATTGCTGTGGCTCTTTTTGCGACCAGAATTTTCCAAGAGGGTAATTCTATTTTTCTCCCTGGCCAGACGAACTGCTCTATCTATATTCCATTTATCGTATTCTCGTGAATGGAGTCGTGAGGCTATAATGTTGCACTCTTTGTTAAAACCTTCCTCGGTGGAGCAGTTACGCCTGGCCCTGGTGAACTCCCCCATCGGGATGGATCGTTGGGTGTGTGCAGGATGGCAACTAGTAGCCAAAAGCAAGGCATTGCCTGCACATGCCTTACGATAAGTACATGTTGTAACTAAACCCTGGACTGCACAAACTTTTAAAGTAAGATCTAAGAAGTTAATGGCATCTTTCTGATTATCAAAACTAAATTCTAAATTAGATTATTTTTGTTTGCTAAGGATACAAAGGTGAGACAGTCCGCGAGGGAACCGTCCCATACAATCAGAAGGTCATCGATGTAGCGACCGTAACTAATTATAGAACCTGTACATCGGTTGTGTTCAGAGAAGAGAAAGGTCTCCTCCCACCAGCCCATGTACAGGTTCGCCAGGAATGGTGAAAAATGGGCCCCCATCGAAGCTCCCCTACATTGCAGATAGAATACTCCATCAAACATAAAATAATTACGACTAAACAGAAATTCAACTGCCATAATTATAAACTCTCTTAAATTGGTGTCGTAAGTGCTGTAGCATGTCAGATGATGTTCTATGGCATTAATCGCAAGGTTCTGTGGAATACAGGAATATAGTGACTTCACATCCATGGTGAGCCACTGATACTCCTCTTTTCACACTACTTCCTGTAAAGATGCCAGTACTGATGTGGTGTCCTTGATATAGCCAGGTAATCTTACAACCAAAGGTTGAAGATACTGGTCTAACCAAAGACCCAAACGCTCAAAAATGGAACCAATACCTGCTACTATCGGTCTACCTTGTACCGGAACTATGTTCTTATGGAGTTTGGGCATGTGATGAAAAATGGGGACTATAGGTGAATTGACTAAAAGATGGTCTGCCACTTTCCTGTCAAAAACCTCCATCTCTACACCTGTGTCCAGAAGATTGGCCATTTGCTGAAGACAGGAGTGGGATCCCTATCCACAATTTGATATGTGGAGGTATCTTGCAACTGGCACAAAGCCTCTTCTTTATAGTCACTTGCGTTTAGGATGACGACTGAGCCCCCCTTGCTGGCCTATTTTATCACTAGATCAAAACGTGATTTGAGACCGACAATAGCATCTCTTTCTAATTTAGTGCGATTGTCCTTGTGTCCTTGTCAGATCGGCTGGGTTTGCCACTCTATTCGCAAGTTGGACTAGATCCTGCTCTACCAAGGCTTGAAAGGTGTCTATTGCTGCGTTTCTGGAGTTGACTGGGTAAAAATATCTGTCTCCCCCGCATACACAATCCTTATCGGTACCATACATACCTCCTGTGGACTCAGACTGAAGCCTTTCCAGGGTAGATATAACAGTCTGATCCTGAAAATTGAGAGTTGAAAAAATTGTCTCCTGTGAGACACCTTCCTGGATGCTTTGAGTTGAGTCAACAGGAGAAGGAAAATGTTTTCTCAAAACAATATTGCGTATAAATCTGTTAACATCTAATAAGGTACTAAAAGTATCAAAATGGGATTGCAGAGCAAAAGAAAGTCCTTTCGAGAGCAGGGAAATTTCTGCAGGTGTAAGAGAGGCCTTTGAGAGATTTACCACATTTTGGAAAGTGTCTATGTCCTGAAACTCCTGGGTTAATTTCCATTGGCTTCTTGTTTGCCTGGAGTGGGTGGTCCTTCTTGATGCTGTGTCTCCCTCTTCTTGTTTTTCTTCTTTTCCTTGCTCTTTCTTTTTCTGTTTGTTTGTTACCGTATCATGTTGTTTTTTTGAAGATTCCCTGGAAAAGACTGATGACACCAAACCTCTAGAATCAGATGTCCCCCTATCACTCGTGCAGTCTGATAATTCTGATTGTGAATCTGACACTTCAGGGGAACTGAAACTTACTTGGCTCTGGCCTCTCTGCCGATAGTTCCTTTGTTTTTTGAGGATGGAGTGTGGTCTATCATTCTTGTTGCGAACATAGACTGTGCTATGAGGTGCCATGTTGAACTTCCAGTAACCAGTATGACAGAGTGAGAGCGATAACACCAAATTTAACACACCTGCTCCCCATTCACACCTGAGACCTTGTAACACTAATGCCCTGTACACACGGTTGGATTTTCCAATGGGAAATGTTCGATGGGAGCTTTTTGGCAGAAATTCCGACCGTGTGTAGGCTCCATCTGACATTTTCCATCGGAACTTCCGTCACACAAAATTTGAGATCTGGATCTTAAATTTTCCGACAACAAAATCCGTTGTCGGAAATTCCAATCGTGTGTACACAATTCCGACGCACAAAGTTCCACGCATGCTTGGAATCAAGCAGAAGAGCCGCACTGGCTATTGAACTTAATTTTTCTCGGCTCGCCGTACGTGTTGTAGGTCACAGCGTTCTTGACGTTCACAATTTCCGACAAGTTTTAGCCAACATCCGTCAGAAAAAATCCATGGATTTTGTTGTCGGAATGTGCGATCATGTGTACAGGGCATTATGAGTCACATGACACCAGGGAGGGAAAATGGCTAATTGGCCCCAATTTGGACATTTTCACTTAGGGGTGTACTCATTTTTGTTGCCAGCGGTTTAGACACTAAAGACTGTGTAAATGACAGGAAGAGATCATTCACAGAAAAAGGGAGTCCTTCAAACGGCACCCCAGCCAAAAGGTCAACTGTACATCCATCAAAAGACATTTGCAAGGACATGTATGGACATTTCCCTATAAAAACAAGTAGAGGACGCTGTTGAGGGCAAGTGGCCTGGTATGGTCCAGAAGGGGGGTGCTCGTTCATCCCCCCCTTTCCTGGCCTGCCTTGCTGCTTGCTCAGATAAGGGTTTGGTATGGATTTTGGGGGGACCCCACGCCAATTTTTGTTTTTTAATTTTGGCATGGCGTTCCCCTTTAAATCTATGCCAGACACAAAGGGCCTGGTGTGGATTTTGGGGGGACCCCACGCTGTTTTTTTTTTACATTTTGGCGTGGAGTTCCCTTAAAATTAATACCAGATCGAAAAGGGCCTGGTATGGATTTTGGGGGACCCCACGCCATTTTATCTTAATTCTGTCATAGGGTTCCCCTTAACCACTTCAATACACTATTTTATATACTCTGCACTGCACTATATAACCTCCACTGTATTATATATATTATACTGACTGCACTATATATTCTCCACTGTATTATATATACTACACTGACTGCACTATATACTCTGCAATGTATTATACTGTGTATACTACACTGATGGCACTATATACTCTCCACTGTATTTTTAGAATTTTAGAACAATCAATTGGTGAATTTTAGAACAATCAATTGGGACAACTTATATACTCTCAGGTATATACAGGCCTCTCTTCCTCTAGCACAACTCTTACTGCAGACTATTACTCCTCAGCTCCTCCAGCACTCTACTTGCATGAGCTTCCAGGAACAGCTAGCAACACGTGGTTAGGCCTGACACTGGCTCAGCCAGGCCTTAGCAATTGCCCTTTGAAGGCAGGGATCGCGGGCCCCAATAGTGTAGCAAGATAGAACGTCTCTGGTGCTAGGTGTTTGTACAAGGGTCCCATCCACACTTGAGGCCCAGGCCCAAGGTCACCAAGAACACTTTAACCTCTCACAGTAAATGAATATGGCCGCCGAACAGCGCCATAATTCCGCCGGTTTGGCGAATCGCGAACGAGCAAAGTTTGCTGCGAACCGACCGCTGGGCGAGCACTGGCATTGTATGACCGCCAGACATGGCCAAAGACTTTCTGGCCTGCCTCAGTAGTTCCTGTAAGCCTGGGTACCTGGTCAAGAACCACTGCACCGCCAAATTAAGGATGTGTGCCAAGCATGGAACATGGGTCAAGTGTCCCTGACGGAGAGAAGGTTGGTGCCATTGTCGCATATAACCACTCCTGGCTCAAACTGCCATGGCGTCAACCACCTCTGAGTCTGCCCCTGCAGAGCTGACATAATCTCTGCCCCAGTGTGGCTCCTATACCCTAGGCAGACCAACTGAAGCACCGCATGGCATCTTTTAGCCTGACTGCTTGCGTAGCCCCTTGAATGCTTAGGAAGCACTGCTGGTTTAGAGGTTAAATTCTGCAAAATAGGCCATAAAGGAAGAAGAAGAGAAGGGGGTGGAGCCGGCAGATGTGGCACAATCACCACCTGCTTTTTGGAGGCATGGTGGCGGAACAAGCTCCAGCTCTGAACCCTGTCCTGCTCCTTCCCAGCTGCCAGCAGCGTTACCTAGTGCTCTGTGAATGAAGGGTAACGTCCCTGCCTGCTGGACCATGAGTCAGCCGCAATGTGAACCTTGCTGCTGACCGCCCTGTCCAACGAGGCCAAAACATTGTCTTTCACATGAGGGTAGAGAGCTGAAATGGCCTTTACGTGAAAAGAAAATTATTTTTGGAACCTGCCACTGTGGTACTGCACATTCCACAAATTCACGAAATGGAGCAGATTCTACCATCTGAAAATACAGCAGTTGTAGTGCTAGCAATTTGGCCAAGCTAGCATTTAGACGCTGAGCATGTGGATGGCTGGGACAGTATTTTTTTTCACGGTTCAGCAACAGGGGTAGCAAAATGTGCCTGTTGAAATCAACAGGTGGTGTACTGCTAGCAGATTGGCTGCAAGTACTTGTGGCACCTATTGCTATACCTTTGGTATTTCAGGTGCTGCTGCCAATGGACTACATGGCAGGTCGTCATATGTCTTGTCAAGCATGTCATGCCCAAGCGGCTGGTGTTCTGGCCATGCTTTATCAGCTTCAGACAGAGATTGCAAACAGCAACGGTGCGCTACTGCACATGTGCTGAAAAAAACCCACACCAATGAACTTTTGAAAGGCAGCGGGGAGTCAGCAGTGCCCTGCACCTATGGAGGTCTGTGGTGTGATGCAATAGGGTGGCTGTCCTTAAGCTATCCCCTGGAGGACATCCTGCCTCATTGGAGTTGTGTCTCCTCCTCCTCACTTTTTCCTCTTCTCTTCTCTTAGGCACCCAAGTACTGGAGCCTGTTCCGCCAACACGCTTCCAAAATGCTAGTGGGGATTCTGCCACAGATCTCTCCTCCACCCCCCTCTTCTTCTTCCTCTATAGCCTCTTCTGCAGATTTGTCCTCTGAGCTAGCAGTTCTCCGTAAGCATTCAAGGGGCTACACATGCAGTCAGGCTAAAAGATGCCATGCAGTGCTTAAGTTGATCTGCCTGTCAGCTCTGTAGGGGCAGGCTCAGAGGTGGTTGATGCCATGCCAGCTTCAGCCAGGAAAGGTTGTATGCAACAATGGCACCAACCTTCTCTTCGACAGGGACACTTGACCCATGTTCCATGTTTGTCACACGTCCTGAATTTGGTGGTGCAGCCAGGTACCCAGGCTTACGAGATCTCCTGAGGCAGGCTAGAAAGGTATGTGGTCCTTTCCACTGGTCATACAATGCCAGTGCTTAGCTGGCTGACATTCAAAGGGAATTCAACCTGCCCACCAACAAGCTCATTTGTGACATACCCACCAGGTGGAACTCAATGTTGGTAATGCTGCAGTGGCTGCACACACAGCAGAGGGCCATCAATGAGTACCTGTGCAAGTATGGCACCAGGACAGGGTCAGGGGAGCTTGGCTTCTTTTCGCCAAGCCAGTGGCTACTGAGCAAGGATACATGCACTGTCCTGTCACCATTTGAGGAGGCCACAAGGATGGTGAGCAGCGACAATGCATGCATCAGTGACACTGTCCCTCTAGTCTTCCTGCTGGAGCAAATGGTTTGTGGAATCATGGACAGGGCACTTGTGGCAGAACAGCGGGAGGAAGAGGAGGACTTCCTTTCCTCTCAAGGCCCCCTTTTTGCAGATTCCATTCCTGCTGGGCTGCCAAACATACAGGTGGAAGAGGAGGAGGAGGATTGTGTCAGCATGGAAGTAAAGGTTAACACGCATCAGAATTTAAGGGATGGTTTTCAGTCCCCAGAAACCCAAGTAGTTATACGTGGCTGGGAGGAATTAGTTAAGGATAATGTGATCCTTAGTAAACCAGAGGACTCAGAATCGAATGCCACTGCAAACTTACGCTGCATGGCCTCTCTGATTCTGCAAAGCCTGGGAAAGGACCCTAGGATTCGTGGTATCAAGAAGAGGAATCATTACTGGCTGGCAACCCTTCTTGACCTATGTTACAAGGGTAAAGTTACAGAACTCATCCTGCCTTCGCAGAGGATGAAACATCTTCATGAGGCCTTGAAGAAAGGTTTGTGTAACGCATTTCCAGACCCTGGAAAGGTTACCATTTCCTGGGGCTAGACAACATTTGATTGAAGCTGAGGCTTTGTTCAATCAGAGGAAGAGCGGTGGAGAAGGTGGCCGGCTGTCCGATGCCTTTTAACAACTTTTCAATCCTCAGCACCAAGGTCTGATCAGTTCAAGCAACCATCGCCAGCATCTGCACTATATGGTGCAGGAATATTTAGGGGCAAAGGCAGACTTGGAGATCTTTCCAACAGAGCATCCACTGGGTTACTGGGTCTGGAGGATGGACAACTGGCCAGAACTTGCTCAATATGCAATTGAGCTACTGGCCTGTCCTGCATCCAGCGTGCTTTCTGAATGCACATTCACTGCTGCTGGAGGGTTTGTAACAGATCAAACAGATCAAAGAGTGCGCCTGTCCACAGACTCTGTTGATAGGCTCACATAAAAATGAATCAGTCTTGGATCAGCAGCTATCAAGCACCTGATGCTGATGTAACTAATTGCTATGGATCTGGGATCTCTTGAAGACTGCCTATGCTGACTATCCTATTCCTCCTCAATCTTGATGATGCTAGCTTCCAGCAATATTTTTGGTTTAGGGCACCACCACCCAAGGCCCAATTTTTCTGCCCCTGTTTAACAGAGGCATTTAATTACAATTTTGATACAATATTTCACAGCAGGGCCTGTTCCTGTGCCCAACAAGAGTAACTGTGAGGGGTTATAGTGTTCTGACACCACCAACACTTACTGAAAAGTATATAGGGCAGGCTGTATAGTATATGTACTGCTGTTCAGAGTTTATAGTGCCTGGGGGCCTGGGGGACCCCCATGCCATTTTTTAAAAAGTTTGGTGCTGGGTTCTCCTTAATATCCATACCAGACCTAAAGGGGCTGGTATGGATTTTTTTTTGGGGGGGGGGGGGACATCCACTCTTTTTTATTTTATTTTTTTGGCCTAAAGAGCCTGGTAATGGACTGGGGGGTTTTTTCAATGATTTTTATCTTTTTTTTTTATTTTTTATCCGACAATATATTACAGTCGCAAACAGTTTTAAATGCCATTTTTTCCTTTAGAACTATAATTTTGCTGTGGTACTGTTATAAACATGGGAAAGATGCACTATTTTACAGGAAGACTAAGGAGAACCCCCAGACACGATATTTATAGGAATATTTAATTTTTATTGTTTCACTTTAACCACTTAACCACCCCCGGAAGATTTGGCTGTTCAATGACCGGGACATTTTTTGCTATACGGCACTGCGTCGCTTTAACTGACAATTGCGCAGTCGTGCGATGTTGTACCCAAAATTGATGTCCTTTTTTTCCCACAAATAGAGCTTTCTTTTGGTAGTATTTGACCACCTCTGCGTTTTTTATTTTTTGCGACAATTTTGAAAAAAAAGCACAATGGGTGTTATTTACGAAAGGCAAATCCACTTTGCACTACAAGTGCAAACTACAAGTGCAAAGTGCACTTGAAATATCACTTAGAAGTGCAGTCGCTGTAAATCTGAGGGGTATATCTGGAATGAGGGGAAGCTCTGCTGATTTTATCATCCAATCATGTCCAAGCTAAAATGCTGTTTTTTATTTTACTTGCACGTCCCCCTCGGATCTACAGTGACTGCACTTCCAAATGCACTTTCAGTGCAATTTCAAGTGCACTTTGCACTTGTAGTTTGCACTTGTAGTGGAAAGTGGATTTTCCTTTTGTAAATAACCCCCAATATCTTTTACTTTTTGCTATAGTAAATATCCCAATTTTTAAAAAAATAATACTTTTTCTTTAGTTTAGGCCGATATGTATTCTTCTACATATTTTTGGTAAAAAAAAAACGCAATAATATATTGATTGGAAAAGTTATAGCGTCTACAAACTATGGGAAAGATTTATGTAATTTATATGGCGTTTTTATTATTACATTTTTTTACTAGTAATGACGGTGATCTGCAATTTTTAGTGGTATTGCGACATTGCGGTGGACAGATTGGACACTTTTGACACATTTTTGGGACCATTGACATTTAAAGAGCGATCAGTGCTATAAATATGCACTGATTACTATGTAAATATCACTGGCAGGGACGGGGTTAACACTAGGGGGTGATCAAGGGGTTAACTGTGTTCCCTATGTGTGTGTTCTAACTGTGGAGGGATGAGACTAACTAGGAGAAATGACAGATCGCTGTTTCTACTTTGAAACACATGATCTGTCTTCTCTCATCTGACAGCACAGCACAGGTGCGCCCTCTGGTGGCTCTCCTGGGCAAAGCTATATATGTACGGGATTTCGCCCAGGAGAGCCATTCTGCCGCAGTATATATATGCGTGAGCCGGTCGGGATCCGGTTAAGCATTATTAAAATCACTGCTCCTGAAAAAATGGTACTTTTATCGCAATAACTTGCATATAAGCCTTCAAAATTAGTTTGCGTCCCGTAAACTTTAACGGTGTTAGCACAAATTGTTTGCCTGTTCGCATGTTCTGCTGCAAACCGAACCGGGGGGGGGGGTGTTCAGCTCATCCCTACTGTACATGACGCTGGGCATGTGCAACTGCTGTATGGTCTTGGCCACCGTGCTGCAGCTCAGTTTCAGGGTCTTGGCAATCTTCTTATAACCTAGGCCATCTTTATGTAGAGCAACAATTCTTTTTTTCAGCTCCTTTAGAGAGTTCTTTGCCATGAGGTGCCATGTTGAACTTCCAGTGACCAGTATGAGAGAGTGAGAGCAATAACACCAAATTTAACACACCTGCTCCCCATTCACACCTACAACACTAACAAGTCACATGACACCCGGGAGGGAAAATGGCTAATTGGGCCCAATTTGGCCATTTTCACTTAGGAATGTACTCACTTTGGTTGCCAGCTGTTTAGACATTAATGGCTGTATGTTGAGTTATTTTGAGAGGACAGTAAATTTACACTGTTATACAAGCTGTACACTCACTACTTTACATTGTAGTAAAGTGTAATTTCTTCAGTGTTGTCACATGAAAAGATAGACTAAAATATTTACAAAAATGTGAGGGGTGTACTCACTTTTGTTAGATACTGTATATTCTGCTTCCTTTGAAACATATCTACAATTTTTTGAAGTTTGCTACACTCTCAGCTAATAAAACTTTCTGGAGGAGGAAGTCCTATATTTTAACTGCTCTAACAGTAAAGAAGTTTTGGTTAAACTTCCTTCTACTTTTCCCTTCAAGGACTTTAAAGTAAACATTTTATTTGTACATTGTAATCATGTCCCAACATAAGTGTCTCTTCTTCACAGTGAATAATTGTAATTTATGTAATTGATCCTCATAACTGTGGTCCTTCATCCCCCTTATTAATTTTAACTTTCAATAAATGTTTATTGTTTTAACAAAGACAAAGATACAGTATATTTGAAGCATATATAGAAAAACTGTGGGGAACATCCCCAAAATGTCATGTTGAAAAGTATAGATGCTGAGTACATGAGCAATAATGTGAAGCAACATGAACATTCATAAACCTGTCCTATACAAGATTCCAGGCTTATAGGCTATACATCCTAGTCATGGAATGGGTTTTAAGTATAGCGAGGGGGACCCTCACCTCCAACACCCCAATCGGGAACATACTGTGTTAGAGATGATGATCCCTCCCCTCCATTACATTTAAAGGATCAAGGACCCTTGAACCCCACTAGGCTTTTAGATTCAAAGGTATGTTAAACTACATGAGAAGTACCAACATCGTAAGGACAGTATTGGAAAGCCCGGAATCTGTAATAGCAAACAAAAAAAACCTTCATGAGGAAAGAAGAAAAGAGAGGAAGAAGGGGAAAAAGAAGGAGATAAGGGGAAGGAGAGGATGGAGGGTGTGAAAAGCACCTAGCGAGGGGCCCTGGGAGGAAGAGCCGCAGAGTGAACCCCCGGGATTAGGGAAATGCCTACGTATGTGGCCCATGGTTCCCAGGTCTTTTGAAATTGATTGAAAGAATCTGATAGTATACTGGATAACTTCTCTTGAGTCATGATCCACGATATTTTCCTTGTCACTGCGAGTACAGATGGTTTAGGCATTTTCCAAGCTTTGGCTATCGAAATTTTAGTTCCTAGGAGAATAAAGTGGATTAATGTTTGTGCGGCCTTAGGCAGTCGTGGAATATGCGCATTGAGGAGCGCCACCTCAGGAGACCTGGGAATCTGATAACCGGTCACCTTGTGGATCATGTTAAAGATCCTTCTCCAAAAAGTACGTATCTTGGGGCATTCCCACCAGACGTGGACCATGGAGCCTAGCAGTCGGCAGCCCCTAAAGCATTGGGGGTCTGCTGAAGGATAAATGGCTGCCAGCCTGGAAGGGGTAAGGTACCATCGAACTAAAATTTTGATGCTAGCTTCCATCAAGGAAACGTTTTGGATTCCTTTAAAAGATTTAGTGGTAGCCGACTGCCAGGTCTCCAGAGTCCATTGGCGTTGGAGGTCTGCTTCCCAGGCCATCATGTAAGAGGTTTTGTCAGTGGAATGAATGAGGGCTGAATAAATTACCGAGATGCCTCCCCTCTGCTCCATGGCTTGTCCGCACCATATCTCATAAGCTGTAAAGTTAGGAGGTAAGGGTTTGTTTGTCCATAATTTATGAAGGAAATGAGAAATTTGATAAAAACGGAACCTTTCTGAGTCTGGAAGGTTAAGGTGTTTGATACAATAACTAAGGGAAATTGGGCCGCTTGAGGTAAAGAAGTGGCCTATGCGGTATAATCCTTTGTCCAACCACCATCTGAAGTCGGTTATGTTCAGTCCTGGTTGGAAGTCTGGGTTATGGTAGAGGTGTGCGAGTGGTCGTCCCGAGGAGACCAGAGCCGGGTTGTTTCTGAGAGTGTCCCACAGCAGGAAGGAGTGAGATAGGACAGGAGACAGTATGGGTGGACACAGAGCGGGTTGTTTCTGAGAGTGTCCCACAGCAGGAAGGAGTGAGATAGGACAGGAGACAGTATTGGTGACACCAAAAAATGAAGCCGGGGGGGGCGTTGGTTGTTTGCTAGAGTATAAATAGTCTCTCGGATTGGTATGGGGAGGGAGCGGAAGTAGTATAGGATTCTAGGCAGTAGAGTGGCGTGTGGACCAGAGTTTGAGATCTGCCTCCAGTTTTTTGTAAAGGGGGGGATAGTTATAGGTATATAGATTTTCCGTCTTGGCCGTCAGGCTCTAAGGTGGTTTGTGCTTAGCGTCTGAGATGAACTAGAAAAGAGTGTACGACAAAGGTTGGGCAGAGAGGTGAGAGGGGAGGTCAGAAACAGAAAAATAGTGGGCGTGGCTCTAAGGTGGTGTGCTTAGCGTCTGAGATGAACGAGGAATGGAGGAAGAGAGGGATGGATGGACAGCAGGCCCAGATCATACACAACAATATAAATATGTGTATTCTAGAAAGTTTAACAATCAGCAGATAAAGATATTCCAAACACCTGAAGTTAGCACTTCAATCATCCCGGCACCATGGTTGTTATGGTTTCAGGATGATTGAAGCGCATTATTTCTATTATTACATTGTAATATAAAATGAAATCATTCAACTTACCATAATGCAGAATCAGGGAGCCCTGAGCGTGTCACTAGCCATGTCACATGCCACCAGATGCCATCAGGTGTCCCCAGCGGAGTCCGTCCTTACATGCAGCCTGTGTCCCATACAATGCAGCCTGTGTCACACAAAATGCAGCCTGTGTCCCACCAAATGCAGCCTGTGTAAACCAAATTCAGCCTGTGTTTCACCAAATGCAGCCTGTGTCCACCAAATGCAGCCTGTGCCCCACCACATGCAGCGTGTGTCCCACCACATGCAGCTGGTTTCCACCACATGCAGCCTGTGTCCCACCAAATGCAGCTTGTGTCCCACCTGTTTCCCACCAACCACCACCTGTGTCTCACCAAATGCAGCCAGCCTGTGTCAACCAAATGCAGCTTGTGTCAACCAAATGCAGCCTCTGTCCCACCAAATGCAGCCTGTGTCCCACCAAATGCAGCCTGTGTCTCACCAAATGCTGCCAGCCTGTGTCCACCAAATGCAGCCTGTGTCCCACCAAATGCAGCCTGTGTCCACCAAATGCAGCCAGCCTGTGTCCACCAAATGCAGCCTTGCCTGTGTCACATCGAACCCCCCGTTCTCAGTGGGAGCACAGCGGTACTTACCTTGCTGTGTGCTGTCCTCTCCTACTGTGTGGGCACTGGCAGCAGCGATGGAGGAGTCCACTACTCAAATACTTCCTGTTTCCTCTCTCCCGGGCACAATGGGAGAGAGAAAACAGGAAGTGACATCAAACTGAGATGTCAATCAAACTGCCCGGCCATAGTAATAGATACTACGAGCGACGGGCGGAAGTTACTCGGTGCTACAGAAAGCGGGTTGACACCCCGCAGATGAAACGCCGCATCTGCAATCTCGTGATTGCATAGACGTGGTGCTTCCCATAAGTGCACTGTGTCCAGCGTCACACTGTGTCTGGCGTCCGAACACAGTGCACTTAAGGACCTTTTTTTGTATTTTTTTTTTTAAACGGGCAGTATTAAAAACATTTTATTTATTTTTTTACATTTTTTTATTATTTTTTTGTAACTGCCTGGAGGGGGGGGGGGTGGGGGACAGCGCCCATGCACCCCCTATGGACGGGCCACTACTGAATTCAACAACAAAAGATTGGTGAGCAAAAATTAACTGCACATTGGAGATGAGGCGGAACCAATATTTTGTCCGGGGTAGACTTGTTGATTTATCTTTTGAGTGTATGTCCCTTTTCATGCATGACGGTATTTTTCTAGCTTTGTTAGTTTCAGCCTGGCATTGCATGCTACTGTTAAATCTGTAATTTACAAACACCCCCATATCCTTTTACATCACTGTTTCTCCCAGGGGAGCCCCTTCTATTGTGTAATTTGCATGTATATTTTTGGCTCCCAAGTGCATAACTTTACATTTCTCAACCTTCAACCTCATCTGCCGTGCAGTTACCCAACCCCCTATTTTGTCAAGGTCTTCCTGTAATGATGCTATATCTTGTGCCAAAGTTTTTTCCCTGTGTATTTTGCTATCATCAAAAAACCTCTATATCATTAATAAACAAACTGAACAGCATTGGCCCCAATACAGAACCCTGGGGCACACCACTCACAACTTTAGACCATTCAGAACATACGTTATTTATCACTACTCTCTGGACCCGTTAATCTAACTAGTTTCCTGTCCATGTACATACAATGTGATCAGTGCCAACATACATTATTTTATACAGAAGATTAAAATTAATGAGGTACAGTATCAAATGCCTTACCAAAATCTAGACAAACGATGTTGACTGGAGTTCCACCATTAAAAATTCTCACTTACTTCCACATAGAACCATAATACTGTAGGTGATCTGTCACGAATCAATACTGGTTATCACTTATGATACCTCTATAGATTCCCTTACCTTACCATCAAATACCTTACATACCATTGATGTTAGGCTGACTGGTCTGTAGTTTCCTGGTATGCATCTCAATCCTTTTTGTAAATTGGTAAAACATTTGCTCTTCACACTTTACCTTATGACACTCTGCTAATCAGTTAGCACCATTCCAATCTATAAGATGTATTTAAAAATATGAAATAGCAGCTTGGCTATAACCAAGCTAAGTTCCGTAAAAAAATCTACAGTGTGAGGTGTTGGTACCTGGTGATTTGTTTACATTATGTGTCTCCAGTCTCTTTTGTACCTAGTTTTCAGTTAAGTCTTTTATTTTTTTGGAGAGGCTTAATTGTGTACATTTTCTAGGGAACATTGCTTTTCCCCCTGTTTACATAGCATTTTCTGCATTGCATATTACTGTTGTATATGACTGCAGTGCATATGACTGTAATATACTGCACAATTTATCTTTGCTCAGGACTGCAGTGTTGCTTACTCAACGGACTTGTGTTACTTTATATATTAAGATTATCTGCAGATGATTCTGTGATCAATAATAGGTAAATTACTATTACTAGTGGGACCAAAGTTTAAATGTTTACCTAAGCTTTTTAACATGTTCCTCCAAAATTACTTGCCAGACACTCTGTTAGCATTGAAACCAAATTTTAATGAATTTAACTGTAGTAGCAGGTAGTTAAGCATAAAATAAAAATTATTTAACCACAGTGTTCAATCACAGTGCTGAATTAAAGTTCTTCTGTGCATAAAAATTTAAAGAGAGAATGTGCTTCTCCCTAAATTTTAGTAGAGAAACAAAATAGAGGTAGTAAAATACCAAAAAGACAATACAGTTATAAACACAGGACATAGGAAGTAACCAAATAACACGTATTATTCAATTTTCATGTTCATATTTTTTTAAACGCATAAGTCTGTATTCTTCAAGAAATAAAAAATAATTTAGGCAAAAGAAGAAATTATGCTTCTGTTTTATAGAAAATAGAAAACATTCAAAAACACCAAGAAACTGAATTTTTTGCCTGACAGAAATAGTAAAATATAAATAGCCATCTCCTCCAGGTAATAGGATGAATAAACTAAAGTAGAATTTTCTCAGTTAGTTTAATGAATTGTGAATTGCTTCAAATATCCAGTCATGTGTAAGAGATGCTATATTCTTTAAAGCTTCTACACATGGGTGGGTGTTTGATGTGAATTTGGGATCCAGGATCCCCGGACTAAGAGAATAAAATATGACTTTAGTTTACCATTCGAATTTTTCACTTACATTTAACATATTAGCAAAAGAGAAGTCCATTAGTGAAATAAGCCAGTTGGCACTCAACTGAAATGTCTTTCTTCCATAAGGAAGAAACATCACCATCTCATTGATTTGAGTCAATAGTCCAAACACTTATGCTTTTAATAATTAGCCATTCATTTTGGTTTTTAGTCACTAGAATTCTAATACAGTCAATGTTAAAAAGGACTTTATGGTCTATGTTGTCCATTTCAAAGTTCCCATCTTTGAAGTCACCTAATCTAAGATAAGTAGTACACTTTTTATTCCTTTTACTCCCAACTAGTCTTTCTCCAACTTCTAATATTCCATGATGCAAGATGTCATTTTGGCGATCATCTGTTCCTGTGCAGACTTTGATTTTGCTTATTTTGATAGGTTTCTCAAACACAATGTGATAAAAGTCACCACTAGAAGGAGTCTTTGCCCAGAAGTATTCTTCTGTACTGCTGTATGCTTTATGGACATCATAATTTTCAAAGACATTCATATTTGTGTTGAGGACTGAAGGTGGGTTATCAGGTATATCAAATGAGTCCTCCTCAAAGTCATCATCCTTCAGCTTATTCTCAGCACCTTTATAAGATGAATAATATCCCATATGCTGAAAAAGTGAGGGCTTAAATCGAATTGTTTCTTTCTGAGCTAAGAGGCTTCTGAAATGAATAAGCAGCCAATCGCAAGGCATTTCCTGGTAAAACATCAGTAAAAAATGGGCTAGACGTGGTAGATCATAAGTGTGATAGAGCTTGCCAATGTATCCTAGTTTTGAAAACTCCAAGGTGACCCAGTTTGACCCTTTCCGCGAGTTAATAACTTTTTTAATTGCTGTCAAAAAATTCTTAGAACACCTGACATCATCTTCCAGCATGAGATAATAATCAGAAAGGTTAGCACAAAAGTTTAATAGATAGGCATAGTCAACGTTTTGTTTGGATCTAAATTTGACTCTGGCATCAGGGTCATTGTAATTTCTTTTCAGACCTTCTAAGACTGGGTAGAATTGTACTGGAGTGTGGATAATTGCTAGTCTTCCAGCAATAATATGATGAGAGAATTTTCTTGATATATCTTGCACTATGCTTTCACACCAGCTCAGGTCAAACTCTGCTAAATGAACAACTACAGCTATTTCTTTCAGTTCTTCGTAACTTGACTGTTCAAATACAGACTTAATAGTTTCAAGTAAATAATTCCCTTTTTTCCTTTTCACAGATGATAGTCCAATAGTAAGGAACCCTAAAAAAAAAAAATAATAATAAGTATTCATGCCAAATATGTTATACAGCATTCTCTTTTAAAGAACGAAGAAGCAAGTTGTACTGTTCTATGTACAATTTATATTCTATTCTGAATAAATGTTTCTAAAATGACAACAATGCTGTTAGTAGTTGTAACCTTAAGGAGAGTTGAGAACATGTTCCATTACATCATCTAGCTTTCTTCCTAATCTGGGTTTATTAATTTTTTTACTTGCCTGTAATTGATTTTCTGCCTTTAAAAGAGCAGGTCACATGATCGCTTTCTGCTCCCAAGCAAGTCACGGACCAGCTGGTGGGCGTGCACACTGTGGGGCATAGATTGTCATTTTATGGAAATGGCACTTGCCGCCGGGTGTCAGCGTTTCCAAAGCAATGTGAAAACAAGCGCACCCGGCGGCTACACAAGCCAGGAGTGATGGGTGGGGGGTGGCAGCTTAGTGCTTACTATGGAAGGTACAGGCATGCTGTGCTCTTGAATAGCGTGCCTGTACAAACAGCAGGATGACACAAGACATAATCTGACCATGCTAGCATGGATCGGCAGCCATGCTAGCGTGGTTCATTTACTCTCAAGAGGAGGGACACAGGCAGGATCAACCAGGTATTACACAACATTGGCAGCCTGAAAAAAAATTGTGATATTAAGGAGCACATTAATATACAGAGTCAGTGACATAATTTTTTTTTAGGTTTGCAAACACTTCAAATATAGACATCTATAGCTGCACATACTCAAGTGCCAACTGCCTGCATACATGTACAAGGGTGGCTGTCAAACAATGGCATCTTGCATCCTAAGTGAACTGATAATTGAGTTGATAATTGTCAGATTGGATAGTTCACTATAGGTTTTTCAAATATTGGCATTGAAGGTTTAAAATTTGCCTTTTATACCACTAATTTGCATATTTATTGGTATATATGTAGAACTGAAGTTAGACCTTTTAGAATACACATCATAATGCTTCATTAGGGTAAACCTCTTGAAAGAGCAGATAGCTCCGAGCGGATAGCCTATCCATTCTCCGGCCATCTCTGACACTTCCGCCTCGCAGTCTATGTTGGTCAGCATGAACTTCCTGATTACACAGGGCGTCCATGCCTCATCCCCATAGGCGCTTTGGAAAACTGTCGGCCCCTGCAGGACTGAGCGAGTGACGGATGCCCTCCCCACTGACAAGCGCGTTCCTTCTGTCATCCTGTGTGCTTTTAAGCTTTGTGTCAATAAATCCACTGTTTTTAATGCTGCACTGAGGTGGCACTTCTTTTATTTTCATTAATATTAAGAAGACTAAATACAAAAGATTGTAGGGATGAGCTTTGTGCTTGGGTCTAACATGAGTTTGACCCAAACCCAGCCTATTTGCAGTTATACAAACCATTGAACAAACTGGACATATTTGGCTAGACATCATTGACACAATATGGTCATGAAAATATTTGGTCAATGACATCACCTAGGACCTCCAGCTGTTTGCTGACTGTTTGCTGACATTCTAGCACTGCTAGTGATTCTGTCATCTGTGAATAGTAGTGAGCCAACATCATTGTGCAGTGGCTCATTGTGAAAACATCAGGTGTTGGGTCATTCTATGTTGCTGGGTGGCACGATTGATGCTGAATTTACAATATGGACATTATTTCCATTTATTTCACATAAAATACCTTTTTCACTATTTATTTTTATTTTTTAAAGGGCGAGGGGGGGGGGGGGAGTTATGAGGTACGAATGACCCTGGAGAAGGGCAAAAATCTCTTGGCCCTCTTAATAAAAAAGGTGTCTTGCAATTGCAAAGCTTCACTGTCCCTCATGCAAGAAACCATCCCAATGCTGAAGGACATCTGGCCCTAGTGTCATGTGTTTGCTATCCTCTCTTTTCCAGCCACCCAGGCTTCATGCATATATAAGTGGTATGAATTTTAAGATGAACCCTACACCTAATAAAAAAAGGGGTTCCCTTTAAAATTCAACCAGACCATTATGCAAACATGTAGCCTGGGTGGCCAGGGAATGGATGGCAGCCCCCCACCCTTCCTGAAACACACTAGGCCATATATTTTTCAACATTGGGAGAGTACCATGCAAGGGGTGTGTGGTAAGTCGCCCATTCCTTGCAAGGTACAAATGATTCTTTCCCACCTCCAATCCCCAAGGGAATATGGTGGTTTGTTGGAAAGACTAATAGGAATTCGGAAGCCCTTTTATAATAAGGGTCTCCATTTATTAAAAAAGAAAAAAATTAAATCCAGCATCAATCATGTCATCTAACAATGTACATTCATCGCCAATCATGACAATGCACCACTCGATAATGTTTCCTTGTCACCCACTGATGTTTCTTTATCAATATAATGCACTGCCTGACAATGATGACCCATCCTGCATCTGAGACTATATGACAAAATCTCAGATGCTGCTGGAATGTAAACAACAGCACTATGGATCTTGACTGAGGCCATTGACCAAATACCATTACTCAAAGATGTTACCCAAGATCCATGGGGCTATTGTTTATGAAGAGTAGCTGTTAGTTATCTGAGGTAATGCTTCAAGGCAACATTGTTTGGTAATAGGTCACTGTGTTGAAGAAAAAAAATCATTAGTTGGCAAGTTCAGGAAGGTGGGGGATGCATACACGCTGGCCACCCAAGATGCATGCCTGGATTAGGATTTGGCATGCATTTTAGAGGTCACCCACCTGGTAATTTCCTATTTTTTAAATGTCTGTTTTAAAGGTTACATTATAATACTCTGTAATTTTTCATGCAGTTTAAAAGCATCTCCAAGCATGTTATTTAAAAGATTTGTGTATTTTTAGTGCTGTCCTTTTAAGCTACATGAAAAGGCTATTTTCCTGCTTAACACAAAAACATGCATTGCTACATGTTCCCCATGGTTGTGACCTGCTACCCATGCCCTTTTTAACAATACCTTGCAAATTAGTCTTAAAAAGGTCACAAAAAAATTATGACACGTTTCATGGACTTCCTGCGTGGATCATAGAAGCTACTGAGAACATAGCTTTGCCCAGTTCCCTCATCCCTAAAAATTTGTATTAGTTAAAAACATGCTTGAAAATGAACAATTATCTCTAGCATGTTGGAAAACCAAAGTACATCTCTTTCAAACACAAAATAGTAGATGCAAACATTTTTAAAGCCTTTTTAAAATAATAGACAAGGTTTTATGTGTGTGCAGTTATCTCTAAAATACATCTGACATTATATTAATAACTAAAGTCAGCTTGAACATATTTACCACATGTTGTTGTATATACAACAGCAATAGATGTTCCAATAGTAAATTGATGCTACTGTTATTGTTTGTAATTTTGTTTGAATTGCCTATCTTTATTCATCCACAAGGTGTCACCATTGCTACTGCAGATGATCTAGTAGTATGTGCCCTTCAATTTGTTTCGGTTTATACAACAGACATCAAAATGTGTTGTGATGGCACTTATTCCTAAATTGGCTTGTTCTTGTACAAATTTTAAGCTTTCCATAAACCAAAAAACCCTTTCCCAGTTCTGAAATTGTACTGTTAATGATTACACTGTTGTCTACTGATCTTATTTGTTAAAAAACCCACTAGTCCAAAAAGATTAAGACCAACGATATATATTCCGTGGTGTTTACCATTTTTAAAAACAAGGTTTCCTTTTTTGCAAAGGAATGTTTGAATTCAACATAAAACTGAGGAAGCTTCAAACTGTGCAACAGATCAAATAAATGTTGTTTTAAATTAGTACAGCAAAGCAAAACCTGTCTAATTGTCATACAGTAAACAACATGCCTACATAGGCATGAATTTAATTCAGATTGTTCTCCAAACATACAATTTTATTCATTTTGAAGTCTTGCCATGGACAGGTTGACTCAAAAGAAATATTTCCTGTTGCATCATGGCAGCATACACATATGGGTTGTGGCTCCGCCTCCGCAACCTGATAGGACCGCGTAGCTATTAAACCTTGAGAGGGCCCCCGCCCCAGTATTCTCCTTTTTTTCCTCACCTGACAAGACCGAAAAAACAGCACCTCTTACCGCTCTCGCCCCAGCCAGGTTCAAGCCTCTCCTGGGTGGAAGTCCTGCCTGTACAGCCTCTAAATGAGCTAAACGGAGAAACCCCACTCTGATGGTCTCAGGGGTATGTAAAGCAAACATCTCTCATACAAACAAACCTTAAATAGGTTTAACAAGCAGCGGCCTCCAGCCTTGCCCTTTTGCACTGGGTGACTTGGGGTTTGTAAACCAGCCCATGGTCCTGTGTGTCTGTTAAGGGTTTTATACATTGTACCATGTCTTATAAGGGTTTTATATATTACTGCCCCGGTACCTCTGCTGGGCTCTCTAGTCCCTCTCTCTTCCCTTGTCAGTCCGGCCGAGCATCTAAGCGCGGCGGCGCATGAGCAGACGGCTAGTTTCTCGCCCTCTAGCTGGTTTTCCAGCTTCCAAGATGGCGCCGGGTCGCGCAGAACGCTACTGCGCATGCGCAAGCGTGACGTCGTCGCTACAACGGCGGCGCCAGATTTAAATTTCAGGCAGTTCTCTGTGTTTCTCTGTGGCTGCATGTGCACAGAGAAACGTATTATTTTGAGAAAAAACTCTTCTGCATCTTCTTCTGTGCTGTCCACCTGTTACCAGCTGCGCACTCTGCAAAATTTGTTTCTCCTATCCTATCAGGTTAGTCATTTCACCCATTCTATGGTTTCTGGCTGCGATCTCTCTGCCTGCTTTCTTGCACTCATTCCCTGTGTTACAGGATTCACCTTCCATGGAGGCCGCTGCCCCAGCAGACCATCGCCAGCCTAATAGGTAAGAGGGGAAGACGGGTAAGTAAGAAAAGGAAAAAGATAGCCTGTCACTAACGCTGTTTAAATTGAACAGCCCCACCAGGTCGTCCAGATCATCGCACTCAAGACGCTCGAGAAGGAGTCGCTCGAGTCGCTCAAGTCGCAGGCAAAGCCGCTCAGATCGCGGCAGAAGCCGATCAAGGCGCAGGCAAGGCGGATCAAGTCGCAGAAGGAGCAGATCTAGATCCTACTCCCGACATGGTCACTCCTACCACAGGAGAACTCCTACGCGCAGGCTCTCCCCACATGCGCAGAGTCTCTGTCCATCCGCAAACTCCTGCTGGATCTGTGGCGCAATAGCGCTCCCGGACAAGCTGGCCGTCGGACATGCTTTCAACGAAGCAACTAAAGAAAGAGAAATGGAATCAAGCCAACCAGCTATAGAATCGACCCTACAAATCGCAGGGCCCGAAACAAGCAGATCGATACAAGACACCTCGTCTTCTGCTCCTTCCACATCAAAGGTGACGGAACCTCTGTCCGACAGTGACGATATAGAGACATCTACTGGCTTCGACTTCACATTGGTCGAACCCTTCATCAAGTCAGTTAAGGAATCGATCGATTGGGTGGAAGAAAAAGAAACTCCTCATAAAGTGAGGAAATACTTCCCCAACCTCAGGAAAGATCCTGAGACTTTCCTGTTCATTGAGGAGCTGGAGGACTTAATCAAGGAGGAGTGGCAAAAGCCTGAGAAAAAAGCCAGTCTTGCCAATCAACTAGCAAAGCTCTACCCTTTGAAAGAGCCCAACGTCAACCCACTGGTATCCCCGCCAGTGGTAGACTCCTCACTGATGAGACTTGCCAGACACATAACACTTCCAATTGAGGATGCAGTTACTTTCAAGGACGTGTTGGACAGAAAGATCGATCTCGATCTCAAGAAAACCTACCTATCCGCAGGGGGCGCATGCAGGCCAGCAGTGGCACTAGCAGCCGTAGGAAGGGCTATTTCCAACTGGTCTTCCAATGCCGAGAAGCTAGTAGCAGAAGGAGTGGAGCAAGAGAGAGTAATCTCTGCCCTCCAAGAGCTATCCCTCGCAGGCGATTTTGTCGCAGAAGCATCTGTAGACATAATTAAATCTACATCAAGGGCAATGCTGAGCTCAGTAATGGCCAGAAGGGCACTTTGGCTGAAGCCCTGGTCGGCGGATCCGTCCTCAAAATCAAATTGGTGTAAAATCCCCTTCGATGGGGCGAACCTCTTTGGTGAAAAACTAGACTCGGCCATATCGAAGGTCACCGGGGGAAAATCTGGCCTTATCCCTTCGGATAGAAGGCCTAAACAGCAAAGGCCGCCCACCTTCAGAAGGAACCTACCAGACAAATATAGGGAGGCAAAATCTTACAGGCTCGGCAGAGAATACAGGAGGAACTGGAGGAACCCCCAGTCTTCTTTTCTCAAGCTCCAAAAACCCAAGACTCCTGGCACAGGGGATCAGAAGTCCTTTTGAAGGCACGCCCGCCCAACCGGCTGTAGTAGGAGCCAGGCTCACGAAATACAAGCAGGTATGGGCGGAAACAATAACGGATCCATGGACAGTAGCAACCGTCCAACTCGGCCACAAATGGAGATTTCAGAAACGTCCAAGGGACCGTTTCTGTATAACAAAACTACCGGCATCTCAAGAGAAGAGACTACTACTGACCGAATATATTCGAGGTCTAGACCAGAAACAAGCTATAGTAAAAGTTCCACTATCCCAGAGGGGAAAAGGGGTTTATTCACCCTTATTCCTGGTGAAGAAAAAAACAGGGGATCTTCGCCCCGTCCTGGACCTAAAAAACCTAAACCAGATAATCCAGGTAGAAACATTCAGGATGGAATGCCTGCAGTCGATCCTTCAGGCCATAAACATCGGAGACTGGATACTCTCTATAGATTTACAGGACGCCTACTTACATATCCCCATTCACGCCTCACATTCACAAAGGTCCTCCTGCCAGTGATAGCCCTCTTAAGAGAACAAGGCCTAAGAGTCCACCATTATTTGGACGATATCCTTCTACTTGCAGACAACCAAGAATCCCTCCTTATACACCGAGCGATCCTAATCTCCACCCTGCAGAAATTCGGGTGGCTGATCAACTGGGGGAAGAGCAACCTAAATCCCACACAGAGGATGATTTTTCTAGGGGCAGAACTGGATACCCTCCTCAATACCATAGACCTTCCAAGGGAAAAAATCCCCACCCTGATCCAGAAGGCAAAGAGACTACTCTTGGTCAGCTCGATTCCCGCCAGGGAATGTCTCAGTATACTAGGGTCATTCTCAGCAACTATCCCGATGGTCCAGTGGGCCCAGTGGCACACAAGGCCTCTCCAAGTGTAATTTCTAAGACAATGGAATGGCGTATCAATGTCCCAACCAATTGTGATCCAAGAGGAAGTAAAACAATCACTCTGGTGGTGGACCAGATCGCACAACCTAAAAAGATGCCTCTCTCATGAAATAATCACCTCGGATGCCAGCAGAGAAGGATGGGGAGCACACTACCGGCACCACGCAGCCCAAGTGCGCTGGCCGTTCAAGACGCGCAATATAGTTTCCAACATATTAGAGATGAGAGCGGCGTTCAAAGCCCTTCTAGCCTTCAGCCCCTTCCTGAGGGGGAAAGAAGTCCTACTGAAAATGGACAATCGAGTAGCAGTCGCCTACATCAACAGGCAAGGAGGCACCAGAAGTCGCTCAATGTTACAGGAAGTCCGACCAGTCTTCGAGTGGGCACAGCAAAACCTTTTGGGACTACGGGCAGCGTATGTGCCGGGAGCCCAGAACCAAGTAGCCGACACCTTGAGCCGAAAATTTGTGTCCAACAACGAATGGGCCCTAAGCCACCAAGCCTTCTCCCTGATAACCAAAACCTGGGGAGTACCGGAGATAGACCTGGCGACAACCCCATCCAACATGAAGTGCCTAAGGTTCCTGGTGAGGGTACCTTTCCCAACAGCAGAAGGTACGGATTGCTTACAACACAGCTGGGACTTCCGCCTAGGCTATGTGTTTCCACCGATACCAATTATTCCGAGGCTGCTACTCAGACTCAAGAACTCAGGGTCCACGGTGATAGCAGTCCTTCCCTTCTGGCCGAGACGCCCATGGTTCACGACCCTCCTCCAGCTGAATACAGCAAAACCGCTACCGCTGCCCATGTCAGCGGATCTACTGTCCCAAGGTCAACTCCTTCATCCATGCCCAGGAAGATTACACCTGACAGCATGGAGATTGAAAGGTCTAGGTTCATAGCACAGGGCTGCTCACAGGAAGTGATAAACACTCTCCTCCAAGCCAGAAAGGCCACCACCAACAATACCTACAGGAAAATTTGGGAAAAGTTCCTCACGGTCGCACAACAACAGTCCTGGGATCCATCATCTCCAACAATGGCGCAGATCCTAGAATTTCTACAACTAGGTCTCGACAAGGGACTTGGATCAAATACCCTGAAAGTGCATGTGTCAGCTTTATCTGCCATGACGGGCGTGAGATGGGCACGAGAGCCACTCATCGCGCAGTTCCAGAAGGCCTGCCTGAAACTAAGGCCTCCCAGAAAACCTTCCTTCCCGACCTGGGACCTTTCAGTAGTACTGGATGCCCTGTGCCGTGAACCGTTCTTTCCAGTTGAGGGAATGTCCTTTTGGAATCTAACGCTAAAAACCACCTTCCTGATAGCGATTACATCAGCTAAAAGAGTCTCGGAGATGCACGCTCTGATGGCAAGCGAACCATACTTAACCATCTACCCAGACAAGATAGTCCTGAAGCCGTCGGGTCGCTTCATCCCAAAAGTGGCATCTTCCTTTCATTTCAATCAGGAAATATGCCTTCCCACTCTAACCACGGAACAGGGGAACCCACATCCACTAGATATCAAAACCAACATCCTGGCGTACCTTTAAATGACCAGTGACCTAAGAAAAACGAAAAACCTCCTAGTCATTCCATATGGCTCAAGGAAGGGTCAAGCAGCAAACTCCCGCACTATTGCAGCATGGCTGGTAAATACCATCAGTAGAGCCTATGCGTCTAGTCAAGCTCAAGTACCCAAGGGCGTGAGGGCACACTCCACAAGGTCAATGGCGACCTCCTGGGCGGCTTTCTGCAAGGTCTCTTCAGAAACAATCTGCAAAGAAGCCACCTGGTTTTCCAAGAGCACCTTTATTTCGCACTACAAAGTGGACTTGGCCAGATTGTCCACGGTAGAATTTGGGAGGGCAATCATACGCTCCAATACCTCAATTCCTTGTAAATAAAATATCTTTTTGCTCAGACCCACCCAACAATACCTACAGGAAAATTTGGGAAAAGTTCCTCACGGTCGCACAACAACAGTCCTGGGATCCATCATCTCCAACAATGGCGCAGATCCTAGAATTTCTACAACTAGGTCTCGACAAGGGACTTGGATCAAATACCCTGAAAGTGCATGTGTCAGCTTTATCTGCCATGACGGGCGTGAGATGGGCACGAGAGCCACTCATCGCGCAGTTCCAGAAGGCCTGCCTGAAACTAAGGCCTCCCAGAAAACCTTCCTTCCCGACCTGGGACCTTTCAGTAGTACTGGATGCCCTGTGCCGTGAACCGTTCTTTCCAGTTGAGGGAATGTCCTTTTGGAATCTAACGCTAAAAACCACCTTCCTGATAGCGATTACATCAGCTAAAAGAGTCTCGGAGATGCACGCTCTGATGGCAAGCGAACCATACTTAACCATCTACCCAGACAAGATAGTCCTGAAGCCGTCGGGTCGCTTCATCCCAAAAGTGGCATCTTCCTTTCATTTCAATCAGGAAATATGCCTTCCCACTCTAACCACGGAACAGGGGAACCCACATCCACTAGATATCAAAACCAACATCCTGGCGTACCTTTAAATGACCAGTGACCTAAGAAAAACGAAAAACCTCCTAGTCATTCCATATGGCTCAAGGAAGGGTCAAGCAGCAAACTCCCGCACTATTGCAGCATGGCTGGTAAATACCATCAGTAGAGCCTATGCGTCTAGTCAAGCTCAAGTACCCAAGGGCGTGAGGGCACACTCCACAAGGGCAATGGCGACCTCCTGGGCGGCTTTCTGCAAGGTCTCTTCAGAAACAATCTGCAAAGAAGCCACCTGGTTTTCCAAGAGCACCTTTATTTCGCACTACAAAGTGGACTTGGCCAGATTGTCCACGGTAGAATTTGAGAGGGCAATCATACGCTCCAATACCTCAATTCCTTGTAAATAAAATATCTTTTTGCTCAGACCCACCCAGTTTGGAGAGTTATTCCCCATATGTGTATGCTGCCATGATGCGACAGGAAAACGGAAAATTGTATACTCACCTTTCCGTAATTTTCCTTTCCTGTTGCATCACATGGCAGCATACAAATACCCACCCGTCTGAGGTGAGGTATCTAGATACTGAGAATACTGGGGCGGGAGCCCTCTCAAGGTTTAATAGCTATGCGGTCCTATCAGGTTGCCATGTGATGGCAACCTGATAGCAACCACATGCTGCCATGTGATGCAACAGGAAAGGAATATTATGGAAAGGTGAGTATACAATTTTCCGTTTTTAGTTATGGGTAGATTCTATTGGAAAAGATCGACCCAACTATTTATTCGCTGAGTAATTTCGGTAACAAAATCTCCTTGCCATAACTTCTACCTCAATTTCCCCTTATCTTGACATGCTGGATGTTCACAAGACCCTATTCACGGTTCCTCTTCTTAATTTGAATTTGTCATGATTTAGCACCCTCTTTGTTAGGTTGCTAGATTGTCAGGCAAATGTAGTTCTTTTTGGCTCCTCTGTAATCATTGGAGAAGTTGTTGACTTATTTTGGCTGTTCAGGATTTCACAGGCTGCAGGTTTAATTGCTCTCCCCTGCCTTTTAAAAAGTTCTGGAAAAAAAAGTAGAACAAGGCTAATGGGCAGCATGAATATTTATTTCACTGCAGCCAATCCATGAGGAGGTGTGCTCAGAAGGTGGCTGAGGAGCACACAAATAGTAAGCTCTTCAGAAAAGCATTGTCTTACTGTTGAAAGGTTTCAATCTATTCAGGTTCAGAAATGTCTACCCCCCTGCCTCCAGCCATTCTGCTGTTTAAAGTTGTTGTTTCTCAAGGTCCCAGCTGTGGCAGAACCAGGGGCCTACACCTTGAAGTTTATTTGACACCCTGGGACTTCACCTATGGATTCAATCCCTACAGCCTCACCGAAGGGCACCTGGAGGAAGCTGCTCCCCTGGCCTTGTGAGTACTGTTTTACTGCAAGATCTGGGTGACTGTGTTCTATTGGAATTGCTGGGCCATGTAGTTCCTTTTTTGAAAGGTACATACTGATTAGACCTGTACACTAAGTTTGGACTAAGCAGTTCCTCTCTTGAGAGGTTCATACAGCATTCTCCTCCAGTTTCTGGTAGAATAATCATCCTCTGAACCTGAGTCAAGTAGTTCCTCTCCTGAGGAGTACATAACTCTGGCTTCTCACGGGAACGTTGTCCCCTGAGCAGAAGAACCATTCCTGAAGTTTGCAGGATAGAGAAGTGTGTCCTATTATTTCTGTTGGTGATTCTTGAGTATCCCATACCATCCCACAACCCATCCAAGTTATTTAACAATAAAAACACAAAAATTCATCCCCTTAACATCACTTTGTGTCAGTGTGCCTGGACTGTGTGTGCTGGGAACCTCTGCACTAGCGAGGGAGAAGTCTGGTCATCATCATCTGTGCTGGAACTGTACAGTGACTGTACCTTTGACTATCATCGGGGGTACTGCTACAATAAATTAAACTTCATTAAAAAAAAAAAAAAAACAAGGAACGTGCAACCCCCTTGTACAGGTGTGCAAATATTGGAACTCAAACAAAGAGATTTTCTTTTAGAGCCCAAAAGAGATACATTTTTGAGCCGTTTATTTGAAAGGATCCTTTAATCTAAAAATTTTAGGTTTATATTACTTACTCTTTCTTGTAACAGGTATTCCTGCTAATATGCGGTATGTCACATTTAAAGATGATGAGAAATTAGAGAAATCTCGTATTGTATAGACATATTGATCTGCATTGAATTGTTGAGTTGAAGCTTCTTTAAGCCTTTTATCTTCTTCCTAAATATAAGTAGACAGCAACAAAATATTCAATTACCAATTACACAGCAAATCTTGTATTCTTCTTAGCGCTATATGCAAATAATTTATGTAAAGTGATAACTTTATTGCAGTTGTTAAAAATAGCTCTTTATACAAAACAATTGGGTCACCATTCCCACAGCAGTCATTCATATACCATATGGGAGAACTGAGAAGAGTAAGATGTCTGATGCCCTAACTATTTTGCTTTATACCTCTTGTGTTATTTATAGCACAAAATCCCTTCAGGACATCTTCATTCAGGTCTACATATTGGTTTCTCATGAATAGATACACATTTAGATTTACTTTGTACTGTCAATACCAACTTTATGGTTACTACAGTTGTGTAAAGCATGTAAATGTGATTGTGCAGTGCATAGGCATCAAAGTTAGAACTACTGCTATCAGTATTTAGCACTCAGTAACGGACCCCCCCCCCCCACCCCCCCCCCCCCCCCCCCCCCCCCCACCCGCTATACAAGTCTGTGTGAGGACATTTGTGAGGAGAGACATGGTGGCTGTCACTCAGCTCTGTCAGCAAAGTGCACTGGACCAGGAGGACAGGAAATACATTTTTTACTAATTTAAGTTACTTTTAAACAAAAAAAAAAGGTCACCAATAATAACATTTAGGAATACAGGACCTTTAAAGAGGTGTGAGACTTCATTGAGCTTTCACTGTTATCCAAAGCAGAGTCTGACTGTCCTGCTATTTCCATCTCTATGCTATGGCTGAATGTGGACTCTGTGTAGACAGAGACATTAGGGGAGATTAACTAAAATGGGTGAGCACAGTATATGGTGACCAATAGTCACCATAGCAACCAATCAGCTTCTAGGTTTTATTGTCAAAGGTTAATTGAAAAAGCTGAAGTTAGAAGCTGGTTGGCTACTACATAAAGCTGCACCACATTCTGTATGCACCAGTTTTAGTAAATCTCCCCCCTTGACTGTTCAGGCAGAACCAGCTAATAAGGGCATTCTACTTACTCAGAACACACCCATAGCCACAGCAGAGAGCTGAAAACACAAGGAATTAGCAGGATGGTGCTCAATCCTCTAAGCAGGGATCTCCAAACTACAGCCCTCCAGCTGTTGTGAAACTACACATTCCACGAGGAATTGTAAAACTTTGACATTCACAGACATGACTAGGCATGATGGGATTTGTAGTTGTTGAACAACTGGAGGGCCATAGTTCGGAGACCCTTGCTCTAATGGGCAACTATTGGACAATAAAGGAACAGTACTGCATAAAGTCATTGTTGTGCTCTTTGTCCTGATCTGAGCATTAAACTGACTGCACTGTCTGAAGAGGTAGAGCCCTAATTGGCTCAGAACACATCTTTATCTTCCAGTGCTGCTGTGCAGGGATTTACAAGAAGCTTAAATAAAGACAGATTAGGGAGCTTGTACTGGTTGCATTTAAAAAAAAAGGAAGTGATGTTTAACTGGATTCAAAGTTTTTTTTTCTGTATGTCTCAGTTTTGCTATAAATTTGTATTGTGGACCTAACATATTATATATTTCCCATTGTTTCCAGGCATACTAAAATAATAGGTTGAATTACTATTTAATTTAAGATTTGGTTCACACTTAAGTGTTCCCTTGCAGTGTGTTATAGGTTGCAGTGCATTATAGGTTTAGAACAGAGGTATTTTAAAACCATGTAGTACAAATACAGATGAAAATCTGGACCAGGCCTCAGGAGGCATTTGCTTTGGGCATTGGCTAGGAAAGCAAAGGGCATACAGTATGCTATGACTTGGATGTAAAATAGTCCTACCTGTATGAGACTATTTAGTTAAAAATGTATTTGGGTCATTAATATGTCCCTAATGCACTGGCTTTATTTTCCATGAAATACATCAGCAAAAGAAAATGTAGTTATACCTAATAATAGAAAATACTACAAAATAATTACTGAATGAAAACAGGGAGTAAAACATGAGAACACAATTTGTCACAGTTTTTTAATTGTGGTGACTAAACATGATGCCTAAACCTGTTCTAAAATTTTAATTATATCTAAAGTGTAGCTAACATTTTTAGCAATTAGCTAAAAGGCAATGGATGGGTCGGTATAATTAAATCATGCTCACCACAACATATTCATCCTCGATGTACAAGTTCATGAAAAGGAGACAAAATATTAAAACTCCAAGGACCGGTATTGCTGAACGTTTTCGGAAACATCTCATTTTATCCAGATATTTCAACTCAGTTGTTGTAGGAATAAATGCATATATTACCTAAAAAAAAAAAACATAGATGATAAATATTTATCTTTGTTTCCAAACTTCTTGTCATAATGTTAGCAAAAATAAGCAAAACTGTTTTAGCAAAAATAAGGAAGACAGCAAGATACTGAGAAATGAAATATGCATGGACTCGTAACTATTAGATATGCTATGTCCTTAAAAATTTAGATATCGTTTTAATACATGTTTACCTAAAATTAGTTTTGATTTAGCTTGTATTACATTTTTATGGGAACTCAAGGTCTACTTGATCTCTGACCACAGTGACTGGTTGTCCCAGTGGTCACATGTTTAGAAATGGGTCCCGCTAGCTGCTGATCATTACTAGAGACTAAGAGCTGTCTTTGGATGCGCACAGTAAGCGCAAAAACCCATTTACATATATGTGTGATGTGTGGGTGTGAAAGCCCATCCTCTTTGCAGGAAAACATATGCATTACGTGGGCTGCAAGAGGTTAAATAGCATTGCTAATTACATTTCTTTGTATATAGATAAATATAGAAGAGGTGGGAACATAGTTTTGCAGGAATGAAATGCAGGCGCCTGCAGCAGCTTTCCAACCCTTCCATCATAATTGAAAACTGACTGTTCTGACACTACCTGGAAGTGTCAGATAGTTGCATTTATCCCCCTCACCACTTATTTCTATTGACTCAACTTTATGATAAACAGATTCACTGGCCTACAGGAATGTTCAATAGATAGGAAAAGGTCAGCAAGATTTGACACTGATACTTAATTGTATGGAAAAGGTTGGGTGTACCTGGGTTGATGGCCCAGACAGCATATTGGATATACTCATTTCTACTTTGACCAAACTTTACTTAAACCACAAGCAAAGTTATATTCTTTGGATTTATGCATATAGAATATTGAGTGACTTCTAAAGTTGGGAATAATCATTTTACATTTGAATATGAGTAATCAATAGATTAGTGGTAAAAGCAATTTATATTGGAATATAACCAGTAGATGAGTCATAAGGCTAAAATGAATAGGAAATAAATCCTAGTCCTAACATAAAGATCCAATAAATCTATCCACTTGATTTTGGAAAAATCAAATGATTACCACCCTCCATGTTAGGATTCAATATTGGACCCATGTTCATGGAAGACATGACGTAAGATGTGATGTAAACGGGTGACCCCGTCATCTCTGACGCCACGGGGAAGCCATGGGTAAGCCCCTGTGTGTCAGGGGGGCAGGGTCACCCGGTTACATCACTGGGTGGCCCTGCCCTCAATTATATAAGAGCTGTCACAGTGAAGATGCATCAGACGGCAGGAGCCTCCCATGGAGGCGGGTCGGTCACGGCTTTTTTTTCTTCTTTTTTGGTCAGTCGGAGCGGCATGAACTTACTTCGTGGGGAACATTTTTTTGTTAACAAAGGACTTGTCCCAAGCTGTCTGTCTTTTTTACCATTTTGACACTTTTTTTTGTGAAATGGTAGGGTGGGGGGGGGGGGTAGGCCGGGATCTGGGGGTCCCCTTGTTAAAAGGGACTTCCAGATTCTGATAAGCCCCCTACCCGCAGACCCCCACAACCACAGGGCAAGGGTTGTGGGCATGAGGCCCTTGTCTCCATCAACATGGGGACAAGGTGCTTTGGGGTCAGTGAATGTGGCCTGGTTTGGTTCAGGAGGGGGGGCGCTCTCTCTCGTCCCCCCCTCTTTTCCTGCAGCCTGCCAGGTTGCGTGCTTGGATAAGGGTCTGGTATGGATTTTGGGGGGGACCCCTACGCCATTTTTAAAAAAGAAATTGGCACAGGGTTCCCCTAATTTCCATATCAGACCCAAAGGGCCTGGTAATGGATGGGGGGGGGGATCCCATGCTCTTTCAATTATCTGTATCTATATTGCCGAGACCCGACAAATCATTACAGCCGCGATCAGTTTTAAATGACAATTTTTCCTTTAGAAATGTAATTTTGCTGTGCTACTGTTCTAAACATGCTAGGCATACTATAGACACCTAGGCATTCTAGGCATACTATAGACACCCTCCAGGCTCGATATTTAAAGGAATAGTTCATTTTTATTGTTTCACTTTAAGCATTAAAAAAAATCACTGCTCCTGAAAAAATGGCAGTTTTTTTAAAACATTTTTGCATTGATACATGTCCCCTGGGGCAGGACCCAGGTCCCCAAAACAATTTTTATGACAATAACTTGCATATAAACCTTTAAAATTAACACTTTTGATTATTCAGGTTCATGTTCCATAGACTTTAACTGTGTTTGTGTGTCAAATTTTTTGAATGTTCGCATGTTCTGCTGAGAACTGAACAGGAGGGTGTTCGGCTCATCCCTATTCCCTATAGTTGGCGAGTTTTTTTGGTTACAAAGTGAAGTCTGGGAGAAAGTAACCTATTTAACTTAATATCCATATTTCCATGGCATATATCTGTGTATAGCTTGTTTAATCACAAACTATAAAATATATTAAGTAACAAATGTTGCAAGCCATTATTAATTCTTCCCTTGAAACATGCTTTTAAAATGGATAAGTTTGATCCACATGAGACCAGTTGTAGCCCTTTATGGTTAAACAATTTTAACGGGCCTTAAAGCAGAACTCTGGGATCGGCAAAAAAAAATCACCCATTAGTACACCACCTTACACAAAACACTAAACATTTAATATATTTGTGAAATTCCTCACCATTGAAAAGAAAAGTCTAACAGATTTTTAAGTAATGCCCCGTACACACGGTCGGAAATTCCAACCACAAAATCCGTCAGATTTTTTCCGACGGATTTTGTCCGACACTGGTCTTGCATACACACGGTCGGACAAAGTTGTTGGAAAATTCGATCATCCTGAACGTGGTGACGTTCATTGTGTATGACGGGACTACGTAGAGGCTAGTAGCTAATTGCTTTGGTCTTGTAATGTGATCTGAGCATGCGTGGCACTTTGTCTGTCGGAATTTGCTACACACGATCGGAAAAAGTCCGATAGGAGTTTGTTGTCGGAAAATTTGAGAGCAGGATCTCAAACTTTTTCCGTCGGAAATTCCGATGGAAAAAGTCCGATGGAGCCCACACACGTTCGGAATTTCCGACAACATGGTCCGATAGGACATTTTCCGTCGGAAAATCCAACCGTGTGTACGGGGCATTAGTCTTCTGTCTAATTCAAAAGATGCCAAAATCTGATCTGCTAAGGTGTTACAGCAATAATTACATCATATTTTCCATGAACCTTTGGGAATTGCAGTGAATGTGGGTGGGTACACTAGGTCTGTACATGTTAAATTTGAACTCACCAACTTCAGCATAAATAACACTACTCTCTTTCTCGAGCCACACTACTCAAAAAAACACAGGCAGTGAAGTGAAATTCTTAGAAATGTAAAAGCATGCATATGCAAAATGTTTAGTTCTATGTAATCTACTTTCATTAAAGAGGGAGTCCCGCAAAATTATCTTTTTAAAAGTCAGCAGCTACAAATACTGCAGCTGCTGACTTTTAAAATAAGTACACTCACCTGTCCCAGGGTCCAGCGATGTCAGTCCTCGGATGCTGCCGCCGCCATCTTCGGTATGGGAATCAGGAAATTAAGCTTTGCAGCTTCACTTCCCGGTTCCCTACTGCGCATGCACGAGTCACGCAGCACAATCTGAATGGTCCCTGCAGTCTCTGGAACCCCTGTGTGTCCCAACAGACTGCATGGCGGGATAGGAAGAGGCATAGATTCCTGTGGGAGTCTATGCCCGGAAGTGGGTGCAAATACCTGTCTTAAGCCCCATACACACGCGCGGATTATCCGAGGACCAGGTCCGTCGGATCATGTCCATCGTACTTTGTCCGATGTTGGTTTTGCGTACACACGGTCGGACAAAGTTGTCGGAAAATCCGATCATTCTGAACGTGGTGACATTTGTTGCCTACGACGGGACTACGTAGAGGCTAGTAGCCAATAGCTTTGGTCTTGTAATGTGATCTGAGCATGCGTAGCACTTTGTCCGTCGGAATTCGCTACACACGATCGGATTTGGTGTGATCGGACTTTGTTGTCAAAAAATCTATCCAGCAGGAGATAGGACTTTGTCCGTCGGACAATCCGATGGAAACTGTCCGATGGTGCCTACACACGGTCGGAATTTCCGACAACATTGTCTGATAGGACAGAATCCATCGGAAAATCCGACCGTGTGTATGGGGCTTAAGACAGGTATCTGCAACCCCTCCCCCCTGAAAGGTGCCAAATGTGACACCGGAGGGGGGGGGAGGTTTCCGAAAAGCAAAGGTTCAATTTTTGTGTAAACCTCCGCTTTAAATATTGAATAACCCTCCTCTAGGTTTTCTGCTACTGGCTGCAGCTGTAATCTCTCCCCCTCCAGCCAGAACAGCAGATAAACATATTGCCCTTACATGCTTTATTTATTCATTACTGAACTGTAGATACATGCCCATAATTATATTTTATACACACTGTAATCTGCTGTAATTCAGTGCTAGAAATATTCCTCCTCCTGCAGCGTTTCTAACATCATTCGGTGCTTACCTAGCACATCCCTAGCTGCAACACAGAAAGAGAGAGCTGTGACATGCTGCTTTACAGTGGTAACATGAGCAACATGCTCATGAGGGGAAAAAAAAGTACCGCTACCTTATTAAGCAATAACTTAACAATAATGGTGGAACCCTCTAATGTATGGAAATCTCAATAAACTTCAATATTACCACAATACCGGTCTCTGTGATATGTAACTTTACATATAATACATATCAAACTGAAAATAAGACATACAAAATGAAACTTATCAGGGATGGTGGGATCCCCTCCTATAGATATTTGCCATACAGAATAACTTCAAGTGCAATAATTCCAGTAATATCTGATTTCACATGTAATACACATCAAAAGGAGAATAAGACACAAATACACAAATGGCCAAAGAAGCTATATAGCATAATTCTGTATATTATATATAAAATCCAAAATTCCAGGTAATCCACTCATATTAAAACATTAAAAACAATATAAAACCGAAACCGGGAAGTAGCTGGCCGGCTACCATAGGTGACCATAGGTGGTGACATAATTTCAGGCCAGCTACTACCGGTTTTGATTTGACATTTTTTTTAATGTTTTAATACGAGTGGATTACCGGCTATATAGCTTATTTTGCCATTTGTACCCATCCCTGAAGGTTTGTGAGGACAACACCTTTTATAGCTGAAGTTACAGCCTGTGGGACCACAGAGCCCAGGAGTCCTCATAACATTTGCACACTTCTCAATGGGATTCTGGGATTTCTGATGGCTCAGTGAGCCTACACACACCGATGAAAAGCTCTCATTGGTCTTTTTCTGGCCAGAATTCCGATCGTGTGTATGCGGCAAAAGGAGTCAGGTGGACAATTGTTGGCAGAAAAAAAAAAAGCTACATCCAGTCATGGTTAATTCACACAGTACGATGACAAGGGTTTCACTCCATTAAATCACTTGTCACCACAAAGACACACAGAGAAATATTTACTATAACTGGAGTGTGCAAAATCTGGATCAGCTCTGAACAAAAACCAATCAGGTTTTATTGTCAAAGCTTAATTGAACAAGCTGAAGTTAGTAGCTGATTGGCTACAATGCACAGCTGCACCAGATTCTGAGTGGTCCAGTTTTGGTAAATCTCCCCTACCGAAAACAATTGTTTGCTGTGTGTCCCATTCACACTGCAATGTAGCCGTGAACTGCACTGCAGCATGCTGCAAAAAATGAAGGTAAGTGTAACATGTTTTTTATTTTAAGAAAATAAAAAAGAGCCTTTACAACTGTGTAAGAATTCCTCTCCCTTTCTGTTGTGTCATCATAGTAGAATGTGAAAAGATATCTCCTAAAAGGAACACAGATGTCAAAAACCCTTTCTACCTCTCTCCAAAACTAATTTTCTTTGATTATGCACCCCTTTTTTCTTCTGCTGAAGCATTCAAAAGGTTGTGAGGTGTGCTTTTCTAGAGAAGGAAAGACAAAACATTTGTTTCTAAATATTTTGTTTCAAACGTTTTTATTGAAAAGAATGCAGATGTTAACTCAGCCGCTGTAAAGAATGCAACAGAACGAAAAAACAACACCTGTAGAAATAATACATACATACATTCCTGTACAGGAGTTCAACTGTGTATGATACAGGTAAGTTGATAGAACATTAAGCATAACAGTACTGAGGAGACTATATGTTGATAATCATTCATTTTTCAAAACGAGAAAAGAAAATTAAAAAAGAGGAAAAAAAAAAGGGGTGTGGTGTGGGAGGAGGGGAGGGACAGATAGGAAAGGATAAATGGACATGAGTAGTGAGGGGGTTTTGAAGTTTCGTAGTAAAATGGAACCAGGTAGACCATATAGCAGTGAACTTGCATTGCGTGTCATGTGCTTGATGGATCAATTCCTCCATGTCTGCTATTTTTTGTATGCGTATAAACCAGTCGGTTTTAGAAGGCGGGTCAGGGGAGCGCCATTTAACAGGTATGCACAATTTAGCCGCGTTGACCATGTGAAAGGCTAGAGAACGCGTATATGTTTTCGTAGGGATGTCTGAGTGTGATTTTCATATAAATGCCAGAATGGCTGCAGTTTAGGGCATGTCCACCATATATGTAAGAGGGAACCAGGTGCAGTCCCACAGCGCCAGCAAGAAGGTGAAAGGGATGGATAGATGAGATGCAGTTGTAGGGGAGTTCTGTACCATCTTGAAAAGATTTTAAAAGCATTTTCTTGTGTGTGTACATTGACTGTACCCTTGTGAATGCATGTGTAAATGTTTTCCCATTCCCGGTCAGTTAAATCGAGAGAAAGTTCTTGTTCCCATTTGATGCTAGCCCAATTCAGCTTGGGGAGGTGTTCTGAAAATAGTATCATATATGTGCAAGAAACAGTTTGGCCATATAGAAAGCAAAAAGGAGGAGGACATTCCTGGAAAATCATGTCTGATTTGGACATAAGTCCAGAAGGGGAAAGTGCCAGTTGTCGATTTAGTGGCTAGGTCGGAGTGGGATAATAAGCGTTTGCCTTGAAAGAAATGTGTTGCCCGGACCGTCGTGTGTGGCCATATAGAAAGCAAAAAGGAGGAGGACATTCCTGGAGAGAATTCTGGGTTAAACCTGAGAGGAGTCATGGGGCCCCGAAGTGATGAGATTTTGTATTTAGAACATGTATTTTTAGTGCTGTTTTATTGCTATGTTTAGCTCTATTTATCCTGGGGGATACAAGTTTAATTTGGAAACTTTAAAAAATGGGTGAGTGATTAAATAGCAGATCTTTGTGTGGTATTGTTTCTAATAGGCAACATTGCACAATGTGTTATCATGGCCACTCCCCCTGATGACGTCCGCTGTGACAAAAAACGCGTCAGTCGGGGCCAGCATACGCTTGTTTGATGGAATATCAGATCATGCCTATTATGAGTACTTTTAATCCCTTTTAATAAATCTATTTATCTACAATGCTACACTACCAGGGGTGCTTGGATGGGAATTGTGCAAGAGGCCACCCTAGTCATCTCGGGCTCCACAGTCAGGTACATGACACCATTGATCGGTGTTGCTGGCTATAGCCAGGTTGGTTGTATAGAAGCCGAACCATCAATAGACTTCTGCAAGACCAGGGTGCCTATACATGGATCGAAAATTTGTCTGGTCCCTAGTGAAACCGGACAAATTTCGATCCATGTATGGCCAACTTTACTATACACTACTCATGTTAAATTGGCTACGTTAAAAATTAGTTTTTTTATTGTTCTTAATGATGCTAGCCATCATCAACAGATGCCTTTTGACCCCCCCAAATGGATTGGCTACATATGCAGAATGTATTGATCTGTTATGATAAAATAAAACCCCATATTTTGACTCTCAGATTGGGTGTGACACTCCATTCTTTGTCTCTGTAGAAATAATAACCCAACAGAGGTTCTAATTATTCCTTTCATCTCTGGAAAAGAAAATGAAAACAATTTTGTGAAGTTCCACCTTAATATTCAGTATTTTTAATCATTGTATGTATTTTTGCATGTGGTTCCTTATTCACTGTATATACAGCAACATGCTAAATATTTCTATATAATAGATTCAGCAACTAGTAAAAATAATTTATTTAAGTACACGATCAAGGTAAAATTCAAGTATTTTGCCTTGGCAATCGCAGCCATAATATGGAGATAATGAGACTCAATATAGTTATAATTAAATGTATTGTAGCATTAACAAATGTTTATATACTCTCATAAAATGCATTCCCATGTTGTAGTTTAATACATTTGTACAAATTTTAATTATCTTTGTTTCATTTGTTTTTTTCTTTAGTTTTTTTCATTTAATATGCATGTATAATTTCCTGTAAAGCTTTTGTGAATAATAAAATGATAGAAAATATATCTAAATAAATACAGACAATAAGGAATCAAAGTAATGCTAGATATTCTATAACAGCCCTCAAATTTTCCACTCGCCTGCTCGAATTTTGCAAGTGGAAGGTAAGGACTGGTGAGCGTGGGCTGCTTCGGAGGAGGGGGGCGAGTACCGCTGGCAGTCGTGGTTGGACGGGAATAACCTGAATGCAAATGGTGAGGTGCCTGGAAGAGAGGAGAGGAAGAGTCGAGTTGGCCGATCATCAGAGAGCAGGGATTGCCCGCTGTAACAGCTTTCATTTGAATTGCTGGGTTCCCAGCATTGCTCACCATCACATGGTCCCACCTCCTCGCCCTGCGCATTTGATTCATTAGACAGAACACCGGTCCAATGGCAGGAGGCGCCGGGCGAGGAGGCGGGACTAAGTGATGGTGAGCGGCGCCGGGAACCCAGCAATTTAAATGAAAGTTGTTACAGCGGGCAATCCCCGCTCTCTGATGATTGGCCAGCTCAACTCTTCCTCGGCACAGATGAGGCTGTATTGAAGGGCACAGGTGAGACTGTACCGACAGGCACAGGTGAGACTGTACTGAGAGGCACATGTGAGACTGTATTGATGGGCACAGGTGAGACTGTACTGACGGGCACAGGTAAACTGTACTGAAGGGCGCAGGTGAGGCTGTATTGATGGGCACAGGTGAGATTGCACTGACAGGCACAGGTGAGACTGTACTGATGGGCACATGTGAGGCTGTATTGATGGGCATAGGTGAGACTGTACTGATGGGCACAGTTGAGGCTGTATTGATGGGCACAGGTGAGACTGTACTGATGGGCACAGGTGAGACTGTACTGATGGACACAGGTGAGTCTTTACTGATGGACACAGGTGAGAATGTATTGATGGGCACAGATGAGACTGTACTGCCAGGCACATGTGAGACTGTATTAATGGGCACAGGTGAGGCTGTATTGACAGGCACTGGTCACGTTGTATTGATGGGCACTGCTGAGGCTGTGCTGATGAGCACTGATAAGGCTGTTGTTAATATTTATTTTTGTCACTTAATCCTATATAAAACATTTAAGTGTAATTTCATGAAATAATTTATGAGGGCGTGTTTAGGGGCAGGGCAGGGTTGAGGTTTGGTGGGGCAACTGGTGGCGAGTAACCCTTAAGGCCTGGCCAGTAGCTCAGAAATTTGGAGCCCTGCTCTATAATAATATGATTAGGCTAATCTTTTAAAGAAATTTAACATTTGTGGTGTAAGAAAGTCAGAGATCAACACATATTTGGCTGAATTACTTTTAATTTGCAGTAGTTTATCTTTGATTTATTTTTGGATTCTTTATCTTGTGGAATTTGTAGACACATGTCTGCATGATATATTTATTAGTTGCTAGATATGCTGACTGTCAGAATGTATTTGAGAAGAAAGGATGCATATCCAAACATAGCTGCACTTTATCTACTTCACTCAAAAGACACAAAATCTACTAATTTCTCATTTGGTTGGAAATGTCTCTATATGTAGAGATTAGATAGTGTGTCACTGGCAACTTTCTCAGCCAGTTATTTTTAAAGAATGTCTTTCCCTTTTTCTTTTATCATTCATCTAGACTAGAACATCCTGGTTTTACACCTCACCATTTGTATTCAGGTTATTGTTTGTTATCTTTGTGGATTCATGTTAGATCATTTTATGCATTTTATTTTAAAATCTGGAATCATCTCATGGAATCAGCAGGCGTCATGTGTCTTCATTTGCATTTATTGAATTGTCAGCATTACCTTTATCATATTATTGAAATGTTATCAATATCCATGAGCAGTGAAAAGACAAGCCTGCTAGTGAAAAATATCTGTATAAAAAGTAACGTTTCAAAATAAAAGATAAATATTGATGCAAAAAGCACAATGGATAACCTTCCAGTTTTACACAGAGAAAATATAGGAATTCAACTACTGATAAAAATTGCTCACTCTTGTGATATAAAGCAACAATGTTCCAATCTATCATTATTCTTAAAGTTATATTACTTGCTAAAAAAAAAAGATGTTATACTTACAGTACCTGCTCTGAGCAATGATATTGCATAGAGCGGGTCCCTTACCTCCACTTTAACAATCCTCCATCAGTGCTGTCTGCTTCCTCCGGATGCCCCCCCCCCAGTAAGCTAAGGGGGCAACCATGTGGGCACGTCCCCGAACCAGGCTATGTGCATCCATAGACTCATGCAGATCTAATTAATCCATGGGATATTGGCTGACAGCTGCAGGAGCCAATGGATCCTGCTTCCCTCATTGTCTCCAGTGAGACTAAAAAGAGCGAGGAGTGATGCTGCAGACTGGACAGCACTGAATCAGTGAGAACAGTGGCGTTGCTAGAGGGGAGCTGGGGGTGCAGGCCAAGAATCTGACAACTGGCACCGCAATAGACTGAGAGAGGCGCCATGGCTCTCTCCTCTTCCTCCTTCCCCTGCACACTCAGGTATCTCTGCTTTGTCTCATTAGCCTCCTGTGATGTTCAGAGTGGGAGGAGGAGAAAGAGTGGTTACATAGTAGGTGAGGTTGAAAAAAGACACAAGTCCATCAAGTCCAACCTATGTGTGAGATTATATGTCAGTATTACATTGTATATCCCTGTATGTTGTGGTCATTCAGGTGCGTATCTAATAGTTTTTTCAAACTATCGATGCTCCCTGCTGAAACCACCGCCTGTGGAAGGGAATTTCACATCCTTGCCTCTCTTACAGTAAAGAACCCTCTACGCAGTTTAAGGTTAAACCTCTTTTCTTATAATTTTCATGAGTGGCCACGTGTCTTATTAAACTCCCTTCCACAGAAAAGTTTTATCCCTATTGTGGGCTCACCAGTATGGTATTTGTAAATTGAAATCATATCCCCTCTTAAGCGTCTCTTCTCCAGAGAGACTAAGTTCAGTGCTCGTAAACTTTCTTCATAATTAATATCCTCCAGTCCCTTTATTAGCTTTGTTGCCCTTCTCTGTACTCAGTTCATTTCCAGTACATCCTTCCTGAGGACTGGTGCCCAGAACTGGACAGCATACTCCAGGTGAGGCCGGACCAGAGTCTTGTAGAGTCGGAGAATCAACGCTTTATGTCTTGAGGTAATTGCTTGAGGTGTTTGCTTTGTTAGCAGCAGCTTGGCATTGCATGCCATTGCTGAGCCGATCATCTACTAGGACCTCCAGGTTGCCATGTAGATGCCCACCCCATTAATTTGCTCAGATCTTCCTGCAAGGCTTCCGCATCCCTTGGAGAAGTTATTGTCCTGCTTAGCTTAGTATCATCCGCAACTACAGAGAGTGAACTGTTCACCCCATCCTACAGGTTGTTTATGAACAAATTAAATAGGATTGGTCCCAGCACAGAACCCTGGGGGACCCCACTTTCCACCCCTGAATATTCTGAGTACTCCCCATTTATCACCACCCTCTGAACTCTCCCTTGTAGCCAGTTTTCAATCCATGTACTCACCCTATGGTCCATGCCAACGGACCTTACTGTGTACAGTAAACGTTTATGGGGAACTGTGTCAAATGCTTTTGCAAAATCCAGATACACCTAATCTACGGGCCTTCCTTTATCTAGATGGCAGCTCACCTCCTCACAGAAGGTTAATAGATTGATTTGGCAAGAATGATTTTTCATGAATCCATGCTGATTACTGCTAATGATACAGTTTTCATTACTAAAATCTTGTACAGTATATAGTCCCTTATCATCCCCTCCAAGAGCTTGCATATTATTGATGTTAGGCTAACTGGTCTGTAATTCCCAGGGATGTATCTTGGCACTTTTTAAAATATTGGTGCTACATTGGCTTTTCTACAATCAGCTGGTACCATTCCAGTCAGTAGACTGTCAATGTTGAGGCAGAGGCAGGCAGCTCTGGAGTCCCATAGCCCAGTGCCTGGCACCCATGTGTCCTCCGGGAACCGGCACTGCAAACGCCTATTATTGTGACAGGCAGGCGGGGAGAGGTCAAACAAAATGAAATGACTGCACTGTCATCAAAAAACAAGTGAGTTGGTGAATGGATGAAAAATAAATGTGTTTGTTTTTAGAAAGCCAATCTGCAATTTATTGTTAGATACACACAAAATAAACTAATTTCTATATTAAGTTGCACTAAACCTTCATATAAAGTGAATTAGTACAATAAACATTGGTGGTGCTGAATTTTTGTATATAAAGTGACTCCACTCCATTGATTAATTATCACATTGTATCATATTATGAATAGTCCACTGTATTAAGATGATTTCTAGATGTGAAACTGACACACGATGCACCCAAGAGTCGTGGTTGAGAAAGTTATAACCTCCACACACACTGCAGCTTACCGACTCCAAATGATCTCCTATTACAGGAGATCACACATGCTTGTGGCTTAATACCCGGCCTTTAAGAAATGGAGTGATAATCCCAGCGTCTTCCCAGGTATTATCCTTCAAAGGCACGTGTTGCCAGTTGATCCCCATAAAGAAATAAAAGCTTCCATAGTGTAAAATCTTAAGTGATTTTATTAGATAAAGAAAAGTATTGCACTTACAATTAAAATTATAAAAAGATGCAGTATAAACAAGCCGACCAGCTCTGGATTGCAGCCGTTAATCCGGGACCTTAGTGAACGTGGTGACGTCGGGGAGAGGTGCTGGCTGCCTATCACACTCCTCAGAGCGGACGGAGCCTAGATGGAGGGACATTTGTGAGGACAGATCCACACTGATCTGAGGTCTGTAAATGTAGGGAGGGGAGATATACGGGGGGTTACATTAGGGAGATTGCACAGGGGGGGTTACATTAGGGGATTACAGGGGGGTTACATTAGGGGGAATACACGGGGAGGGTTACATTGGGGGATTACACAGGGGAGAGTTACATTAGGGGGATTACACAGGGGGTTACATTGGGGGATTACACAGGGGGTTACATTAGGGGGATTACACAGGGGGGGGGTTACATTAGGGGGATTACACAGGGGGGTTACATTAGGGGGATGAGATGTGCTGATGCGCTAGCCTGCTCAGTGCCAGGGGGGATGACACCACATTTTACCACACCAGGTGACACCAACCCTAGTGGCACCACTAAGTGAGAGTAGTTGAGTAAGTATTTAGGCATTGGGGGAGAACAAGTAGAGTTTTTTTACCTTAATGCCGAGAATGCACTAAGGTAAAAACCATTTCAATTTTGGAACAATTTTATTATTTTTGCATTGGTTGTTACAAAACAAAGCCTCAACGCAACCATGTAGCATGCTGTGGGACAACAGTTTCATGTTTAAGATGGGTCACACAACTGCTCTCTCTTCATGAACAGGGTGACTGGTTTTGTTATCCTAACCCCTTATTCTTTCAAGGCAATGCTGATATTAATAGGACCTCCTCTAAGGAGCCAGAAATTTGTTAAAGGATATTTGTCATAGTCCTTCTGTTTTGCTGGCCACAGTGGATGGAATGTGACAGCTTTGAACTCGGAGATGCTCAGAGTTGGCTCTCTCTGTGCTCCTGGACTCGTGTCTCACACTGGATATTGGGGAAAGGATGTTGCCCAATCTCCCTCCACTCTCCATCTCCATCCTAACACCACTATTGGGTGCCCTGGGATCCCACAGGACACAGATTTGCCCCAGTTCAATGTGGGGTGGGAGGCACATGTTTTCTAAACCCATAGAAGTGAATCACATTTATCTGAAAGTACTGTGCCATTTAAAAAAAAAAAATGTAGACTAATATGGAAGTCATGAGTTTGTTTACATCCTTTTACTGCTGTGCTTTAATACAATGGCAATGACATGATAAAATTGAATGCAACTTCTCTATTTTCTTACCTTTTGGATGTTTATTTTCAAAAAAGAAAAATGATTTCTGTAAAGTCAAAAATGTATCATTTTCAAATGCATAAAAGCAATAGATACATTAAACAATCCAGTAAGAGATATGAGTTGTCCTATTCATTTTCTTAGTCATTTTATTTCTGACACAAAATTAAATTTATGACACCAATTGAATCATTACTTTTGTCAGAGTATGCTTTAAAAATGACAGGTTAAACTGCGTACATTGCAAAAAAAACATAGTGCAAGCTTTTTGTTTTACATTCTTCCTTGGTTGTTTTTTTTTTTTCTTGAATTAATTCCTTTATTGATCAAGACACTAGCTGGAGTGCTCAATGGCAAACTTTGATGAAAAACTCATTTTAGAAAGAGATTAATAATGTGACTAGTAAAAACCAATTTTCTCACATTTAATCTCCTAATTTATTTTACATTATTTCCCTGGGGTATTCTGAACTTCACAGATACATGACTTGGTGCAAATAATCAATTATTCTGGAAGAAGCTCATAAAGGTGTTTCTTGATATATAGGAGACCTCAAGCTTTTTAAATAGATTTTTCTACAACCCTCAAATATATTAAAGCAAGGTCATTAAAACAGAATGTTGACTTTTTAATTCATAGGAAAACCACTTCATATTATATGGGAAATGTCTCAGTTAATGTATACAGCTCTATACGTTCTAAAATCTCATCACAATATTGTAGTGTTATACAGAAAATTTGAAGTATTTAACTAACTTTTCTGTTATCTTTTAGAAAACTGATTTAAAATAATATGTCAGCCATAGTAAATAATATAAGAAAATTAAACTCCAGGCACAAAGGTAAGGTTAGGCGTGGAAATGCCATTATGTGAACTATATTTTCTATCAAATGGTTTGTAATTCTATCCTCATAGTTGTAGAATTCATAGACATCTCCAACACAGTACAGCCAGGAGGGTGACATCACATTTTCTGATGGAGAATACCGTTTTGCCACCTTGCAGCTTGCTGATTGGATAATAAAGGAATGCATGGATAAGTCATCAGCTCTGCTCACCCTATTTTCTCCCTTTGTCAGCATATGGCTCTGCAAGGGATGACAGAAGTCTGCAAGGCACATTCAGGTACATATATATATATATATATATATATATATAACTTTTCAAAGTAGAGGAAAGCCGCACCCAGTCTTCAATTAGTGCAATGCGATCTGGTCATCCCACTGACTAAATATAAGAAAAAGTCCAGAGGATTAGGCTACTAATGGGCTAGGAAGGGTATATTGGTCAGATCTGACCAATCAATCCCATAGAGTTCTACCTTTTCTATATGAGGATAAGGGGGGAGCTTGGAATTCATTAATTGGATAATACTCTCTTAATAAACCCCAATGTTTCTTGAGGATATTATGGATACAAAGTGAATATGGATGATACTGTGACACAAATGTAATTCTCCTATCATTTCTTTAGTGATGCCTATTCTCTGCTAAATGTATATGTTCCTTTTTAACTAATGAAACCGGATAACCTCATTTAACAAGCCTGGTTTCCATTTAATTTAATCTTACTTCTCATTGTTGTGGATCATTAACGATTCTTTAAACCCTACGTAGCTGGCTCCTAGGTATCAAATTGAACACCCCATGGGGGTGAAAACTCTAATGCCCCGTACACACGGTCGGATTTTCCGATGGATAATGTCCGATCGGACCATGTTGTCGGAAAATCCGCCCGTGTGTGGGCTCCATCGGACTTTTTCCGTCGGAATTTTGAGATCCTGCTCTCAAATCTTCCGACAACAAAATCCGATCAGACTTTTTCCGATCATGTGTAGAGAATTCCGATGGACAAAGTGCCACGCATGCTCAGATCAAATTACAAGACCAAATCTATTGGCTACTAGCCTCTACGTAGTACCGTCGTACGCAATGAACGTCACCACGTTCAGAATGATCGGATTTTCCGACAACTTTGTCCGACCATGTGTATGCAACACCAGTGTCGGACAAAATCCGTCGGAAAAAATCTGACGGATTTTGTGGTCGGAATTTCCGACCGTGTGTACGGGGCTTTATAGTGTAATAATTGATTACGATCAGTACTTTTTTATAAACAGATCACTCTCTGTTTGTACCATTTATTTTCAGCAATGTGTCCAAAAATGAAATCTCCCTATTGCTATACAAGACATTAAATTTCAGACCTGGGACTAAATAATTGATGTACTGATCAAACAATAAAAGGGTTCCACTGTAGCCATCCCACACAGCAAAAATATCAATAAATCTGAACCACCCCTTAAGCCCCATACACACGGTCGGACAATCCGCGGACCAGGTCGGTCGGATCCTGTCCGTCGTACTTTGTCCTTGTCGTGCGTATCTGTTTATTAGTGCGTGTAGTCAGTTCGCATTTGTTGGTCATTGCGGCCTATATCTTGATATAGGACGCTTTGATTTGCACTGCTTATTGTCTGCTCGTTTCTGGTATTCATTTCGTTCTTTCAGGCCTTGCTGTTTATCGGTGCTTTCTGTTTGTCCGTTCTGACCAGCCAACCTTTTGTGAGCTTGTGAGCGATGTTTCCCGTGCGTACTCGTCGCCGAGTTCATGCTGTACGTGGAATTGGTGTCGGGCTTTTAGCTTTGACCCAAGACCCGTCCATGAACAGAGTGACGAGGAGTATGTGGACCAAGAATTGGTTGCTTCAGCGTGACCAATTCTCGCACATGCCTTTGCTTCGTGAGATCCGGGAGAATAATCCTGATGATTTCAGGAACTTTCTCCGGATGACGGACCCCGATTTTCACCGTCTTTTGGCTTTGCTGACCCCCTTTATCAGCTGGCAGGATACCTGCATGAGACAAGCCATTACTCCGGAGCAGAGGCTTGTTGCCACGTTGAGGTACTTGGCGACAGGGAGAAGTCTTCAGGATTTGAAGTTCTCTTCAGGTATCTCTCCCCAGGCCCTGGGAATCATTATTCCAGAGACCTGTTCTGCCATCATCCAGGTCCTGCAGGAGGACTATATTAAGGTAACATTTCTCCTTTACTATTCCCTTCTATGTATGCTCTGTTTGCTAATGTCTTCTATTTTTGTCCTCCTTCCCTAATTACCATGATTGCAATATGTTCTAATATGCTGTGCCCCTTTTCTCCTTCATGCATTTTTCCCTTCACTTACCTCCCCAGCATGCTCTTCTGCCCCAATAGACACCTATGGCCTAGTCACTTAAGCACTGTATTTTGTCTGCTGCATAGTATTGTTTGCCCCCAAACACCCCCTAAAATATGCACAAATGTTTGCTGTGTGGTTTACTTCATGTAGAGCCCCTTTTTGTTTTTGTTTTTTGGTGGGGGGGGGGGCAAACTCATTAGGACCCCCCTCCCCCAACTGCTCTGTCAGATGGTACCAATCCTTTATCTGCTGGCTTTCCCAAGGTCCATACACACTATATACCTACCTCTTTATAGTGGGCATCTTTAGGGATGAATTCAGCAAAGCATGTAGTGCAAGGGGCTGCCTCCATACTTTCCATTTCCGATGTTTTTGTGTTCTTTGCCTCCTATTAGCTTGCTTGGTAATTTCATAATGTCACAATGTGTTTGCCTTTTATTTGGGGGGGGGGGTGTTGAAATGTTATTTTATCTTTCCTGGGGGCTGCCAATAGTGTTAAGTACAGAGGGTCTGGCCAAACTAGCACACATTATTGAGCCATTTGCCAATCAATGAAGTGCAGAGGGTTACCTGTCCAACACCCCCCCCCCCCCAAAACCCTAGTTATTGCCAATGGCCCATCAGAAGTGGTGGGATTGATGGGGGGTGAGTAATCTGTGAAGGGGAGCCTGTGGGCTGTGGGTGTCATTTACATAAGTCCAATCCACTATGCTCTACAAGTGCAGTGAAAAAGTGCCCTGGAAAAGAAACTTGCAGTGCAAAGTGGACTTGCCTTTAGTAAATAACACCAATTGCCCCCCATATCCTTTACATTTGACATACATAATGCATTGTGTTTTTGAAATAAGGAAGCCACACATTTTGAAAAATAAAAAAGTTTACTTGGAAAACATTCACAAGTGCGTTTACAATCTTCACGCCCAAACTGACAACATCTTGGTTATTTACAACATTGTTTACAAACATTGCACAATTGGTAAAACCAGGCATGGAGCAAAACAGAACCTAGGAACTTGGAAAGTTCAACTTTGTAAAGTGAAGACAAGATCAGACATGACTATATGTTCAAAGTGTGTTTGATCTTGCCTTCATCACATGGGGGGGTCACCCCTGGAAAGTGGAAATTTAGAACATGCACACAATTTGGGTCTGAAAATGGACATTAGATGGTAAAACACATGCTAGAAGCTTCAAAAGTGCCATTTTCCATCATGGGGATGAATGGACGTTTTTTGGGGGTGCAACCCCTTCACCACAACCACTTTCGTAGTTCGTAAAGTGTTTGCACCCCCAAAAAAACGTTGCCATTCATCCACCATGATGGGAGCTAGCACATGTGGACACAATGTGTGCATGTTCCAAATTTCACACAGTTTTTAAGTTGCAAATGTGTTCAGAAGCTGGCACAAATGTGTGTTAATTACTTGGTGCGTTTTCATATTTTTCCTAAAACATCAATGATGTTCTTCAATTTTTGTTGAACATCATTGATGTTTTGCTTTATGTAATCTAGATCTCTATTGCAGACCATTATCTCCCCGATGAGTACGTGGGCACTCTCTGTGGTAAAGTGCGATTTTTCTTCCACAACATCCACGTCACCTAAAAACCACAAACAAACAAAAATGGGGTGTTGGAAATGAGGCAGCCATACATTGATTAGCTTACCAGTAGCTGTGTTCTCCCACACTCACCTGTTGTGGTGACAATTTCTCCAAGTTCGATGATCTCTCCTTCCTCCTCCTCCTCCTCTGCTTCTGCTCTTTCCCCTTTTTTGGGAGGTGTTGGTTTGGGGGTTTCCTCAGACGGCCCAAGTTTTCGCTCCCCTATGAGAATGTACAAAAGGAAGATTTAGCAACACAATCTATTGAGGGCAGAAATAGGAAATGACAAACATTGCTTGAAAGTGACGGACACTATTTTTGTTTGGCCAGTTACAAATGCCAACTACATGAATGTAGTCACTTTGTAAAGGTGCTAAACTGACTAGCTTTTTGGTAGAAGTTTGTGTGATGGAGACCCCCCTCTAGTATCCACTGGAGCACATGTGTGGAAAAGCCTAATAAAAAGGGGGGTTGGGTGTCCCAGCACTAGTGCTCTAGAGTCCAGATGGGTAAACAGCTACTGGGTGACCTCTCCTTTACATTGAATAAATTGGCTTTACATTCTTGATGACATTTCTAGTGAGAACAAACTTCCTTTCCCCAAAAAAAACACCAAACCTCGTATTATAAGTGGCCGAACGATCGAGGTTGCGTACGATCGAATGGACACACACACGACCATGACAGTGGCAGAAAGATCGAGGCTGAGTACGATCTAATGCACAGACGAACCTGAAAGTGGCCATTTTGGAATGTACAACTTTGTAAAAATCAAACCACATGGAGCAGTATGCAAGCAAGAACTAAAACACAAAACCCAACTACTTACTTTTTTGAAGAATTCGCTTGATCTTTCTGTACTGATCGGCCTCCCTCAGTTTCAGGTCTGACCAGCGTTTCCTCAGTTGCTCCTTGGATCGTTGTACCCCAAACTGATTGTACAGCCTTCTCACAACTTTAGACATGATCTTGGCCTTGCGGACATTGGGGTTGAGGTAAGGCCCATACTTCCCATCATAGTCGCTCCTCTTTAATATGTCCACCATCTCCAACATTTCTCCAAATGACATATTGGAGGCCTTAAATTTCAGGCTCCGGGATCGGGACGTTTCTGCCTCCGGACTTTCCTCGTCCTCCTCCTCGTTGGTGGGATATTTGGGGCGCACCTGCTGTGTCCACGCCATGTGCTCTCCCCACTGCGCCGTAAAGAGAAGGGGTGGGGAATAGACGAGAAAGATCGTCAGGGGCGGGCGGAGTTTGACGCATGCGCACTGTATATAAAACGTCACACGCCTGTGTCGTAGCCACGATTTGGGAGACGAGGGGAGAGAAAACTCACGCACGAGACGATCGCTACAAACGAAGGTACAATTTGACGTTGGTACATAACTAGCCTAGACTGATTCGAACTTGAGGCCTCTTTATGGAGAAGATTAGGAGAGTTTAGCCTGACATAATTTATAGGGTTTGGTGTGGTGTTGTGTCTTGCAGAGATTATGAAGGGATTCAACGACATGAGTTTTCTCCCCCTCTTCATTGCCAAATACAGGGAATTTCCCATTTTATGGCAGGGTAAACACCCCCATTATAGCAACAAACCAAAGAGGCACGCAGCCCTGGAGGAACTTGTGGAATTTGTCAAGCCAAGGTTCCCCGCGGCAACTGTTGATGATATAAGAAAGAAAATTGGCAGCCTGAGGAGTGCGTATATCAGGGAGCGCAAGAAGGTCCGGAAGTCGGAAGAAACTGCAACTGCAGCAGATGAGATCTATTTCCCCAAGCTCTGGTACTATACTATTTTCTCAAAGACCAGGCTGATGTCACGGAGCCACTCTCGACTCCTCCTTCCACGCTTCCTTGCGCGCAGGCCACCCCTGATGAGGCTTCCGAGGAGCAACCTGGGCCTTCCAGTCTGGAAGAGGTGGAGGAGCCCAGCTTGTTCCAGGTATAGTAGTTTTGTTACCATTTATGTGAATAATGAATGATGTTCACTTAATTCAGGATCCCCAATTGCTTAGTTCCTAACGTGTTTGACATATCAACTGACAGTAGTGTTGGAGACAGTTGGGGCCACAATCTAAACTGCAGGGGTGAAAATTGTATGGTTTTCTATTTGTAAACATTTTGCAACAGTCACTAGATGAAAATTGTGTGTGTTTGATGAACAAATACCTGAAACTATGTCCCTTTTTCATACACAGGAAGACCTCAGCCAGGAGGTGGCTGTGGAAGGTGGCAGTCAGGAGGAGGCAGGGGTTAGTGGCAGCCACGAGGTGGGTAGTGGCAGCCAAGAGGGGGCTAGGCCTCGGAGCCTGACTGACACCCAAATCCCTCTCCTCTGCCTTCCGTACAGAAGGGCGAGAAGGGGGGGGTGATGCGGGAGAGTCAGCGCTCCGGATGATCAGAGAGGCTTCAGCCTCCCTACATGCCACACCCGCCGACGAGGAGACCTTTGGCTCGGTGGTTGTCACGAAAATGATGGGTATGGAGGTGAGGCAACGCAACATGTGTGAGGGGCTCATCCTCCATGTCCTAAATAAGGGTAGGGCTGGGGAGATGACCCCAGTCACACATGTTTGCCATAGTTACCATGCTCCGCCTCCTCCTCCTCCTCCTTCTGCCACCCCACCAGCACGACAGCCACAGCGTGCAAGGAAGCGTGGAAGGAAGACCTGAGAGTGACGACCTGGAATTAGTCTGGTCGGAGAGAAGATGGAGCCTCTTGTAGTACCAGAGCCTGGGGACCTAGATGGCATCTGCTGCAGTTCCGGATGCTTTGGACTTCAGGACCAGATTGCACTCCCCTTAATATACGTACTCCTTTTCTACGCTTGAACAATGATGGTTGCCGTGGGGGTCCAAGGCTTTGCAAATTCCCCAAGTTTCACCATGGCTGCGTTCCTCTTTGGTTTGTTGCTGAGACCTAAATAAAGGTTTTTTTGATTTGAAATAATCATTGACTATTGTGTTTTACTTTTCTACAATGACAGTTTTTCTTTGAGTAGGCAGGTACATTTCACTAATCCTAAAGTAGAATTAACAAGGGGCACCAACAACCAACAAACTCCTAGTAAATTTAAGCAAGAAATACAAATGTTAATAATGTGGTTTTGCTAAGTTGAGACACACAACCCCCCTCCAAAAAAAAAAAAAAAAAACCTTCAAATATGTATTCCCAAAACAAAAAACAAAAAAAGACAAATCATGCTAAAAATATAACAAAGATTCTTTTACGATCTGAGTAAAAATAAACATGTAGTGTATAAATGCTGAAAAGTAATAAAGAACTAAGTTTGTGAGAAGTGCGGGTGAATAGGAGCAGCTAAAACATGTCATTCTTGTTGCATTGTAAAGAAAAAGAGAATGCGCTGCATTAAAGACATTTTAACATTGCAGCGTGACGAATGTGCTGTGTCGATTAGGAAAGGTAGTTTTACCTGACCGAGCGCTTCCGTCACAGAATTTCTTCTGAGCATGCGTAGCACTTTGTCCGTCGGACAACCGTACACACGATCGGATTTGGTGTGATCGGACCGTGTTGACGGCAAATCTTTCCAGCAGGAGATAAGACTTTGTCCGTCGGACAAACCGACGTACACTGTCCGATGGTGCATACACACGGTCTGATTTTTCAACAACATTGTCCGATCGGACAGAATCCATGAAAAAGTCCGACCGTGTGTATGGGGCTTAACAGTGTTCAGTAAACATTGTATTATTATAAATAAATGAGGTCTCTATTAATATTCATAAATATATTTGCGTACGGGGGTAAGCTAGGGGTTCTGTAAAAAGGGTTGGTCAAAGAATAGCGCTCCGACACTTAGTCCTTTTTCTGGATGTTTATTTAAGAAAAACACACACTTTCACAATAGAGGGGTAGAGGATAATGGGAATTCAGGTACCTTTGTAGTTTTGCGGGTTAGAGGTATTTCCTTGATCCAGAGGAAAAACAGTTTCCGCAGACTGGATCCAACAACCACCGGATAGGTCCCTCTCCTGACCTAGCAGCCGATGAGATGCTCGGTCAAAGTCTCTGCCACAGACTTGACAAGTTTAGTGATCTTGCTATGCAATCCTCTGCCCCAGGAAGGCACATTCAGATTCTTAATGAAAAGTTAGAGAGTTGCCCAACAGTACCTGGTTCTTTCAGCCGATCCGGCCATACTGTGTGGTAGATAACCCAGGATGCATCCTCCAACTGAGTCTCCAGGCTTTTCCATGAGGTACAAGCCTTGTTGCTCGGTCCTCTTCAGAAAAAGTCCTCCCCTGGATCCTCCAGTTGCGTGGCTTCTCCCCTCAGGCAAGACAGCACAGGATCATCCCTGGATCAGTAGGCCCCAGAGCCTCTGGGCCTACTTTTCTGTTACGGAGCCTCAGGCCAGCCGGCCCAAGACATTGAACAAGGCAGCACACACCTTAGGCCAGGAGGGCCATGAGGTCGGGATAACGAACCCCAAAAAATGGCATTGGTACCCTTACCCAGAATGCTCAGCGGGTAGACCACTCCCTCCGGGCTGTTTCTGAGTAAAAGGGTACCCAATACATTTAGCCTGTTGCATTTCCAACACTTATCGGTGGTGACAGCGACACCCACGGTCAAGTGGAACTAGCACAACCCAGCTAAACTGGTACAGAAGCCAGAACTTTAGTATAATTATTCTGAGCCAAACTGCAGCTTCAGACTTAAATTTACAAAAAATAATAGCGTCTGCTCATTAGGAGCAGGGCGCTACATATATATATATATATATATATATATATATATATATATATATATATACTCTGCATTCAGTGTAGCCTATATATACAGTGCATTTGGCGGTGTACAGTAGCTAATACAGTGCAGGTGGTGTACACAGTATATAATACAGTGTGTATAGTTTCAAATACACTTCAGGCGGTGTACACAGTATATAATACAGTGTAATGCTGTGTTAAAAAAAAAAAAATACACATCATGTCTGGAAAACCTCCAAGGAGAGGCAAACGCTCACAGGCCACTAAAAGAGGGCAAGCAGCCTCTGAAATAATATTTAACAGCAGGGAACGTTCCTGCATCCAACAAGAGTAACTGTGAGGGGTTACAGTGTTCTGTAAGGCCTAATGTTTCTGCAGAGTATATAGTGCAGTCTGTATAGTGTTACAGGCATAGTAAGGAGATTCCCAGGCACTTTAAACATTCTCAAAACCACTGCTCCTGAAAAAACGTTTTTTTGCATTGATACATGTCCCCTGGGGCAGTACCCGGGTCCCCAAACACTTTTTATGGCAATAACATGCATATAAGCCTTTAAAATTAGCACTTTTGATTTTTCACGTTCGTGTCCCATAGACTTTAATGGTGTTCGCACAAATTTTTTGTCTGTTCGCAAGTTCTGGTGCGAACTGAACCAGGGGTGTTCGGCTCATCCCTATTGTACAGTACCGTTTTACTTTTGGGCATGTCCACCTAATGTGGAGCATGCTTCCTTCCTGGCCGCAGCCCCTGATTCATGGTATTTACAACAAGTTATTAGTTGTGCAAACAACAGAGTTTATTTTGTGTGGCAATGACAACCAGTAGAGTACCTGTGGGGGTAACTGTTAACTACAATATTTTGGTTGCCTGGTGTAAAAGGTTACATTTATCCAACTGACATTTCCCTTAGCAAATAAGGGCTTTGTTGTGCTTGTAATTACAGAAACAAGTATGACAGTCCAGGCCAGAAAAAAGCTAGTATTAGACTTGCTGGGAACAGCCACTGAAAAAAATATAAGGTCAAAATGTTGTGCAGTTTATACAGCTGAGATCATGTTAATCCAGCCAGATTAATAGACTGGGCTTTTGACATTGATTTAGGATTACTGTTTGTAAGATATTGATGAGGTAGCTTTGCTTGTTTCAATAAAACTGTTTACTGAAAACCTTTTACAATGTAACTTTCTTATATTGCTTTCATTATTGAGTTAATTAAAATGTAGGCATGGATTAATTTATTACAAAATTTAAATGATTTACTAAATTAAATGTTTATTACAAGTAGTGAAAGGTAAGCAAGGCCAAATTATTCTGAAATAACAAACGTAAGATTCAAAGGCTGCCTTTATTCTCTAGGGAAAAACATATTTACAATGAAAGATTGGCTATTTTTCGAATTTCACGACATGATTAGAAATGTAAAAGGAGTTGCGAAGCCTTGGGTTAATCCTCTCTTAGGGAGTATGCATACTTTCCTAATGTTGAATTCCAGGCAGTTAAAAAATACACATAATACAAATATCTGCAGCTCTGTATTCATTAAAGGGGTTGTAAATCCTCATGTATTTTCACCTTTATGCATAGGATCATATCCGAATACACTGATCAGCAACTGGAGACATGTCAGGACCTAGATAACCTGCTGGTCGCACTGTAATTCCCGGGGTCGAAGGTTGTAATTCCAGTGTCTACCAGTGTAGTCTCCCAGCAGCCAGCTGATCCAGGTAATCAGACTTTAGCTGATGCTGGCTGCTAGGAGGGTATGAAGTCCTTCTTCAACTAGTCCCTCTTGCTTCATTGTTTTGCCTATTATCAATATCTATGCTTTCTGATTTATTATTATTATACAGGATTTATATAGAACCAACAGTTTGCACAGATCTTTACAACACAAGGGCAGACAGTATAGTTAAAATACAATTCAATACAGGAGGAATCCGTGGGCCCTGCTCATTAGAGCTTATAATCTAAGAGGGAAGGTCAAGTGATACAAAAGATAATAACTGTGGGGGATAAGCTGATGAAGAAAATAAAAGTACAGTTGTTTTGTGGGGGTAGGATAGGCTTCAGTGATTTGTCTAAAAGTAGAGTAGGAGATAGATAAACAGATTGGGGTAGAGAGTTCCATAGGATGGGAGAGGCTTGGGAAATGTCCTGGTGGCGAACATGGGGAGAGGTAACAAGGGAACTAGAAAGCAGGATGTCTTGAGAGGAATGAGAGAAAAGATTTGGTGGATATTTTGAGACTAGGTTAGTGATAGAGCTGGGGGTCGAGTTGCAGATGGCTTTGTAAGTTGTTAGTATTTTGAATTGAATTTGTTGGGTGAGCAGAAACCAGTGGAGGGATTGGCAGAGAGGAATAACAGACACTGAATGGTTAGTAAGGTGGATGAGTCTGGCAGCAGCACTCATAATGGACTGAAGAGGGGATAGCCCAGGTAAAAATAAGCTAATGAGGAGGGACTTTCAGTAGTCAAGGCAAGAGATGACCAGGGAGTAGGGATGAGCCGAACATCCCCCTGTCTTCCTGCGAACAGACCTAAAGCTTGGGTGAACTTTAGAATCCTATTAAAGTCTATGGGAACGTTCAAAATCAAAAGTGCTAATTTTAAAGGCCTGCCCCAGGGGACATGTATAAATGCAATTTTTTTTTTAAAACGGAAGTTTTTTCAGGAGCAGTGATTTTAATAATGCTTAATGTGAAACAATAAAAGTGTAATATTCCTTTAAATTTCGTACCTGGGGGGTGTCTAAAGTATGCCTGTGAAGGGGCGCATGTTTCCTGTGCTTAGAACTGTCCCTGCACAAAGTGTCATTTTTTCAGGAAAAAAAGCTATTTAAAATCACTCGCGGCTAATGAATTGCCGCATCCCGTAACACAGAGAACAGTCATTCATTGAAAGTCATTGATAAAAAAAAAAGTCATTGATAAAAAAAAAAAAAATAAAAAAAAAAAAAAGTGTGGGGCTCCCCCAAATTCAATTACCAGGCCCTTCAGGTCTGCTATGGATATTAAGGGGAACCCCGCTTCAAATTTAAAAAAAATGACGCAGAGGTCCCCCTAAATATCCATACCAGACCCTTCAGGTCTGGGATGGATTTTAAGGGGAACCCCGGCCAAAAAAAAAATGGCGTGGTGTCCCCCTCAAAATCCATACCAGACCCTTATCCGAGCACGCAACCTGGCAGGCCGCAGGAAAAGAGGGGGGACGGGAGCGCCCCCCCCCCCCCTCCTGAACCGTACCAGGCCACATGCCCTCAACATTGGGAGGGTGCTTTGGGGGTCTGTGACCCCTCAAAGCACCATGTCCCCATGTTGATGGGGAGAGGGGCCTCTTCCCCACAACCCTGGCCATTGGTTGTGGGGGTCTGCGGGCGGGGAGCTTATCGGAATCTGGAATCCCCCTTTAACAAGGGGACCCCCAGATCCCGCCCCCCCCCCTGTGTGAAATGGTAAGGGCCTACCATTTCACCAAAAAAGTGACAAAAATGTTAAAAATGACAGGAGACGGTCTTTGACAATTCCTTTATTAACCACTTGACCACTGGGCACTTAAACACCCTTAATAACCAGACCAATTTTCAGCTTTCGGTGCTCTCACACTTTGAATGACAATTACTCATTCATACAACACTGTACCCATATGAAATTTTTGTCCTTTTTTTCACACAAATAGAGCTTTCTTTTGGTGGTATTTAATCACCTCTGGGTTTTTTATTTTTTGCGCTATAAAAGAAAAATGACTGAAAATTCAGTAAAAAAAAATGAATTTTTCTTTGTTTTTTTTGTTATAAAATTTAGCTAATTTGTAATTTTTCTTGATAAATTTTGGGCAAAATTTATACTGCTACATATCTTTGGTAAAAATAAGTACAAATTGGGGTATATTATTTGGTCTTTGTGAAAGTTATAGAGTCCACAAGCTATGGTGCCAATATCTGAAAATTGATCACACCTGAAGTACTGACGGCCTATCTCATTTCTTGAGACCCTAACATGCCAGAAAAGTACAAATACCCCCCAAATGACCCCTTTTTGGAAAGAAGACATTCCAAGGTATTTGGAAAGAGGCATGGTGAGTTTTTTGAAGTTGTCATTTTTTCCCACAATTCTTTGCAATATCAAGATTTTTTTAAATTTTTTTTTTTTTTTTCACAAAATTGTCATATTAGCAGGTTATTTCTCACACACAGCATATGCATACCACAAATTACACCCCAAAACACATTCTGCTATTACTCCTGAGTACGGCGATACCACATGTGTGAGACTTTTACACAGTGTGGCCACATACAGAGGCCCAACATGCAGGGAGCACCATCAGGCGTTCTGGAGCACCCAGGACAATTCTGACATTTCTCTCCTACATGTAAAAATCATCATTTATTTGCTAGAAAATTACATAGAACCCCAAAATATTATATATGTTTTTTTAGCAAAGACCCTAGAGAATACAATGGCGGTCGTTGCAACTTTTTATCTAGCACGGTACTTGCGCAGCAATTTTTCGAACGTGTTTTATTTGGAAAAAAAATGTTTTGTGCTTTACAAAAAACAAAACTGTAAATTTAGCCCAATGTTTTTGCATAATGTGAAAGATGAAGTTACGCCGAGTAAATAGATACCCAACATGTCACGCTTCAAAATTGCACACACTCGTGAAATGGCGCCAAACTTCGCTACTTAAAAATCCCCATAGGCTTTAATTTTGTTTACTGGTTACATGTTTTGAGTTACAGAGGAGGTCTAGGACCAAAATTATTGTTCTCGCTCTAACGTTCGCAGCGATACCTCACATGTGTGGTTTGAACACCATTTTCATATGTGGGCGGGACTTACGTATGCGTTTGCTTCTGCGTGCGAGCACACGGGGACAGGGACGCTTTAAAAATATATATATATATTTTATTGTTCATTTTACTTTATTTATTTTAGTTTGACCCTTTTTTTTTTTCCCCCCAAAACATTTTTTGATCACTTTTATTCCTATTACAAGGAATGTAAACATCCCTTGTAATAGGAATATGGCATTACAGGTCCTCTTTACAGTGAGATATGGGGTCAATAAGACCCCACATCTCACCTCTAGGCTGGAAAGCCTGAAATAAAAAAAAAAAACGATCCTGGCTTTGATCGTAGCGAGTATCGCAGGGTATTGTTGGGTATTGCAGGGTATTGCAGAGTATCGCCGGGTATTGCAGAGTATCGCAGGGTATGGTAGAGTATCGCAGAGTATCGCCGGGTATTGCAGAGTATCGCAGGGTATGGTAGAGTATCGCAGAGTATCGCCGGGTATTGCAGAGTATTGCAGGGTATGGTAGAGTATCGCAGGGTATCGCCGGGTATCGCAGAGTATCGCAGGGTATAGCAGGGTATCGCAGGGTATTGCAGGGTATCGCAGGGTATGGCAGAGCATTGCAGAGTATCGCAGGGTATTGCAGGGTATCGCAGGGTATGGCAGAGTATCGCAGGGTATGGCAGAGTATCGCAGGGTATGGCAGAGTATCGCAGGGTATGGCAGGGTATCGCAGGGTATGGCAGAGCATCGTAGGGTATGGCAGAGCATCGCAGGGTATGGCAGAGCATCGCAGGGTATGGCAAGGTATGGCAGAGTATCGCAGGGTATGGCAGAGTATCGCAGGGTATGGCAGAGTATCGCAGGGTATGGCGGGGTATGGCAGAGTATTGCGGGGTATGGCAGAGTATTGCGGGGTATGGCACAGTATTGCGGGGTATGGCACAGTATTGGGGGAATGGCACAGTATTGGGGGGTATGGCACAGTATTGGGGGGTATGGCACAGTATAGGGGGGTATGGCACAGTATTGGGGGGGATGGCAGAGAATCCATCCATCCATGCTCAGCCATCCCTCCATACCCTGCAATACCCAGCAATACACTGCAGGCTATTGCTGGGTATTGCAGGGTATGGAGGGATGGCTGAGCATGGATGGATGGATGGATCGGTGGTGGCAGAGCAGGCTGTGGGCACTACAGATCCCGCCCACAGCACTGCTGCCACCGATCCCTCCCCCTCTCCTCTCATACTGTACCGATCGGTACAGAGAGAGGAGGAGAGAGCAACCGACGTCATCAAATGACGCCGGTTTGCTTACATGTGATCACTCCGTCATTTGACGGAGCGATCACGTGGTAAACGGCCGCGATGAGCGGCCGTTTACCGTGATCCATGATCCGCCGGGTCCTCTGGACCCGGCGATCATGGATGCTATCGAGTGCGCGCACCAGGGGGCGCGCAAGAGCAGAATTCTGTGAGGCCGTTAATTAACGGCCTCCCAGAGTTAAGCAACCGCCCTGTAGCCGTTTTTCGGCTATGGGCCGGTTGTTAACTGGTTAAAATCTTCTTTCATCTTCTTTCTTCTGGTCTTCCTTCTTCCTTTCTTCATCCTTCGGTTTCTTCATCTTCCATCTTCTTCCATCTTCTTCTTCCATCTTCTTCTTCCTCCGATCCGCTTCTTCTTGCTCTAGTCTTCTCGTCCGGCATCTTCTTCCACGGCGTCGGCGTCTCTTCTTGGGCTGCTCCGCGCATTGGGAGGCTCCCGCTGTGTGAGGCTTCGCTGCGTCTGACAGCTCTTTTATAAGGGAGGGCGGGGCCACCTGGTGACCCCGCCCCCCTCTGACGCACAGGGACATCATGGGGACCTCCCTATGGCTTTCCTCATGATGTCAGAGGGGGGCGGGGGCACTTTTGTACCCCCTTACCATTTCACACAGGGGGGGGCCGGGATCTGGGGGTCCCCTTGTTAAAGGGGGCTTCCAGATTCTGATAAGCCCCCCGCCCGCAGACCCCCACAACCAATGGCCAGGGTTGTGGGGATGAGGCCCTTGTCCCCATCAACATGGGGACATGGTGCTTTGAGGGGTCACAGACCCCCAAAGCACACTCCCAATGTTGAGGGCATGTGGCCTGGTACGGTTCAGGAGGGGGGGCGCTCTCGTCCCCCCTCTTTTCCTGCGGCCTGCCAGGTTGCGTGCCTGGATAAGGGTCTGGTATGGATTTTGAGGGGGACCCCACGCCATTTTTTTTTTTTTTTGTCTCGGGTTCCCCTTAAAATCCATCCCAGACCTGAAGGGTCTGGTATGGATATTTAGGGGGAACCCCACGTCATTTTTTTTTTTAATTTGAAGCAGGGTTCCCCTTAATATCCATAGCAGACCTGAATTAATTGAATTTGGGGGAACCCCCACCTTTTTTTTTTATCAATGACTTTTTTTTTCAATGACATTCAATGAATGACTGTTCTTCTTGTTACGTGAGCCGGCAATTCATTAGCCGCGAGTGATTTTAAATAGCTTTTTTTCCTGCAAAAATGACACTTTGTGCAGGGACAGTTCTAAGCACGGGAAACATGTGCCCCTTCACAGGCATACTATAGACACCCCCCAGGTATGAAATTTAAAGGAATATTACACTTTTATTGTTTCACTTTAAGCAGTATTAAAATCACTGCTCCTGAAAAAACAGCCATTTTTAAAAAATAAATTTGCATTGATACATGTCCCCTGGGGCAGGACCCAGGTCCCCAAACACTTTTTATGACAATAACTTGCATATAGGCTTTTAAAATTAGCACTTGAGATTTCTCCCATAGACTTTTACAGGGGCTTTTCGAATTTGCTGCGAACACCCCAAATTGTTCACTGTTCGCTAAACAGGCGAACAGGCAATGTTCGAGTCGAACATGAGTTCGACTCAAACTTGAAGCTCATCCCTACCAGGGAGTTAATTAGAAGTTATGCTGTGTCATTGGTTAGGAAGTTTGGAATTTTGGAGATGTTGCGTAAGATGAGGTAGTAAGCTTTGGACAGTCATTGGATGTGGGGCCAAAAGTATTATTCAGAGTCCAGGAGATACCTAGCACCTTTGCATATGGGATGGGTTGATAGTTGCACCATCAATCTTGACAGAGAAGTCAGAGGCACATAGGGGAGGAAATATTATGAGCTTGGTTGTAGAAAGATTAAGTTTGAGGAAGTGGTGTGACATCCAGGCTGATATATCTGTTAGTAAGTTAGTGATGCATGTGGAGACTGATGGAGTGAGCTGAGGGTTAGAGAGATAGATGTGGGTGTCATCAGTGTAGAAATGGTATTGGAAGCCATGGGAGACTATCAACTGACCCAGGGTGGAGGTGTAGATCGAGAATAGGAGAATTCCAAGAACAGAACCTTCTGGGACCCTGATAGAGAAAAGCAGAGGAACGCCGGAATGAAAAACAGTTAGCAGTACAGTCACAGAGACCAAAGGAGTGGAATTTTTGGAGGAGAGGGTGATCCACCGTGGAGGGTTAAGGGTGAATTCCAGACTGAAGGTGATCAAGAAGGTATTTTTCAGTGAGATGGTTGGTTATAAACTAGATGTTCAAGGAGTTTGGAGGAAAAGGGAGTAAAGAGATAGGGTGTAGGTAATTAAGTTTGGTGGGGTAGTATTGGGGTGACTAGTACATGTTTTAGAGTGTTGGGAAAGATGTCATAAGAGAGGGAGAGATTAAATATGTGAGTTAGAGAGTGTAGGATAGAACCAGAGAGTGTTCTAGAGTGTCAAGGTTGAATGGTGGAAATAATGGTTATACCTGTGGACACGGAGTATTAAGTGGGGGAGGGATCTGTATATATACAGATAGGTATCTGTATAGCAGGGATCTCATCACAAATTGTAATAATCCTATTTTTGAAGTGGTTGTAGATCTCCTGGGCAGTGGCTGGAGGCCGTGGAGGATAAGTAGAGAGTTGAAGGCAGAGAAGAGTTGATGGGGACTGGATGTTAAGTTGTTAATGAGAGTGATATAATAGGTCTGTTTGGCAGTTTGGAGGCAAGAATTGCATTTTTGGAGGGCAGATTTATATTGATGGAAATCTTTCTGATGTAGTTTTTCACCATAGTTGCTCAAGGGCGCAGCTACGTTTTTCATACTTCTGGTGTAATCTGTTTGCCAAGGTTGTAGGAGATGGGGTCTGATTCTGTGTGTAATGAAGGGGGCAAGCGTGTCTACGGAGGATGACAGCGAACTGTTGTAGGCAGAAGTGGTTAGGTTGGGGCAGGACAGGGGTGAGGTTTTGTCATAGACTTGGTCAGTAGCAGAGTAGAGAAGGGTTAGATTAGCAAAAGATTCTATGGGTAATTGTTAGGCGGTTGAAGGGAGAGGAGGTGAAAGATAGGAAGAGAGTGAATATAATAAGGTAGTGATCAGAGAGAGTAAAATGATTGTTGGAGAGGTGGCCCAGAGTTCATAGGTATGAGAAAACAAGGTCAAGGGTGTTGCTGTCAGAGTGAGTAGAAGCATGCATCCACTGCTTTAAGTCAAAAGAGGGTACTGTAGCAGGAGTGTTAGTATTAATGGGGATGTTGAAATCACTGATAATGATTGTGGGAATTTCAGAAGAGAGAAAGTAGGGCAGCTAGGAAGAGAAGTAATTAAGGAAGGTTAATACTAGTCTAAGGCCCTGGTAGATCACAGCAATTCTTAGAGAAACTGGAGAAAATAGTTGAATGCAATGTGCTTCAAATGAGGAGAGTGACAGAGAGGGACGTGGGTGAAGTACTTGAAAAGTGCTATGTGGGGATAGAAGAAAGGACACTCCACCTGCCTTCCATCCACTGGGTCTGGGGGAGTGAATCCAGAGAAGACCACCATGGGAGAGGGAAGCAAGAGAAGCAGTGTCAGATTAATGAAGCAACGTTTCAGTAAGGGCAAGTAGATAAAAGGAGTGAGTGATAAAGAGGTTGTGGAGAGAGGTGAGTTTGGTACAGACAATGCGGGCATTCCAAAGGGTGCAAGAGAAGAGGAGGCTGCTTTGGGAAGAAGAGGAATGGGAACTAAGTTATGTAGATTGTGGCTGCTGCTGCTGGAAACTAAATTGTGTGGAGTGGGGCTGCTACATATTACGGAGAGGAAGGAGGGCTGAATGTGGAAACAAGGGCACCTGCAGTCTGTTTAGTATTTTTCATAGTAGTTTTCTGTGTATTTTTTCTTTGTGCAATTGCTGAAGTACAGAGCATGAAGTGCTCCCATGTAAATAAAGAACCCACTTATAGAAAGAACCCCAGCCATGTGCTTCCCATGAAAGTGGTTTAGCTTTAAACTGTTAGGTGTGTGAGTGGTTATTTGTCAACTAATCAATCAGGATTTAAAAAGGGATGCCTGGCTAGCAGAGCATACTTTTCACATCAGACTCAGGCTTGCAACAGGGTAGAGTTCTGAAGATAAGATCAGCCCATAATTTAGGTAAGACACTAAAGGACGAAATAAACATCGCAATAATGTGGGCAGGGCTGCAGATAGTGAAATTAGCAACATACCAGAGACACAATAAAAGCAATCAGTTTTTTTGTTTTGGGTGAATGTGAAGCAGCAACATACCAGAGACACATAGACACAATGAAAGCAATCAGTCAGTTTTCAGTTTTGGGTGGATGTGAAGCAGCAACATAGACTATTTTACCAAAAGTAATGGGGTTCCTGCCTTTACATGCACATGAAATGTAATGACATCCCAGTCTTAGTCCATAGGGTTTAATATTGAGTTGGCCCACCCTTTGCAACTATAACAGCTTCAACTTACTGTATCTGGGAAGGCTGTCCACAAGGTTTAGGAGTGTGTCTATGGGAAAGCTTGACCATTCTTCCAGAAGAGCATTTGTGAGGTCAGGCACTGAGGTGGATGAGAAGGCCTGGCTTGCAGTCTCCACTCTAAATTATCCTAAAGGTGGTCTATTGGGTTTAGGTCAGGACTCTGTGCAGGCCAGTTCATTCACCCCAAACTCGCTCATCCATGCCTTTATGGACCTTGCTTTGTGCACTGGTCCAAATCCTTTGGTGGAAGGTGGTTATGGTGTAGGGATGTTTTTTTTTGTGGGTGGGCTTGGCCCCTTAGTTCCAGTGAAGGGAACTCTTAAGGTGTCAGAATACCAAGACATTTTGGACAATTTCATGCCCCCAACTTTGTTGGAACAGTTTGGGGGTGGCCCCTTCCTGTTCCAACATGAACGCGCACCAGTGCACAAAGCAAGGTGAGACGGTGAGCCAGGCTTTCTCTTCCACATCAGTGCCTGACCACACAAATGCGCTTCTGGAAGAATGGTCAAACATTCCCATAGACACACTCCTAAATATTGTGGACAGCCTTCCCAAAAGAGTTGAAGCTGTTATAGCTGCAAAGGGTGGGCCAACTCAATATTGAACCCTACGGACTAAGACTGGGATGCCATTAAAGTTCATGTGTGTGTAAAGGCAGGTGTCTCAATACTATTGGTAATATAGTGTACCTGTGGAGGGACAGAGAAGACGTGTTCAGATGAGATATTTAGAGGAGTTAACCAGAGTCTAATTCCTGCCTTATCTGTTCCTGCTATACATATTGTACCCTGTACCGTGCTGCCTCATATCTGCTCCCCTTGTACCTGATCCCAGTCCTGGTTCCTCTTTCATTTGTATATATTGTATTATAGTTTAATTAGCTAGGTTTTCTGTCACTTAGTTTGTTTGCTAGTTAGGTATTTTTTCACTTGGTTTTGGTTCTCTTACAGCTTCACTTTGCTGTGCATTCTGTATGTTGGTGTTTGGATGGGTTTTGTTACACTAATAATACATTTTATTTAAATGATATATATATATATAATATATATATTCTGATTTTAATTTCCTAAAATGCAGCTACACAGATCTGGTCATCCCTGCTGCTGGATGCCTGACAAGCCAATTAGCTGCAGCTGCTGATCAATGAAAGTTTTTCACATTGGCGGCTCAACGGGCGCCATGTTTTATTAAACAGGGGGGACCACACACAGATCAACATTTGGCCAGTCCTTATTTTGTTACATTACAGCCTTTAGCTTAATGTTTTTTTAATCTGAATTATATGTGATGGATCAGAACACAATAGTCTAAGTTGGTGAAGTAAAATTAGAAAAATATATACATAAAACTATTTTTCAGAAATAAAAAACTGATAATTGGCATGTGCGTATGTATTCACCCCCTTTGTTATGAACCCATAAAAAGCTCTGGTGCAACCAATTACCTTCAGAAGTCACATAATTAGTGAAATGATGTTCACCTGTGTGTAATCTAAGTGTCACATGATCTGTCATTACATATACACACCTTTTTGAAAGGCCCCAGAGGCTGCAACAACTGCTATGTCTGGCGCAAACCCAACACATCATATCACCCAAAGAAAACCATACCCACAGTGAAACATGGTGGTGGCAGCATCATGCTGTGTGGATGTTTTTCAGCAATCGGGAAAATCTGGGAAACTGGTCAGAGTTGAGGGAAAGCTGCATGGTGCTAAATACAGGGATATTCCTGAGAAATACCTGTACCACTCAGTGTGTGATTTGAGTCTAGGACGGAGGTTCACCTTCCAGCAGGACAATGACCCCAAACACACTGCTAAACAACACTTGAGTGGTTTAAGGGGAAACATGTAAATGTGTTGGAATGGCCTAGTCAAAGCCCAGACCTGAATCCAATAGAAAATCTGTGGTCAGACTTAAAGATTGCTGTTTACAAGCACAAACCATCCAACTTGAAGGAGCTGGAGCAGTTTTGCAAGTAGGAATGGGCAAAAATCCCAGTGGTAAGATGTGGCAAGCTCATAGAGACTTATCCAAAGCGACTTTGAGCTGTGATAGCGGCAAAAGGTGGCTCTACAAAGTATTGACTTTAGGGGGTGAATAGTTATGCCCATTGGCTTTTTTCTGTTATTTTGTCCTATTTGTTGTTTGCTTCACAATAATAAAAAAAAAAATATTCAAAGTTGTTTGTATGTTCTGTAAATTAAATGATGTAAATCCTCAAACAATCCATGTTAATTCGAGGTTGTGAGGCAACAAAACACGCAAAAAATGCCAAGGGAGTGAATACTTTTGCAAGGCACTGTATAGAACTGCAAGGCTATAAGGTTGTGGTTATGGAAGACAAACAATTAAAATGACCAAGAAGGGCACATCATTGAAACGTGACCTTCATGCTGTAAAGGGATATATGGGAATATGTCATGAGAAGCAGACCTTAAGGATATGCAGCAGTCGCAGGTTAGATAAAGAATCATGTTTTTGCCAAGTGTTATTAGTGTCTAGATTAATGATATGATGTAATACACAATTTACATTAGGTGCTGCCATTTTTAATTATATGCAATATTTAGACACAAATCAGTATTGACATTCTTGACAGTTTTCTGTTGTAAAGTGTAAACAGAAGGCCCAGAAGATTCAATTGTTTTGTCTCTGCGCATAAATGTGGCTAAAAAAACAGTGTTAGAGCATAAAATAAATTTCTGTTCTCATGAGATTTAAAGCTGAACTCCAGGCAGATACAAAATACACACATCAATATATACTATATATACATATATATATATATATATATATATATATATATATATATATATATATATATATATATATATATATACAGTAGAGAGACTATTTTTTTTCTTTGTTTTAAGCAGCTAGTGTAAGGTTCTCATTTTGACTCAAATTTTAGCCTATTAAAATTCCCAGCCTATTAAATTCCTGTACTTTTAACAGGTGTTCTTATTCTATTGGCTGTAAGAACTTAACATATATCATTTGGCAGGTAAAACAGCTTCCATATGTGTATTTTATTTACGTATTTGGATGTTTGCCTTGAGGCCTGCTTTAAAAAGTATGTAGGCTTTGCCGTCAAGGCTTTCACCCCATAATGCAGTATATTGCAATACTTGCATTTTGGTGCATTGAGGGTCATTGCAGCATTGCATTAAATAGCCCATTCAAATGAATGGGCTGCAACACACCTCAATGAGAATAAATGATGCAGGATGTATTTTTTTTTATTTTCTTTTTGCAGTGCAGCACACAGGACACAATGCAATGTGTTGTTCTTTTCATGGCAGTAAAAATGAAATACATTTCAAGGATTCCCTCTTAAGGCTTTAATACTGTTTCATGCCATCCTTTTCTTTCCACAATACTCTGCTGACATATCCTGGTGACACATATTTTACTGTCACTATAGAAGGTTCAACAACATAGCTATTAATTTTCCATCTCAACTGGACTAGGGACACAAGATATGAACACTCAAGGAGGTTGCATGGCTATTTTTCTTCCATCCTATAACACAGACATAAATGCATTTGTAACAGTACAAAGACACGTTTACCCAAACAATTTTATTTATCTTTCCTAATTTAAAAAAAAAATACAAATAGTATTTTTTGCACTTGAGTTTAACTTGAAATTGGTGTTTTTTTCTTTTAATGTGAACTTAAAGTTTAATCAATCTTAAAGTGAAAAGCTACATAATACCTTCCTTAAAGAATAAAATCCCATCTGTAGGTTCCATGTCACTCTCCCAGTTGCCCCTCTCCTGTCTTTGAAAGTCCCCTAGGCAGTATGCAATGCTACTGTAGCTGGGCCTCTGCATTTCAGGAGTTAAGCCTTTATTTTGGGCCCCCTTCTTTTAAGATGCAATATTTTGGAACCCTTCTTGATTGAAGTAGCCACCTCTTTGGTAAGAGTAAGATCAGTGCTTTTCCAAACTTGAGAAGAAAAACGTGAACTGTGTGCCCAGCAGAGAACAATTACACTATTAGGGATAATAAGCTACTCTGAAATTTAACTTGCTTTCTTTTTCTTGTAGTCCTCTTTCTATTTTTCTTGTGGTTCCCAACACTTACAGCTGCCCTCAGCCCCCTAACACTTACCTGAGCCCCATCTAGATCCAGCGATGTTGCAGGAGTGTTTCCACTGCCTGGGACCCCCCTCCTCATTGGCTGAGAAAACATCAGTGCCTGACCTCACAAGTGCACTTCCTGGAAGAATTGTCAAATATTCCCATAGCCAACCCAATATTGAACCCTACTGACTAAGACTGGGATGCCAGTAAAGTTCATGTGCATGTAGAGGCAGACATCCTAAGACTCCATGCACACTGAAGCTCAAAAAAGCTTTTTCTGGACGCCAGATTGCTGGCAGAAAACGCTGGTTGAAAAACTTGCTTTTTACAGCGTTTTGTACTAGCGTTTATGAGCGTTTATTAGCGTTAGCGTTAATGGGCGTTTTTAATAAAAATACATAGAGGACACTCCAAAAATCCCACAATGCATTCCAAACTCCCCCAATGCATTGAAAAACTAGAATGCCGAACGCTAATTAACGCGCGTTCATGAGCGTTTATGAGCGTTTGGCTTTTTTGGGCGGTGAAAAACGGCACTTTGAGCGCAAATTTCTGGCGTTCAGAAAAAAGCCCATAAACTCCACTGCTCATTGAAGCTAAAAAACTTCCATGTGTGCATGGACACATAGGCTAACATAGAGTGGAGTTTATGGGCTTTTAAAAAAAACGCCCAAACTCCAATAAACTGCAGTTTATGAGCTTCAGTGTGCATGGAGTCTAATACTTTTGGCAATATAGCATATATGATGTGTTCTGTCACTAGCATTAATGGAGTAGTCTTGTAACATAATGTTCTACATGATAATCCTGATTTAATGCAGATTAAAAAAATTTTGTTAATGACAAAAATCAAAGACAGAAACCACGCTCTTCAGAATCACTAAAAATACCAAATCTGTAACGTGCTATACTTACTACACTATGCTACTATACTAAATTCAAGTGAAAAATCAAATACATATACAATAATTCATAATAAATCGTGACAACCAATAAAGGCTATGTGATGTCTTAAAAAATACTAAGTGCAATTTGCATATAAAAGTTCATATAGAAAAGTCCATAGAGTCCTCAATAAAGCACTTGCTGTGACATTCAAAAAGTGTTTGCTGTGTTGTGTAATAAAGTGCTTGCGGTGTTGTGTAATAAAGTGCTTGCTGTGATATAATACCAAAATTGTGACTTGGTGATAAACAAATTCCACCAATCCATGCTCCAAGTGACAACCTTCCTTACTTACCAGAAATATTTTTTACCTCTTTTCTCAAAGAATGCCAAAAAACAAGTGTGTCTCCAATTGAAATTAAAATCAATCAACCACCGGTATCCAGAATAATTTGGGGTAATAAAGGATCAGCACCCTACCATAAGGCCCCTTTCACACCGGGGCGTTTTTCATGCGGTGCAGCGCTAAAAATAGCGCCTGTTCACCGCATGAAAAAAATCCGGCCCCTTTAACTCCAGTGTGAAAGCCGGCGGGCTTTCACACTGGAGCGGTGCGCTAGCAGGATGACAAAAAAAGTCCTGCTAGCAGCATCTTTGGAGCGGGATAGGAGCGGTGTGTTCACCGCTCCTATACCGCTCCTTCCCATTGATTACAATGGGAGACCGCGGTAAAACCGCGGCAATACCGCGGCTACGGCGGCGCTCTGCGGGGGGTGTTTAACCCTTTTTCGGCCGCTCGCGGGGGGTAAAACCGCACCGCGAGCGGCCGAAAACCGCGGTGAAAACGACGGTAAAGCAGCGCTAAATATAGCGCTGCTTTACCGTCACCGCGGCTCACCGCCCCAGTGTGAAAGGGGCCTAAGATAATCCTCTATCTTTAAAAGGTCCTTCCCTGGCCATGAGAATGTCAGTACAGTATTTGCAAGGATAGAGTCTCTAGCCACTTAAGGACCAGGCCTCTTTTTGAGATGTGTTGTTTACAAACTAAAAAAAAAATTGTTTTGCTAGAAAATTACTTAGAACCCCCAAACATTATACATTTTTTTCTAACACCCTAGAGAATAAAATGGCGGTCGTTGCAATACTTTCTGTCACACCGTAGTTGCGCAGCGGTCTTACAAGTGCACTTTTTTTGGGAAAAATACTTTTTTTGAATTAAAAAATAAGACACCAGTAAAGTTAGCCCAATTTTATTTTATATTGTGAAAGATAATGTTACGGTGAGTAAATAGATACCTAACATGTCACGCTTCAAAATTGCGCCCACTCATGGAATGGCGACAAGCTTTTACCCTTAAATCTCCATAGGCGATGTTTAAAAAATTCTACAGGTTGCATGTTTTGAGTTACAGAGGAGTACAGAGAATTATTTCTCTCGCTCTACCGATCACGGCGATACCTCACATGTGTGGTTTGAACACCATTTTCATATGCGGGCGCTACTCACATATGCGTTCGCTTCTGCATGCAAGCTCGGCGGGACAGGGTGCATTTAAAAAATGTTTTTCTTATTTATTTTACCTTTTTTTTTTTACACTGTTTGAAAAAATAAAATGTGTCACTTTTATTCCTATTACAAGGAATGTAAACATCCCTTGTAATAGAAAAAAAGCATGACAGGACCTCTTAAATATGAGATCTGGGGTCAAAAAGACCTCATATCTCATATTTACACTTAAATGCAATAATAAAAAAATAAAAAAACATTTAAAAAATAATTCAGAAAAAAATGTCCCTTTCATGCCCCGTACACACGGCACTTTGTCCGTCGGAATTCGCTACACACGATCGGAAAAAGTCCGATAGGACTTTGTTGTCGGAAAATTTGAGAGCAGGATCTCAAACTTTTTCCGTCGGAAATTCCGACGGAAAAAGTCAGATGGAGCCCACACATGGTCGGAATTTCCGTCAACATGGTCCGATAGGACAATTTCCGTCGGAAAATCCGACCGTTTATGTACGGGGCATAAGAGCTGTGGGTGGAACTGACGTTTTGACGTTGCTTGCGCCCTGCATTGTTATGCAGATGGGTGGGGGATATCTTCCCCTCACTCGTCTCCATTCCCAGCCATAGTGAAGATCCGATTGCCTCTGCTGCTGCCGACAAATCCTCTCCCGCCGCCGATAAAAGTGATATTGCGGTTAACCTGCCGCAGAGACCACCCTTATCAGAAATAGAAACGCCGGCCGAACACGAGGATACCTGGGTTATAGCAGCTAGCACCCCCTTAGAATTTCTGGTTGTGGCTATCTTGAGTAAGGGCAAATAATTCATGTACCATTTACTTCCTGGAATCCCTCTGCCCTTAACTCTGGCATACATGCAGAAGAGTGTGCTTATCTGAGAAAACTCCTCTCCTCTCCTCCCCTCCTGAAGACTCCTGGGATGTATGGCATCATTTGCCTAGGCAAGAAACCAGAAAGTAACTGAAGAAAAGTAAATAAAAAATTTAAGACAAGTAAATATGATATACTTCCTATCTATTTACTAATGCTAGCAGCGTAAGGGTTAAAAATAATAAATGTTGATTAGGAGAGTGAATTTCCACTTCAAGAAGTTAACTTGTCACGTTGCTTACATGGTTTCACAATTGGTTAATTGAACACTTGTGTTAACTTTGGTTTCCTGGTTGAACAGTATTTCAAAACTGTTCTTGTCTGAACTGTTGACATTCTCTACAAGATCATTTTTATCTACAGCCCAAACAGTGGTTTATTAGGACGCTCAAACCAAACATATTTAGCACTAGAAGAAAATGTTCAATTTTTTACATTTTTTTATTGTGGATTTTTTTTTTTTTTTGTTCATTTGCGCTAGACATATACTGTACATAACTCATTTACCAGCCATATATATCTTTGAATTCCCCTTTGTTTTACACTACTTATACCTGCCACTACTTATTTCCTGGAAAACATAAAACTATCTGATCATCATACTATTGAATAAAGTGTACTGCCCCTGAGTATGTGAGCTTAGTTTCACTTCTAGAAACATTGTTCTCCAGCAATCATCGCTGCTCTGCTGAACTGATTTATTCGGACACCAGGTAGTCAGGGGTGATCGTCCTCCCTTTCTCTTGTGATTGACAAAGGCTATGCAGAGGAGAAACATGCACAGGTCTCCCAGTAATTCGTTGCCAAAGGATATGTGTCTACCCCCTTCTGCTTTTTCTCTCTCCCCTAGCTGAAAGCACTATAGGGCTTTTCTTTTGCTTTGTTCGTGTTCTTAACCACTTTCAGACCGGACCAATTTGCAGCCAAAGGACCAGGCCCCTTTTTGCGATTCGGCACTGCATCGCTTTAACTGACAATTGCGCGGTCGTGCGACGTGGCTCCCAAACAAAATTGACATCCTTTTTTTCCCACAAATAGAGCTTTCTTTTGGTGGTATTTGATCGCCCCTGCGGTTTTTATTTTTTGCGCTATAAACAAAAATAGAGCGACAATTTTGAAAAAAATGCATTATTTTTTATTTTTTGCTATAATAAATATCCCCAAAAAATATATAAAAAAAACTTTTTTTTTCCTCAGTTTAGGCCGATACGTATTCTTCTACATATTTTTGGTAAAAAAAATCGCAATATGCGATTATTGATCGGTTTGCGCAGAAGTTATAGCGTTTACAAGATAGGGGATAGTTTTATAGCATTTTTATTAATATTTTTTTTTTATTAGTAATGGCGGAGATCTGCGATTTTTTTTTGTGACTGCGACATTATGGCGGACACATCGGACATTTTTGACACATTTTTGGGACCATTGTCATTTTTTTACAGCAATTAATGCATTTAAATGCATTGATTTCTGTATAAATGACACTGGCAGTGAAGGGGTTAACCAGAAGGGGGCAGTGTAAGAGTTAAGTATGCCTAGGGGTGTGTTTTTTACTGTGGGGGGGCGTGGCTGTCAGCTAGTGAATGCTGATCTCTGCTCCAATCACAGGGAGCAGAGATCGGCGTCACTAGTTGCTAGGCAGAACGGGGAGATGCTGTTTAACTCGGCATCTCCCCGTTCAGCCGCTCCGTGAGACGATCGCGGGGGTCCCCGCAGCGATCGAGTCCGCGGGGACCGCGATCGGACTCACGGGGGTCCCGACCGGCGCGGGAGCGCGCTGCTCCCGGCACGCTCCCGATGGCACGGACAGGCTAAAGGAGGGACTTATATATACGCCCTCCTGCCTGTACGTGCCATTCTGTCGACGTATATCGTCGTGTGCCGGTCGGCAAGTGGTTAATCATGTTAGTGTTTGTGATCTTGTAAGATCACGTCTCTGCCTCCCAAATCTCAGGTAAATTCAAAGCAGTTTGTGCTTAGAATACAGTGAGTAACTACTGTTTATATGGTACTTAAAAGTTTTTTAACCACTTAAGCCCCGGACCATTTTGCTGGCCAAAGACCAGACACATTTTGCGATTCGGTTCTGCGTCGCTTTAACTGACAATTGCGTGGTCGTACAATGTGCCTCCCAAACAAAATTGACGTCCTTTTTTCCCACAAATAGAGCTTTCTTTTAGTGGCATTTGATCACCTCTGCGGTTTTTAGTTTTTGCGCTATAAACAGAAATAGAGCGTAAATTTTGAAAAAAAACACATTATTTTTTACTTTTTGTTATAATAAATATTGCCCAAAAATATATAAAAAAAATGTTTTTCCTCAGTTTAGGCCGATACGTATACATATTTTTGGTAAAAAAAATCGCAATAAGCATTTATTGATTGGTTTGCGCAAAAGTTATAGCATCTACAAAATAGGGGTTATGCCTTGTACACACGGTCAGATTTTCCAACGGAAAATGTGCGATCGGATCATGTTGTCGGAAAATCCGACCGTGTGTGGGCTTCATCTGACTTTTTCCGTCGGAATTTCCGATGCACAAAGTTTGAGAGCTGGATCTTTTTCCAAGTTTATGATGTAATTGGGGGTGAGAGTGTGAGGGGAATTTTTATTTTTGTAGGTTGAGGATTGAATGATATGCACCCAACACGTTTTTTACTAAAGGACTGCGGAAGGTCTTGTTTTTTGGCCTATACTGTGAAATCCCTCTAAACTAGGTAAATAGCACAATCCATATATAAGAGCCTACAAATGTGTGGTCTTCTATATATACATATTTTTATAGACAGTGGTACTATCCTTCAGCCATTATACAAGGTGAGGTGGGAACAATTACTTATTCCCCCCTCTGTTCCTTTTTCTATCCACACTTCCTGTTACCTGTTTTAAAATACCCAGTTTTGCAACCTACTCCTCATGGGGTAGGTTGTACACTATAGAGGTATAGTGTGGATGGTTGATTTTGGGGGCCACACTATACCTCTAGCCATGCCATCTAGTGCAGTGATGATTCAGTCTATGTTTGAACATTTGTACATTGAGTATTGCATCACCTATCCTGTGTTGGTAAGTACTACATGAGCATGGGATTTGTTATCAGTCAATATGCTTGCTATTATATGTCTATATCACAATATTTTGCTTTCTTTTTCTTACTTATTAGACAAATTGTCAAATATAGATTCCCCTCTATAAATACTCCTAATGAAAGGCTTGAATCTGAAATGCGTCGGTTACCGAAGATTGTTCTCAGACATTGGAGAGTAACCATTTATTACAATATATGTACAACATGTTATTTATGTAATGTTTGCAATTTTGTTATTACTTCTGCTTTGTTTTTACAGCCCATCACATGTGTGATTGATCATATTTTACATGTTTAAATAAAATATTTGATTTTACTGAACTTGTGGTAGTGTTGTTGCCATTAAAGTCCCAATCTAGGGGGAATTTATTAATTCTGTCACTTGCCGGGTCACCAGTTGGAAACAGAGGGGCACATGCCTAAAAAACAAAGCAAATGCAGCTACCACATCCTAGGATTAGGATAAACCTGCAATATTTTACATTTTGGGATTATTACAGCTTGAACTAATGTTTGTGACCATCCTTACTCTTTGTACTGTTTCTATACTTTGCTTTCTATGGAAAATGTTTAATAAGCTTTTAATACTTAAAAAAAGAAGGGAGCGGCTTGAGCTGTTTTTTTTAAACCTCAAGGGAACATAAAAAAAGTTAGTCTTGAAAGCTGGGAATATGTGAATATATAGGTGCAAGTTGCTTCAGTTCTGTACTTCTTTGACTCTAATAAACATCATGAAAACCTTGGCCCTGTGGCACTTTCAAAAACTACTTTTAACACCTTTTATAAAATACTCCAGTCTGTACAGAAAATACAGTTAGGTCCATATATATTTGAACACAGGCACAATTTTAGATTTTTTCAACCTATAGTTATATAATGGATATGGGCTGAAAGTGCGCACTCTCGAGTTTAATTTGAGGGTATGTACATCCAAATCAGAGGACGGGTTTAGGAATTACAGCTCTTAAGAATAGTCACCCCCCCCCCCTTTTTCAAAGGAACCAAAAGTAATTGGACAATTGAATCAAAAGCTGTTTCATGGCCAGGTGTGGGCTACTCCTTCGTTATTTCTTCATAAATTAAGCCGGTAAAAGGTCTGGAGTTGATTATAAGTGTGGTATTTGCATTTGGAATCTATTGCTGTGAACCTAGATCATGCGTTCAAAGGAGCTGTCCATGCAAGTGAAACAGGCCATTGTAAGGCTTAAAAAACGAAACAAATCCATCAGAGAGAAAGCAGCAACACTAGGGGTGGCCTAATCAACAGTTTGGTACATTATAAGGAAAGAAGAATTCACTGGTGAGCTCAGCAACATAAAAAGGCCTGGATGTCCATGGAAGGCAACAGTAGTGGTTGATCGCAGGGTCCTCTCTATGATAAAGAAAAACCCATTCACAACATTCAGAGAAGTGAATGACACTCTTCAGAAGGTGGGCGTATCATTGTCAAAGTCTACAATCAAGAGAAGACTTCACAAGAGCAAATACAGAGGGTTCACCACAAGCTGCAAACCATTCATAAGCCTGAAGAATAGAAAAACCAGATTAGACTTTGGCAAAAAACATTAAAAAAAGCCAGACCAGTTCTGGAAAAGCATTTTTTGGACGGATGAAACTAAGAATAATCTGTACCAGAATGACGGTAAGAAAAAAAGTGTGGAGAAGGCTTAAAACCGCTCATGATCCAAAGCACACAACGTCATCTATAAAACATGGTGGGGGCAGTGTGATGGCATGGGCATGCATGGCTTCCAGTGGCACTGGGTCATTGGTGTTTATTGATGATGTGACAGAAGACAGAAGCAGCCGGATGAATTCTGCAGTGTTTAGAGATATGCTGTCAGCCCAGATTCAGACAAATAATGCAATGTTGATTGGATGGAGCTTCACAGTACAGATGGACAATGATCCAAAACACTTTGCAAAAGCCATCCAAAAGCTTTTGAAGGAAAAGAAGTGGAATATTCTGCAATGGCCGAGTCAATCACCTGATCTCAACCTAATTGAGCATGCATTTCACTTGCTGAAGAAAAAACTAAAGGCAGAAAGACCCACAAACAAAGAACAACTGAAGACAGCTACAGTTACAGACTGGCAAAGCATCAGGAAGGAGGAAACCCAGTCTTTGGTAATTTCTATGGTTTCCAGACTTCAGCTAGTCATTTCCAGTAAAGGATTCTTAACAAAATATAAAAAATTAACATTTAGTTTATGATTATATTAATTTGTCCACTTACATTTGATCCCCTAAAAATGTGGGGACTGTGTAAAAAATGGTTGCCGTTCCTAACATTTGTACTTGATATTTATGTTCCACCCCTTGAATTAAAGCTGAGAGTCTGCGCTTCAAATTTACTTGGATTTTTACATTTTAATTTTATTCTGGTGGCATACAGAGCCAAAAGTATGAAAATTGTGCCTGTGTCCAAATATATAAGGAACCTAACTGTATAACATGTAGGCCCATTTACACTAAGAGATCAAGAAACCAAAACATTTCATAGACATTATTTAGAACTGGGTATAATGAGATCAGGTATGGACAGGAGGCAATCAGATCAGCTATGGTTCTCACTTTCTGGGCTCACTGTATTTACATGAAACTGTTGCAGTAAGTTTGATCTTGTTGCTGAAGCTTTTTCAATATGCTTTTATGAAGAAAGAGAACAACGCTCAGACTGAATGTCCCTGGAAGTCATCTGACTTGAAGTTTTTAACAGGTGGTGGATCAAGGACATGGAGATGAGTGTAATCTATGCTCTACATGAATCTACCCCCACATCTCCAATCACATCTTATCGTCACATCTTGGATTAGCTTGGGGTTATCTTTTACTTGACCTTCTAAATTTTAATTGCATTTTATTTTTCTTAGATATAGTGAATACCAGGTTAATCACTGGTTGAACTAAGAACATATTCTCATTCTGCTAATTAATATCCTCTTAAGCTTGTTGTGGATATTGCTCAATATGGCCTTAGCAAAATACACTGTATTGTTTCCTGCATGTTTCTATAAATGTGATATTATGTACCTCCCATCTTTGTTTTAAAAGACTCTTTAGGTAACTCATTAGTTTCATGATTTGTAAAATGACCCACCTATTATTAAGCAAAAAGCTAATTGGTATCTGTAACAATATATAAATTGAAAGCCTGGTTCTTAGAATTGCGTTTTAAATTGCTTTATTGCATGTTTCAGGCTCTTAAGTGATGAAATGCATATTAATATCTAAATAATTATAGTCAGAACAAGTACATTTAAATATCATGAAAAAGTGAAAAACTGTGTTTGCATAGATGGATTTGTGGAACCCTGTAGGGTGGATCTTATATGACTATATATAAACTAAGTATAAAATGTTAGGGGATGTTAAGGAGAGGGTAATTACAAATACATAAAATACAAAAGTCTAGTTACCCTTTACCATTTTTTAATCAATTGCAACATGTTTGCATTTTATTCCTTAGTTTTGTTGTAGTGTAAGCGTTTAAAAAACACATATGCAGATTTTACTAAAATCTTAATTTCATCTGTAAATAATTTCTTGTTGTGTTGTAATAGAAACATTTTTATTTATTTTTGTCAAGATAAATGGGACAATCTATTGAAAAAAATAGCACTTTGTATTTGTACTAACTCGTGTTACTTGTTTTTGAATAAATCATTATTCGAAGATGATATGTCTCATATGTCAAATCTTGTAGAAACAGGTTGTTTTATTTCCATTGGAGTTCCCATGGATTCAAATTGTGTTCACACAGTAGCACTGACAAAACACAGTCCATAAAACTCTCTTGCAACATTGATAAATTTGACGGATGTTATGTTATCATAATTAATTGGCAAACCTCATATAACATGCACTGCCTAGATATCCCATGTGACTTGCAATAGAAAATAGCAATCCTTTACATTCAAATGTAATATAACAATGAAGACTGCTAAAGGTGTCATAAGGATTTTTGCACACTGGCAGATACTGTTAAATCTGGACCAACTATCCCCAATTCTTTGGTAGACATTTTTTTTTAGCATTCCTTGCAGTTTGAATGTATCCACACATTGAGCAGATACCTGCAGTTATATATGGATGTCCAAGCCTGGGCTCATCAGACTGAGCAGGCCTAAGTCCACATTTATAGGAACCTTTAACTGACAACCAGCTCCTATTCCCTTGCTACAATAAACAAACAGTAAAAAAATAGAAGATGACATTATAAAGTCAGTAGTAGATTACATTTTCTGCATGCTAGTCACAAGCAAAGCACATTATTGGTCAATTTAAGGAATAGTTATACATTTAAATAGATGAGGGCTTATTAACCACTTCATTACCGCCCATAGACATATGACGCCCACAAGGTGGATCTACCATCCTGGGTGGGCGTCATATGACGTCCTCGCATTCCCGGCCGCCTGGGACACGGTGCGAGTGCCCGGCGGCCGCGATGTCCGCCGGGCACCCGCGATTGCCCGTTAAAACAACGGGACCGTGCGGGACCGTGGAGCTGTGTGTGTAAACACACAGCTCCACGTCCTGTCAGTGCAGAGGAGACCGATCATGTGATCCCAGTACGGAGGAACACATGATTGGTCTCCTCCCCTTGAGTCCCCTCCCCCCACAGTTAGAATCACTTCTATTAGGGAACATATTAACCCCTCCAGCGCCCCCTAGAGTTAACCCCTTCCCTGCCAGTCACATTTACTGTCAATCATTGCAATTTTATAGCAACGATCGCTGTGTAAATGTGAATGGTCCCAAAAATGTGTCAAAAGTGTCCGAAGTGTCCGCCGCAATGTCGCAGTCACGAAAAAAAAAAATCGCAGATCGCCGCCATTACTAGTAAAAAAAAAAAAAAAAAAATTCAATAAATCTATCCCCTATTTTGTAGACGCTATAACTTTTGCGCAAACCGATCAATATACGCCTATTGCGTTTTTTTTTACCAAAAATATGTAGAAGAATACGTATCGGCCTAAACTGAGGAAAAAATTTTATTTTTTTTTTTAAAAATGGGATATTTATTATAGCAAAAAGTAAAAAATATTGTGTTTTTTTTCAAAATTGTCGCTCTTCTTTTGTTTATAGCGCAAAAAATAAAAACCGCAGAGGTGATCAAATACCACCAAAAGAAAGCTCTATTTGTGGGAAAAAAAGGACGTCAATTTTGTTTGGGTGTAACATCGCACGACCGCGCAATTGTTAGTTAAAGCGACGCAGTGCCAAATCGCAAAAAGTGCTCTGGTAAGGAAGGGTGTTTAAAAGCCCTGTATTGAAGTGGTTAATCCCTGTTTAAAATAATTTAAACTATAACTATGCAAATAATAAATCAAAAGTGTTATAACGTGTTTGTGATTATTATAGCTAGATTACTATAATACTCCTAAAGAAGCGGCATTTGTAACAAGCTTAAAAACATTATGAGTTGTATTTATGTATAATAAAAATATATATTTTCATAGAAAATATTTTCAGTACACAAGGGGTAACTTAAAAGTCTGATTCATTCTCTCTCTAGATTTTCTTTCTGTGTCATGTGATACCAGATAAGATGCCACCACTTCACTATAAAATTGATACCCTCTACATTTATTAAAGCTGGGGCTAAATACCACCTCTTGCCCTCTTCATCCTATACTGTATATATTATCAATAATGACCTCCTCCACAGACCCTAAATTAGGCAGGCTTGAGGTCATATGTGCTCTTTTCTGATTTATCAAGCTTGGCATTCCACTCATGCCTAATGGAGACGCCATCTACTTGCAAGTCTGCAGAGAGGCAGCATCTCTATTTGGACCTATAGTGCATCCAAAACAAAAGATACGATTATTATTTGTTCACACTGCAAATATCATTCGGCATAGAAACTCTGTGGAAAACACATTAAACAAATATTCTTTCACTTGTCTCCATAGACTCTGCTTTTAAAAGCTTGATGTCTTAAATACCATTTTTTTACAGCAATCCAGTTTATTCTTTTAATTTAGATAAACATCAGTAGGCATGTGTTCCATTCCATTATTGACTTACATTTTTTTTTCTTTTATTAATCAACACCTGCAAAAATGTAATTAACTCTGATATTTTACATGATTTTTAAAAATAAAACCTTCCTTTAATTTATCAGTAACCGTTACAACACAGAAATGAAATTGTCAACTAGATATCCAACAACAGCTAAACATGTCACTTTGAAATGTCATGTCATCCATATGTAATCCTATTATCCTAGACCAATAATTAAATTAGACTAGAATACGTTTTAAAAGTATACAAAAGATAGCAACAAAATCTCTGCAGGGACATGTAAAATAAAAGCCTAATATCAGCTCCTTTCTATTGGCAAACTCTAATCTAAATGACAGTATAATAATAGAAGCAGAGATTGGTATCATATACTTGGACAGGGGACATTGTTAAGGAATGAACACAGCACACATGCTGTCTGAAAATGGAAATAATTTTAGGATATATCATGTAACTGAGCAATCATAATGACATTTAGTTCATTCATGTCTACTACTTATCAGCTGCACTTTCAGCACTCTTTTGTGAAACTGTTATTTAAGGTAACATTTTCATTGCTGTGGCTCTTATACAGAAATGCATTTTTTATTAATTAAAATGTGTTTATATTGCATTTATGTGATCAAGTTACTTTTTAGTTATAGAATAATGAGTGCCGAGGTTCATGGCAAATTGATTACTATTTTAGGAGTTGTAAAGGCAAAATATTTTTTTTATCTTAATGCACTCTATGCATTAAGATAAAAAAGCCTTCTCTGTGTAGCAGACTCCCCAGCACCCCCTAATTACTTACCTGACCCTCATTTTTCCAGAGATGTAAACAAGTGGCTTAGACTCTACTGATTGGCTTAGACACAGCAGCGGTGCCATTGGCTTCCATGGCTGTCAATCAAAGTCAGTTAGCCAATCAGGACAAAGAGGGGGCGGCTGTGGCTCCGTGTTTGAATGGACACATGGAGCTGTGACTCGGCTCAGGTGCCCCCAAAACAAGCTGCTAGTTGTGGGGGCACTCGACAGGAGAGAGGGGCCAAGAGCAGAGAAGAGGGACCCGAGAAGAGGAGGATCTGGGCTGCTCTGTGCAAATCCACTGCAAGAGGGGCAGGTAAGTATAACATGTTTGTTGTTTTATTTTTTAAATTCTCCTGTCATGTAATTCTGTTAGTGCAAATCAGCTTACAGTAAGATACTTTCTAAGAATCAGTAAGGGTGTTTATTAATAGAGATTTTTTCCGTCTGAAAAATTGAGAACATGCTCTCAATCTTTTGCTGGCCTGGTATGGATTTTGGGGGTACCCCATGCCTTTTTTTTATTTTGGCACAGGGTTCCCCTTAAAATTCATACCAGACCTGAAGGGCCTGGTATGGATTTTGGAGGGGACCCCCACGCAATTATTTTTTTTTAATTTTGGCGCAGGGTTCCCTAGGGACCCAAAGGCCCTGGTAATGGACTGGGGGGGGGGACCCATTCCGTTTTTTTCAATTATTTTTATGTATATTGCTGGGATCTGACAATACATTACAGTCGCAAGCAGTTTTAAATAAAAAATTTTCCTTTTCCAAATGTCATTTTTCTGCTCTCATTCATTACACTATGTATGACCGCTGTGTAAGCAGCCGTACGTAGTGTGGTGGCTAGGACCCCCTGATTGGCCAAAGGCACCCTGCCTTTGGCCAATCATGGCTCTCACAGCAGAGCACACTGTGATTGGCCAAAGCATGCAGGTCAGGTGCATGCTTTGGCCAATCAACAGCCGTCAATGCACTGCAATCTGACAGTGCATTAACGGTCTCGCCGTTCATTATGGGGCGCCCAAATTTCCCGGAAATGCCCAATAATGTTCAGTATTCGGCGAACGGGTAAACATTGGCCTCCTCCCTAATCTCTATACAACACAATTTTGTCTGGGCCAGTAAAAAACTCTGAATTCAATATTGTCTGCTTACTAAATCAAAGGAAACAGAAGGAACGGGGCTACCACATTTTAGAAAATATTACTTTGCAAATCATTTAACCAGAATAGTTAATTTGAACTGTCACCAGAAAAAACAAGGACTGGATAACCTTAGAACGCACTTGGTCTGACATTTCCTTGAAAAACCTACCCTGGATCCCATGCTCTTCTCTCACATTATTTTTGTATTATTGTTATATTTGTCAGACAACGCACTGACACCTTTGCAGCTATTGTGCTATGTGCTGTGTGTTCAGTGTGCCCCTGTACCTTTTAAAAAGGGTGGGCTCCCTTCAGTCCATCTGCCCTCCATCTATCCATCAGAATGCATGTGCTTCCATTGCGGAGTCACTCATAAGCTAGTGATAGGACTACAGATACAAGGGTGCCTTAGCGGGGCCTGTATCTTACACATGTATTTGCAAATGTGTGCAGAATAAACCCCTGTTTTTAACGCATACTGTTAGGCAGGTTGATTTGGTTGTCCGCGGGCTGGTCGCTAAGTAAGCTTGGAGTTTTCCATGGATTTTTCCTTGGCTATTTTTCAAATCTTCTCCCAAATTACCTATAAAACAGCACCTCTTGATTAACCACTTCCTGCCCAAGGCCGTCATATGACTGCAGGCCTCATTCAGATATCATCTTTTCCAGCCGGCGATTCCCTGCACCATAAGAAAAATCTTAGCAGAAGTTCTGCGGCATGATCATTCTTAAAAGCGGCGGGAGGAGATACCTGGGTTCCGTCAAAATCTGCATTCCCGTCAGATTAGGTAAGGGAAGTGATGTTTCGTCACTACAATGCGGCCCCATACACACGGTCGGATTTTCCGATGGATTCTGTCCTATCAGACAATGTTGTCGGAAATTCCGACCGTGTGTAGGCACCATCGGACAGTTTCCATCGGATTGTCCGACGGACAAAGTCCTATCTCCTGCTGGATAGATTTTTTGACAACAAAGTCCGATCACACCAAATCCGATCGTGTGTAGCGAATTCCGACGGACAAAGTGCTACGCATGCTCAGATCACATTACAAGACCAAAGCTATTGGCTACTAGCCTCTACGTAGTCCCGTCGTAGGCAACAAACGTCACCACGTTCAGAATGATCGGATTTTCCGACAACTTTGTCCGACCGTGTGTACGCAAAACCAACATCGGACAAAGTACGACGGACATGATCCGACGGACCTGGTCCTCGGATAATCCGAGCGTGTGTATGGGGCTTTAGCCTGCAGTCAGAAGGCGGGATCGGACATCTTTTTACACCCACCCAAGTCTTGCATTTCACACTTATTTTTACCATTAGACTGAGCTTATACAGTGAAGTACAGTATTTTGAAATCAGAATTTTAAAAGCAGCGGTGTACTTTCATATTAGTAAACCTGTGAGATCAGCAGCCTTGCTGTTGCTTTTAAAATTCAACATCAAAACAGTGTCACGGATTTCAAAATACTGTATTTCCCTATATAAGCTCAGTTTACTGGTAAAAATAAGTGTGAAATGCAGGACTTGGCTGGGTGTAAAAAGATGTCCGCTGACGCTTTCTGACTTCAGGCTTATTGCGGACGAGTGCAGGGTGTAGCAAGATGGCTGTCACAGTGTTGTGACAGAACATAACTTCCGTTACCTATTCTGATGGGTCGCTGATTCTGACGGAACACCAGTTTGCACCTGTGATAGGCGAGCTGGAAGTTCACCATAGAGAATACCGGTGACCAGATGGTCCGGCAGTTGTAAGACCGAGATCGTTTTTTTAAATTTTTTTATCTCAGCCTTTCCTGCCTAGAGGAGAGATGTGGGGTTTTAAAGACCCCACATCTCTCCATAAAGAGGACCTGTTATGCCCTATTCTTATTACAATAGATGTTTACATTCCTTGTAATAGGAATAAAAGCGATAAAAAAAAAAAGATGTAAAGGGAAAGTGTAAAAATAAAAATAAAACAAACAATATAAAAAAATTAAATTTAAAGTACCCCTGCTCACATGCAGAAGCGAGTGCATACGTACATCATGCCCACATATGTAATCAGTGTTCAAACTACACGTGAGGTATCACCATGAATGTTAGTGTGAGAGCAACAATTCTAGTCCAAGATGTCCTCTGTAACCTTAAACTGGTAAATTGTAAAAAATGTTTTTTTAAGAGTCGCCTATGGATGTTAATGTTTTTTTTTTCATGAAAAATAAACACGTTTGAAAAATTGCTGTGCAAATACTGTGTGGCATAAAAAGTTGCAATGACCACCATTTGATTCCCTAAATTCCCTGATAAAAAAAAAAACATATATAAAATTATGTTTTTTATATATATGAGAGGAGTGCCAGAAAAGGCCCGGTATGGGAGTGGTTAATGCAATGCTTTATCCCACGTTCACATTGGGCCAATTTGGCATGCGATCTGACATGTCAAATCGCATGCCAAATCTTAGCCTTTTTCCGGCAATGGCACAATCCGAATTGGTGCGATGGGGACTTGGCAGCGCTGCACCGATTCACAAAAGTAGTGTCTGCACTACTTTTGGCGACTTCAGGGGTGATTTCAATAGACATCTGTGCATGTCTGTCAAATCGCCCCCGAAGTCTTACTGAAATGCCGGTTTGAAATTTTGCGAGTTCAGCTGAACTCACACGATTTCAAACCCTCCTTCTGTGTGAACATGGAGTGAAACTTTTCACAAAGCGAACACATGTAGCCACATAGCTTCCACCAGGCCCACTAACACCTCTATCATACAATCCATAATTTCCTCCGGGTCTAGGAAACAACCTGATACCAACTAAAGCTGATGACACACCTCTCTTAGCTATCCACTGTCTACATTCTGGCACTATTAAAACACGAGAAGTATTACAAGAGAAATGCGGCGATAAACATATATCATTTTGGACATATCGTCAAATGCACAACTTTCTAATCAATCATAAACATAAAAGCCCCTTTTCCAGAGCTCAGAACAAATGTTGAATCCATATGCATTTAGTCTCAAGGCACACTTTATGCAGACACCATTGTTCCTCTGCCACAGAACACACAAGATGAGAGGGAGGAGGAGGAGGATCCTGGCAGTTTTGGAGGCATTGAAGCAGAGGAAGACATACGTCAAACAGTAAGAGCTGGTTTTCCATCCCCAGAACCCTTGGGAGAAGTATTTGCCTGGGAGGAGGCAGTTCCAGATACTATAATCCTCAGTGACCCCGGGGAGTCTGCTTCTCATGCTTCTACAAATTTGCGGTGCATGGGCTCCCTCATGCTTCAAAGCTTGCGAAAGGACCCAAGAATATGTGGCGTAAAGGATCACTATTGGTTAGCAACCCTCCTTTACCACCGTTAGGGAAAGTCTCGGAACCCATCCCATCTTTGCTGAGATCGGGGGCATGCGTTGCCCCAGCGGGTGTGTGATCATGGCTAAACTGGGCACTGTCATATGACGTTGCCCCAGAATGAGAGTCGCACCACTCCACCATCATTTGATGGTGGACGGGTGGCAAGTAGTTAAAAATCAATAAACATGTTATTGTGAAAAGAATTAAAATGAAAAAAAATTGTATTGAGCATCCAGTTATATTGGATATTTCTTAAAATATCTAGATTCTAAAAGAGGAATAAAAAAGTAGTGTGAACACCTTATATAATACCATTCACCCCTAAGTGAAAATGTCCAAATTGGGCCCAATAAGCCATTTCCCTCCCCGGTGTCATGTGCCCTGTCAGTGTTACAAGGTCTCAAGTGTGAATGGGGAGCAGGTGTTTAACATTTGGTGTTATCGCTCTCACTCTCTCATACTGGTCACTGGAAGTTCAACATGGCACCTCATGGCAAAGAACTCGCTGAGGATCTGAAAAAAATAATTGTTGTTCTATATAAAGATGGCCTAAGCTATAGAGAAGATTACCAAGACCCTGAAACTGAGCTGCAGCACGGTGGCCAAGACCATACATCGGTTTAACAGTAGAGGTTCCACTCAGAACCGGCCTTGCCATGGTCGACCAAAGAAGTTAAGTGCACATACTCAGCATCATATCCAGAGGTTGTCTTTGGGAAATAGACGTATGAGTGCTGCCAGCATTGCTGCAGAGGTTGAAGGGGTGTGGGGTCAGCCTGTCAGTGCTCAGACCATACACTGCACATTGCATCAAATTGGTCTGCATGGCTGTTGTCCCAGAAGGAAGCCTCTTCTAAAGATGATGCACAAGAAAGTGCGCAAACAGTTTGCTGAAGGCTAAGGAAATGGATTATTGGAACCATATCCTGTGGCCTGATGAGACCAAGATAAACTTATTTGGTTCAGATGGTGTCAAGCATGTATGGCAGCAACCAGGTGAGATGTACAAAAAACAAGTGTGGTCTTGCCTACAGTCACGCATGGTTTTGGGAGTGTCATGGTCTGAGTGCTGTCGGCACTGGGGAGCTACAGTTCATTGAGGGAACCATGAATTCCAACATGTACTGTGACATACTGAAGCAGAACATGATCCCCTCCCTTCAGAGAATGGGCCACAAGGCAGTATTCCAACATGATATTGACCCCAAACACACCTCCAAGATTACCACTGCCTTGCTAAAGATACTGAGGGTAAAGGTGATGGACTGGCCAACCATATCTCCACACCTAAACCCCATTGAGCATCTGTGGGGCATCCTCCACCAGTTCCGTGATGTCATCATGGAGGAGTGGAAGAGGACTCCAGTGGCAACCTGTGAAGCTCTGGTGAACTCCATGCCCAAGAGGGTTAAGGCAGCGCTGAAAAATAATGGTGGCCACACAAAATATTGATACTTTGGGCCCAGTTTGGACATTTTCACTTAGGGGTGTACTCACTTTTGTTGCCAGCGGTTTAGACATTAATGGCTGTGTGTTGAGTTATTTTGAGGGGACAGCAAATTTACACTGTTATACAAGCCATATACTCACTACTTTACATCGTAGCAAAGTGTAATTTCTTCAGTGTTGTCACATAAAAAGATGTAATAAAATATTTACAAAAATGTGAGGGGAAGAGTTTAATCATTTCAGCCCCTGAAGGATTTACCCACTTCCTAACCAGGCCATTTTTTGTGATACGGCACTGCTTCAATTTAACTGACAATTGCGCGGTCGTGTGACAATGTACCCAAAAAAAATTGATGTCCTTTTTTCCCTACAAATGGAACTTTCTTTTGGTGGTATTTAAACACCTCCCTACAGGTGTTTCCTAACTGTATGGGGGACTGTGTGACTGGGGAAACACACAGATCCATCTTCCTGCTTAGCAGAAAGACAGCATCTATGTGATCTCCTCTGTCAGAACAGATATCTGCCTTATTTACACAGGCAGATCCCCGTTCTGTCACTGTGGGGAACAATTGCGGGTGGCCTGCGGACATTGAGTCTGCCGTACCCGCTGATTGTCTCCCCTGCTGGGCAACGGAGGCGCGCATCCGCCCACAAGTTTCCGAGCCGACGTACAGCTACGGCGATTTGCGGGATCGTGCCACCTTGGCGCAGTATAATGACGGCAGCTGGTCGGCAAGCAGTTAAAATGCATTCTCTATGAGAAACTCTAAAATTATTAACATTTCTTGCTGAATCCTTTTGTTCAGTCACTAATAAACCAAATATATTGCTTACAGCTACAGCCTTTTTTGCACGCCTTGCTTTCATTTGAAATAATGTTGTATTCTACAAAATACATATGATTTACTCTTTATGTACCACTTTTTGTTTTATTTCATGCAACTTCAATAGCAATAGGAACAGAGTATTTTCCTGGAAAGATCTGTCAAAAGACAACAGATTTATCCTCAGGTTTGACTCTGTAACATAATGCCCATATTGTATGTACTGTATTCAATGAGATTATAAAGAGAAAGGGGGAGCTTTTTATATTTATTCAGAGCATTTCTTGTCAAATGTTATAGCTTTCCACGACAGAGAAAACAAAATTGTAGCCATATTGCCGAGCTTTATGATAATATGCATTATACCAGCACATATAGTAGTACAAATGATTCTTTTAGGCCCATGGATATTAACATAACCTTTGATTTCAAAGAATACACTTGCAAACAATCAGAAATACAATTAAATGCAGAGAATTGTTTAGTAAACGGTCAAACAACTCCTATTTTCTCTCTTGCTATAATCTTTTTTGTCTGCCTGCTCCTTTTGCTTAGGATTTTCTTTCAGGCATATTTGGTCCCCAAACAGATTGGTTCATCAACCCTTCATAAACTTTCAAATTATTCTTAGACCCTCAAACATTTATTATATTATATTACCTTAATAATAACTACTTTAAACACTAGTACTATAAATAAAAATAATAATAATAATAAAAAAGTTCTCATGAATTTCCTTATGATAAATGCTCACTTTTAGTAAATGCACAGCAATCAGCTGTTTGACACCACCACTTTAACAATGGGTGTACTCATTGACTCTGCAACAAAATTTGAGATGGTTGTAATCACTGGCGCTCCAACAGGGTTTGAGGTGGGGGAGTACATGCAATATGGGAAATTAAAACGTATGTATATCCTTCCATGGAGGGAGAAGTTGGAACGTCACAGACACACAATACAGAGCACGCTGGCAAACAAGGCCATTAACAGCATACAGCTGATAGAGATCCAAGGCTACTATCTCTTGCTGTTGACCACCCAACCCTGGGTAACACCGTCTTGCTGCTAGCTGGTGCACCTTCAGGACTAGAGTCTGGGGTAAAGCTCTATAAAGACCTCAAAAGGTCTAATTGTCCCCAATCAACCTTCTATCCTTTATTAACTACCTATTACCCCCACCACCCCCATATATTTAATGAGCCGTTTGACCCCTGGTCATTTTATGGATACCCTTTGGGGGTCAACATTGACCATTTTGGGGAACTTTGTTTTAAAAAAATGTATTATATTTGCTATCATATGGATTAATGGCAAGATGTTTTAATCTGGTGAAGGCACGCAGGGACGCCACCACGCTACACGAGGGGAGGACGGGCTCCTGTAATTGCCGGCCGGCTTTGTTTGTGATTTTATGCGATCGATGCAAGTACTTTTGTAAGTGCATTACTTTTTTTATTTATTAAAATGTTCAAGCAGTTTTACACTATGGGGCAGTCTCTTTTCTTTTTGAGCCAATACTGGAGAAATTACCCTGTGGAATACATAAGTGACGGTTTCAGTGTGAGGTTTTGTTCCAGTGTGCTATAAGGTCCCTTGGCATATGCTTCAGGCTGTTGACGTGTCAGATTTAAATGCTCCTTACGCTTTGCCATCTGGTAAGCGCTATATTATCTCGGTGGTCGGGCACTTCCTTCACTTTACCATACATGTGTGAAGTCACTGTGGTGTTTTAAGCAAGGTCAACTTAATTGGACTTTGCCATTTGTTATTTTTTGCCTTTTTAAATTATCTTTTCAATTTCTGCCTATGAAAAGATCTCCATAGTATAGTTACTATCAGCAATTGATGACTAACTGATGTGGACTCATATATGTGATTGAACTGATCAATAATTATTCAATCCTTCTCATTTTAGATTTTTATTGTTATTTTTAATATTTGATTATTTTAATATTGTAGGTGGCGCAGCTCTTCAATTGCCTTTTCTATCACTTGTGTGTGTATCCCACCTTAAGCTGCAGCCTATAGATTTATTTAATATTTTGTTTTGTCGAGCGTGGTTTTCCTTTTTCTAAACACTGTCTTACTGCTAGCTGGCGCACCTTCAGGACTAGAGTCTGGGGTAAAGCTCTATAAAGACCTCAAAAGGTCTAATTGTCCCCAATCAACCTTCTATCATTTATTAACTACCTATTACCCCCACCACCCCCATATATGTATTATATTTGGTCAAAATTTACCATTTTGGGTAACTTTGTTTAAAAAAAATGTATTACATTTGCTATGATATGGATTAATGGCAAGATGTTTTAATGAGCATCTTGGATAGTCTGCTGTAGGAAAAAGCTCCAGTTTTATTTCATGTATGACTTAATCAAGTTTCAGTTCTATAACACACTCATTATTCCCTAAATACACCCTATGCAAACAATTTATAAAATAATTTGTATTTTTTTACTTATCCTATATTTGTTATTTGTTTTTCAACAGAACAGGAGCCTGTGTTATAAACTCCTACATTTACACTCCATAAAAAAATCTATATTGTTGCTATATCCTGTTATTGTTTTATAAATCTATGTTTAGTGATATAAAATCTGGATCACTTATGAACAATTCTAAAGCCAAACTTCCCCTACCTAATAATTACAGCTGTTTTCTATTGATGATGTTCTTGCCCCCCCCCCCCCCCCAAGTAATTTTTTTTTTCTGATTTGTTTTTCATCTCACATTTCATTCCTGGGAGAGTAAGTTTCTCTACTGAAAACTACTAGCAGATCTTAAAGTATTCATTTTACACAGGATGATTTAATTTAAACTGAAGAGAGTGGGTATTTTGAAGCTGATAACATTAGTAACTGTCTGCTCATAAGTATACATTATGAGTAGATCACTTTCGCATTTCTACTTAAAATCCCATTTATTTGATTTCCTATCATCATTCTGAAGATAACTGTGAGGCACATAATCCTGGTGGAGTTGTTTCCTACAGCAGACAATCTAAGATGTTCATGGGCTCGTATCGAGGAGTCATTAACATAGCATAAAAATACTGACACAATTGTTTCCTTATAACAGAACTTTATTGTTGGTTATTAAAACTGGCCCTGGTGTTGGTCAAGGGGTAACCTTAAATCAAATAATAATTAGCCATTTCGGCTATAACCCAACAAAATTCAACTTTTTGTTTCATTACACAGCGTCCATCCAGACAAAGCTGGATGACAATCCCCCACTAACCAACACCATGACTATGATGAATATAGCTGCCTAAACAAAAAACCGGGAGGGGGGGGTGGGAGTCCCGGTCCTGTGTGAGAGAGGGGGAACGGCCGGACGGTCCCTTCTTTAAATGTCCCGGTTTTCGCGGGCTTTCCGCTCACCCGCTGCATCCACCAATCAGGTACTGTTGCTATCCGGCCGGAGCCAATAGTAACCTGTAGAAACAAACAGCATTCCCCTCATATTCCCCCATGTTCGCCCTGCATACTGCACGGCTTGCCATTAGAACACAGAATCTAAGTTCTGAGCTGGACGAATGTAATTAAATCATTTTCCAAGGGGAGAAAAGAGGTTCATGCATTGTTCAAGTAGCACTTGCTCAGTAGTCAAGATACTTAGTAATTCAGGAGAATTGAAGACAATAAATGACTAACTGGCATCTTCTTAAAGACTGTATATTTCTATGCGGTAATAAATAACATTTTTATAAAAAAATAAGTAATAGATATCACTTCAAACAACCAATTGGTTTGAGGAATCTGTGACTGCTGAACCAAGGTTAGAAGTTGCTTTGAATCTCAGAGATCAGTATCCATTCTCTGATTGCCAGGCCACGTATCATGGGTAATTTACTAAATGGAAATAGACTGTTCACTGTGCAAGGGAAGTTGCACTTTGCAAGGGAATTTTCCCCAGTACTTAGTGACTATGGTGAAATTTCACTTTGCAAAGAATACCCTATCACATGCAAGGAAAATAAAAAAACACCTTTTTTTTACTTGCATGTGATTGAAAGATGGAAGTCAGCAGAGCTTCACCTCATTCTGACCAGAGATTAGTCCTTTTTTTTTTTTTTTTTATTCAACCAGCTGGTTGAACAAAAAGAAAAAAAAAATTGTTCCCCTATCCACACATTTAATGTGGAAAGGGAGAATCCTCCCTGCTGTGTCCTTGTATTGTGATAGCAGGGAGACTTCCCGGCCATCAGAATACACTGATCATTGCTGCTTGCTTTAGCCTGCGGTGCTGATTGAGCAGGGAAAATCCAACAGGAGTTGATCAGTAGATTAACTTCTGTACAACCTACCTGCCCATACATTAAAATTCAGCAAGTCCCTGCAGAGCCAGACAAATTTCAGTCTATAAATGGCGAGTTTAAAGGGGTTGTAAAGGTTTGTTTTTTATTTTCTAAATAGGTTCCTTTAACCACTTCCCGACCGCCCCATGTAGATATACGTCGGCAGAATGGCACGTACAGGCAGAACCACGTACCTGTACGTGCCATTCTTCAGGCGCGTGGGGGGTCCGATCGGACCCCCCCCCGGCCGGCGGGGACGGTCGGGATCGCTTCAGGAGCGATCCGGGATGAGGGGACGGCCAGTGGTTTCTGGCCACCCCCTCGCGATCGCTCCTGGCGAATCAGATGCTTCCTCTGTCTGTGTCAATCAAAACACAGGCAGAGGAAGTGATGTCACACTCGGTGCGCCGGTCTATGTGACCGGAACGCCGAGGAGTCAACACACACAGGTTAGTGCACCAACAGTACACTGACACCAGTACACATAGGCACACAAAAAGTCACCCCCAGATCACCCCCAGATCACCCCCTCCCCCCCCCAGTCACAGTGTCACTAATTGCAGTGATCATTTATTTACTGATCACTGCATTTAGTGTCAGTGTGACTGTAATAACTGTCAGTGCAGTTAGTTTTAGGTCCAAGGTAGCCCCCCACCCCCCCCTAATAAAGGTTTAACCCCTTGATTGCCCCCCAGGTAACCCTTTCACCCCCTTTTGCCAGTGTCACTAAGCGATCGTTTTTCTGATCGCTGTATTAGTGTCACTGCTGTCGCTAGGTAACCATTTTTTTTTTTAGGTAACCGCCATGTTTATATAGGTTCATAAATAGGTTTATAGGTCAGGTACCCCCATATTACAACCTAAATAAAGGTTTTAACCCCCTGATTGCCCCTAGAGTTAACCCTTTCACCAGTGATCACAGTATAACTGTCACTGGTGACGCTGGTTAGCCAGTTAGTTATTTCGTTATTTAGGTTCCCCGTCAGGTTTTTATATAGTGTCAGGTACCCCCATATATTACCTAATAAAGGTTTTAACCCCCTGATTGCCCCTAGTTAACCCTTTCACCCCCTTTTGCCAGTGTCACTAAGCGATCGTTTTTCTGATCGCTGCATTAGTGTCGCTAGGTAACCAGTTTTTTTTTTAGGTTAACCGCCATGTTTATATAGGATCATAAATAGGTTTATAGGTCAGGTACCCCCATATTACAACCTAAATAAAGGTTTTAGCCCCCTGATTGCCCCTAGTTAACCCTTTCACCCCCTTTTGCCAGTGTCACTAAGCGATCGTTTTTCTAATCGCTGCATAAGTGTCACTGGTGCCGCTAGGTAGCCAGTTTTTTTTTTAGGTAACCGCCAGGTTTATATAGGTTCATAAATAGGTTTATAGGTCAGGTACCCCCATATTACAACCTAAATAAAGGTTTTAACCCCCTGATTGCCCCTAGAGTTAACTCTTTCACCAGTGATCACAGTATAACTGTCACTGGTGACGCTGGTTAGCCAGTTAGTTATTTAGGTTCCCCGTCAGGTTTTTATATAGCGTCAGGTACCCCCATATAATACCTAATAAAGGTTTTAACCCCCTGATTGCCCCTAGTTAACCCTTTCACCAGTGATCACCGTATAACTGTTACGGGTGACGCTGGTTAGATAGTTTGTTTTTTATACTGTCAGGGCACCCGCCATTTATTACCCAATAACGGTTTTAACCCCCTGATCGCCCGGCGGGTGATATCAATTAGGTTTTAGGGTCAAATAAGGTCTGCGTCGCCCCAGGTTAGTGCCAGCACCGCAAACACCCACGCACAAAGCATACACCTCCCTTAGTGGTACAGTATCTGAACAGATCAATATCTGATCTGATCAGATCTATACTAGCGTCCCAGCAGTTTAGGGTTCCAAAAAAACGCATTGTTAGCGGCATCAGCCCAGATACCTGCTAGCACCTGCGTTTTCCCCCTCCGCCCAGCCCCGCCCAGCCCAGCCCACCCAAGTGCAGTATTGATCGATCACTGTCATTTAGAAAACACTAAGCACACATAACTGCAGCGTTCGCAGAGTCAGGCCTGATCCCTGCGATCGCTAACAGTTTTTTTGTGGTAGCGTTTTGATTCAGTCGCTAACAGTCAGGAGCTTTTTTACCTGTAAATCTCAAAAAAATAAAAAAATAGTTGTCGTTTTATTGTTCTCTCTCTATTGTTGCTCTTTTTTTACTCCATTCTATTCTGCAATGTTTTATTATGTTTTATCATGCTTGCTTTTCAGGTATGTAATTTTGTTTACTGTGTTTTAGTGTTAACCATTTTTTTGTTTTCAGGTGCGCCATTCAGTTGCAGCGCGGATTTATTTATCTTGACAGCAACAGTGTTTGCTCCCACGATACATAAAGACGCGACTCCAACACTGTAGGAGGTGATTTCACCACCACAGTTAAAAAAAAGAGCATATATGCCGAAGCATGGGGGCAGCAGGGGGGGGGGGGGGGGAGCGATTGGCTCCTAATGCTGCGTACATACGGTCGAAATTCCGACGGAGCCTTGCCCCGTGGAAAAGTGCAACCGTGTGTACATGGCATAACTTTTGTGGGAGGATGCCCCCATGCTTCGGCATATATAAATGGTGCATGTATGCCCATCATTAGAAGTGGGTGGATGAAGGGAGGTATTCTAATGGTGGGCATACCCACCAATCAATCTCTTTTTTTCGTTCAGCCAAGAGGCTGCATGAAAAATAAAGATTACAATATATGTCCAGTATGTTGCTGGACTTTGAATGGTTATACCAGAATGATGCCTGCAGGTTTAGGCATCATCTTGGTATCATTCTTTTCAGCCAGTGATCGGCTTTCATGTAAAAGCAATTCTAGCGGGTAATTAGCCTCTAGACTGCTTTTACAAGCAGTGGGAGGGAATGTCCCCCCTCCCGGATATAAACCGCGCCATTGGGAAATTGGGAAAGCGTTTTATCACACCGATCTTGGTGTGGTCAGATGCTTTGAGGGCAGAGGAAAGATCTAGGGTCTAACAGACCCCAATTTTTTCAAAAAAAGAGTACCTGTCACTGCCTATTGCTATCATAGGGGATATTTACATTCCGTGAGATAACAATAAAAATGATAACAAAAGAAAAAAATGGAGGGAACAGTTTTAAAATAAAATAAAAAAGCTAAATAAAAAAAAAAAATAAAAAAAAAAAAAAAAAGCACCCCTGCCCCCCCTTCTCTTGCGCAAAGGCGAACACAATCGTTGGTCTGGCGTCATACGTAAACAGCAATTGCACCATGCATGTGAGGTATCACCGCGAAGGTCAGATCGAGGGCAGTAATTTTAGCAGTAGACCTCCTCCGTGAATCTAATGTGGTATCATGTAAAGGCTTTTAAAGGCTTTTAAAAATGTATGTAGTTTGTCGCCACTGCGTGTTTGTGCGCAATTTCAAAGCATGTCCTGTTTGGTATCCATGTACTCGGCCTAAGATCATATTTTTTATTTCATCAAAAATTTGAGCAATGTAGTGTGTTTTAGTGCATTAAAATAAAAAAAAGTGTATTTTTTCCACAAAAAATGCGTTTGAAAAATCGCTGCGCAAATACTGTGTGGAAAAAAAAAATGCAACACCCACCATTTTAATCTGTAGGGCCTTTGCTTTAACAATATATATAGTGTTTGGGGGTTCAACGTAATTTTCTTGCAAAAAAAAAAATATGTTTTCATGTAAACAAAAAGTGTCAGAAAAGGCTTTGTCTACAAGTGGTTAGAAGAGTGGGTGACGTGTGACATAGGCTTCTAAATGTTGTGCATAAAATGCCAGGACAGTTCAAACCCCCCCCAAATGACCCCATTTTGGAAAGTAGACACCCCAAGCTATTTGCTGAGAGCAATGTTGAGCCCATTAAATTTTTTTTTTTTTTTGTCCCAAGAGATTGAATAATGAAAAAAAAAAAAATATATATATTTTTTTTACAAAAAGTTGTCACTAAATGATATATTGCTCAAACATGCCATGGGCATATGTGGAAATACACCCCAAAATACATTCTGTTGCTTCTCCTGAGTACGGGGATACCACATGTGTGGGACTTTTTGGGAGCCTAGCCGCGTACGTCACCCCAAAAACCAAGCACTGCCTTCAGGCTTTCTAAGGGTGTAATTTTTTTATTTCACTTCTCACTGCCAATCACAGTTTCGGAGGCCATGGAATGCCCAGATGGCATAAAACCCCCCAAAATGACCCCATTTTGGAAAGTAGACACCCCAAGCTATTTGCTGAGAGGTATGGTGAGTATTTTGCAGATCTCGCTTTTTGTCACAAAGTTTTGAAATTTGAAAAAAGAAAAAAAATATTTTTTTTTCTTTACTTTCTTCATTTTCAAAAACAAATGAGAGCTGTAAAATACTCACCATGCCTCTCAGCAAATAGCTTGGGGTGTCTACTTTCCAAAATGGGGTCATTTGGGGGGTTTTGTGCTATTTTGGCATTTTATGGCCTTCGAAACTGTGATAGGTAGTGAGGAGTGAAATCAAAAATTTGCACCCTTAGAAATCCTGAAGACGGTGCTTGGGTTTCGGGGCCCCGTACGTGGCTAGGCTCCCAAAAAGTCCCACATATGTGGTATCCCCATACTCAGGAGAAGCAGCAAAATGTATTTTGGGGTGCAATTCCACATATAACTATGGCATGTGTGAGCAATATATCATTTAGTGACAACTTTTTTTTATTTTTTTTTTATTTTTTATTTTTTGTCTTTATTCAATCACTTGGGACTAAAAAAAAAAATATTCAATGGGCTCAACATGCCTCTCAGCAAATAGCTTGGGGTGTCTACTTTCCAAAATGGGGTCATTTGGGGGGGTTTTGTGCTATTTTGGCATTTTATGGCCTTCGAAACTGTGATAGGTAGTGAGGAGTGAAATCAAAAATTTGCACCCTTAGAAATCCTGAAGGCGGTGCTTGGGTTTCGGGGCCCCGTACGCGGCTAGGCTCCCAAAAAGTCCCACACATGTGGTATCCCCATACTCAGGAGAAGCAGCTAAATGTATTTTGGGGTGCAATTCCACATATAACCATGGCATGTGTGAGCAATATATCATTTAGTGACAACTTTTTGAAAACATTTTTTTTTTTTTTTTTTTTTGTCTTTATTCAATCACTTGGGACTAAAAAAAAAAATATTCAATGGGCTCAACATGCCTCTCAGCAAATAGCTTGGGGTGTCTACTTTCCAAAATGGGGTCATTTGGGGGGGGGTTTTGTACTTCCCTGCCATTTTAGCACCTCAAGAAATGAGATAGGCAGGCATAAATTAAAAGCGGTGTAAATTCCAGAAAATGTACTCTAGTTTGTAGACGCTATAACTTTTGCGCAAACCAATAAATATACGCTTATTGGCATTTTTTTTACTAAAGACATGTGGCTAAATACATTTTGGCCCAAATGTTTGATTAAAATTGAGTTTATTGGATTTTTCTTATAACAAAAAGTAGAAAATATCTTTTTTTTTCAAAATTTGCAGTCTTTTTCCGTTTATAGCGCAAAAAATAAAAATCACAGAGGCAATCAAATACCATCAAAATAAAGCTCTATTTGTGGGAAGAAAAGGACGCCAATTTCGTTTGGGTACAACATTGCATGACCGCGCAATTACCAGTTAAAGCAGTGCAGTGCGAAATTGAAAAAAGACCTCTGGTCCTTTGGCTGCCAAATGGTCCGGGGCTGAAGTGGTTAAGCTTTCCTTCGATTTCCCTTCTAAATGTTTTTTTTCTTTGTTTTCTTTTTCTGAATTTCTCACTTCCTGTTCCTCCTCAGTAAGCTGTCCCATAAGCTGTTCTGGCTGACTAAACACCGCTCAAATGATGGTGTGAAGGGACGCGCTGACGTCACCTTGTGCAAGCAACTGCAACGTCTAGGGGTTCGGGTTTGTTTCCGGCCGGTACACCGGACTTAAGGCTCAACTTTCCTTGCTTTGATGTAAGTGTATTTTGTTTTTTAAACATTTTAATAAACTTTTAAATAATGCACTATGGAAGCTTTTATTTTCTCCATATGGTCTATATCCATTTATGAGTCTCTGTGACGCATGAGCACCGGAGGAGGATCCAGCCCCCCACTAAAGGGATTCGGGTCTAATGATAGCAGCACCATCCGAGAGTTTCTTATTACAGCAACTTGTCACACGCTTTCTATGATCCTCTGTGATGGGGGATCATAGATTTCTGGTAAGCAGTGATTTCACACAGCTTGGTGGTAGTCAACACGGTTTATACACTTTTGAATATCTCAATTCCTGGATTGATGGATGTATTGCATTGATATCATCAGATATTGGACTTGATACATCGAGCCATTTTTTTCACTTACAGTCATCACCTTTATCAATTTTCATTATTTAATAGTCACTGCTGGCACTATTTTATGTATACGTTTTTTGTTTCACACATCTATGTATGGTTTTCATGTCCTTTTTCACTAATTGAAGTTTACCACTGAGAAGGGTCCTACAAGACAATATTTTGCTTTGTTGTCAGTAGAGTGGCAAACGAATTTGGGCATTTGTTTGGATGTTCAATGCGTTCCCCATTCATTTTATGGTTTTTATTTGTTTAGCGCAGCTTTTTTGTTTTTATAAAGAAAAAAAACATTAGCTTAAAGGAACCTATTTAGAAAATAAAAAACAAACCTTTACAACCCCTTTAAACTTCGGGGGGCGGGGGGGGGGTTTCTTTGCCAAGTGTAACTTCCCTTGCAAAATAAACAGCCTATTTGACTTTAGTTAATCAACCCCACTATGTCCAAAACTCTCACATCACCTGCCACAGAAGATCAAAACTGTTTGTCATTGTAGTCATAAGCAGCCTAATTTTGTTACCAAGCCAACAATCAAGAGTGCTGTAAAAGAAAGATAAAGTGCCCATAAGAAAATGATACCATGACAGATTCCAATTGTTTTTCGACAAGTAACTGCATATTGGTGTGTGCAGATCAGGGCAAAACAATTGGATGAAAGTCATTCCTACTAGCCAGACATTTTTCAAAATGTATTGTCAGACCACGACATTTATGGAACAGTCTTCCAGTAACATTCAATTGTTTTTTTTTTAAATGCAGTGAATAATGACACAGTTTTGAAAGGGTTGTAACGTACCATTTTGCTGTTTGTTTACAACTATTAAATAAATGGACATCCATCCATCATAGGTACACGAGCATATGTGAGCATTGCGTAAATGGTTATATATTTAGTCATAAGAATGTCTGATAGTCACTATCCCATTTACTGTATACATGCAGTGGTACTTTTAAAGTGCTTCTAAGCCTAATAATAAGGCATAATATTGCCTTAATGCATTCCTCACATTAAGGTAAAAAATATTCCAGTACCAGTATCATTACCATATCAGTACCAGTAGCAATTGCTTTTAATCATGTCCTTTACTTAAATAAATTGTTCATTTTATTATAATCCCTGCCTTATCCATGGGTACCGTGATAGTCCTAATCTTTCTCTAAACCAGGGGCATGCTTGGAGCAGCCCCAGGTATTTCTTTCCAATAGTCCACTTTAAAGGATGGTGGTACCCGCCCCCACCTTTAGATCTAACTGATCGAGGCAACCCTCTCTATTCTAGGAAACAGCTTCCTTTGGTGGCACACTGAGAAGAGGAGAAGCCAGGACTTCTGGGGGACCCAAGAAAAGGAGGATCAGAGCCAGAGCAGGTAATTATAACATATTTGTGGTTTAATATATATATATATATATATATATATATATATATATATATATATATATATATATACAGTGTATATATATATACATGCATTTTTCTTTATTTGTTTTTTTTGTTTGTTTTTGCTTTTTAAAAAGGAGGGACAGGTCAAAGACCTTGTACAAGATAGGACAGGTCACAGGCAAGAGAAGGAAAGAAAGATTAAGTTGAAACAATGTAGAGGCCAATACTGTCTGAAAAGTGACAAAGCTGCTGTATATACTGGTGGTTGACTGAAAAGATTTCAGAGAACTTCGTGCAGCACTATTTTCTTATACTTTATCTGTTTTCTATTCTACCAGATTTCAGGGGGAACAGCAGATCTATCCTAAAGAAGAAACTACGCTCTATTAAATCTTCTACCTCTCTGCTTTACCCAGTATTATATCACATTTTCTTGTGTTTGTATTTTAATGGCTAAACGCATATTTTGTTGTTTAAATGTCATAGCAATTATTGCCAACATATTGCAAAGGCTGACAGTTTTTTTTATCTTACCTTTGTTGCAAGTCGTGTGTTCTTTCAGGTACTCAACAAAGGTATTTCATTGTACACAGCCATTCACCCTACAATACAAAAAGGAAATGAACATAAAATGAAATAAAATGTTGAATAAAAATACAAAAAAATTACCTTTACAGAATTTGGTTGCTTAGAATTTACAGCTTGCCATGGTTAAATGGATCCGCACTCAACTATAAACTTAAAGGTGTTGATTTACCAAAGGCAAACAGGTTTTTCGTTTTGCAAGGGACTTGCACTTTGTAAGGGATTTGGCCCTATAGCTGAAAGGGGAAAGTTTCCCTATGAAAAGTAATAAAAGGAAAAAAAAAACCAGCATTTTGCTTGTACATAATTGTATGATGGAAGTCAACAGAACTTCACTCATTCGCTAAGCTCTGGGCAAATTTCCTTTGCAAAGTGCAACTTCCCTTGCACAGTGAACATTCTGTTTGCCTTTAGTAAATCAACCCCAAAGTTTATTTAAAACAGAACAGACATAATGTAATATATTGCAGTGTATCAGTCCTTAGATGTGGTGGCTGTTTTCGTTTACATTTTTTTGCCTTTTTTTCCTTTTATTTGAACTTGGTTATCCTGTCAGTAACACACGTATTGTCCTATACTGAAAATGTACACTAAATGTATGAAGCACTGTTGTTACCCTAGCACAAGAAGTTTATTGGAATTAAAGAAAATCTCTTTGTATTCTCATCTTCATAACATGAAGGGAGGAGGGGATGTTTTGCAGTTCACAGAGGTGATCTGAGCAGGACTAATAAAATTCCTTGAAATAACACTGCTGAGTGCAGAGGACAGCCCTGGATTTATGGCAGAATCAACAGGCATTTTTTGCTCTTATTGAACAGATATAGCAAACAAGTTTTTTTTTTTTTTTTAATTCTTTATTTAGTGGAATGCATCAAAATACAAAAATATAACTTCACAGATATAGCAGGTACAGACAGACCTTTGGAAGCATTCTGTGTGAAAAGGGCAACTTAAAACTCCAACCCTCCCATGACCAACATACAATAAATGGTACAATTTTACATAGGAGGCTCACACAGCAAGCAGAACTGCTGGCAGAGTGTATGATAAGGACAATGGGGGTTATTTACGAAAGGCAAATCCACTTTGCACTGCAAGTGCACTTGAAAGTGCACTGAAAGTGAACTTGGAAGTGCAGTCACTCTAAATCGAAGGGGTAGATCTGAAATGAGTGGAAGCTCTGCTGATTTTATCATCCAATCATGTGCAAGCTAAAATGCTGTTTTTTATTTTCCTTGCATGTCCCCCTCGGGTCTACATCGACTTTACTTCCAAGTGCACTTTCAGTGCACTTTCAAGTGCACTTGCAGGGTAGGGGTACTATCCTGGGAGAACTGGAAGGCAGATTATCTTTGCCACCAGCAGATATGCCTGGGGGAATGGTCCCTACACCCATAGGTATTCCAGGAAATTTGCCAACGTTGGGGATGGCCAGAGGTCGACCTACTGGCATCCAGGTTCAACAACAAGCTACAGCAGTTTGTGTCTCGAACAAGAGATCCTCTGGCAATTGGAGCAGATGCTCTCATAGTTCCATGGAGCCAGTACTCCCTGGTTTATGCTTTGCCTCTGATCCCTCTCCTTCCACATTTGTTGCGCAGGATTCGGAGAGAGGGGGTTCCAGTCATTCTGGTGGCACTAGCCTTGCCCAGAAGGCCCTGGTTCCCGGAGATTGTGAGACTGACAATAGAGGGGCCATGGATGCTTCCACGTCGCTCCAATCTACTGTCTCAAGGTCCAATATTCCACCCCAATTTACAGTCTCTAAATTTGACGGCATGGCTATTGAAGCCAGGGTGGTAAAGGACTGTGGCATCTCGGGACCAGTGGTGTCTACTCTAGTGAATGCTAGAATATCTGTCACTAGGAAGATTTATCATAAGGCTGGAAGACTTATATTGCTTGGTGTGAAGGCAGAAAATGGCATCCTCAGAAATATGTGATTGGGATAATTCTCTTTTCTACAGTCAGCTGTGGAAATCAAATTGGATTTGAGTACAATCAGGGGTCAAGTTTCGACCCTATCAGTATTCTTCAAAAGGCCTTTAGCCTCCCATTCACTGATCCGAACTTTTATGCAAGGGGCAACTCGCTTGCTTCCCCCCATTAGGTCACCTATGTGTCCTTGGGACTTGAAATTGGTGCTGTCTGTGTTACAGAAGCAACCATTTGAACCTATTAAGGAAATTCCATTAGACTTGCTGTCACACAAGCTAGCCTTCCTGATGGCTATCACCTCAGCTAGAAGTGTGTCGGAGTTGGTGGCCCTTTCATGCAGGGAACCGTACTTGATCCTTCACCATGACAGAGTCGTGTTACAACCTGTTCCATGCTTTTTGCCACAAGTGGTGTCAGCCTTTCATTTAAATCAGGACATTATTTTGCCTTCTTTTCTCAGCCTCGTTCGGTGGAAGAGAGACAACTGCATTCTTTGGACGTTGTCCGGGCAGTTAAGGTTTATTTGTCTAGATCTGCGGAGATCCAAGGATCAGACTCTATTTTTGTTTTACCAAAAGGACCCAAGAAGGGGCAGGAAGCCTCCAAAGCTTCCATTGCCATTTTAGTCCGTCAATTGGTCATTCAGGCCTAAGGTCTGAAACATAAAACTCCTCCCTTTAGGGTGAGAGCTCATTCTACCAGAGGTGTGGGAACCTCCTAGGCTTTTCGCCATCAGGTATATGGGGCTAAGATTTGGAAGGCTGCTACCTGGTCTTCAGTGACAACGTTCACAAAATGTTATCAAGTGGATGTTCGAGCAGCCGAGGATTCGGCTTTCGGCTGGGCTGCCGTAATAGTTTTGATGGCTATTGTTTGGCAGGATGCCTCCCTCCCCTCAAGGCTATTGCTCTGGGATGTCCCAGCAGGTAGTGAATATTAGCCTGACTCTGTGTCCCATGATTTATGAAAAAGATTATTTACGTCATACTTACCTGTAAAATCTTTTTCTTTGAGTACATCATGGGAAACATGGGAGATCCCTCCCCTCTTTTTTTGAGGATTTAGTACTTGCTACAAAACTAAAGTACTTCCTGTATAGCAGGGGTTATATAGGGGATTACTTCCTGTCTGAAGACCTTTGGTTTACCAGTGTCCATTCACCTAATAATGAAGTATAACCCAGCAGGTAATGAATATTAGCCTGACCCATGATGTACTCAAAGAAAAGGATTTTACAGGTAAGTATGATGTAATAATCCTATTTTTTTCTTTGCAGTTAATTTTTGCTTTCACCATTACCTCTATAGTATCTGACTGCTTACGACTTAATAACGCTCTAGCTCTCTTGTTACCTACTTCCATGCTCACCTACAGGACTTCTCCAGAGCCTCCTACATCCTCTTGAGCTCTCTGCCACATTATGTTCAGCTATTACCTTTTGTACCACCTCCCCCTCCCTTTAGATTGTAAGCTCCACAAGCAGGGCCCTCCTATTCCTTCTATATTGAACTGTATTGTAATTGTACTGTCCCCCTTTTTATTGTAAAGCGATGCGTAAACTATTGCTGCTATATAAATCCTGTATAATAATATTAAAAATAATAACCTCAAATACTCTCACACTGTTTTTGTGCTTAAAGTGATTTCACCGTTTTCATAACCCAGATTCTTTAACCATGTTTTTCTGTTCCTGCCTGGAACACACTAGTTCTGTCAAAGGTACTATTAATCCAACTTTGTACAGAATATACTGCGGAAGCCACTCACTTCAGTTCTCTTCCTTTACTCTTAATACAGAAGTAACTAAATGCCTAAAACGTCTGCTGCTATCGGGGAAATTCTGATTTTAAAGTAGTAACAAATATAAAAATTGAAAATAACTTTTGCAGCATTTGTAAGTGTGGACTATTTTTTTTTTTTTTCATTTTGTGGAAGTACCTTAAAGACTATACTCTATATGTATTTTCATTGCATACCTGTAGTTAGCACTGAAAAGATTGAAACAAATGAATTGCAGACATCTAATGTTTGGTTAGTTTTCAGCAGTGAATGGTATTTGGAAGAAATCAGAATTTTAATGAACAAGAACAAAGAGAAGGAATAATACATCCTACCATTAGGACGCAAACAGAATTTAATTAACAGACACACTCTGAGATTGACACAATTTTATTACTAGGATAATTAAGGGGCAAAGGCAAGGCAGCTAAAGTAACAGATATGTAATGTAAAGTACCCAGTCTCCACATTTACATATTGCAATTAGGACTGTAAAATGGATAGATAAGAGCATTAGATAGGAAAACAAAGCTTTTTGGACAACATGAAAACATTTTCTTGTGCAGCGCTGATACAGCTGCATGATCAAGGGAAAAAAAGCTGAAAGCAGAACTAACCTCTCATTAAAAAATATGTGGTGTAGATTTTTATTGTAAAGCCATCTGTACTCACAGTTTTCTCTTAGTCTCCCTGTAAAGTCTCCAAAATACCTGTTAATCATTATGCAGTTTTCAGACAACGCTACTGTAATGTTGAACTACAGGGGGGGTAAGAATCTGTTGCAAGGGGTATGGCTATAAGCATTCCTACTGCTGATTCACAAGACTATAGATGGTCAGTCAGGGCCTGGTCACACTGGGGAGATTTACTAAAACTGGAATATGGAAAACCTGGGGCAGCTGTACATAGAAACCAATCAGCTTCCAGGTTTTATTATCAAAGTTTAATTGAACAAGCTGAAGTTAGAAGATGATTGGCTAACATGCACAGCTGCACCAGATTTTGAGTGCTCCAGTTTTAGTAAATCAACCCCATAAAGTCCTGCCTACTGTGTTATTTATTGAAAGCACTGCCTCTGCTGCTAAAACCCTCCCACTGTGAGCTGCAGTGTTTGTGAGGGGGAGCATGTTAGACACAAATGGAAGAGGATGTTACCTCTCCAGGAGGATCGTTTAGTAACAAAAGCTTTCCACACAGCTAAAGAAGCCACAGGTGCCGGCAATGCATATTGCAATGAATGAAAAATGGTTCTGGACAGCCACACTCCAAAAAAAAGACCTTTTATTTAAAAAAACACATGAAATCCAAAATGCATGTCACAGCAGAACAAGACAGCTGACACGTTTCGCACTACACACAGTGCTTAGTCATAGCTAACAATCATGAAAATATAAATGTAATAAATACTCTTGTAAAACCCCCATGTGAGCAGATGATTGATTCTTCAATTGGTTAATGAGTCCTCAGCTGAATAAAATCCAATTCAATTAATCACCAGGAGTTCCCACAAATGTGTAAAAATAAATAGTACTAAATTCAAAGCATGATTTGAAGTGAAAAGAATTGTTGAACTAAATACTCAATATTAGATGTATGTGCATTAGTGTGTAATAATAAGTAGGAAAAGACTGAAAATAATGTGACAAGAAGAAAAAAAAGGGGAAAAAAGAAGGAAAAAGAAAAAAGAAAGAAGAAAAAAGAAAAAACTAAGCAAAGTGAATGATAGTGATAAAACCGAGAAATTAAAATTAAAACTTTGACCCACTAAAATGCATTTTTGACCTATACATTATTAGTGGGACAACGATTTATGGTGAGTATTCCACCTAATTATTTAAAGGGTAACTCCACTGTCGTGGGGGAAAAAAATAGCAAATAAAGAAAAAAGAAATGTGTATACAATTGCGACACAAGCCATATTATAGCCATATTATAATTTAATGTTATAAAAAATTACCTTTCCTTTTTAATCTGCAGCCACTGTAATTTTCTGTAAATGCAGTGCATTATGGCTACCTGGAAGTGTTCTGTACACAGAATGTTTACTGGCCACCCTCAGAAACATAATTTCCTGCTTGTGTGATTGGCTCACCAATTCTCCCATAAGTCTACACTAAGATACAAACCAGATTTCAGGCATCTCCTGCAACAAAAATGGCAATTTTGGTGAGATAATTTCAAAAGGAACACGACTAAAGGGATGCAGGCCCAGCAGATTTCCTCATTAGTGCTGTGCAGGTGCACACCTGATAGATAATTATGAAGCCACTCCCATTAGACCTACTTAGCACAGAGGCACAAAGGAACAAACAGAATAACAAAAGGTAGGGATCTACAACAAAGATTGTTATTATCCTTGCATGGTACATAGATCACCCAGGGGGGATGTTTTTTCTCAACAATAGTGGAGTTACGCTTTAAGGTGATTAAAGATATGAGTGATCAATGCTTGTGCAAAATTTGTATGATAATTTTGAAACTGTTTAAACTAACATACTACATTATGAGTTCCTCTTTTTTCTTTTAAAAACACAATACAGGGGGTCCCCGGGTTACAAACAAGATAGGGACTGTAGGTTTGTTCTTAAGTTGAATCTGTTTGTAAGTCGGAACAGGTACATTTTTTAAGTGTAGCTCCAGCCCAAAAATCTATTTTTAAGCTTTTTGGGGAACATTGGGAAGGGTTATCACCCCTGTAACATTTGTTTTGCTGTCTGTGCCCCTGTTCAGAAGATTTCACCTCACCTTCTGTCCAAATGAAAATTGGATTTTGAAAATTTTGGGTTGTTAGGGAAACATGGACTGGTGATAAAGCATCAGTGGAGACACCTTTTTCCCATATTAACTCTTACAGGAGTGAATTTCCCTTCCTAGGGGTGGATTTCCTCTCACTTCCTGTTGTCTCCCTCCGTTTGTAAGTAGGAGTCATTTGTAAGTCGGATGTTTGTAAGTCGGGGACACCCTGTACTGTGCTACCAATCAGTTTCCAGGTTTTATTGTCATAGGTTAATTGAACAAGCTGAAGTTAGAAGCTGATTGGCTACCATGCACAGCTGCACCAGATTCTGAGTGCATCAGTTTTAGTAAATCAATACCATTGCATGACTCACTTTTTGTAAGGGTTCAATAAGTTTTGGTAATCCTCCTTTTCACTTGGGGAATATAGGCATATGGTGAAGCAATAAATGTATTTGAGGACATTCGCAAGTACGCAAGAATTTTGGACTTTCACTGTTATATTATATACTAATATTTTTGACTTGAATTAGAACACTATTGGATTTGATTAAAGATTTTTATCACTGATTAATATATTTAGGGGAAGTTTTAGGTTTTATGCTGTTTAGCGCTGGTTCATTGGATTGTTGATAACAGCCAGGTAACTACGTTTTTAGAAAAAGGTCAGCAACAGAAAACTTCTAAAGTAGACCCAAACCCAATCTCCAAAGTCTCATTTAAGCTTTAACATGTTCATGTAATTTCAAAAGTTTTTTCCTTGTTCAATATTTTTAGATAAGACAACAACTTCGACAAAGTTAGTATGAATACATTACGGAGTGGGGTTTTCACCCACTTCTAGTACAATATACACCATAATACAATGATAGGTGAACACATACCCTGTTTCCCCCGAAATTAAGACCTAGCGTGATTGTCGGTGATGGCTGCAATATAATCCCTACCCCTCAAATAAACCCTAGTTAAAGTCCTTGTAGGTCTTATTTTCAGGGTAGGGCTTATTTTTGGGGAAACAGGGTGGGGCTTATTTGGGGGGTAGGGCTTATATTGCAGCCATTACTGACAATCACGCTAGGTCTTAAAAAATGAAAATGGGGGGGGGGGGGGAAGAAACTGCGCTATCTACACATACATAGATTCAGCAGCCTGCACAACAATACCCCCAGATGATGCCTCATTAAGGCGAAACGCGTCGGGAGAAAGATTTGCTGATGCCACTGCTGCCAATTTCTTTTCATACATGCCTAAATAAGCTTTTGTACATGTGAGTACTCATTTTATATGTTCATTAAATTTTAACTTGCTTGACGGTATTACGCTATGGTCTCATTTTCTCTTTATTGGTAATACCATTGGGGGATGAGCCACATACTATACCTGCCTACCACTCCTACTTTCCATCAACCACTCAACGCATAGTCTTGTCGTCGGTTACCAGACATCACAAATTGGAACAACTGCCCACATCGGTGTATTGCAAACACCATACAGCAATTTTGACTCATATGGCGTAAGCCTACCTGAGTCCACGATAGTCGGTAAGCCTTCCATTAATCGGTGACGGAGTACATCAGACAAGCCGCACAAGTCACTTTATGTTTTACTGTATTCACTTAAGTCACTATTATGGTGTAATATTGATTTTTATAACAATTATTTTTAAATTTTGAGACACTATACTGTTTATTTGTGATGGTCTCAATTCAGTCACGTTTTGTCTGTAATCAGTATATTTCACCATTTGTAATTTAATGGATATTCTATATGGAATATAGTTCCACTATTGGTCACTTATATTTATTTATTTTGGTGATATATAATTTTTAAAGATTTTTTTCTATTATTATATATTATTTCACAGTATATGTTTAATAATCACTATTGAACACTTTGAGCGCCGCACTATATACTTATTCACGCTTAAAAAATGAGAACAATATATATTTCTGGGCCTCAAAAGTCCTAACAACAGTCAATTCAGTAAATATGAGGTGCAAAGTAAGCACAAGAAATTCAAATATTATACACCAAAGACCACGCAAAAAGGTATGCAAGGAGAGGGAGGTGGTCTACTGCCCTCACTGGGCTGAAGTGGCATCCAGTAACCCAGTGGGCAACTGGAGAGTCATGGTTAAAGAATATTGAAAAGTTGTTTTTAATTATTTACAATTTTCAGATTTCATTTAAAACAAATCCTGGTGAACCTGCCATGAATGTTGTTGTTTATGCATTGCCTGTTATGAGGTGACAGCTGTCTCCTAGTTATGCTCTGTGTTGTCGCCTTGTCACATGTTACTTGTGGAAGTTAGTCCAGAGCAGTGATGGGCAGCTGATGATGAAGCGAGTGTATGTAAACAGGAAGTGGCTGACAAAGGCTAGAGGATATTAGCAACACTCAGATATTTAAAGGTGGAAAAATGGCAATTGTTTCTGATGAACAATGCTTTAGCAAACAAAATGTTCCATTAGGGGTAAGATCTACAGATGTTGGCACAAACTGTCATTGACCATTTTTCCTACTTGAACATGACAAGGGGAACCATATAGTAATTATGTGTTGTTAAAGTTAGAGCAAAATTGCAGCAGCCATGTTTTTTATTTTTTTATTGTATTTATTTATTTTTAACAAGGCTCATCAGGTGATGTACAGCATGGCAGTGCCCAACTTATCTGGTGTGTTATGTAGGGTTGGTCACATTTAGTAGCGATAGTTGGAGTGCAGTTGGAGTGCAAAGAGGACATACTGTATATAAATATACTATATATATATATATATATATATATATATATATATATATATATATATATATATATATATATATATATATATATATATATATATATATATATATATATATATATATATATATATATATATATATTTTTTTTTTTTTTTTTTTTTTTTAATGTTAATGTTATGTCTTGGGGGCTGGGAGAGTGGTGTGTGTGGTGTAAAATAAAGTGTGCACGACCTTTAGCTAAAGTGCATCAATTCTCTCTCTCTCACTCTTTCTTTCTCACGCTTTCCTTTGTCATCTCCATCTCTCCTGTCCCCTTCCTCTGTTACCCCCCCCCCCCCCCGATTTCTCTTTCTTTGTTTCTTTTTAGTTGTATTCCCATTCATTTTGGAAAATCATTGTGTGCAAGGAAAGTAGTCTATATATAGCAACCTTCAAAGAACTGGAGCTTGCAATCAAGATACATTTATCCATATTTTGACAAAGTTGAGTTGGCTTGTAGCAAAGCACTCTGCCGCCACGTGGAGTTCAAATATAAATAATGAATGTCTCAAAGGTATAAAATTGTTTGCTTTTATTGATCACTAAGCTTTACAGTCTTTAGGATAGCCCTTCCAATGCAAGATTGAAATTCCATTCAGTGAAGAGAAAATAAATTGAAATGCCTTAGGCAGACATTGTGATGAATAAAACAAAAGCACCACAGGCACCTTCCATCTGAATTAAATTTTTCAGATACACTCCTTTGGGGTACTGCATATCATAAAATTGACTCACATCACTATTATTTGTCTTAAATTGCTCTAAATCTATAAGTCAACCTTCCTTTGTATACTTAGAGTTTAAGTGCTCTTTGTACATTGTGCGTACTGTACTGAATTAGAGTGGACCAAAATAGTGCCATTTAGAAATATAAAATTATTACAGATAGAGACAATATCTAACAAGCATGAAACTGTGAGATATGTTTCCTGTTCTGCCGTATGCTATTTAAAAATGGATGATTTCCAGTAGTAAGCTGTAAATGGCAAACCTGAATTCAAGTTCAGTTTGTGATTCTGAAATTTCAACTGTATACATTATTAAACATCACACTAGTAAATAAAATGTTCTTACAGTATAACACACAAACACACATAAACTACTTTATATCATATATACAATAAAAAAAAACTGTATTTGCACTTCCAGTTAACTTTGGCATATAGCAAAATATCTAGCAATAGACCAATGTGTCCTTTAACTGCTCTGACTGACACTTTCTCCGCTCTTACAATATTTCCCCTATATACTATGTGCACTACCAGTGTATTTTCTTGGATTAATATAACTGCATAATGTACCATATTTTCCTTGGCTGCCTGAGGCTGTGTACACATCGGTGTTTTCAAAGGTGTGTTGCTTTGATACGTGCTGCATTCAGCACTCAGCACAGCAGGTAGACAGAGCCTTAGTGAACATAATGAGGATCATGATTTTTCATACACGTGGTAGGGTTTCAATGAATCCTCAAAATAGAAATTGGAACATGCTGCATTCAGCATCCAGTAAAACCCTTTTAGACCAACAGCAGAATTTCAAAAATTCTAGTACGAGCATATTTTTCTGAAAATAAAGTCTGATAGGTGATATCTGTCAACCTTACCAATCTGGCAGTTGATGTGTTCAGCTTGTAGCACCTTTATGAATATGGCCTTTAGAAAAAGCTTTCTCCTAGTATACAGAAAGCAAGAATATTTCAATAAATGCTCTTGTGGGTCTGGGCTCTTAAGCAGATCTGAAGTTTACCTAACATTTTTTTTTTTACTGCACCAGGGACAACTTATCTCTAATGAAGGGTGTTCAATATCCTGCTGGCTACTTCTTATTGTAGAAATCACCTTTTCTTTTTTGTACATCACGGAACAGGTCTAATAAACACGACTACCTGGGTTATGTGCCATCTACAGGTGAATTTAAACTGACAAACAAGGACAGGAAGTCCTGCTTTACATAATCCTGCCTCCCAAGGAGATCATCAGTTTTTTCACCACTGTCTGAAGGTGATGGTCACAGATGTGCTGTTTAGAGTAATGTTACCAGAATCTTAGTGGTTCCTGTAAGGACCAAAAAAATGGTTTCTGGATACATTCCTACAGCCTTTTGGTTAAGGTAGTTCATACCTGAGCCCCACTACAGTAGGACAGGGGGTTTGCCTGTAATGTGACCTTTTCAGTGCTGCATCCTGCTTATACTGAACCCCGCACAGCTACGACTGACCAAGGCATTTTTTCAGGTCCAGGGCTGTGGATCCCTGGTTTCAGGGTATTAAGTCCCTGAAAGTCTGGCTAGACACTGCCTGACATGATGGGTGAAGATTGAACCTTAGTTGTTGTATTCGGAGCCTGAAGTGTGAGTGGTAAGTCCGAGGTAGACATGGTCTTCTGTTATGCTGATTGTCCTTCCACTTCTCCCCACTAGAGAGCACCGTTTCTTACCTGCTGTATGGGAGACATTCTTTATGCTGTTTAAACTTGTCACTGCGTTGAGTCTCATGGAGCTCCCCAACCTCTGGAGATGTTTGATAGGGTGTTTGCCTCTGTGCTAGCAGTGGGAGAAGTTGTAATGCCTCCCAGTGAACTTTGACTAGTCGAGTGCGTGCATGCGTAGGAGCATGCATGTGATGCATGCACATGTCCTGTGATGCGCAGGAGCATGCACGTGGCAGTGCACACAGGCTAGATCAGAAATCCACAGGAGGATGCTAGTGACCTTAAAGGGATGGCAGTATGGATGGCAGGTAGGCAAACCTGGGGATTTTTAATGCAGGGCAGTGTGTTTTAGCCTGTAGTTAGTTATGTCACTTGTGGGGGAAGGACACTGGCAGCTGGACTGTAGTCTCCTGCTCGGTACACTTGTTTTTCAGCAAGGTATCCTCCCAGCTGACAGGACTGCCATTTGTGACAAAGGTTTATGTTCGATCAGCAAGCTGTCATGTCTAAACGAAAGTGGGTAGGTGGGTACATGGCTGGAAGGGGTGTAAGACCACCACCGTCAAGTCTGGAGGTGCAGTTTCCTATGAGGGGCCACGTATGGTCGATGGTTCAGAACCTCTATGTCTGTTCGATCTGGTGGCTGAGAAAGGAACATCATATATGACAGAGAGGATTTAGCATCTTGCTGCCAGGTTTAGAAAAAAGGCTTTGCTGGGATGTTCACCGCCATTGGTAAGGGAGGTAGGAAGAGCAGATAATCCCCTTATCCAGATTTTCCCCTCAGTATTGGAGAGGGGATTGATGGACATAGAGGAAGAGGCAGAGGATGTGGAGCTCTGGGAAGGTCAAATGGTGGATTCCTCTTTGGAGGAGTCAGGGTCTGTTGAATTTCAGGGTATCTCTCAAGCCCAGAAAGACTTTGTGATTTTTTTTGTCAGAGATGGTTCACGTTTATATCTGCTGCTGAGCTCCTGGCAGCCACCTCAGGGTGCCCAGAATTTTCCATTACAGCCCCATATAAAGGAGGTTGTTTTTTCAGAATGGGCTCATCCGGACTGGGTGTGTTTACTTCTAAAAAGAATTGAGCAGCTCTATCTGATGGAAGAAAAGTTTACTAAAATATGGTGTACACCTTCTGTGGATGTTGTGGTATCTTGTTTTAACAATAGTTTAACTTGTCTTCTTGAGGATATTTGGGTCTTCAAGGATCCGGCAGACAATAGAATGGAGACTTTACTGAAGACAACTTTTGCATTTGCAGGGGTTGCTATGCAGCCGGCACTGGCAGCCACTGTTAACGTCTTGTTAAGAAGTACTATGTGGATGCTGAGGAGGGTTCTGTTGAGGATGTGTCTTTAAGCCTTTTGTCTTGCGGTGGATGCCTTAAAGGACACTATCTAGCAGATTTCATGCCTGGAGTTGTTAGCCATTTATTTGTGCAGAATTCTTTGGCTGAAAAGCTGGTGTAACGAATTGCCCTGTAAGAAACTGCTGGTAGGGTATCCTTTCCATGGGAGGATGATTGTTTGGAGAAGATTTATACATGTACTTGTATATTCTGAAGACCCCAGGAAGAAAAAGCTATCTTCCCCTCCTTAAGAGGAAGGGTAAGTGTCCAGTTCGTAGGGCAGGGCCGTTTCAATGTCAACATTCCTTCACTCAGTTTGGCTTTGTTCTCAAACTGCATCTTCTAGGGGGAAGTCAACAAAGTTGGGCCCTCACTCAGGCAGGGGGACAGCTGCTGGAATTTCCTGGAGAATGAAGGGAGGACAAATGGGTTCCTCGATGCAGTGTCTCTAGGCTACAAGATGGAGTTTCCACTTCCATGCTTCATGCATTGGAATGTTTCTGCAAATCGATAAAATAGATTTTTGTTTTTTCAGGCACCGCATCACCTTTTGTCACAAGGGGTGATTGACCCAGTGTCGGTGAAGAGGTTTTAGAGGTTTCTACCGTTCCCAAGCCAGATTGCAATGTTCCTCCACTTTTGGATCTAAAGAATCTGAACAGGTTTCTTCAGATAAGGGGTTTCTGATGGAATCAGTTAGAGAGGTGGCAGCCTCAATGTAGCCAGGGGAATTTCTGACATCAATTAACATAAAGGACACTTATCTGCACATCCACATTTTTCCTCCTCATCAGAAGTTTCTTTGCTTTGCGATAGCAGATCAACATTTCCAATTTGTGGCCTTGCCATTCCGCCTGGCCACTGCCCCTTGAGTGTTTACAAAAATTCTGACATCAATTATGGATCTCTTCCAGGGGTGCCCATTTTGATTGATCTGCTGCTAAGAGAGGGTTCTGTTCAGCAACTGCAGCACAATCTGGAGCTCACAAGTCAGATGTTGGCCATGTTTTGCTTGATCCTCAACCTGCAGAAATCTGTTCTTCTACCAACCCAAACATTGTAATATTTGAGCCTGATCTGGGACACTGGGTTCATTCCAGGAAGAGTTATCTTAAGATCTGAGGTAAAAAATAAATAAGTTGCAATTCACCAAAAATGCTACTTAAATAAGGCACAAGATATTTCATCGAAATGTGCGGTATTTATCTGATGAAACTGTTCGGTATTTTATATCATGATGTGATATACAGTGGGATGGATACAGTGGAGAATGATTAGAACCCCTGTCAGTTTTTATTGCTGTCTGTGCCCCCATTAGAGAGAATCACTCTCTCTATTTTTACTGTTTCTCCTTATCACTGAAAGTGAAAGGAAAAGAAATTCCCTCATTTTGGGTTGACTTCAGAACACTAATAGTGGGAATTTTTTTTTTTGCCTTTAGTTACACTATAAAGTAATTTTTGCTGTGATATTTGGCAAATCCATTGCTATATCTTTGGACATGTCTGTTTTGTCAGCATTCTCTAATGTGTCACTCTGGTATCCATCTGTAAAACTGATGTAAATCAATTAATGACACCCCTCTCTTAATAGCTCAAGTTCCACACCTTTGTAAGAATACGTGTCTATTCCTAATCTGAATCTGTTTTGGGAATATATGATATCTCTAAAAAATTATTGTGAAAAAGTAAAGTACCCACACTACATATGACACTTGTTCTAACAAGTGATTTGACTATTGTGATATGCATGTACATTGTATTATGTTTGGAGTAATTGGGAGATTTTTGCAGCAAATGATGTATATGCTTGTATATACACCAAAAAAGTCTCTTGAAGTACGGTAAAAAAAGTCAGGAGAAAATATATATATTTTACCACATGTAATGTGGTTGCTTTACCAAAGGAAAATAGACTGTGCACTTGCAAGTGCAGTTGCTCTAGAGCTTAGTAAATCAGGGCAAGCTCTACTGACTTCCATCACCCTGTAACTGAGTTTACAACCACGTTAACCTCTAGGCGCCGAGCGCATGCAAATATGCAGCCTGATAGCTCCCGACACAGTTATTGGCGGCTATCTGATTTTCCCAAGAACTTAGCAAATGAGATGAATGTGCAAACAAAACAGTTTTTTCCTTGAACATGATCGGGAATTCTTTGCAAAGTGATTCTTTTTTTTTTTAAATAATGTTTTTTGGTTTGTAAAGTAAACACATACAAATACATCAACAATAAAGCTCTTAGAACCCTTTTACACAGTTGGTGTCCTGTGCAGTTTAAAGTGCACAACCTTTACAAAGTGAAGCTCAGCTATAACATACAAAGTCAAAATCATCTTAACCACTTGCCGACCGCCGCACGCCGATTTACACTGGCAGAATGGCACGGGCAGGCAAAAGGGCGTACCTGTACGTCTCTTTGACAGGAGCATGCCCGTGGGTCCCGCAAATTTGATGTTCACCGGCGGCTCACGATTGCAGCGAGGAGAGGCAGAACGGGGAGATGCCTATGTAAAAAAGGCATTTGCCTGTTCTGCCTAACAACATGACAGGGATCTACAGCTCCTTGTCATCGGGAGCAGTGATCTCTGTCATGTTGTAGTGAGCCCATCCCTCCTACAGTTAGAACACATCCAGGGAACACACTTAACCCCTTGATCGCCCCCTAGTGTTTAACCCCTTCCCTGCCACTGTCATTTATACGAAAAAGACAAGGAGAGGGGCGCCTCTGAGTATGTATCATATAAGCATTTATTAATAAAAAACAATATCCACTCACATCTAGACAAGGAGTGTTGCATTCAGGTAGATCTCAGCAGATGGAGGGCCGGTGGGACTACAAGTCGCAGGAGTTTCACCCAGAAGCTGTCGTCCTTCTCATGTCCTGGAGGAAGTGAATAAGGCAGATGGATGCAGCAGGTGGGGTTTGTTTCCTTACGGTGGTCCTCCAGTGGGGTGGTAGCATCGATCCAAAGGGGAGAGTCAGATGGATGTCGCTCCTCTTAATGTTCAACAAGTGGGTTCCAGGTGGTACAGGGGGGGGAAGGGGTGGGGAGGAGGGAAATAAAGTCTCTATAGCAATTAAAGTAATGGAGAAGGGAGAAGGGAGAAGGGATGGTGGGTGTGGAGACGTTTGTGCCCTGTTGCCTGCTGTAGGGAATGTGCAGCCCAGTTCATTGACGGAATGGTGTGTCAGGCACGGCCGTGTCTCTGATGTAGGAACGAGGCTTGCACCGCAAACAGTGCTAGGCGCCGGGGCGTGACGTCATATCTCTGCGACGCGTTTCTGAGCTTACAGCGCTATAGGTGGTCTGTATAGCGGCGCTCCTTTCTTGCGGTGCAAGCCTCGTTCCTACATCAGAGACACGGCCGTGCCTGACACACCATTCCGTCAATGAACTGGGCTGCACATTCCCTACAGCAGGCAACAGGGCACAAACGTCTCCACACCCACCATCCCTTCTCCCTTCTCCCTTCTCCATTACTTTAATTGCTATAGAGACTTTATTTCCCTCCTCCCCACCCCTTCCCCCCCCCCCCTGTACCACCTGGAACCCACTTGTTGAACATTAAGAGGAGCGACATCCATCTGACTCTCCCCTTTGGATCGATGCTACCACCCCACTGGAGGACCACCGTAAGGAAACAAACCCCACCTGCTGCATCCATCTGCCTTATTCACTTCCTCCAGGACATGAGAAGGACGACAGCTTCTGGGTGAAACTCCTGCGACTTGTAGTCCCACCGGCCCTCCATCTGCTGAGATCTACCTGAATGCAACACTCCTTGTCTAGATGTGAGTGGATATTGTTTTTTATTAATAAATGCTTATATGATACATACTCAGAGGCGCCCCTCTCCTTGTCTTTTTTCTCCAGCTTTTATTGGACCTGGCTTCAGGCCTCTTCGGTGGCAGCCCTGACAATTCCACATGCCCTGCTGTGTATATCATACATACACATCCAGCCGCTACGCTTAACCCCTCCCCCCCCCCTTTTTTACCTGGACTATTGGGAACCTCTGCATAAAAACGAGGTACTGTGACTATGCGCCTTTCTTACTAGTTGTTGACTGTCATTTATACAGTAATCAGTGGTTATTTGTAGCTCTGATCACTGTATAAATGTCAATGGTCGCCATTACTACTAAAAAAAAAAAATTAATAATAAAAATGCCATAAATATATCCCCTATTTTGTAGACGCTATAACTTTTGTGCAAACCAATCAATATACACTTATTACTTATTTATTACTTATATTTACCAAAAATATATAGAAGAATACATATCGGCCTAAACTGTGGAAGAAATTTGTTTTTTTTTTTATATATATTTTTTGGAGACATTTATTATAGCAAAAAGTAAAAAATATAGCTTTTTTTCAAAATTGTCAGTCTTATTTTGTTTATAGCGCAAAAAAAAAATGGCAGAGGTGATCGATCAAATACCACAAAAAAAAAGCTCTATTTGTGGGAAAAAAAAGGATGTCAATTTTGTTTGGGTACAACTTTGCACGACTGCGCAATTGTCAGCTAAAGCAACGCAGTGCCGAATCGCAAAAAATGCTCTGGTCAGGAAGAGGGTAAATGCTTCCAGGGCTGAAGTTGTTAAAGAAGTAAACATATTGCAACCACGGCAAAGTTAACCACTTTCACTAAGCTCAGGGGAAAACTCTCTTGCAAAGTGTAACTTTTCCTGCAAAGTGAATAGCCTATTTAACTTTTTTCCTTGTCAAAAGTTTTTTATTAAGTTCAAAGTAATAAGCTTAACATACATGTTAATAGATACATGTTAACATAAGGAATGAAGCTCAATTATTACAGAAGTAGGTAAGAATATAAAACATAAAATGAAATATGATAAATAAATAAGGATACTTGAAGTAGAGATTTTAGAACCAATACATTTTATCAAAAGGTATCCCTCTATTTCTACCATGTTAGTTTCCTATTTAACTTTTTTTAAATCAACCTCTGCTTTCCTAGATAAATTACTGTCAGTCCTTGAACAGACTGAGACACTTTCATCTCTACCTACATCTGCTGAGACTGTTTCTAGGTTATAGAGGTGCCACCTGAAAGTAAAAATTTAGAACTTGTCTATTGACCATCCTATCATCACTCAACATCACGGACAGCAGCCTGTGCTGAGGCTCTGAACATGGCTGCATTAGCTTTTATCAAAAAAATCACCCAACTCCTATGTCATTTGTGGGTGTAGGACACCCATAAAACCCACTAAAAAGCAGATAATAAACAAGAAGGGGGTCTAGAGCTCTTTCACACTGCTCCATTGTGAAAATGCAGTAAAAGCACATATGCATTTTGCAGCATTTTTACCACAATTCCAGTGTGTATTGCATCTGTCAAAAACGGTGGGTGAATTTTTGATGCATTTTGCTGAGTTGTGATGCATTTTATATTCATTTTAATGGGGAGCTGTGTTTTTGGTGCATTTATTTTATCGCACCAAAAATGCAGCATTCAGGAGTTTAAAAAAATGCTGCCAGATCTGTTTCTGTAAGATCTATAAAGGCCCATACACACGATCGGACTTTTTGACAACAAACATGCAAATTAGCTGTTTTAAGGCAACATCCGACCGTGTGTACGCTCCATCGGTCAAACTTTTTCGGTTTTCATCTGACTTTTTTTGGCTGTGGGAACGGACAAACTTTTTGGCAACAAAAGTCCGATGGAGCAAAGTCCGATCGTGTGTACACAAAACCATCTGACTTTTGTACAAAGTACAAACACGCATGCTCAGAACCAATGCAAAAGATCAGACAACAATACAGAAGTTGATCAAAGGGTGGCGCCAGAGTAATTGAACGTCCTCTTTTGAAGTGTCATCAGTACGTTGAAACGTCACTATGTTCGTGTTTGTTGCCTAAAAAGTCTGATCGTATGTATGCAATACAAGTTTACGGGCAACGCCCTTTGTACAAAAATCCACGGGAAAGTTTGTACAAAGTCCGATCATGTGTATGAGGCTTAAGTGTTACATAAAAGGACTTTGGGCTAAAGGTGTTACCTTTTACACCACATCAAAATTTGAAAATCATTTATCATTTTCCTTCCACTTCGCAATTATGTGCCACTTTGTGTTGGTCTATCACACAAAATCCCAATAAAATACATTTACGTTTTTGGTTGTAACATGACAAAATGTGGAAAATTTCCAGAAGTGTGAATACTTTTTCAAGGCACCGTACATCCAGAGGAAGCAAAGCAGGGAGATGACTGCCTGGATGGAGCTTCTTTAAGAAAGTCTTTTTTGCTAAAGAGTTTCCTGGGAAGAGCTGAGAAGAAGCAGATAGGATTGACAGAAAAACACACTTCTCACTAATCAAGGTACTTATGAGGGTTCAAAAAAGGCAAATAGATTGATTGTTCATTTTGCATGGGAATTTTAACTTTGCAAGGGATTTTTTTAGCTAAGTTTACAATGTGAAACTCTTCTGACTTCCATTATCCAATCATGTGCAATCATGTTGTTTTCCTTGCAAGTGATGGGTATTTTTTATAAAATCAATTTCCAGCACATTTCCAAACTCATAAACCTCAATAGTGACTACTTTCATAAAGTGATTGCAATCTTCTTGGCTGTTCTTAAAGGACCATTATATTTATGTGCTACTAAAAATCCTGAGCTATCATGTTCTTTTTTGGGTATCCTGTATTTCTAGCCCTATCAGCAAAGAGTTACTTAAAAAAAAAAAAAAAAAAAAAAACAATAAAAAGAATAAAGTGATTTTTCTTTTTATTCCACTGTAAGTCAATTTGTGCTTGAGTGTGAAATGCTTATCATACCAGCTTGCTCATCATCCTCAACCACTCAGACCAGAGGCATTCTACACCAAATTAAATATATCCCCAAAATAAATTAAAGTCACAAAATACTACATACTACAAGAGCCCACTTTTAAAAAGTTTTCTATGGGAAAGCAGATAACATTGACTTGATCTCAAATCAGATACATACGGTAATAAAAAAAGTCCCAAATAGCAAGAATCAAATAAAAGCAGAACTGATGTTTGAGTGCCAAAAGAAGTAAAAAACTGTTTACTAACTGTCTCTTTCCCTATGCAGTTAGGTGGTTTTCCCTACCCTTTTCCAACAGCAGCTTTGATACACTGTTGCTATTACTGCTCTGTGTTCCACTTTTATAGTAAGTGGCTGGTGTACCTAAAAGCCCCATTATTGGCCCTTGTAAGCCTGCTGGACAAAGTCCAAAGGGGACATACAAAAAAGCCAGGACAGTATAATTCTCCACAAACCCAAGGTAGCAGAAAAACCAAACCTAAATCCAATTTAGCAACACACTATATTCAGGCAGGCGGGACCAAATCTTTGTGTGAAGTCAATATTTGTTTAATGATTTCTATTTCCACTCAAGAACAAACTAAGAGGAATCAAATAACTTTATTGATATTTGGGAGTGCAGTCCAATTCTCTGAGCCTATAGGGACTCTGAAAGACCATGTTTTTTTTTTTTTTTTCTTTTTTTTCCCCTTCTTTCCTTTTTTCTTTTAATAATCTTTTTTTTATTTTAAACAGCTTTTCATACAAACATGGACAAAACAATTGCGTGCATACCAAGAAATATGGCATAGGCAGAATTCAGTTCTTAAGTGGGCACACAGTCCAAAAGTCATATTCCTTGTATTATAATTGCAATGGTAGCAGACTCTTGGGTCTCTATCAACACGACTGTATGATGATTCAAAAACAACGAAACAACAATATAACACAAACCTACAAATGAAAAAAAAAAGAAAAGTATAAAGAGAATTAGGGGAGGGTATAGTTCAGGGCCCCCCTATTCCCCCTCCACTAGTGGAAAGACCATGGTTTTACTTTATAGAATGGGTGCCCAACCTGTGGACCTCCAGCTGTTGTGGAACTACATCATGTCCCATCATGCCTCTGCCTTTGGGAGTCATGCTTGTAACTCTCAGTTGCTTGCAATGCCTCATGGGAATTGTAGTTCCACAACAGCTGTAGGACCACAGGTTGAGCACTCGTGTTTTATAGTATTTTAGGGGCTGTACATATCAGAGCAAAGTTTACATAGAGAAGAAGTAAGGTTTAAAGCTGACTTGAGCTGAAATTTCAAGATGATTAATTCATGATCATGTACATTACGCGTAATTCAAAATATATTATGTATATTGTTTAGGATTTCTCTATGCACATAATAAAAGTGTAGACAGGGAAGGTTTTTTGGGGGAATTTTAAGGGTGCCAGCAAATAAAATACAAGTAAATACAAGTACTCGGCTATATATAAAAAATAATAAATATTTTATTATTACATACAACACATAAATAAAAAAAAATATTGTGCTTTTAGTACACAAGTGCCTGAGAACATCTTGTCTTTGGAGTTTGGTCACTCAAGGTAACAGAAGAATGGTTATCCCGACATTTTTCACCACCCAGGGCTTCTTCAGGGAATATATTTAAAGACAAAATATGTAGCACTGCATAAAACAAAACAAAATTAAGAACAGATACAATAGCTTATTACAAAGCATAATGAATTACAATATCAAAAACCATGCTACGTTTCATTATCGCTCAACCCACAAATGGTCTCTTCTGCCTATAGATGGATGCCAGAAAACAAGATGGTAGTCACTATGTAGCACAAGTGTAGGCCCATCAATGCCCGACCAGACTAGGCTGGAATCTGTGTATATACTGTAATATGTTAATAAAAAAAAATAAAAAAAGATAAATATTGACTGAAAATATAGCCAATAAGATCAATAGAATGTGTCACAATATATAAGGTATAGAAAAAAACATGTGAAAAAAACAATGTTGAATGGGTGCAAAGATGTATATAAATATGTAGACATGATCCATATGTAAGTATGGCATACTTACAAAGAAGGCTGTTGAAATGAAGATGGGCCAAGGGTGCCAAAGTGCAGACCGTGGTCTAAGTAATTAAGGCACAAGATGAAAAATGCTGCAACAATAGGATAGTAAGGCTGCATTCACACCTGAGCGTTTTGTCGCCCTAAGCCTGAAGCTACAAAACGCTCGAGGGGAAAAAATACATTATTCTCTATGGAGATGGTTCACATCTCCACTCCATGTCGCCTGAAGCCGAACGCCTGAAGCTCAAACAAGTTCCGGACCCTTTTTTGTCACGTGAATAGGGCAGATTTGGGCGTTTGTATCCCCATAGAAACTAATGGAAACGCTCGATTCAAGTGACTAGCGCGACAACGAGCGTTTCTACAGGCGTTTTGTCACTGCATCTGCTCCCAGGAAGCAGTTGAACAAAATCTAAAAACATAGCAACAAATGATGACAGTGATGATCATTTTTCCTATTGGCTATCAAGAAAAACGCAGAAGTTGAAAAACGCCTGACAACGCCATATGCAAATGTGCAAAAACGACCGTATTCGCACGACAAAACGACGGTACAAACGCTGGTAAAAACGCTCGTTCCGCTACGCTCAGGTGTGAATGCAGCCTTAAGGATCCAATTAGGTCCAAAAATCACAGACTGGAGTTTGAACATAAAAGGGAAGAGGACTGATATGGAGACATATAGAGTCAAGTAAGTCTAGGTCAGCTGTTACACAAAACAGAGACCACATTCCTGCTGCAGATCATCTGTTCCCCAAGGGAGACTGAGACAGATGGCAACAGGTGTAAATAGAAACAGCCAAGGATTATAGCAGACTATGTATGAGAGTAGAGTAAAGCACTAAGTAATGCAGCAAAAATCAAAGAATTAGATCACAACGAGTGGCGGGCAGCAAAGGACACCGCTCATGCATAGACCGCCTGTTTGATCTAGACAGCATAGGTCAGGGGCATGGTTGGCAAATTAAGAATGGTAAAAGATGGGAAAATAGTCAAAAAGTGGTATACCGGCAAAGTTTAAATGCCGGGACAGTGACAAACCACCTTTGCTATAGGCAGGCAGACCACAAACAATGAGTGGAGAGTGGTGAGGTGATGGGGAAGGGGAAGGAAAAGACAGAGGGTGTATAGAGGGAAGGGAGGAAGGGAAGGGGGAAAGAAAAGGGGAATGGCCAAGAGAAGGGAGGGGGGAAAAAAAAAAGGGGAGAGGGGGAAAAAAAGAAAAAGAAAAGGGAGGAAAAAGAAGGAGAGGGGGAACGCAGCATGACAGATGATATGGAGTAAATAAAACTTAACAAAGGAAAACAACAACAACAAGTTGTTGTTAAGTTTTGTTTACTCCATATCATTTGCCATGCTGCGTCCCCCCCTCCTTCTTTTCTCTCCCTTTTCTTTTTAATTTTTTGTCCCCCTCTCCCCTCCCCCCCCCTTCCCTTGTCCATTCCCCTTTTCTTTTTCCCATCTTCCCTTCATCCCTTCCCTCTATACACCCTCTGTCTTTTCCTTCTTCTCCATCCCCATTACCTCACGGCTCCCCACTCATTGTTTGTGGTGGGGAAACATGTCGCATAACCATTCTTCTGTCACCTTGAGTGACCAAACTCCAAAGACAAGATGTACCCACCCATGCACTTGTGTACTAAAAGCACAATAGTTTTTTTTTTAATTATGTGTTGTATGTAATAATAAAATCTTTGTTATTTTTTACATATAGCTGAGTACTTGTATTTACTCTTTGCTGGCACCCTTAAAAATCCACCAAAAAAACCTTCCCTGTCTATATCTCCATTTCAGGGATGTTGGTGCCTTTTTGTCACCTACCCATACCACCACGCTCATAATAAAAGTGTGTCTCTGCAGTGGGTTTAAATATATTTGTTTAAAAAAATATATTTAAAAAAACATTGTGTACCAGTGAGGTTGCAACTTGATTTAAGTAAACAAATTCAAACCCGTATGCAGAAAATTGGTGATAATATTGTCTGCATAAAACCAATTTATGAATCTATTTAAATAAGAAACCTGATTCATAGCAGAAAAGTGTTCTAAATCCACAAACTGCCTCCGATAATAGGTAAAAAAAAAAAAAAATGGTTATTTTTTTGATGATATCATCTTTAGTATTTTAATGTTAATCCTAGATTTTATACAGGTATTCATTGCTTTCAACATTCTAATCAGCCTTCAGGAAAGAGTCCCAAAATCTGTATTCAAGGACTGAGTTTCAGAGAGGAAGATGCACTTATCTCCTTTATTAATTTCTTCATATATGCTAATCATCGAGGTGTGCTCATGTTTGTCCCTTTGTCACTGCATTGAAATGTGATATTGGAAATAGCTGATTTAAATATCAATGCAAGGGTGAATATGTACTTTGAATAATTACTTAGGGACTGAACATGATACTGATTCGTATACTTACTTTTAGATTACTTGCTATTAAAACCCATCTTTGGGGATATGCTATACCTCCTCATCCATCATACATCTCCTCCCCCATTCTTATCATTCAACAAGGTAAAAACAGCTTCTAAAGCAGTTTTAAACTCATCTGAGCCTGCAGTCATGTGTCCAACGCCCTCTTCATGAGAGGAGACCAGTGATTTATTGTCGCAGTCTGCACCTGTGCCAACAGGTCCCCTTGCTGTAACATTATTATGCCCATGTTCATTCCTACCACAATGTTGTGCTCTGCAATACAGGCTTTGTTTGTGTATTGACACAATTTGCATTTAACAGCTCATTCACAAAGAATGCCCTGAAACACACAGCAATGGAAATATAGGGCAGACAGAATTTTATCACACTGAGACATACAGTATACCATCACAATCAATGGCAAACTAATGTTTGCAACATGCAATCCCATGCATCACATCAATGCAGTGGTGTGAATGGGTCTATAGAGCTGAAGCCTTCCTGGTGCCACATTTCTCCATGTATCTCCTTATAACTACAAATGTAAATTTAATCTTTACAATGGGACAAGATTACTTTACATTCTCTGGATACTATCTTGGGAAATAACAGTTTTGGTTATTTATTGATGTGCACCTCCAAGCCTCCTCTGTACCCCCCAACACACAGAACATCCAGCAGATGGCACCATGGCTACTCACCTGCAACTGTGGTGCCTGCAGCTAGACAGCAGCTTCCTGAGGCTACCTCTGGATGTCAGCTAGACAGCAGCTCTGTGGGATCTCCCGGTATTCGGTAGGCAACCCATCACCGGCTGACCACCAGCCGCAGCTTCTGGTTATGAAAACATGGCTGCAGGATCTCCCTTCGGCTAGCAGGTCTCTCCTCTGTGTTCAGTGGGGAGGGGAGGGGCCTCCGACCTGGGCAGCTAGCCAGCTTCTCTATTCAGTGTACAAGTAGAGCAATTCATTTGTACACTAAAGCCGCTTAGCTGCCCGGGTCAGAGGCCCCTCCCCCATGCCAAGTAGAATGACTCGGATTGCATGGGTTGTGAACAAGGACGGCTTTGCGGGATCCTGTAAGGCCAGGAAGTGTTGGATGCCGGCTAAGTATAGTCTGATGGTGTTGTGTGATAAAGCCAATTGTGGCAATATGAAATGAAAGCTAGTATGTGCTTAGTGTCTGTTGATGTTGCTGTGGGGCAGGATACCAGAAACTTGCAGAAGGCATTCCAAGCTGTGTGGTAGGCCTTGAGTGTGTTGCAGGAAAAGGATTGATCGATGAGCTGGGTCATGCTGTGAAGGTGCTGCTTTAATCCAATGTCAGCTAAGACCAAGATGGGATAAGAGATTATGTTGGGTCGGCTCCGGGTTTCTGCTGAAAAAATGAAATGAAGTTAAGGACTGTGCGTATGCTGTGACATTGCACTTGCCTGGAATGAATGTGCAGTGGACATTGAACTGATGCTGCAGGGATAATTGCACCAGCCTGCATAGGAAGGACATAATAGGCCTTTATTAATGATATTGGCTGCGGCCTTGTTGTCGGTGGCGAAGACCACCGTTTGTCCGGTCCAGGTGTGGCCCCAGACTTGAGTAGCTGCCACGATCGGGTATAGTTTGAACAATGAGGATGACCGGATAAACCCAGGATTAGGAGTATCTCTGGAGGCCATGGTCCTGCAATTCAATGGTGGCCAAAAATTGCAGCAAAGCCTGTAGAGGCTGCAGCATCCGTTACTACCTGCGGTGACAGAGGCGATACTGATGGTATGAACATGGATATGCCATTCCAACTTGTAAGGAACTCATCCCACATAGACAAATCCACAGCTGCCGCTGTGTCTAATCTAAGGATTTGATCGGGGTCCTGTGTCTGAGAGAGGAAGACCAAGAGGCGTGAAATGAAAAATCATCCCTGGGGAATGATTCTCATTGCAAGTTGAGCATCCCTAAGAGGGATTGAAGCTGCTACTTAGTACACCCCTGTGCACGGGTAAAGTTATGAAGAACCGACCTGATGCAGGTCAGTTTGTCGGGGGAAGGCTGGTCTGCATAAAGCAAGTGTCCAGGTTGACACAGAGGAAGGTGATGGAGTGTGCTGGGCCTTCCACTTTGTGTTCTGCAATGGACCCATTGAGATTCCCAAACACCACTCTTAACCTATCAAGGTCTACTGGGGGCACGCCAGGCAGTTAGCAAGAAGTCATCCAGGTAATGGATGACCCTCTGGCACTGGGCTGAGTGTGACAGGATCCAGGTGAGGGACTGTGCGAAGGTGTCAAAGAGCCACGGGCTACTTTTAGAGCCAAAGGTCAATTTGGCAAAGTAATATGACTCTTCCCATTTAATGCCATGCCAGCACCAGATGGACAGTTGGATGGGTAGAAGCTTAAATAGAGCCAGGCGCCTGTGCCTACTTTGATAATGGCCTGAATTGCCATGTCTACTGAAGCATATTTCAGGGAGAATTCCTGTGAAGAAATTAGTGAATTCAAACTCAGGATGTGGGAAGAATCAGGCACAGACAGGTTGTACATCAAGCAAATTTTATTTGAAAACTTTCCCTTGACAAGCCCAATAGCCCAATAGGTCAGTGTGGAATCCTGCTGTAAATCCTTGGATCAGTGGCGTAACTAGAACCCTCATGGCCCCGATGCAAGAAACCATGGAGCCCCCCCCCCGACCTCCAGACAAAGCTCTTTACTCCGAGCCCGATGGCAGAACACCAGGGCCCATTCACAAGTGGCTGGCTGTATATAAAGGAACTTATTTCTTCATTTCCCCCGCTTCTCCTCCTCTCCCCCCCCCACAGGCATTCAGCAGCTGCAGGAGGAAAATGGAGAGATGGGTTCCTCTATGTCGTTGTTTCACAATCTTTTTCCAGTCAGAGCACCCTTGAAGTACACCCCTAGGTGAATGGGGCTGCACTGCAACCCCCCTGCAACTGTGTGCATTGCATGCAGTGGCAGCCTAGTGATGATGCATTTAAGGGGTTAAAACAGGTGGTCAGTAGGCAACATATTGCCTCTCTACCGGCTGTCAAATGCCTCTGAAAAGCGATCTGAGCATGGATCGCTTTTCGGAGGAACAGCATTTTACATAAAAAATGCACATATGCACGCACATATAAACCAGTGGCAGCTGGTGCTCGAAATTTTTAGGGGGGCGCAAGCAAACTGAAAAATTCAGAAAAAAAAAACATCAATTGCAGCCACTGTGCCCATCAATTGCAGCCACTGTACCATCAAACGCCACCACTGTGCCATCAAATGTCACCACTGTGCCCATCAAATGTTGCCACTGTGCCCATCAAACTCTGCCGCTGTGCCCATCAAATGTCGCCAGTGTGCCCATCAAACGCTGCCAGTGTACCCATCAAACGCTGCCAGTGTACCCATCAAACGATGCCACTGTGCCATCAAATGCCGCCATTGTGCCCATCAAATGCTGCCACTGTGCGCATCAAATGCTGCCACTGTGCCCATCAAGCTCTGCCACTGTGCCCATCAAATGCTGCCACTGTGCCCATTAAATGCTGCCACTGTGCCCATTAAATGCTCCCGGTGTGCCCATCAAATGCTGCCAGTGTGTCATCAAATGCTGGCAGTGTGCCATCAAATGCTGGCACTGTGAATCCCCACCGCCCGCTCGCCATCTGTCCGGCACTTACCCTGTCTTGGTGGGGCAGCGGGTGACGGCCACGAGCGGGGTCCTCCATGCGTCTCCTGCAATCCTCATCTCCCATCCTCTCCTCCTGATAGGCGTCCAATAGCTGCGCCTATCGTTTCAGCCAATCAGGTGACAGGTAACAGACAGGTAACAGACCCGCACACCTGATTGGTAGAGAGGCGGTTCAGTGTTAGGAAAGTAAATATTAATATACTTTTCTAACATACCTGGGTGGACTGTGAGCGTCAAGCATGGCACTCACAGTTCACCTATTTTGAAGCCTATTAGAGCCGATGGCTCTAATCAGGTGCTTCAAAAACACCCCCGTCTCTGTAATTCAGGCGTCTGGCGCCCCAAAAGGGACCGGACACCTAAATATGGCGGTGGCAGCGGTGGTCATGGATATGATATGCTATGTATGAATCTATCCATTGGTTATAGAGGGAGTGGCTGGAGAGCACGCCACTGATAAACACATGCACATTCACATACATACATATGCATACTCACATACATGCACACACACACAGACATACATGCATCATGCACACACACAGACATACTGCACACCCACACACACATGCATGCAGACACACACATACATGTATGCACACACACATGCACACCCACACCCAGACACACACATGCATGCAGACACACACATACATGTATGCACACACACACACATGCACACCCACACCCAGACACGCACACACACACACACATGCACATCCACACACATGCACACCCACACACATGCACACACACACACATGCATGCACACACATATAAACACACATACAGTAGATAGTCTTATAAAAAAAACGTAAGTCCTTTACCTTGGCTCTTCCTGCCAGGTACTGCACTGTAAGGGGAGACAAAGAGCACACACTGCTTTCACTAGGCTAATGTGAGGAGCTCCCTGCACAGTGCCGATTACAGTTTGGAATCGGCTGACGATCGGGGAGCTCCTCTCAGCCGCCCCTCCTATCATAGAGTACAGGGGGCCCGGTCGCCATGGCGATCTCGGCGGCCCCTATAATTCTGCCACTGCCTTGGATAAGGAAGGTGGCTAGTGTGGGAGTGGGGTGTGAGGTGAGATAAAACCTCAGCCTTAGGATGTCTACTCAGCCTAGTCAGGACGTTTTCTGCTGCTTGATCTGGCATAGGGCTTTAGGATGTGCTCTATGACATATGATACAGTCATGGAGCAGCCGGCATTTTGCTGTAGCTGCATGATCCAAAATTAAAGTTATTACAGATGGATGCTCCCCCTACTGACCGAATGGGATGTGCAAACTTGTCCACCTGGGGCATCTGAACTGTGACTGACAAGCCCTGAGCTGCACTGGAGGTGGAGGGAAGATCGAGAGGGCATCTAACTGCAACTTTGGCACACCAGGTAGCCATGTGGGTGGAGGACTGGCATATAGTGCAGAGTGGTGAGCGTAGACCAGCAAAGTTCCGGCAGAACAACTCTGTGTCCATGAGGCTCAAATCCGTTGCCTGCCTGGAACTGTGTGAACCTGGATCTGCTTTGGCCGAGAATGAACGGTGTAATCATACAGTGAGAACCCCCCCTGTATTTATAGGCCGGGTCCACCACGGTGTGGAGATATGAGTCCAGCTCTTCCCTCCTGCTGAGACTAGCTGAACACAGGGCATTCCTCACCATCCCAAAGGTCAACGCAAACTCTGCAATAGTTAATTTGCGGTTGAGCCTGGGGTCTTTGGCCTTGAGGACCACTGATATGTCCCCCCAGGCATACAATTTATTCTCTGCCAGATCATGAACCGTAATGAGGAGGGAAGCCAGGTTGATGTCCTTGCCATCCAAAATGTCCTTCCTGATGCTGGCTGGGATCAAGTGGGGATAATAGGACTCTTCCCTGTCATACCTGCAGGATGGGGTCTAAGGACTAGGACTGCGCCCAAGTCAGGGCCATGGTCAGGCATCCCTCCAAGACTGTGACTCTGGCTTGAACATCGGTGACTGTGGTGGTCAATGATGACACCCTGGTGTGAAGCTGAGAAATGGTCCAAGGATATGGATTGAAGAGATGCCTGCTGGGTGCTGGGCCCATCTGTCGCTGGCAGTGGGAAGATAAGCCTGAAGAGTTCAGCTTTGTTGGCTGTAGCGTGGAAGGACACGCCCCTGCGCCTTGGCTCCGCTGTTAACTTGGGGATGGTCCATCCCCTGAGGGACTGCACGCTGCTGCTCTCTGAAACCAGAGAGGGTGACAGAGGGGCAGAGGTGAGGTCTTCACTGCCGGCCTGTGACATGGCTCTGGCTGACTTGTGCCCTAGTTGCGACCGGAAACTAGGGCACAGGGCACAGGTCGACCGGAAACCTGTATTGGGGGTGACATAAAAGTCATTTTTTTTTTCTTTTTGTCCTATATATATATATATATATATATATATATATATATATATATATTTATTTATTTATTTTTACCGGAGGGTTAACTTCCAACCTGGTGCAGGATGGAACTACGTGAACTCGACTGACCTAAAGGAGAAATGACATATGGACATTGGTGAGTGGCTTAATTACATGCGATTAGGAGGTAACTGAGTGGTCGGGTCATGTGACTTTGAAATGCGTTTATGCAACTGCAAGGGGAACCTTATTGGGGGGCGAACAATGGTTTAAACAAACAAATTAAAACCAAGAATGGACTTCGAAGGAAAAGGTTTTGAAAACAGCTGGTCTGGAGCTATGTGGGCCAATGAGCCTTTTTGCGACTGGATTCGAACTGGGCTGTAGGGTGAGCCAAACTGAGAGGTGTCCATTAATGACATGGCAAATCAAACAGTGATCTGAATTTAAAGTGAACCATTGCGTCGCTGAGGCGACCGACATTGAACAACAGTAGATCTATGACGGGAAAAAAGAAACAAAATGCACGAATGACCCGACACAAAGCGACTGCAGAACCTAAGGAGAACATGTCAGAAGACATACAAAATAATACCTCTAAATAATTGAAGTGATGGTCCCACGAATCGGGGTGCAGTAACTGTGACTGACAGCGAAACGAACTGTGGAATATGGGATGAAATAAGGGCAAAGTGAAATGAGCCAAATGAAGCAAGATGCGACTGAATTGGAATCGTAGTGAAGGGTACGTGAAATGTAACAAATTAAATGTTTGCCATGATAGTGGCATGAATCGGCATGCCATGATTGCGACTCACAACGAACCGGACTGTGGAGCATGGAATGAAATGAGATGAAATTACTAGAACGACCCCGTACAAATTGGTGCGTCTCAGATGTGGCTGGATTTGAATCGGAGTGAAGGGTACGTGCAATGTAATAAATGAAATGATTTGCCATGACAGTGGCACGAATCGGTGTGCCGTGATTGCGACTGAGAACGAACCGGACTTTGGAGCATGGAATGAAATGAGATGAAATGACTAGAACGTCCCGGTACAAATTGGTGCGTCTCAGATGTGGCTGGATTTGAATCGGAGTGAAGGGTACGTGCAATGTAATAAATTAAATGATTTGCCATGACAGTGGCACGAATCGGTGTTGCCGTGATTGCGACTGAGAACGAACCGGACTGTGGAGCATGGAATGAAATGAGATGAAATGACTAGGACGAGTCGGCACGAAACGGTGTGTCGCAGATGCGACTGGATTCGAATCAGAGTGAAGGGTATGCAAAATGTAACAAATTAAATGACTTGCCATGACAGAAGCACGGATCAGTGTGCCGCAATTTACGACTGATAGCGAACCGGACTGTGGAGCTTGCCATTAAAATTAGATGGCAAAAACTAGCCAGGACGAACCGGTGAGTCGCTGATGCGACTAGTTTCGGACCGGAGGGAACTGCAAAGTAAAATAACTGACCACGAGGTACGGGAATGTACAAATGAAACCAATGAAAAACGGCCCGGTGTTTGTGCTCACGAATTGAGCGACAAGTTCGTGGCTTGCACGAGGCTAAAAATAAGGCTGCATATGGAGACTTTAACGAATGACTCGTAAGTTCCATAGCGGGGTTTTCGATGACACGGGGTATCTGGCAAACAACGATGCATGAAATGATATACAAATCCTACCTGCGACAATTGATCAAGACACGATCTACGAAAACCACGAACGGAGAACCGAATGTCTCTGGAAGTTTGGGCACGCAACTCACGATCACCGAATTAATTGGAAGAGTCGGCCTAGTGACGTAACGAATCGCGCACAGGAACCGACAAAGACCACAGATGAGTGGGCTGCTTAAATATCCCTCGGACTCCTCCCATAAATTCAGGCCACCATACTGCCATATATATATATATATATATATATATATATATATATATATATATATATATATACCATAGTTTATTTTGCACTTTTAGCTTAACTGAAGTGGCCCTGACCAGGTTAAAAGAGCACATTTCAGCCCACACATAATCTCAAACAGACCTAATAGAGATGAGGTCAGAACTACACCTTTTCATCAGTGGGTACTTGGCTACCTTCTGTTTTTATGTGTATTATTTATGCTAGGAATAGTACACTGACATCAAAGCAGCTCGATGAATTAGAATTTAATGAGTCAGAGAAGCCTTCCTGTGGGTATACTGTACAGTATATTCATTTGCATACACACTAAGAAAAACATTTAGGAAGACTTGAAGACTTTCATGTGAGAAGGTATCATTATGTAAATTATCATAGTGAAGCAGGAAAGACAAATTAAAAATATAATCTGACTATACTGTATGTACAACATTTTCCAAGCTTTTTAGGGGCATTTGGGTGATTTCCGTTATCATTATCAAAGGAGCCAAACAACTATGTGATAACAAATGGCTTCATATGATCACTATCCCTAAATAAAAGTGTTTTTTTTTTTTTGGCATGAACAGTCATATTTTTAATATTAATGCCCAAATTTCACAATTCCCGCCAGGGTATGCAGACTTTATAGCACAACTATATATTATTTTCCATGCTTATAATATATAAATAAACAAATAATATTCAGAACTGAAATTACTTATAAGGTCTGTTATTTATCGTGGGGGAACTTTGGAGGGTTTTTTTTTTTTTTTTTTTTTAGGAAGTCAGCAGTGAAGTTTTATTTGCCAACAATTTAAAATATGTCATTTTATTTTTCTTTGCAAACGTTGTTTTTGCTGTAGAACATCCTACAGCTAGAATGAACTGCATAGAGACTCCCCAATATACATACCAGACTCTTTCAGCCTGGTATAGATTTTAAGCAGTTACCTCACGCAAAAAAAAAAAAAAAATGGAAAGGGGAAGTATGAGCATGCAACCCCCCACTCCTGAACTATGCAAAGCCACATACTCTCAGGGGGGCTTTTTGAAATCTGAAAGACCCCTTTAACAATAAGGGGGTCCCAGATATCCCCCCATGTGCATAAGTATGGGGTACATAGTAGCCCCACTCATTCCCCAAAAATATTAAGACACCAAAAAATGTGACACGATCTTTATTAAAAATGTTAAAAATAAAAATCCCCAAAAAGTCCCTTCTTGTAAATCCATTTTCAATTATGATGCCCACTGCCGTTACTGATTTACAGAAAATAAAAACCCGAAGACCCGCCGCACAAAAAGCCAACTGACAGCTCCCAGAGCTGACACCATTTATGTACTACTGTATATAAAGGAATGGGCGTGGATAGTGGTGACATTATTGCCCAAATAGGCCCATGTGACCATATTTGGCCAATGATATAATGCCCCAATCCTTGTCCATTTGCTTATGTGGCCAGGGATTTCTGGCCATTTAAGTGAAGGGGCTGAGTGATGTCAATGGTTGTTAAGGATGCAGAAATTGACAGCTGTGATATTGGTGTCATCATTGCCTCAATATGTCCATGTGGCCATATTTAGGCAAGGATGTAACCCACTCCATTCCCTCCCCATTTGCTTACATGGCCGGGGGTTCCTGGACATATAAGTGAATGGGCTGGGTGACATCAGTGGTTGGTAGGGTCACAGCAGGTGCAAATAGCACCTGCTTCCATTTCCCTAAAGGTTTGGTGTTCGGACAAACTTACATAAGAAACTGAAGGCTGAACTTATGCTGTGCTCTGTACTAAATGTAATGTACTAATGCACTTAATGTAATGAAACTGATGTGTCCAGAAAAGGTGTAATAAGAAAGGGGATGTCCAAAACATGCCATGGGACACATGGGTTTGTAGCTATGCTACTACACTGCAGTGTGAGAACTAAATATAAGTAGTAACATTAGTTACAAAATTACATTTAGCAAATGCGCTATCTGTGATGTAGATTATGATAATATGGTACAGCATAGTAACCACCATTGCACTTAATATGACTGATAAAAGTTCAACACCAGTGAAAACAAACACAGCTGCACATCCATCTACACTGTTTGAATTGCCTCAAAGATTTGAAATGAAGTGTGGCAAATTAACCTTTTATTTTATTTGCATGTGGTTACTATGAATTTTTGCATATTGCACATCATTATAGCTCAATACACTGTCTGACTAAATGCATTTATATATTGTAATATTTTTCTTTTAATTGTTTTCTTATTGGTAATCAAAAGTTAATCGTCATTCATGTTTGGATCCTAACACATAAACAGCATTTTTTGTCATTATCAGACTTTGTTTCAGATGGCCTTTATGGGAAATGCTACAGTCACCATCTGTATATAAGTAGGGGGTAAATAACAAGGTCTTCACCATACGCATACTATGAGTATACCAGAAAAGTGGTAAATTATAATGTGTCAGGAACCTCTGGCATAACAGCACATGTGAGGATGGAAAAATATCTTGCTACTTCTCATTTTCATTCATTTCATTTCATTTCAAGTAATTGCCATACATAATTCATAAAAAGAATGATGACTTATAAATTATAACACAGGGGTCATCAACCACCGGGCCACGGCCCACTACCGGGCCATGGCCTTTCTGCAGCTGGGCCACAGGTGCAAGTGGCTGGCATGAAAGAGCCAGCATAAGAGAGTCGGGCGAGCAGCATGAGACAGCCGAGCAGCTGGCATATGAGAGCCAGGTGGATGGAAGAAGCGAGCGGGCGGGCAAGCAGAGATGATATCATCTCTCTCCACCCCCCCGCATCACTACTCTTCCACCCTCACAGCCAGTGTTCTGTCAGCCTCAATGTTGGAGGTGCGGTGGGGAGCAGAGAGATGACATCATCTCTCACCACCCGCCCTGCATCACAGCTCTCCTGCCTTCATTCGGGAACCCACCACTGCACTGGCCTGCCTCTATGCTAAATGGACCAGTGCTGCCACCAGTGCAGTGGTGGCAGGTAGCGAGGCAAGTAACATTCCACATCTGGTGACAGGTAACATGGGAAATGACATTCTGCATCTGGTGACAGGCAACATGGCAGGTGATGTGGCAAGTTACATTCCACATCTGGTGAAAGACAACGTGGCAGGTGACATTCCGCTTCTGGTGACAAATTCGAAAGCCGCCGGAACACCGTTAAAGTCTATGGGCCACTAACATGAAAAATCATGGCTTCCTCCGTGGCAGAGGGGGCCAGGGTCACCCGTTTACGTCACTGGCTTCCAGATTCTGATAAACCCCCCACCCGCATACCCCCACAACCACCAGGTAAAGGTTGTGGGGATGAGGCCCTTGTCCCCATCAACATGGGGACAAGGTGCTTTGGGGGGCTACTCCAAAGCACCCTCCCCATGTTGAGGGCATGTGGCCTGGTATGGTTCAGGAGGGGGGCCGCTCTCTAGTCCCCCCCTCTTTTCCTGCGGCCTGCCAGGTTGCATTCTCAGATAAGGGTCTGGTATGGATTTTGGGGGGACCACAACCCCATTTTTTATCTTTATTTACAGGAGGCGGTTCTGTTTACGATAATGGTGGTCTCTGCGGCAGGTTCACCGCGAGATTACCGTTATCGGCGGCGGTAGAGGTGCCACCCCCCTCCCGCCGCTCTCCCGCGCCTTTCGCCGCTTACCGGAGCCGTCGTTAGCGGTGGAGACGATCGGGTCCTGCAGCATGATGGGTATGGAGACTAAGATGGCCCCCACTCGTCTCTATACCATAGGAGGGCGGAAGCAACGTCAAAGCGTCACTTCCGCCCATACGTCTTAAAGGAACATTTTTTTCACTGTTATTTTTAAAATGAAATTTTTTTGTTTTTTTTTGCATTTAAGTCCAAATATGAGATCTGCAGACTTTTTGACCCCAGATCTCATATTTAAGAGGACCTGTCATGCTTTTTTCTATTAAAATGGATGTTTACATTCCTTGTAATAAGAATAAAAGTGATCCATTTTTTTTAAAAAGTGTAAAAATTAATAAATTCAAGTAAAATAAATAAGAAAAAAAAATATGTTTTTTAAAACACCTGCCCCGACGAGCTCGCGCGCAGAAGCGAACGCATACGTGAGTAGCGCCCGCATATGAAAACGGTAGTCAAACCACACATGTGAGGTATCACCATGATCGGTAGAGTGAGAAAAATAATTCTAGCTATAGACTCCCTCTGTAACTCAAAAGATGCAACCTGTAGAGTTTTTTAAATGGCGCTTACGGAGATTTTTGAGGGTAAAAGTTTGACGCCATTCCATGAGCGGGCGCAATTTTGAAGCATGACATGTTTGGTATCAATTTACTCGGCGTAACATTATCTTTCACAATATAAAAGAAATTGGGCTGTTGTCTTATTTTTTTATTCAAAAAAGTGTTTTTTTTCCAAAAAAAGTGCGCTTGTAAGACCGCTGCGCAAATACGGTGTGAAAAAAAGTATTGCAATGACCGCCATTTTATTCTCTAGGGTGGTAGGAAAAAAAAACAATATATAATGTTTGGGGGTTCTAAGTATTTTCTAGCAAAAAAAAAAACTGTTTTAAACATGAAAACACTGAGTCTGAAAAACAGGCTTGGTCCTTAAGTGGTTAAAATCCATGGCGTTGGGGGGACCCCTACGCCATTTTTTTTTATTTGGCGCAGGGTTCCACTTAATTTCCATATCAGACCTGAAGGGCCTGGTATGGATTTTAGGGGGACCCCCACGCAATTTAGTTTTTTTTAATTTTGGTTCAGGGTTCCCCTTAATATTCATACAGGACTCAAAGGGCCTGGTAATGGAATGGGGGACCCATGCTGCTTTTTTCAATGAGTTTTATCTATATTGCCGAGACCCAACAATTCATTACAACAGCAATCAGTTTTAAATGACAATTTTTCCTTTAGAAATGTCATTTTTTCTGTGGTACTGTTCTAAACACAGGAAAAATGTGCCACTTTACAGGCATACTATAGACACCCCCCCAGACACAATATTTAAAGCAATATTTCATTTTTATTGCTTCACTTTAAGCATTAAAAAAATCACTACTCCCAAAAAAACTGCCGTTTTAGGAAAAAAATGTTGCATTGATACATGTACCCTGGGCCAAACACTTTTTATGACAATAACTTGCATTTTTTATATGTTTGTGTCCCATAGACTTTAACGGTGTTGGTGTGTTCTTCCAAATTTTTTGCCTGTTCGGTATGTTCTGGTGCGAACCGAACCAGGGGGTATTTGGCTCATCCCTAATGGCAAGTGACATTCTGCATCTGGTGACAGGCAAGTAACACGCTCAGGGCTCCCACTGATTCTGCATTATGGTGAGTTGAACTATTATATTTATTACTACAGTGTAATAATAGAAATAATGTGCTTCAATCATCCTGACACCATATCAAGCATGGTGCCGTGATGATTGAAGCACTAACATTTCCCACCAAAAATCATTTACCCCGCATACACCCCCACCCCCTCAGTCCTTGGCACAATTTTCTTCCATGCAACCAGTCCCCGGTGCCAAAAAGGTTGGGGACCGCTGTTATAACACATTGTTGCAAAAATCCACACATATTCCACTAAGTTTCAAGCCTTTAAATAACTGGGACTCAGAATCCTTTCATATCTCTAGGTAGTACAGGACTTATTATGCATTCACGTGGGTGAAAAGGAATTAATTCTTGTTAGGATCAGCAAAGTCAAACTAGACAAACACAGTCTGTTGACTGACTATGCCTAATCCTCTGGGATCTGTGCTCAGCAAGCTAGTGAACGTTATCAGCGATTATCAAAGCCACTGTCAAGAAAATGTGAACTTGTGGTTTTTGTGTCAAGGGGGATCATGCTATACATACAGAGTTGGAAAAGAATACTTAAGCCAAATGCCTTCTTGAAGATTAAACTTTAGAAACGTTAAGTATTTTTAAGATTACCAATTCTTAATATGAAATGATCAATAGATGGATATTTTTTGTCAGAAACCATGAATCAGACTGAGACAGAAGTAAAGTTAAATCTCACTTGTTTAATAATAATAAAAAAAGGTAAACAGAGTAAATGTAGTCAAAACTGTCAGAAACCATGAATCAGACGGAGACAGAAGTACAGTTAAATCACACTTGTTTAATAATAATAATAATAAAAAAGGTAAACAGAGTAAATGTAGTCAAAACATAGCCATAGTTCAGGAACTGCAACAGATAGTCCGACGAGCTAAAATGTCAGGGAGCCAAAGAACAGCATAGTAGAACAGCAAGCAGGATCTGGAGCCAAAAGGAATGTCAGCCAAGCAAGTCTTTAACAGGAACACAGGAGAGCGTCTCTAGAGATGTGACCAAGGCGAAGGCAGAGATCATCTGAACTGGACGGCTTAAGTAGGCAGGACCGACGAGCAGGATCATCAACACTGTGGAGAGATAGGAGCTGACAATTAGCTGACAGCTGAGTGGCCAGCTCAGAGAAGGAAGGGCTGGGCCCAGTCCTGACAGTACCCCCTCATCAACGACCCTTCCCTCTCGGAGGACCACCAGGCTTGAGGGGAAAACGTCTATGTTAAACATGGAGGGGGACAGGGGTATGTACGTCCGAGGATGGGACCCAAGAGCGTTCCTCCAGACCGCATCCTTTCCAATGCACCAGGTACTGTATGCGCCCACACGGAACCTACGGGAGTCAACAATGGACTGTAGTTCATACTCATCATGGTTCTCACTCTGAACAGGGTGAGGACGTGGCACCGAGGTGGTAAATCGGTTGCAAGGTTTTAATAAGGAGACATGAAATACACTTGGGATACGAACTTCAGAGAGGGAACCCTGTCCCCAACCTGGTAGGAAGGTGCAGGCAGGCATCTGGGGTCAGCATGGAGTCTGTACCTATCATTAGCATGTTGCAAAGCCTCCTGGACTTGTGCCCAAGTGGAACGAAGACCACGGAGATGCTCCTCTAATGCAGGAATACTCTGCGGAACAAAAGTTAGGCAACATGGAAGGTTGGAAACCATAGTTCACCATAAACGGGACAATCGGGAAGCAGATGTATATGAAGCATGTATATATGTTTCTTTACGTGTACATTTTTTAGCCCTTTAAATATGCTTTTTTCTTTTACATTTTATATTTCTTTCGTTTTTGTTTGACATAGTTTTGATACTTTGAAACATGTGTATTATTTATGGATATATGTGTATTTTGTAAAGGTGTGTGTGTCTCATTCATTACATAATTTTTTGACTGGATGTGGAGGCTTCCTTTCACGACGGGTGATTGATTTACACTGTCCAATTTTGATTAGTATCACCCACATACGCTGGTCTATAAATGAGTATAAACACCTGGACTTAGTCAGCAATGATTAAGCACACTTGTCTGAAATGCGTCTGCTGAGCACTTTGGATCATTTGTGTGTCATGTTTTTAAACTTTTTGCCTCCACAATAAACAACATTTTCTTAATTTCTGGATGTGCCACCCTTTCTTCTTAATTTACATAAACCCCATTACCTGGCCTATCTCTTCATTGATTCATGAAGAAAATAAAGTTAATTCTCTATCTCATATTGTCATCCCTATCAATCTTGTCACCAAGGGCTGTGAAAGTCTTTGCTCTGCTATGCTGCACCCCCAGGGCATACATGCATTCGCATCATCTCAGAAAGGTAGGTGCAGCAATTGTCTCTGGATGGCTAATGGGGAGATACATTTCGCAATTTCTTGCTGAATATGTTTATTGGTTTATTTGTTTACAGTGGTTGTAAGGCACATGGGTAACAGGTGTGATAGCTGAAAATTTGGCTAAGAAGACCAGTTATACAGCTCATATCAAATCAGATGAGGTAACAACAAGCTGAAAAATAGTCAGCTAACAGCAGTGGACTCAGGTTAACATTAGCAAACATAAACAAGGTTTCAAAAAGGACCCACTTATGTGCATAATGATATAACCAAAGGCAGAGGGTATTAATAGGCGATCAGACATAGCCAAGTGCCAGTAGGGTTGTTAGGTGACTAGCAGAGAAACCAGTTCTACAGTTCTGTGATGAAGAGGGATGGAAGAGAGGGAGAGGCGGAAAAAAGAGGAGGTAAAAGCGAGGCAAAAAGAGAAGAGGTCAGGGCCCGGGGGTCCTCCGGGTGATAGTACAAAGAGGAGTATATGGCGTTGAAAACAAAAGCACATCAGCTTGGGAGCAATAGCGTAGCGTCAAAATGTTGAGGGAGGTAGTGCTCTACTCATTACTGCCAGATCTTTGAGTATTTTGTGATTCTGTTTGGTAACACTGCATTGAACTTAGCATGTACCATTGCTTGTATCACCCTATTTTTATTCTCAGCAAGGTAAGATAAGGAAGATTTCCATGCCTTCGCTATGGTCTGTTTGGCAGCCATAGTCACTTACAGTAATAATTTTTATTGAGTCTACATAGTATCCTCTGTTTGATAGTTCAGTAGAGAGAACCTGGAAAACATCCACCCAAAACAAACATGCCTTGGGACAGGTTGACTGATATAGGTGAGTGCCTGCTCCTCAGCTCCTGGAAACTCTGTCAGGGATCAGGTTCCATCGGGTCATAACTTTAAAACTTCACCTCCAGGGCAGTGACATTTTGTATAGAAGATTTAGGGTTAGCCCATACTGCATTTCAATCGCCTGATGTTAGAGCGACTCCAAGGTCTGCTTCCCATTTACTTGTATATTCTGGGGTATTACAACCAGACAAATCTAGAATTTGTAAATATAGTTTGAAGATTAGCCCTAGAACAGGGATCTTCAAACTATGGCCCTCTAGCTGTTGAAGAACTACACATCCCATGAGGCATTGTAAAAATCTGACATTCACAGACATAGTTAGTAAGGTTGAATAAAGACACCAGTCCATCCAGTTCAACATGAGTGAGTGTGGGTGCGTGTCTACAATTATCCCCTTTTTTATTTAAGGTACCCATATAGTGCTGTCAATTTTATGCAGCGCATCACACATATATCACACACTCACATTGGTCCCTACCCTCGAGGAGCCCAAAATCCAAGGTCCCCAACTCACATTAATATTCTAGGGCCAATTTTTGGACAGAAGCCAATTAACCTACCAGCATGTCTTTGGAGTGTGGGAGGAAACCGGAGTACCCGGAGGAAACCCACACAGGCTCAGAGAGAACATGCAAACTCTAGGCAGGTAGTGCCGTGGTTGGGATTCGAACCAGCGACCCTTTTTACTGCTAGGTGAGAGTGCTACCCACTACACCACTGTGCTGCCCGACATGACTAAACGTGATGGGAATTATAGTTCCTGAACAACTGGAGAGCCATAGTTTGAAGACCCCTGCTCTAGAGTAGGAGAGTCTTGCTTACAAAAGCATTCAAATTGGATCATGGCATCAATGGCCTGGCCTGTACTACAAAGTGGGGCATAAAAGTGTTTGAGGTGTAAGTAATGAAAGATTTCAGAATTCGGTAAGCCATGAAATTCTTGGAGAGCTGGGAAAGTTTTGAAAGCTGCAGCGGTGATCATACTACAGAGTCTTATCAACTTCATGGCTACCCAGGATTGAAAAGAGGATGGGGCAGTGAGGGCCAGATAAAAAGATGTGTTTTTGAGATAGGACAGCAAGGTTATGTGTGGCAATAGGAAGTCATAAAGAATCATGAGTTAGTACCAGAGGGTAAGGGAATGTTTTACTATTGGGTTTGCAATATGTTGCCAATCTATGCAATTTAACTATAACAAGTTCACTACCAAAAGCCTCAATAGGTACCCAGAGAGGGGTTTCATGTACTGAATGATATTTCGGGAGCTGGACTATTTAAGCTGCATAATAGTATTTTGCAAAATTAGGGGGACCCAGAATACTCTGATATTTAGAAGTTCCAGCATACGTCAGGAGAGTTGAAACCTTAAAATTCCCCATACAAAGGTGGTAATCCTCTGTTGAAGAATACAGAGATGGTAAGCCAGGACAACGGGAGGTATTACCTGGAATAGGTACAGTATGGGGTTGATTTACCAAAGGCAAATGGATAGTGCACTTTCCAAATATATTTGCACTTATTTTTTCTCAGAGCTTAGTGAATATGGTAAAGCTTCACTTTATCGATAAATACCTAATCAAGTGCAAGGGCATTTAAAAAAAAAACAGCATTTTTGCTTGCACATAATTGGACAGGGACAGCCCATCCATTAAGGGCGCACGGGCGCCGCCCCTTCTATCCATGCCACCCCCTATATGGTTACTGGATAGATTCATGCATAGCATGAATCTATCCATAGCCGCCCTGGCCCCCCTGTATTCATGCGTCCGGTCCCTTTCAGGACACTAGATGCATGAATTACATCGGCGGGGGCTCTAATAGGCTTCGAAATAGGGTGGACTGCAATGCTCTGCGCTTCGAGCCCACCCAAATGAATATTCACTTTTTTAACACTGAATCGCCTCTCCACCAATCAGGAAGCGTGGGTCTGATACCTGTTTCCCGATTGGCTGAAAGGTCAGGTAATCTTATTGGACACCTAGGAGGAGGAGGAGGAGGAGGGGGATACACGGCAGAAGGCGCCGTGTTCCACACCACAGAAGGAGGAAGCAAGCCACCGGACATGCTGCCCACCCGCTTCCTAGATGGGGTAAGTGTGGGGCTTTAATTTCCAGGCTGTAATCCTGGGGTGTTGCCGCTGCCACTGCCGACTGACCGTGGAATTTGCCCCCCCCCCCCCCCCCACAAGAAAAAAACACCAGCCACCACTGTAAATGGATGATGGAAAGCAGAAGAATTTCACCACATTCACTGGGGAAAACTAGTCTTTTTGGGATTAGTGAATCAAACCCAATGCACATTCAGGTTGGGAGGTAGAACTATGATGCCTGCAACAAATGACAAAAGGGGCAGCCAGACAGTAGGTGAGTCTTCAAAGGACAATAGCAGAGATAGGATGAATGATGCAGCAAGCGCTGCTTTTTTATTTTTAAGGATTGCTGAGGAATTGCATTTTTCATTTTCCAAAACTGGAATTTTAACTCACCCTTAAACAGAACAGTGCCTGAAAATTTTATGAAGTCAAAGACAGTCAGACAGCTATTAAAAACATCAGCAATGGCACCTTCATTTGATTAAATACAAGCCATATATCTTCTGGTATCATAAGCAAAATGAGACCATGATTGTGATATTGCATATGTTGCATGAAACAAATATTTTTGTATCTTATATTTATTGATAGGACAACAGTTAACATGCTTGTAATTTGGTCCACAGCACAAACAGGAGGTAAGAGTCGTCTCTTGTTATCTTTTTATTGCGTCATGCTGCCAGTTATTTGAATCTAGATAAATGTAGCTACATTGCATGAGTGGACTTTTCAAATCAATCTATACAGTGTATAACATGTAACTGTACAGAAAACAGCATATTGCAAAATAGCATTTTTTTTCTTCTTGTTCTTCTTCTTCAGTCTGCCAGTGAAATTCTTGTGCAAGTCTTTTGGATGTAAAAGCTTGGTCTTCTATCACTGAGTGTTGGAAATGTTCCATAAATGTTTATGGACCTGACCTTGTAAAGGGATATAGAAGCACAAGCGAGCAAATTCCAAATGTATCACAGACTCGAACACGATGATAACATTCCTCAGCTCCAAAAATATAATCGTTATAGGTCTCCTTTCAATAGAAAAAATGGATAAGTGATGGAAAATGCAGCTTTTCTGATAACATACCTATTATTCTTTCATATTGCTCCGACCGATAAGAATTTTGTTTGTCATGTTACAGTGATATGATTGTACATACCCAAAGAATATACATCTGTAAATACCTTTGTAGACAGGAATAGAATATTTAATGCATTTTTAGACAGATTAAAATGATTGTACATTATTGCATGATTACCTGGCAGGAAAACATTTTACAAAAGCAGGTAATAGTACAAAATATTTTTCTGGTCACTTGTGACAAAAGCAGTTTGTCTTTCTTTTAAAAATAAGTTGGGATTTGCCATGCTTTTGAGAAATTTTCCAAGGTTTTTCAAAAATGTTAGTACGTTGGGGTAAGATAACCTTGGGGTTGATGAAACTGACTTTGTGTTATATAATAGACACAAAATCGAATTAGGTATTACCCCCCCCCCCCCCCCACATTCTCTTCTATTTGAGCATGTATAAATATGCCAGTGACTACTGTGATTTATCTTTTACTCAGATATCATGGTATGTAGTATAGCGTAAAAACAAAAGGTTGCGCTTTAAACTCTAACTTAAATATTCCTAAATAAATGAGTATTGAGATCATAAACTTGATATTGTGATCTTGTGTATAAACATATATAAATTCCAGAGGTTACAAAACTTTCTTGAGAAAAGTAGTAGAGATCATTGATAATCAATGATGTGATATTGTCCAAAGCAAATTGTGTCCAAACATTATCCAAAAAAATGATCAAGAAAATGTCCAGTGAACAATGCAGTATTTAGTGACAATTCAAAATATGGTGACATCCACAATTGGAGTGACTTTGCTTAGTAGATCCCACCACCATATGAGATGTGCGCTTACCAGCTCCCAGATAATTAGTGCCTGTGGCTAATGCCCAGCCAGGGCCTTTTCCTCAAGGGTTTCCGGAATCGATCCGATCGTCCCGTCTATGGAGGATCTCCTGGTCAGGACTGTGATCCCACGGATCTTCCACTAACGACCATTAGTTATTATTAGTTATACCATTATTATTATTACACAAAATGGTGATAGAAATGTGGCTCAGAGAAAAAAACTAATGAAATGGCCATAGGTAAAACCCGCTGGGTATTTATTAGTATAAAACAAAACGCCCTAGGCGTATATAAACAAAGTAAAAGTTCAATGGGTAAAAAATTGCGTCCGGCCGACTGCAGTACACACGCCCGTGCTAAAACAATGGGACATAGCGCTCGGAGACATCAGTACGTTGCTAATCCCGACACGTTTTGTCACAGGTAGACGTAGTCATGGGGCACAGGCGGCGTACTGACACACCGCTTATATACACATGCCTCGTTCTGAAACTTGAGTGGCTGGTTATAAAACGCCATATTGAATAAGGGAAAAACCCTGTCTGTTGCCAGAACAATATGGTCTCTAGCACATAGTACTAAATCGAATGGCTAACTTTAAAAAAGTTCAAACATCTCTACAAACACACACCACTATTCACCGCAGGATACATCTGAGAGGCATATAATCGTTTGTCAATCCGGGGACATACGATTCTCCTTTTTAGACACAGCGCTTGCACCGGCACTGGCCAGTCCCCGTGATAGCGCTATCTATACTCTGTATATCAAATTAAGCAAAGCAGGGATTATTAATAATATATTATCTATTACAGGCAATCACTAACTAATAGATTCCCCCCACACACAGCACCCCAGCAACTAAGCCTAAGTCGTTATCTATGTGGAATAGCCCTGATCAGTAGAACAATAAATCTCAATGAGAATTTTGACACATAGACAGACCGATACACCTATTATAGGTCATCTCGTATCAAATAAAAAACAAAATATTCTCAACCGAATATGAGAGCATTCAGGCATACCTTCAAAATAGATGCAATCCGAAATGCACCAAGGCACTCAAGAATGTCATCCAATCCGAAGTCAAATACGTATAAGCCGATCATCAAGAGGTAAACCTCCCATTGGATCGAAAAAGGCTGTGCATGAAGACACAGCATCCACAAGGATTGCTATAGGCAACACACAAACAGATCGATACCATGATCGTAGGTCTAAATGAGTCAAGACTTCCAATTAATTCGCTATTAATGACACATCAATATATATATCATCTAATTTGAAGAGATATGTCATAATTACCAAAATTATAGCCACCTATCCAAAAAATCAAATAGATAATAATAAAAATATAAAATTTGGGCAAGAGGCCAATATATATATAGATTGCTGAATTGCTGATTGCTTGTATACAAGCAGTGCATCAGTAGGCCGCCTGTGCCCCATGACTATGTCTACCTGTGATGAAATGCGCCAGGAGCAGCAACGTACTGACGTCACCACGCGCTACATCCCGTTGTTTTAGCATGGGCGCGTGTACTGCAGCCGACCGGCTGCAGTTTTTTACCCATTGAAACTTTTACTTTGTTTATATACGCCTAGGGTGTTTTGTTTTATACTAATAAATACCCAGCGGTTTTTACCTATGTCCTGACCAGGAGATCCTCCATAGACGGGACGATCGGATCAATTTCAGAAACCCTTGAGGAAAAGGCCCTGGCTGGGCATTAGCCACAGGCACTAATTATCTGGGAGCTGGTAAGCGCACATCTCATATGGTGGTGGGATCTACTAAGCAAAGTCACTCCAATTGCGGATGTCACCATATTTTGAATTGTCACTAAATACTGCATTGTTCACTGGACATTTTCTTGATAGTTTTTTTGGATAATGTTTGGACACAATTTGCTTTGTACAATATCATATCATTGATTATCAATAATCTCTACTACTTTTCTCAAGAAAGTTTTGCCACCTCTGGAATTTATATACGTTTATACACGAGATCACAATATCAAGTTCAAGATCTCAATACCCTTTTATTTAGGAATATTTAAGTTAGAGTTTAAAGTGCAACCTTTTGTTTTTACTGTATTTTGTGTTATCTCACCTTGTGTTGCAGCTATTTTTAGTTTAGTTTATTGTCCAGCGCAATTTTTCCTGGTAATATATGTAGTATAGCGTATCTGTCTCTTTTCTCAGCTTAGCCGTTCTGTTTTCTCTTTGTATTTTTTTTAAATAAAACTCACTACAGAATATACTGTATAAAAAAAGACACATATATAGTTTATTTCCTGGCATTTACCCCCAAAACCCCCAAAATTAAAGCAAATCGTTAGTCAAAACTTTTTAATAGAGTGGGGAGTAGTTAAAACCTCTCCAAGTTGAATAGAGATCTCCTCTTGTCACTGGAACCATTGTCCCCACTGGTTTTCATCTGTTCGTGAGAACTGTAAATATTGCATGGATAGGTAAGAATGAAAAAGTTCCCTACTCTATAAAAAACAGAAAAAACATTTTGGCAGAGATATACTTAGAGGTATAAACCTACAGAGGATGAACCCTTCTTATATATGGCATTAAAAATGAAATTCACAAAAATTGCTGCTTAATCAAATAAGTCACTTTTATAAATTTCTCATCTATGATGCCTCTCTCCAGTAGGGATACACTTTGGATTAAACATAAAAACATAGTGCTCCTTGTTACCCATTCTCCCCAAAAAGTTAAAAGTAAATTAAAACACTCATACTGTGTCCATTTTTAAAAATATAAACAATATCCACCACACCATCCAGCAATGTAGATTAATTGTGACAAATCATCACCACAATGACTTGTCAGCCGACAATGTTGACCTGGCACTCCCACCACTTAATGACAAATCCCTGACCAACTGACGTGTGTAAAAAAAAATAAGTTGTGGCCATATTGGGTCAAATAGTGATCCCTGGCTGGTTTATAAACAAACCAGGCAAGAATCTGTCATTTAGCAGCAGTAGTCTTATCTGCACACTAGTTCTAGCCTGAGCATTTAATGTTTATGGGGGACCCCAACAGTTTTTTTTTTTATATAGGACAGTAAACATTAGAATGAGAAAAACAAAATTCAAACTCTACCCTTAACTAGACATGCAGCCTGGATGGCCACAAAAGGGAAGGATTACATCATGCAGCTCCCTAACTTGTGTAGCTTTAAGGCATACTCCAAGCAAGTTATTTAAAAAAAAATGTGTATTTGTATTCTTGTCTCTTAAACCACAACAAAAGACCCTCTTCCACTGAATGGTATATGTGCCCCAAGGCAGTGTGCAAATGTTCATGTCCTTTTTACAAAAATGTGCAAATTTGACTTGAAAAAAACAAGATTTAGCTCCCTTAGACTTTAGTGGGGTTCGCTGCTTTGTTCAGGATTCACAAACTTCCTGCCAGGTTGATCAAATGTCTATCACAGTTTTTCTCAGCTCCAGTCCTCACGGCGCCCAAACAGGTCATCTTTTCAGGATTTCCCTCTGATGAAACAGCTGTGGTAATTACTAAGGCAGTGAAACTGATCAAATCACCTGTGCAAAATAATGGGAAGCCTGAAAACATGAGCTGTTGGGGTGCCTTGAGGATTGGAGTTGAGAAACATTGGTCTATCAAACTGAAGTTTGCCTGGTTTGCTAATCCCTACTCTCCAGTTCTGGAGCCAAAAAATGCTGCACTGTAGTAAGAACATTAGTTATGTAGCTGCCACTTGTGCACTACCTATGTACTGCAGGACTCATTATTTATTACTGAGATTGGTTTAAAAAACCCTTCCCGTCGAGCGTACGCAGATACGCGTACACAGCTTTCAGGGGTTATACCGGGATGATGCCCGCAGCTGCAGGCATCATCCCGGTACCGTTTTTTAGAGCCGGCGATCGGCTTTCCAGGTATAATAACCGATGCGGCTAAAAGCCGCTCGGCTGTTATACCGGAGGAGCGGGAGGGGACATCCCCCCTCCCGCCGCCTCTCGCCGCTCTTACCGGGGCGTCCCATACCACCAGGAGCTCCGATCCATGACGCGCCACTTCCGGCGCTTAGAGACAGACTGGAATGAAGCCAGGCTCCTGAATGTAAACACGGAAGTGACGTCACAACGACACTTCCGGTTTACTCGGCTGCAAATGGCACTGGTTTTAAAAAAAATATACAGTATTCAGAATCACCGTTTTCGGTGATCTGAATACTTTGAAGTGCAAAGACCCCCGATCCCTCCATAAAGAGTACTTGTCACCACCTATTACTGTCACAAGGCATTTCCTTGTGACAGCAATAAAAATGATCACATTTTTTTAAAAACACAATTTAATTATATAAAATTAAATAAAATAAATACGATTTCTTTTTTTTTAAAGTGCCTCTGTCCCCCCAAGCTCGCGCAGGAAAGAAAACGCATACGGAAGTCATGCCCGCATATGTAAACGGTGTTCAAATCACACATGTGAGGTATCGTCGCGATAGTCAGAACAAGAGCAATAATAGACCTCCTCTGTAACTCTAACCTGGTAACCGTAAAACATTTTTAAAGCGTTGCCTATGGAGATTTTTAGGTACCATAGTTTGTCGCCATTCCACGAGTGCGTACAATTATAAAGCGTGACATGTTTGGTATCTATTTACTCGGTGTAACATCATATTTCACATTATACAAAAAAATTGGGCTAACTTTACTGTTTTGTTTTTTTTTAATTCAGGAAAATATCTTTTTCCCAAAAAGTTACACTTAAAACACCGCTGCACAAATACTGTGTGACATAAAATATTGCAACAATAACCATTTTATTCTCTAGATTCTCTGCTAAAAAAAAATATATATATAATGTTTGGGGGTAATTTTCTAGCAAAAAATATGGATTTTAACTTGTAAACACCAAATGTCAGAAATAGGCATAGTCGTGAAAGGGTTAATGCTTTGGCTACAAATCTACTAATACCCAATCTAGTTTATTGTACATAGAAAACAAATATTTCAAAGACAGTTAAAAAAAAAAAAAAAAACACATCCATGTACTTAGACAAAGCATCTGTGGATGCCCTACAGGGTGCTCAACCATTAAATATCTAATATTGAATTGTGACTCCAGTCCCATGGGCATATATCAGCACAGTTCCTATAAGTAAATTCTTCCACGAAACACTCGATAGTCATATTGAAAATCACAAATTGTGCAAAAACAATGCATGACCTACTTTGGACAGGCAACATTCGAATTCCATAAGTGCTAAATGTTTATTTTCAACATATATGACTCCATCTAAGCCTTGAAAAAATACTTTCCATAAACGTTATATATATCCTTCAGGCCAAGGTAAAAATTTATGGAAGTCAGTATTTGGATAACATGCGTACCAGATAGAGGTCAATGTTGAAATGTGCAGTATACAGTGCGGTCCAGAGGAGAGATTGATAGGACAGTAGCAGTAACGTAGGATGCCATACCAGGTTTAAAAATTTAGAAAAATGTATTAAATGTTTTTCCAAGTTACACTATATGGTGTTCTGCTTTGTATTCCCATATCCCCACTGTGACTGATGCTGCCAACTACATTAGGTTTTGCCACAGAAAGCAAGAGATCTTTTTTTTCTAACAGTAGGTTAATGCAAATAAAACAAGCATCACAGACAGTAGAAATTTGATTTTCTAGTGGCAACATGTGCCTCCCACTGATTTAAGTGAAGAACAAATTTAAATGATAGGCGCATGTCAACAGTTTATATTTTCATAGCTTCCTAATAAGTTGTTTTATGATGTTTCACATCATTAAGGACTACTGGAAGCAAGTGTAATTATCTAGTTATCTGTTCCTTTCAATTTTACTGTGAGGTTTAAAGTTTACAAATGGCGAGCAGTTCATTTTATTTCTTGACTATGTCACTGCTTGGTTTCAGTCTCAACCTCCCCAACTACTACTTTTTTTAAACTTATACTTCCACATCATGCTTGGCTCCTTCTTGATCACATCTTGTCTCCTAAAGATGTCTACACATGGGAAGCTTTTACAGATAACATAAAACTAAAATACATTACATGCATAAAATATGTTATTGGGAGAATGTTGGTGAAATTAATGGTCTGGCAACAGGGTCTCTGTTGAGGTTATCTCATTAGCATCACATTGATTTCAGTGTGCTGAAAACAAGCAAAGAGATTTAATCAGCAATATAGCCTGAGCCTTATTTATGGTGTAGATACAGAATATTCTTGATGCAGCCCAGGGTTGCTAACCGCCCGCAGAATTTTTTACTGCCAAAATATGGACAATTTACTGATAGAGCCCTTACTGACAACCTGAAAAATGACAGTCCTATTGAAAACGAACATAATCAAGATTTAAACAGTATAAACATGATATGGAAATACAGACAATACCCATAACAAGTAACAAGTACTCACATGTACATACAATTCTTCTTGTCACTTACATTTGTATGAGTATATGTTTACACACGTTATCAGAAATTAAAAACTTGCACGCATAAAATCTGCAGATGTTTATGGCCCTTTATACAGTTGTGTCCTACATTTTTTGTATGCTGCTAATGTGGCACATATTTTTATTTGCCGATGAGGCTGTGTGTATGGCCCCATTGATTCCTATAGTTTCTGTGCTTAGATAAGTACTAACCTTTATACCAGGGCCACGATAAAGGGGTACCACTGGGTATCCTGTAGGGTGCCCAGGCCCCATCACTTAACAGGGGGGCCTTACCAGCACTGCCCAAAGGTGGCCAGTAGGGAGCCCCCTCTCCAATTGTCCCACCTTTTTCCCTCTCTGGGTGGTGGGGTCAGGGGCAAGGTTGGGGTCCCCATCAGGTAGGTTGTATGGGGCCCCATGATTTCTAACAGTGGCCCTGCTTTATATTGAACACATCCAGGCTGATGGCAGCTCTTAGGTTCATGAAACTTTTAATTTCACCCCAAAGCATAACAAATGCCTCTTTATTTTTGCTATTATCATAGATTTTAGTCTTCTTCACACTTATGCACATGTACTTTATGGGGGAGATTTGCTAAAACTGGTGCACACAAAATCTGAGCGAGCTGAAATTAGAAGCTGATTGGTTAATATGCACAGACGCACTAGATTCTGTGTGCACCAGTTTTAGAAAATCTCCCCCTATGTGTAATAAGCAATATGCCCCCCCCCCCCCCATGAACATGTTATACCAATTACAACAAGATATTTAATGCATTTGATTATTTACATCAAAATTATATTTTCACTTGTGTATAAGAAAAACTTGAATAATACTACAGATACCCTTTTAGGTCAAGTCCAGTTTAGATGTCACTGAGCTGTCACGTGCCAAAAGAATCTGTATTCACTGAAAGCATTAGAGCGAATAAAGTAAAGCCTGCAGCAGTGACACTGTTGAAGAATGCAGAATATGAACATCTTTGAAACTGCATTACAATGTTTAGACCTGATCTTGTTAACAAGGGATTTCTACATATAATTAACAAAGCCCTACCTAAAAGCTTAATTATAGGCATGGTGTAAGCATCAATAAAATATGCCTTCATATTTAAATGTTCATTTCATATATTTGTTTAATAACCTCTGCAGGTCTTATATATATTTAAAATGAACTTGTACTATAGACCAGTTTGCAATGTTAGCAGGATCAAACTGCAGATGGAGAACATTGGCCCCAGGCATCTATCTTTGGAGAAATTTTCAGCTTGACTGAACCACTCCTGACAGGCACAGACTTTTTAGATAGTACCAATAATATAAAACTACGTATCTTTTCCTTTGCAAAAAGACAACAACAATAGTCTATTGCACCTGTAATACTATATTGACACTATAGTGCAGGCACCAAACAATAAAAGAAGCATGCAGTGATAACTTTGCACAATACAAACATCTGAATTGTATTCCTGATTATTGGAAAGCCACTTATACTGTAAAACTGTCATTTGTATTGGGTTTGCCCAGTAAATGTGTTAGGCTCTACAGATTACTCCCTCATAAATAAAGCAATAAAAGTTGCGGTTTGGGTCTGAGTATGTCTGAAGTACTGGTCCGGTTCTGCTATCCTTTTTAGCACCTAACCTGAAATGTCGGAAGCAGTACATGATATACAAAAGCTTTTATACTGCTAAAAATACCTAAATGTTTTAAATAATCTGTTCACAGAAATATATACTCGGAAATGCCTGAAACAATACTGGGTAGTTTAAAACATCAGTATTATTAGAAATAATGCATTATATAAACATAAAGGTGTTGAGGACTAGTATCCCTAATCAAATCAGCAATCAACATTAGGAATGCCACTGATCCAACAATGATCGTATTTTAGCCAGGTTTATAATGCATTTTTCTATATGTTTTTGTGTCCAATAATTTTATTGCAGTGATTTTGTTTAATAGCTGCAGACTTTTAACGGCTTGCCGCCCGCCGGCTGTCATATGATGGCCAGGCGGCGCGGCTCTCATTCTGGGAGGGCGTAATATGACACCGTCGCCTTCCCGGCCCACCAGGGGGCGCCCGCGGCACTCGCACACGCCCGCCGCGTCACTGGGGACCCGATGTGCGTGCCTGGTGGCCGTGATGTTCCCCGGGCACCCGCGAGTGCCTGGTAACACCGCAGGACCATGGATCTGTGTGTGTAAACACACAGATCCCCATCCTGTCAGAGGAGAGGAGACCGATGGTGTGTTCTCGGTACAGAGGAACACGGAACATCCTTGTGAGTCCCCGCCCCTACAGTTAGAATTACTCCCTAGGAAACATAATTAACCCCTCGATCAACCCCTAGTGTTAACCCCTTCCCTGCCAGTCACATTTATACAGTAATCAATGCATTTTTATAGCATGGATCGCTGTATAAATGTGAATGGTCCCAAAAATGTGTCAAAAGTGTCCAATCTGTCCGCCGCAATATCGCAATCACATTAAAAAACTCAGATCGCACCATTACTAGTATGAAAAAATAATAATAAAAATGCTATGAATCTATCCCCTATTTGTAGACGCTATAACTTTTGCACAAACCAATCAATATACGCTTATTGCGATTTTTTTTACCAAAAACATGTAGAAGAATACATATCGGCCTAAACTGAGGAAAAAATGAGTTTAAAAAAAAAATTATTGGATATTTATTATAGCAAAAAGTAAAAAATATTGTTTTTTTAAAAACTTGTCACTCTTCTTTTCTTTATAGCGCAAAAAATAAAAACTGAAGAGGTGATCAAACACCACCAAAAGAAAGCTCTATTTGTGGGTACAGTGTTGCAGTGTTGCATGACCGCGCAATTGTCATTCAAATTGTGACAGCGCTGAAAGCTGAAAAATGGCTTGGGCAGGAGGGGGGTGAAAGTGCACTGTATTGAAGTGGTTAAAGGAATAAAATCTCCTCATAAAATGAACAAAGGGACAGTCCAATGCCCCCTGAGACACAAAGGTTGCAGCCTGTGCATATACAGTAAGATTTCTGACGATTCTCTGGTAAAGTAGTTGGTAAAGACTGAAGTCATACATGCAAATTAAGAGAACCAAAGATTGCCCTGGTAAGTAAATTGTCTAATTTCTTAATACCATCAGAACACATTGGTGTTAAGGAACCCTGGTTTATATTCTGTAGAAATTAGAAGTAGAAGTAGAAACAATCGTTTATAAACCTAAGAAAAAAAAAATATTACTTCCTGGGCAAAAGGAAACATGACCCACACACATATATCCCCAGCTGATATTTTAAAGAACTGTGTTTTCTATGTTACTAAACCCACAAGAGTAAAAGCCGTATGTATATGCAGTGAAGCATGCTTGCTATACTCACTGTGGAACCTAAGGGGTTAATCCTCTGCATTGTGTAAAAAGGCTGTTTGATCCTGTCTTCTCTGATCCTCCCCTTCTTTCACAGTCCCCAATATATCTACTGATAGAACAGAGAATTGGGGGCAAGCTGGACATGCTCAGTTTGGTGTGTATTCCTAGAGAGTTTTTTTTTTCCTTGGGAGAGTGCATGTGATCAGCACAGGGCACAGTCAGCACTGTCCAGACCTAGGGTCAGGGGTCCTGCAGCCTCATAGGACCATCAGGGGAGAATGAAAACTCATCCTACAAGCTTTAACCAGTGCTCTGATGGACACTGATAAAAGTCACAAGACTGCTATATACTGCTGATGAGAAACGGTATTTAGCAGTTTATATTTATTAAAATGATTGCATTTCCATGTTCTGTGTACAGTCGGAGACCAGATATAGTGAATGCAGGGTCCTGGGTTTAGTAACACTTTAAGAAAAAAAAAAAAAACAATCGCAGCGCAAGTGTGAATGAGGAAAACACATGTTGACACCCAACAACATAACGCTAGATATGCTAAGTCAATGTGCTGTTCCTCCTTTCAACAATTACATCTTTGGTACACTGTCTATATATGAAAACTGTTTATGTATATATGATGTTTTGACTTACATGACTATCTGACACACTTGTACTCACCTATTGCAAATAAGAGTGTTCCAAGTTTCTTTAATGTCTGTATGATGATATTGTTATTTTGTTATGCTATATTCTCAATAAAAAAAATTTTTTGAAAAAAAAAAAAAAAAAAAAAGATAAAAAACAAAACAAGTGAACAGTGTAATCAATGTAACAGTGCAGCGGACGACCCTTACCTAAAACACACCAGCAAGCTCATTATATGGAGCATAATATGTGCAGGTTGGTGTAAAAAAACCTTTAAGATCTGAATTTAGAGAGCACCATCTACAATACCTTTTCTGGTTTTAGATAGCATGGGCAAGGGTTAGAACCTCTGTCATGTTGCCATTGTTGCATGTGTCCCCACTGCAGATACTACCCCCTTGTCCAAAAACTGCCTTTGGCTGTTCTCAGTTCGCTGTTATCTTGATTGGGATATTTGTCATCTACTCCTACACTGAAGACAGCTGTAAAATGTTAGATTTACCGTTACTTTCTGTACTAGTGACAATGGTCACCTGGACAACAACTAACAAAACTTCCCCCCAGTGGGCACACAGACAGCAATAAAAACAACAGCAATAAAAAACAGTTGTTATAACCAATACACAACCTACCCACAACTACATAAAATATTGTGGCTTCAGTTCTACTTCTATTTACTACGGGGTTGATTTACTTAAGGCCATTAGACTGTACACTTTGCAAATGCAGTTGCACTTATTTTTCCCAGAGCTTAGGGAATGTGGGGAAGTTCTGCTGATATCCATCATCCAATCATGTGCAGGCAAAAATGCTTTTTTATTAATTTTCCGTGCACCTGATTGGGTGTTCTTTACAAAGTAAAGCTTCACTACATTGACTAAGTGCAGGGGAAAATTAATATTGTACCTATATCCTGAGCCTAATGCCCCATACACACGATCGGACTTTCTGCCAACAAAACCGTGGATTTTTGTTCGAAGATTGTTGGCTCAAACTTGTCTTGCATACACACGGTCACACAAATGTTGGCCAACAATTACGAATGTGGCGACGTACAAGACGTACGACAAGCCGAGAAAAAGGAAGTTCAATAGCCAGTGCGGCAGTTCTGCTTGATTCTGAGCATGCGTGAACTTTTGTGTGACGAACTTGTGTACACACGATTGGAAATTCCGCCAACAACGCTTTGTTGGCGGAAAATTTGAGAACCTGCTAGCCAAACTTTTCGCCAACAAATGTTCGATGGAGCATACACACGGTCAGACTTTCCACCAACAAGCTCACATCCAACATTTCCCGTCGGAAAATCCGACCGTGTGTACGGGGCATTAAAAAGAACCACCCACAGTATGGATGTGTATCACTAATGGCAGGTGGAAAATATTGGAAAATGGCACTTTCTATAATCGGAAACGGATGGTTACAAGGAATAATTATATACAGAGCAAAGATTCAAGCTATTCCAACTATTTCTCTAACTATGCGTGTTATTCCTTTTGACCCTGCATTGTACCTGATTATATCAGTACATTACATAACATCATTGAGTTACCATAGCCTATAGAAGAGGCTTTGGGGGACCAGTCACACAGATGAAGGGTGCATGCCAGACAGAGGGTAAGGTAAGTATTTCTCTTTATTCCTCATCTGCCAGAGTTAATGAGGATGTATCCCTTGCAGTGTGTGTGGGGAGGGGGGGGGGGGGCACTACAAGGGCAGATTTTTTTTTTTTGTTTTATAAAATTCCTAGAGTTGGGCTTTAGATACAGTTTTTAAGTGCATTAACAGATAGCAGAATTTTGCTCTTCATTTCATTTGCACTGTAGCAACACCAGACAAGATAGTATCAGTGAGAGAACATAGATTTATTTGCAGGTCTCCTCCTTGTAACCTTGAGCAGCTCACATTATCTCTCATTGCCTCAGGCACTAAATATTTTATTACAAATTCAACAAGGAATAGCATGATTTATAGAATATACTAGGCAACACTATGTTGTTTTCACTGTCTACAGAAGATAAAAGACTTTAATAATTGTTATTATTGAAATTATTATTAATAATAAAAAACGATTTTTCTTTGCATTGCCAAACTCTATAGCATTTAAAATGAAAGATTCCATTATCTATAAGGGAAAGGTCCAGCAAGTACTGTAGCTCATCAGTGCATTGCACCGTTTGCTTACTAAAGTACCGTATATACAGTATCACTGTGTCCTGATAGGTGGCAGTGTTGTGACATGGATTTTGCATTTCAACCTTAGTGTTGCTTTTCACTGAAAAAGACAATAACATAACATTTTGAACAATTTCTATATGTGTAAGCAACAAGACTTTTAGTATGCTATTAATTTTTATAATTTAAGAGAAATTTGAAATTTATACTGCAGTTTGTATCCAAAATATAGCAATTTAGTAATAATCTTTATGTAATGAATTTAATTTGCATACATTTACACATTTTAAGTGTAATATAAAAATGTTAATGTTTTATGCACACTTGTTTCTTAGAATTATATTAGTCATAGCTTAAATTATATTAAAAAAAGTTTATGTTACCTGTCATTTACAATGCGTTATTGGATATTAACCTTGTAATTTGAAATCTGAATAAAGAAATATTTGAAAAAAAAAAAACATGTTTAGACAGTGTGTAATGTCAGATATTAACAATTTTATTTCTATATGCTATATCAGCAAAAGTGGAAGACTTCCTCTGTATGAAATATTAGGCAATGTCAAGCATTAGTTAATTATGGAGAATTATAAATTAGGAGAAAGTTTTGCACATGTTTTAGGTGGCTGAAACTTTTGGATTTTTATTTTTATGTAAACTGTATAAAGACTGTTCTTTTTTTTTTGCAAGTTACAGTTTCTTAGTGAACCCCCACTTCTTCTTTTTCAAATGCAGCATAACTATATAACAAAAACCAGCAGTGAGGAAAAATGTAGACAGTATACTTAACTTTCCCCTGGCTTCCACCCACCTGTGCCAGGGCAAGGGTGATGTCATTCTTCTTCTGTTGAGATCTGGGGAACATAGAATACTCCACATCTATCTGAGAAGATGCTCTTAACACTGTGTTATTGAGTTTTCCAATGAGATTTGGATTGTTCAGCTTTTCTGTAGGATCTCATCAGCAGGAGGATGATGTCAACCAGCCAGAGGAAAGGTTAAATAAAACAAAAAAAATATATATATATATATATATACCACCTACTAGAGATGAGCTCCTGGTTTAACTCAATTACACCTGTTCACAGGTTGGCAAATTGCAGAACAATCTGACCATATTTGGTCAGTTTGCCCATCTGTCATTTGCAAGGAGTAGCACCAGCCAGGTGGCTGGCTGGGGATCTGTCATTTTGTTGTGGGAGTTTAGTGGGTGAACATTTTTGGGTGGCAGGTCACCATGTCAGTGGGTCAACATGGTGGGGCAGTGGAGCATCTACGGGATTTCTGTTGGAGGTACGTCAGGGGGCTGTAACCTCTAAAATCTCTATTTCTGATTTATCAATCACAAAATATGATATGGGTTAAATGAGAGTTCTATTGACCAGGAGGAAAGGCTTTGAATATAATAACATTTATTACAGGTAGTTAAAAGTCAAGCTAATAAACAAATCTCTAGCTATGGTCTTACATCGAGGCATAAATTGCTAGGTTTAAATAAAAAAATATATATATATATATATGAAGGAATATAGATTATACTCCTTCAGACCGTGATCTACAAGCATGTTTAGTTACAAGTAGCAGGGCATACCTTCCCCTGCGACTTGCCATCCTACCTGCTGGCTGGTTCCCCCCGGACAAGAGACCGTCTGCCTCCTATCCTCAGAGAGTATCAAAAACCGGCCCAATCTCTCATTGGCTGGCTTAGCGCGGCCAGCACCCTTACAGGCGAAACTCCCAGTGCTGCAAAATATACTTGAATGGTCTCACTTCATTCCCTATCCCGGCATGGGGTCGTTTATAGTGAATAGGTGACAAACAATGGAATTGGCTAAACCATTGTTAGTGTCAAGTATCGGCCCCGCAATGTCTGCAATTAACTTGAGCTTGCCCAGCGTTCATAACTGCAAGCAAAAGGAGACATATTCATAATTACAATATTTCACAGATATTAATGGAAATTTCACATAAACACCATAAGGCAACAGGGCGTTTACTGTTTTATTTTTTCATATAAAAGACTTTGTCATGTTATGAGTGTTTTTATTTACCTTTAACTTTTTTTTTAATGTACCCTGTACTCATTCCCCTGGGTAGTAAATATCTGCAGGGACTTTATTATAAAGGGGACTTCCAAACGTCCAATAAGCTCCCCCTGCAAACTCCCATATCCCATTGGGAGACAGGGTAGGGGATTGAGCCCCTTATCCCCTCGACTTGGAAACAAGGTACATTCCATGGAGGTAGTCTTTGTTGAAAGGCAAGTGGCCCGGTATTCTTCAGGAAGGGGGGCTGCATGCTCACTGCCTTCACTTTACTGCTAACCAACCCAAATAAAGACACCCATACCATGAAGAAGTCCTTTATTGCAAATAAAAAAGTAAACAATGCCTCATGATGTAGGACCAGTTTATTCACCTTGCAACTAGATATTCACTCATTACTAATTATTATTATTTGTCTACTCCATGATGAGGCATCATATTTAATGTGGTTAAAGAGTGCTTTCACTTACCAATAGGATCTATTTATACCGTTTAGGGATTTGCACTTTTATTTTTACTTTGTTCTGAGCAGATAACATATTCATTTGAAACCCATCAGAGTTTTATAGATTCTTAGTGGTTCATAATTTATTCATATATACTGTCCCACAATCTCACCGTGTTTGGGTGATATAGAATTATACTCATTATTAGCAGCGCCAACATCCATGTTTTCATTATTTTCTTTGAGACACCACTTTGTGGAGTCTTTGGGGAGGCTGCAGCTAAATTTATACCTAAGTGCGGAATTTTAGTTTTATATATAGGACCAGTATATATCACGTTGTTCAGAAACCTTGATCCAACTTCACTCATGATGACCTGCTGTCATGATGACCCACTACCCGATGATGTTGCCACAAAGAGCCACTGCCTAACAATGTTGCCCTGCCACATTATCACCATGATTTTAAACATATGCTTCCTAATCCTAAAGATCTAATCTAGGGTCTGAAACTTTGTTGTTTTATGCATGCAGATAATGGAGAATAATGCTGTCAGCAAAAATGCAGTACATTGTTATTTTGCACAGAGAGCATGTCCCTAGTTTTTATTGGCAGCAGAGTTTTCCCATCAAAACAAATAGAAAATAAAGGGGCACCTAACCCACCTACCCTGCCTTTTACCTAAATAAATGCAAAAAATTAACCTAACCCCTAAAACTTACTACCCAAGCCTCCCCCTAACATTTAACATGTAACCGTAACATATCTATTATCCCCCTAATGCCCCGTTGCCCCGTACACACGGTCGGAAATTCCGACCACAAAATCCGTCAGATTTTTTCCGAGGGATTTTGTCCGACACTGGTGTTGCATACACACGGTCGGACAAAGTTGTCGGAAAATCTGATAATTCTGAACGTGGTGACGTTCGTTGCGTACGACGGGACTACGTAGAGGCTAGTAGCCAATAGCTTTGGTCTTGTAATGTGATCTGAGCATGCGTGGCACTTTGTCCGTCGGAATTCGCTACACACGATTGGAAAAAGTCCGACAGGACTTTGTTGTCGGAAAAATTTGAGAGCAGGATCTCAAACTTTTTCCGTCGGAAATTCTGACGGAAAAAGTCCGATGGAGCCCACACACAGTCGGAATTTCCGACAACATGGTCCGATAGGACATTTTCCGTCAGAAAATCCGACCGTGTGTATGGGGCATTAGACTTACCATTAACCTTAACATGTATCTCTAGGCAAAAGTTTTTTGTTTGTTTTTCATCAGGTGGGAAAGGGTTAGAACTTCTGTCAATTTTTTTTCACTGTCTGTGTCCCCATTGGGGAGATTCACCCTCCATTTGTACTGGTGACACTTTTAACTGATACAGAAAGTTAAGGTAAATCCAAACTTTAAAGGAGTTGCCAGGGCAAAAGGTAAGGATACATCTTCAAATGGGAACACCTGTTCTGTCGACAAATGTCTAAGAACGGAATTCTTTCACTTTGGGGAATCTCTTCAAATTTCCTGTTGTATCTCTGGCACAGGAAATTAACCACTTGCTGACGTAACGTACTTGTACTGCTTCAAAGTGTCTCTATTGCGCAAAATCACATACCTGTACGTAATTTCGTGCAATAGCCTCTAGGGGGCATGCGCACGTGGCTGGAGGCCTGATCATGTGCTGATTGGACAGAGGAAGGCCAATCAGCCAGTCCGGTGGACCCCATGCCTGCCAGCCACCTGTGATCTTTCCCGATGTTATGCAAGTTAACAAGGCAGATTGCCATTCTGACAGGGGAGAAGATGGAGATCTTGTGTTTCTGCTAAGCATAAACACGGCTCTCTGTCTTTACCGAGTCAGAGCATCCCCCACACATCTAGCAAGCACTTCCAAGGAACACATTTAACCCTTTGACAGCCCCTGATGTTAACACCTTCCATGCCAGTGTCATTAGTACAGTGACAGTGCATTTTTTTAGCACTGATCACAATAATAGTGTCCCTGGTCCCCAAAAACTGTCACTTAGTGTCAAATTTGTCCGTCGCAATGTTGCAGTCCCACTAAAAATTGCTGATCGCCGCCATTACTAGTAAAAACAATTAGATAAAAAAAAATCCAGAGAACACAATGGCTCCATGGGGGGTATTCCCCATCAACACAGTCAGTGGTTGCAGGAAAGAAAATTGCTCTGTCTATGGCCTTTGTCTTTATGTCTTTAGTGCTGCTGACCTCCTGCAGCCTCTGTGTAATCCCTTCCTGTATACAGTCATGCACTAAAGTGATGGCTGCATGGCATTTTTCTGGGCAGGTTTCCTGATAGTGACAAGAGCAGCAAACATATGTAATATGTATAGATCTGGCCACTTAGAGTCTCTACTAATATCACAGAGTGATGGGGCAGGAGCACAACTGGGAGACAGGGCAAAGAGTTGTCACCCTATAAAGGAAATGCCTGAAAAAGGGTCCTTATGGCAAGATCATCAGGTATTATTGAAATTAAAGTATTTTTTTTTATTTTTTAGAGATGTTTAATAAAAAAAATGCATTACCACATTGAAGCTCATAATGAGATTTTTATGCCTGAGTACAAATTACATATATATTGGAGCCACAAACATGCATATACGTTCTGAGTTTTGTTTTTATTCGCGGTACACTTGATTTGGATCTGTGATTTATCCAGTGATATAGAGATGAGAAGACAGCCCCAAAGCTTACAGTTCTATAAACAATTCAGCAATGAAAGTTCTACATTTCTTCACTGTTAGGTTCCTTTTAGGAATGCATGCTTATATAATCACAGGTACTTGAAAAACATGATAAGCTCAGTTGTTTTACAACAGTCAACAATCAAAATGATCAGGGTATTTTTAGTTTTCTAATTGATTTTCTAGCAATAATCATATTCTGTTCACTCAAGAAATCTGTTATAGATAAAAACATATGTACATGCAATAGCTGCACAAAGTGCAGTAAATCACAGGAGCAGAATTCATCTTTTTACTGATCAACACCAAAAATCTCAGCTCTGGGTTACTGCACTACACACATGATGAAAGCACTTTGCACTGCCCTCTGAATAAGTCTGGTCTATGACAACATTTTTCTATGCAGCTTTCATCAAAACTTTATATTACCATTTTTTGTCCAGTAAATGCAGTAATTGCTGTCCTCATTTCTGATTAATACATTATTTGCATTTACATAAGTTGCTATTTTCTCTATCTGTTAGCACTTGGGGGATACTGCTTCTGGTACTCTATATCCCATTACATTATAGCTGGCAATGGACTACACTGTAAATCAAAAGGCAGCACTAAAAGCTTTTAGTGCACTAAGGTAATGCTAAATGTGCAGATTCCTGCATATATGCACATTGTAGAATGGGACTTATTTATTGGAAGCTGGAATGCATCCTATAAGCAAATTTATTCACTGCTAGCTAGGGAGTAACTACTTATTAAAAGGCAGACAGAAGCTGTACGTTAAAAGCAGATGAGACACACAGAATTATGTGCATAATTTAGTATTTTACACTTGCAAAAGCATAACAACTTAGTTGATGCCCTTTCTATTTTAATGCTGAGTTTGGAGAGGACTATGGACCTGAGATGTGATATTTATTCTCAATCTGACCACCATGTAATCTATTATTTCCCCCAGTATGTATCTGTGGTCATTCATAAGTATGTAAACTGCAGATGACTCTAGCACCTCTCTTGCCTTGAGGAAATAAAAAAGGCTATTTGCTGGAAGGTCTTGACCAGTGTCCCTTTCCTCATTTTTTTTTTTTTTTGATGATGATACTCAGAAATAAGGATGAGCCGAACAGGCCCGCCCCCCCCCCCCCCCCCCCCCCCCCCCCCAGTTCGGTTCACACAAGAACTTGCGAACAGGCAAAAAATTTGGACGAACACACGAACACCGTTAAAGTCTATGGGACACGAACACAAAAAATCAAAAGTGCTAATTTTAAACGCTTATATGCAAGTTATTGTCATAAAAAGTGTTTGGGGACCCGGGACCTGCCCCAGGGGACATTTATCAATGCAAAATAAGTTTTTAAAATGTCAGTTTTTTTGGGAGCAGTGATTTTAATAATGCTTAAAGTGAAACAATAAAAATTAAATATTCTTTTAAATATTGTGCCTGGGGGTATCTATAGTATGCCTGTAAAGTGGCACAGTTTTCCCGTGTTTAGAACAGTACCATAGCAAAATGACATTTCTAAAGGAAAAAAAGTAATTTAAAACTGATCGCAGCTGTAATAAATTGTCGGGTCTTGGCAATATACATAAAACACATTGAAAAAAACGGCATGGGTTCCCCCCCAGTCCATTACCAGGCCATTTGGGTCTGGTATGAATATTAAGGGGAACCCCGAACCAATTATTTTTCTTAAAATTGCGTGGGGGTCCCCCCAAAATCCATACCAGGTTCTTCAGGTCTGGTATGGATATTAAGGGGAAACCTGCACCAAATTAAAAAAAATGGCGTAGAGGTCCCCCCCAAAATCCATACAAGACCCTTCAGGTGAGCACTTTTGGTTTTTCATGTTGTGTCCCATAGACTTTAACGGGGTTCCGCGGCTTTCAAATTTTCTGCGAACAACGCATAATGTTCTAAGGTAAACCGTTCGCCCATCCCTACTCAGAAACATCCTAGCTATCTGATTTTGTCCATGTTTAAAAGACTGCTTGAAAATCACTTACTGAGTACCTGTTGGGTACCTTGGTTTAATAATGGACTTTTTACAAAAAAATGCTCACTCATTTGTTCAATTATATGGTTCTGCATAGTATAACTTTAGTCATTAAATGGAATAGCCTACAAACAACTTTATAGTCATTGCTAGAATATCATTGCATGTTTATATATGCTGTAATTCAAAGAAACACAAGAGTTTCTGGTATTGTTTCAGAGCAAATTAAATACATATGTTACTGTATGCTACATCAGAATTTTTAGATATAGGGTTTTTTTGCTTAATTTTTTGGTACTAATATACCAAATTATGTAGTTGTGGACATCAGAATCACTCAGCAAAAGTCGAACATGGAAAGCAGAAAAATGGGTCGGTAGGCCACCATTAAAGTAAACATACTAGAATGCAATAACATGTGATTGAGTGCCCTAAAGTATTGCTGGAGGTGATTATGGGCAATTGAACTATAAGGAACAGCAATCCACATTACTTATACCATGCATTGTGTTCGTGCTTTACAAAGTGGCTCTGTGAATTTTACAAAAATTAAATTACAACTTGTTCTTCTTTTTTAAAATATATCACCCTATTTTTAATTTGCTTAAGTTTGCCTTATACTGTAGTTGGATTTCTGGGGACACACTGCTAAAGCAGGCATAAAAAATGAAAATGTATTTACATATTACAAAATGTTTTTTTTTTTGTTTTAGAAGAGTTGGAAACCTGAACAGGCTTTTATTGTTCTATGGGTCTGCTATAGAGATCCATACATTTTATTTACTTTATATAGAACAAAAAGTGATAGGAAATCCAACAATTTATAGTTGTCCCCAGTACAGGCATAAAGTGTTTTCCAACGGGGATACCTTTTCAGCTGACAATTGTCTATGTGGGGATTTTCTCTTATATTGGAAAGATTTCCTATAACTTTAGACTAGGTTTTACTATTCTAGTAAAGACAAACTGTTCTACAAAGGTGGCTTCACAATGGTTGGCACATAACATTACTCAAATCAATTTAATGATGTTATTAAATAATTCCACCTTGAGTTGTGTTGTTTTGAGGCATATTTATTGTCTACATTCCTGGGGGAATAAGTCTTTTTACATTTGACTTACAGTATGCATAAAAAAATTACAGGTTTCAAGTGAAAAATTATATGTATACATTTCCTGAAGATATGAGAAAACACCTTACAATCAACTTATTTATGATTTTCCTAATTTGCTCCATTAGGTGCTTTGTGGTATAAAAATATGCTACAAAGTAATGTTTTTCCTTTTTAAGAAAAACTATTTAATGACAATGAATTGTCATAAATAGTGATCCTTACTGAGCTATTACACATGCCCTTCCGATTGTAACTCACCTTCCACATCTTTAGCCAGCAAAGAAGAGTGACCACAATGGTAAAGAATAAATTAGAGTGACCCTAAAAAAGTGCCTTACATAACAATAGTGCCGGCAAGTACCTGTGTTAATTTTAATTTATTACCTGTGGCCTTTTGAAGCCCTATGGATCTTAATCTTAATCCCATACTTAGGGGTTTGACTTCTGTCCAAGTCAAGATTAAACAATGCTCCACCTGATACTGGGTCTCATTCTCATTCATGAAATTGTCAAATGTTAAGGACCCAGTATTAATTATTAGGCCCCTTTCACACCGAATCGTTTTTCAGGCGCTACAGCGCTAAAAATAGTGCCTGTAAAGCGCCTGAAAAAAGCGGGCCCTTTCACTCCAGTGTGAAAGCCCTCCGGCTTTCACACTGGAGCGGTGCGCTAGCAGGATGGTAAAAAAAGTCCTGCTAGCAGCATCTTTGGAGCGGTAAATGAGCGGTGTATTCACCGCTCCTATACCGCTCCTACCCATTTAAATCAATGGGACAGCGCGGCAATACCGCCAGAAAAGCGCCACTGCATCGGTATTCGGCCGATAGCGGGGCGGTTTTAACCCCTGCTAGTGGCTGAAAAAGGGTTAAAACCGCCCACTAGCGGCCGAATACCGCGGCTAAAATGACGGTAAAGCAGTGCTAAATATATTGCTACTTAACCGCCGACGCCCGCACCGCCCCAGTGTGAAAGTATTGCATTTGACTATTGAATGAGAGAGAATGGATTTAATGTCAAGGCCCTGTGTACAACAATTTACCAAAAAATGGGCAAAGCATCAGAAAAACACAGGAAATGTTTTTATTTTACAACAGGATAAATAAACATGCAAGGTATTGTTATTTTTTTTATTTTTTTAAGTTCAATTTGTTTATTGTTTTTTTTTAGGTATATACATTGCAATATTGCATACAGTGTATAGTAAAAAAAGTAAACAGTACCAATGTTCCTAAAATGGTTTTAGAAAAACAAGGTACAAATGCAGCAAGCAAGAGACATACAATCGGTGGTAACCAAATGCAAGGTATGTGGTAATTGGAACAGATAAGTTGGTGTGACAGTCAGAATAGAGGAGAGAGGGAAAAAAAGGAAGGAGAAGAAGGAACTCATAATGGAAGTAATAATAACATATGCAACATTTGTATTTAATTTGCTCTGAAACAATACCAGAAACTCTTGCGTTTCTTTGAATTGCAGCATATATAAACTTGCAATGATATTCTAGCAATGACTATAAAGTTGTTTGTGGGCTATTCCATTTAATGACTAAAGTTTTATACTATGCAGAACTATATAATTGAACAAATGAGTGAGCAGTTTTTTGTGAAAAGTCCATTATTAAACCAAGGTACCCAACAGGTACTCAGTAAATGATTTTCAAGCAGTCTTTTAAACATGGACAAAATCAGATAGCTAGGATGTTTCTGATTAGGGATGGGTGAACGGTTTGGCCCGAGCATAACTTCCTTCAGAACATTATGTGGTGTTTGCCGCAAATTCGAAAGACAAGGTACCCTGATACAAAGTAAGGGAGAGGGGGAAATGGGTGAATAGGTCTGCTTGCTCTGTTAAAGGGTCAAATTCCGCAGGGAGATAGTGAAATTCAGACCCGAAACAGTGCACTACAGGACAAATCCACCAAACATGGAAAAAAGTGTCAATGTGTCCACAACCACTAAAACATAGAACTAGTTAGAACTTTATAATTTGTTTCCACTGCCAGAATGTTGAGCAGGTTTTAGTCGTTTTTCAAATGTGGGCCCAATCGTGGGAATCTAACTCTATACTTAGATCTAACGACCATTTTTGAATGTAAGGAGTGTAATGCCGCGTACACACGTGCAGACTTTTCCCGGCGGACCTAGTCCAGCGGACAATCCGCCGGACTTTCCAGCTGGCTTCGCCGGACTTTCCGAGCGTGTGGACTTGCCCACACACGCCCGGACTTCTCCGGCGGACAATCCGCTGGACAAAGTCCGCGGGACTTTTGAAAATGAACGGACTTGCCCACACACGGAGCAGTCCGTTCATTTAGAACGTAACTTCAGGTACGTAGCTAGCGTAGGCAGTAAATGCCGCCGCGCTAGCTCCGTCACCTGGCATGGATTTAAAGGGAATCCCCACGCCGAAAAACGGCGTGGGGGTCCCCCCCAAATCCATCTCAGACCCTTATCCGAGCACGCAGCCCGGCAGGCCAGGAAAGGGGTGGGGACGAGCGAGCGCCCCCCCTCCTGAGCCGTACCAGGCCGCGTGCCCTCAACATGGGGGGTGCCCTGGGGAAAGGGGGGCCGTGCGGCCCCCCCCACCCCAAAGCACCTTGTCCCCATGTTGATGAGGACAAGGGCCTCTTCCCGACAACCCTGGCCGTTGGTTGTCGGGGTCTGCGGGCGGGGGCTTATCGGAATCTGGGAGCCCCCTTTTATAAGGGGGCCCCCAGATCCCGGCCCCCCACCCTATGTGGATGAGTATGGGGTACGATGTACCCCTACCCATTCACCTAAGGTGTAAAATGTAAAGTAAAAAAACACACACACACTTTTGAAAAAATATTTTATTGCACTGCTCCGGGGGTCTTCTTCCGTCTTGGGGGTCTTCTCGCCGGACTCCTCCGCCATTTACCAAGCTCTTTTACCGAGCGGAGAAGTCCGGCTACCTTCTTCGTTGCCGATGTCGTCGCTTTCTGCGCCGCTGTCGTCGCTTTCTGCGCCGCTGGCGCCGCCTTCTTCTTCTTTTTCTTCTTTTTCTTCTTCTTGTTCTTCTTCTTCTTCTTCTTCTTCCGATGTTGACACGTCGCTCCCTCTGGCCGGAATGCCAGAGCCGCGCTGTGCTGGCACTTATATAGGGACAAGGGGACAGGGTCACATGCTCATGTCACATGGTGACCCCGCCCCCTTGTGATGTCACAGTCCCAGCATCCTCCGGGACTGTGACATCACAAGGGGGCGGGGTCACCATGTGACATGAGCATGTGACCCTGCCCCCTTGTCCCTATATAAGTGCCAGCACAGCGCGGCTCTGGCATTCCGGCCAGAGGGAGCGACGTGTCAACATCGGAAGAAGAACAAGAAGAACAAGAAGAAGAAAAAGAAGAAGAAGGCGGCGCCGGCGGCGCAGAAAGCGACGACATCGGCAAGAACAGAAGAGCCCCCGGAAGACCCCCGAAGGCGGATCGAGACCTCCAGACGATGGCGGCGACGACGAAGAAGGTAGCCGAACTTCTCCGCTCGGTAAAAGAGCTTGGTAAATGGCGGAGGAGTCCGGCGAGAAGACCCCCAAGACGGAAGAAGACCCCCGGAGCAGTGCAATAAAATATTTTTTTCAAAAGTGTGTGTGTTTTTTTTACTTTACATTTTACACCTTAGGTGAATGGGTAGGGGTACATCGTACCCCATACTCATTCACATAGGGTGGGGGGCCGGGATCTGGGGGCCCCCTTATAAAAGGGGGCTCCCAGATTCCGATAAGCCCCCGCCCGCAGACCCCGACAACCAACGGCCAGGGTTGTCGGGAAGAGGCCCTTGTCCTCATCAACATGGGGACAAGGTGCTTTGGGGTGGGGGGCCGCACGGCCCCCCTTTCCCCAGGGCACCCCCCATGTTGAGGGCACGCGGCCTGGTACGGCTCAGGAGGGGGGGCGCTCGTTCGTCCCCACCCCTTTCCTGGCCGGCCGGGCTGCGTGCTCGGATAAGGGTCTGAGATGGATTTGGGGGGAACCCCCACGCCGTTTTTCGGCGTGGGGAGTCCCTTTAAATCCATGCCAGGTGACGGAGCTAGCGCGGCGGCATTTACTGCCTACGCTAGCTACGTAACCTAAAGTCACGTGCTAAATGAACGGACTTGCCGATGAGCGGCAAGTCCGTTCATTTAAAAAGTCCGGCGGACTAGCCTACTAACGGCGGGATTGTCCGCCGGACTGCCAAGTCCAGCGGATAATTTTAAAACCAAACTTAAAACTTTGGTCAGCCGGACTTTGGCGCCAAAAAGTCCACCGACGCCCACACACGAGGGGATTATCCGCTGGACTTGAGTCCAGAGGATAATCCCGCGGGATTGTCCCTTCGTGTGTACGCGGCATAAGAAGGAAGTGCTACAACTTGTGAATAAAGAAAGGAAATCAGATTGAGAGCATGGAGGTCTGAAGCACATCTGGGTTGATCCATATATCTGACATTGGTTTGTAGAAAATGTTTTATCTATAGGTATCGAAAGACTTCACAGTTAGGCAACTTTTTTCTTGTTGCAGTAGTGCAAAGGGCTTCACCCTTTTTTTTTTTTTTTTTTTGAGATGTCTGTTACAAACACTTTTTAATACATTACATTAGCAAAACATTAGTCTACACTATGGGGTCTACATATTTGTAAATGTGTTACTCAAGATTTAGAAAAATGTATAAATCTTGGGTGAAGGTTGTGTGAAAACATGTATAAATAAACCTGACTGATATGTGCAGGAAGGAAAGTTAAAACCTAAGTTTAAAAAAAAATCAGCACTTGGGATGGTGCTTACAATTAATGAGAAATATTCTGACTCAGTCACAGGCACTGGTCAAGAGTGGCAACTATTCTCACCCAGGGCTGGCCCAAGACATTGTGCTGCCTGGGTCCAAGAATGAAATGCTGCCCCCACCCCTCCCCCAAAAAAAAATCATGCCCACCAAAAAGCCCCCACATCCATTATTTTATATCATGATAATTTAAACTAAAATTACATTTATCAAGAAGTCAGATTTACATGTAAAAGCACCTTGCATATATTCAAAATTATGACATACCATTATGTTCAATTCCAAGGGGCAGGCTAGGGAAGTATAGGGGTGGGCTAGGACAGTATAGTGGCAGACTAGGGTAGTATATAGACATGCAAAGGTAGTATATGGGCAGACTAGGGTAGTATAGGGGCATTCTAGCATAGTATATAGACAGGATAGGGTAGTATATGAACATGCTAGGGTAGTAAATTGACAGGCTAGGGCAGTATAGGGACAGGCTAGGGTAGTATATAGACAGGCTAGGGTAGTATATGGACAGGCTAGGGTAGTATATGGACAGGCTAGGGTAGTGCTTGGGAGTGCTTGGGTGTTTAACAGCCTGTGTGAGAGCACCCTTGCGCCTGGCAACTATGAGTATGCGCATTGAGGGCCGCATGGCGGCCTTTTTACAGTTGTCACCCTGCCCCCGGCCTGGTCTGCCCCTGGATGACACACACAACTGCTGGAAAAAATTTGCCGCCCCTCTCAATGTGCTACCTGGATCCAATAGACCCAGCGGGGCCCATGGCAGGACAAGCCCTGTTCTCACCCTTTCTGCTCCCATCTCCATTCATAGAAGCTGTACTGACTTCCATTAATGGAAAGCACTCAATTAATTCTGGATGGGCAGAGGAAGGAAATATCCACCTCTTCCATTCATAGAAACAGGATGGAAGAGGGGGACTTTTCATTCATCTGCCTATTTTAAATTCACAGTGCTTTTACTTCATGGAAGATATAGTATAGCTTCTATAGATTGTGTAGAGGTGTGCTGGGCATAGTTGGCACCCTTGATAGGTGAATTTGACAGGTACAGCACTTGCATTAACCCCTGCAGCACCATGGCTGTGGGAGTATGGGGGGCAGAGAACCTTACATTTCAACTAGGACAGCCAGCACCAGCACAATGAACACCGCTCATTAAATGTAAATACTGTCCCTTGTGTGGAATTTTTTCAATTTACCCAAACTTAGATGTTTTGGTAGCTAATAGAACCTAAACCTGTCCTGCTGCATATGAGCTTGGCAATGACCAAACCATCCTGTGCCATATAAAACAGGTCACTGGAGCAAGCTTGTAACGGCTAGCACTGTCCATGGATTGGCAATAGCAAACACTGCCATCACTAATTGCAGGATGTTCCCCCTCCACTGGACCATTACCTTTTGACTGAGATGCAAGTTTAAAAGAAATGAAGGTACTGACTTTTAAAACTCTGTATTAGCAATAGAGACGGGAACTTATTCATTTTAAGATTTTATAAAAATGAATTAATTAATAAAAGGATAAACAATAATACAGTACATGGGATATTCAACCTTTAACTGTAGCACACTGAGTTTCCCTCTAACAGTCTGACACATGCCAATGACTGAGATGTGGCTTCATTCAAGGTAGTCACTCAGGTCCTCCCCAACTGAATTTTTTGAGCATCACATTCTAATAATTGTTAATGCTCACTCCAATTTGCACTTGTAAAAATAACAGGAGTGAATAGCATACAGTTATTATATTTATATAATATTTACTATTGTCTTATTATTATGCTAGTGTATGAATTGTTTATCAGCATTTATGACCATTACGAGCTTACAAAATGGCAGCAAAATGCTACAGACATTTGGTTAGCAGATAGATAAAAGCCACCAGTAACTAGCCTAAATCAGTTAGTTCTGGAAAGCTTTCACAAAACCCTTCTATGCATTCACTAGGGACTTTTGTTGCTACAATGCATTATTTGCAACCACAGTTCAACTCTTTTCAGTTTTAGAGTTGGACCTGAACAGTGGTAAACTCTCATAATTTTATAATTGGGTTACAACTACCAAGAATGACTAAAATAATAATTTTAATACGAGCTGTTGGATATTGTTGGGGATGCTCCCCTCACTTCCTGTGTGCTAAGGTAAAGTCAAACAGGAACCAAAACATGACATATGTTCTAATTAAAACTGGCCATACACTGATTAAAATTTGCCAAGTTCCAGCAGGGACAAGATTAATTTTGATAAGAGTGTGGTCTCCTCCACTCAACAGAAGTCAATTGTTTAATTGGCTTCTATCAGAGGGATATGTTGGAAAACTCCACATTGATCAACAGCTGCAGCCAATCACTTGCAGCTACTAATCAATGTATTTTGAATTTGGTGGGTGCCGCTGTCAGATTACAATGTCCTGGCAGGGGGGATTCCTCTATAACCTCACTGGATGAATGAAAAGAAAATTAACATTGTATGGCTAGCTTAACCACTTCAGCCCCGGACCAATTGTCAGCTTAAGGACCAGAGGTCTTTTTTCAATTTCGCACTGCACTACTTTAACTGGTAATTGCGCGGTCATGCAATTTTGTAACGAAACGAAATTTGCGTCCTTTTCTTCCCACAAATAGAGCTTTCTTTTGATGGTATTTGATTGCCTCTGTGATTTTTATTTTTTGCGATATAAACGGAAAAAGAGCGAAAATTTTGAAAAAAAAAGAGATTTTCTACTTTTTGTTATAAAAAAAATCTAATAAACTCAATTTTAGTCAAACATTTGGGCCAAAATGTATTCAGCCACATGTCTTTAGTAAAAAAAATGCCAATAAGCGTATATTTATTGGTTTGCGCAAAAGTTATAGCGTCTACAAACTAGAGTACATTTTCTGGAATTTACACCGCTTTTAATTTATGACTGCCTATTTCATTTCTTGAGGTGCTAAAATGGCAGAGAAGTACAAAACCCCCCCAAATGACCCCATTTTGGAAAGTAGACACCCCAAGCTATTTGCTGAGAGGCATGTTGAGCCCATTGAATATTTTTTTTTTTAGTCCCAAGTGATTGAATAAAGACAAAAAATAAAAAATAATTTTTTTTTTTCTTCAAAAAGTTGTCACTAAATGATATATTGCTCACACATGCCATAGTTATATGTGGAATTGCACCCCAAAATACATTTTGCTGCTTCTCCTGAGTATGGGGATACCACATGTGTGGGACTTTTTGGGAGCCTAGCCGCGTACGGGGCCCCGAAACCCAAGCACCGCCTTCAGGATTTCTAAGGGTGCAAATTTTTGATTTCACTCCTCACTACCTATCACAGTTTCGAAGGCCATAAAATGCCAAAATAGCACAAAACCCCCCCAAATGACCCCATTTTGGAAAGTAGACACCCCAAGCTATTTGTTGAGAGGCATGGTGAGTATTTTACAGCTCTCATTTGTTTTTGAAAATGAAGAAAGTAAAGAAAAAAAAAATTTTTTTTTCTTTTTTCAATTTTCAAAACTTTGTGACAAAAAGCGACATCTGCAAAATACTCACAATACCTCTCAGCAAATAGCTTGGGGTGTCTACTTTCCAAAATGGGGTCATTTTGGGGGGTTTTATGCCATCTGGGCATTCCATGGCCTCCGAAACTGTGATTGGCAGTGAGAAGTGAAATAAAAAAATTACTCCCTTAGAAAGCCTGAAGGCGGTGCTTGGTTTTTGGGGTTCCGTACGCAGCTAGGCTCCCAAAAAGTCCCACACATGTGGTATCCCCGTACTCAGGAGAAGCAACAGAATGTATTTTGGGGTGTATTTCCACATATGCCCATGACATGTTTGAGCAATATATCATTTAGTGACAACTTTTTGTAAAAAAAATATATATATTTTTTTTTTTTCATTATTCAATCTCTTGGGACAAAAAAAAAAAATATTTAATGGGCTCAACATTGCTCTCAGCAAATAGCTTGGGGTGTCTACTTTCCAAAATGGGGTCATTTGGGGGGGGTTTGAACTGTCCTGGCATTTTATGCACAACATTTAGAAGCCTATGTCACACGTCACCCACTCTTCTAACCACTTGAAGACAAAGCCCTTTCTGACACTTTTTGTTTACATGAAAACATATTTTTTTTTTGCAAGAAAATTACGTTGAACCCCCAAACACTATATATATTGTTAAAGCAAAGGCCCTACAGATTAAAATGGTGGGTGTTGCATTTTTTTTTTCCACACAGTATTTGCGCAGCGATTTTTCAAACGCATTTTTTGTGGAAAAAATACACTTTTTTTTATTTTAATGCACTAAAACACACTATATTGCTCAAATTTTTGATGAAATAAAAAATATGATCTTAGGCCGAGTACATGGATACCAAACACGACATGCTTTAAAATTGCGCACAAACACGCAGTGGCGACAAACTACATACATTTTTAAAAGCCTTTAAAAGCCTTTACATGATACCACATTAGATTCACGGAGGAGGTCTACTGCTAAAATTACTGCCCTCGATCTGACCTTCGCGGTGATACCTCACATGCATGCTGCAATTGCTGTTTACATATGACGCCAGACCAACGCTTGTGTACGCCTTTGCGCAAGAGAAGGGGGGGCAGGGGTGCTTTTTTTTTTTTTTTTTTTTTTAGTTTTTTTTTTATTTATTTAGCTTTTTTATTCTATTTTTAAACTGTTCCTTCCATTTTTTTTCTTTGTTATGATTTTTATTGTTATCTCAGGGAATGTAAATATCCCCTATGATAGCAATAGGCAGTGACAGGTACTCTTTTTTTGAAAAAATTGGGGTCTATTAGACCCTAGATCTTTCCTCTGCCCTCAAAGCATCTGACCACACCAAGATTGGTGTGATAAAATGCTTTCCCAATTTCCCAATGGCGCGGTTTATATCCGGGAGGGGGGACATTCCCTCCTACTGCTTGTAAAAGCAGTCTAGAGGCTAATTACCCGCTAGAATTGCTTTTACATGAAAGCCGATCACTGGCTGAAAAGAATGATACCAAGATGATACCTAAACCTGTAGGCATCATTCTGGTATAACCATTCAAAGTCCAGCAACATACTGGACATATATTGTAATCTTTTTTTTTTTCATGCAGCCTCTTGGCTGAACGAAAAAAAGAGATTGATTGGTGGGTATGCCCACCATTAGAATACCTCCCTTCATCCACCCACTTCTAATGATGGGCATACATGCACCATTTATATATGCCGATGCATGGGGGCATCCTCCCGCAAAAGTTATGCCGTGTACACACGGTCGGAATTTCGACCGTATGTACGTGGCATTAGGAGCCAATCGCTCCTCCGCCCCCCCTGCTGCCCCCATGCTTCGGCACATATGCTCTTTTTTTTAACTGTGGTGGTGAAATCACCTCCTACAGCGTTGGAGTCGCGGCTTTATGTATCGTGGGAGCAAACGCTGTTGCTGTCAAGATAAATAAATCCGCGCTGCAACTGAATGGCGCACCTGAAAACAAAAAAATGCTTAACACTAAAACACAGTAAACAAAATTACATACCTGAAAAGCAAGCATGATAAAACATGATAAAACATAATAAAACATTGCAGAATAGAATGGAGTAAAAAAAGAGCAACAATAGAGAGAGAGAGAGAACAATAAAACGACAACTATTTTTGTTTTTTTTATTTTTTTGAGATTCACAGGTAAAAAAGCTCCTGACTGTTAGCGACTGAATCAAAACGCTACCACAAAAAAAATGTTAGCGATCGCAGGGATCAGGCCTGACTCTGCGAACACTGCAGTTATGTGTGCTTAGTGTTTTGTAAGTGACAGTGATCGATCGATACTGCACTTGGGTGGGCTGGGCTGGGCGGAGGGGGAAAACGCAGGTGCTAGCAGGTATCTGGGCTGATCCCGCTAACAATGCGTTTTTTTGGAACCCTAAACTGCTGGGACGCTAGTATAGATCTGATCAGATCAGATATTGATCTGTTCAGATACTATACCACTAAGGGAGGTGTATGCTTTGCGCGTGGGTGTTTGCGGTACTGGCACTAACCTGGGGCGACGCAGACCTTATTTGACCCTAAAACCTAATTGATATCACCCGCCGGGCGATCAGGGGGTTAAACCGTTATTGGGTAATAAATGGCGGGTGCCCTGACAGTATAAAAAACAAGCTAACTAACCAGCGTCACCGTAACAGTAATACAAAAAAAAACTGGTTACCTAGCGACACTAATGCAGGGATCAGAAAAACGATCGCTTAGTGACACTGGCAAAAGGGGTGAAAGGGTTAACTAGGGGCAATCAGGGGGTTAAACCTTTATTAGGTAATATATGGGGGTACCTGACGCTATATAAAAACCTGACGGGGAACCTAAATAACGAAATAACTAACTGGCTAACCAGCGTCACCAGTGACATTTTATACGGTGATCACTGGTGAAAGGGTTAACTCTAGGGGCAATCAGGGGGTTAAAACCTTTATTTAGGTTGTAATATGGGGGTACCTGACCTATAAACCTATTTATGAACCTATATAAACATGGCGGTTAACCTAAAAAAAAACTGGTTACCTAGCGACACTAATGCAGCGATCAGAAAAACGATCGCTTAGTGACACTGGCAAAAGGGGGTGAAAGGGTTAACTAGGGGCAATCAGGGGGTTAAACCTTTATTAGGTAATATATGGGGGTACCTGACGCTATATAAAAACCTGACGGGGAACCTAAATAACGAAATAACTAACTGGCTAACCAGCGTCACCAGTGACAGTTATACGGTGATTACTGGTGAAAGGGTTAACTCTAGGGGCAATCAGGGGGTTAAAACCTTTATTTAGGTTGTAATATGGGGGTACCTGACCTATAAAACTATTTATGAACCTATATAAAACATGGCGGTTAAAATAAAAAAAAAATGGTTACCTAGCGACACAATGCAGCGATCAGAAAAACGATCGCTTAGTGACACTGGCAAAAGGGGGTGAAGGGGTTAACTAGGGGCAATCAGGGGGTTAAACCTTTATTAGGGGGGGGTAGGGGGCTACCTAGGACCTAAAACTAACTGCCCTGACAGTTATTACAGTCACACTGACACTAAATGCAGTGATCAGTAAATAAATGATCACTGCAATTAGTGACACTGTGACTGGGGGGGGGGAGGGGGTGATCTGGGGGGTGATCAGGGGGTGACAGGGGGGTGTTTTGTGTGCCTAACTGTACTGGTGTCAGTGTACTGTTGTGCACTAACCTTAACATGTTCGCCGCTCGGCGTCTCCGGTCACATAGACCGGCGCACCGAGCGTGACATCACTTCCGCCTTCCTGTCTATACAATAGACAGGAAGGGGAAGCTTTTCATTCGCCAGGAGCGATCGCGAGGGGGTGGCCAGAAACCACTGGCCGTCCCCTCGTCCCGGATCGCTCCTGAAGCGATGCCGACCGTCCCCGCCGGCGGAGGGGGGTCCGATCGGACCCCCCAACCGCCTAAAGAATGGCACGTACAGGTACGTGGTTCTGCCTGTACGTGCCATTCTGCCGACGTATATCTACATGGGGCGGTCGGCAAGTGGTTAAAGAAAACTCTTGTGTCAACTGTGTGTATTTGATGTGTGTGTGTGTGTATATATATATATATATATACTGTATGAGTGTTTAATCTAACAGTTTATTTTAAAAAGGTCACAGTTTTTTAATAAATAATCTGAGTGATTTCAATCAACCGGGATCAACTGATACTTAGGGAATCAAAATTCCAGAGACTAGATCGGGTGAATTGCTACCAAGAGAACTTAATTAATCTATTGTCTGTAATTGCAGTAGTTGAGATACACCACACTTCATCCTGCAATAGATTGATGGATATCATAAGTGGTGACTCCAAACTCCTTGAATCTTAACTAACCAATTAGACAGCTTTGTCCTGTATAGGTGCTTTTAATACTGTGTAGGAAAATGAATTGCAGTTGAAGTCAAATATTAGCAGCAAGTTTAGACTCTCATTTAAAGGGCCAAAAAGAATAAATTACAAATATATTTTACCCATATACAGTATAATGTACCTGCTAATAAGATGTACAAACATAATTGGTACAAGCAATAATCTGCCTGGCCTACCTTCTTTAGATATATAAAGGATGCACTAGTAGCCTTGTCTGAGCTTTGTACAACCTGAATATAGCTCTCTCTTTGTAATGAGCATAATTTATAAATGCATATCTTAAAAAGAACCCGTGGGAATAGAAATACTGGAGCTTAGGGTTTTAAAATTGGGTTTAAAACTTGGGTTTTAAAGTGACCCTGTCTGTTTAAAAAAAAACATCTGAAAGGCACCTGCAAGATAAGAAAAAATATACTAGATTCTCCAGTGATCCCTGTTTTCTACTTTCCCTCCTTCCCAGAGCTGCTGCCTCCTATCAGTCTCTTCAGCTGTTGACAACACTTCCCCCATTCCAATGTTACTGTCACATTAACATTTGACACTTTCAGAAGTGTTGGATGACTGCATCCTCTTCCATGTACCATGGTTCCATACCCAGACACCTACATCAATGCTTAGTCCTGTAGTGACGCAGAGGTTAGAAGATAGCACCACAGCTTGCAGAGGGGTATACTGGCATTCGACACTCTTGGAAGTTTCAAATGCTAAAGAGGCTGGTGAAATACTGGAATAAAGGGGAGGTAGGAAACATAGTTCACTTGAGAGTTGAGTACAATTGCTCTTCTCTTGCAGGGACCTTTCAACAGCTATTTTTTTTATATGATAGGGTCTTTTTGAAGGTGCAGCAGGCTCCGATGGTATCATCCTCACCCTATCTTTACTACCTAGGAAGTTGTTGACCTGGTCCAGTATAGTGATTTACTAGGAAGTGCAACAATGGGACAGGGAGTGATGAGAAATCTCCCTAATAGGACACAGATGCCACCCCCCCCCTTTACTAGATCCAGAATGGAAGAAATTTCCTTTAGTTCTAACAAGTACTTTTAGGTGGTGATCAAAATATAATATTAACATCCTTACGTTCAGTCAACATATGAAATCCTTTTTGAATTTAGAACATTTCTTTTTAGATTTCTAGTTTGCCACACTGTCTGCAGGGAGAAAGCATTCATAATCATAGCTGATGTCTTTGTCCAACAATTGACCTGATGTCTATGAACTGTCAGTTGTTAGCCTTTTTAAGACTGAAATGGCTGATTGCATGTATCACCAACTTCACAGCAAATGTATATGTTAAGTAAATGAATAGACTACAATACTGGTATAGATGTAATATATGATTATGTGGATTACAGGTCCTTTTAGTCTGAGTATAAAAACATTGACTTATTTAATGTCTATGCTGACCAAGAATAGACATAAAAGAAAAGCTTAGTTGTAATGTGTACAGCGTGTCAGGCTTCCTTTACTAAAGAAAAACACACGGATGAAGAGAGCCATGCACAATGTGAAATTGCATAGTAATTAAAACAATCAATGTTCACAGCATAGTAAAAGCGAGTCTCAATCTGAAAAGCACTTCCTTGAATAAGCATTGTTAAAATGCCATCAGTACACCTGACACATAATAAGATTGTCAAGCTAGAATTGGCATTCACATAAATAAGAATTATCGTTCCGGTATATTGAACTCTAACAGAAAAAAAGAATAATGTGATATTTAGAAAGGTCAGATGTTAGCAGAACCTGCATATTACATGAATCATGAAAGCAATTGTTCTGTTGTGTCATATTTAGCATACAGGTGATCAACTACTTTGTAGAAGCATGCTCTTACTATCCCAAATGATTAAACTGTCTGCTGCAAACCAAATAATAAAGCATTAAAAGCGCACATATAGACATTTCTCTTAAATATCTCTGATAAAGAATCTTTGGAGGAACGTGAAAAGAGTTTATTCTCTAGGTTCAGTTCTTGTCTAGTTACACTGATTACTGAATCATTCATCTAGCATCCAGTGTACTCACTCAGTCAATTAAATCTCTTATTGTATCTGATTTGTCAGTGTCATTGTCATTGTTAATCTCTTAAATCCACATCAGCTCTGAAGCCTAAATATTGCTTTTTCTTTCTGTGAAATGAAGTGGCTGGAAAATGCCACTGGAAACATAAAGCAGATTTCCATAAACATCAATAGCGCTGTGCCTTTATTTCCAAATAATTGCAACACAATTCTGTATAGCTATACTGGAAAAAAAAACAACATAAATCTTTAAAATGCATCTACTGGTTTACCATCCCTCCAAACAATATGCTCCAATGCTTATACCCATCTGCTGTGGATTCCTCGAAAGGTGAACAAGCCTACTTCAACTTGTACGTACGAGAACTTAAATAACTCATTACCTTGTAAATGTCAAATTATCACCAAGTCAGCCAGCATGTCATATTTATTGCTCGTAATACATGCTCCATCACATCATCCAAAAATATTATGTTTTTCTACACCAGTGACCATTTATTAACATAGCCTGTAGGTTCAAAGAAGCACGTTTTTCAATAAGCTAAAGCAGAAAACAATTTTGCAAATGTATATATTTTTTTTTTTAATCAAATGGGAGTAAATTTAAAGATATACTGGCATGCAGATAAACCTATTTAAATCAGCGGCAGAAAAAACAGCAAAATGCTATAGCTGCTAAGTCTCCCTAGTACTAAAGCACTGGGATGTGCCAGCATTTTCCTCTGCACGTTACACACACATCAGCTAGAATATCTAGGTGAAGACAAAAAAGAAAAGGCTCTCTTACCATGCACAGAGAGAAGCTATTCGTTCAGCTAGATCCAAGACTGCTGTATCCAGACGGGCAGCATGAGTGATCCTTGGGCCTCACACAAAAGCGAGATAATTGGCTCTCAATGAAGAGATGTAAACATCCATCATAATAGCAATGGTGCTGAAGCTGAAAGCTACCTCAGCTGTTCTAGCTACTCTGTGAGATGATGTCACAAACATCATCTCGGTGTACTCTCATTGGTTTTTGTTACCTGGAATAATATCTTAACCCTAAGCTTGCAGCACCATTTCAAAAGGCGGATCACTGCTATAGTGCCTGCATGTCTGGAATGGGGAGTAGAATAACATTGAAATGAAGAGGCTGAAGAGGCTGAAGCTACCTAGCAAAATACTTACCACATTTTCAAATGCACAGCATAGAAAGATCTTTGGATGTATTCAAATATAATATTTTAGTTATTTTTTTCATATAACTTACATTTCTATCTTTAATTGTTTATATGTCTAAAAAGGATTTGCTGCGCTATCCAAATGATATAAACACTGTTTATACAGCAGTGGGTGAATAAAGTGACAATAGTGCAATACCATAGTGCAATATACCGGTACTTCTATAGTGTATAGAATACTCACATTTGCAAAATCATATAATTCGTAATTGGTATTGGTATAAACACTGCTTATACAGCAGTGGATGATAAATTGACAATAGTGCTATATAGTACTGTAGTGTATAAAAGCAAAATTACATAATTAAAACCGATATGATTAAGACATCAAATGCAAACTGACAGGATTAAATCATAATTTCTTTATAGTGAATCCTGAGTGATATAAAGTATATAATATATAAATATTATTTTGAAAATGCCAGTAAAATCAGTGCCCTGACTTGTAATAGCTCTTGTCTGTGTATGGGATGAATGATTGAGTAGTGTCCATATTACCTCTTTTATTTGCACTAACATCCAAATGGACAAGCTTTGAGGGTGTACCTCTTTCTTCTAGGTCAAAGCAGTACTATTACACAATGGGGGTTATTTATGAAAAGCAAATCCACTTTGCACTGAAAGTGCTCTTGGAAGTGCAGTCGCTGTAAATCTGAGGGGAAGATCTCAAATGAGTGGAAGCTCTGCTGATTTTTGTCATCCAATCATGTGCAAGCTAAAATGTTGTTTTTTATTTTCCTTGCATGTCCCCCTCGGATCTACAGCGACTGCACTTCCAAGTGCACTTTCAGTGCAAAGTGGATTTTCCTTTAGTAAATAACCCCCAATGTTTTAGCAGAATGTTAGGTAAGACAATCCCTAAGGATGAACACATGATTTACAACAATGACTGCAGTAGGGAAATATGACAAAGATTAGGGTTAGCAAGACTATATATTTCACAATAGCTGATTTCCATGATTGCATTTCATTCTATGTGTCTACTAGTTTTATTCTGGTTTGCATGTTGACATCAGAAGAAAAAATCTATAGACTAAAGAAGGATTTGATAGAAGAAATGGTACAGGGAGGCTGTAAAGGCAAAGTTATCTTTTTTTTTAATCTCAGCTTCCCCATGTATCAATAATTATCCACTTTCCTACTGCCCATTTTTACCCCTTCCTGCCCAGGCCAATTTTCATCTTTCAGGGCTGTCGTATTTTGAATGACAATTGCGCGGTCATGCAACACTGTACTCATATGAAATTGTTATAATTTTTTTTCACACAAATAGTGCATTTTTCTTGGTGGTATTTAATCACCGTTGTTTTTTTTTATTTTTATCTAAAAAAAAATAAAAAAGACGTTTTCTAAGAAAACTATAAAATATGTTTTTCTTAGTTTCTGATAGAAATATTTGCGAACAGGTAATTTTTCTCCTTCATTGATGTACACTGATGTGGCTGCACTGATGGACACTAATAGGCAGCACTGATAGGCTGCACTGATGGGCACTGATGTGGCTGCACTGATGGACACTAATAGGCAGTACTGATAGGCTGCTCTGATGGGCACTGATGAGGTGGCACTGATGGGCACTGATAGGCAGCACTTATAGGCTGCACTGATGAGAACTAATGAGGGGCTACTGATGAGGCTGAACTGATATGCATCACTGATGGACACTGATAGGCTGCGCTTATGGGCACCAATAGGTGGCACTGAAGGGCACTAATAAGCAGCATTGATGGGCACTGATTGGCGGCACTGCTAGGCACCGATGAGCACAGATAGGCGGCACTGACGGGCACTGATGTGGCAGCACTGATGGGCACTGATGAGGTAGCGTTGATGGGCACTGATAGGCCACACTGATAGGCTGCACTGATGGGGACTGATGAGGGGCTACTGATGAGGTTGCACTGATATGCATCACTGATGGGAACTGATAGGCTGAACCTTATGGGCACTAATAGGTTGCACTGAAGGGCACTGATAAGTGGCATTGAAGAGCACTGCTAGGAGGCAATAATGGGCACTGATAGGCAGCACTGATAGGCGGCACTGATATGAGGCACTGATTGGCGGCACTGATGGGTACTGATTGGCAGCACTGATGGGAACTGATTGGCACTGATGGGCGTGATCATAGGAGGGCATCATATGATCACTTCCTACAGAAAAATCCTTCATGACTTTCTGGTATACATCCTTTGAGATGGGGAATCTGTTGGTGGACTAAAGGAGTACTTCAGCAGCTGCACTCATTAAAACATAGAGTGTAAAAAATATTGCGCTAAACAAAATAAGAAGTGAACAAATGCAGTGGCTACATACAAATGTGACAAAACTCATAAGCAAAAGGAGTGTAAAGTGTAGCGCTAATAAATGAAAAACAGTGAAAGTGACACACTGGTAAACCTAAAATGTAACGTAATATGTCCCATTTAGTGAAATAAAAAGAAAGAACAAGTCCCAGGTATGACATAGTAAAAATCTGACTGTCTGTAGAGCAAACACACAATTTTTTATTGTTTCTAATATAAATACCCATTTCCATCTTAATGATATAATGCCTTACCTTTAGATCTTCCATTACTTCCCAAACCCCTTCATCCATGCATTCATCCTTATCTCAGCATAGCATCCATACATCACCTTTCCAGCCTAGCTGATTCCCCTCTAAGTCCCATATAAGAGCCATCACAAGTAAGTATTCTTACAGCCTCATCTCAGCATGGTCAGTCAGCATCCCTGACTTTCCTGAGCTGAGCAAACTCCTTTATTTCGAATCCCTTTAAGGCCACACCCTCAAGGGTTTGTCTCTGACAGCTAAACCCCTCCCACAAAGGATGTGACCTCATCCTTCACACAGAATGTGAATGACCATATAAAGACAATACAATACAATGAGGTTACAATACAGGGACAATTGTTTTCCTTCACATGCATACATTCAAAACAGACTGGCAGTGATGTCCAAACCGTCTAACTCCTTTCAATGACAACGAACGATATAAAGCCATGGCTCAGTGAGCCATAATATTTATATTGTTATGCTATAGTTCCAATGTACACTCCAATGTACACAGACATGTTCGCTTGAAGTCATTAATGCAGTCACCAGAAGGTGGCCAGTCTCCCGGTGAGGCACAAATGAACATCCTTAAACCAGCAAACACATCTGCGGTGTCCACAGGAAGATTTCCGCAGCCAATGGTCTTCCGCCAACGTCTTTATGTGGGAATACGCTCACATGAGCGCATTACAGCAAAACCGACACTGGGGGCATCTGACAACATACATTAATAACATTTTCCACAACAGGTAGGACAATCAAAAAGACAGGATCCTCATTGGCAGGCTGGTCATTCTCTCAGGGAACAAATGTTGAATGAGATTGGTAAATAAAACATCCAAAATAAGATAGGATTGAATACTCTTACCAGAGCTAGTGAGTCAGTAAGGCATGAATGACACGATCGTCGGAGAGACAGGAACACTCAGCGAGGTCCAGAAGGGTCCAGAAATCGATCCCTGGAGTCTTGATAGCACCGACAGCAACCGACAGAAGTTGACCACAAGGAAGTCCCACCAAAAACTCACATCCAAAGAAATATGGGGAGAAAAAAAAGGGGAGCCGCCAATGGTGTAGGTCAAAAACAAGAGGTTTTTAGTTCCAAAAAAACACATACAGGATAAAAATTGTGATCACAAAATAAGTAAAAAAGCAATATGGGGAGCAGTAAGGCCAAGCCTGATGCGTTTCGTCCAACTAGCACTTCTACTTATTAAAACATAACCTGCACCTGCCTTCACACTCCAAGATATTGCTCCCACCCACTTCTGCAGTTACATACAGTCATTGTCAGTGAGCACCATTCTCACTGACTACACCGCCAGTGTCTACCTCTGCTGATCAATAATTTTGTATGATCTTCTTGCATAGATCAATAATTTGGCAGAGTGTGGCGGAACTGAACGATCACATAACAGCCTATGTGGATCAGAGCTATAGTATTGAAAACAGAAGAAGTGTGTCCTTGGATGTCGGTAAAGCTCACCATACACTATACACTCTGATTGTACAATCTTCTTTAGCTATACCATCAACTATGTAGTGGAAGGGCCTGTCTGACTGGATACAGAGTGATTGGATAGATAGGTGTGTCCTCTTTTCATATAGTTTTGATAAATCTAGAGAAGATTGTACAAAACTGGTACAATCATATTGTAAAGTGTATGGCCACCTTTATACACCTAAAATGAACTTGCCACACTTGTGACACCATTAAATGGTAATGGCACTCCAAATGCAGAAGCAAACACAGATTTTTCTGTGTGAAAAGATGCATGGGAAACGTGGCAAAAGTGTAGTAAAAAACATGCAAACCGCAAAATGCCCCATGAGCTACTTTGCCACATGTAGGGCAGCCCAATTAAATCATTGGGCTGCCCTATACATGTTGCCGGAAAACCGTGACATAAAAACATGTGCTTCCATTACACTAGATGTGTATGGGGCCTGAAAGTGAGATTGGTGTCTCTGCCCACTCCCTCCCATGTACTTGTATAAAGCTGGTCATACACTATCACTACAATCTTTGTACAATTTCCTTTATTTAACAAAACTGCAAATACAATAGGAGGACCCACCTAAGCAATCAAATGAGGGAGGCCCTTGCACTACATAGCTGATGGTAGATCTAAAGAAAATTGTACTATCAGATTGTACAATTTATGATCACCTTAAAGGAAGAAGTAGGAAAGTAGATACAAATAAAAAAAAAAGGTGGTATAATAATGAGGAAGGTATGGTCCAGTGAAGTAAAACTTGCCCTATTCTGTGATGCAGTAAAATGGTGCATGATGGAATATGAAGTTTCCTGGATGTTCACATGATGTTACATGAATTCAGTCTTCAGGTGCATTTTTTTAAATTTTGAACAGAGTGATGTCATGGACTAGGTAAGTGAGAGATAAGCATATTGGGGTTTACTTCCTCTTTTGCAAGCATGATGGGCTAGTATGCATCGCATACTAGCCCATTATGTGGCACTTACCTGCAAACAAAGCCTGCGTTGTCCCCGCTGGTGGCCACATCCATTTTTGCCCCTCTTTCTTCTGGGGCCGCAGACTCGTGACTAGCCTGAGTCTCGTAAAAAACACTCCCGCACGTGCGCGATGGAGCCGTCAGTCACGGCTCTTTCTAATGAAGAAAGGCAGTTTCTTCACACCGCATGCACTGATGACATTGGCGTAAGCGTATATGGTACATATCTCCTAAACCATGCAGGTTTAGGAGATATTTACAGTACCTACAGGTAAGCCTTATTATAGGCTTACCTGTAGGTACAAGTGGTATAACTAGGTTTACAACCACTTTAACCACTTCAATACAGGGCATTTTCACCCCCTTCCTCCCCAAGCCAATTTTCAGTTTTCAGCGCTATCGCATTTTGAATGACAATTGCGCAGTCATGCAACACTGGCTTATAGGCATAGGCTAAAAACCACCCTGAACGTGCACGTGGGAGCCGTCAGTCACAGCACTTGCTAGTGAAGAAACGGCCCAGAGGGCCTTTTTCTTCACAGCGCATACGCCGATGACTTTGGCGCAAGCGTATATGGTAAATATCTCCTAAACCGTGCAGGTTTAGCAGATATTTACAGTACCTACAGGTAAGCCTTATTATAGGCTTACCTGTAAGTACAAGTGGTGTAACTAGGTTTACAACCACTTTAACCACTTCAATACAGGGCATTTTCACACTCTTCCTCCCCAAGCCAATTTTCAGTTTTCATCGCTATCACATTTTGAATGACAATTGCGTGGTCATGCAACACTGTACCCAAATAAAATTTTTATAATTTTTTTCCCACAAATAAAGCTTTCTTTTGGTGGTATTTGATCACCTCTGTGTTTTTTTTGCACTCTAAACAAAAGAGGAGTGACAAGTTTGAAAAAAAAACACAATATTGTTTGCTATAATAAATATCCAAAAAAATTTTATTTTTTCCTCAGTTTAGGCCGATATGTATTCTTCTGCATATTTTTGGTAAAAAAAATTACAATAAGCATATATTTATTGGTTTGGGCAAAAGTTATAGCGTCTACAAAATAGGGGATAGTTTTATGTCATTTTTTTTTTTTTTTTTTTTTTACTAGTAATGGCGGCAATCAGTGATTTTTATCGTGACTGTGACATTGCGGCAGACAGATCGGACACTTCTGACACCATTTTGGGACCAATGGCATTTATACAGTGATCAGTGCTATACAAATGCATTGATTACTGTATAAATGTCACTGGCAGGGAAGGGGTTAACACTAGGGGGTGATCAAAGGGTTAACTGTGTGTTCTAGGGAGTGATTCTAACTGTAGGGGTGGGGAGTCACAAGGGGAGGAGACCGATCAGTGTTCCTCTGTACTGGGAACACATGATCGGTCTCCTCTCACCTGACAGGACGTGGTTTACACACACAGATCCACGGTTCTGCTCGGTTAACAGGTAATCGCGGGTGCTCGTCAGACATCGCAGCCGATGGGCATGCGCATCGAGTCCCGAGTGACGAGGCGGGGGGCCGGGAAGCCCAGGACGTCATATGACGCCCGCCAAGGATGGGAGATCCCTCCTGCGGAAGTCATATGACTATATGCGGGATGTGAAGTGGTTAAAGTCTAATTTCGCCTTTTCAGACAGAATTCCACTTTATAAATAGAAGCCTTTTCCAATGTCTTTTCTGCCCAAGTCATCCCCACCAGGGTTCACTTCCTCTTTAAAGTACAGCTTCAGGCTCAACTTTTTTTTTAAGGAACAAGGAAGGGTTAAATTCCCCCTACCAGATTATTATTATTTGTGTCCCCAGTAGTGGGATTTCCTATTATTTTATTCCCTGTTGATTAGATGGAGGAAGGAGGAAGAAGATCAGGGTGTGTTGTTAAATTCTTTTTAATAATAGAGACAAAGATAGCTCCAAAAACACCTTTTCAGCTGGGAGGGGAAAAGGTTAATGACCCCTATTCTCGATGCTTCTTATTTTTATCACACGGATTAAAAAGTAGTGGATACATCTCTCCAATGGGATCATGGTAATGAAATCTTGGTAGAAGTTGCATATTTACTACACTTTATGCACAACTATAATATATATATATATATATATATATATATATATATATATATATATATATATATATATATATATATATATATATATATATATATATATATATATATATATATATATATATAATATATTTTGGAGTTTGGCTACTAATGCACTTTGAGGTAGAACATATGATATATTGGGAAATGTATTATAATGTAGTGAAATAAAATGTGATTGCACACCTTGATACATGATGATATGTTTCTTTCACTAGACATTTTTTTTTCTTTTATTTCAATATGAATAATAATAATGATAATAATAATAGTAAAACAATAGTAATAATAGCTTAATCATATAGTAGCTGGCATTGGACTAATAAAACATTTGTTGAAGTGGCTCTCTTAGAATATCTGTTTTCTGTTTCCATGTTTCCAATAGAGGGCTCACTGTTCTAGTGTAAGGACTCATTCAGTCCCAAGTGTCCTATTTATTTCCAACATAAGGACATACATTTATAGTTATGCATTTTATTGTGTGTGTTTTAATTAAAAATGTGATACCATATATATTGATTTTACTTGGCAGAGGAAAAAATAACACTGAAATGTAAAAATAATTATTTTGTGTATTATTATAGTAGTGCCATTTGACACTTTTATTTATGCACTAATGTCATTCACATTAGTAACTGCATGAAACACCTTACAGTCAAATGTCTCCAGCATGCCCATGCAGATTGCAGACACAAACACACTAGTGGCCAATTTAGTCAGGAGCTAATTCATCTTTGAGTTTGTGAAGTTAGATTGCAGCATCCTCAAAATAGGAGGAAGGACAAATGTCATGAAGATACAACACTAAGGCTGGATTCACACTGATGCCAGATCACAGCAGGGGGTCCGGTGCGTCCCTGTTCTCCATTTCAGGGACGATTTAGGAATAAATTTTTGCCTGAATTCGGCCCTGAAACGGAGTCAAAGATGCACAGGACTCACAGGAAGGAGAAATGTAAACCAGCTCCATAGAGAATCGGACACAATCTCCGGTCATGAAAATTGGACGCGGTGAAAACCCACATCCAATTCGCACTAGTGTGAACCTAGCCTAAGTGGTAACCTAGACATAAGTACTATCCTTTAGGGCTCATTTACACAACTGTGTTGCTGTAATGTACACACATTAACTTGCGGCATTGGCATATTTAAAGTGTATTGCTTTAAGCAACCCTATTACTTAAATGGGCTGCCAAAGAACAACAACACACTTAAAACCATACATGCAACATTTTTTAACACTGTACACCACCTTGCAAGTTCATTGCAGTGAATTGTGTAGGTGCAAGGGGGTGAAATTCCAAACTGTGTAGGTGCCATTGGGGTGCAAAAATCCAAATTTAGGTAATACATATTTATTTCATTTTGTGGGTATGTGTGGTAAAAAAAAAAATAAAATATGTTTGAATACTATGCATTTATGTGCTCTTAAAGGAGAAGTATAGCTCAAACTATTTTGGCTATACTTCTACTATGGATCACAGGAGGGCAGTTAATTTTGCACTCCTGTGATCTGTTTTAAGCTGACAATGGGCTAAAGCACTCACTCAGTCACTCAACTGAACCAGACCCGTAACTCAGCTGATTCAGGCTTGGGAAAGATTCGACTTTACAGTTGGGATCCCCCCAGATGCCTGGATCTGCAGCTGGTTTAGCTCTCAGCGAGAGCCACAGCCAGCCACGTCCCCCTCTCCACAGCCCAGCACTCCAGTGAGCACTGGAGGGGCGAAGAAGAGACGGTGACTGACCGGCTCTCTGCAGGCTGAAGACTGAGAACTGAGTAATTGCTCAATTCTCAGCCTTATACGTAGCGGGAGGAACGTATTTCTCTTTTAATTTGTGATATTAGTTATAATTATTATTCCGCTATAATATATTAGAACTCTGGCTAATAATAATGGTAATAAGATCATATAGTTTGTAATTCCTTGTATGGTTTTGTTCTTACAGTTCCCATATAAGCACATTTTTGAGCTTAACATATGTTACAGTAAAGTCTTTGAAAACTACTGAAATGAAAAATGATCAAATCATATACAAAAGTGTATACTTGCATCAGTCCATAGCACCTAGTGTGGATCATGGCTGTTTTACCCTTCCTCTTCTATTTGCATTAATTGCATACTATTGCTAAGCCTGTCATCTACTAGGACCCCTAGGTCCTTTTCCATCCCAGATTCCCCCAGAGGTTCTTCATCTAGCCAGTAACTTTGATTCTTATTTTTGGCACCCAAATGCATTACCTTACATTTTTCAACATTAAACATTGTTTGCCATGTATTTGCCCACCCCATTATTTTGTTTAGCTCTTCTTGCAAAGTTTCCACATCCTGCATAGAAGGTTCTGCCCTGCTTAGCTTAGAATCAGAGATTGAGCTGTTTATCCCATACTCTAGATTGTTTATGAATAAATTAAACAGGATTGGTCCCAGGACAGATCTCTGGGGGGCCCCACTTTCCACACCAGACCATTCAGAGTACTTGCCATTTATCACCACCCTTAGGACTCGCCCCTGTAGCCAGTTTTCAATCCAGGTACTCACCCTATGGTCCATGCTGACAGACCTTAGTTTGTACAGTAAACGCTTGTGGGGAACTGTATCACAGGCCTTCCTTTACCCAGATGGCAGCTCACTTCTTCATGAGTCCATGCTGATTACTGCTAATGATACCGTTTTCATTACTAAAATCTTGTATATAGTCCCTTATCATCCCCTCCAATAGCTTGTAGGCTATTGATGTTAGGCTATGTGGACTGTAGTTCCCAGGACTTTGTCTCTGCCATCTTATAAATATTGGTGCCATGTTGGCTTTTCTTTAATCAGCTGGCACCATTCCAGTCAGTAAACTGTCCAAAAAATTAGGAACAATGGTCTGGCTATCACCTGACTGAGTTCCTTAAGAACCCTTGGGTGTAAGCCATCTGGTCCCGTTGACTTATTTATATTAAGTTTTTCAAGTCTATTTCTTTTTCTCATTAAGATTTTTATTTTCACATAGTAAAATCATTACAGAAGAATTCACAGTAAAGCCAACAAATGTGACTAGTTAACCGTTTGCCGTCCGCCTCCTGCACATTTACGTCGGCAGAATGGCACGGCTAGGCAAAAGCACGTACAGGTACGTCCCCTTTAATTGCTTAGCCAGTCGGGAGCTCCGTGACTGCGGCCGCGGGACCAGCGGACCCGATCGCCGCTGGTGTCCCGCGATTGGGTCACAGAGCTGAAGAACGGGGAGAGGTCTGTGTAAACAAACCTCTCCCCGCGCTTCCTACACTGCCTGTCACTGATCGCTGTTCCCTGTCATCGGGAAAGCCGATCAGTGATGTCAGACATCAGCCACGCCCCCTACTGTAAAAAAACACACACACGTCACATTAACTCCTCCCCGCCCCCTAGTGGATAACTCCTTTACTGCCACTGTCATTTACATAGGAATCAGTGCATTTAAATAGCACTGATTTCTGTATAAAATGACAATGGTCCCAAAAATGTATCAAAAGTGTCCGCCATAATGTCGCAGTCACATAAAAATCGCTGATCGCCGCCATTACTAGTAAAAAAAAATATTAATAAAAATGCTATAAAACTATCCCCTATTTTGTAAAAGCAATAACTTTTGCGCAAACCAATCAAAAATCGCTAATCGCTTTTCTTTACCAAAAATATGTAGAAGAATACGTATCGGCCTAAACTGAGGAAAAAAACATTTTTTTTATATATTTTTTGGGGATATTTATTATAGCAAAAAGTAAAAAATATAGAATTTTTTTCAAAATTGTCGCTCTATTTTTTGTTTATAGCGCAAAAAATAAAAACCGCAGGGGCAATCAAATACCACCAAAAGAAAGCTCTATTTGTGGGAAAAAAAGGACGCCAATTTTGTTTGGGAGCCACGTCGCACGACCATGCAATTGTCAGTTAAAGCGACGCAGTGTCGTATCGCAAAAAGGGGCCTGGTCCTTTGGCTGCAAATTGGTCCGGGGCTTAAGTGGTTAACATATCAATGAGACATTGAGAATTTAACAAAGTAAGAAATAAGTATGCAACTTAAGCTGTGACAACTCATTAGTATGCTATATCCCAGAACACTCCAAGAAGGGTAGGAACTCTGCATCCCCTCCGACACCCCAACCAGGATCAAGCTGTGTCCAAGGAGGTGCAAATATCCCCCCCCCCCCCCTCTCGAACGACTAGAATTTACTATACAACTTCTTTCTGAGAAAATATAATACTATTATCTTTTCGAGTTGCCCAGACAAAATAAAATTGTAGATTGTGGATTAAGCCCAGGAAAAAATCCTATATTTAGTAAGACATACTAATGTAGAAAACCTGTCAATTCCTAGGTAATTCAAGGAAAGACACTCTAGTCAAAAAATATATATATATATAATAAAAATAATAATATCCAAAAGATAAATAATTAAAGAGGAAAGACTAAAAGCTGAGAAGAGAGAGAAAAGAAATAGAAAGAAGAAGAGAAGATGATGCCTTTATGTCCTATAAAAGATCCAAAGATCAGCGATTAGTATTGCTATCTGTGCCTGGCATCAGTGAAATACCCAGATACTGAGCCCAGGGATCCCATATGATTTCAAATTGTGTGGTCGTATCCAATAGGGAGCCGACCATTTTCTCTTGTTCCATTATCCATGAAATTTTCCTTTTCATGGACAATACAGATACCGAGAGCTTCTTCCAAGCTTTTGCAATGGTTAATTTGGCTCCCGTCAATATAAATAGAATCAGTCTACGAGTGTTTTTAGGCATGTGCGGCACTAATCCATTGAGCAAGGCAATCGCTGGTGTTTGGGGGATAGCATAACCTGTAACTTTTCTAATAATATGTCAAGTCTATTTCTAAATTCTGTCTTCTGTTAGTCATTAGGTTGCTTCCTGTGACGTGCTATGGAAATTAACATTACAGTCTTGGTTGCTGTATCCCCCAGTTTCCTTGAGTCCCTTAGTTGTGATTCTACTATTGTAATTTAAGATTCAGATAAGGGCGAGGTTGGTGGTAATTCAAGAGGCCACCATCTATAAAGCGGAAGCCCTGCGAAAACTATTGGATAAAGACACCTATTGGGAACTCAGTAGTAATCCTAGTGACAGGTTCAAAAAGACTTTAGGTGAGCTTGTATTAAAAGGGGTTAGTCTAGGTATACTTACACAAAAGGAAGGTGAGAATTTGGTCCCTGAGACTCCTATAATCCCGGTGTTTCACCATCCCCAAAAACACATAAGGGTTTAGTCCCTCTCATGGGACATCCCATATTGGCCAGGATAGGTTCCCTCCATGAACACCTTGGACTTTGGGTTGATTGTCAGCTGCAGCCAATTGTGAGGGGCTAATTGAGGGACACTAAGCAACTATTACAGTGTTATGATAAGCTTACATGGGAGAATGGTGACACCTGGATTACTTGTGATGTCTTCAGTCTCTACTCCTCTATACCTCATCAATTGGGTTTAAGAGCGGTTGAGTTCTTTTTGAATCATTACAGCCAATACTCGTCCATTCACAAAGAATATATCTTGAAATGTCTGGAGCATTTGCTCACCCATAATTTATTCACTTTTGATGGGGATTTCTATCTCCAGAAGTACGGAGCAGCCATGGGGGCTCAATTTTCACCGTCTCTAGCCAAACTTTATATGGGCTGATGGGAGAAGGGCCGCATCTTTGGAGATGGAAACCCATTCCGTTCAGTAATTACATTTTACTGCAGGTATATAGACAATTTGTTGTTTGTCTGCGCAGATACCGTAGGTGAGTTAGACCAATTTCTGTTTTATCTAAATCAGAATGATTTGAACCTGCGTTTTACTGGACAGATGAACAATGAATCGATCTCCTTTCTGGACTTTACACTCTCAACCACAGATGGCCATATCACGTCCAGTATATACAGGAAGCCAAACTCCTTGCTTTGTGCTGACTCAGGACACCTAAATCATGTTACTCGCGGTATACCCATGGGACAATTTTTTTAAGATTGCGGAGGGTATGCAGTGAGGAGGATGAGTTTCAAAGGGAGAAGAAGAATATGAGAGAGAGTTTCTGAAAAGGGGTTACAATATGGGTACACTTCGTAAAGCTACTAACATTGCGAACACCACTGTCAAGAACGTTCCAGGCATTTCCGGGCCTTCCGTGCGCACATAGGTGCGCGGCGGGCGCGCGCGCGTGCACGTTAGCGTGCGCGTTAGCGCGCGCGCGTGCATGTGCGCATGCGCGGGAACGCAATTGGCGCCAAAACGGGCTTTAAAAGCCCAGCAGTGACACTCAGCCAGTGCTGTGTTGTCTTTAAGCTTCCTGCTTGTCAGCCACCCGAAAACCTGATCCGAAACCTGAACCTGTGATCTCCCGTTACCGACCCGGCTCTGTTTGGACTACTCTACCTTCTCCTACCCGACCCGGCCTGCCTGACCTTGCTACATCTGCCTTTGGTTACCGACTCCAGCCTGCCTACCGACTCTGCCATTGCCTGCTCCTATCATCTGATTGATCTGCTGTTGCCAACTGGACTGTCTGACCTTGCTCTGCTGATTCCCACTTGTTGATCCACCTGTTGCCTGGTTCTTGTATCCTGCTTCTACCACCTACAGCTGCAGTCTCACATCCTGCCATCCGCATACGAACCTTACTGGAGGACCTTCCTGTTGGTTCCAACACCTTCCTCTACAAACCAGGCACTCCTACCCCACTGTGCTCACGTCACCACTGTCCCCATCTCCAGTGGCACGTGAACCAGCGCTGTATGAGAGGTCTCCTCCTACCAAGTCAGGCTCTACGTCCAGGTACGTAACAGTACAACACAGCCATGACTGAGCCTGCAGGAGAGACCCCTCCCATGACAGATATCTGTTCACACCTGTCAGCCCTCACTCAAGCCGTAAAATCCTTACAAGACGGTTACACCAGATTGGAGGGACAAGTCCAGAACATCATCAACCCCATACACGTGGCTCCTGGGTCCGTTTCCGCCCCTGCTCAGGCTGCTTCCCCTCCTTCTGTCGTTATGCTTCCACCTGAGCCAAGGGTCCCCATACCTGAGAAGTTTTCAGGGGACCGAACTAAATTCCGGGCCTTCCGCAGTGCTTGTCGACTTTACTTCGCCCTGCAACCCCGGACTTTTTCACTTGAAGCCACTAAAGTGGGGTTTGTGGTCTCTCTACTGTTAGGAGAACCACAGATCTGGGCACACCGGCTTCTCGAAGAGGACTCTGTTTTGATTCAATCACTGGCGGCCTTCTTTGAAGCTATGTCCCAGCTTTATGAGGACCCTGAACGGGTCGCCACAGCAGAGGCCACCTTAACTACACTCCAGCAGGGTCGCCGGGCGGCCGAGGAGTACATTTCGGATTTTAGACGCTGGAGTGCGGACACTCAATGGAATGATGCAGCTCTACGGCATCAGTTCCGCATGGGCTTATCAGAAGGACTGAAAGATGAATTGGCCCGGGTGGGCATACCTGATACTCTTGAGGCCTTAATCACCTTAACCATCCAGATTGACCGCCGCCTTCGGGAACGTCGCACTGAACGGGCCTACCAACATAATCGCCCCACTTGGATGACTGCTAAAGCCCCAATTCCGGCTGCCCGCTACTCACCACCACCCAACTTCCAGCCAATCCGCCCTGCACCAGATGCCTCCGAGCCGATGCAGTTGGGACTGATTCGACCCACCTTAACCCCGGAAGAGCGCACACGCCGCCATCAACTTAATCTCTGCCTGTACTGCGGAACAACAGGACACTACGTGCGCAACTGTCCGGTCAAGATGCGTAAGTGCTTTTCCTCTGTTCCTGCCAGCCTTTCAGCACTTTCTGCTAACACAACCCACATTGCTCTCCCTCTCTCATTGCAGCTCCAAGGAAGGACAATTCCAGTTAAAGCAATTATTGATTCCGGAGCCTGCAGTTGCTTCATTGATTCTGCCTTCGCTAACCAACACAACATTCCCCTACGGAATAAGACCCATCGACTTTCAGTCTTCTTGGCCGATGGCTCCCGCATCAGCTCCGGACAGGTAACCCAAGAGACTTTTCCCGTACCTGCCATCACCTCCTTCCAGCATAAGGAGCTGCTGATCCTTGATGTGATCTCTTCCCCGTTGTTCCCAATCATCCTGGGCATCCCCTGGCTTCAGGCCCATAATCCCTCCATCAATTGGACTACCAGAGAGATCAGGTTCTTGTCCCCCTACTGCCAAGAACATTGTCAAGATGAGTCTACTCAATCCTCTGTCACCTTATGTTGCATGGACATTGATCGAAACCTACGCCAATCAGTACCCAAACCATATCATGGGTTCCTTGATGTTTTCAGTAAAAAGGGAGCAGACTCTCTTCCACCCCATCGGGCATATGACTGCCCAATTGAACTTTTACCTGGGGCTGAGATTCCTTTTGGGCGCATTTTTCCCCTGACAGAAAAAGAACAGGAAGCACTAAAGATTTACATCAACGAAAACCTGGAAAAAGGATTCATCCGCCCATCTACATCTCCAGCTGGGGCTGGAATATTTTTTGTGACTAAAAAGGATCAAACTCTCCGCCCGTGTGTGGATTACCGGGAGTTGAATAAAATTACGGTTAAGAACCGTTATCCGTTGCCCTTAATACCCGAACTATTCCAAAAATTAAGGTCTGCTACTATTTTTACGAAGCTCGATTTAAGAGGGGCATATAATCTGGTCCGCATCCGGGCTGGGCATGAGTGGAAGACGGCATTCCGGACAAGGTTCGGGCATTATGAATATCTGGTCATGCCCTTTGGTTTATGTAATGCACCTGCCACGTTTCAACATCTGATTAACGATGTATTCAAGGACTTCTTAGATATTTTTGTAATTGTTTATTTGGATGATATTTTGTTTTTTTCTGAATCCCTTAGCCAACACCGGGAACACGTTTGCAGAGTCTTGGACCGTCTTCGCTTACATGGGCTATACGCAAAAGCAGAAAAATGCGAGTTCGAGCAACAAGAAATCCAGTTTTTGGGTTTGATAATATCCGCGACTGGTATCAAGATGGACCCCCAAAAAGTGTCTGCTGTTCTGGATTGGCCTGCACCCGTCGATAAAAAAGGTATTCAACGCTTCATTGGTTTCGCAAACTTTTACAGGAAATTTATCAAGGGATTCTCTGCCATCATAGCCCCTATTACACGGTTGACACAACAACATGTCAGGTTTCATTGGAGTACAGAGGCTCAAGAGGCATTTGAGAGACTTAAAAGACTTTTCACATCAGCTCCAATTCTCAGTCACCCTAACCCATCTTTACCTTTTTTATTAGAAGTTGATGCATCCGAAATAGCGGTGGGAGCGGTCATTTCGCAAAGACAGGGTAAGGAGGACTTGATTCACCCTGTGGGCTTTTTCTCCCGAAAGTTATCTCCAGCTGAAAGAAATTACGACGTAGGGGATCGGGAGCTTCTAGCCATCAAAACCGCCTTGGAGGAGTGGAGGTATCTGTTAGAGGGTGCAGTATTAATATATACCGACCATAAAAATTTAGAATATCTAAGATCTGCCAAACGTTTGAGACCCCGACAAGCTCGTTGGGCCTTGTTTTTCACTCGCTTCTGTTTCCACATCACTTATCGGCCAGGATCAAAAAACGTCAAACCAGACGCATTGTCACGCATGCATGATAACCCTAAGGACTCACCTGCTCCTGACACAATTCTACCCACTAACAGTTTTTTGCTTTTACACACAGATCTCTTATCTTTAATCAAGGAAGCCTCTTCTCACTCTCCAAAACCTCCAGGAACCACCTTGACATCTCGAGATGGCTTGCTATGGAAGGGAAGTCAAATCTTTGTCCCTGAAGATATCCGAGTTAAGGTACTAACATTGCTTCATGATCATCCCTTAGCAGGACATTTCGGGGTACGGAAAACTCGTGAACTTGTACAGCGTACATTCTGGTGGCCCAATTTAAGGGAGTTTTGTGAAAAATACGTCAATTCCTGCTCCATCTGCTCACGGAACAAGACTTCAAAGAACCGAGCCTGGGGACTGCTTAAACCCTTACCTATACCAGACAGACCTTGGAAAATGATTTCTATGGACTTTATAGTCGAACTACCCCGTTCTGAGGGGTGCACAGCCATTTTTGTGGTTGTAGATCGCCTATCTAAGATGGCCCATTTTTTGCCCCTGAAGGGAACCCCATCTGCTACAGAGACAGCCCGTGTATTTATTAAGGAGATCGTCAGACTACACGGAGTACCTACAAATATAGTCTCCGACAGAGGGGTACAATTTACCTCACGCTTCTGGAAGGCACTCTGTGAAATCTTGAAGATTGAGCTTTCTCTCTCCTCAGCCTATCATCCACAGACCAATGGGCAGACAGAGAGAACCAACCAAACCCTCGAGCAATATATCCGATGTTTTACTTCCTTTTCTCAGGACAATTGGGTTTCCCTGCTGCCTCTAGCGGAATTCGCATACAATAATGCCAGTCACTCAACCACTAACCAATCTCCCTTCTTTGCCAATTATGGCTTCCACTTGACTTTTTTACCAGATTTTGTTTCAGAATCCTCAGTTCCGGCAGTTCAGAAGACAGTGGAATTCCTCAAACGCAACAATCAGGTCCTACAAGAAACTATGTCCAAGGCCCAGGCAGATAGCAAGAGGAACTTCGACCAAAAGAGAAGGGGGGAGCTGGTTCTGCAACCGGGAGATCAGGTATGGCTGTCTACATCCAATATCAAATTGATGTGCCCTTCTAAAAAACTTGCACCTAAATTTATGGGACCTTTTCCTGTTAAGAAGAAAATTAATGAAGTAGCCTATGAACTGTCTTTACCTGATTCTCTTAAAGTTCACCCGGTATTTCACGTGTCGTTGTTGAAACCTGCTGTGCCTAATCCCTTCCCTGACAGAGGAACTGACCCGCCTGAACCTGTTTTGGTGGATGGTAACCAGGAATACGAGGTGGAGGCTATCCTCAATTGTAGAAGAAGACATGGGCAAGTACAATTTTTGGTCAAATGGAAGGGTTACGGTCCAGAAAGTAATTCCTGGGAACCTGACAGCAACTTACATGCAAAACGGCTAGTTCGTACCTACCTGATTTCCCACCCTGAGAAGGCAAGCCGCCTGGGCATCCGGAGGCTGCCCCTTGTGGGGGGGCAATGTCAAGAACGTTCCAGGCATTTCCGGGCCTTCCGTGCGCACATAGGTGCGCGGCGGGCGCGCGCGCGCGTGCACGTTAGCGTGCGCGTGCGCGTTAGCGCGCGCGGCGGCGCGCGCGTGCATGTGCGCATGCGCGGGAACGCAATTGGCGCCAAAACGGGCTTTAAAAGCCCAGCAGTGACACTCAGCCAGTGCTGTGTTGTCTTTAAGCTTCCTGCTTGTCAGCCACCCGAAAACCTGATCCGAAACCTGAACCTGTGATCTCCCGTTACCGACCCGGCTCTGTTTGGACTACTCTACCTTCTCCTACCCGACCCGGCCTGCCTGACCTTGCTACATCTGCCTTTGGTTACCGACTCCAGCCTGCCTACCGACTCTGCCATTGCCTGCTCCTATCATCTGATTGATCTGCTGTTGCCAACTGGACTGTCTGACCTTGCTCTGCTGATTCCCACTTGTTGATCCACCTGTTGCCTGGTTCTTGTATCCTGCTTCTACCACCTACAGCTGCAGTCTCACATCCTGCCATCCGCATACGGACCTTACTGGAGGACCTTCCTGTTGGTTCCAACACCTTCCTCTACAAACCAGGCACTCCTACCCCACTGTGCTCACGTCACCACTGTCCCCATCTCCAGTGGCACGTGAACCAGCGCTGTATGAGAGGTCTCCTCCTACCAAGTCAGGCTCTACGTCCAGGTACGTAACAACCACAGCTAGAGATACACTTTTATGTGATAGGGTGTGTAAGTGGGATTCTGTTAATACCCTGATTTTTTCAACCCCCATATAGCCTTGAATTTGAGAAGATCAAAAACTTACTGGCACATAATATTCCAATCCTCTATAAGGATGATATTTATGCAAACATTTTATCAAGGTGTTTCAGGTCAGTATCTCGCTGGGCACCTTCTTTAAGTAACTCTTTATCTCCCAGTGACTTCAGGTCTGGTGTCCAATAGGGATGAGCTTGATGTTCGAGTTGAACATAAGTTTGACTCGAACATCGGGTGTTCAACGAACAGTGAACAATATGGGGCGTTCGCGGGAAATTTAAGAGCCGCAGAACGCCCCATAATTCACTGCGAGTTTGCAGCGATGATTGGCCAAAGCATGCACCTGACCTGCATACTTTGTCCAATCACAGCATGCTCTGCAGGGTGCCTTTGGACAATCATGGCTCAGGGGGACTAAGTCCATGCCCCCACACTATATAAGGCTGCTTACATAGTTTCTTCAGCTAGATTGCCACTAGTTACTCCTCAAATCTTGATATCTCATAAGAAGTAAATAGCCATCATTGTGCAATATGCTTTTATAACATTTATTTAAACCAACAAGGTAAACATCCCCAATTATAAAAATGTGCACTCACAATTCAGCTGCCTTTAGAACGGTAGTGAGTCATTCCAGCAGTGTATTTTTTGGGTTAGTTCCGCCACTTTGTCTCCCGAGATCGGTGTGCGTTCCAAGCCTCGATCTGGTACGGGTTGGGGCAGGAAGTGACATCAGCGATTACCCAGAAGCCTCTACGCATTTCGCATACATACATGTATCATCTGGAAGCTGCAATTTTTATTTTTATTTTTTTCAGCAATTAGTTCGTTTATAAATCACCCCAAGCTATTTTTACAGTTCTTTTACCATAACTCCATTAGTTAGTTCTCTTTAATGCTCTCAGGTTGTTGTAGTTCCTAGGTGTGTTCTAACTGTAAGGGGATAGGACTGACTGGAGGAGGAGACATATTGTCGCTCCTACTTAGTAGAAACAAAGGATATGTCTCTTCTCTCCTAACAGAACAGGAATTTGTGTGTTTACACACACAAACCACTGTTTCTGCTCTCGTGTGGTTGGCGGTGATCGCACATTGGGTCTCTATCGCCCTTAAAGGTACAGACGTACCCATATGGTGATTCATGGGAATGAACCACTTTGCCGCCGTATGCGTGAGCTGGTCAGCAAGTGGTTAAAACCGCATAAGGTTATAGTGAATTGAAATTTTCAGTATCACGTGGGATATTTAGGAAAAATAAGATCACCTAAATACAGCATGCAATCTGCTTTAGTGGATGAAGGCAAATGTATGTTACCTAAATGCCCTGGTGTGAATGGGCCCTCACTGACCATCAATATCTGGGAAGGGGTGGGAGGTGGGGTTAGTTCACTGGCCACAAATGCTTGGAAAGGAGTTCTCCCGCTGACCACCAGTGCCTTGGGAGGATGGATTCTTCCTGACACTGATGCAGATGCTGGATTCCAGTGGTAATTATCTCACACCCTGACCATAGTCATGTTTATTTTTTCCACTGACCCCCAAGGCCATTGTGTTTTTTCCTTCTACTGATTACTGAAACAAGGACATTTAGGTCTCAAATGGGAGGCAGTCTATGCCCCTAGATTTTCTTCCTGCAACTATGTCTACAGTGCAGGGAGTCCAACCACCATCGGGAAGTGTGGCAAGGAGTTTCTTTGTACCAGATCCTCAGAGTGAGTCATTTCGAGACCACTCTTGGGTGGTGGCAGTAGGTCCCCAGATTTTTACCCTTGTATTGAAAAGGAGTGAGATGTCGCCTTGAAGCTTACCCAAACATTTTCTTCACCTGCTAGATCCCTTACAGTCCTCCTCACTGCCAGCACAATTGTCTTCCTCCATTTGTTGCTACCTGCCCTGTGCACTGTGTTGTGGAAGGGCTGGTAGCCTGTGGCTGTAGGTTGTCCACCTTAAACTTTGCCTCGAGTGCAAGGGAGCCAGCCACCATTGGGAAATGCAGCCAATAATTTTCTTGAGCTGTCCCATCAAAGAGGAGCATTTTTCTCTGTGTATCAGGGAGGAGTGATACACCCTCCTTAAAGCCTCCCACCACACATCCTTCTCCTGCTTGCTGCCAGAATTATAGCCTTCCTCCTTCTCGCTGCCAGCACCCCAATCCTTCTACTCCTCCTCACCTCCAACACCTTAAACCTCTTATTCCAGATATTCCTCCTATGCCTGCTGACTCCTCATGGGCAGCTTATGGGATCTTACTTTACTCGCTGATGAGGAGGAGAAAAAGGGTGCAGGGTCAGCACCAAAAAAGTAAATGGCTGGTCTGTGCCCTTCAAGGAGTGGAGGAGTAAACTAATACATGATCAGCGGAGTAAAAAGGTGGCGGCCACTGTGCACCCTTGAAGAGAAGGGGGAGGGAAAGAGCCCATTAGCCGTCCCAAAGTAAATTGCTGCTATGCGTCCTTTGGGCTGAAGGAAGAGGAGGCATTATTAGTTGCATTGCATGCCAATGCAAGGAACTTTCTGCTAGACTATATTGTAGGGGTTGCAGCACATAGAACTTGGCCACATTAAAAAAAAAAAGACTGCTACAGTATATATGATATCTTTGAGTAGAAGAAGGAAGATTAGGGAACATTAGCAGCCCTCCAAAAATGGCTGCTATGTGCCATTCAGGAGGAAAAAAAGGACCTTCATACATTCTATTCTTAAGGACACACAGAGAGGGGCTCGAGAGCAAGCACACACAAGTGCCCCCATGGCAAGCGGCTTACTATGGGGGCACTTGGAGAAGAGGAGGGGCCAGGAGTGCCAGTAGGGCACCTGAGAAGAGGAGGATTCGGGCTAGTCTGTGCAAAATAATTGCATAGAGCAAGTAAGTATAACACGTTTGTTACTTAAAAAAATACATTTAACCACTTGCCGACCGGCTCATGCCAATATACGTTGGCAAAGTGGCATGGGTGTGCAAAACAACATACCGTACGCCACTGCGGCATCCAGGGCTAGCATAGTTTACTATGCTTATGATATGAATGGACACAGTGAACAATCTGTACTGATCACTCACTGTGTTCATTCAGAAAATAAAGAGGCCGGTAAATGACATCCTGAAACATCCCCATGTGTGCCTGCAGCAGCAGCTGGCAAGAGAGGAGAGAAGGTAAGCTGTATGCGCTGTTGGGCTGGGGGGCAGGAGATGAAATCTGCACCACACACAGGGATGATTAGGGTGTGCCTAGGCACAACCAGCACACCCCCTGCGCACAACTATTGTTTGACAATATATTAGTCTTGAAAATGAGGAGAAATAATTTTCAAGATCACCCTCATAGACTTCAAATGAGAATTGGATCTATGTTCAAAATGTTAAGACTAGGGTTCTCCAGGAGGTGGCAAATTACTTCACACACAATGTATATCATTTAAGGCAGTGCTCATACTATTCACATTACACACTAATTATAATCCCAGAAACATATACTGTACAATATATAGTCCCTGTGCTGATCAAATTATCAAATTATTAACAATTATTATCAAAACCAAAATATACTAAATGTTAATATAATAAAGCAAATGACTGTCCAAAGTTTATTTATATGTGTAGCAATGTGGATTACAATTATAAAGTACAGTGTTCCTCCGGTATTTCTATCCATTGCCTGTCCCTCTAGTGCCCAGCAACATCAACTGACATCATGTTTGTGAGCCAAGCTAAAGGGATTGTGGGATGAGTAGTTCCTCAGACTGTTAATTGCTTCACATGACTTCGTACCTGGACTACATATCCCAGGGATCTTTGCTGCCATCAGAGAAATTGCTGGGGGGAACTATATAAGAAGTCAAAGCCCTGCCCTGCACTCTCTTCCTCCTGGGCCTGATGCAAGACAGACCTCTCCGTGCAAGGAGAGAGAGAGGTCGCGGCCTACCACACGGTGTATTGCATTCCAACCTGGGCAAGAGGGGCCTAGCGCTGCTTGCTGCTCGTCAGACATCCATTCAATACCACCTCGGCCGCCCGCCAACCTATGTTCAGAGGTTTACATCAGGAGATCGATACGGCGGAACCGCTGCACGTGTGTCGCTACAGGAGCTGCGGTGCGCATACTAAATCGGCCTGATCATTGGTGAGAGGGCAATCGCCCACCTTTACAAATCCTTTTCTCACGGTTTCAGTGGGACACTTTGCACATACATCTTTACCTTGGGAATACTGAACTTATCTTGAACACTTTGCATAGACACCTTTAGCTACTACCATTTCAAGAAATCTTATTGCTTGCTATTACAATGTATTGGATACAATTAAAGAGCTCCTACATGCCGATGAAGACCATCAGATCTGCAACAAGGACATTACTGTCATTACTGCTACAAGGGTCCTTATATCATTGCCATTAAGTCTGAACTCTCATTAGGGTTAAAGGTTTATAGGTTGGCCTTGGTTTCACCCTAAAAAGTTTGTCAGTATAACCATCTAACTTGTTTATCCTTTCAGGTGCTAGCAGAATTCTACTGTACTAGACTGTTTTACCTGCAAATATTTGGTTTGTGCCATTTGGAGAAATTCCTTTGCTGATTTGGCACTGTTGCCCAAAGCTCAGCAGATCTATTATCTCCTCTTGGTGACAATATCTTCTTTGAATTGTTCCAGTAAACATTACCAGAACATAAAACGCACAGAGTTGTCTTATTTATTGCTTTAAGGTGGTGCAAAGATGTCTGAACCCAGAGTTTCAGGTGGGTTGAAATGTTCATCAGGTCATGGCAGTGCAGATGAGCAGGTAATTCCAAGCAGCCCTTTAGAGGGTCGTGCTACATTTGCAATTGAAAAAAATATCCAACACCATGTGTCGTGATGTATTCATCTTCCAGATTATAGTGCTTCACACTCAGTGAGACCACCACCTTTAAGAATGTTTATTTAACAGCCATTTGGTTCAGTTTTGTTTTAGTTCAAGACCAGCACGAATAGTGTAAAAGCAATGCTATGTATAAATCAGAGCAATCAACCAGTGATTATAATTATTCTCCTATTTTCATCTGGTGAAACTGATCAGTAATTAGTTGTTTGCTGTAGGACACCATTTCTCTTTACACTCTGTTGCTAAAGGTATACAAGTTCATAATTTGCCATAGTTCATCTAATGCTATATTACATACAGTACATGAAAAAAAACGTACATGAAAACTTAATATTATAACAAAACTAGTACAAATACATTGATTTTGCTTAAAGGAACATCTGCTCCTGATCCTTCGGTAAACAAACTATTCTCCAGTTCTTTATGAAATTTTGCTAGCTTTTATAAAATAAACCTGTATATACAGTATGGCACAGAGGAACATCCCCACTGAAATTATTATAGTTTAATGGATATAGCAACAGGGATACAATAACCAATGTAAACAATTACTTTTGCTTACAGTGAAATAGGGAACTGGGCACACAAACCACAAGGAACAATCAAAACCTGATAAAGAAAAACAAAATTTCTTACCACTTTATTACAATGAGTGCCAATTTGTATCATGCATTTGTATTAGAAATACAATTTCTAAAATATACGGTCATCATCCTTGTATGTTTACATTGCCGTGCTTCCATCTGCCCTATTTTATGAAATAAAAATAAAGTTGTATAATTAAAATTGTACAACACACAAGGATTTAAGGTTGTGTTTTCCAAATGAGATAATTGAGAAATTCACAACATGAAGTCAACTGATAAATGTGTTTTGATACTTAGCCATTTAATAAATTATTCATTCTAGGCTGAACTATCAGTTATGAACTTCATGAATCATTTTAAACCCTCAAATATGATCATCTTTTCATCTCTAATAGCCTCTAACTAGAATTTCCTGTGTTACCAGGCTGATAACTTCAAACCTATATAGATGAGGAGATCCTATCAATAGAAGGATCATCTATTCTGATCTCTGACCCGACCTGACTTGTTTTTTTATCATGTGACCAACAGTGAAGAGAAAGTAGTAGCATTATCTCTAGAACAGTGCTTCAGCTGTGTTGTTCCTTTTTAGATGTGTGACTGCTAACATACCGTAAAGCTTAACTATGGGCAAGCAGCTAAATACACAGACACAGTACAGTACTGTATGTCTTTATTCATCCAGTCCTGAAATTTTAAAACAGCACTGCCAGCATATAAGCTAAAGATGAACTGGCATTCAATCCTATTGTAACATTACACAGTTCTGTCCAAACATAAAAACACTGACATCACACAGCCCCAAGTATTTACATAGCTGGGAATTCCCAGCCACCTAATCAAAGGGGTGGAGGGTGAAATCATTGCCACATATTTTACTACTGGCTTCTTAACCACTTCAGCCCCAGAAAAATTTACCCTCTTCCTGACCAGAGCACTTTTTGCTATTCGGCACAGCGTCGATTTAACTGACAATTGCTCGTGCGACAGGGCTCCCAAACAAAATTGACGTCCTTTTTTCTTTTGGTGGTATTTGATCACCTCTGCGGTTTTTATTTTTTGCGCTTTAAAACAAAAAGGAGCGTTATTTTTTACATTTTGCTATAATAAATATCCCCCAAAAATAAAAAAAAAACATTTTTTCCTCAGTTTAGGCCAATACCTATTCTTGTACATATTTTTGGTAAAAAAAATCGAAATAAGCGATCATTGATTGGTTTGCGAAAAAGTTATAGCGTTTACAAAATAGGGGATAGTTTTATGGCATTTTTATTAATAATTTTTATCCAGACTGCGACATTATGGCGGGCACATCAGACATTTTTGACACATTTTTGGGACTATTGGCATTCATACAGCAATCAGTATTATACAAATGCACTCATTCCTGTGTAAATGACACTGGCAGTGAAGGGATTAACCACTAGGGGGCAGTGTAGGGGTTAAGTGTGTCCTGGGGAGTGTTTCTAACTGTGGGGGGGAGGGGGGAGGCTACTTGTGACACATCACTGATCTCTGCTCCCGATCACAGGGAGCAGAGATCAGTGACACTGTCACTAGGCAGAACGGGGGAGATGCTTGTTTACATTAGCATCTCCCCGTTCTTCCTCCCCGTGAGACGAGTGCGACCCCACTCACGGAGCCTGCCGCAGGCCCTTAAAGGGCCACATACAGGTACATTAGTTCGCCTGTACGAGTCCTTCTGCCGCAGTATATCTGCGTGAGGCGGTCGGCAATCGGTTAAAGGTCTGCATGTAACCCCTTACCGCCATCTGTACACACCTCACTGAAGTGGGTCTTCTTCAATTGAGCTGCATATATGCGTACATGTGTTCGTGTTGAGAGCATGCTCCTTGCATAGAGACCAGGTTCATACCGCAAGCCAGAGTCTCATACTAACAATCTCGAACTGAGAGGCCCAGTTCCCAATCACTTGATTGCTCTGATAGCCTCTAATGGTTTATCACATTGATCAGTCACTGTACACCCCACCCCATGTGTGTGTTCTCCTCTGAATGGAGAGAAGGATCCATTTTATCTTTTTCTCCTGCCAGAGGAGAAAAAATGTAAGCAGACAAAAGAGTAAAAAATAATTGCTAGATCACAGTTTTATCTAGGTCAGTGTCAGGGTTAGATGTTGGGGTGAAAGGTCAAAGTCAAAGGTCAAGGTCAATACATTTTAGGTAGGATAAAAAAATATTTTTAAATGAATATCAGTGTCAGTAAGTGTCAGTGTCAGTGTGCTTTAGGTAGGATTAAAAAAGCCAGATGCACATAGTTGTTTCTGGACCCTGCTATGTGTACAAGCAACAAAAAAACATACACATATGTGGTATTTCTGTGATTGTCCGTGATTTGAAATATAAAGCTAAATTTAAAAAAAACATGCTTTTTTTCTCTATTTTGGGCCAGTTTTCCTTGGATAATAACAAAAAAAAATCTGAATATATCCATTACTATTTACCACAAAATAAAATCCCAATTCATCCTATAACAAAAACAAGGTATTATTCATTTGGATACACTAAGTAGTTATGATGATATGTACAGTTTTACAAACACAAATTCCAAAAATTACGTTTTAGCCAATTTATTTTACCCTCCATCAGGAATAGGTTAAAGAATTTGGGCTTTTTTTTGCAATAATCAATTGCATTAGTCACAAAAGTGAGTACACCCATCACATTTTTGTAAATATTTTATTATATCTTTTCATGTGATAAATTACACTTTGCTACAATGTAAAGTAGTGAGTGTACAGCTTGGATAACAGTGTAAATTTGCTGTCCCCTCAAAATAACTCAACACACAGACATTAATGTCCAAACCGCTGGCAACAAAAGTGAGTACACCACTAAGTGAAAATATCCAAATTGGGCCCAATTAGCCATCTTCCCTTGTGTTACAGGGTCTCAGGTGTGAATAGGGAGCAGGTTTGTTAAATTTGGTTTTATCACTTTCACTCTCTCATACTGGTCACTGGAGGTTCAACAAGGCACCTCATGGCAAAGAACTCTGAGGATCTGAAAAAAAGAATTGTTGCTCTACATAAAGATGGCCTAGGCTATAAAAAGATTGCCAAGACCCTGATACTAAGCTGCAGAATGGTGGCCAAGACCACACAGCGGTTTAACAGGACAGGTTCCACTCAGAACAGGCCTCGCCATGGTCGACCAAAGAAGTTGAGTGCACATGCTCAGCGTCATATCCAGAGGTTGTCTTTGCGAAATAGACTTATGAGTGCTGCCAGCATTGCTGCAGAGGTTGAATGGGTGGGGGGTCAGCCTGTCAGTGCTCAGACCATAAGCCACACACTGCATCAAATTGGTCTGCATGGCTGTCATCCCAGAAGGAAGCCTCTTCTAAAGATGATGCACAAGAAAGTCTGCAAACAGTTTGCTAAAGACAAGCAGACTGAGGACATGGATTACTGGAACCATGTCCTGTAGTCTGAGGAGACCAAGATAAACTTATTTGGTTCAGATGGTGTCAAGCATGTGTGGCGGCAACCAGGTAAGGAGTACAAAGACAAGTGTGTCTTGTCTATAGTCAATCATGATGGCGGGAGTGTCATGGTCTGGGGCTGCATGAGTGCAGCCAGAACTGGGGAGCTACAGTTCATTGAGGGAAACATGATTGCCAACATGTACTGTGACATAATGAAGCAGAGCACGATCCCCTCTCTTCAGAGACTGGGCCTCAGGGCAGTATTTCAACATGATAATGACCCCAAACACACCTCTAAGATGACCACTGAATTGCTAAATAAGCTGAGGGTAATGGTGATTGACGGCCATGCATGTCTCCAGACCTAAACCCTATTGAGCATCTGTGGGGCATTCTCAATGGAAGGTGGAGGAGCGCAAGGTCTCTAAAATCCACTAGCTCCGTGATGTCATCATGGAGGAGTGGAAGAGGACTCCAGTGGCAACCTGTGAAGCTTTGGTAAACTCCATGCCCAAGAGGGTTAAGGCAGTGCTGGAAAATAATGGTGGTCACACACAATATTAACACTTTGGGCCTAATTTGTACATTTTCATTTAGCGGTGTACTCCCTGTTTGTTGCCAGCGATTTAGACATTAATGGCTGTGTGTTGAGTTATTTTGAGGGGACAGCAAATTTACACTGTTATCCAAGCTGTACACTCACTACTTTACATTGTAGCAAAGTGTAATTTCTTCAGTGTGGTCACATGAAAAGATATAGTAAAATATTTACAAAAATGTGAGGAGTGTACTCACTTTCGTGAGATACTGTAAATGGGTTGAGACCCGCCATTTGGGTAGCAGATGCTCACCCCACAGCTTGTGGAGGATTTCTGTCTTATATTTGTGGGAAGCAAAGACTCTATTGGGTAAGCTAAGATAATTAATATGGTTTGTTTTTTGCGGCTTTCTTTATTTGGGTTGATCTCTAATAGGCACTCTCTATTTTATTGGGGAGTTCTCTTTATACAGGACACTATTTTCTACCTGGAATTGTGTTGCTGGCAACAACACTCCTATGCCCCCTTATGAGTGCACCTTGTCCGCAAGTGTGGAAAATTTGAGTTATATTATCCCCTCCCCTTTACTGCATTAAAAATGTGAAGCTTCCCATACTGTGCTACATGAGATCCCTTCGGGATCAGCAAGTAACCTTGATATAGTTACCTGCCAAGTTCCTCCATTTAAAAAACTTGCCTATAATATTTACATCTCATTGTTACTCTCTACTAACCATGTGCCCCGTGTCTTTATATTAGAATGCGGGTCCTCTGGATGGTGTTATGAGAGATACTGATTCTAATAATTAGGAAACCACTAGGAAACTTTCCCTTGAATTGCCTCCTGATCTGGAATTGTGTCGAGCTTGTATTGGTATCCGCTTATGATCTTTCTACACATACATTGTAAGATATATCCATATGTTTGGTGTTGGATTTACATATTTTCATATATAATTCTGTAGAGTAAGTCACTAATTGACCTTTGTCTTGTAGTGTCTTTTTATTGTACTCCTCAACAAAGAACTCCCTGAAGAAGACCTTCTTAGTCGAAACGCGTAGGGGTACTGTTGTGATGATATGTAAAACCAGAGACGGACATACATGTTACAATTGTTTGCCTGTAGATCTGAAATTCTCTTGTATGTAACTATGTTTTATTTTTACATCAATTTTAATATGTATGTACCGATAAAATAATTTTATACATTTACTATAATTCAAAGTGTTTTCTGGTGCCTCTAAAGTCCCCCCTCCCCAATCCACTTTGTTCTTGTCTACATGTACTGGGATGTGGCACCTGCATAACACTTGGACAGCAAGGTTCTTTTGATAGAATTTTTTGAAAATCTCAAGGAGGGGTTGAGAACTAGTGCCATGGTGAATGAATTTTAAGCTCGGTTTGAATGTCCTGCTTGTTGCCAATCTTTCACTCACTGTAAGTTTTAAAAACCTCTCGGAGACAACACTTTTCTAATTATTGTTCCCATTAACTTTTTCTTTAATATTATCAACATGTGATGGGAAGGAGAACAGTGTAGCTGTGTGATATCTGCCGCTTGTAGCAGCTTTTTCTCTACTTGGAAATGTTATGACTGAAATATGCACTCCATGTGCAAGGAAACAAGTTTCTACACGAGTGATTTATATATGGTGATAAAATCACCTAAGGTGACATAATGGATGTTTGGAAATAAAGCAATTAGTACTTCTGCAAAAAGTTGCAAAGCATTGCGTGACTTTTATACTGTTATTCCCTTAGTCTTAGACAAAATTAGAAAATGATCACAGTGAAAACAGTGTCTTGTACTAAGTGTTATTCGAAGAGGAAATTTAGGCAAACTTACGCAGCATCTAAAAGTGTCCACACAGAATTGTGTTAGTTGCTAAAAGCAGAGATGTGCTTGCTTTTCCACTGCCTTATTAAATAAGCCTATTTGTCAATCACCAGCAGCATGGAATGAATGCTTGGGTGCATTCTGAATCACATTATTTCAGACATTTCAGAGTCAGAATTTTAAGTGCAACATGAAGAGGTTGTAACTTTCATATGACAATTTGCCTGAAATTAAATTAGTGGTGATGAAATATGAAATATTTTTTTTTTTTTGCCGATTGCTTTTTATCCTTCATCAATGATCTCAAAACACATTTGCAATTCTTTGGTGTACTGTATATTGTTTTAAAATCTATGTACATAATTTAGGTTTTTATTCTTTTCAATAACTGCTTTTTGTGACTACTTCCCATTTTAATATTATTAGGTTGGTAAGTTTCTGTTAATACAGGGTACATATTTAGCTCTTATTTTATAGGCATTGGCAGAAAGTGCACTGAAATTATGAGGTTCTAATGCTTCCTGACAGGTACATTGTTAACATTGAAAGTGTGCAGATCAAAATGGCACACGTGCACTCTGTAGTTTATTTGACAGGTTTTTAATTATCGAAGGCAGCTTTAGCAGCATAGTGATTGGCACAGAAATATACAGCAAAGCAAACTTACAGGTGTGAAAGAACTTAAAGAAAAACATGATTTACCTTAAAACATGATAAATAATTCACACAGGTATAGGAATTCTGTACACAAGGCAAACATATGTATGAGTTACATATGGTCACATATCATACAGACTCAGATATAGTGAGTATGACTCTGTCATTAAAAAAAAATAGGAGTTGCTACTGCTGTCCTGTCATTTGAGAATGTTGGGTCCTTGGCTGTCATTCTAATGTTTTGGATTCAATGCATACTAAAATCTAACTTGGAGCAAGTGTATAGTTGCTGCATAAAGTTAGGGCTATTCAGTATACTGACAGCTTATACCTTTCCTTGACTTGAGGTCTCGGGAACTGAACAGAACATTACTCTTGCTCCATCATTGCAAGCCTCCTCACCTCTGCTCACATCTTCTTCTGGGTTCCACATTTTTGAACACCTTAAAGTGGTTGTAAAGCTTAGAATTTTTTTGTTTGTTTTTGTTGTTTTTTTTTTAAATAACAATGAGGTTTATACTTACCTGCTCTGTGCAATGGAATTCTACCTCCTCTCAGGTGCCCCATCGAGTCCTGGCTCCTCCTTTCCAGCAAGTGCCCCTATAGAAAGCCAATTTCTCTGTGGGTACTTGTGCAGGCTTGCACCAGAGCATCCCTGTCTGCATCTATTGACACAGACAGGGACTCTGCTCCCTCGTTTTATTGACAGCAGCAGGAACCGATGGCTGCTGCCTCAGCAAAGCCCAAGAGACAAGTTATGGGAGAGAAGAGCTGAAGACATGCACAGTTCATGATAAAATGAGAGCTCAAATAAATAAAGAGAGGGGCAGAGGGGTACCGATGCCCAAACTCTTTTTAAAGGCTATAGTTCTGCTTCAATGTAATCAGTAAGTTGCAGAAAGTTTTTTTTTTTTTTAAAGTAGTCTACATGGCATATGTAAAGTATATGACTCCCACAGGTGATAATTTTTCAATACCATTGCCCTCCATAAAAAAAACTGAAATGAAAAACAAACAATGTAATTTGTAGTATCCCTTTAGACTGGTAAAAAAAATGCCCATTACATTAGAGGTCAGTGGAAAATGTCCTCCGTTCTCTGGTGAACAGTGCAGAAGTGCACATTTACATCGGTGTTCAGTAGAGAGCTCCCTCCTTCTTGGAGGTCAGTGGAAAATCGCCCCATTATACCATTATATTGGCTGAATTAAATTGGTAGTCAGTATTGTACTGACTTGCAATGGTCATTAGTGTAGTGCCCTTTGTATTTCTGGTCTTTGTAAAAGTGATCTTTTACATTAGATGTCAGTGAACTATTTTGACCTTTTACATTGCTAGTTGGTGTAGATGGGAGACCAGTCTGCTATTGGTCTAAAAGTCCCTAGCATCCTCTGGAATAACCCAAGTTGAGAAAGCTGCTTGTAAATCTCTACTTCCTGACAGTGAAGTGTATTTTTATGCCCTGCCCCCATACCACAGTGCAATGCTTAAGGACTATGCTATGAGTTGGTGGGGAGCCTGTTTGAGGATTGCTAAGTCATTATTTGTAGAGGCCAGTGGGTGAAACTGGAGGGGCATACAGCTGTTGGAATGAAATAGGATGACAGCTTATGCTGTCAGTAACCAGATCCAGGGCCTCTTGTCTGTATTGAGAGGCATACAGCTGTTGAAATGGTATAGGATGACAGCCTATGCTGTCAGTAACCAGATACAGGGCCAAGTTTTTGTAGTGATAGTTTGCCACCAGATTACTGTAAAGGAAATTGCATTGTAAATGAAATAGAGCAGAAAGGTAATGAGAACTAAATACTTATTGTCAATAGAGAGCCTCTGCGGCTCACCTCTGCACAATCCGCAGCTTTTCTTTGAACTGCTGAAAGCTTGCAATGAACATGCATCCAGTCCTTGCAACTATACCTCCTAAGGACCAGTAGCATCACCAGAACTTCTGCCTGGGTGCCTTTAAAGCTTCCCTAATTGCTCCTCTGCATGCCACCGGTGTGAGAAATTTTAGCCTGTCTCTGCACATGCTGCTTATGCATTAGTCAACATGGGGTACACAGCCCACTTTTGGGTTGTGTTGTATTTTGGCCCATTTTGGAGTTTTCAAGCTAGCTTACCAGTTTAACTTCACTTCTTGTTTGACAGTTTCCATTCCTAACCTTGGCCTCATTTCTAATTTCCAGTGTATCTTCATTTATATACTTTCATTCAGATTTATGAATTCCTACTAATTTAGACTTGATCAGATCCTGACCAATCCTGCCCAATACATTTGTCCGACTCAGTACATCTGTCCTGTTGATTTCCACTACTGGAGCCATTCCAGGGGTTGTATTCTGTGAGAAGATGCCACTAAGAAGAAAAAACCTATTAGCATGAACAGTGTGATGATTTTTCCATTCTTTAAAAAAAGAAAATCAACTACTTACACAGTCTAATAATATAGGCAAGCCCAAATGATTATATTTATAGAAATAATGAAGATATTGTGAATTTTGGACACACTAAAGTGCAAGACAGATGGTGCCTTGCAGATGTCTGCATATACAAAATAAGACAAATATAGCATAAAACTCCACAATGGTAATATTCTTAACATTAATTTGGTTAACTAGTGTTGTATTAGTGTGGACCAGTACATACTGTACATTCTTTTTTTCCTTTGATGCTCCACAAGCAGCTGCTCACCATGTAGTCTGTTGTGCTCCAGACCTCAGATCAAGACAGAAGCATAGTAGGCTAAGTGCAGAAGTGCTGGAACCGTCTGCCGTTTGTGATGGCTGCAGTGCAGCACTACATACAAGGCATGTTTTTTTACTGAACCCACATTTTGTCTGAACTTTGCATGTTCTGAGGTCGGTAAATTTAACAGTTCGGTGAAATTAAATGAGGTGTTTGGCCAAGCCAAACCTCAAGCTATATGCAGAGAAGTGATACATTTAGTGGTAGTATTACTACCACTGCTAAATGTGACAGCTTCCTGCTCCAATGCTTTATGCCTCCCCCTGTAATAATAGATTATGGTTAGCAAAAAATTACTATGGCAGTAATTAGAAGTTATCTGTTGCTGTAGATTTGCAGGGATTTGCTGGATCAGGTCTCCACTGACCAGATATCGAATCTCTATGTAGAATAAAATGTAAAAAAATAAAATGTATTTAATTAAATCAGTTTAAAAAGTCCCCTACCCTATTAATACCCGGGTCACTAAAAACATTGTGCATACTCAGGATAACACAAGTATAAACAGTCTTGTTCAGGAAAACAAATTACTTCAAATCTATGAAAATATTGTTGTCATGCTAATTTCTGTGGCAGAAACCTGACTTGCCTATATATGATTCGCAGGCAGTATTATCACACCTTACCATTTTTTCACACATTAAAAACTGTAAAAAGAAAAGAAAAAAACAAGCTGTCAGCTTTGCTGCCAAGTTATAGGAAAATACACTAAAGCCTGCTAGTCTTCTCTGTAATCAATTTGGCAAATGCACAGGCTCCCTTGTGAGTAGGGATGAGCCGAACACCCCCCCCCCCCCAGTTCGGTTTGCATCAGAACATGCGAACAGGCAAACAATTTGTGCGAACATCATCAGTCTATGGGACGTAAATATGAAAAATCAAAAGCGCTAATTTTAAAGGCTTATATGCAAGTTATTGCCATAGAAAGTGTTTGGGGACCCAGGTCCTGCCCCATGGGACATGTATCAATGCAAAAAAAAGTTTTAAAAACGTCAGTTTTTTCAGAAGCAGTGATTTTAATAATGCTTAAAGTGAAACAATAAAAATGAAATATTCCTTTAAATATGGTGCCGGGGGGGGGGGGGATTTGTCCTTAGTACGCCTGTAAAGTAGCGCATCTTTGCCATGTTTATAACAGTGCTACAGCAAAATGAAATTTCTAAAGGAAAAAATGTCATTTAAAACTGCTCGCAGCTGTAATGTAATGGTCGGATTCCGGCAATATAGATAAAAATACTAAAAATAACAAAAACCCCAAGCCCCCAGGCACTATATACTCTGAACATCAGTATACTGCAGGGGTGGCCAACCTTTTGAAGAGCGAGGGCCACTTAAGCGAATTGGTAACTGGTAGCGAGCCACATTGAGTGGAGAGGGAGGATGACAGGTCCATGTCCACGGACACAGCCCACTCTACTCTATGGGCCCTCTGATCCAATCCGATTCGCTCAGTCAGAAGGGGCAGATCCCTTTCTATTTTTTTTAGGTAGGTGAGTGTAAACAGACACAAGTCCGTTTACATCTGCTGCTCCATAGAGGTGAATAGTAAGTCCAATTGGGTCAGAACAATCAAGTGAAAGGGGCCTAAGGCTGCTTTCACACTGATGCACTGCGATTTGCCCAAACCGCGGGTGCAGCGCAGTGAACCTGTGGATTTTCTGCGGGTTAGCTGCACCTTGCTGTAAACTTCTATTATGTCCTGCAGGTGTGGCGCACTTTCTGAAGGTGCAACAAACCCACAGGTAATAACAGAAGTCTATGGCTCAATGCAGGTAACCCGCAGCTGCTCTGCACCTGCGGATCAGTTTGAAAGCAGCCCAGTAACCACTGCAAAACAGATATATCTATATATACTGTGAATTTAGTAGTAAACTTACCTTTAATAACCGTCTTCCATTCTGGTATCGCTGGCTGTTGATGTCCCAGGTGGAGTGCATTTGGTATCACTCTGTCTGTGACATGAGCGGGCGCTATACAGGAAGCATTGGCTTATGTGGCTCTGCTCCGCAGCCACTTGCTTCCACTACCAGTGGCTTCATTCACAAAACTGCTGCTCTGGGATGGCGGGTTGGCAACCCATGATCTGGGCTTGCCAACCTGCCATCTTAGAGCAGGAGGTCGAGGGCCACATCAGAGGGCTCTGCGAGCCAAATGTGGCCCCCGGCCACTGGTTGGGCACCCCTGGTATACTGTATATACTATACGGCCTGCCCTATATACTCTGCAGAAAGACTGGGCCTTAGGTGTTGGTGGTACCAGAACACTGTAAGCCCTCACAGTTACTCTTGTTGGGGGCAGGAACGGGCCCTGCTCTGAAATATTAGATCAAAAATGTTAATTACATGGCCCTGTTAAACATGGTGGTGGTGCCAGAACACTATAAGCCCTCACAGTTACACTTGTTGGGTGCAGGAACAGGCCCGGAGTTGACATATTAGATCAAAAGTTGTAATTACATGCCCCTGTTAAACAGGGGCAGAAAAATTGGGTCTTAGGTGGTGGTGGTGGTGGTGCAACACTGTAACCCCTCACAGTTAATCTTGTTGGGCACAGAAATGGGCCCTGCTGAAAAATATTATATCAAAAATGGTATTTACATGCCACTGTTAAACAGGAGTAGGGATGAGCTTCGAGTTCGAGTCAAACTCATGTTCGACTCAAACATTGCCTGTTTGCCTGTTCAGCGAACAGCGAACAATTTGGGGTGTTCGCGGCAAATTCGAAAAAGCCACGAGCACCCTATAAAAGTCTATGGGAGAAATCTCAAGTGCTAATTTTAAAAGCCTATATGCAAGTTATTGTCATAAAAAGTGTTTGGGGACCTGGGTCCTGCCCCAGGGGACATGTATCAATGCAAAAAAAAGTTTTAAAAACGGCCGTTATTTCAGGAGCAGTGATTTTAATAATGCTTAAAGTGAAACAATAAAAGTGTAATATTCCCTTAAATTTCGTACCTGGGGGGTGTGTATAGTATGCCTGTGAAGGGGCGCATGTTTCCCGTGCTTAGAACTGTCCCTGCACAATGTGTAATTTTTTCAGGAAAAAAAGCTATTTAAAATCACTTGCGGTTATAATGAATTGCCGCCTCCCGTAATACAGAGAACAGTCATTCATTGAAAGTCATTGATAAAAAATAAAAAATTAAAATAAAAGCGTGGGGGTTCCCCCAAATTCAATTACCAGGCCCTTCAGGTCTGCTATGGATATTAAGGGGAACCCTGCGTCAAATAAAAAAAAAAATGACGTGGGGTTCCACCTAAATATCCATACCAGACCCTGCAGGAAAAGAGGGGGGATGAGAGCGGCCCCCTCCCTCCTGAACCGTACCAGGCCACATGCCCTCAACATTGGGAGGATGCTTTGGGGGTCTGTGACCCCTCAAAGCACCATGTCCCCATGTTGATGGGGACATGGGCCTCTTCCCCACAACCCTGGCCATTGGTTGTGGGGGTCTGCTGGCGGGGGGCTTATCGGAATCTGGAAGCCCCCTTTAACAAGGGGACCCCCAGATCCCGGCCTCCCCCCTGTGTGAAATGGTAAGGGGGTACAGAAGTACCCCTACCATTTCACCAAAAAAGTGACAAAAATGTTAAAAATGACAGGAGATGGTCTTTGACAATTCCTTGATTAAAATCTTCTTTCATCTTCTTTCTTCTGGTTTTCTTCCTTTCTTCATCCTTCGGTTTCTTAATCTTCTTCTTCCATCTTCTTCCATCTTCTTCTTCCTCCAATCCGCTTCTTGCTCTGGTCTTCTCGTCCGGCATCTTCTTCCACGGCGTTGGTGTCTTTTCTTCTGTGTCGGGCCGCTCCGTGCAATGGGAGGCTCCCGCTATGTGAGGCTTCGCTCCGTCTGACAGCTCTTTTATAATGGAGGGCTGGGCCACCTGGTGACCCCGCCCCCCTCTGACGCACGGGGACGTCATGGGGACTCCCTATGGCTTTCCCCATGATGTCAGAGGGGGGCGGGGGCGGAGCTTTGCGGTGTGATGCAATAGGGTGGCTGCCCTTAAGCTGCATCCTAGAGGACATCCTGCCTTGTTGGAGTTGTGCCTGCTCCTCCTCCGTATTTTCCTTCTATCTTCTCTCAGGCACCCAAATACAGTATGCTGCAGCTGGCGGAACATGACTGCCTTTTTTGTCCTTATGTGGCATTCCCCTCTCTCTAGGCTCACGTTATTCCCTTCCTCAACCTGGGAACCAACATTGGATCCTTCAAATCGCTGCGCATCCTCCAGCAGCATATAACTGACACTGTGGTCGAATAATTCTAGGGACTCCTCTGTTCATGATGGTGGGGCTACAGAAGGAGTGACTGTGGACAAGGAGCCAGTGGAATAGGCCGCTTTGGAAGGCAAACTACTCTGAGCCTGGGAAACAGAGGAGGATGAGGACGGCGTCGTTATCCACTACACCAACTCTTCTGCATGTTGTGGCTCAATAACACGGCCAGCAGCAGCAATATAGGACAAACATGCCCCACAGCCACTTGTAGAGGATGCACCATGTCCACGACCACCACTGTTCACTGTAAACACAGATGCTGCTTGCCCTCTTTTTTTTTTAACAAGAAATTGCTTGCCCTCTTTTAGTTGCCTGTGAGCGTCTGCCTCTCCTTGGTGGCCTTCCAGACATGATGTATTTTTTGTTTTTCAACACCACACTACACTGTATTAGATACTGTGTACACCGCATGCACTGTATTAGCAACTGTACAATGACTGCACCGTATTGTATACTGTGTACACCACCAGAAGTGTATTAGAAACAGTACACCACCGAATGCACTGTAGATATAGGCTACACTAAATGCAGAGAATATATATATATATATATATATATATATATATATATATATATATATATATATATATATTTATATATATATATATATTAGGGCTGTTACTGATTAAAATGTTTGTGTTCGATTAATCATTTTAATCATGTTCGATTAATCATTTTTTTAAATCAATTAATCGAATAATTTCGATCAATTATAACAAACATACCGTTTTTACAATTTTTCCCCACTGTAATAGCCACATCTCCCCCCATACTGTAATGTCCACATCTCCCCCATACTGTAATGTCTACATCTCCCCACATCTCCCCCATACCGTAATATTCACGATTGTTTGCTCTGTCCGGAATAGACAGCAGGCAGACCCGTCCATCCTCAGAGTAGATGGCACAAGCAGGCGGGCGATGATGACATCAGCGCACCGCTACTAAGCCGTCGCCGGGTGGACCAAGATGGCTGCCGCTCCGGAGCTAGGCCGAAATGATTTTGATCGATCAAAGAAATTAACGATTAATCGAACAATTAATTGTTAATTTCCACAGCCCTAAAATATATATATATATATATATATATATATATATATATATATATATATATATATATATATATATATATATGTATAGAGGGGTATATATATATATTTATACAGTTGTGCACACGGGTAAAGCTCACAGTTCCACAGCATACAGGCTTGCAGACAATCTAGGGGATCAGAGGGGTGAATAGCCAGCTCAGAGACAGTCCAGTAACAATAAAAATGGCTTTATTCAGCAAACTGGAGACAAACCTCCTATAATAGCCCAAAAATGCCAAGGAAAGAACGCACCTGTTTCTTTGTGAGTGGACGGGGCCATATCTTGATAGCCTCCACCTTGTTTAGTTTAATCACGCCCCTACCTACAACATACCCCAGGTAGCGGGCCTCCTCCAACCCAACCTTGGTCTTTTCTGGGTTCACTGTGAACCCCGCCATTCGGAGCACTTTCAAGACCAACTGGACCTTCAGTAAGTGATTCTCCCAGTCCTGACTAAAGATGACAATGTCATCAAGATAGGCTCCTGAGAATTTCTTATGAGGTCTTAGGAGGAAGTCCATGGCCCTCTGCAAAGTGGCTGGGGCCCCATGTAACAAAAAACAGCATTCGAGCATATTCCCATAAACCTGCTGGTGTGGCAAATGCATTTTTTTCTTTAGCCTCTGGGGAAAGCGGGATGTGCCAGTATCCCTTGGTCAAGTCAAGAGTGGTGATGTATCAGGCCGGTCCTAATCTCTCGATTAACTCATCCACCCAGGGCATGGGATACGCGTCTGCCTTGGAGACTTCATTTAACTTGCGAAAATTCATTGCAGAAGCGCCAGGTTCCAATCGGCTTGGGTACAAGGACTATAAGGCTGGACCAGCTACTTGAAGACTCCATAATGATCCCAAGGTCCAACATACTCTTAAGCTCGGCCAAGACAATATTCCGGTGAGCTTTGGGTATTCAGTAGGGTTTGAGGTTTACTCGAACGCCAGGGTCTGTGATGACATTATGTTCAATTACCGTGGTAAGGCCTGGAAGGTTTGAAAAAATGTCTCAATTCCTCTGCAAAAACACCCAGGACTCCTGTTTTTGAGAAGGGGAGAGAGCCTATGCAATCCCTACCTTCTTAATCTGAGCATCAGGATCTTCCGGGACCTTCAGACTGGCTGTCAAAACCTTTCAATCTTTCCATGGTTTGATCAAGTTGACATGGTAAATCTGCTGTTTACGTTTACGACCTTGCCCACCCTCTCAACTATCTCAAAGGGTCCTTGCCACTAGCTGAGAAAAAAACATACTCTCCACGGTAAGCACTAACACCAGCACCCGATCCCCAGGTTTAAACTCCCTAACCTTGGCAGACCAGTTGTATACACGACTCTGGGCGTTTTGCGCAGCCTGCAAATGTTCCCGTACTATGGGCATAACTTTTGTTATTCGGTCCTGCATTTGGGAGATGTGTTCTACCACACTTCGATACGGGGAAGCTTCTTGTTCCCACGTCTCTTTCATTATGCCTAGTAGTCCACGGGGGTGTCTCCCATAAACCAACTCAAAGGGGGAGAATCCAGTAGAGGCCTGGGGTACCTATCTTATGGCAAATAACAAGGGAGGCAGCAAGCAATCCCAATCCCGACCATCCTCCTCAACTGCTTTCTTTAGCATTCCCTTGAAGGTTTTATTGAACTGCTCCACTAACCCATCAGTTTGTGGGTGATACACTGAAGTCCACAAGTATTTAATATTAAACAGTTTACAGAGTTCCTTCATCACTTTTGACATGAAAGGTGTACCTTGGTCTGTCAAGATCTCGGATGGGAGCCCCGTTCTCATTAACATCTGAAACAACTCCTGTGCGATGACCTTGGATGAGCAATTTCTTAAAGGGACCACTTCCAGATACCTAGTGGCATAGTCAAGGTCAACCAAATTGTATTGGTGTCCCCTAGCTGACTTAGGTAAGGGGCCCACCAAGTGCATGGCTATGTGATCAAAGGGAACCTCGATAGTGGGAAGCTGTACCAGCGGACTGCGAAAATGGGGTGTTGGAGTGGTTATTTGACAGGTAGGGCAGGACTCACAGTAGTCCTTAATTTCCCGATATACACCGGGCCAATAAAATGCTGTAAAACCCGTTTCTGAGTTTTAGCCGCTCCAAGGTGACCCCCAAGTACATGACTATGAGCCAAATGCAACACCCTAGACCTAAAAGGTTTGGGTACCACCAGTTGTTCCAACACTTCTTTATTGACTATAGTCACTCGGTACAACAAGTCATGATTCACATGAACATGGGGGAACTGCACATCCGTCCCAGGGTGCTGTGGTTCACCGTTTAAGACTGTGGCCTGTTCCCTGGTGGGGATCAAAGTGGGGTCTCTCATCTGAGCACTAAGAAAATCTGACCCATACCACACACTCATGTGGATTCAGGCTGGTTGCAGCACATAATGCATGGGCATACATGGAGCGACGGTGACCCATGTCAGACTCCATTGGTTCTTTCTGACTTGGACACTGGGCCGCCAGATGACCCAGTTGATGACAGGACCAACAGCAAACCTCACGGGGTTCCCCCTGTCGGTTCCCTGGAAGCTTAGGTCCTGGGGTGCTCCTGGTAGTTGTATTATACCCCAAGCAGCCACCATGCGATTACCGGGAGCCACCCTGGTGCTGGAATGCCCTTCTTTGAAATGGGCTACCTCTCTTGTGACAGAGGGACTCTCCTAGAACTTTTCTGCACAACTGTAGCACTCAACATCAGCAGCCATCTCTTCCAGAGACTGACAGCCACCCATCGGTGGAGCTCCCATGGTAGTCCATGCAGGAAACAGTCCAGTGCGACTTTTTCCACAATCTGAGTGGGTGTCTTTTCCTCAGGATTCAGCCAATCTAGGAACAAGTGTATCAGGTGGTAGAGCTGCGCATGGGCAGGCTTAGCCTTGTCAAAGTGCCAGCCATGGACTTGGTTTGCCCTTAAAGTCACAGTCACTCCCAGCCTTGCTAGGATTTCTGCTTTCAGGAGCTTATAATCCTGTGCTGATTCAGGGGCCAAGTCACAATAAATAGTCACAAGTCACAATGAATAAAGAGTAAACACTGAATATATAGTCTATGCTAAATGCAGAGTATATATATATATATATATATATATACTAGACTGATATATATATATATATATATATATATATATATATATATATATATATATATATATATATATATATATATATATATCAAATACACTGCCACTAACTGAATAACCTGCCTGCTTAATCTAACTCAAGCTATCTCCCTGTCCACACCAACAACACTGCACATGGCCACTCTGTAAGCAGCCTTAGATAGTGGGGGGTGTGGACTTAGTCCCCCTGAGCCATGATTGGTCAAAGGCACCCGGCCTTTGGCCAATTATGGCTCTCTCAGCAGAGCACACTGGGATTGACCAAAGCATGCAGGTCAGGTGCATGCTTTGGTCAATCATCATACAGCAATGCACTGCGATCTCGCAGTGAATTATGGGGCATTCCGTGGCACTCAAATTTTCCACTAACGCCCCATAATGTTCGCTGTTCGGTGAACGGGCAAACACATGATGTTAGAGTCGAACTTATGTTAGACCCGAACATGGAGCTCATCCCTACTTGTGGGTGATCTGAGAAACAAGATGCGGATGCCACATTTTTTCTCATGGCTTTAAATTGTTGACACTGAGGGCATTGAGAGCAACCAAGTAGCAATCCCATTATTCTGCTCTGGAAATGTATCTGAATTGTACAATGTCTCTGAATGACAATAGCCCCTGCCCCCTGCCCAAAGTACACAACACATAAAAGAGCAGCTGGCTCCTTCATGCTGAGGTTTTTAAATGGGGGGACTACCTGGCATTGCACTCTTCCTGCTGCTGTAAAGCACTTACATTTTCATATGACAGTTTGTTTTTGAAACTATATTGTTTACTAGGTAGCCAAAACATTAAAAATGCATTAGCAAATTGTTGATTTTATAGAACATTAATAAAACTCTCTTGAAAGATTTACTTTTTTGCTTTGTGCATAATATGACAAGAACAAAACGCATATACTAAAAGAGCAGTGGAACTTTTATTTTGAATGCTATCCTGCAGGGAATTTAGAACAGCATGAGTTCTATTGTGACAGCAAAAATCATGTTTGAAAAGAGGAAAGTGAAGCTAGGAGCAGGATAATAAACAACTAATGTTTAGAGGAAAGATATCATACTTATGTGTCATGAAAAAGTATTATTGTCCAATTCAGAAGTTTGTATTCTACTATTTTACCATTTATTTTAATTGTGTAAGTAGATTGCATTGAATACACTTCTGTTCATGTGCATCCACTTAGTATATTTCTGCTCCAACAAAAAAAAGATTTGCTGTCTTCACTGTGCTACATTACTATACATTCTATAATCCATGATTCATCACTCTGCATTATATGGTTTAACTACTTGCCGACCAGCCGCCGTCATTATACGGTGGCAGGTTGGCTCCCCTGCGTGAATTACAGTAGCTGTAAGGAGGCCGATTTAAGGGGTATACAGTATTCAGTGGCTATTTTTAGCTCTGATCACTGTATAAATGTCAATGGTCCCAAAAAAGTGTCAAAAGTGTCCGATCTGTCTGCCGCAATGTTGCAGTCCAGCTAAAAATCGCTACCATTACTAGTAAAAAAAAATTAAAATGCCATAAATCTGTCCCCTATTTTGTAGACGTGATAACTTTTACGCAAACCAATCAATATATGCTTATTGCGATTTTTTTACCAGAAATATGTAGAAGAATACATATTGGCCTAAACTGATGAAGACATTTGTTTTTTTTTTCATTTTTGTTTGTTTTTTTTGAAAATTTATTATAGCAAAAAGTAGAAAATATAGTTTTTTTTCAACATTGTCGCTCTTTGTTTGTTTATAGCACAAAATATAAAAAACGCAGAGGTGATCAAATACCACCAAAAGAAAGCTCTATTTGTGGGGAAAAAAGGGCGTCAATTTTGTTTGGGTACAGTGTTGCATGAGTGTGCAATTGTCAGTTAAAACGACACAGTGCCGTATCGCAAAAAATGGCCTGGTCATTAAGGGGACAAATCTTTAGATCCTTAACCACTTCAATACCCGCCCATGTACATATGACGCCCAGCAGGTGGATCTCCCATCCTGGGTGGGTGTCATATGACGTCCTCCCAATCCCGGCCGCCTAGGGGGCACGCGCACGCCTCCGGCGTCTCTCGGGACCCGGTGCGCGCGCTCGGCGGCCGCGATGTCCGCCGGGCACCCGGGATTGCCCATTAAAACAGTGGGACCGTGCGGGACCGTGGAGCTGTGTGTGTAAACACACAGCTCCACGTCCTGTCAGTGGCGAGGAGACCGATCATGTGTTCCCAGTACGGAGGAACACAGATCGGTCTCCTCCCCTTGTGAGTCCCCTCCCCCACAGTTAGAATCACTACCTTAGGGAACATTTTAACCCCTGCAGCGCCCCCTAGTGTTAACCCCTTCCCTGACAGTCACATTTACACAGTAATCAATGTAATTTTATAGCAACGATCACTGTGTAAATGTAAATGGTCCCAAAAATGTGTCAAAAGTGTCCGAAGTGTCCGCCGCAATGTCGCAGTCACGAAAAAAAAATCGCAGATCACCGCCATTACTAGTAAAAAAAAAAATAAAAAATGCAATACATCTATCCCCTATTTTGTAGACGCTTTTGCGCAAACCGATCAATATACGCTTATTGCGATTTTTTTTACCAAAAATATGTAGAAGAATACGTATCGGCCTAAACGGAGTAAAAAAAATGTTTTTTTTAAAAAAATGGGATATTTATTATAGCAAAAAGTAAAAAATATTGTGTTTTTTTTCAAAATTGTCGCTCTTCTTTTGTTTATAGCGCAAAAAATAAAAACCGCAGAGGTGATCAAATACGACCAAAAGAAGGCTCTATTTGTGGGAAAAAAAAAGGACATCAATTTTGTTTGGGTGTAACGTCTCACGACCGCGCAATTGTTAGTTAAAGCGGCGCAGTGCCGAATCGCAAAAAGTGCTCTGGTAAGGAAGGGGGTAAAATCGCCCGATGCGGTTAAGGGGTTAAAGGATAACTCCACTTCCGTAGGGAAAAAAAATAGCAAATAAAAAAAAATAATAATATAGTGTATACAAGTCATATTGTAATTGAATGTTATTAAAAATGACCTTTCCTTTTCAATCTGCAGCCGCTGTCATTTTCTATAAATACAAAGCAATATGGCTACATGGAATTGTTCTGTATACAGAATGTGTACTGACCACTCCCCAGAAACATAATTTTCTGCTTGTGTGATTGGCTCACTGATTTTGCCAGAAGTCTGCCTAAGATACAAGTCAGATTTCAGGCATCCCTTGCAACAAAAATGTAATTTTTCCTGTCCACCTTTAGGAGATCCTTAAAAACTAATTTATTCAGGGAAGCCTATCCCACACCCACCTAACAACAACTGTCCCCGAGCCACCCCCATCAAATCATTCTCTGCAGCTATTACCTTTTTTTACCCCCTCCCTTTAGAATGTAAGCTCTACGAGCAGGGCCCTCCTGTACCTTTTGTATTGAACTGTACTGTAATTGTGTTGTCCCCCTATACATTGTAAAGCGCTGCGTAAACTGTTGGCGCTATATAAACCATGTATAATAATAATAATAATAATTTTTGGTGAAATACTTCCAATAGGAACACGTCTAAAGGGATGTAGGCCCAGCAGATTTCCTCATTAGTGCCCTGCAGCTGCCACAGCTGACTGATAATTATGAAACCACTCCCATTAGACTCACTCCACAGCCAAGAGACACAGACAAACACACTTGGATTTCTTCAAAATAACAAAAGGTAGGAATCTGCAACAAAGGTTGTTATAATCCTTGCAATGTACATAGATCACCCAGGGAGGAATGTTTTTTTCTCAACAAAAGTGGAGTTACACTTTAAACTAGCAATTATACTTTCTGTACTTGTATGCTCTGTACTTCAAAGTGCCTCACTTTTTCTATTGTTAAATTCTGCACTTTACAGTGATTCACTCTGCCCTTTGAATCCACACTGCTCCAGTTTGCACACTCAGAATTGCATACACTACAGTTTTACCATGCACGCTATTCCGTTATAGTCTGTCCTGCAAATTGCTCCAATGTGTACACTGAGCTGTATGACGTTTACTCCACTCCACTAGATTACCTGTGTAGTGCATATATCATTACGAAAAAATAAATAATAAATATACCTCACTAAATGCTATATGCAAAACATTGCTACATACAGAAAAATAATTGTAAAATACTGAAAACAATCAATCAATAAATAAATAAATAAAACAGTCCCCAGTAAAAAGGGCTGGTGCTTATGGAACAATGATGAAAAACTCATATACAGTGCTGTGACTTGATAAGTAGTTCCGTGTACCCCCTAGTAGATGTGCACATACCCTTGGGATTGGACCAGCTATTGCTAGTTAGGTCAAATGGGTGTGTGGGGCAACCCTTGTAAATATCCTCTGGACCGTTGGTTAACTATGATAAATGTTCCTCATATAGATGGATACAATAGAGAAAACCTCATTGCGCAGTACCGTTTAAAAAGAACTTTTATTCCAAAGAATTAAATGATATTCAACTCACATATATGAGTGCCTGATATCTTGGCACCCGGAGTGAACAGCAGGTAAAAATATCATCTGTGAAATCTGCCTGATCATATAATGCAGTGAAGGGCTCGATTTCTTGGTATAAGCGGAAGTTGTCACGATCACGTGACTCAACCTCTATGCACTTTGGCCTACCAGATTGACCGACCCTCAGGAAGTGCATGGGGCATGGGGGGGGGGGGGGTTCATTAACCTAGGCAACATGTACTAAATGGAAAAAAAAAAAACATTTTTGAAGGTAGCATTCAGCAACAAGGAGTGGCCATATTAGAGCAGTTCAAATGGCAACATAAAAATATGCTGCACATGGAATTACAGAATGTAAAACTCTCATAAACAGCATCAGCAATGCAATATTCTGGCATCACATAAATTGCATATCTATTCAATTTTACTTTACTTTTACATAATTGCTTAGCTTGCATGAAGCATCAGCAAATCAATATGATTGTTTCCCACCCCAAAAAAGAAATTTGTAAAAGATGTTTTTTTTGCCATACAAAACATTTCACACAATAGCTGAGGAGCATACAAGCAGTTTGATTAGGACCCAGGGCAGCAATGTAAAGCCTTGCACACACAATTGTATTTTTCGCAGACAAAAACTCAGACTTTTGTCTGAAAGCTTGTGCCTGGATTTTGTCTTGCATACAAACGGCAAGGAATTGTTGGCCAACAAACACGAATGTACTGACGTACTATGTGGTTTTTCAGCTCTTTAGCACCACCCTTTGGGCTCCTTCTGCTAATTTGTGTTAGTAGAAGTTTGGTGAGTGTTGATTCGCGCTTTTCATTTTGCGCTTTTCATTTACCGCTTTTCAGGTGGCGCTTTTCATTTCGTGCTTTTCAGTTTGTTTCTGAACTGCCGTTCGTCAACCGGACATGTTGCGGAATTGGAGGAGATAACGTGTTATTATTGGCCTTGGAGTTATTGCTTTGACCCAAGTCCAGTCCAGGAACAGGAGGAGGAGGGTTTCTTGGACCAAAAATGTATTGCTTTATTAAATCGTGACCAATTATGTCATATGCCTTTGCTGCGGGAGCTCCAGGAGAATAATCTAGATGATTTTCGGAATTATCTCCGGATGACGAACCCCCTACTTTCACCAACTTTTGGCATTGTTGACTCCCTATATTAAGAAGTAGGACACATGAATGAGGCGTTTATTTAATTTTTTGGTTGAATAATAATAATTTGGTTTGGTATATTTTCTATATTTTTGGATGCATGGAATGCACTCTTTGATTAAGTTCTATTGGCAGATAGAATGTCTAATTTTTTATTTGTTTTTTTTTTTAATGCACAATAAAAAAAAAAATTGTGCAGAATAATACTTGGCTATGTGTTTTACTTTAAAAGACAGTTTGGGAGTAGGCAGTTACATTTAAAAAAAATACAATGTAAAATTGACAAGGGACACCAACATAGTTGTATATTTGATCTTAAAAACTACAGGGTAATGGTGTTGTGGTAACTTGCCCAAATAAATAAAAAAAAGCATAATAATATTATTCTTGATATCACTAGAAAAAAAAAGCCTTTGAAAATTTGTTTGCAATAACTCTATCAGTATCACCAGCAAAGCAGCTTCATTCATAGTTTCATAGTTTCATAGTTAGTAAGGTTGAATAAAGACATCAGTCCATCCAGTTCAACCTGAGCGAGTGTCTACAATTGTCCCCATCCCTGTACATTGCACACTCACATCAGTCCCTACCCTCAAGGAGCCCACAATCTAAGGTCCCCATGCATATACTAGGGCCAATTTTTGGACAGAAGCCAATTAACCTACCTGCATGTCTTTGGATTGTGGGAGGAAACCGGAGTACCCGGAGGAAACCCACGCAGGCACAGGGAGAACATGCAAACTCCAGGCAGGAAGTGTCGTGGTTGGGATTCGAACCAGCGACCCTTCTTACTGCTAGGTGAGAGTGCTAACCACAACACCACTGTGCCGCCCTTCATTATTATCCAATTAAAGAAGAAGAGAATGTGCGCTGCATTTTGAGATCTCATAATTTTCCATGTCACGAATGTTAATTCTCTGGACTTTTGTCTGACGGACTTGTGTACGTACACTTGAAAAATCCGACAACAGATATTTGTCAGCGGAAAATTTTAAAACCTGCTATCCAACATTTGCCCACGGAAAATTTGATAACAATTATCCGATGGCGCATACAAGCAGTCAGATTTTCTGCCAACCTCCTATCATCACACAATTCCCATCAGAAAATGTGATCGTGTGTACGAGGCTTTAGAGAAAGAGACAGAGAGAGATGAGTCAATTAAAAAAAAAAAAGCATAATAATATTATTCTTGATATCACTAGAAAAAAAAAGCCTTTGAAAATTTGTTTGCAATAACTACATCAGTATCACCAGCAAAGCAGCTTCATTATTATCCCATTAAGGAAGAAGAGAATTATGCGCTGCATTTTGACCGACCACTTCTGGCTCATCCTGACTTGTGTACACACGCTTGGAAAATCCGACAACAGACATTTGTCCGCGGAAAATTTTAAAACCTGCTATCCAACATTTGTCCATGGAAAATCCAACAACAATTGTCCGATGGCGCATACAAACGGTCGGATTTTCCACCAACAGCCTGTCATCACACAATTCCCATCGGAAAATCCAATTGTGTACGAGGCTTTAGAGAGAAATTGACAGAGATAGATGAGTCAATTTTGTTACAAGAAAAAAACAGAAAGGCTATGATGTCACTGCCCATTAAGCAAGCATATTTCTTTTGCAACTATGTCAGAGGAAGCAATACATTTTATTTTATTATGGTGAAAAAAAGTTCAGTCTCACAATGAAGAGTCATAAATATTTTATGAACACACAGCATGCCAGGTAGGTGTTTTTACTAGGTTATACTGCAACACAGAGAGATTAGGCAGGTTTGATCCTCCTAAAATATAAATTAGAGTGTGCTTTTTCAGGGCAACAAGCTAGATTAGCAATTAGATTAGATTAGATTAGCAATTGGAGCGTTCCAAAAAGTTTGGAATCTGTCCAAATGGCCGAACAATATATGTTTGGGCCAAATTTAGGTTTGAACCAAACACTCAGCCCTGACTGCCTGTCTAATAATCTTTATATGCAAACAGCCCATGTATGTGTAAGTGTAGCCCATGTATGTGTAGGTCAAATGAGATGTGAACTAAATAGGAGCTCCATACACTTCTTGAATCTAGAAGAAGGAAAGCTCTGATTTGAGGTCTGTACTTGTCATTGATAATGCGGTGGGGAGAATGGTTCTTACAAGGAAATATTGTCTGAGTGTCACTTTAAACTAATTCCATTAGCTATGAGTTACGGATAAAAACCACGCTGATATCAGAAATTTTGGTATGCAAGTTGGAGTGTTATACGTTATGTGCAGTTTGGTAATATTATTACTAAAATAATGAAAAATTAGATCTTTTAGTACCTTAGCACTTGTCACTTGTTTACAACCAGGAAAATAGTTGCTAGAATGTGTTAGTTTATGTCAACTGAAAACTAAATAGAACTGAACAGTGCAATTTGTTCCATTAGTGAACTATGCACCGTTTCTGTGTTCCAACATTTTATTGTCCTCAGAGAGTTTTCAGTAACAGGGTAAACCTCTCAAACATTCATCAGTAGATGCTGTGATATTTACCCAGCATAGTAATGTAGCAAGAAAATACTGAGATTAATGACCATGTCACTAATATTAAACATCATAAAACAGCTCATAGTATTAACTCAGTTGCTTTTATGAAAAATCATTTTGACACGTATCCTGACGTTATTTGCCAAAAAAGTGGATAAAATATAAAAAGTGAATTGAATATACCGGCTATTAAATAAAGGAAAAAAAAAAGAAAACATTTTTACCAGACTAAGCTATGCCTGAGATTCCCACATTACATTTTCTTTTAGAGATGAGAACAGGATACTGCAAATAAAAAAAAAAAAAACTAGTAGGTGCCTATGACAAAGTGATACAATTTATTTTTGTTGGCCACATATGTTGGCTTCTTTCTGATACTATAGCGATATAGTTCATTTTTGTAGCTATATGAAAAAATACACAAAAATAAAAACAACTAAAAAAGTTTAGTTCAACTTCTGGAGCCTGTTACATGTTATATTTAGGGTGTAATGTCTAACATGCGCCTCTTCCTATACCTCCTGATCCCTCCTCCCTGTGACAGCCAGAGGTTGTTCCTCTTTTCACATCCCTTGCCACTTTTGAAAATGGTGTGCTGCCTGCAAAGCCACATCAATCATTCATCCACAGGAATCTGTAAATGAGAAAACTACAAGTCACTCACCACCACTGCAGATGGCTTGTTGTTATCAATGGAGAGCGAGTTCACTGACATGTCCTCCAGCTTTCTAAAAGAAATCCTGTACAGAGGTATGGGTAGAAAACCAGACACGTCTGCAGGAGCCCAACATTGCACCCCCGATTCCACTTATTGTGGGTGAAATGTTCTGCAGGCTCTTGTGCAGCTCTAGATAGAAACCAACAAGCTTCCACGTTTTTTTTGTCAAAGCCGCTTCCGGACCACCCACCACACATATACTGCGGCTGGGCGGCCAGGCTGTGCGAAACAACGTGCATGTATGTTGTCCGCTCCTTCCGGATCTAAGGCATGCACGCACACCACTGGTGAACCGATCCCGCTGTGTTTGGACACAGCGGGAGCCAATCAGCCGGTCCAGCAGAAGCGATGTCCGCCAGGAACCCGGTGATCGTTCGTAGTGAGGCAGAACGACGGTCTGCCTATGTAAACAAGGCAGATCACAGTTCTGTCAGTGGGAAAGATGAAAAACGTATGTTCCTGCTAAGCATGAAAACGGATCTCTCTCTTCCTCTAGTCAAACAATAGCAAGCACCCCCTAGGCACACATCTAACCCTTTGATCGCCCCTGATTTTGACCCCTTTCCTGCCAGTACTATTTATACAGTGACGCTGCATTTTTTTAGCACTGATCATTGGTGTCACTGGTCCCCAAAAAGGGATCGCTGCCATTACTAGGGTTGAGCCAAACACCCCCCCCCGGTTCAGTTCACACCAGAACTTGCGAACAGGCAAAAAATTTAGTGCGAACACTTAAACACCGTTAAAGTCTATTGGACACAACGTCACATAATGTGAGAAGGGGGACCCAAAAGCATCCTCCCCATGTTGAGAGCATGTGGCCTGGTATGGTTGCTTTTGCTGCGGCCTGCCAGGTTGCGTGCTCGGATAAGGGCCTGGTACGGATTTTGAGGGGGACCCCTACACCTTTTTTTTTTACATTTTGGCACAGGGTTCCCCTTAATATCCAAACCAGACCTAAAGGGCCTGGTATAGATTTTGGGGAGAGCCTCATGCAATTTTTTTTAATTTGGGTACGGGGTTCCCCTTAATATCCATACCAGACTCAAAGGGCCTGGTAATGGACTGGGGGGGACCCATGCAATTTTTTTCAATGATTTTTATCTATATTGCCCGCGAGCAGTTTTAAATGACTTTTTTCCTGTACAAATCTCATTTTGCTGTGGTACTGTTATAAACACAGGAAAGATGCGCTACTTTACAGGCATACTAAAGAGACCCCCCTGGCATGATATTTAAAGGAATATTCAATTTTTACTGTTTCACTTTAAGCATTATTAAAATCACTGCTCCTGAAAAAACTGCCATTTTTAAAACTTTTTTTGCATTCATATATGTCCCCTGGGGCAGAACCCGGGTCCCCAAACGCTTTTTATGGCAATAACTTGCATATAAGCCTTTAAAATTAGCACTTTTTGTTTTTCATGTTAGTGTCCCATAGACTTTAACAGCGTTTCACGGCTTTCGAATTTGCAGCGAACACCGCATATTGTTCTCTGTTCGGCGAATGGGCGAACACCAATTGTTCAAGTTGAACTTACGTTCGACTCGAACAATGGGCTCATCGCTAGACACTAGCGTCTCAGCGCTAGACATTACTAATAAAGAATCGAAAAAAAATAAAAGGTCCATAAATCTATCCAATAGTTTGTGGACGCGATAACTTTTGTGAAAACCAATCAATATATGCTTATTGGGATTTTTTACCAAAAACATGTAGCAGAATACATATTGGCCTAAATTTATGAAGACATTTGATTGTTAATTTTTTTTTATTGGATGTGTTTTATAAAAGAAAGTAAAAAAAATATATATTTTTTCTAAATTGTTGGCCTTTTTTTGTGTATAGAGCAAAAAATAAAAGCCACACCAAAAGAAAGTTCTATGTGTGGAAAAAAAGGACACAAATTTTGTTTGAGTACAGCTTTGCAGGACCCCTCAATTGTCAGTTAAAGCAACGCGGTTCGGTATAGCAGAAAATGACCTGCCGGGAAGGGGGTGAAACAAGCTGAAGCTAGAATATGATTGACTACTATGCACAGCTGCACCAGATTTTGCACTCTCTAATTTTAACTACTTCCCACCGGCCACTGTACATATACGGCCGGGTGGGAGCCGTCTACTTCTGATAGGACGTTCCGGAACGTCCTTCAGAAGTAGAGGGATCGCACGTGCGCGTGCCCGCACAGCCGCGCGATCCCGATGCGGCCGTGTCACCCGGACACTGCGCATCTCGGATCGGCAGGAGGGCTTGGTGATTGGCCCTCCTGATCACATGACGGCCATGTCGAATCACAGCCGTCATGTGATGTAAGCAAACAGCCGGTTGCTAGGCAATCGGCTCTCCTCTCCTCACACGGAAGTCGTCGGTGAGGAGAGGAGAGCGGATCGCTGCAGCCGGCTGGTGATCAGTGAGTATTAGCTGTTTTTTACAGTTTTTTACTCACTGATCACCAGTGTAGTGTCCCCACACAGTAAACACACATGTCCCCACACATGTCCCCAAAACACACATGTCCCCAAATAATAAAAACACATGTCCCCAAATAAAAACACATGTCCCCAAATAATAAAAACACATGTCCCTCACATATTTCCCAGTAAAATCACATGTGCCAATGATTATCTGCACACATATGTCTATGTATTGGCGTACATATGTCTGTGATCACGCGAACCAATTATTATACACTTAACAGAATTTTTTTTACTAAAAACATGTAGCAGAATACATTTTGGCTTAAATTTATGACAAAATTTGATTTTATTGGATTTCTTTTAAAAAAGAAAGGAGAAAATATTGTTTTTTTTCAAAATTTCCGCTATTTTTTCGCTCATATCGCAAAACATAAAAAACGCGAATTAATACCACCAAACTAAAGCTCTATTTGTGCAAACAAAATGATAAAAAATTTATTTGGTTACAGCATTGCATGACCGCGCAATTGTCATTGAAAGTGCGAGAGCGCTGAAAGCTGAAAATTGGTCTGGGAAGGAAGGGGGCGAAAGTGCCCAGTATTGTAGTGGTTAATAAAGCACCCCATATGTGTATTTATTATTTTCTTGCAGAAAGGTGAACTTAGCCTTTAAACTAGTCACGAGTAAAGATGGGATCGACTATTACCTAGCTACTTCTAAAAATGCACATGCAAACATAATGGAATATGGCAGACCTAACTGTGTAAAACAAATGCAGCAATAAGTAAAGAAGATAAATTCCTTTCAGACAAAGTGCACTTATCTTTTTTACATCCTACAACCCATGAGACATGTTTCCACATGATTCCCCCCAGTTGTATGATGCATGCATATTTTTAGCCCCCAGATGCATAAGTTTACATTTATCAACATTAAACCTCATTTGCCACACAGTTGCCCAACTAAACAGTGCATACAGGTTGGCTTGTAAGTTGGAGACGTTCTGTAAGGATGTAATTTCACTGCATGGCTTGGTTTCATCTACAAGGACTGAAATTGTACTTTTAATACCAGACCCAAAATCATTTATAAATATATTAAAATGTAATGGTCCCAACACTAAACCTTGGGGTACAACACTAACAAACTAACAAAAAATGTTGAAAAAAAATAAAAGTTTTGCTTTGGTTTCTGTTATAAAATTTTGTAAATAAGTATGTTTTCTCTTTCACTGATGGGCACTGATAAGGCGGCACTGATGGGCACTGATAAGGCAGCACTGATGCGGTGGCACCAATGAGCAGGCACTGATATTCAGCACTGATGGGTGGCACTGATATGCAGCACTGATGGGCATTAATAGGCGGAACTGGTGGGCACTCATGGTGGGCACTGGTGGGCACTGATAGGCAACACCGATGGGCACTGAAAGGCTGAAAAGATGGGTAATTTTGGGTGGCACTGATAGGCGGCACTGCTGAGCACTGCTGAGCACTGATAGGCGGCACTGATGGGCATTGATACATGGCACAGATGGGCACTGATACACAGCACTGATATGAGGCACTGATGGGCATCCCTGGTGGCACTGGCAGTGGTAGGCATTGTCAGTGGGCACTGATTGGCAGCTGCCTGGGCTCGGATGTGCATTTTCCTGGGGGTCTATGGGGGGCATACCTGGTGGTCCAGTGTGGATGGCCACCCTGGTGGTCCTGGGCGGGATCCAAAGGGGGTCTGCGCTGATAAACAATCAGCACAGACCCCTCCTGTCAGGGGAGCCGCCGATCGGCTTTCCTCTACTCGCGTCTGTCAGATGCGAGTGAGGAAAATCTGATCACCGGCTCTTCCTATTTACATCGAGATCAGCCATGATTGGACACGGCTGATCACGTGGTAAAGAGTCTCCGTCAGAGACTTTTTACCTCGATCGGTGTTGCAGGGTGTCAGACTGACACACGGCAACAACGATCGCCAACAATCCGCGAAACAGCTAGTCGCCCAGTCATGATATTGAAACCACTTTGCCGCCGTCATTCTGCTATATGGTGGGTGGCAAGTGGTTAAACTAGTTATGAGTAAAAATGGGATCGACTATTGCCCAGCTTCTTCTAAAAATGCACATGCAAACTTAATGGAATATGGCAGACCTAACTGTGTAAAGCAAATGCAGCAATAAATAAAGAAGATAAATTCCTTTCAGGCAAAGTGCACTTATCTTTTTTGCATCCTACAACCCATGAGACATGTTTCCACAATGTACATTCACTTTGCTAGGTGAACAGCCTCTATTACTTTAGTGAATCAACCGCAAGTCCATATTTGAATTTAGCTTTCCAGTCAACAAACTCCAAGACTTGCACTCAACAATGTAGTAAAAATTTCATATGACATTTACCTTTCTCTCTTTTAATGTCTTCACATTTCCCCATGGCATCTGTTAGTGGAAGTAGCTGAGTACCATGACAAATAAGTAATTTAAACTAGCAATATAAAGTGTTTTATTATACTGAGTCAGCTGCTGAAACCTGATAACACAATGAAATAGATGAAAAACAAAGTTAATTCATCTGCTTCCAGCACAACTTGATGAACAAACTGATATAATCATGCTGCACTTCACAAAATTGGGAATGTTTACATTTTGAATATTGTGCCATTATATATCAAGAATATTTCTATAATAATGTGCCATAACTTCTTGTTTTTTATTCCTTTATAAATAAACTAACATATGGAAGCATTCATATAAACGCATTCAGTAAATTTTAGGTCTTGATCCCAATGTGATGCAATGCTCCTGCTTACATCCATTTAAGCACCAAATATATAGCTAAAAGACACCCAACAGTCATGGGAGAGTTGACAACATAAATTACTTAGTTATAATGAAGATAAATAACATTCCAGTCATGGACACATAGTGTGCTCTGAAGAGAAATCGGTAGTGATGGTGTTGCCAGGCAACCATTACCAGACACTTACCCTACTGTATGTTTTATCTTACATTTAATCCCTAATGAAACAATTTTATCAAATATATATTAAGACTATGGACCATATGGCTTATATCAAAACAGGAAAAATTATATATGGAACTTTAATAATTGTAAAATAGGCTAAAGGTAATTTTTTCAGGAAAGCATCATGCAAGAATATTATATTTGTAAAACACGTACAAAAAATGATTGTGAAAAAAGCATCTCTATAAGTCTACAGACAATGCATTAATGTCTAATCTCATTAGATATAATCAAATCACATCCACTCTTTTAATAGGCGATCTGCGTTTGTTGTTTAGTCTATTTACCTGCTATCCTGACATACAACAGCTGTTGCTGATGGATTTCTTATATTTTCCTAATATACATTTGTAATTTATTTACTATAGCTGTTGTAGTCCCATCTTTTTTATTTTTTTCACCAGTGTTGCGCAGAATGGATAGTACACCATCAAACTGCTGTAAAAACCTTTGTCGTTGTTAAGCTTTCCATGCATGGAGTGAATTTCCGCCGGTTCATCAGGAACCGACTGAAATTCACTTTGTGGGTGGCTCAGTTGGCATGCTCTTGTTGGCAGAAAAAATATCCAATCAGATGGAGGCACTGTGCAACCAGCTAATGCCACTGGTTGGTGGTATACAATAGATGCAGTTGGAGAATCATCCATCCATGCAGTTTAGCTCTGATTAAGGAATCTGTTAGATTCCTTTCATTCAACCAGCAAGCTGAATGATACAATCTGTGTGCTTATGGTCAGCTTTAGAAAAATCTTCCACAGATGTTCTAAGGCTTATGTAGATTGATTCTTGTCAAACACAGTGCTTTCTTGTTTCATAAAAAACAGAGCCTTTTCTGTAAGACTTCAGTACTCCTCAAGTGCATATTTTTAAAATGCTGGAGAGTTTGGGATGTATTTACTTAACCTGGAGAGTGCAAACCTGGTGCAGCTCTGCATTGAAGCCAATCAAGCCAATCAGTTTATTTTCTTTTTTTTTCAAAACTTAATTGAACAAGCTGAAGTTCGAAGCTGGTTGGCTACCATGCACAGCTGCACCAAATTCGGCACTCTCTAGTTTTAGTAAATCAACCCCTTGGTGTTCTTGCACTTCTCTCCGTTGTTGATCTTCTCCTGATTTTGATTGGTTGCTCATTGGTCCTGACTCCAGCTTGTCTTATTACTATGCTTGTCATCCTAATTTGCTACTAGTTCGCATGGTTACTCCTCAAGTGAATGAAATCAGATTGCTCTTAGGCTTTGTTTCCTGACCTGGAATTTTTGATGAACAACTGAGTTGCTATTTACTTTGAGCTCTTGATGGCATGCCTATATACCCCATTCTATCTGTACTCTAGTTATAATGGGGCAAGCCTGATATATTCTATTTTAAAAATTGTCTTGTTGCAAATTCAAACCCTCCTAGGGGAAAGTGAATGAAAAGACCACATACACATACAAAAAAAAATTGCGTGGGGGTCCCCCCAAAATCCACACCAGACCCTTATCCGAGCATGCAGCCTGGCAGGTCAGGAAAGGGAGGGGACAAGCGCGCGCCCCCCCCTCCTAAACCATACCAGGCTGCATGCCCTCAACATGGGGGGATGGGTGCTTGCCCCCATGTTGATGGGGACAAGGGCCTCTACCCTACAACTCTTGCCCGGGGGTTGTCAGGGTCTGTGGGCGTGGGGCTTATCGGAATCTGGGAGCCCCCTTTGACAAGAGGACCCCCAGATGCCGGCCCCCCCTATGTGAATGAGTGTGGTGTACATTGTACCCCTAACCATTCACCAAAAAAAAATTAGTGTAGTGTTAAAAAATACAGTAGACAGTTTTTGACAAGTCTTGTATTAAAAATGTTCTTCTTCTCCGCTTCTTCCTCCGGTCTTCCTACATCTTCTCCCACATCTTCATCCTTCGGTCTTCTCCTTCTCCCCCTGCTTCTTTTTTCGCTCTTTTCTGTCTTCTTTGTCCAGTGTTCTTCTTCCTCTGCCGCCGCTCCCGCCGTTGACCCTCCTCTAATGCTGCGTCCTGCTGATCTGTCGGCACCGATGTCCTGCATTTCTTAAATAATGATGGGGTGTGGCAATCAGATTATGTCATCCAGAGGCCACGCCCCCTTGTGATGTCACCACCCGGGGCATGATAGATTTCTCTATTTACCATCCATTCCAGAGCATAACATTTATTATTATGAGTTTAGGGTCTAGTTACAGTACATAGTTACATAGTGAATCTGGTTGAAAAAAGACTGTAGTCCATCCCGTTCAACCAACATTAACCCTTTTATGACTACACCTATTTCTGACATTTGGTGTTTACAAGTTAAAATCCGTATTTTTTGCTAGAAAATTACTTAGAACCCCCAAACATTATGTATATATATATTTTTAGCAGAGAATCCAAGAGAATAAAATGGCGATTGTTGCAACATTTTATGTCACACTGTATTTGTGCAGCGGTGTTTTAAGCGTAACTTTTTGGGAGAAAGATACTTTCATGAATTTTAAAAAAACTAAACAGTAAAGTTAGCCCAAATTTTTTTGTATAATGTGAAAGATGATTTTACACTGAGTAAATAGATACCAAACATGTCACGCTTTATAATTGCACACACTCATTGAATGGCGACAAACTACGGTACCTAAAAATCTTCATAGTCAACGCTTTAAAAATGTTTTACGGTTACCAGGTTAGAGTTACAGAGGAGGTCTAGTGCTAGAATTATTACTCTCGCTCTGAAGATTGAGTCGATACATCACATGTGTGATTTGAACACCGTTTACATATTCGGGCGCCACTTCCGTATGCGTTTTCTTTGCTGCGTGAGTTCGCGGGGAAGGGGGGCGCTTTAAAAAGTTTTTATTTATTTTTTCTTATTTATTTTATTTAATTTTAGATAATTAAATTGTGTTTTCTTTTATAAAAAAAATTTGATCACTTTTATTGCTGTCACTTGGAATGTAAACATCCCTTGTGACAGTAAAGCCACGTACACACGATCTGACATTTCAGCCGGATTGTCCGATGGACTATGTCCGCCAGACTTTCCAGCGGAGGTCCGCTGGACTTTCCGAACATGTAGAGTTGCCCACACATGCCCGGACTTTTCCGGCGGACAATCCGCCGGAGTTTTGACGGAAGTCCGCGGGACTTTTGAAATTAACGGACTTGCCCCACACACCGAGTAAAGTCCGTTCATTTAGAAAGTGACTCCAGGTAGATGGGACTAGCGAAGGAAGTGAATTCCGCCGCCTCGATCAGCGACATTGACACCTCGCTAGCCCCGTCACCTGTTAAGGATTTAAAGGGGAATCCCCATATCAGACCCTTATCCGAGCACGCAGCCCAGCCGGTCATGTCTCATGGTGACCCCGCCCCCTTATGATGTCACAGTCCGGATGATGCTGGGACTGTGACATCATATGGGGCAGGGTCACCATGTGACATGAGACGGTGGCCCCGCCCCTTGTCCCTATATAACTGGCAGTGCAACACGTCTGAGCCATTAGAAGAGGAGACAGCGACGAGTCAACATCGAAAGAAGAAAGGAGAACAAGAAGCAGAAGAAGAAGAAGAAGCAGAAGGCAACAGTGACGGCGACAGAAGCATGGGCCACCGGTAGTAAAAGAGCTGGAAGAAGAAAGCGGAGGCCCGGCAAGAAGAACAGAAGAGCGGGACAAGACCCCCGAAGTCGGAACAAGACCCCCAGACAACGGCGGCGACGAAGGAGAAAGCCGGGCTCCTCCACTAGTAAAAGAGCTAGCAGAAGATAGCGGAGGAGTCTGGCGAGAAGACCCCCAAGACGGAAGAAGACCCCCGGAGCTGTGCAATAAAGTATTTAAAAAATTTGTGTCGTTTTTTATTTACACTTTTTTTCCTTAGGTGAATGGGTAGGGGTACATCGTACCCCATACTCATTCACATAGGGTGGGGGGCTGGTATCTGGGGGCCCCCTTATTAAAGGGGGCTCCCGGATTCCGATAAGCCCCCCGCCTGCAGACCCCGACAACCAACGGCCAGGGTTGTCGGGAAGAGGTCCTTGTCCTCATCAACATGGGGACAAGGTGCTTTGGGGTGGGGGGGCCGCAGGGCCCCCCTTTCCCCCGGGCACCCCCCATGTTGAGGGCACGTGGCCTGTTACGGCTCAGGAGGGGGGGGCGCTCGCTTGTCCCCACCCCCTTTCCTGACTGGCCGGGCTGCGTGCTGGGATAAGGGTCTGATATGGATTTGGGGGAACCCCCACACCGTTTTTTTGGCGTAGGGATTCCCCTTTAAATCCATACCAGGTGACGGGGCTAGCGAGGTGTCAATGTTGCCGATCGAGGCGAGTAAACAGGAAGTGACGTCGCTTCTGTGTTTACATCCAGGAGACTGGAACCAAGTCGTTTCCGGCTTCGTTCCAGTCTGTCACTAGCCGCCGGAAGCGGCGGATGTTCGATCGGGCCTCCCGATGGAACGGGAGGCCCGGTAAGAGTGGCATGAGATGGCGGGAGGGGGGGATGTCCCCTCCCGCTCCTACGGTATAACAGCCGAGCAGCTTTTAGCCACATCGATTGTTATAACTGGATAGCCAATCGCCCGCTCTAAACAACGGTATCGGGATGATGCCTGCAGCTGTGGGCATCATCCCGGTATAACCCCCGAAAGCCGAGTATGCAGATATGGGAAAGGGTTTAAAAAAAAACAGACACACACACACACACAAACACAAATAGAAAACCTCAATATGCACTATCCTATACCCCAAGTTTTTCAGAAGAAGGGAAAAAAAACTATAAAACATGATCCAATTTTTCCAGTGGGGGAACACAAATCCTTCCTGATCCCCCAAGAGGCAATCAGACATTCCCTGGATCAGTTTTACCTGTAAATATTAAAATCCAATAAGAATATGTGTATCTAGGAAATCCAGACCTTTTTTAAAACAATATACTGAGTACGCCAGAACCAGCTCTTAAAGAGGAAGTAAACCCTGCTGGGTTTTACTTCCTTTTTTGCTCCCTGTATAGCCTGCAAATGAAAAGCATAATGGGCTAGTATGCGCCAATATTGCCCCGTACACACGGTCGGAAATTCTGGCGGAAAAAGTCAGATCGAAATCATGTTGTCGGAAAATCCGATTGTGTGTGGGCTCTAGCGGACTTTTTCCGTCGGAATTTCTGGCGGAAAAAGTTTGAAGGCAGGACCTTAAATTTTCCGACAACAAAATCCGATCCGACTTTTTCAATCGTGTGTATAGAATTCCGATGCACAAAGTGCTACGCATGCTCAGAAAAAATTTGGAGACAAAAGCTATTGGCCTCTACGTAGTCCCGTCGTACGTTTTATACGTCACCTCGTTCCGAACAATCAGATTTTCCAACAACTTTGTGCGATCGTGTGTACGCAAGACAAGTTTCGGACAAAATTTGTCTGAAAAAATCAGACGGATTTTGTGTTTGGAATGTCCGACCGTGTGTACGGGCATTAGAGTCATCAATACACCTGTGATCTCTGCCACTTTGGAAGCAACATTTTGCCATCTTTCTTTTAGTGCTTTACAACTCCAGAAAATATTCACGTGAGTCCCCCTCTTGAGACAACCTCTGAAGCAGTTTTCAGAAACAGTGGGGAAAAATTTGTGTCACTTACAGGGGGCATAGTACCATCTCGTATGTAGTTTCACGACTGTTTCCTTCACCGCCACAGACTTTGTGCATTTATGCATATTAGAGATCCTGTCAGACCACTCCTCCGGGGAAGATACCATACCGGTCTCCGCCTCCCAGCTGAGCATGGCTGTGTTTTTTTCCGGAAGGCCGAGGCCATTCACATAGTTATATAACAGGGAGATTGTCCCTTTGTCCCTGAAAGAGGGGCCACACAGGTCTTCGAATGTTGTGTTCATTTTGAAATTGTGTGGCCCTGATTTCATTTTTACATATTCTGTTATATTCCTTGTCACATTTAAAGTGGTTGCAAACCCCCACATATACCCAGTGAAATGAACAGCCTCAGATGATAAAAAGGAGAAAAACAGTGCGCCAGGTCAGTGTAAGTAAAACCAACAATACTTTATTCCAATATCCACTGACTTGAACTAAAGTATTGTTGGTTTTATTTACACTGACCTGGCACCCTGTTTTGTGCTTGCGACAAATTCTAAAGCTGCCAGAACACCGTTAAAGTCTATGGGACACTAACATGAAAAATCAAAAGTGCTAATTTTAAAGGATTATATGCAAGTTATTGTCCTAAAATGTCCTGCCCCAGGGGACATGTATCAATGCAAAAATATTTTTTAAAAACAAACGTTTTTGCTAGAGCAGTGATTTTTTAATGCTTAAAGTGAAACAATAAAAATGAAATATTCCTTTAAATTTCGTGCCTGGGAGTTTCTATAGTATGCCTGTAAAGTGGTGCATTTCTCCCGTGTATAGAACAGTACCGCAGTAAAATTACACTTGTAAAGGAAAAATTGTCATTTAAAAATGATCGCGGTTGTAATAAATTGTAGGGTCTCGGCAATATAGATAAAATTCATTGAAAAAAAGAACATGGGATCCCCCCAGTCCATTACCAGGCCCTTTGGGTCTGGTATGAATATTAAAGGAAACCCTGCACCAAATTGAAAAAAAATGGCATAGGGGTCCCCCCAAAATCCATACCAGACCCTTATCCGAGCATGCAACCTGGCAGGCACAGGAAAAGAGGGGGGGTGAGAGAGCACCCCCTCTCCTGAACTGTACCAGGTCACATGCCCTCAACATGGGGAGGGTGATTTGGGGTAGGTGCAGAGGGGGTTGGGGCCATCCGGTTATGGAAACAAGTGACCTGCCCCCCTCTGGCGCCACGGGGAAGCCATGGGAAAGTCCCTGTGGCGTCAGAGGCGGCTGGGTGACCGGGCACGTCACCGGATGGCTCCACCCTCAGTTTTATAAGAACTGTCAAAAACTGTGCCGTTCTCCATCCCAGTGAATTGCAACGCTCGCAGGGAACGGAGCTTGGCACTGTAAAAGATCCGGCGGAGGACACGGCTTGCACACAGATTGGGGAGACATTGCAGGATCCTGGGGACAAGGTAAGTAACTTTGCCTGGATCCTGCGATGTGATCCCGAGCGTGGCTTGGGGTTACTGCTTTTGGTACTGAAAATTCACCCTGAGCCCCACTGTGGAATACCGCTAAGGAGGTTAACTGTTTCAGCAGTGACATTACTCCAGTCAATTTCTGGGTAGTTGAAGTCCCCCATTATTATCACTGCCCCAGCCCTTGCAGCCCCATTCTATCTGTGCAAGGAGCTGAGTCTCCATCTCCTCATTAACACTGGGAGGTCTATAACAAACTCCAATGATTACCTTTGTAGTACACACACCCATATGCAGTTCCATTCATAATGCTTCAGCCTCATTACACTGTCCATCAAACAGGTCCTCTTTCACACGTGCTTTGAGATCACTTCTCATAGAGAGATCTTAGAGATAGAACACCACCACCCTTCCTTTTTACCCTGTTTTTCCGATAGAGAGCATTGCCAGGAATATTAATAGCCCAGTCATATAAAGATTGAAGCCAAGATTCAGCAATACCAATTAAATCATACTTCTGGTCATACGCCAAACTACAACTCACCTATTTTGCTTGGCATTGGTGAACAAACACTTTAATATGTTGTCACATTTTGCACACATATTTATCATATTTTTCATTTTAATACAAATAGTACCATTTCCAATGGTTTTTTGAAATATGGAAATCTTCTTATTACCTGCCATAGTCCTCCCCCCATCTTTCCCCACTCCACCCATCAATAGGGACTGACCCCTGTCTGACCTGTCTGTCCCATTATAATCAAATTCACCCTTCCCCCTCAATCCTAGTTTAAATACTCCTCCTGCCTTCCCATAAACCTCCCCCCCTGCACAGCAGTCCTCCTTCCATTTACGGTAGGTGCAAACCATCTTTAGCATATAAGTTGTATAAAAAGTCAGCCCAGTGCTCTAGAAACCCAAATCCTTCTCTCTTACGCCAGGTCTTTAGCCATGCATTCAGTTCTCTAATCTCCTCCAGTATTTCTTGTGCTGAGCATATTTCAGTGAATATCACCTTGGTGGTCCTTTCCTTTAACAGCCTAGTTCTTTAAATTGATTCTTAAGGAGACTCCACCTTCCATGTATCTAGTCATTGGTACCAACATGGCCCAAGACAGCCAAGTCATGTCCAGGCCTTCCAAGTAATTCATTAACCTGGCCCACCACATGCTGAACCCTGGCACCAATGAGACAGCAAACCATGTGGTTGAGGTGATCCTGGCAACAAATTATTTGATTAGTTCTTCTCATTATAGAATCCCCACCAACTTTCCAGGCCTTCCTGCACCACCCTCACCACCCCTACTAGATGAGATGCTCTCCCGGTTGTTAGGAGTAGCAGTGACATATACACCCAACTTGGCAAAGCTGAAACCCAGGGCTGGCTTTTGTTTTCTGTGATAATCCTGACTTATCCCTCCACCCTAAAGGAGCCTTTTTGCTCCTAATTTGAGCTTCCATAAGGGAAACCTGCTCACATCTTTCACAGAGGTATCCATCCTGGAGCGGTCGCTCCATTGTTGTGTAGCAGGCATGTTGTAATGCAATTTTGGCCACAAGGTGGAGACAGAGAGATGTTGACTGGTCCTTCCAGGAAACTGAGAGAGAGAGAGAGAGAACACTGGGAAAAAGGGGAGTTTCAGGAAGTGCTGAGGGAACAGAAGAGAGGAAAGTGCTGAGGTAAAAGGGAGAGAGAGTGCTGACAGGAGATTGCTTAAAAGAGAGGGAGCTACCAAGGCTCAAAAAGTATTTTGCTGGGACACGGTGACACTTAACAGTGAGGAGAGAAGGAGTGTGTGAGGGGAAGGAATTGAGGTGTCAGAGTAAGGAGAGAGACACAAGCTGACACCAGGGACTGTGTGCCCCAACAGAGAAGGAGGGATATCCTGAAGCCTGGAAAAAAGAGTCTGTGAGGAGAATAAGGAGAGCGGTCTAAAGAGAGAGAGATAGGGAGAGAGTGTGGTGACAGGTGTGAGTAAAACCGCTGAGACTGAGGAGACTGAGAGAGACTCTGGCAGCATCAGAGGGGGAGAAAGCCAAGCTTTTCCAGAGACTGCCAGGAGAGTGTTGCCTGGAGACGGAGGAGTGAGTACGCCTGAGGGGAGCCAGGAGCAGAGACAGCCACATGGTCCACTGCTATTTAGTCCAGGGACCCTACTCAGCAGCCCAGCACCACTCAGCTCAGCAGAGACGACCCACGCCTTTAAGGGATCGAGATACCCATCTGGGTATCAGGTCGGCCACTGCCTGTTCACCTTGCGAGTTTCGCTACCAGTCATCTCGATCGGCCATCAGCAAGAGATCTAGTGCCTTACAACATCGCTAAGAGCATTGGGAGCCTGAACCAGCACCTGGGACATTGTTGTGTCATCACAAGGAGGACTGGTGAGGGGGTGTAAACCCAACATCCTTCTTGACACCATACTGACACTGCATGCAGACACCAATTTCCATTTTTAGTGTCACGGGATGTTTGTTTGGAGCTGCCATCTATAATAGTTTGCCCTTTTTAAATCTCTACCTAACAGAACATTCTAGAGAATTACTGCTCCATGCAAGCTTGTTTAAACCTTCTCTTAAAACAAGGGCCCCACCGTTTGCTAGCAGAAGACACAGTATTCTTCACCTCAGGACCTGCAACATTACAGAACTGTGCTAACTGTACTTGTGTAATCCTTTTCTTTTCATTGTGTGTTTGCCTCTCAAAGGTTTGCGGCCCAGAAGGAGCTGAGGAGTTGACAAGTCTTCTCTCCTCCCTCTCAGTGCCTGTGTTAAGGGCATATAGATTACTGCCCTTTCTATACCTGCAGTTGCTAAATATTGAAGGTTGTCATTTCTAATTTATTAGTTATTTGTAGCAAGTTTTCACAGTAGGGGTGAGCCCGATGTTCGTGTCGAACGTAAGTTCAACTTGAACATTTTTAAATATAGATTTTTTTGGTCCTCCGAAAAGGTCCTCCCCAGATCTATTTCCCATTTTCGTAGAAAAGGCATCTGAAAATTCTCCGATGGTTTATTCAATAACGCATAAATTTTATATACTGCATGCGTGATTGGCTCCTTTTCCATACAACACTTCTCAAATGGCATCAAACTATGATCCAAAGGGCCTGACGATACCCCAGTACTTAAAAAAATTCTTAATTGCGCCACCTGCCAAAAATATAATTGGAAAGGGCCATCTCTGTCTATCAATTCCAATTAAGTGATCTCATAAAATGATATATACAATTCCTTTAAGAAAAAAAAAATGGTAGCTTAAACCTGCATGTGAAGTTGTGCATCTGTATAATGTACTCTTGAAAAAAGGGACATTCAGAAAAAAAATGGTTACTGCTACAGTGACTTGAAAAAGTATTCATACCCCTTGACATGTTCCACATTTTGTCATATTACAACTAAAAACGTAAATGGATTTTAATGGGATTTTATGTGAAATGTGATAGGAAAGTGATAAATGGTTTTCAAAAATTTTTAACATTTTTTTTACAAATAAATATGTGAAATGTTAGTTTTCTGCCAAAATGGAAAAGGGGGGGGGGGGGTAATACTGTGCTGTGGGTTGAAAATTTATAAAAAAGCTGCAAACATTACTGAAAGACTAACGGTTAAAAATAAAATGGAAAAAGAATGTATAGAAATATATAAATGACAAGTTGGTGATTGGTGAAAGGCAATCAAACTATACACGTGTGTATAGCAGTGAAGTCCATAAACGGGTGACAATATTGCTTGTGATCAACCGGTGATACTGTATAGTGTTCTGAGTGAAGTGATTGTGGTCCTTGTCGTCATCAACTCTTATTGGAATGAGGCTTACCAGATATCACAGACTTGGGAAGGCGTACACCTCGCAAGTCATGATAGGCTTTAAATGGAGGGTTACAGGGTCCCTGCTCCACGGACTTGCTCCAAGGTATGGCTCAATATGGCGTTGATGTGAGTGGGAAGATAGACAACGGGTAGGGGATGAGCGTCAATACTCCAAGTGTTCACTCGTATTTCATGTATGTTGAATCATGGTAAGTGAGAAACTTGCATGGTGTAATAACGTAAGGTTGTTTTAATGTTGTAAAAACAGATTAAAAACACTCACTTTCCGTAGATAAAAAAAGGCTCGTAAAGGATTGTAGAATTTTCAGATGATGGATTGAACAGTGCTCTGTGAGATGTTTAAAGCTTGGTATATTTTTTTTATAACCTAACCCTGCTTTAAACTCCTCCACAACGTTATCCCTGTCCTGTCTGGTCTGGTGTTTTCCTTGGCCTTCATGATGCTGTTTGTTCACTAAGGTTCTCTAACAAACCTCTGAGGGCTTCACAGAACAGCTGTATTTATACTGAGATTAAATTACACACAAGTGGACTCTATTTACTAATTAGGTGACTTCTGAAGGCAATTGGTTCCACTAGATTTTAGTTAGGGGTATCAGAGTAAAGGGGGCTGAATACAAATGCATGCCACACTTTTCAGATATTTATTTGCAAAACATTTTGAAAACCATTTATCATTTTCCTTCCACTTCACAATTATTGGCCACTTTGTGTTGGCCTATCACATAAAATCCCAATAAAATACATTTACATTTTTGGTTGTAACATGACAAAATTTGGAAAACTTCAAGGGGTATGAATACTTTTTCAAGGCACTCTATATCCCAATATTGCAGGGTCAGTGAATCAGTGTATAATCCAAAAAAGGAGTAACCTACCATAGTCAGACATGCATTCTGATGAGAAATAGCATGTGGTGTTGCCAAGCACTGTGGAGTCAGTGAAATCAGATAGTTTATCTAAACAAGTCTCCATGAAGTTAATGTGGTTGGTGTGTAGGGCATAAACATTTGAACGGATAAACAGCAAGGAACTCAGGTGAAGGCAAAGGATAAGGAAGGACAAAACAGAATCTCACCAGATACAAGTATCCTGGGTCAGTCAACAATGGACCAAGACCTAGAAAGTGACTCAGAGAGGGGACATAAGGAGGATCAGCACTTGGAAGGCCAACTACCCACAAACTTAGAGATGGCAGCCATGTTTGCAACATTAGAAAACTGAGATGGCAACAATGGTAACAATAAGTAACTTGGGCCACATATAGATAAGAGTAGAAGATATGGAAAGTGGACAGTCGCACTCAAGTAATGAAAGAATTAAAGAGAGGGGTAAAGACTCTGAAAATGGAACAAAGGGAACTGGCATATAAAATGGAAGATCAAGAGAATCGGAGTAGAAGAGAAAACTTGAGAATATGTGGTTTACCGGAACCCATAAGTGGAGTGGACTTAGCGGAAAAAATTAAGGAAATATGTAATCCAATATTGAGTAGAAAAGAAGCACAACCAATAAGGATAGAGAGAGTCCATAGGATTAGAAGACCAAACGAAATATCGACAGAATCTCCAAGGGACACTGTTATAAGATTTCAAAATTATGAAGAAAAGGCCCAAATATGGGGCAATATGAGGAGTAAGTCACCAATAAAATATGAGGGTGTTAACTTTCAGGTTTTTCATATATACTATGAGACATTAAGGAGAAGGAGACTGTTAAAGCCTCTCTTGGAGTCAATGCAGAATCATGACATACGATATAACTGGGGCAGGTAGGCGGGAAAGAAAATTGAGATTTCCAGAAGAACTACAAGACTTTTGTGATAGACTAGGAATTCCCATACCGTATATACAGTGGTGTGAAAAAGTGTTTGCCCCCTTCCTCATTTCCTGTTCCTTTGCATGTTTGTCACACTTAAGTGTTTCGGAACATCAAACCAATTTAAACAATAGTCAAGGACAACACAAGTAAACACAAAATGCAATTTGTAAATGAAGGTGTTTATTATTAAAGGTGAAAAAAAATCCAAACCATCATGGCCCTGTGTGAAAAAGTGATTGCCCCCCTTGTTAAAACATACTATAACTGTGGTTGTCCACACCTGAGTTCAATTTCTCTAGCCACACCCAGGCCTGATTATTGCCACACCTGTTCACAATCAAGGCATCACTTAAATAGGAGCTGCTTGACACAGTAAGGTCCACCAGAAGATCCTTAAAAGCTACACATCATGCCGAGACCCAAAGAAATTCAGGAACAATTGAGAAAGAAAGTAATTGAGATCTATCAGTCTGGAAAGGGTTATAAAGCCATTTCCAAAGCTTTGGGAATCCAGCGAACCACAGTGAGAGCCATTATCCACAAATGGCGAAGACATGGAACAGTGGTGAACCTTCCCAGGAGTGGCCGGCCGCCCAAAATTACCCCAAGAGCGCAGCGACGACTCATCCAAGAGGTCACAAAAGACCCCACAACAACGTCCAAGGAACTGCAGGCCTCACTTGCCTCAGTTAAGGTCAGCGTTCATGCCTCCACCATCAGGAAAAGACTGGGCAAAAATGGCCTGCATGGCAGAGTTCCAAGGAGAAAACCACTGCTGAGCAAAAAGAGCATCAAAGCTCGTCTCAATTTCTCCACAACACATCTTGATGATCCCCAAGACTTTTGGGACAACATTCTGTGGACCGATGAGACAAAAGTGGAACTCTTTGGAAGGTGTGTGTCCAAGTATATCTGGCGTAGAAGGAACACTGCATTTCAGAAAAAGAACATTATACCAACAGTAAAATATGGTGGTGGTAGTGTGATGGTCTGGGGCTGTTTTGCTGCTTCAGGACCTGGAAGACTTGGCGTGATAAAAGGAACTATGAATTATGCTGTCTACCAAGAGATCCTGAAGGAGAATGTCCGACCATCTGTTCGTGTACTTAAGCTGAAACGAACTTGGGTTCTGCAGCAGGACAATGATCCTAAACACACCAGCAAGTCCACCACCGAATGGCTGAAGAAAAACAAAATGAAGACTTTGGAGTGGCCTAGCCAAAGTCCTGACCTGAATCCTATTGAGATGTTGTGGTATGACCTTAAAAAGGCCGTTCATGCTCGAAAACCCTCTAATGTAACTGAATTAGGACAATTCTGCAAAGATGAGTGGGCCAAAATTCCTCCAGGACGCTGTAAAAGCCTCATTGCACGTTATCGCAAACGCTTGGTTGCAGTTGTTGCTGCTAAGGGTGGCCCAACCAGTTATTAGGTTTAGGGGGCAATCACTTTTTCACACAGGGCCATGATGGTTTGGATTTTTTTTCACCTTTAATTAGGGTTGTCCCGATACCGATACTAGTATCGGGACCGATACTGAGCATTTGCACGAGTACTTGTACTCGCGCAAATGCTTCCGATGCCTTAGCCGATACCTGGAAGTCAGCGGGCGGAGTCAGCGGGCGGAGCGGAGGGCGGAGCGAGGGCGGAGCGGAGAGTGCAAAGTGAGTCCTCCGTGTCTACGTGTCCTCAAGCAGGTAGTGCAGGGCTGCATCTGGATAGGCGACCGGAGCCGTCACATTCGGTAATGCAATGACGCTCCGTGTTGCCGTTGTAGCATGAAATCCACTATCCCGTGAAAGACGCTATCCCCTGACGCTACTGCGCATGCGCCGGTTTCAGTCAAAAGAAACCAAGCGCAGAGCTGCTCAAAACTAATACAGGTGGCTCGGATTAACCCCTCACACGCCGATCGATCGGGGCTCACGGCGGCAGACACAGGCTGTATCACATACACTGGCTGTATCACATACACTGTGCCCCCTGTGATATGCATGGTGTGTCTGTATGTGATACAGCCTGTGTCCACCGCCGTGAGCCCTTGCGGTGCTGTCATCAGGCGATCGATCAGGGTGTGAGGGGTTAATCCGAGCCACCTGTATTAGTTTTGAGCAGCTCTGCGCTTGGTTTCTTTTGACTGAAACCGGCACATGCGCAGTAGCGTCAGGGGGTAGCGTCTTTCACGGGATAGTGGATTTCATGCTACACCGTTACACATCTCGTCCTCGTCAGTGCTTGATAATCCCGACGCCAATCTTGGTACACCCTGCACTCTGCCACATTAAGCCAGCAGCAGACATCTTGTTACACCCAGCCCATATAGTTCGGGCTGGGTGTAACAAGATGTCCGCTGCTGCTTTTATGCGGCCCAGTCCAGGGTGTACCAAGATGGGCATCACAGGCAGCATAGCAAAATAGTTTAGTTTCCTTTCCTCTCATGTCGTTTATTTCAGTTCCTGCCCATCAGTGCCAGCCACCTGTCAATGCTCATCAGTCAGTGCCATTTGTCAGTGCCATCTATAAGTGCACATCCAACAGTGCCAGCCATCAATCAGTGCCAGCCATCAGTCAGTGCCAGCCATCAGTCAGTGCTCGTCAATGCTCATCAGTCAGTGCCCATCCATCAGTGCCACTGCCAGCCATCCGTCAGTGCCACCTATCAGTGTCATCTATAAGTGCTCATCAGTGCTGCATAATCAGTGCCACCTATCAGTGCACTGCCACCTATCAGTGCTCATCAGTCAGTGCCAGCCATCAGTGGGTGCCATCTATCAGTGCCCCTCAGTCAGTGCCACCTATCAGTGCCCCTCCATCACTGCCACTGCCAGCAATCAGTCCCAGACATCAATCAGTGCCACCTTTTAGTGCCCATCAGTCAGTGCCATCTATTAGTGCCAGCCATCAGTACGTCACTGTCACATGACATTAAAAAAAGTATCGGTAATCGGTATCGGCGAGTACTTGAAAAAAAGTATCGGTACTTGTACTCGGTCTTAAAAAAGTGGTATCGGGACAACCCTACCTTTAATAATAAACACCTTCATTTACAAATTGCATTTTGTGTTTACTTGTGTTGTCCTTGACTATTGTTTAAATTGGTTTGATGTTCTGAAACACTTAAGTGTGACAAACATGCAAAGGAACAGGAAATGAGGAAGGGGGCAAACACTTTTTCACACCACTGTACCTGGATGGACAGCCAACAGTAGAGAAAGGAGAAATAATCAGGAAGAAGATCAATGGCATCTTATTCCCAAGAAAAAAATAAAACGAACTGACACTGAACAGAATGGGAGGTTGGGGTGGGAGTTGAGGAGGAAAAGAGGAAATAAGATACAAAGGAGGGAGAACTCGAACACCTGGAGGGGTTTAGGCCTGCACCACCAATGAGGGGAGGAGTGGGTCTAGTAGGAGGGCCAGATAGAGCTCCACCCTGGAACAGAAAAAGCAGAAGGGGCAGGGAGACCCCAAATAGGAACTATATGGTACTGCTTTACGATCAGGAAGAGGTCCAAAGTACCAAATGGTCCAAAAATGACCACTGACATAGGGGGAGGTATGGGAGGGTGGTAGGGGGAAGGAGGGATAGGGGGAGGAGGTAGATGGAGTGGAGAGGGAATGGGGGGTGAGAGGTGTTGAGGAGGGTGGGAGAGAGGTGGGGGAAAAGTGTGTTGATAATACTTGGCCCTGCTACACTCTTCCACCTGTAATGGTGTGAAGTCCGGGTACCCACCCTGTGGAAATCCCCACTCCTATTTATTAATCAAATAATTTAAAAAATACGGAGAGCTATCAAACTTAAAGATAAACCCGGTAAAATCAGAAACCTTAAATATAAGTCTGAGTAAAGAAGAACTAGCGTTATCGGAAGAATTTCCTTTTATATGGGGGGGGGAAACGGATTTAAAATATCTGGGGATAAAAATAACCCCCTCTTTGGGAGATATTTATCAGACAAATTTTATCCCTTTACTCGATGAGATTAAAACAGAAATAAAAAAAATAGCATCACGCCTACTGGCATGGGTTAGATGGCTAAATATGCTAAAGATGGCAATACTCCCGAAAATCCTGAACAAATTTCAAATGATCCCAATAGCCTTACCACAGACTTTCTTTGGAGTACTCAAAAAATGTTTCTTAAAGTATATATGGCAAAACAAGAAACCAAGAAGACAGTTATCGATACTCAGTAGAGATAAAGCATATATGGGGTTAGCTGCACCAGATATTAAAAAGTATTATAATGCCGCGTACACACGATCGGAATTCTCGTCGGAAAAATCTCTGACGGTTTTTCCAACGGAATTCCGCTCAAGCTGTGTTGCCTACACACGATCACACCAAATTCCGACGGTCAATAACACAGCGGCATAAAACACGTTCGACTGCACTATAAAAGGGAAGTTTAATGCCTCCAAGCATGCGTCAAATTGTTTCCGAGCATGCGTCGGAATTTTGCGTGTCGGAATTGCATACACACGATCGGAAAATCCGATAGAAAGGTTTTCCGTCTGAAAAATTGAGAACAGGTTCTCAATTCAAAGTCCGTCGGAAATTCCGACAAAAAAAGACCGTTGGGCATACACACGGTCGGAAAATCCGATGAAAAGCTCCCATCGCACTGTTTCCATCGGAAATTCCGACCGTGTGTACGCCGCATAAGGTGTTAGTATTGGCACGAATGATTGAGTGGACGAACATAAAGCGTGAAAAAAGTTGGGTTAAAATAGAAAATACACTTAGTGGGGGTCAGTTACACAGGAGTAAATTACGAAAAAGGGGTAACTAGAAACATTTCAGGAGTTAAAACCTAAGAGCAATTTGATGGATTTAAATGAATGGAGATATTTACAATTAAAACATTTTGTGTCAACTTTACCACAACCAATTAGGTCGGAGGAGAATTTAAATCCAATATAAAGAATATGTAAATTACAAACAAAACTAAACCACAGTATATCACAAATATACCCATCTGAGCTCCTTGTCCCCCACAGAGGGGCAGCTGAAACCCTGCAGCCCTAAGAGTATGACCCATAGAACATCCAGCTCGATAAGATAACAGAGGCTGCTCGATTTCTACATGAGGGTCTCTCAGCCGCCGGCCCAAGAAGGCGCAGGCTGGGATGGAGCCCCCTCACCGCTGACACCGCCGCCTGTGCCTGCAAACAATGGAGACCCTGTCTCTGATATGGAAGAGACAGATGACAGCAACCTTTTTTTTTCCCAGCCTATCCAGTTCAGGGTTAGCAACCGAGTTGAAATCCCCCAGTATATAGATCTTCCCTCCGCAATCTCATATGTCACCCTCCGCATATCATCAACATGAGCCAGAGAGAACGGAGGGGGTCCGTATAGGTTAACAAACGTAAGAAATCTACCCATCACCTTTATCACTGTCACCACAACCTTCCCATGTGATCCGTGCGCCCAGCATGTAGCAGGATAGGCATGGTTTTAGTGATCAGAGTGGATACCCCCCTTGCATAACTTGAATAGGTGGCATGATATGCCCCCGCAATATGTGCACGTTTTAGGGAGAGAACTCTGGAGCCCTGGAGATGCGTTTCCTGCAAAAGTATGATGTGTGGTTTGTGTTTCTTAATGTAATCAAAAATCAATGAGCGTTTAAATTTTGAGTTAAGGCCTCGAACATTCCAGGCCACCACTTTCAAGCTAACTTCCATGGTGGCTTAATGCGTATATAAGAAGGGGTCTAGGGGTGATGCATCCCAGTCCAGCAAGAGGGCTCCACAGCTCTCCCCCCCCGCCTGCAAAAAACAGTATCAACAGAAATAGCAGCAAAGCTCAAAAACAAAACCAGGTCAAAAAAGCAAAAATTAGAAAAGCAAAAGCGAGAGACAAAAATCAAAGAAAAAACCAGCCTGGGGGCATAGGGGGGGCACTCAGTATGGGTGAAAACAAGAAAAAACGAAACTCCAAAAAGTAGAGCACCTCCCCCTTCTTCTCTGGGTCCTCCATTACCCCCCATCAATTTCCATGTGGTGTAGTCTCAGTAGAAGTATCTATAGAGACCCTTGGAACAAATCTTGCCAAATCTTCTCTCTATTTCTGTGATGAGTGGGCTGGTGATCCCTGTCTTCTCCGTCCCCTCATATCCAGCCATTCTGATGCTTCAGTTGGATTTGTGAAGAAGACAGTCTTTCCGTTATCTACCACCCTCAGTCTGGCAGGGTATAGCATACTGTATATCAGGTTTAGCTCTCTCAGTCTCCTCTTTATGGGTTGGAAGGAGGCTCTCTGTTTCTGCGTTACAGCTGAAAAATCTGGGTATATGGATATGCGGTTTCCATCCACCCTTAGCTCAGGCCCTGTCCGAGCCTCTCTCAGGATATTCTCCCTGTCTTGAAAGTGCAGCACCTTGGCAATCATGGACCTTGGGGGGGCTCCCTTAGGAGGGGCTCTACCGGGTACTCGGTGGGCCCTCTCTATGGCAAATAAGTTCGTAAAAGTCTCAGGGGCCATACTGTCGATCAGCCATTTTTCCAGGAATTCTTCAGGGCGCCGGCCCTCCACCCCCTCAGGGAATCCCACCAGCCTAATATTGTTCCTTCTCATGCGGTCTTCCATGTCCGCCATTTTTAAAGTGTGTTCTGACAAAGTTTTCTTTGTCACTTGTGCCGCAGTGTCTAGGGGTCTGACAATGTCCTCAAGCGTATTCACTCTGCGCTCTGTGCCCTGGGTTTTCTCCCTTAGCTTCTGTACATCGTGCTTTAAAAAGGAGAATTCCATTTTTAGCTCATCAAAGTGTGTGACCAGCTTCTTCCCCTGCAGACAGAGGTAAGAGGTCTGCAAACTCTCCAGCTCACTCTCCCACAAAGCCTCCCCCTGTGAAGAGGCAGCACAGTGCTGAGCTCTGTAGTCCCATGGCAGCTGATATACCCACCACATTGTTAGCAGCATATGCAACAACAGACAACCCTGCCTCAGAACATACATTGAAAGCAATGCTACTCACACTACAAGCTGACATGCAAAAAGTAATCAGATCCTCCATTAATCATCTAATTGACAGAGTTGATCATTTATAGGACCGTACTGACCACATTGAGCAGCACCTAGCAGCTACTACCATAGCCCATAACACCATAGTGGACATATAGGATGAACACTCAGAGGCTATTCATCAACTGTGTTTAAAAGTGGCTGACCTAGAGGACTGCTTCAGGCTGAACAACATTAAAATTAGGGGAGTACCAGAAGCAATAATGCCTGCAGAGATAGTCCCATATCTACACCAATCATTCCGCAAAATTCTACCAACATTAACAACGCAAGACCTTCTCATAGACAGGGCCCACAGGATTCATAATCCACGGCACCTGCCTGAATCCTTGTCTAGAGATATCCTGGCCCGAATCCATTTATTCCACTCTAAAGAGCAAATCATGAGCGCTGCAAGATCTATGCACACTCTCCCTGAGCCGTTCTCCAAAATGACACTCTATAACGACATCTCTGCATCTACATCCACCTAAAAAGTGTAACACCACTAGTGATCACATATATGAATAAATAAACGGATATAAATGAATAAATAAGTAGCACTAGTGCAAATAATAATGAAGAAGGTGGTCTCTCATAGACACGTCCTGATGGTGGAGAAAGATTCGAGTAACTTGATACAACACGCTGAACCAAAGAATATGTGAGGTGAGAGTTTTGAGAGCACGTTTCTGGACTACACATGGCCAGTCTACTGTCAGTTGTTGAATTGCATCAGTGACACGGAAAGAAAATCACTCAGCCTATGAGAGACCACCTTCTTCATTATTATTTGCACTAGTGCTATTTATTTATTCATTTATATCCGTTTATTTATTCATATATGTGATCACTAGTGGTGTTACACTTTTTAGGTGTGTGTTTAATTTATGCGCTAAATCACTTTATTCTATTATCTTGTTTTTGTGTACTGTGAACACTATTAGGTTTGGCTGCTAGTTAGATTCCAAGCAAGATTTTTTATTTGCACTGGATAACACTTATATCGTTTATTGAACGATATTGCACCTGCTAGATTTACATTTAAACCCTTTTGTGTTTTTAAGGGGACACATTGTGCACATGCACGGATTTGTTTAATTTAAATTTTATTTACACGTGTGGAGTACTGATTTCCACAATGCATTAGTAAAGCGCGAAGGTCACTTCCCACTTTTACTCTGCATCTACATCGCAGGCACGCAAAACATTTGCACCAGTCACCTTGATTTGTATGGAACATAAGATTACATACAAGTGGGGGTTCCCTACCAAACTCCTTGTCACTTGCCAACATCATCAAGTCTCTATCTTAACACTTAAAGATGGGATTAAACAGCTGCATAACTGGGGTATTATCCCTAACCCACCACCAATGACTCCCATGAACAAGGGATAAACCCTAGCTCCTAGGCCCGCTACCACACAGGGACAACATACTATGGTCATCCCTAAGCCCAGCTGGATATCATCTGTATTAAACTTGTGGAGGAGCTGGTTCCTCATTGGCTGACTGTCCTCACCCTACTGCTATTGTGTGCAAAGCACACAGCATCTCTCTGGTTACCATAATATATTGTTGTGTTTGTAACAGAACTGTTAACTATACTTACGTAGCCTCTACATCAGTCTTGATTGCTGTGTAGAAGTAATTTTTCTCACTCTTTGCTTACGTAAACAAATTGCAATTACACTTCTGGTCCTCGAAAGTTATGTGATATGCTGTTTGTACCTAAATAGGACCAATCAGATCTCTGTGACACCTTGACATCTACCCAATCACTTCCACCCCAAAGAGAAGGAGATCCACTGCCCTTTCTTCTTTGGTACTATTGGAAGAGTTCTATGACCACTGGAGATGTCAACACGGCACTGAGAAAGATTTCACCTTCTACTCCAAATCCCAGCTAACCTATTCCAGGATCGACCTGTTCCTGATCTCCAAAGTACTACTACAATCCATTTCTACCTCCTCCATTGGGGTGATATCATGGTTTGACCATGCCACTGTGTCTATTACACTCACCCTGACACCCTCCACCACATGACATAAACTATGGCGACTAAACTCTTCCCTGATCAGTACCAAGGACAATAGGGAACAGGTCGGATCTGTGATCGGGGACTTCCTTACCCTCAACGCTGGTTCTGTCTCTAAATCCACCACACTTTGGAGTGCCCACAAGTCTTTTATATGAGGGACACTTCTGAAGCTGGGAGCCCAGGAAAAGAAAAAAACACAATGCAACCCATAACACCTTCCTAGACAATATAAGGATCCTAGAAATGCATAACAAGCAAGCCCCCTCAGAGGCCACCCATGCTAAACTCTGCAAACTTAGGTCTGATCTTAGCTTGTACCTACAGAGTGGGTATGACTTTTATATGAGAAAATGAAGACTCACCTGGTATTCCTAGGGAAATAAGGCAGGGAAAGTTTTAGCGCAGCAATACAAACGTAAGGCAGCACGATCCAAAATCCCTTTTCTCATAGACTCTAAAGGTCAAAAGCTTATAAATCCCAAAGATATAGCCAATTGTTTTGGTTCCTTCTATTCTAAATGCACAACCTAAAATGCTCCCCTACTGAGCCTCAACCCAGCTGTGCATCTATTCAAAGCTTCCTTTCTAAACTAAGTCCCCCCCCAACCCCTGCACAGGTAACAGCATTAGCTCAACCTTTTTTGATAAAAGAAGTCCAGACTGCTATTAAGACACTCCCCTTACACAAAGCCCCAGGGCCCAATGGCTTTGGAAATTCATACTATAAGACGTATTGTGAGCAATTAGTCCCCCATCTCTGTAACTCACTCAATAGATTTCTAACTACTGGAGACATTCCATCTGAATCATTAGAAGCCATCATCACCACCATCCATAAACCAGGAAAGTTCCCTCATGACCCAGCCAACTATCTTCCCATTTCACTCCTTAATACAGACCTCAAAGTGTATGCCAAATTACTAGCCACACGCCTTTAACAGCACATGCCCCACCTCATACACCCAGATCAAGTGGGATTTATCCCCCAGAGTCAGGCCTCTGATGACACCTGCCACTTTGTGAACCTCATCCACTGGGCTCAACATTACCAAACACATTCTCTGCTGATCTCCCTTAAGCAGAGAAGGTGTTTGATAGAGTTCATTGGGGCTACCTAGAAGAAGTCCTGAGGAAGTTTGGTATAGAAGGCAAATGTTTACATGCCATCCTAGGTCTCTTTTCTTCCCCCAGTGATAAGGTATGGACCTAAGGCATCCTCTCTGACTCCTTCTCAGTAGCCAACGGCACCCGACAGGGATGTCCACTCTCACCCCTAATCTTTGCCTTGGTTAATTAAGCCTCTAGCTCAAACCATTCTATCAAACCCCTCATCTCCTGGATCCTAGTTGAGGACACCCCCCACAAAATAGATCTTTGCACAGATGACATTATTATCACACTTACCGACACATTGCATTCACTTCCCATCCTATGTCAGGTACTTGATGATTTTAGTGTGATAAAGTCATCTATGATCAGCATGGTACTGCCACCCTCAATCAAAATGGATGTCTCCAAAATCTCCCCTTTCTCCTGGGCCTTCAGTTCCTCAATGACATACCTGGGCATCCAACTTTTATTTCCCTCCTTCATGCTTCTCCGCTCTAACCTATCTTCGCTTCATCAGAAACTACAATCCATAACCTCAGCTATGTCATCCATTAAAGCATCCTTCCAAATATTCTTTACTTCTTTAGGACATTGCTACTACCATTGCTGCCAACTGAACTAGCCAAACTCCAACAAACTCACAACTCCTTTATCTGGGCAGCTTGCAAACCCCAACTGAAAGCTTCAATATTAAGCTCCTCTACAGCCTTTGCTGGGCTGGGAGCACCCAATATTAAACAGTACTATAAAGCAGTCATCTTAGACCAAGTAGGGCAGTGGTGGTCCCCACATCCTAATACTTTGTGGCACCAAATTGAGTCAACTGCAATATCGAATGCCCCATGCTTAGTATTAGCAGCAACCTGGATGAACTTTCATGCACCACTTTATACCTCTCTACGGTCAACGCCTTCACCTCAGTGTGGAAGGCCGTGAGTCAAACTCCTCAAGGAATACACATAGATGCCTTGAAGCTACTCCCAATTCTTTCAATGCAACTCCTATCTCCTGACGTATCAATTCAACATTGGTATACAGCAGGAATCAAGACAATTGGAGACCTATTTCATCAAAAGAATCACAAAAGTTACCAACAGCTCTCTACGGACTATGGCTTATCCAGCAAAGGCTTTTACATCTTTCTCAGGATTCATCACACACTCTGAAAACTGCCTGCCTCTACAGAAACGACCTCCAAAAACCTGCTTTCATTCTGCATCCAACCAACCAATAAAACTAAGAGAATCTCCCATATCTATAACCTCTTTTCCCGGCCTACATCCACATGCAAACCTACCAGTATGGTTTATTGGGAATCAAAATTACAAATCTCCTTTCCTACAGAAGTGTGGTATCGTACCCTCGGGCTCCCGACTACCTTTTCCAAAAATGTATCTCACTGGAAAACCCTCGTGAAAATCTACCACAAATGGTATTACACCCCTAATAGACTGGCTTCCATTTTTCCATCCAACTCTCCGAAATGCTGGAGAAACTGTGATGCAATTGGTGACATCTTCCACATATGGTGGGACTGTCCTATTATAGTACCTTTCTGGAAGAAAGTATCTGCATTAATTACCAACACAACTAAAGCCCCATACACACGGTCGGACAATCCGCGGACCAGGTCCGTCGGACCATGTCCGTCATACTTTGTCCGATGTTGGTTTTGCGTACACACGGTCGGACAAAGTTGTCGGAAAATCCGATCATTCTGAACGTGGTGACGTTTGTTGCCTACGACGGGACTACGTAGAGGCTAGTAGCCAATAGCTTTGGTCTTGTAATGTGATCTGAGCATGCGTGGCACTTTGTCCGGTCGGACAACTGTACACACGATCGGATTTGGTGTGATCGGACCGTGTTGATGGCAAATCTTTCCAGCGGGAGATAAGACTTTGTCCGTCGGACAAACCGACGTACACTGTCCGATGGTGCATACACACGGTCTGATTTTTCAACAACATTGTCCGATCGGACAGAATCCATGAAAAAGTCCGACCGTGTGTGTGGGGCTTAACACTACCAGACAAATAACTCCACAAATGTCTCTCTTTGGTCTAGACCCTCAAACTTGGCCTACAATCAACATTCCTATTATTCAACATATTCTAATTGCAGCACGCACAGTACTAGCCCGTGCCTGGAAAAACCCACTTCCAACAACTACCACAGCTCTTATCACCATCCATTAACGAGCACTGCCATATGGAATATCTCTTTTCCAAATCTCACCTGACAGGTGATAAGTTCCACAGGCGCAGGTCCCCTTGGTTAGCCCATCCCAGAAGTATAAAACTCACTTAACTGGAGTAAAAATTCACACCGACTTATACCACCCATAGGAACCATCTCCTATCACTCTCTAGACCAGACAGAGCCAGAAGTGAACGCCTACTTTTTTCTTCTTCTATGCAAATCAACACATCAATGTTCATTAAGTGATTAATGAGTGTATCTGTGAATGCTTAATTATCTTTCCTATCCAGGGCCGTACCGTGCTGTTGGCAAGACCGGCACCCACCGGGGGCGCAAGCCGAGGGTAGGCGCTGTCTCTCAGTCACTTGTCAGGGCCAGGCTTCAGCACACAGCAGCGGTGGGCTGACGGCGGCGCCGCCGAGCACTGCTGCTTGCTACTATTGGCACTGCCACTGATAGGGGGTGGGGGGAGTCTCGGTCTCCCTCTCCCTCCTTTGTCGCTTATAAAGTTTAAACACATCTCAGACTCTCACACATGACATGACACATCATAGGCTGGCTGGCAGCCAGGCTGGTTGCTAGGCTAGGGGTCGCCCCTCTGTGTCCCCCTCCGTTCTGCTGTCCCCTCTGTTCTTCCTCCGTGCCACCCTCCGTTCTGCTGTCCCCCTCCGTTCTTCCTCTGTGTCCTCCTCTGTTCTACTGTCCCCCTCCGTTCTTCCTCCGTGTCCCCCTCCGTTCTGCTGTCCCCCTCCGTTCTTCCTCTGTGTCCCCCTCTGTTCTGCTGTCCCCCTCCATTCTTCCTTCGTGTCCCCCTCTGTTCTGCTGCTGTCGCCCTCCGTTATATTTAGCACCTTTAAAAATGTAAAATAAGTTATATTAAAAAAAATATAAAGCCTATTAAGGTTTATAAGGTTTTATAATTCTTCTGAATGTGATTCCACGTGTTTATCCTAAATCTCATCTGACTACTATGTTTATATGCAATATCATTTTTCAAAAGTCAAAACAATTGAAAAGTGACTGCATAGCCTAAACATTATCTTTAATGGATATGCAGACAATTTAAAATGAAAGGAAATTGATGTAAAAAACAAACAACTGAAATTCAAATTCTTTACTTAAGGAGGGGGGTGCCGGGGGGGGGCTCCAATACAGATTCTCGCCAAGGGCGCTGGAGACCCTAGGTACACCTCTGTTCCTATCCCTATTCTTTTCACACTTGCACCTCTTTTTTTTGCACCTATTTTTTATCCACCCTCTTTAACCTGGCCTCAACGCTTTCCCCATTGAGTTTAACAGCCGAGACCTAAAACACTCTCTAAGCTAGCCAGCAGTGCACAGAGTGACGCCAGTGACCAGACTCATCACCACCAGACAGAGCCACAGTTGTTCAACTTCTCTCCTCCTGAGCACTGCAGCCAGCCAGCCTGAGCCTTGTCTGACTGAGTCCTCCTCCAGGCTCCTCCCACCCACAAGGTCCACAAGTTTGCCGCCTGCAGTCAGTGCCAGACATTCTTTCAGGACCAGGACAGGTCAGGTGTACTGTACTGTCTGTGTTACACTCACACTTTGTCCCCCTCCATTCTGCTGCTGTCCCCCTCCATTCTGCTGCTGTCCCCCTCCAGTTTTCCTCTGTGTCCCCCTCCGTTCTTCCTCTGTGTCCCCCTCCATTCTGCTGTCCCCCTCCATTCTTCCTCTGTGTCCCCCTCTGTTCTGCTGTCCCCCTCCGCTCTTCCTCCGTGTCCCCCTCCATTCTGCTGTCCCCCTCCGTTCTGCTGTCCCCCTCCGTTCTTCCTCTGTGTCCCCCTCCATTCTGCTGTCCCCTCTGTTCTTCCTCCGTGTCCCCTCCGTTCTGCTGTCCCCTTCCGTTCTTCCTCCGTGTCCCCCTCTGTTCTGCTGCCCCCCCGTTCTTCCTCCATGTCCCCCTACGTTCTGCTGTCCCCCTCCATTCTTCCTCTGTGCCACCCTCCGTTCTGCTGTCCATCTCCGTTCTTCCTTTGTGTCCCCCTCTGTTCTCCTGTCCCCCTCTGTTCTTCCTCCGTGTCCCCCTCCGTTCTGCTGTCCCCCTCTGTTCTTCCTCTGTGTCCCCCTCCGTTCTGCTGTCCCCCTCCATTCTTCCTTCGTGTCCCCCTCTGTTCTGCTGCTGTCCCCCTCCGTTATATTTAGCACCTTTAAAAATGTAAAATAAGTTATATTAAAATAAAAAATTAAATATAAAATTTTTTTTTTTTAGGTAACCGCCATGTTTATATAGGTTCATAAATAGGTTTATAAGGTTTTATAATTCTTCTGAATGTGATTCCACGTGTTTATCCTAAATCTCATCTGACTACCCCCTGATTGCCCCTTTATTTATATGCAATATAATTTTTCAAAAGTCAAAACAATTGAAAAGTGACTGCATAGCCTAAACATTATCTTTAATGGATATGCAGACAATTTAAAATGAAGGGAAATTGATGTAGAAAAAAAAAGAGCATATATGCCGAAGCATGGGGGCAGCAGGGGGGGGGAGCGATTGGCTCCTAATCCACGTACATACGGTCGAAATTCCGACCGTGTGTACACGGCATAACTTTTGCGGGAGGATGCCCCCATGCATCGGCATATATAAATGGTGCATGTATGCCCATCATTAGAAGTGGGTGGATGAAGGGAGGTATTCTAATGGTGGGCATACCACCAATCAATCTCTTTTTTTCGTTCAGCCAAGAGGCTGCATGAAAAAAAAAAAGATTACAATATATGTCCAGTATGTTGCTGGACTTTGAATGGTTATACCAGAATGATGCCTGCAGGTTTAGGTATCATCTTGGTATCATTCTTTTCAGCCAGTGATCGGCTTTCATGTAAAAGCAATTCTAGCGGGGTAATTAGCCTCTAGACTGCTTTTACAAGCAGTGGAGGGAATGTCCCCCCTCCCGGATATAAACCGCGCCATTGGGAAATTGGGAAAGCATTTTATCACACCAATCTTGGTGTGGTCAGATGCTTTGAGGGCAGAGGAAAGATCTAGGGTCTAATAGACCCAATTTTTTCAAAAAAAGAGTACCTGTCACTGCCTATTGCTATCATAGGGGATATTTACATTCCCTGAGATAACAATAAAAATCATAACAAAGAAAAAAAATGGAAGGAACAGTTTAAAAATAAAATAAAAAAGCTAAATAAATAAAAAAAAAAACAAAAAAAAAAAAAAAAAAAGCACCCCTGCCCCCCCTTCTCTTGCGCCAAGGCGTACACAAGCGTTGGTCTGGCGTCATATGTAAACAGCAATTGCACCATGCATGTGAGGTATCACCGCGAAGGTCAGATCGAGGGCAGTAATTTTAGCAGTAGACCTCCTCCGTGAATCTAATGTGGTATCATGTAAAGGCTTTTAAAGGCTTTTAAAAATGTATGTAGTTTGTCGCCACTGCGTGTTTGTGCGCAATTTTAAAGCATGTCGTGTTTGGTATCCATGTACTCGGCCTAAGATCATATTTTTTATTTCATCAAAAATTTGAGCAATATAGTGTGTTTTAGTGCATTAAAATAATAAAAAAAAGTGTATTTTTTCCACAAAAAATGCGTTTGAAAAATCGCTGCGCAAATACTGTGTGGAAAAAAAAAATGCAACACCCACCATTTAATCTGTAGGGCCTTTGCTTTAACAATATCTTTCTAATTCTTTACTTAAGGAGGGGGGTGCCGGGGCTCCAATACAGACTCGCCAAGGGTGCTGGAGACCCTAGGTACACCTCTGTTCCTATCCCTATTCTTTTCACACTTGCACCTCTTTTTTTTGCACCTATTTTTTTATCCACCCTCTTTAACCTGGCCTCAACGCTTTCCCCATTGGGTTTAACAGCCGAGACCTTAAACACTCTCTAAGTTTAACTAATTAGATATACCAACTTTCTACTATGTATCACTCTACTTTATCAGTTACGGGTACCATATAAGTATGGGGCTGATAATGCTATCCTCCCACCATGACACAGTCCGTCCACAATGGGTTGTCTGGAGGAATGGGATGGCACCCAATGCCTTGTACTTAGCCTCTGGAACTCACACATGTGTCCAAGTATATTTGTTACTTTACTCCTGGTATTCATAAGCTTGACATGTATAACTTTATGGCTAACAATGTTTATCACTTTTTTATTCTTTTGATAAAACATAATGAAACATTATTAAAAAAGAAAGAGAGATTACGGGATTTGAGATTCAAGATGACCCTTGGTGTTGCTTATTCCACTATATAAATATGGAAAAAAAACACAATACAAAGATACAATATTATCATATTAAATAAATGCTGCCCAAGGTGTGATACCAAAAAAATGGCAAGATAAAGAAGGACCTACGACAAGGGAATGGTTAAATAGGATTGAGTATACATACAAAATGGAATACTTGAGTAGTAGTGAGGAAGAGCAGGTAGGAAGATTTGAAAATATATGGGAAAGTTGGACTAGTTTCAAGAATGAAAGGAAATACTCAGAACTGTGAGTAGAGAAATGAGCAAGAGAAATAGAGAGTCGGAGAGGGCATAGGGGAGTGGGGGGAGAAAGAGAAGTCACAAAGGGAATGGGGGGGGGGGGGTAGGGGAAAGGTCTGGATTTAATTGTCTGTGATAAACTGTCTGTTCAATTTTATGGTATATGGGAAAAAAAATGTATAAACTTTAAATACTCTTTCCATATCCAATGATGGATTGAACAATGCTCCGTGAGATGTTCAAAGCTTGGGATATTTTTTTATAACCTAACCCCGCTTTAAACTTCTCCATAACATTATCCCTGACCTGTCTGGTGTGTTTCTTGTAGACATGTGCAATTCGTTTCGTTTTTTTTTTTTTTTTCGTTATTTTCGTTCGTTCGTTTTCGTACGAATGAACGAATCGTTCGAATCGTACGAATCCGAATAACGAATCCGATTAACGAATCATTCGAATCGAACGAATCCGAAAAACAACGAAAATCCGAAAAAAAACTTATTAGAAACAACGAATGTACTAATGAAGAAAATCCGAAAAACAAAAACGAACGAAAAAAATTCGTAACTTTTTTTTTTTTTGTTGAATTGGTAATTTTCCATGTCCCTTACAATGGTGCTGCTTAACGTGCTTCGAATGGATTGAACAAAAAAATTCGTACATTCGTACCTTTTTTTTTCGATTCGTAACTTTTTTTTTTCGATTCGTAACTTTTTTTTCGATTCGTAACTTTTTTTTTTTTCGATTCGTAATGAATGGATTGAACAAAAAAATTCGTACATTCGTAACTTTTTTTTCGATTCGTAACTTTTTTTTTTTCGATTCGTAACTTTTCTTTTTCAATTCGTAAATTATTAAAATGTAATAATAGCATACACATTACATACAATTATGAATTATGCTCCGATTACGAATCTACGAATGTTACGAATGTTACAAATGTACGAAATAAATACGAATGCATCCGAAAATTAAACTAACGAAAAACTAATCAACGAAAAAATAACTCTTACGAATGTACGAATCGTTACGAATACGAATACTGACGACTTACGAATGTACGAATCGTTACGAATACGAACACCAACGACTTACGAATGTACGAATCGTTACGAATCAATGGAAACTAAACGAAAAAAAAAAACGAAACGAAAAAAATAAACGAAAATTTTTTTTTTTGTTGTGCACATGTCTAGTTTCTTGGCCATCATAATACTGTTTGTTCACTAAGGTACTCTAACAAACCTCTGAGGGCTTCACAGAACAGCTGTATTTATACTGAGAATAAATTACACACACGTGGACTCTATTTACTAACTTCTGAAGGAAATTGTTTCCACTAGATTTTAGTTAGGGGTATCAGAGTAAAGGGGGCTGAATACAAATGCACGCCACATTTTTCAGATATTTATTTGTAAAAAATGTTGAAAACCATTTATTATTTTCCTTCCACTTCACAATTATGTGCCACTTTGTGTTGGCCTATCACATAAAAGCCCAATAAAATACATTTACCTTTTTGGTTGTAACATGACAAAATGTAGAAAATTTCAAGAGGAATGAATACTTTTTTCAAAGCACTATAACGGAAGTGGCGGAGGTGGCTTTGTTCTGTTTGTCAAAAGATTGCCATGACCATACAGTATTTGATTAATGACATCACCTGAAATCCCAATACACATTTACATTGAAAAACAAGCTAGTGGACAAAAAGCTGTCATTTAGTTGTGGTAATGATACCAGCACTAGATTTATGAATTCCAACGGCAGCAGCTTGAAGTTAAGGCTATAGGGCAAAGTGGCCAAATCTGGTCCGTTAGTTTGCCATAGTAAGCTGGCTTCGGGACAAAAAATGTCCCCAATGAGGTCACAGACAGAAATAAAATCATGACACCCATAAAAAGTTTGCCATGTGTCTGTCAATGTCTTAAAACATCTCTGACGTTCCTGGATCTATACTTTCTTTGTGCATTTTGTCATATAACTTTATGTGAATAGGTTACATTTGAACTCATTCTTTTACTATTTTCATGTATATACTCCCTAAAAATAGAAAAAGTCTGTTAAGTAGATATTCTTCTATTCTGACAGCTAGACCTTCTAGAACCTTTAGAAACGTGATTCCTCTTATGTAAAAGAAAATTGAATTAGCGTAACTCCAGTCAAAACTGTTATAGTATCTGTATCTTCTTATCCCGGTGACAACCATCCTTCTCATAATATCAACCAGAATCTCTAGCTAATCAAAACCATTTCTGGGTCTTTTGGTCTTCAGACATTCCTTTTGGTTTGACAATGATATATTCACTGGAGTAGTAATGTCATTGTCACAACTCCAATCACACAGAGACTGAAACCTAACCACTTTCAGGCCGGACCATTTTGCTGGCTTAAGACCAGACCATTTTTTGCGATTCGGGACTGTGTCACTTTAACTGACAATTGCATGGTCGTGCGACGTGGCTCCCAAAAAAAAATTACGTCCTTTTTCTCCCACAAATAGAGCTTTCTTTTGGTGGTATTTGATCGCCCCTGCGGTTTTTATTTTTTGCGCTATAAACAAAAAAAGCGACAATTTTTGAAAAAACACATTATTTTTAACTTTTTGCTATAATAAATATCCCCCAAATCGCAATAAGTGATTGTTGATTGGTTTGCGCAGAAGTTATAGCGTTTACAAAATAGGGGATAGTTTTATAGCATTTTTTTTATTAATAATTTTTTTTACTAGTAATGGTGGCGATCAGCGATTTTTATTGTGATGGCGACATTATGGTGGACACATCGGACATTTTTGACACATTTTTGGGACCATTGTCATTTATACAGCAATCAGTGCTATTTAAATGCACTGATTCCTGTGTAAATGACACTTGCAGTGAAGAGGTTAACCACTAGGTGGCAGTGTGGGGGTTGTATGTTCCTAGAGGCCTGTTTCTAACTGTGGGGGAGGGGGTGGCTGTGAGCTAGTGAATGCTGATCTCTGCTCCAATCACAGAGATCGGAGTCACTAGTTGCTAGGCAGAATGGGGAGATGCGGTTTATTTCCGCATCTCCCCGCGGCGATCGAGTCCACAGGACTCACGGGGGTCCCGACCGGCGCGCGCTCTATGGCACAACGGCATCTTAAAGGGGACGTACCTGTACACCCTTATGCCTGTCCATGCCATTCTGTCGACGTACATCGTCGTGCGTTTTTTTTTTGTTTATTTGTTTTTTAAATAACAAACATGTTATACTTACCTGCTCTGTGCAATAGTTTTGAACATGGACACAGACAAACAAACAGGTATTCTTTCAGAATAATAAAAGTTAGGAATCTGCAACAGAGTTTGTTAAAACCCTTGCAATATAAATAGATCACCCAGAGGGGGAATGTTTTTTCTGAACAAAAGTGGAGCTACTCTTTAAGCCTTTTTTTTTTTCAATCAACCCAGCAGGCTGAGCAAAAAAAAAAAACCTGACAGATTGCTGTACTAACACAAGCAATGTCAGTACAGCGACCCCCCCGCTGAGTATTGTGTCCTGACAGGGGGACTGCCCCCCCAGAACAAAGTGGTCAGCGCTCACAGCCACTGGTTTTCCAGCATGGCCGTTCAATCAATACAAGCAAGTCGGTAGACCGGCTTCTGACAGACTGCTGTACACACAGGTCTGACTTCGCAGGGAACATGTAGGGACTCTGAGAGACAAGCTGGTATAAAGACACATTCTGGTATAAACACCTTGTTTTCAAATGCGATGTAACATTGACTACCTAAAATCTCTTACTTTTTTTCCATTAAACACCAAAGCTTTGATGAATAGAACATGTGGAAGTCGCCTAAATGCACTGGAAAGTATGCTTTATAAATAAAACATTGTTGGACTAACAAATAGCATGGCACTCCATTCTTTTTTCCTTGTGGATTCAGTCTGAAGTGCCCCCTCGCAATACCTTTGTGCACAAAGGTATAATGTTGCAAAGTGCAATTTTCTGTAAAAGGATATTCTCTTTTTACTGACAATTACACTTTGCTTCACGAACTGTCTGCACAACAGTGAAACAGCAAAGGTTTGTTTCCGGAGTACTAAAAATTTCTGCGACTCATGAAAAAACCCAATTGCGTCACTTCCGGTGCGGCTCCGTCACTCAATCAGCTGACGGCGGGCTTTACTGCGCATGCGCGATGTCACGGCCCTTGATCCGTGATCGAGAAATATTATGCTCTCGAGTGGGCGATAAAAACATACTTTATTAGCTTTCAGGGCATTTAAAGCCAGGACCTTCATTTAGCAGTTTTTCTCTGTTTCTCCACAAAACCATAGCAGAGGTGTCTTTCTTGCAGTTGGATGCCAAATTGCCTGTTTGTTTACTATGCTTTTCGAAGAGGTATTTCACCTCTGGAGTTTATGAGAAATTAAATAATCGAATATATATATAATTAAACTTGCCAATAACAATATAGATATGAAATATTGAATTTGATCGGAGTTTGCCTTTAAGGATTGTTACCATTTCCCCTATTTTCCAGATAAAAGAGAGCTCGGAATCTTTGATAGGTAAATGTGAATAACAAAGTAAAAATATCAAACGGGAAAATGACAAACGTTTTTCTTTGATCTGAAACCACGCACCTGGATTCCAATTATAGTGAGTTTTATATAAGTAGAACAGGCACAGCTTATATTTGTTTTAAATAGGAAAATTACATTTTATGTTTCTGCATACACTGCAGGTCAAAAGCCCATATTGTTTTTACAATTATTTCTTCTGCAGAAACAATACTATGAGGACAAACTGCAACGGCATATTTTTACAGTGTTCTTTTACATAGGCAATACAAATCTATTATATTAAAAAATAAAATAACATCTTTTATTTATAAAAAAACATTTGCTTTGTGAATGTCTTAAAATGTGTGCAAGCTTAACGAACAATACCCATAATGTTTGTAATATGCATGTAACATTTCCTAACATTTTGTCCTAAGAGAAAAATAGAAAAAAGAGATTTTGATCATGCAAGTTAAGATTCACCAATACAGAATTAGCCTAACACTAGAGGCTAAGAACATTCAACCAGTATCGGAAATATTACTACCTAAGACTAGCTATGTCTAAGCACTACATCGAAGTGTGAAACACGTTAGCTCCTGTCTGTTCCTGCTGTGGCTTGTATTTTTGTTCGCAAGAATTTTTGAATAAATTAAAAAATGCCTCTCACACATCGTCAGGCAGAGCAATGGCCCCCTACCCACAAAGGTCCCGGACCACACGGGCATTTAGAGGGGGCAAGCCTGGACGTGCCACTCGAAGGGCTGTGAGTTCGGCATTTGGAGGGCCCTCCACATCTGGGCCAACGGGCACCACATAGTTCCTGTTATGTCTTTTGAGGAAGTTGTGCAATATGCAACAGGCAAGAACTATGTGGTTGAGTTTGTATTCCGCCAAGTTAAATGCCGTCAGGAACAGGCGGAAGCGGCTGGCCAGGATGCCAAAAGCGTTCCCACAACTCTTCTGGCTCTGGACAGCCTGTAGTTGCAAGCTGCGACAAAGACGAAGGGGAGTCCTTCGGCATTCTCCTCTGGAGGTGGCAAGCACAGACTGCCACTTTGGAGACGCCAGTAGAACTCCGTGTGCGTAATGGCCCCACCATCCGATATCCGGCCGTTCATCCCCACGTCCACATACATAAACTCGTATGTTGCCGACACCACCGCCAACATCACTACACTATTAAACCCTTTATAATTATAATAGTAGGACCCCGAGTTGGGCGGTGGGACGATGCGGACGTGTTTCCCATCAATTGCCCCTCCGCAGTTAGGAAAGTCCCAACGGCTGGCAAAGTGGGAGGCCACAGTCTGCCATTCCTGTGGCGTGGAAGGGAACTGTGGAGTGAAACAAGAAAAAAAAAATTAGTCACACCTAAACTGCAACGATTAGACAATCAACATCTTGGAACAAGAGCATTTTTGGAGGCTGGAAAGTATTTGCACAGAAAAAGTAGAGGTCACAGATTACTCACCCCCCCATCAATCTTCTGATTTTACTAGGGGTTTTTAGGCACCCTCTGCATACAATGGTGTGGGCTAGTTTACCCTCTTACTTAACACTATTGGCAGGCCACAGGAAAGATCAAATAACATTTCAACAACCCCCCCCCCCCCCCAAAAAAAAAGGCAGGCACAGTGTGACATTATTAAATTACCAAGCAAAAATAATGGAGGCAGCCCCTTCTACATGCTTTGCTGAATTCATCCCTAATATGCGCACTATAAAGAGGTAGGTAAAGTGTGTATGGACCTTGGGAAAGCCAGCAGATTTGCTACCATTGACAGAGTGGGGGAGGGGGAATGAGTTTCTCTACATGAAGTATGCAAACATTTGTGCATATTTTAGGGGGTGTTTTGGGGCAAAACAATACTTGCAGCAGGCAAAAGAACTTAAGTGAAGGCCATTGGGGCATAGCATGCCATGAAGGAGAAAAAGCATATTAGAGCATATTGCAATCATGGTAATTAGGGAAGGAGGTCAAAAATACAAGTAATTTTGTGAATGAAGAAGGAATAATGATTCCAGGGCCTGGGGAGAGATACCTTTTTTTAAGAGTGCAGCTGTCTAGATCTTCTTCCTGTTTAGCTTGACTGCATTGGAGTATTTTTGTTCGCAAGAATTTTTGAATAAAAGGCAAAAACCTTTTTTTGAGTGCAGCTGTCTAGATCTTCTTCCTGTTTTTGACAGCATCGGAAATAATAACCCTGGGAGACTACAAGTCCCAGAGAGCAGAGGAGACTGCGGGGAGAGAGCGGGACAAGGAGTAGCGCATCATCGTGGACCAGTTGGACTTTCTTGAGAAGTTTGCAGAACTGAGACCTGCAGTCATTCATCACAGAACCTTTCTCAAGAGTCATGAGATCCCATAAAAAGTAAATGTGGGCATTTATGTTACTTATGGACTGTTGGGAATCTCCTTGGTGGAGTGTGCTACGTAGAGGGACCGTTGTTTCTTGGATGATCGCTATCTGCCTGACCAGTCCCATCAGCTGATCCTGGTTCAGGAGGCCGCCTATTATTCATCTTATGTGCCTATATTGCTTGGCCATCCGGTAAGCGTGCAATTTATCCGGTGGTCGGGCACAACAATTTTTTATGTGACAATCAAGGTGAAAAATAGTCACTGTGGTGCTTTTTCCTCTACTATCCCGGGGGTGCAATATCGTATATGGAAGTACAAAATTTGTATCTAACAGGACTATATGTGCTGGATTTAAACTATATTGTGGACTGTTACTGATTCAATTTACATTCCGGGTCATCATCTATGTGCTTCTCCGTGGCCAAAGACGATATTGATATACTTTTTTGTTATATAATAGTGATTTATTTATTTTTATATTTTTTTAAATTTAAAAAATTTTTAATTTTCACTGGCACAGCTTTATATAATTCTCCATCGGAAATAATACGACTTTTGGACTGTGTGCAATCTATGGAGAGTGCTGTGGGAATGGCCAAACAAATGGGTGATCGGCCAAATGAACCTCCAGCCACAGTGTAAAGTGAAATACATAGCAGTGGTATTATTACCATTGCTAAATATGACAACTTCCTCACGGTTGTTAGGAAGTTGGCACCCACCCGCATACAACCAGTGACTCATAACCACCTGGCACTTTCAATTGTCATCGAGGATTCACTGGGCAAATATAACATTCCCTTAAATTCACTCCTAAGAGCAAAAAAGGTATAAGAACATTCATGCCCCGTACACACGAGCGGAAAGTCAGATGAGAGCTTTTGGTCTGAAAATGCGAGCGTGTGAATGCTCCATCGGACTTTTGCTGGTGGAATTTCTGCCAGCAAAAGATTGAGAGCATATTCTAAATTTTTCGGTCGAAAAAAGTTCAGATTGGAAATTCCGATCGTCTGTACAAATTGTGACGCGCAAAATTCCTATGCATGCTCGGAAACAATTCAACGAATGCTCGGAAGAACTCAATTTTCTCGGCTCGTCGTAGTGTTGTACGTCACCACGTTCTTGATGGTCGAAAGTTCAGAGAACTTTTGTGTGACCGTGTGTATGCAAGCCAAGCATGAGCAGAATTCCGTCGGAAAACCCATCCAAGAATACAGTCTCAACCTGTCAGGGCTGAATATTGCCCTTCCCAACTCATGTCCTTCTTTTGATTACAACTGAGCATGGCTTTGACTGATATCAGGATTTCAATTACAACCAAACATTACCTTCTCTGCGAGTTTATAGAAAACTCTAGATTGCAAGGAGGTACTGAATGATTTATTTGGGTGGTGACATAAACACTAGATGCTAGGAAATGTTATTCTCAAGTGAAAGCTGTGAATACAGGAATACAGGAATATATGTATTTCCAACAGTAAGGGAGAATGTGACTTCCCCAAACATGAAATGGTGGGATTAAGGATTTACACTAAGATTGAATATGCTAAAGCTACATCTTCAACACTGTTCATTTCAGATGTAAATGCACACTGTAATGGTTGTACAGTTTTTATTTATGGTTCTCTTTTCTCTACAAAATAAGCTTAGATGTTCATAAAACTGCTTTAAAAGTAGCTTGCATGGTAATAATATAATTCCTTTTTACATGTTATTGTAATGACACCAAGGCAAAAATCGAAATATTACAGAGTCATTAGTGGGATATAATTTTATTCACTTGACCTTCAGAAAATATCTGATTAAACAGATTACACAATTTAAAATATGTGCGGCTTTTAATCACTACAGAACATCCAGAACATCAGTTTTTCCATTTTATCTCTATTTAATAGCCCAAATACATTATATTACTACATCAAATATACAGTATCTCACAAAAGTGAGTACACTTCTCACATTTTTGTAAATATTTTATTATATCTTTTCATGTGACAACACTGAAGAAATTACACTTTGCTACAATGTAAAGTAGCTTGTATAACAGTGTAAATTTGCTGTCCCCTCAAAATAACTCAACACACAGCCATTAACCACTTCAGCCCCGGAAGAATTTACCCCCTTCCTGACCAGAGCACTTTTTGCGATTCCACACTGCGTCACTTTAACTGACAATTGCGTGGTCGTGCGAAGTTGCACCCAAACAAAATTGACGTCCCTTTTCCCACAAATAAAGCTTTCTTTTGGTGGTATTTTGCCGCCTCTGCGTTTTTTATTTTTTGCGCTATAAACAAAAAAAAGAGTGACAATTTTGAAAAAAAAAAATATTTATTATTTTGTACATTTTGCTATAATAAATATCCCAATTTTTTTTTTTTTTTAAATATTTTTTTTCTCAGTTCAGGCCGATATGTATTCTTTTACATATTTTTGGTTAAAAAAATCGCAATAACGTATATTGATTGGTTTGTGCAAAAGTTATAGCGTCTACAATTGAGGATAGATTTATAGCATTTTTATTATTATTATTTTTTATTAGTAATGTCGGCGATCTGCGATTTTTATTGTGACTGCAATATTATGGTGGACACATGGGACAATTTTGACACGGATCTGTCACTACTGTCAGAACAGAACAGGGAAGTGTGTGTTTACACACACTAGTCCCTGAGCTGTGTCTCCTGCTCAGGATCGCTCGTGGTCGGCGGTCATCGCGACCGTCGGCCACAAGCATGGGCACCCCCGCTGTGCAGCCGGCGCGTGCGTGCTCCTGCTATCCCGACCCCGCGAGCCAATGTATAGCTACGACAGCTCGCGCAGGGGAGCCAGCCTGACGCAGTATAAGGGAAGCGGTTAATGTCAAAACCTCTTTCAACAAAAGTGAGTACACCCCTAAGTGAAAATGTCCAAATTTGGCCCAAAGTGTCAATATTTTGTGTGGCCACCATTATTTTCCAGCACTGCCTTAACCCTCTTGGGCATGGAGTTTACCAGAGCTTCACAGGTTGCCACTGGAGTCCTCTTCCACTCCTCCATGACGACATCACAGAGATGGTGGATGTTAGAGACCTTGCACTCCTCCACCTTCCGTTTGAGGATGCCCCACAGATGCTCAATAGAGTTTAGGTCTGAAAACATGCTTGGCCAGTCCATCACCTTTACCCTCAGCTTCTTTAGCAAGGCAATGGTCGTGTTGGAGTTTTCATGTTGGAATATTGCCCTGCGGCCCAGTCTCCGAAGGGAGGGGATCATGCTCTGCTTCAGTATGTCACAGTACACGTTGCCATTCATGGTTCCCAACTGTAGCTTCCAGTACCAGCAGCACTCATGCAGCCCAGACCATGACACTCCCACAACCATGCTTGACTGTAGGCAAGACACACTTGTCTTTGTTCTCCTCACCTGGTTGCCGCCACACACGCTTGGTCTCATCAGACCACAGGACATGGTTCCAGTAATCCATGTCCTTAGTCTGCGTGTCTTCGGCAAACTGTATGCAGGCTTTCTTGTGCATCATCTTTAGAAGAGGCTTCCTTCTGGGGTGACAGCCATGCAGACCAATTTAATGCAGTGTGCGGCATATGGTCTGAGCATTGACAGGCTGACCCTGAACCCCTTCAACCTCTGCAGCAATGCTGGCAGCACTCATACGTCTATTTCCCAAAGACAACCTTTGGATATGACGCTGAGCACGTGCACTCAACTTCTTTAGTCGACCATGGCGAGTCCTGTTCTGAGTGGAACCTGTCCTGTTAAACCGCTGTATGGTCTTGGCCACCGTGCTGCAGCTCAGTTTCAGGGTCTTGGCAATCTTCTTATAGCCTAGGCCATCTTTATGTAGAGCAACAATTCTTTTTTTCAGATCCTCAGAGAGTTCTTTGCCATGAGGTGCCATGTTGAACTTCCAAAGACCAGTAGAAGAGAGTGAGTGTGATAACACCAAATTTACCACACCTGCTCCCCATTCACACCTGAGACCTTGTAACACTAATGAGTCACATGAAAATGGGAAAATTGAAATGGATAATTGGGCCCAATTTGAACATTTTCACTTAGGGGGTCAACTCACTTTTGTTGACAGCGGTTTAGATATTAATGGCTGTGTTGAGTCATTTTGAGGGGACAGGAAACTTACACTGTTATACAAGCTGTACACTCACTACTTTACATTGTAGCAAAGTGTCATTTCTTCAGTGTTGTCACATGAAAAGATAGAATAAAATATTTACAAAAATTACAAAAATGTGAAGGGTGTACACACTTGTGAGATACTGTATATATATATATATATATATATATATATATATATATATATATATATATATATATATATATATATATATGCAGCTGTTCAACAGCTGCATATAATGCTAGTTTGGAACAATTTGTTGGAGCAAAGGCACAATAGTGAAATATACAGTATGTTATGTATAATAAACCTATATGTGGTTAATAAACTTGAGCCCATACCTGTGCTCAAGGGGATCTACATTTTGTAAGTAAAGATTTTTGTCAGCCAGCTTTACACTATTAACAAAATCTACCAAAAACAACCTAAAAGGTAAATAGGGCCGCTGAACATGCAATAACAAAAACAATAAACATTCATTTTTTACACACCCAGTGAGTAGTAGTGCATAAAAAATGAACATAAAAAGAAACAGTCCATAATGTATGATGTCCAATTCTGGATAAATGATCCGTGATAAATAGTCAGTTGATTGAGTGACTTGACACCACACCACGTGATTAAAAATGTGTCTCCACTTCCCCAGTTGGATGTACACTCACTGACACTATTTGCCTCACACCATCATGTTTGGCAAAAAGAGCATTGTACCCCTCAGGGTTGTGGATATTCCGTCAATCAATCCAAGCATCTAAATACCAGTAGGTATGCATAATATGCAAAGGAAAACCGAACTCCAAATAGTGCCATTACGTTAAGAAAAAGTCATTTATTAAAACCACAAAGGCCTAATGGTAATAAACTTACAAGAAGGCAAATTAAAAGTGCATTGGTATGATAAACAGACGCCAATCATATCCCAGTCACGGCGGACATAAGGATGGGCACCCTATTTCACCTGACCAACAAGCCAGTACACACGGAGCATTATTTCCGGTCATACATAAACGTCACTTCAGGTCCCAACATGTTCATTACTACTTCATTGTGATACCAATCCCAGGATGAAGTCGTAATGATGGAACGTGTTGGGAGGTGGCTGTATGGCAACTGGAAGTGGCGTTTATGTATCACCGGATGTGACGCTCCGTGTGGCCCATTCTTATGTCTGCCTTGACTGGGATATGCTTGCCGTCTGTTTATCATACCAATGCGCTTTTAATTTGCCTTCTTGTAAGTGTATTACCATTAGGCCTTTGTGGTTTTAATAAATTACTTTTTCTTAACGTTATTGCACTATTTGGAGCTCTTTTTTCCTTTGCATATTATGGATACCTACTGGTCTTTGGATGCTTGAATCGATTGATGGGATATCCACAAACCTTAGGGGTACAATGCTCTTTTTGCAGAACATGAGAGTGTGAGGCAATCAGTGTCGGTGAGTGTACATCCAACTGGGGAAGGAGAGATACGTTTTTTATAACGTGGTGTGGTGTCAAGTCACTCAATCAACTGACTATTTATCATGGATCATTTATACAGAATTGGACATCATATATTATGGACTGTTTCTTTTTGTGTTCATTTTGTATGCACTACTACTCAGTGGGTGTGTAAATCAAAAGTTAATTGTTTATGTTATTGCGTGTTCAGTGCCACTATTTACTTTTAGGTTGTTTTTGGTATATTTTGTCTATTATCATTTCTTTTAAAGTGGCTGCTTCATTTATATTAGATTACTCTGTGGCGCAGTGATAAGATCTAGGGTATTGTGAGATCTTATTTTGTATTATTCAGCTATACACTATATTCATACTTCTTTTACCACTTCTACTGTTATTGTTATGCTTAAGAACAGAGGGTGTGGTGCTAAATACATGAGATTATTTTGTAATCTCTTGACACTTGTCCATAGATTCCTTGAAGCCATTGACCTCTCCTAGGGAGATTTCCCTTCAATTCCAGTCAAGATAGTAAATGATGGGAAAATCCTCCAATTAGGACACACAAAAACAAAAACATATTTAAAGTGGGGTTAGGAAAGGTTGGAATTTATGACAATGTTTTTTTCATCCTAGTGGCTATAGGTCCTCCATTTCTTATACAGGTATCACAGAACCAGGAAGTAAGATTACATTTCCCGAATTGGCTCATAGACAGAAATAAAAACCTGTCAGTAATTGTAACACTTCCCTACTCTTCAAAAATTCTTACCAGCTGAAAATGTATTAACATGGCTAAAGTTAAAGGGGTTGTAAAGGTTCCTTTAAGCTAGTGCATTGTTTGTTCACTTACCTTTTCCTTCGATTTCCCTTCTAAATGTTTTTTTTTTTCTTTGTTTTCTTTGTCTGAATTTCTCACTTCCTGTTCCTCCTTAGTAAGCTGTTCAGTAAGCTGTCCTGGCTGACTAAACACCGCTCTGATGATGGTGTGAAGTTTACTGAGGAGAAACCGGAAGTGAGAAATTCAGAAAAAAAGTAAAAAAAAGGTAAAAAAACATTTAGAAGGGAAATCGAAGGAAAAGGTAAGTGAACCAACAATGCACTAGCTTAAAGGAACCCATTTAGAAAATTAAAAAAAACCTTTACAACCCCTTTAAGATTAAAAAAAAACATCAAAAAAGGGTCAAAACAATATTATATAGGCATATAAATTATTTTGTTTGCAAATGTATTGCAAATTTCTTTTATCCTATATCTCCCCAGTTTTCCATCAAAGCTCACGATGCCAATGAGTTTGGTGCTAACTGTGCTCATCTCTATGCATAAAACCCTAATTTCTTTACACTATTTGTCAAATAAACCACCATTAAATTATTCCTATTAATACTTTGTCATTTGATAATGACCTTTATAAGAACGCATAGGTTTTGATTCATTTTTCCTATTGAAATATAACTACTTCCATAAATGTTAAGTGCTTTTGAATAACCTTTTAATGATGGCTGTTATTTTAGATATATAGCTACTAAACTGTTACAGTAAACCTGGTGAGCAACCTTCAACACCTCATAAATTATTATTCAAAAACAGTGCTCCACAGCATTTTATTATTTTGTTGTTACAATGTTAAATCAATACGTAAACATAGTCCAATATGCCGATTGAAATAATACACAGCAGAGTGAAGTTTTTAAAAGTCACGTCTTTGTAATTTGAAAGATAAGTACGTTTTGATACTTAAAAAAATTGTGATTTTAAATCAAGTGATGGGGGCTATAGTTTAAACATTTAATATTAATTAATCTTATACCCTATAAAATAAAATTCTGATGTTATTAAAATTCTGAAATTGTCTCTGATAATGTGATGGTCTGAATATGTTGTAGAATATTATTCACTAAGTACATTTTAAACATGTTTCATCTTTTTTCACTCTGTGGCAATTTTAAAGCATACTTTAAAGCAGTGAACTCAACAAACCTGCGTTACTTTATAAATATACCCATATGCAATGTTTATATGGTACAATAAAACAATAAGCGTTAAAAGCTAAAACTCATTAAAATATTGTAGCAGCGCTTGATAATCAGAAAATGTAATCCGAGAATCTAGGTGAATAAAGTATTAATGTATATATAAATATAAATTAAATAAATTCATTCAATAAAACAGTCCAGCAATATCCGAGAAAGGATGGGTAGGGGAAAACAGTTCTATATCCGTTGTGATGTGATCTGATCAGTCCATCCACCAGCACACTCCACCACGTGTATTAGGTTCCCCTATGGGCATGCACTCACCAGAAATAAAACAAATATAGGCATATAATCTCCCAAAGGACTCCACTCCTTTCTTTCCAATTCTCCTCCACAGCCTCAGGTCATCAGCTCACCAATGCCAGTCAGGTCATGTTTAAAAAAGAATTGTATCCACATAGTGTAATATTGCTTTAATTTTTTTTTCACCCTCCCCAAAAAAATAACATAAACCCCTTCAAAGAATATGCGTACCAGAATAATAAATCAAAATGGCAAATGTAAGTAAGGTGCACTATGCCTGCATTCCTATTCCGGATCCGCCGTGTTGATTTCCGCTCTATATAGCGTTGATCTCAGCGTGTTAGATGCTTCCCGGTCAGTGGAACACAGGGCTGGAGAGCAAATGACGTCACTTCCTGGTTGTCTGGTTCACGTCCCTGACGCGCATTTCGTCATATCCGACTTTGTCACGAGGGCGTGACCAGACAACCGGAAGTGTTCCTTTATAGTGACGGACTGCGCTCACAACCAATCAGAGTGCGCGCATGGATAGTGCATGAGTTAGGTGCTACAACAATGTGAGAATAGCCGCGCTGATGTCTAATGAGAGCAATACATCTCTACCCCCTACCATGTGGATACCCCTCCAATTGGTTGATTTTGATATTATGGATATGCTCAGCTATTCGTATGCGTAAAACCTGGCAACAGGTATTCAAGGGCTTAGTGCTGCAGGACTTAGCAACGTTGAAACCAAACAAGGAGATCAATACAAGACACATTGATGAAGGAATCACCGCGTTAGAAAAACGCAAAGACATAATAATACATCCGGCCGACAAAGGAGGAGGTGTGGTAATCCTATCAAAGGAATTTTACCATAACCAGATATTGGAAATGCTTTCTGACACAGCCACCTACCGCATATTAAGTAAGGACCCCACGTTGAGCTATAGAGATCATCTGGAGAAGCTCATAGAGATGGGGTCCAACACAGAAGTGCTTACCAATAAAGAAAAAAGGTACCTGGTCCCAGCAAGTAGTAGGATACCAACCCTCTACATGTTGCCCAAAATCCATAAGGATCCAGTCAAACCCCCAGCAAGGCCTATTGTTAATAGTATCAATTCTATCTCAGCCAGGCTTGGGCAGTATTTAGATAAATTTCTACATAAAAAACGTGAAAAGCACTAGATCATATATACGTGACACGAAAGATTTTTTAAATGCTCTCCAACGGGTGGATCTGACAGATAGAGATCAGGTTTTATTGGTCACTGCTGATGTGTCCTCCTTGTATTCCATCATTCAGCATGATGATGCTTTACTAGCCCTTAACTGGGCACTAAGCAAGAGAGATGATCTGCCGTTTAACCAGAAAATGTTTTTAAAGAATGCGTTAGATTTTTGTCTTAACCACAATTACTTTTGGTACAACGGCCTTTTTTACTCACAACAAAGGGGAGTTGCCATGGGGGCAAAATTTGCAAACCTCTTTATGGCGGAATGGGATGACAAAACAATTTTTAACAATCAACGATCAGAATTGATATTTTATCAGCGTTTTATTGATGATTTGTTTTTTTTATCTGGGCTGGGACCATTGAGAATCTAGAAACCTTTTTAACCATTTTAAACGTCAACAATAACAATATCAAATTGACATCAACCTGGCATAGCGAGGAGATTAACTTCTTGGATGTAACTATATACCGGAAACAAAATCAGTTGGAAACAAAGGTGTTTTTTAAGAAGATTGATCGTAATAGCTACCTCCCTATGTCCAGTGGTCACCATCCACTGTGGCTGAGAAACATACCTAAGGGCCAAATAATGAGAGTGAGAAGAAACTGTTCAGAGAATAACAACTTCATACTCCAATCAAAGGTTCTATCGGACAGGTTTGAGGCCAGAGATTATGATCCGAACAAACTAAAGAAAATAGTGGAGGAAGTCGGCGCAATACCAAGAATCACAACCCTGAAAGAAAAGGACCCTATCCATTTGACTACAGCTACCCCGAATAACCACAAAAAAGAATGGTCATTTATCTCCTGGATATCATGAACAATATAAAGAAGTGGAAAACATCTTTAAAAAATATTGGCATGTCTTTGTGTTATACAAAAAACTAACCACAGCCCTACCATCTAATCCCCAGTTTATATATAGAAAGGCGACTAGCTTTGGGGATAAGGTGATTAAGAAAATTATTGATCCACCAAAGAAACTACCAACTTTCTGGGACAAGAATGGGTTCTTTGCCTGCAGAAAGTGTAAAGCCTGCAGAGAAGTAAAAAAAAAAAACCATTAGGGCTCTGGATAACTTTATGGCAACAGCTAATAATGCATTATTCGATATTAAGCAATTTATCGCCTGCAATACCATGTATGTGGTTTACGCTCTCAAATTTCCTTGCGGCCTGATGTACATAGGCCGCACGAAAAGACTTTTACGCATACGAATAGCTGAGCATATCCATAATATCAAAATAGGATATAAGGATCACAATGTCTCTTTACATTTTAAATTGAAACATGATATGGATCCCAGTGGTCTTGAATTATGGGGCATAGAACACCTCCAACCTCATTGGAGGGGTATCCACATGGTACGAGAATTATCGAAAAACCCAGTGGATTTTTTTAACTGATGTGCTTGCCCCCAAGGGACTCAATATAGAATTGGACATAAATTGTTTTATTAGTGACACTTGAACACCTATCTTTGATTTTATTTTTCGTTACTCGCATTATTTTATATATAATTAGTTTTATATATAATTTTATGGTCTCACTACTCATCTGTTTTTTTTTTTTTTTTAAATAGTCCACTGTTTTTTGTTTGGGGTTAAGGTATAGCAACACATCATCACACAGTTTATCTTCCACTAAATGGTTATAGACCTATGTAGCTATTACCAATAGGGGCATATGGCTCTCATAATTAGAAATATTTGTAGCATATTGTATAATTTATCTCCTGTTTTAAAATCATTTATCATCATTCCATTTTGCTGATATTACCCTGGAACACCTATTTTACATGCGGATGATATTAGCACTATTTATTGTTGAATCTCTGTGGTAATAATGAAGGAGGGTTATGGATATAGGCTTTCAACAACTACAATAAGGAAGGCTAGAGATATCGGTAATTATAGTATAAAGAAATCCATGAAACACCTCATTTTATTAAAATGGCCGGTTATAACTATTAAATATTATGATCCCCATATATATATTTTTTATAGTATATATATATTATTTTATACATATATGTAATTTTTTACATGTGTATATATATTTTTTTATATATATATTTTTTTTAATATTAACTCTATCGCCGGTATTTTATCTGCACTCTGGATCTTACTTATTTTAACTGCACTCTGGATCTTATTGATATTATCATATCATTTTTACATTATTTAATTTTTAATGCATTGTTTAATCTATATTTTTTTTGATCAATATTTTATTGATCAAATTTTGAAAAACTATCTACGCTAATTATGACCATACCCCTCCTTCATTGGAGCCGTATACATAGTGATATATAGTTTATGTATAGTATACGATGTTAAATGATTAATAAGGTATATACTCAGAGTGTGTTATGCATGCATAGACAGGAGATACATACTGAGTACCAAAAGTATATGGCCTTACGTGGTCAAAATAATCTGATATCGTTGTACTTGACGGGCAGATCAGGGACATAGGCCAGGGGTCTTTCTATACAGATTCATGGGTCCACTACACGGTTGAGCCCTGGACCCTGGATACACTTTGTTGTCACTTATAAATTCTATGCCTAGTTCCTAAATCTTATAATTATATATCATTTTAACACCCCATCACCAATCTAAGATGCCCGCTTATAAGATGGATATTTTGTATGGGGTAGCGATGTATTGCTCTCATTAGACATCAGCGCGGCTATTCTCACATTGTTGTAGCACCTAACTCATGCACTATGCATGCGCGCACTCTGATTGGTTGTGAGCACAGTCCGTCACTATAAAGGAACACTTCCGGTTGTCTGGTCACGCCCTCGTGACGAAGTCGGATATGACGAAACGCGCGTCAGGGACGTGAACCAGACAACCAGGAAGTGACGTCATTTGCGCTCCAGCCCTGCGTTCCACTGACCCGAAAGCATCTAACACGCTGAGATCGCCGCTATACAGAGCGGAAATCAACACGACGGATCCGGAATAGGAATGCAGGCATAGTGCACCTTACTTACATTTGCCATTTTGATTTATTCTTCTGGTACGCATATTCTTTGAAGGGGTTTATGTTATTTTTTTGGGGAGGGTGAATAAAACTTTTAAAGCAATATTACACTATGTGGATACAATTCTTTTTTAAACATGACCTGACTGGCATTGGTGAGCTGATGACCTGAGGCTATGGAGGAGAATTGGAAAGAAAGGAGTGGAGTCCTTTGGGAGATTATATGCCTATATTTGTTTTATTTCTGGTGAGTGCATTCCCATAGGGGAACCTAATATACGTGGTGGAGTGTGCTGGTGGATGGACTGATCAGATCACATCACAACAGTTATAGAACTGTTTTCCCCTACCCATCCTTTCTCGGATATTGCTGGACTGTTTTATTGAATGAATTTATTTAATTTATATTTATATATACATTAATACTTTATTCACCTAGATTCTCAGATTACATTTTCTGATTATCAAGCGCTGCTACAATATTTTAATGAGTTTTAGCTTTTAACGCTCGTTGTTTTATTGTACTATATATACGTTTATCCCGATTCCAAGCAGCTGCTAACAGTGTGTTAGATTTACATTGAGGACACTGAGTCATATATATATATATATATATATTTATTTATTTATTTATTTATTTATATATTTATTTATTTATAATTGCAAGAAGTTATCACCCATTAGAGCGCAGAGAGGTGTTTGACATAGGAGGGCGGATATACCAAACATCCATTTTTTTCATATGCAATGTTGTTTGCATTTAAAAATATCACACTACTATTTGTTGCTATCTTTGTGTCTCCAGCTAAAAAAACACCAAAATAAAGCAATATTACTTATACAGACTATTTAATATTGGAACAATCCTTTTATAAGGTGAACATAGGTAAGTTATTTTAGAAAAAAACATTTAATTAGCAATTCATCAGAAAAAAATCAGGTGTACTACTTTAAGCTCCCCCTATTTGTCTAACATCTAAGAGGCGACTTTCTAATATTCATGGGGAATAATGAACCTTTTTTGTTTTTAAATGTGTTCATGTACTCTATATTTAAACACAGCAAAAGCTAAGTAGCAAGTGGGGCCCCCTTAAACAATGAAATCATCTCATATTTTCCATACCGATATGGATAAAAAAAAATGTACAAAATAATTTGGATCCAAAGTCAAACTGCTATTACAAAGAATTATAGTATTAGTTATGTTTTGATATAAAGTACATGATATACATGTGAAAGAGATCAGCTTAATGTATAAAGTATAGCATGTTATCCATTGTGAGAAATATTGGGTTTTTGGAGAGCTGTGAGAAACAGTGGCGGCCGATGGTAATTTTTTTGGGGGGTGGGGGCGGCAAACAGTAACCCCCACCCGTCGATCGGTCGGGTCTGGAGCACTTACCTCATCTATGGTAGACAGCGCTTCTCCCGGGCTTCACTGGCGACTTCCCTTGCTCGGCACCGGCTTTCCCTTCCCCTGCTCTCCACATGCATTGCGGCATCTTCCGTTTCCACCCTCCTCCCCGGCATTGAGACTCTTCTCTTTTTGGCCAGTTGGAAAACGGGTCTCAGACCTGCTTCTGGTTATCTGGATTGAGGATCAGTGTTTCAATAGTGACTATTCATTCGCTGTTGTAACACCTTGGTGGGATGATGGTGCAATGCTCTGCGTCACAAGCCCACCCTATTTTGAAGCCTATTAGAGCCTATGGCTATGTACTCCAGGCAAAGTACACATGTTCACATGTTTAGGATTAAGTTTAGGCTTTAGGCAGAGGTAAAGTAGTAAGGATCAGTAAGTTAAAAGAGAGACAACTGATCTCTTAGTTCTTGGTGTTCTGCTAGTCACTGCTCTTCCCCTTCAGCACTTACTCAAGTGCAGGGCTGCAGAGGGGGCGGGATTGGCTGACTCAGGCTTTCAGTGGTGCACTGAGAGGATAAGTCAGCTTCTGCTCAGGCATCTGGATGGATCCCAACATTAAAGTTGGGTTCCCTCCGAGGTCTTGACTGGCTGAATTACGTCAGCTGATAGCAGACTTTAGCCTGCAGTCTGCTCAGTCTTGGTTCACCTAGGCAAGCCAAGGGAAAGTTCAGTCCTCCTCCATGCTTGCGACCTCCTGGGATATGTCCCAGATCCCAGGAGGCTGTGTGTCCATTCACAAAGCACAGAGCGACTTGCCCATGCACAGTGGACAACCAGCTGTGAAGCCACAGCCAGCTTCCCACAAAAAAGAAGGTGGCCTTGGGTACCCGAAAACCGGCGAAAAAAAACAACCTGGGTGATGACAGCGCTGAATCCCTGGACTTATAAATGTGTGCTTATTAAAAGTGAACAGCTATATTATTTGTAGTTACTGACTTACAATTTTTTGTACAAATGACCGGTGCTCCATTTTAAAGTGATATTGCATGCTGTTCACTGATCCGTGTTATAGGATTTGATCCCTTAACAAGACATAAAAAGTTAGAGCCTATACGTACATTAAGGAGAAAAAAAACAACAAAACATTTTTTCCCCCCATATTACTGTGCAAATACGTATATTGATTATGTTGTATGCAATAAAGAAAAATCAATGTGTCTTTTGTTATTTGGCTTGTTATAGTGAAAACATGGACTATATTGATTAGATACTGACATTGATGCAAACTTGATGTTTGTTGCATCTGTAATAGATGCATTAACAGCTTTTATTACATCTGGCATTACTTTTCATAAAAGAAAGGTGAGTTTATGTTGCCTTAAGATAAAGTTATTTTTGAAGATTCTACTTTCAAAGATATACAACCTTTATTACGGTTGCAATAACAAAAAAAAAATAACCATTGTATTTAGATTTGATTTAACCCTCACATAATTTCCTCTTACTTTACTGCTCAGCATCTTTCAACTTTGCAATTGGATGGCCAAAAATGATTGTTTGTGATGCGCAGTTACACTTTACAAAGATTAAATAATAATGGATACTGTGCCTATGTTTAAAACTGCAATACCAAGACAGTATGATGACACATATACAATATATGATGAGGAAGAAGAGAGCTGTAACAATAACAGATCATACCAATTTCAAGTGAATACAGCTATATATGTTGAAAAGAATATAATAAAAAGAACTTCCTTCATAAATATTCTATTTTGGATTTAGGTGAAACTGTAAAAATCGAACTCAAACAATAAGTAAAGTAAACTGTAATAGCAAGGAAAACAAGAAAACCCCTCAGAAGCTTTGGTTTATGGAAGCCTTGTCTCTTAAATGTAATCATGCACACTAGTACTTTACTTTAGGTTTGAATTAGGCATTTGAAAATGTCACCTGTCTTTGTTCAATTCCTGTTCTGTTTTGTTTAATGATGGCCATAAACTTCCAATTTAAATGCAGTAATTCATATCAGCTCTGTGTTTAACCCCTTGTAATGTTGCACTATAACACAACAATACAAGTATTGCTATGGTGCTGGAAAAATAACCACACAAATAAAAGTTATGGAAACAATATGCACACATGGCTACATATTGCCTATGATAACAATATATACACAAATAAACTGCTAAACAAAGAAACATTACAACAATAACTTCAATCATTTTGGAATATGTAAATATGCATGTCAATTCATTCTGTACAAGTGATTCAACTACCTAATACAATACTGATGGCACATTGGTTACTAATGAACTGGTAATCTACATTGACAGATATTGATTTAACTGATAGCCCTTGCTAAGTGTGTAAAATAGGTGCATCTTTAAAGATTTCTTTTTTTTTCACAGAGCATATTGAACACTAGACTACCTTTATAAAATAAGCTTACGCCCTGACTCCTGCTGCATAAAAAGTACCTGACCCAATGGTAACTTAATTCACCTCCTATGGAAGTGTCCCAAACTCAAATAATACTGGTCCGATGTAATTACAATTTTTAATAATGTAATTAGTAACGTCTTAATTGCTAATCCAATTACATGTATCTTGGATAGTTTTGACTCCTCCTGCCTGAACAAATATGAGTCTTTAGTGGTTGCTAGACTGCTGTTTATTGCACATAGAATGTTAGCCATTAAATGGTTCTCTACTGTAGAAGAATGGTTGCAAGAACCTTATAGGAGTATAGCATTCAAGCAACACGTCTATTATGCAATGCTGGTTGGATACAACATATCTGCAACATATTTTCCATTAACTAAAAACTTAGAATAACTATAGTCATGATTCCCCCAGTATTTGCCTGAGTGTTTGGACCACATAAGTCATTTTTAATTTTATTGATTGCTGTTTGACCTGGAGCTGTGCTGGACTATACCTGTCTGTTTCTATGCCATGTCAGATGTGTTGTGTCTTTGTACTTGAATCAAAAACTTGTATAAATGAAATCTGATTTAACATAAAAAAGTTTTATTTTAATTTTTCTTGCCATAGGGTTAAGAGATTTTTAAGCACACTTGCTTAAAGGATAACTCCACGTCTGTTGAGAAAAACCAAATAAAAATCCCCTCTAGGTGATCTATGTACATTGCAAGAATTTTAACAAACTTTGTTGCAGAGGCCTACCTTTTTCTACTCTGAAGGAATAGCTCTTTGTTAGATCATGTCTTGTGCAGGACTAAATGGGAAAGACTTTTTCATTTTTTGGACATCCGATGTACTTGCAGGGCTCTAATGTGAAAAGTGTCAGGGTTTGCATTCTTTTAGAAGTAATTGACCCTTTAAAAGCATCGCAACAAAACTGACATTTTTGTTGCAGAGGATGCCAAAATCTGACTTGTACATTAGTGCAAACATCTGAGGAAATCAGTGAGCCAATCACACATTCAGGAAACACCAACTGTGTACAGAACATCTCAAGATTGCCATATTGCACTGAATTTTACAGAAAATCACAGCACTGCAGATAAAAAAGGAAATATCATTTTTAGTAGCAATACATTACAATATGGCTCATGGTGCAATTGTATATGCTATATTATTTTTTCATTTTCAATATTTTTTTCCTACAAAAGGGAATAACCCTTTTAGCAGAGCATCTTCATTCAATAAATTGTAAGTGTGTGCACTTTGAATATCAGATAATGTGCAGATGAAACAAAGAGCAATTTGTTTTTGAAGTGAAACGTTATTTATCGAGTGAAGATAAACCCGCTTTGTATCCACACCCCTGGAGCTGCATAGCAAAAATTTCTGATTGGAGAAATCAGGGGACAGGAGGAGCTTAATATGCAGGAGCAATGGAATGAGTGACTTCTGACCTGTGAGGCAGGCCTTAACAGATGAAAAACGCTCTATCAGCAGCTGCAGCCAGTCTGGAAGAATTCTCCTATCCACCTTGAATGTGTGGATGAGGAAATCCATAATTTTTTTGTTCAGTCCGCTGGCTGAACAAAAAAAACTGAAACATGTATGGCCAGCCTAAATCCAGGGGGTTCCTGAAGGAACACCAGGTATCCCTTATGCCGCGTACACACGGCCAGACTTTCCATCGGACTAAACTCCATCAGAATTTCTGACGGAAAAATTTAAAACATGCTCTATATCTAAGTCCGTCGGAAATGCCGACAGAAAAAGTCAGACCGTGTGTACGCGGCATAAGACTTCTTAAACTTCTTTTGAGTGGGCGATAGAAAAGACTTTTGATGGTTGTGTTGATCTTTTTGACAACATTGTCAATTTCATAGAGGTGGGTGTGGTTGTACAGTACATGTACTGATTATTAAATTATATAATTTCAAAATAAAGCTTATACAGTATTTTTTGGGACATGAAAATTGTTCTGTTCCTGTTAGAGAGGAGGGAGAGAGGAGAAAAGCACCAAGCGCACTCTTGGTGTAATACTTTTTTTATATTTAAAAGATAAAATACATAAAATGTTCCACTCATGAAGGTAACAAAGGAACAGACGTGAGACCGGTGAAGGCAGGTGACAACTGCACCGGGGGGAGGATATCACTGTACAGGGCCTTCACCGTTCTCACACCTGTTCCTTTGTTACCTTTGTAAGTGGAGCATTTTATGTATTTTATCTTTTGAATATTTAAACTGTATTACACCAAGAGTGGGTATGGCACTTTTCTCCTCTCTCCATCCTCTCTTGCAGCTTGGTCACCCAGCCCTTCTTTGGACACAGCAGCCTTGCATCCCTCTTGGAATACAGTCACCTGTTGCACACATTTCCATTCAACACTTATTTTAACCTTAAATTCTGCATATTTGTATGGCCAATACACCCTATTATTATTTTTTGGACAATACTCCTTCTTTGAATTGGTGTATTTCTGGCATTCACAGGGAAAGACAACACTGAGAACATTGTTTGTCTTTTGTCTCCATCAGTTCCTGTTACAGTTTTCCTCTTTTTAATAACATATCACTCCACATTCAGGAAAATTGGTTGTGATGAGGTAAGGGGTCTACTTCTACACCCAACATTAGCTCTAGGTAAGGGTTATAAAAATGACACAGAGATCATGTCTAGGGCTTTATTTCAAAGACTAAGATACTGCAGTGTAAGTGCAGTGCAGTGTATTGGTCAACAGCAGGACAGTGTACTCATAGATTACCTAACCACGTAAGCCTAACTTCTTTTTTATATATGAGGTTAGGAAGTTGTGGTAAATGCAAATTAAATAATGTGAGGTGGTTTAGATGCATAATGTTCTTACACTTTGTATTTTTTTATTTCAAGTGATGTAGTGCCATTTTATGAACAAAAGACAGCTCCAGGAACAGGAGCCCTCCAAACCTTGCAGCAAAAAAAATAAAAAAAATATTAACATACAATTAAAACCAAAATAACCCCCAAAATAATGCTCCCAAAACATAAACAAGGGAAACCGTGTGGCAAAAGAAGTTTAAATGCTAACTCTACCTTTAAGACTGTTTTATATGTTACACCCATATTTAGGGTGTAACATGTATTATGGTTCCAAGTGAACTCCCTCCCCCCCAAAATGCCTCCTTCCTCTGACAGCACGCAGGGGTTCTTCTCCCCTGCAGCAGCTGTCAGATTTGAAATCAGTGCGCCTGTGCATGGCTTTACTTACACATCTGCATCATCCATCGAATAGGATCTTTGAATAACTAATTTGCAAGTCCTATCTGCCACTGCAGCAGACAGATTTGTAGTTCCCAATGGAACACATGTGCGGTGATTACCTCACTCCTAGTCCATTGACACTTCCCCCAGTTCTCTAACTGGAAGCCTACCTTGATATGAACATAGAGCTGGAGGAAGAGTCTACATGAGTTTGACGTTGCACTTATGTTCCACTGATGCTGGTCACAATGATTTGTGGACTCATTTGCAAAAGAAAATAATAAAAGCACCTTTTTTTTCTGCAAATATATTGTTTTGCTTTCATCTGTTCAGGTTACTTTGCGTTATAAACAAGGAAGCTCAGACCTCTGCAGTATATTAATGTGCTTTTACGAAACAAAAATGCTTTATATACACTATTATAGGAATGCAATACAAGACTGAAAGATATAACTATACTGTAACAAGCAAAATGCTACCTACAGTATTTCCCAGCAAATAAGCAGCCTATGGCCTGTAAACAGTAGAACACTTCAAAGTTACTTAACTCAGATTACAGTGGGTTCATGATCTCCATAGGCAACGAGGACCCAGACTTAATCTATAATCAGTTTCTGGACATCAGGCAAAAGCTTCAGGCATAGTTTCTTCTGGCTAGCACAGACCGTCTTTGGTGTTAAACATTATGGAGTCTTCTTGTCAGCTTATGCCTGACTTTTATTTGGAAAAATTACCATCCCTACATGGGTGTGGCTCCTTTCAGAATACTGAGTTTCAAGTAGAGAAACAGTCTCCAATTCGACCTCAAGATGGCACTATGGTATCATACATGTCATAGGTCATATGAAAATGTAGAAAAGCCAATCAAACACAACAGATATATGTACAATTATTTTTTTTGTGAAAAGGCCCTAAATTTTTTGAAAAATGAACAATATACCCCCCAAAATAAATGAAAGCTGCTAAATACTGCCCACTGAAACAAAAGCCTTATTTTAAAAGCAAAATAAAGTAACTGCTGACATAAAATTAAATTAAAGATGAAAAAAAGCAGCAAATGGGTAATCAGAATTAATGTACAATTTCCTAACTGAACCTATTCTCCTTCACTTTATGCAGTTTGTCAGATTTCTCTATCCTTTCCCCACAGCAGCTTTCATTGCACTGCCACTATGTCTGTCCCATTCCTCCCTTTTATAGTGAGTGGGCTGGCTAATCCAAATGCTCCCTTATTTGCCATTCCAAGCCCACTGTCCATATTTCAAAGGTCAGGCATTATACTATGGATTCTAAAAATTCTCCCACAAGAGTCTGCACAAGATTTGCCTTGTACCTATGGTAGCTCCAAACCTGGACCTCATCCCTAACATAATAACTTAAAATGTGTATTTGCTGAAAAAATGCATTAACAGACACACAGTATAGTTTCTGGTTTTGTGTTTAAAATTCTGAATTCATGGTTTTCTGAATAGTGGATCTTAAATTTACAAAGCACAGTGTCTGAAATATATTAATTTACACTCAGTGACAGCATTTCCATTGATTAGCTTTTTAGCAATACTCTGCACAGTGTTCCTAAAAGATGAAGCTTGCTGATTTTGTCTATGGTGTTTTTACAGAAAATCAGCATTACACAGTTATATGTGACTCTGACGTCTTTCTATTATATTTAAAATATTTAAAAGCAGAAATTTTCTGAAAATACAGTTCCAGAAGTGTACTTATGAAAGCACCAGGGAGATATAGAATGGCATAATGAGTACATTTATACAGCTAATGCTGTGTGAACTTGGATTCTCGAGTAACTGGGGAAACATGATGGAGATCTTAATAACATTAATAATTTATAGCCTGCTTTCACTGGACGGAAATTTGGAAATGCTGATCTCAGACCAATGATCAAAGATGAAATCAACTAAGGCGAATAACAGTAGTATGCATTCATCTGAATATGAAAATGAGGGGATAGTTCCTATAAATGTAAATCCTGATAAGTGTTTAACAAGTACATTTCAAAGAGAAATCTAAATATTAAAGTGGCATAATAAGGCAGCTTACATTCCCTTATATCCACAATTAGCAATCAGTTTTTGTTTCCTTTGAGGAAGAAAGTTAATGCAACCCAAATTCAGAGTGTGATCATATAATCTAAACATGATTAGTGGACTGAAAACTATTATAGAACCGGGTAACCTGTAAGATGAATTAACTGAGAACCAGTATATAGATACATACGTGGATAAATATGTGCTTACTAGGGATGAGCTTCGAGTTCGAGACGAATGTAAGTTCGACTAGAACATCGGCTGTTCGATCGTTCGACGAAGATCGAACATTATGGGGCGCTCATGCCAAATTCAAGCGGCGCGTCACGGCCCATAATGCACTGCGTAATCGCAGTGCATTGCTGGCTGATGATTGGCCAAGCATGCACTATGACCCGCATGCTTTGGCCAATCACAGTGCCGTAAGCAAACAGAGCCATAATTGGCCAAAGGCAGGGTGCTTGTGGCCAATTATGGCTCAGGGGATTAAGTACATGCCCCACACTATATAAGGCTGCCTGCACGTCGGCCATGTGTAGTGTGTTGGTGGCGTTCGTGAAAGAGACAGACAGAGAGACTGCCATTTCATTTAGTTTCAGCAAATGGGTAATCAGAATTAATGTACAATTTCCTAACTGAACCTATTCTCCTTCACTTTATGCAGTTTATGAGATTTCTCTATCCTTTCCCCACAGCAGCTTTCATTGCACTGCCACTATGTCTGTCCCATTCCTCCCTTTTATAGTGAGTGGGCTGGCTAATCCAAATGCTCCCTTATTTGCCATTCCAAGCCCACTGTCCATATTTCAAAGGTCAGGCATTATACTATGGATTCTAAAAATTCTCCCACAAGAGTCTGCACAAGATTTGCCTTGTACCTATGGTAGCTCCAAACCTGGACCTCATCCCTAACATAATAACTTAAAATGTGTATTTGCTGAAAAAATGCATTAACAGTCACACAGTATAGTTTCTGGTTTTGTGTTTAAAATTCAGAATTCATGGTTTTCTGAATAGTGGATCTTAAATTTACAAAGCACAGTGTCTGAAATATATTAATTTACACTCAGTGACAGCATTTCCATTGATTAGCTTTTTAGCAATACTCTGCACAGTGTTCCTAAAAGATGAAGCTTGCTGATTTTGTCTATGGTGTTTTTACAGAAAATCAGCATTACACAGTTATATGTGACTCTGACGTCTTTCTATTATATTTAAAATATTTAAAAGCAGAAATTTTCTGAAAATACAGTTCCAGAAGTGTACTTATGAAAGCACCAGGGAGATATAGAATGGCATAATGAGTACATTTATACAGCTAATGCTGTGTGAACTTGGATTCTCGAGTAACTGGGGAAACATGATGGAGATCTTAATAACATTAATAATTTATAGCCTGCTTTCACTGGACGGAAATTTGGAAATGCTGATCTCAGACCAATGATCAAAGATGAAATCAACTAAGGCGAATAACAGTAGTATGCATTCATCTGAATATAAAAATGAGGGGATAGTTCATATAAATGTAAATCCTGATAAGTGTTTAACAAGTACATTTCAAAGAGAAATCTAAATATTAAAGTTGCATAATAAGGCAGCTTACATTCCCTTATATCCACAATTAGCAATCAGTTTTTGTTTCCTTTGAGGAAGAAAATTAATGCAACCCAAATTCAGAGTATGATCATATAATCCAAACATGATTAGTGGACTGAAAACTATTATAGAACCGGGTAACCTGTAAGATGAATTAACTGGGAACCAGTATATATGTGCTTACTAGGGATGAGCTTCGAGTTCGAGACGAATGTAAGTTCGACTAGAACATCGGCTGTTCGATCGTTCGACGAAGATCGAACATTATGGGGCGCTCATGCCAAATTCAAGCGGCGCGTCACGGCCCATAATGCACTGCGTAATCGCAGTGCATTGCTGGCTGATGATTGGCCAAGCATGCACTATGACCCGCATGCTTTGGCCAATCACAGTGACAGACAGAGAGACTGCCATTTCATTTAGTTTCAGCAGGCAGGCAATTCCTTCCTGGTGTTCTGTCGCTAATATACTTCAGGCAGGCGGGCGAGACAGCTGCAGTGTATTTAGTATATATATATACATCCCATCTTTGTATATATATATATATATATATATATATATATATATATATATTATACACATACACACTGTATACAGTTTAGCTTAATTTCACTGCAGACCGTTCATGGTGTATTGTTTCTAATATACTTCAGCCAGGCAGGTGACTCACTGTGCTCAGTGCATTTAATATATATACACAGGCGTGTATATATAGTCTAGCCAAGCCTATACCTGACTAGGCCATTGCCTGTGTGCATATTCAAAGACACTTTCAGGCAGGCAGGTGACTCACTGAGCTCAGTCCATTTAATTATATATATATATATATATATATACAGGCTTGTGTGTGTATATATATATATATATATATATATAGTCTAGTCAAGCCTATACCTGACTAGGCCTTTGCCTAAGTGCGTGTTCAAAGACACTTTCAGGCAGGCAGGTGACTCACTGAGCTCAGTCCATTTAATATATATATATATATATACACACAGGCTTTTATATATATAGTCTAGCCAAGCCTATACCTGATTAAGCCATTCCCTGAGTGCGTGTTCAAAGACACTTTCAGCCAGGCAGGTGACTCACTGAGCTGCCCAGCCTATACCTTACTGTAGGCCATTCCTGGTGTAATGTTTTTAGTAAACTTCAGGCGTTGTTTTGCTAATCTAATTGTACAGTATGTCTGGAAGGCCACCAAGGAGAGGCAGACGCTCACAGGCCACTAAAAGAGGGGAAGCAGGGTCTGTGCCTACAGCAAACAGTGCTGGTCGTGGACACGGTGCATCCTCAGCACGAGACCGTGGGGCACGCTTGTCCTTTTTTTCAGGAGCTGGCCGTGTTGAGCCACAACATGCAGAAGAGTTGGTAGAGTGGATAACCAAGCCGTCCTCATCCTCCTCATCCTCTCTCACCCAGGGGTACTTTGTATGCCAAAGCAGCTTCCAAAGTGGCCTCTTCCCTCAGCTCAATGGCATCAGTCTCTCCTTCCCTAGCCCCACCATGTCCTGAGGAGTCCCCCGATCTGTTTGACCACAGTGTTGGGTACATGCTGCAGGAGGATGTGCAGCGTTTTGAGGGCTCCGATGAGGGTACCCAGTTTGAGGAAGGCAGTTACGTGAGCCCAGAGAGAGGGGGTGCCCAAGAAGGACAGCAAACTGGCAGTCATGTTCCCCCAGCTGCAGCATACTGCCAGGTTTGCTCCAGTGATGAGGAGGGTGGGGATGATGAGGTCACTGACTCTACATTGGTGCCTGGCAGGAGAGAGGAGGAGGAGGAGGAGGCACATCTCCAATTAGGCAGGATGCCCTCCAGGGGCCAGCTTAAGGGTAGCCAACCGACTGCATCACACCGCAGAGCTCCGCATGTGCAGGGCGCTGCTGTCTTGTGTTTTGAGACGTGTGCAGCAGATCACACCATTGCTATTTGCAACATGTATGAAGCGTATCTCGCGTGGCCAAAACAGCAGCAGCTTGGGCACCACATGCTTGACCAGACATATGTTGACCTGCCATGCAGTCCGTTGGCAAGCATACATAAAAGACCCACACCAAAGAACAAAGCGGACCTCTCCTTGCTCCTCATCAGCTGGGATCTCCAACCCCACTATACCTTCAGTCCTTTAGAAACCTGCACTGAGAGGGATGAAGGATGTAGAATTAGGTGTGTCACTGCCAAGTACTTGCGGGCAATCTGCTATCGGTACACCAACTTCCGATTGTACCAGGCAAATTTTCCTGCCCCAGCTGCTGCACCGCTGAAAGAGGTTCACACCCAGCCATCCACATGCCCAGCAGTTGAATGCTAGCTTGGCTAAATTGCTAGCACTTCAACTGCTGCCTTTTCAGTTGGCAGACTCTGCCCCCTTCCGTGAGTTTGTGGAATGTGCAGTTCCTCAGTGGCAGGTTCCCAAACGCCACTTTTTTTCACGGAAGGCGATTCCGGCTCTCTACCGGCATGTGGAAGGCAATGTCTTGGCCTCACCGGACAGGGCGGTCAGCGGTAAGTTGCATATTATCGATGACTCATGATCCAGCAGGCATGGACAGGGACGTTACCTATCTTTCACGGCGCACTGGGTGACTCTGCTGGCAGCTGGAAAGGATGCAGGACAGGGTGCAGTAGTGTTGTAGGTTGTTCCACCACCACGCCTCCAAAATGCTACTAGTGGTGATTCTGACACACCTCTCTCCTCCACCCCCTCCTCGTCTTCTTCCTCCAGGGCCTCTTCCTGTGCCGACTTGTCCACGGAAACCAGCGGTGCTCCGTAGGCGTTCCAGGGGCTACGCAAGTACACAGGCAAAAAGATGCCATGCAGTGCTTGCACTGGTGTGCTTGGGGGGCAGGAGCAGAGATTCTGTCACCTCTGCAGGGGCATGCTGAGAGGTGGTTGACGCCATAACAGCTTAAGCCAGGAATGGTGGTTTGTGACATTGGCACCAACCTCCTATCTGCTCTCCGACATTGACACTTCACCCATGTTCCCTTGGCTCACGTCCTTAACTTGGTGGTGCAGCGGTTCTTGGGCAGGTACCCAGGCTTACAGCATGTTCTGAGGCAGGCCAGGAAAGTCTGTGTGCATTTCCGCCAGTCAAATAATGCCAGTGCTCAGCTGGCTGACCTCCAAAAGGAATTTAACCTGCCCAAGAAACGCCTAATCTGTGACATGCCCACCAGGTGGAACTCAACGTTGGCCATGCTGCAGCGGCTGAACGCGCAGCAGAGGGCCATCAATGAGTACCTGTGCGACTATGGCACCAGGACAGGGTCAGGGGAGCTCGGTTTTTTTGCCCACGCCAGTGGGCTATGATTAGGGATGCATGCACTGTCCTGTCACCATTTGAGGAGGCCACTAGGATGGTAAACAGTGACAGTGCATGCATCAGCGACACTGCCCCTCCTGTCCACCTGTTGGAGCACACGCTGCGTGGAATAATGGACAGGGCACTTGAGGCAGAACAGAGGGAGGAAGAGGAGGACTTCCTTACCTCTCAAGGCCCTCTTTATCCAAACAGTGTTCTTGCTGGCCCGCCGATCACACAGAAAGAGGATGAGGAGAAGGAGGAGGATTGTGTCAGCATGGAGGTGGAGTCTAGCACTCAGCATCAGCAGCAGTTTTCAAGGGATCATTTACAGTCCCAAGAAACCTGTGGACTTGTACGTGGCTGGGAGGAGGTGGCTGCGGATCATGTCGTCCTTAGTGACCCAGAGGATTCCGGACCGAATGCCTCAGCAAACCTACGCTGCATGGCCTCCCTGATCCTGCAAAGCCTGCGGAAGGATCCTCGTATTCGTGGTATCAAGGAGAGGGATCATTACAAAAGTTAGAGGGGTTTTTAAACTAGGCGATGGGGGGAGGGTCCAGAGATAGAAATAGTCAGCATGGAACATATTCCAGAAGGTAATATTAGGGGCATTAGTGGTAGGGTAACCAAAGCACATAAACCCAAGGTAAGTATAGTAGCAAGTCCTAGTTGCAATCTCGGAACACCCAAGAGGATAGTATGTGACTGGTCAAAATATAGTAATGCATTAAAGTGTTTGTTCACCAATGCCAGAAGTCTGCCAAGCAAAATAGGTGAGTTGAAAGCTCTGGTGCATCAGGATGTAATCGGTATTGCTGAAACTTGGCTTCATTCCTCACATGACTGGGCTATAAATATTCCTGGCTATGCACTCTTTCGGAAAGACAGAGTTAAAAGGAAAGGTGGGGGGGTCTTTCTGTATGTGAGAAGTGATCTCAAAGCGAGTGTGAAAGAGGACCTGGTGGATGGAGAGTGTGATGAGTCTGAAGCATTATGGGTGGAACTGCATACAGATGAGCATAGTTCAAAGTTAATCATTGGAGTTTGTTATAGACCACCCAATGTTAATGATGAGGTGGAGACTCAGCTCCTTGCACAGATGGAAAGGGCTGCAAGGGCTGGGACAGTGATAATAATGGGGGATTTGAACTACCCAGAAATTGACTGGAGTAATGGCACTGCTGGGACAGTTAAAGGGCAATAATGTATAAACCTATTACAGGACAATTATATGGTCCAGTTTATTGACGCCCCAACTAGGAATGATGCTCTGCTGGATCGGGTAATCTCAAACCATGCAGAGCATATTACTAATGTTCAGATAAAGGAACATCTGGGTAGCAGTGACCATAACATGATTTCATTTGATGTTAGCTGTAAGCAAAAATCACATACGGGAAAGATAAAAACACTTAATTTCAAGAGAGAAAATTTTCCAAGGATGAGGGCTGCTCTCCAGGAATTAGAATGGGAGAGAATATTGGCATCAATGGGCACAGAACAGAAATGGGGATTCTTCAAAAAGACTGTTTGTGAACTCACTGCAAAGTATATTCCCATGGGCAATACGTTTAAAAGGCTAAAAATAAAACCTATGTGGCTCACAGCCAAAGTTAAAAAAGCTATAAACTATAAGAAAAGAGCTTTTAAAAAATATAAAAATGAAGAATCACTAGTGTCATTTAAATGTTACAAAGAATATAACAGAATATGTAAAAGGGAAATCAAGGATGCAAAAATTCAAAATGAAAGACAGATTGCAAAAGATAGTAGGACAAACCCCAAAAAATTCTTAAAAAAATATATTAATAGTAAAAAGGTCAAGTCTGAGCATGTAGGCCCTTTACAAAATAATCTAGAGTGGCTGACTGGGGACAAAGAGAAGGCTAATTTATTAAATGCTTTCTTAAGCTCTGTGTATACAAAGGAGCATAATGGGGGTGGTAGTGACACAGCCCCAAATCCACAATGGCTCAAAAGTGATATGGTCCAGAAATATTTAGACAGAATAAAGGTGGATAAAGCACCTGGACCTGATGGTATCCACCCACGGATCCTAAAAGAATTGAGCTCTGTAATTTCAAAGCCATTATATCTAATTTTTAGGGACTCATTACTGACAGGAATAGTACCACTGGATTGGCGCAGAGCCAATGTGGTGCCTATATTTAAAAAGGGAACAAAGTTTTTAACAAGTAACTATAGACCTGTTAGTTTAACTTCTATAGATGGGAAGATACTGGAGAGATTAATAAAAGACCACATAGACGAGTTCTTGCAGGAAAAAAATATTTTAAGCAACAGACAGCATGGATTCATGAAAGACAGAAGTTGTCAGACAAACCTGATTTCTTTTTATGAGGAGGTAACTAAAACCTTGGACAGAGGGGTGGCGGTGGACGTGGTATACTTGGATTTTGCAAAAGCGTTTGATACAGTTCTGCACACATGACTCATGTGTAAGGTAAAGTCTACAGGTTTGGAAATATCGGTTTGTAAATGGATAGAAAACTGGCTAAAAGACAGAATTCAGAGAGTCAGGGTTAATGATTCTTACTCTGAATGGTCTAAGGTTATCAGTGGTGTACCCCAAGGTTCAGTGCTGGGACCCTTACTTTTTAATATCTTTATAAATGATATTGGGTCTGGGATCAAAAGTAACATTTCTGTCTTTGCAGATGACACAAAGCTATGCAGTGGAATAACGTCCAAACAGGATGTCTCCAATTTACAAGCCGACCTCAATGCTCTGTCTAATTGGGCGACAATGTGGCAGATGAGGTTTAATGTTGATAAATGTAAAGTTATGCACTTGGGGGCTAAGAATATGCATGCATCATACATGCTAGGGGGAGTACAACTGGGGGGCTCCATAGTGGAGAAGGATCTGGGGGTTTTGGTAGATCATAAGCTCAATAATAGCATGCAATGCCAAGCTGCGGTTTCCAATGCGAGTCCTTTCTTGTATTAAGAGAGGTATGGACTCCAGAGAGAGAGATATCATTTTGCCCCTGTTCAAATCATTAGTAAGACCTCATCTGGAATATGCAGTTCAGTTTTAGGCACCAGTTCTCAAAAAGGATATTGGGGAACTGGAGAAAGTGCAGAGAAGGGCAACCAAACTGATAAAAGGCATGGAGGAGCTCAGCTATGAGAAAAGATTAGAGGAAATTAATTTATTCACCCTTGATAAGAGGAGATTAAGAGGGGATATGATCAACATGTACAAATATATAAGGGGTCCATATAGTGAACTTGGTGTTTGAGTTATTCACTTTACAGTCAACAAAGAGGACAAGGGGGCACTCTTTACGTCTAGAGGAAAAGAGATTTCATCTCCAAATATGGTAAGGTTTCTTCACAGTAAGAGCTGTGAAAATGTGGAATAGACTCCCTGCTGAGGTGGTTCTGGCCAGCTCAGTTGATTGCTTTAAGAAAGGCCTGGATACTTTCCTAAATGTACATAATATAACTGGGTGGTACTAACATTTATAGGTAAAGTTGATCCGGGGAAAATCTGATTGCCTCTCGTGGGATCAGGAAGGAATTTTTTCCCCTGCTTTAGTAAATTGGAGCTTGTGCTGCTGGTTTGTTTTTTCCTTTCTCTGGATCAACTGTGGGTATAGAATGGGGTATATGGGATTGTATGATATTATTTTTATTTTATTTTTTTATTTCTGTTTGAACTGGATAAACTTGTGTCTTTTTTCAACCTAACTAACTATGTAACTATGTAACTGGCTGGCAACCCTCCTTGATCCATGTTACAAGGGTAAGTTTGGGGACCTTATCTTGCCGTCGCAGAGGGAGCAGAGGATGAAACATCTTTGGGAGGCCTTGCAGAAAGGTTTATGCAATGCGTTTCCAGAGCCTTGGAGGTTACAAATTCCTGGTCCGCCTGGACAACGTGTTGCTGAGGCTTCGGTCAGTCACAGAAGGAGCGGTGGAGAAGGTGGCTGTTCGATGTGTTCAGACAATTTTTTAGTCCGCAGCCCCAAGGTATGATCGGTTACAGCAACCATCGCCAGCGTCTGATTTACATGGTGCAGGAATACCTAGGGGCAAGGTCAGAATTTGACACCTTTCCCACCAAAAATCCTCTGGGTTACTGGGTCTTGAGGATGGATCACTGGCCAGAGCTTGCACAGTATGCAATTGAGCTACTGGCCTGTCCTGGATTCAACGTTCTTTCAGAATGCACATTCAGTGCTGCTGGAGGCTTTGTAACCGATCACAGGGTGCGCATGTCCACCGAATCGGTCGATCAGCTGACCTTCATAAAAATGAATCAGTCTTGGATCACCAGCTACGAAGCACCTGATGTTGATGTAACCGAAATTTTTTTTATTTTAATGTGAGATCCCTTCAAGACTGCCTATGCTGATGGTGGGTGACTATACTCTTCCTCCTCAATTTTCATGCTGATAGCTTGTAAGAACATTTTTGGTTCTGGGCTCCGCCACCAGTGGCTAAGGCCCAATTTTTCTGCCCCTGTTTAACAATTTTTGATGCAAGGGGCGTGTAATTACAATTTTGAATGCAATACTTTGCAGCAAGGCTCATTTCTGCACTCCAACTAGAGTATCTTTGAGGGCTTGCAGTGTTGTGGCACCAGCACCAGTGCCTAAGGCCCAATTTTTCTGCCCCTATTCAACAGGGGCGTGTAATTACAATTCTTGATCTAATAGTTCACAGCAGGGCCCGTTCCTGCACCCACCTAGAGTAACTGTGAGGCCTTACAGTATTGTGGCAACACCACCACACCGTCCACCACCAAAAGCCCAATTTTTCCGACCCTGTTTAACAGGGGCATGTAATTACAATTTTGATCTAATATTTCACAGCAGGGCCCGTTCCTGCGCCCACCAAAAGTAACTGCGAGGGCTTACAGTATTGTGGCAACACCAACACATAAGGCCCAAATTTCTGCAGAGTATATAGGACAGGCCCCTACTTTCAAACATCCACAAACGACTCCTACTTTCAAACAGAAGGAGACAAGAGGAAGTGATAGGAAATCTACCCCAAGGAAGGGAAATTCTCTCGTGTAAGAGACCCTTGTTTCACTAAAAACCCCAAATATGCAAAATCCAATTGTCATTGGGACAGAAAGTGAGTAAAAATTGAAAGTGAGGGATATTGGCGCTCCCTGGAGGTCAGAGAAATGGTTACAATATGGGGCTATAAAGGAGTGATAAGGGTAGGTGCCTAATTAAAGGCAATCCTCCACATAAGCCTGTCACCACCTCCTTGGTTGAGGCAGTGTTGACACTGTGAGGTGAAGAGGGTGCCAAATATAATAATATGAAAACCCGTGACCTTAGTAATCAAAAAAAACTAATGATAAATAAAATAAATTATATATACTAGACTAATATATACAAAGGTCCGGCTCTTATGTGCCAGTCTGTAATGGAGACAGGCAGCAGGAAACTGATAGCAACCTTTGCTATATTCCTATCCACCCGTCAATATATGTGCATAAACAAAAATACCAACATATATGTGACATATATATATATAAATCCAGTGAGCAACTAATATAAAAATTATAAAGAAAAGGTATATATAATATATGTGACCAATCCAATGGTGCACGTTTAAATATATTATCTAAACGATAAAGGTAAATGGTGATAATAGCAGTATATAGAACCACTCTAATAAAACAGAAAAAACAAAAAATCTAAAATCAAATAAACAAAAAAACAAAAGAGAAAGAGTCCAATGGCAGTTGAAAAAAATGCTGATAGGTGTTGACAACAGTTCAATCATCGGTGACTTTGTGCTTCATCAATATTGGGTGACTTTCTGCTGCCCCCTTTGGCTCCCTCACTCACCAGACTTCACTACCCCTGCAGGGGTAACCAGCATATCAGGTGTCTGTGGATGATCCGCCTGTTGTCACACACTGTAAGATCTTCTCACCATCCAGATCGGCTACCATCTCCTGTAGATCCCCACCAGATTACTGTGTATTATATCTCGGGTGGTTGTGGCTGCAAACAAGAAGGTCAGCACACTTGTCAGACAGCCCCTTCAGTCTTAAATCCCAATCACACAGACAATGTAAAAACAAGAGTTGTTTTATCTGAGGGCTGGCACAGAGTGAGCATCCCTTCATAAACTAGCCTTCTGTGTAAAAGTGAATTGACAGGGTGTGTCCTGTGATAAGAAGTCAAGGGACAGAAAATTAGGTTAAATCTTCTGATCAGGTGCGCACAGACTGCAAAACAAAGGTTAAAGGGGTGACAACCCTTCCCTATGTTTTCCAAAAAGCTTAAAAATCGTTTTTTTGGCTGGAGCTACACTTTAAAAATGTACCAGTTCAAAATTACAAACAGATTCTACTTAAGAACAAACCTACAGTCGGGAGTATGGCTATTCGGAGTATATAGGGCCTTTCCTTTTTTTAATTTGGGTGCGGGGTTCCCCTTAATGTCCATACAAGAACCAAAGGGGCTGGTAATAGGCTTGGGGGGGTACCCATGCCTTTTTACTCAATGATTTTCATCCATATTGCCGGGACCAGACATTACATTAAAACCGCAAGCAGTTTTAAATGACTTTTATTCCTTTAGAAATGTCATTTTGTGCAGGGACAGTTCTAAACACGGGAAACACGCGCCACTTTACAGGAATACTATAGACACCCCCAGGCATGATATTTAAAGGAATATTTCACTTTAATTTTTTCACTTTAAGCATCATTAAAATCACTGCTCCTGAGAAAACGTCAGTTTTTTAAAAAATTTTTTTGCATTAATACATGTACCCTGGGGCAGGACCCGAGTCCGCCAACCCTTTTTAGGACAATAACTTGCATATTAGCCTTTAAAATTCGCACTTTTCTCAAGTTCGAATCCCATAGAATTCGTTTGCGCGAACTATCGATCCGTTCGCAAGTTCTGGTGCGAACCGAACCAGGGGGGTGTTCGGGCTCAGCCCTAGTGCTTACATGGTAAATATCTATAGATGCATTCACAATATATGTGTGGATAGAATGAGTAGGGATGAGCCCAATGTTCAAGTTGAATGTAAGTTAACATCAGGTGTTCGCCCGTTCGCCGAATACAGAACATTATATGGTGTTCATGGGAAATTTGAGCGCCCACGGAATGCCCCATAATGAACAGTGAAACCGTCAATGCACTGCGAGATCTCAGTGCATTGACGGCTGCTGATTGACCTGCTCATTGACCAAAGCATGCACCTGACCTGCATGCTTTGGCTAATCACAGCGTGCTCTGCTGTAAAAGCCATGATTGGCCAAAGGCCCACACTATATTGCTTACATAGCAGCCGTACAATTATAAATGAGAGCAGCAAAATTACATTTGTAAAGGAAAAAATTTCATCTAAAACTGCTTGCGGCTGCAATGCATTGCCGGATCCTAGCAATATACATTAAAATCATTAAATTGGTACGGATATTAAGCCCTGCGCCAATTTCTTTTAAAATTGTGTGCCCCCTAAAATCCATACCTTCAGGTCTGGTATGGATTTAAAGGGAACCCTGTGCCAAAATTTCTAAAAAATTGGCGTGCGGGTCCCCCCCAAAATCCATACCAGACCCTTATCTGAGCATGCAACCTGGCAGGCCGCAGGAAAAGGGGGGACAAAAGAGCGCCCCCCCTCCTGAACCATACCAGGCCACATGCCCTCAACATAGGGATGGCGTTTTGGGGTCCCTCCCAAAACACATTGTTCACATGTTGATGGGGACAAGGGCCTCTTCCCCACAACCCTTGCCTGGTGGTTGTGGGGGTCTGCGGGCAGGGTCTTATCGGAATCTGGAAGTCACCTTTAACAAAAGGACCCCCAGATCCCACCCCCATGTTAATGGGTATCGGGTACATTGTACCCCTACACATTCACCAAAAAAAGTGTCAAAATTTTAAAAATTACAGGAGAAAGTTTGTGACAAGTCCTTTATTAAAAAAAAAAAAGTGTCCCGCAATGTCCATTCATCTTCCATCCAAGTGCCAACGACCAGAGAAAAAAGGGTCTGCCATGAATTTTGGGGGGACCCCCACGCCATTTTTTTATTTTGGCACAGTGTTCACCTTAAAATCCATAGCAGACCTGAAGGGTCTGCTATGGATTTTGGGGGGACCCCCAAGCCATTTTTTAAAAAAAATGTTGGTGCAGGGTTCCCCTTAATATCCATACCAGACCTGGAGAGCCTGGTATGGATTTTGGGGGGACCCCCACACAATTTTTTTTGATTGTTCCCCTTAATATTCATACCAGGGCCTGATAATGGACTGGGGGGAATCCACGCCATTTTTTACGATTTACAATGACAAAGCAGGTTTTTTTTGGGACTTTGAGTGAGGAACAAGACATATGGTAGGAGAAATTGTAAAATTGTTTAATTAGAATATAAACAAAGCATTGAGCATGAGTATTTTTATCTGTATACACAAGGCGATGGCATACAAAAAAAGAAAAATTTATGTAAGTACATGCACGCATTTGAAATCGCATAGTATCCCATGGAAGTAACTAGTATAAAAAGCCAATGCTTATTGAGTAATGGATACAAATGGGTTATAGAATGCAAATGAATCAGAGTTGAGGTCAAGCTATGTACTGGGAACATGATGACATTGAAAGGCTTGATGCGTTTCGTGGCCAGTTGCCATCCAGCTTCCCACATCATGTCCCGCTAGAGAAAAGAGGACACCCGAAAAAAATGACAGCCTTCTTTCTGAAAACATCACCTCAGGTCAGTGCTGCCCAAAATGGCGCCGGCGCTGCTGCGGCTGTGGCTGCAGTGTGGACTTAATACACGGATCTCCCTGATGACTTGCATGGAGATCAGGAGCCACAGTTGCAGCCCCTGTCCCCCGATCACTCGGCCAGCTGAAGCCCGCATTCAGGGAGCCCGGCAAAGGCCCGCATGATGCTTGATGACCTCTTATCCTCAGCACAGAGTGAGGCCTACTTGATTTACCCCGTCCAGTCAAACCAGGCCCTGCAATCCTCGGCGGCTGCTTTTCCTACCTCAGGACAGCCAGTATTGGACACGACCTTAAAGGACATGTCAGATCTGTCCTCCCTGATAAGCAAATTCTCAGCTGACATTAACAACCTGGGTAACAGGGTTTCTTATATAGAAAACAAAATGGAGGAACGTACCACAACTGTGAATGATATGGTGGACGCCTATGATGAAGTGATAGAAGAGCAGTCATGGATCAAAGATAAATTAGCAGATTTAGAAGACCGCTCTCACCGCAACAATGTGAACATTTGCGATATACCTGAATCAAAACTACCTGCTGAACTCCCAAAATTTGGGAATGACCTCCCAGCACCACTTCACTTGAAATCTCCATAGACCGCATACATAGAATTTCCAAACTGCCTCATCTAGCTGCCTCAGTACTTAGGGATGTTATAATGAGAGTACATTTTTTCAGAGCTAAAGAAATGCTCCTGGCGCCCACCAGATCAGCTGGAACTCTTCCTGCGCCATTCGCTGACATACAGCTCTATCCTGATCTCTCTAGATACAAATACAAAGCCTCTGCATAGAACAATTACAGAATAGTAGTGGTAAAAAAAAGTCCTTGTGGATTTAATTACCTTTTTTTTTTGTTTATTCTCCTTTAAGGGGGTGTGGCAGGGGTGTGTCCTATGCCTACATGCGTTTGTTAGTAGATGTCCCTCATTCCCATCTTAAAATGTTGGGAGATATGCATTAGACTATACAGAGTGTCACATGGAACAAAGCCACAACTAAACCCAGAATATCAGAGGATCTGCAGACAACAGAGCAACACGGTACAGAGGTATGATATATGCTGGGACTGATCAATCCATTCTGTTCTAATGAAAAGAAAGTTGGTGTTTATTTTTCACTCCGCTAGGAATTTTTTTTTTTAGGGCCAACCCCCCAGGTGGGTTATGCCATATTGTGCTCGTATGCACAGCATATTAGTACAATATAGCAGACTTAACTGTCAAACGGTGTTGTTCAGCGCTTTGGTGGGATCTATTCCTTCTGTGCCTTTTGGCATTTGATAGGTCAGGCTGTGATGACATCACTCCCGTGCATGCCCATGGGAGTCACATCACTGCAGGATGGATTCGGCCATGAATGTTCGCTGAGCTGTGAATGCGTGGCTCAGTGTATATGATGGCTGACAAGCAGGCGGATGCATTTATACCCTGTCTGTCAACTAATTTTGGAAAATGAACTTTACTTACACTTTAATGCAGAAAATGCATTAAGGTAAAAAGAAAAAAAAAAAGTTAGCCTTTAACCATATCTTTTAGGGGACAAACTAAATCACTCATTCCAAACAAGTAGAAGAGTGGGGGTGAGATGCATAAAAAGAAGGTAAAAAGGTAAAAACAGCAAAAAATAAAAAAAATACATGGCCATTGTTAATGATACACTGTGCATTAGCAAATTCAATGTTATCGTGTTTTGATTTAGATCAACTTTAATGTAAATAAGTTCTAGATGCATTCAAGCTTCTAATAAATGGAAGGGGATGGTTAAAAAAAGGCAATATTGGTTTGAATTTTTTTTTTCTTTCATAAATAACATATTTGATTCTAAAATGTTCAGTTCGCATGGAGCTCATTCGAATGAGCTTTAAATTTCCAGGCAGAAATATTGATTATATCAAGTCTTAGCAGTCTTAAGACCTGTGTCAGCAAGCTTTTGTTCACAATCCTGTGACGCTTCCTTCCCCATAAAGTCTCTATAGAAGCAAAATCAGCTCAAAGAATATTGATGCTTGTTGACAAACACCTAAAGCCTGTTGGCATAGGCCCTTAGAAAATTAAACTTCATTCATATTTGATCAATGATGTCACTTAGAATCTCTGGTGCAGTGTTTAACTTACTGCAGTGCTGGAGATCTGTCATTTATTGGCAGGATTGCCACTTGTAAAGATTGTTCAGTGACAGGATGACAGGCCTTTGTGACTGACATGCCTTTACATAGCTGGACGCAATAACTTGAAGTGGATTACTTTGCTGGATGATGTGATTGGTGTGTATTTACATAGGGCAACATTGTTAAATTTTTTTGGGGTGTTTGTTTTTATTTCAAGTAACCACTTGGTGACTGCCTACTGCAGATAGACTGTGGCACAGCACCCCCCTCCCTGCGCGTGTGTGTCCTCCGCCCCAGCTGTGCTGCCATTCGCTGCAGCACAAGCCCATCAGAGGGTCTCGGGAAAATGACTTATTACTGGCACCTGTTGATTGGCTGAGTGAATGACAGAAGAGAGATTTGTGTAGGTAAACAACACAGAGCTGTCTTCTGACAGCAGCAATATGCTGTTTTTTCTTCCTCCCTTCAAAGCAGGGAATAAAAACCGACAAGTTGTTTAGTTTAAAACACAATACAGCACACACAGTAAACATTGTAGGTACACAGTTGCCCCCAAATGTTAACCCTTCCCAGCCAGTGTCATTGGTAAAGTAACAGTGCATATTTCTAACACTGATCAATGAATTAGTGTCACTGGTAATGTCAGTGGCAGTTAGTCAGTTCCCCTCCAGTGTCAGTGTCAGATTGCTCGCTGCACTATCACAGTACCACTAAAAGTCACTAATCACCACTATTATTATTATTATTATATTATACACGATTTATATAGCGCCAACAGTTTACGCAGCGCTTTACAATGTATAGGGGGACAACACAATGACAGTACAATACAAAAGGTACAGGAGGGCCCTGCTGTTAGTATTACTATTACTATTAGTTAGTATTACTATTAGTAGTATATAAAAAAAAAATAATTCTAGTATGCATGCCATTGTTTGTAGACGCTATAACTTTCACGTAAACCAATCAATATATACACTTATTGGGATTTTTTTTTTTTTACCAAAGACATATAGTGGGATACATTTTGGCCCAAATTGATGACAAAACTTAATTTTTATTTATTTTTATTTTTTTTATTGGATATGTTTTATAGCAAAAAATAAAAAAAATATATATTTTTTTTCAAAATTTTGTCATTTTCTGTCATTTTCATTTATAGCCCAAAAAAAATAAAAAACCCAGTTGTGATCAAATACCACCAAAAGAAAGCTTAATTTGGGGGGGAAATATATAAATGTTATTTGAGTACAGCATTGCTTGACTGCGCAATTACCAGATAAAGTAGTGCAAGGTAGAATAGCAAGTTAAGTGGTTAATACAGTTTTACAAAGTGGTGTGTGTGTTTACCTACATTTAATTCTTTGTGGGATTAATAAGGATACTAACGTAGGGAGGGAGCAGATATGTGGCACCTCTATTATAAAGGCAGCTAACAGATTTCATTATAAGTCCCCCCATATTACTCTCACCTCCTTCTTGGGGCATCGGGGGGGAGGTGGGAAAGGGGCTCTTGTCCCTTAACATTGGGACAAGGATGGGCAAGATACACCCCCAATGTTAAAAGAAAAGATGGGGAGGGCCACATGCTCATTTCCCTCTCTTTCCAGGCTACCAAGGCTGCATATCTATAAAAGCATCTGGTGGAGTTTTTAAGGGGAACCCCACACTGCTTTCTTCTGTTTTTTTTTTCTTCTCTTTTTTAGTTACTACTGTTCACGAAAATTGTAACATTATGTAACACAGGTTTCAGCTTTAAGGCATGCTCTTTAAAGGATTTGTGCATTTTCATTGGTGCCCTCTAAGCCGCATGAAAAGACCCTCTTGCCGCTGTACCATCATTATATTAAAAAAATTATCAAGATTTACCTCCCATAGATTTAAATGGGGTTCTGAAAAAGTTTGGTTGGGCTTAAGCTTTTAATTCCAGTAAAGGGATCTCTTATGGCATCAGCATACCAAGACATTTTGGGCAATTTAATGCTCTCAACTTTGTGGGAATGGTTTGGGGATGGCCCCTTCCTTTTCCAAGATGACTGCCCAGCAGTGCACAAAGCAAGGTCCATACAGACATGGATGAGTGAGTTTTGGGTGGAGGAACTTGACTGGCCTACACAGAGTCCTGACCTCAACCCGTTAGAACACCTTTGGGATGAATTAGAGCGGAGACTGCAAACCAGGCCTTTTCATCCAAAATCAGTGCCTGACCTCACAAATGTCCCATAGACACACTCCTAAACCTTGTGGACAGCCTTCCCAGAAGAGTTGAAGCTGTTATAGCGGCAAAGGGTGGCCAACTCAATATTGAACTCTACAGACTAAGACTAGGATGGCAAGTTCATGTGCGTGTAATGGCAGGTGTCCCAATTCTTTTGACAATTTAGTGTATTCATATTCACACAAGGTCACTTAAATCATTCCTCCTTGTCTCATAGCATCACAAGCTAGGCATATATTTCATTTTAAAGTTAAGCTATACTCTGCTGGTTTAGAGCAAAGTAACAGTTTCACAAGGAAGCAGGTACCCTATTGTGCTTCTACTTATCTCCCATTTATTCTTCACCCACCCTTTTTTATCTAGCAAGAAAAGTATGGTACTTCCAGGCATGAATCTATTCCTTGATTTCTGCAATATGGTGCTAGGCACCTAAGCAGCCAATTATCTAAGAACTGAATGATATCACTTGGAGTTGGAGGAGGTTCTCAGGTAAAGCCATCATAGAATTTTTACAGCATTTTTTTTAGAAGCTCCAACAGGTAAAAAGGTTTCTGGGGGAGTTGGAGAAAGGTAAATACAAGCACCTGAGGGGTGCTTATTATACATAATTATGAAAATATACATTCTCTTTAAATTAGAAAATACAGTATATGATAGAAAAAAATATTTTTTTATATACAAAATGACATTTTTATGAACAGATTATGTGTGCATTTGAAGACAATACAACATATCAGACTTATTATCATGGTATTCCAAAGCTGTTTGCTATAATGATTTATTTTTCCTCATGGGGTTTCTTCTATTTAACGATAAAAGCTTCTTGCTTTGTTGAATGCATCCACATTTAGAAAATCACATCTAATTTGAGCAGCTATTCTCTGGAGTAGGAAGAGACTGGAAAGCAGCTCTCAGCTTGTTTATTCATTATAACAGCCAGATAAAGCCTTTCAAAACACAGGAGAACACTTTGGAATGGCATGGAGACCTGTCTGGACTGCAGAGAAGAATTCCCTATTACCTCATATGAAAGAAATACTAAAATAAAATTCATATTTCTGTATGCTTTGCTAGTGATAACATAATATCTTTAATTTACACAATTGTGATAGCACACTTTACAATGACACAGTTATTTCATCACATTACATTATGCAAGCCCCTTATGCCCTGTACACACGACCGGACTTTACAGCAGACTAGGTCCGATGGAGTTCCCGCCGGAATTCCGGCGGGATTCCGAATAAACGGACTTGCCCACACATGACCGGACTTTCCGGCAGACTAGGTTCGACGGAGTCCCCGCCGGAATTCCGGCGGAGTTCCGACGGACTTCCAAATGAACGGACTTGCCCACACACGGATTAAAGTCCGTTCATTTAGAACGTGATGAGTTACGATGGGACTAGAAAAGGAAGTCAATCTCGCTGCTTTTATTGGTGAGATTGACACCTTGCGAGCCCCGTCGCATGGTATTGATTTTAAGGGGAAGCCCCTACGCTGAAAAAAACGGCGTGGGGGTCCCCCCCAAAATCGATACCAGACCCTTATCCGAGCACGCAGCCCAGCCGGTCAGGAAAGGGGGTGGGGACGAGCGAGCGCCCCCCTCCTGAGCCGTACCAGGCCGCGTGCCCTCAACATGGGGGGGTGCTTTGGGGAAAGGGGGGCCCTGCGGCCCCCCCACCCCAAAGCACCTTGTCCCCATGTTGATGAGGACAAGGGCCTCTTCCCGACAACCCTGGCTGTTGGTTGTCGGGGTCTGCGGGCGGGGGGCTTATCGGAATCCGGGGGCCCCCTTAAATAAGGGGGCCCCCAGATCCTGGCCCCCCACCCTATGTGAATGAGTATGGGGTACAATGTACCCCTACCCATTCACCTAAGGTGTAAAAGTGTAAATAAAAAAACACACAATTTTAAAATATTTTATTTCACAGCTCCGGGGGTCTTCTTCCGTCTTGGGGGGTCTTCTCGCCGGACTCCTCCGCTCTCTTATGCTCTTTTACCTAGCTCTTTCACGAGCGGAGAAGCCCGGCTTTCTTCTTGGTCGTCGCCGCCGTCGTCTGGGGGTCTCGTTCCGCCTTCGGGGGTCTTCGGGGTCTCTTCTGTTGTTGCCGCTGTCGCCGCCTCCTACGCCGTCTTCCTGTTCCGATGTTGCCTCATCGCTCTCTCTGGCCGGAATGGGAGAGACACGCAGTGTTGTGACTTATATAGGGACAAGGAGCGGGGTCACATGCTCATGTCACATGGTGACCCCGCCCTATATGTTGTCACAGTCCCGGAAGATGCTGGGACTGTGACATCATGGGGGCGGGGTCACAATGTGACATGAGCATGTGACCCCGCTCTTTGTCCCTATATAAGGAAGAAGAAGAAGAAGACGGCGACGTCGCAGAAGGCGGCGACAGCGGCAAGAACAGAAGAGACCCCGGAGACCCCCAGACGATGGCGGCGATGACCAAGAAGAAAGCCGGGCTCCTCCGCTCGTGAAAGAGCTAGGTAAAAGAGCAGAAGAGAGCGGAGGAGTCTGGCGAGAAGACCCCCCAAGACGGAAGAAGACCCCCGGAGCTGTGCAATAAAATATTTTTAAAAATTGTGTGTTTTTTTTATTTACACTTTTACACCTTAGGTGAATGGGTAGGGGTACATCGTACCCCATACTCATTCACATAGGATGGGAGGCCGGGATCTGGGGGCCCCCTCAATACCCCCCCCCGCAGACCCCGTCAACCAACGGCCAGGGTTGTCGGGAAGAGGCCCTTGTCCTCATCAACATGGGGACAAGGTGCTTTGGGGTGGGGGGGCCACAGGGCCCCCTTTCCCCAAAGCACCCCCCATGTTGAGGGCACGCGGCCTGGTACAGCTCAGGAGGGGAGTGCGCTCGCTTGTCCCCACACCCTTTCCTGACCGGCCGGGCTGCGTGCTCGGATAAGGGTCTTGTATTGATTTTGGGGGGGACCCCCACGCCGTATTTTTCGGCGTAGGGGCTTCCCCTTAAAATCCATACCAGACCAAAGGGCTTTCCCTCTCGCGCCCGCTGCGATAGGAAAATTTGTTTTTCCTATTGCAGCCAGCGCGAGATGTACAGTGCCCTGTCGCTGAGAAACATTCTCGCGGGCAGGTGCTGTAGCGGCCCTTCCTTCGTATTTTGGTCCGTCGGACCAGCATACAGACGAACGGTTTTCCCGCTAGAAACTCTGGCGGAGTTCCGGTGGGAAAATTTAAAACAAGTTCTATTTCTAAAGTCCGTCGGATTTTTGCCATGCAAAGGTCCGTTGGAGCCACACACGATCGGAATTTCCGACGGATTCGTTCCGTCGGACCTTTGCTGTCAAAAAGTCCGGTCGTGTGTTCGCGGCATTAGTTCTTTAAGGGCTTGCTGGGCTTCTGGTGCCACACAGAGGCCAGAAGGCAGTTGGGTAGTGTGGTAGGACCTCACCATACATATTACTATCTGACTGTATAAGTTCTGTGCAATATCTTTTAGTGCTACCAAAACTATGCAACACAGCATGCATCTAAACTATTCAATCAATCTGTGTCCAGTCAAGTAGGTCCTTGTTGTTGTACAGTCAGATTGTAACATGTGTGATTAGCTCTAGTGGTTAAAGTTATAGTAAGCAAAAGGTAAGTACTGTAGGTAGTAAAACTATAGCAAGCAAAAACTGAATCTAGGGACAGATGAAGTCAACATCAGGAAAGTGTTCTCATTAATCGTTGTGTGCTCTTAACAACCCTGTGTAGCTGAAACAGCCAACACCAAATCTTTTTGTGAGTGGAATAGTTATTATTTTACCATTTTTTTAATTGTAAAAGGGGTCTCTATTTATGCATGTGTTGTTGCTTTGAGATTAAATCCTAGAATTGTCACAATAAATATTGATTACTGAAATAATCACTATGTTTTTCTTACACAATTATTTAACAGAAATAATATAATTTTAAGAAACATTATTTTTCTGCCACAGTTGTGATACTGTAGACAAACTGAACAACGTAATTACTGGTTTTATGCTATCATCCAAGCTTACTCATGGGGCACATTATTAAATTTTTTTTAAGTGTATGTCCAGGCAAAATAAAAATTTAAGGTGGTCATTAATCCTTACATAGACATAGTGAAGTGACTGTCCTCAGATAATACACAGAGATGAAACAAATCCTCCAACATACGTTATATCTGTTTATCTGCATCCCTCTCTTCTCTACATTCGTTCAAAGTACAGAATTTATAAAGCTTATCTGAGCTATAAAAAAAAAGAGTCAGAGAGCTGAAGTTACACTCTGCAGTGCAGAGCTCAGTGAGGAGAGCTCTGAGAGCTGATTAGAGGGAAGAGACACATTATCCTCCACACAGCACACAGAAATAGAGCTGAGGCTGTCAATCAGCTGGAGGTCCCTCTACACTTTTTCTCTTGTCAGGAAAACATGCCAGAAATTATTCATGCTGATAGCAGAGGAACGAGGCAGCAGAGAGAAATTACATTTGTTGCTCTTATATAAGACAAGTACACACTATAGAGGGATATGCTTTGTTCATATTTCATGTTTCATGTTTGAGGTTTACAACCAGTTTGAGATATGTAGTGTACATCTGCAATACATGTTCATTTCTCCATGTTTTGCCCTTTTAAAATGCTGCAAGTCAGTGGCAGAACTACCAGGGTTGCATGGGTCACACGTGTGACTGCACTCCCCCGGCATTCTGTCACCATAGAGGGACCCCAAGACAGCACAAAAGACTTCTGTCCCAGTGCCTGATGTAGCGGCCACATGGAGGGAGAGCACTAGCACACCCGGGCCTGACACAGTAACTGACACCTAATAGCGACTGCATGACCATCCCCCTGTCGCTCCTGGCTCAATTCCACCAGTGTGACCTTCCATCCTCCAGCCACCATTCTTCATCAGTATCCTCCATTGGTGTCCCCAGGCTGAGACACTTGCTCTCAGAGCCTCCTGCACCATTGCGGCTCATATTCCTGAGGTCAGCAGCAGGCAGGGGCAGACTTATCCATCGGGCAATGCTCAGGGGCACAAGGCTAGTAAGGGGCCCCATCCATGTTTCCAGCTGCCCATAAATATAAGGATGTCAGCTGTACCTCTCACACCACTGTGCGTCTCTGTTACATTCTATCAGAGCCCAGCCAGCACAGTTCTCCCCCTCCATATAATTGGGAGAGGCCAGATCTACTCTGCCTTCCCCGGCCCCTCTCTCCTTGTGTCCGACCACACTACGTTCAGCCCATGTGCTGCATCTGTAAAAGGGATATGTGGGCAGGAAGTTCAAACAAGCAGCCAACAAGCCACATTGTAAACATGAAGCTGTTGACTGAGCCAGTAAGCCTCCAGGGACCATCCAAACGAGTGATCTGTGACCGGACTCCCCCCCCTCCCTTTCCCTTCCTGCCCTCTCTCTCTCAGATCTCTCTTCCTCCCCTTCTTTCCAATGTTGTCCTCCAGCAGAACCTTTCATTAACTCTGGCCAAAGAGTTTTTGTTTTACCGGCCTGTGGTAGTGGTTGTGCTTTTAAGGGATTTCACACTGGTGTGCTGCAGTTAATTTGCAGGGCTAATGTATGCACATTTTTCCTGCATTTTTACCCCCGTTTTTAGCCGCAGTCTTATAGACTTCTATTAGGTTTCACATTTTTGCCACATTTTCTGAAAGCGCACCAAATGTCCTGTGTGACTGAACAATCCAGCACCCATATTGGGTGCCTCCATCAAGATATATAGCTTCCTGCAGTATGGACCCAGGTCCCAGATATTATAGCTGAATATTGCACCCAAGATTAGGCCACACTAGCTCAGATGCAAACTGGTACTCACTTTATTGAAAAATAGCGCAGAATATATAGTACAGGACGAGAAACACGAAGGACCCCAAGCCAGGATCTGCCAGATATGTGGAGAGTGGAGCTGAATATTGCACCCAAGATTAGGCCACACTAGCTCAGATGCATAGCCGAGACTACCAGTGGTGTAGTGAGGGGAGAAAGGGTAAGCTTCATAGAAGAAGCAGTTCTCCAGTCTATAAAATTGCCGGCAGCCCCGGAGTCCAGGTATGCTAGGACCGATTGGGGAGAAGTGCCTACGTGGAGGAACACCGGAAGAAAAAGACGAGAAGGTGATGTTTCTGGGTCCCATACTCCACCTTCCAAATGTATTAGACCCGAGCGTTTCCCGGACGAAGCGAGCAGGAGTCACGAAAAAATGAGCCTTGCCCCCACAATAAAGACACAAGCCCAAGTTCTGCGTCTAGCACGTTCTTCGGGGGTTAGTCTGGTCCGATCCAGCTGCATGGGTTCCTCAGCAGGCAGGGGATGCTCCACAGGGCGACGGGGAAGGAGTTCAGGCTGACTAGGACCTAGGGGGTGCTGGCGTCTTTTTTCAAAGGACCTCTCCTGGAAACGAATGTCAATCTGATTGCATAAGGAAATGACATCGTCCAGACCGGCAGGGATAGCTCTTCCTGCTAATTCGTCCTTCACTCGGTCAGATAGGCCATGTAAAAAGGTTGCAACCAAGGCCTCATTGTTCCAGCTCAACTCAGCCGTGAGGATACGGAACTGAAGTGCATATTGTCCCACTGAACGAGATTCTTGGCGAAGGCGTAAAAGGGCACTAGCCGCCGAAGAAACCCGAGCTGGCTCCTCGAAGATATTTCGAAAGAGCTTCAAGAAGTCGGACAGGCTGGAAACCACCGGATCACTTTTCTCCCACAGGGGAGCAGCCCAAGCTAAAGCTTCACCGGAGAGGAGGGAAATGATATAGGCAACCTTTGCCCGATCAGACAGAAAGTTTTGGGGCTGGAGCTCAAAATGAATGGTGCATTGGCTGAGGAAGCCCCTGCAGGCCTTGGATTCCCCAGAGAAACGGGACGGAGCTGGCAGTGGATAAGAATGCGTGGATGCGACTGGTGCGATAGGTGCAACTGCTAGCTGTACTTGAGGCTGCGGGTTCGGGGCTCCCAAGGAAGCCTGCAGCTGCTCGAAGCGGGAAGCCAGATCTTGAAGGAAACGCATCACCTGCGTCTGATTGGATTCCTGGGTCTCGAGTCGCTGAACTATGCCCTGCAAAGGATCGACTGCCGGGAGCGGCACGTTAGCCGGGTCCATGGCTGATCAAACTGTCAGGTCACCCTGAGGCTAGGTGACAGATGCACACTGTTGGGATCAGGAGTGCACCACAAGGTAGTGGACCCTATGGCTGACTGCAGTGGACGGGAGTCCAGGTGATCCGGAACACGGGGCCGCTGGACACCAAGACGGATCCCACCGGGGTTAGAGCGTAAGATTCCTTGGGGCGCGGAGTCTAAGAGCCAGCTGGTGTTCACCAGAGCCTTGAGTGGTGAGGATGGACTGGGCTGAGTGGTGAGGATGGACTGGGCTGCAACTGGCTCCAAAGGTCGCGACCCCCAGGGTCCCCCAGCTCACACCCACAGTAGGCAACAGGAGGACAAGGTTGATCAGCAGGGTTGGCCTGCAGTGCACAGGTTAATATAGAGTCCTGTGATAGGAGCTAGCGGAGGATAAGCCAAGGTCGGGGCCAGAAGCAGAAACGGACAACAAGGTACACGACATAGCTTCCTGCAGTATGGACCCAGGTCCCAGATATTATAGCTGAATATTGCACCCAAGATTAGGCCACACTAGTTCAGATGCAAACTGGTACTCACTTTATTGAAAAATAGCGCAGAATATATAGTACAGGATATCAGGTATGCCTGGTCACATTATCATATACAATGCAAACTGTAAACAGGACTATAATTAACATAGCTAAGGAACAGCCGACATAAACATAATGATAATACACATCTAGCAACTAACAGCTGACAGTGATCAAATGAACATGAACTAATTAACAACTAGCCACCCGGGGCCCACAACCCTGGATACAAAGTACATTACACATTATCATAAGCATCCCACAATGGTTTGATAACTAGGTACAGTGGTTGATATCAAGGGGACATTTGAGGCCAGGAATTGATATCAACATTTGTCATGGATGATGGTACCGTTGACCTAACTGACCTATATTATTAAAGACTATACTCACGATTTGACATAGGTACAGTGGTTACAATATTAATCACATCTCCAACAGATGATTAGACTGACAGAAACAATAGGTGACTCAATTAACAATGGGAATGCACACCTAGGAGGCACACAATGAGAGAGACACAAACGTGTGTAATGTGTACACTAGACAAGTCATCCAATGTTCCAGCAGTCTGATATAGTGGAATAAATTTTATCTTCATAGATGTCTTGAGGGATATTGTTGATACTTATTTCTGTCCCAAGTGAAGAAGCTTCTCCAACCCAGTCTGCAAGAGGGCCACCATATTTCCTCTGACCATGAACCTGTAAAAGATGAATAATACCCCTTCCATCCACTCCAGAAGGGAAGCTGTATTGTCCTTATTCAGAAAATATTCCAAGCCTCACTCTCAGCGATCACCACATTGTTGTCCATCATTAACGAATAATCTGCGCTCTCCATGCACCATAATCAGTGGGTAGGAGGCTTGTCCTAGTCCCCTCCAAAAGCCCCTGCCCCAGTTGGGTTTGTAACATCCTGCATGCTGCATCTCTGGTGTGTTTTCAGAAAATGTAGCAAAATCACACAACCTAATAGAAGTCTATGGGATTGCAGCTAAAAATGGGGGTAAAATGCAGGAAAACTGCATATAGGCCAGCACTTTGACCAAACAGCAGCACACCGGTGTGAACCCAAAGGTTGCTTCAAACTTGCAGCAGGCACTACCACTCCACTGAAAGGGATTCATGCTCAGGTCACTTTTCAGAGGCATTTGACAGGCAGTGAGGAGGTGATATTGAATTTCCTTACTGCCTGTTTTAAACTCCTATATGCCAATCCCTGCAGTTAATGGCATGGTTCACTTCAAACTCCATCTTATTTTCATAACTCTTCTTACACAGCACCTTAAATGTAATTAAGTTAGGGTTTATGTCTCCGCCTTTCCCACTTGTCTCTCTTCTCCCCTCACTTGTAGCATAATAATTAGGGGAATTATGTGGGTACAAGGACTGTGGCACATGTGTTCAGTGTATAATCCTATTGCTTTAAAGAAGACGTACAGTGGTAGCTAAAGGCAAATATTAAACAGCAAATACTAGCGCACATCTCTGGCTATATGTGCTTGAGTTGTTTACTGGCAATTTTGTAAGTTTACAATCCAGTGGCAGAACTACCGGGTTCGTAGAGGTCGCACTTGCAACTGGGCCCTGGCATTCCACCACCAGTGGTTCCCCAAGATGGCAGGAAGGGGCCCACTGTGTAATCGAAATAAAGGGCCCTGCAATGAGAGTAAAGGTTCCTGGGATCAGTACGAAGGGCCTGGACCCAGAGGGAATATGTTTTTGCGTTATATTCATTTTTTTGCTCCAAAGTACACTTTAATTCTGAAAAATTAAAAAAAAATGTATTTATTACTTCGGTATTATAGTTAGCCACAAGAGAATAGCAATTATCTTTTTTTCTTTCAAAATTGTGCTTTACTAATTGTCTCCCAACAAGAGTTACTGTAGCGACATCAACCTCCATTTTGACCCCAGTATCAGTTGCTGTTTTCACTGTACATAAATCATATTGCAAAGCCTCCACAGTGTCAATGAAATGGTTACCTTTATGGACTTTGTTCTCCTGTTTCCTGAGGTTTTATCTCTAAAGAATCAATATCTACTATTATTAAATGACATCAGAATTACTGAGGGATACTAACTAAGCTTGAAAAGACTTTCACGCTTTCTTGGAGATGATGAATATGTGTATAGAAATAAAGCATTTTTTTTTTTAACCTATGTATTTTTAAGGGAATGTATGTTAAATATACTGTATTTCAAAAGACATGTTTGAAGCAGATGCAAAGTGCATTATGCACTTTGGATGCATTTTAATGTTGTAAAATGCATGTGCATTACAAATAAAGCAAAAATATACCAAAATGTTTATAAATACCTCACATTAACATGCAAAAAAACACAGAAGCAAAAACTTGCCCTAATAAAAATAAGCTGTTACTGTTTCATGCTTCTTGGAATGTGATAAGCTGAATAGTTGCTTCGTACTTTTAAATAATTCTCAAGGCTTGCACCATGCACCACTTTCCCAATAGAAAAATAGTATCATAGAATTATGGGACTTTTTGGTACAAGAATATTTAGGAATGGACAACACAACCAATTAAATGACCACATTTTATTATGTATAAACATTAAAAACACATGAAAAATGGCTACTACGTCATAGACAGCATATATAGTATTATACACCATAACACATCCAGTATTCTCTCATAAATGTATAACAAAGCACAGACTTCCAAGATTGTAAAGGTAAAAATTAATCTTTAACACATTTTTTAGATTTAGATGTGAACTAATTTAGCATTTTGTCAATGGTGCTTCATCAGGAGTAATTCTGGTACTAATAATATAAAGAAAACAAATCATTGAATAATCATTAATATATTCACATTATTGGCATACTGGTGTCTTCTGCATATGTATCAGCAGTAAATAGCAACGCAGGTTCATGTTGGAATCAAAAAATGTCTATATCTTAGTGATCATTCCGTGACTTGTTTTCTTTATATTATTAGCTCCAGAATTTTGTTACGATGAAGCACTATTCATGAACTGCATTGAGAGTTCACATATGGATTTAAGAACAGTGTTAAAGATTCATCTTTACCTTACCAATCTTGAAAGACTGTAATTTGTTATACATGTACAAGAGAGTACTGCATGTGTTAAGATGTCTAATACTACATATGCTGTTATGACACAGTAGCCATTTTTATGTGATTTTTATGTTTATACATAATAAATGTGGTCATTTTATTGGTTGTGTATTGTCCATTCCTGAATATTTTTGCACCTAGAAAGTCCCATAATTCTATGTTGCTTTTTTTCTATTGAACAATAGCTTATCGTTTATAGTTTTTTTTTTTTTTAAGATATTTTTATTAAGAGTTTTCAATTGTCATACAGGAAACACCAAAACAGTAAACAATAATAGGTTACTGCTGCTACAAAACTGCCTCCCATGTCTAATAAAGAAATGTGTACACAAAAAGAAAAAAAAAATGGTTTAAATGTTTGTTTCCTTTGCTCAGTATAGAAAATGATGATACATAATGGCATATTTATACAGACATGGGATAAACAGACAATAATGAAGACTAATCTCCTGGACCAAGATAGATTAGGGTAATAGGACTAGATATCATCTATTCCACAATTTATCAAAGAGATGGGGTTGCTTTCGGAGCTTGAAAGTAAGTTTATACAGAGGTAAACTATAATTTATCAAGTTAAGCCAGGTGGCCAAAGTGGGTCAGGAAGTGTCCTTCCAGGACAGAAGTATAGTTTTTTCTTTGGCAAAGAAGTAAAGTATACATAACAGCCGTTTAACGTATGTAGGAATGGACAGTTCACCAAAAATGACTAACAGACAATTTTAGGGTGCAAAATATTAGGTACGCCCAGTACAGTGGATAGGAATGAATCAACTTTGGACCAAAATGAAGAGACCATCGGGCAGGACCAAAAACAGTGCATGAAATCAGCTGCATTCCTGCAGCATCTGAAACTCTTAGATATGGGGCATAGACCCATACTACACATCCAAGAAGGGGTAAGGTGGCTTTGATGGAATATCTTTACTTGAATAATTCTGTCCCTAGAAGATATAACCAAACTCTTATAAGTTTCTACAAATTCAGTCCAGTCCTTGTCAGCGATTTGGATGTCCAACTCAGTCCAGCGGGTCTGGGCAACAGCAAACCTAGGGTTAGAGTCAGCCATTAGAGCAGAGAAGTATTCGGAGAGCAGTTTGGTGGTGTCTGGGTTCCTAAATTGTTTCTCTAAGGGACCATCTGTAAGGGAGGCAGATGTGTACCAAATTGCACTCCAAGAGCATGGCGAAGCTGAAGGTAAAAAAACAAGGAAGAGGAAGGAAGTTCTTCCTCAAATGAGTGAAGGATTTTACTGCTTTTGGACCACCCACGGCATATATACTGCGGCAGGCCACCCCGGCTGCACAGGATCACGTACCTGTACGTGATTTTGTGCATGCAAAATAGGGGGCGAGCGTGGCGCCTCCCCCACTGTGATTGGACACAGCAGGAGCCAATCAGCGGGTTCGGCGGGCCCCAATGTCTGCCGGGACCCGCCGTTCGTTAAGAGGAAAGGCAGAACAGCAGTCTGCCTATGTAAACCAAGCAGACTGCTGTTCTTACAGAGGGTGAAAGAGAGATCTTGTGTTTCAGCTAAGCTAAGCTAAGCTGAAACACAGATCTCGCTTTTCCTCCAGTGCATCCACTCCCCCCACAGTTAGAAAGTACTCATAGGGAACACACTTAACCTCTTGATTGCCCCTGGTGTTAACCCCTTCCCTGCCAGTGTCATTTATACAGTGTCCGCGCATTTTTTTTAACACTGATCACTGTATTGCCGCGTACAGGCGATCTGACATTCCGACAATAAAATCCTGGATTTATTTCTGATGGATGTTGGCTCAAACTTGTCTTGCATACACACGGTCACACAAATAATGTCGGTAATGCCGAACGTCAAGAACGCGTTGACGTACAACACGTACGACGAGCATAGAAAAATGAAGTTCTATAGCCAGTGCAGCTCTTCTGCTTGATTCTGAGCATGCATGGAATTGTGTGCATCGGAATTGTGTACACACAATCAGAATTTTGTTATCGGAAAATTTGAGATCCAGCTCTCAAATTTTGTTTGTCTGAAATTCTGACAAAAATATCTGATGGAGCCTACACACAGTCGGAATTTCCGACAACAAGTTCACATCGAACATTTGTTATCAGAAATTCCGACTGTGTGTATGCGGCATATTGGTGTCACTGGTCCCCAAAAAGTGTCACTTAGTGTCGATTTTGTCTACTGCAATTTTGCAGTCCCGCTAAAAATAGCTGATCACCACCATTACTAGTAAAAAATATTAGAAAAATAAAAAGTCCCTAAATCTAGTTTGTAGACGCTATAACTTTTGCGCAAACCAATCAATATGCTTATTGGGATTTTTTTACCAAAAATATGTAGCAGAATACATATTGGCCTAAATTGATGAAGACATTTTATTTTTTTTTTTTTTTTATTGGGAATGTTTTATAGTAGAAATTAAAAAAATATTGTTTTTATTTTAAAATTGCCTGTCTTTTTTTGTTTATAGTGCTCTATTTGTGGGGAAAAAATGACATCAATTTTATTTGGATACAGTGTCACACAACCACGCAATTGTCAGTTAAAACAATGCAGTGTCATATCGCAAAAAATGGCCTGGTCAGAAAGGGGGTAAAACCTCACTCAGCTGAAGTGGTTAAAGCCTCGCTCAGAGTACAGATGGCAAAGATATTCAATGCCTCTGAAAATCCAATATTGTGGATTGGGAATCACAAGAAATTAATTCAACATAGGGTTATACCAGAGTGGGTTCTTAGGAGGGGCAGTCAATGCTCCTTTAGAGAATCGAGTCACTATGATGGTAAAAAGAGACAATGTAGTACTTAACATAGTTGTCCCAGGGCAATTAGGCACTTGTCTATGGTATATTATGTTATGCAGAGCTTCAAAAGAAGAGACTATAGCAGCTTCAGTGGTGGTGCAGGCATTGTTTATGGAGGGATGTAACCAGTCATGCACCACTACAAGCTGAGAGGCTAGATAATATAGGTAGAAATTTGGGAAAGCCAACCCTGCTAGATAGGAGGGTAATCCAATGCCCCGTACACACGATAGGATTTTACGACTGAAAAAACTTTGGATGGTTTGTCCAACACAATTCCGCTCAAGCTTGGCTTGCATACACACGGTCACACAAAAGTTTTCTGAACTTTCGAGCGTCAAGAATGTGGTGACGTACAACACTACGACGAGCCGAGAAAATGAAGTTCAATGCTTCCGAGCATGCGTCGAATTGTTTAGGAATTAGTTAGGAATTTTGCACATCGGAATTGCTACAGATAATCGGAAATTCTAAAAGGAACTTTTTCCGGCAAAAAAATAGAGTACCTGCTCTCAATCTTTTGCTGGCAGAAATTCCGCCAGCAAATATCCGATGGAGCATGCACACGGTCTGAATTTACGACCAAAAGCTCACATCAGACTTTTGCTGGCGGAATTTCCTATCGTGTGTATGGGGCATTAGAGTTTCCGGGGCCATTTTTGGTGCGCAACGATTCCAAAAGAAACCTATACATAAGGAGTCAATTTGCTTAAAAGGGGATTTTGTTAAAATAACAACGTCTTACTGAACAACAATATTAATAATGTATTTCATTTAGATGCAGAACTAATGGAATTGTAGTACAAATTAACTTTCAATTTCAATCAGCTAAATATGTTCCAGGTGCACCAAAACAAAGATTCACAAAGTCTTCTTGTTCATATTCTGTAAAATTCATCTACAGCCTAAGTAGAAACTCCTGTTCCCTGACAGCATTCAGCAAGGTGGAACACTTGCACTCTGTGTGGAGAAATGGTCTCTATGCAAAGGTCTGACATGCCTCATACTGAGTGAGAGCTAGCCTCCTCCAATCAGCAGGGAACATATGTTATGCTGATAGAAGAGTTATAGTTCTAATTTAGCAGGAAGGCATGTTGAATCTCAGCAGAAAGACCACTGCTTCCACACAGAGAGAGAAAGGTCCTTCTCTGCAGAATGAAGGCATAGGCTTTTCAACTCACTATACTGCTACTTTCTAAAGAAAGCAAATGGTAAGACTATGAACACCCTTAATTTTGATAAACCTTAAACAGATTTAGCTAATTCTGAATGTTTAGCCAAACTTGAAATACTAATATTTTGTGGAGGAATACTACAATTGTAATTGTGCCACCCAAACGGTGTTACTTTTGGCTATCATTAGAAATGATAGGTTTATACATTAAATATATAATTGTTTTAAGAATTTATTTGTTTACTTTACAATGTTAGAGAGTTCTAAGTGTAGCAACACTTTACATAACATTTTGAACCATTCTCAACAGTGAAATTGCTTTGTACGATTCAATGTTTCACCAACAAATCAAACTATTTAATCTTTTTTTTGGATTTTTTTTTGTAATGTGTCTTTTTAAAAGTTAGGCTTTAGTAAGTAGCTGTGTGTTCTAAATATAACATTGTTTATTGTTGAAGGTCCCTAGCAAATTTCAATATTTAGGTAAGGAAAATGGAGCACTCTGCAGCCAAACATTCAGGTTCACTGCTGTGAAGGCTGTTTAAAGCATCTATTTTTTTGTCTCTCTTGCTGATAGCCAAGGCTGTGCAATAGCAGTTTATTGTTGCTGGCTGCCAAAATAAGCAATTAAAATTGATTCATAGATTCAGGCGAGAGAGGCCTAACCTAAATAAGCACACCAGGGGAAGGTTGATTGATCACAGACTTCAGGTCAGGTTTTAAATAAGGTTTCTTTGAAATCCTATTCCTTTATTGACTTTAATACACCCTGAAGAGATGCATCGCAAAGCATAGATGGTAATTCATCAACTGTAATAAATGTAGCATCTGTAATAGTGCTCTCAAAATTTAACCATCACATTACTATTGTGGATTCCCATTCCACATGTTTGCATATTTATAAGTAAGGTTAGCCAAACAGTATGAAGCTGGCTGTGTGAATTGGGGAATGGCTTGAGCATCTCACAGCATCTTCTTGGCCAGTTTTACTCCTAAACAGGAGCATTCTAGTCACATGAGAGCAATTAAAAAGGAAAGGAGAGTTGTAGATACAGTCCCAAAGTCTGGATTAGCACCGGCGTGTTCAAATCCTAGTCTGAACCCACCTGAGCAATCCTGCTACTGGGTCAATTATAAGCAGCTGAGGCATTCTCTGCCTCACAACAGTATGTATATATGCAGATCTGAACCTGGGACCCCTGTGGTGCCTGGCTATAGCTCTTCTTGCTGTGTCACCTGAGATGCTGGACAATACCCTGTCTGATCTCTAATGCCCCGTACACATGGTCGGAAATTCCGACAGAAAATGTCCGATCCATCCATGTGGGCTCCATCAGACTTTTTCCGTCCGACGAAAAAAATTTGAGATCCTGCTATCAAATTTTTCGACAACAAAATCCGATCTGACTTTTTCCGATCGTGTGTAGAGAATTCCGACGGACAAAGTGCCAAGCATGCTCAGATCAAATTAGGAGACCAAACCTATTGGCTACTAGCCTCTACGTAGTTCCGTTGTACGCAACGAACGTCACCACGTTCAGAATGATCGGATTTTCCGACAACTTTGTCCGACGCAACACCAGTGTCGGACAAAATCCGTTGGAAAAAACTGACGGATTTTGTGGTCGGAATTAGGGATGGGCCCGGTGTTCGATGCGAACCCACGTTCGCATCGAGCACCGGGCGTTCGCTCGCTCGGCGAGCCCAACTATTTTGGCCGCTCGCATCACGTTCGTGTGATGCGAGCCCCCGTGCATTGCTGGCTGATGATTGGCCAAGCATGCACTGTGTGCTTGGCCAATCACAGCCCCGGAAACTCGAAGAGCCATTGGCTACAGGCAGGACGCCTGTAGCCAATTACAGCTCAGGGGCTTTAGTACACGCCCCCCCCCTATAAAAGGCCGCCACGCCGTCTGCGCCGGTCACATGCTGTTCCGGCGTAGATAGAGCAGGATAGATCTGTGACACTCTGCTGGATTTAGTTAGTTAGAGAGATTTACTTAGAGAGATTGAGTTAGATAGATTCATTTACAAAGATTGATTTAGAAAGAGGGGCTTGTAGTGTGTTCGTGGCAGGCAGGCAGAGCTCCTATATTTTGTTCAGAAGCACCTATAGGACTTGTAGTGTGTTCGTGGCAGGCAGGCAGAGATCATATATTTTGTTCCCAGAAGCACCTATAGGACTTGAAGTGTGTATGCAACACCAGTGTCGGACAAAATCCGTTGGAAAAAATCTGACGGATTTTGTGGTCGGAATTTCCGACCGTGTGTACGGGGCATTAGACAATCTCGCCTTGTATCTTGTATCAGGTAAGCATTGAACTTTTTGCTCCTCCTACGAACTTCATGATCTGCAGCTGTCCTTATCCTCGCTACCATTTGTAACCGACCTATGGCTTAGTTCTTCTACTACACTTCCACCTGATTCCAACCTGCAACCACTTGTTAGTCCCATCACACAGACCTATATTTTCTTCCCAGAGGCACCTATAGGACTTGAAGTGTGTTAGTCCCATTGTTCCCAGAAGCACCTATAGGACTTGAAGTTAGTCCCATCACACAGACCTCTCTTCCCAGAAGCACCCATAGGACTTGAAGTGTGCTTGTCCCATCACACAGAGATCCTATATCTTGTTCCCAGAAGCACCTATAGGACTGGACCCATCACACAGACCTATATTTTCCCCAGAAGCACCTATAGGACTTCTAGTGTGTTAGTGGCATCACACAGAGCTCCTCTATTTTCTTCTCAGCAGCACCCACAGGACTTCTAGTGTGTTAGTGGCATCACACAGAGCTCCTCTATTTTCTTTGCAGAAGCACCCATAGGACTGTGTGTTAGTGGCATCACACAGAGCTCCTATATTTTCTTCTCAGCAGCACCCACAGGACTTCTAGTGTGTTAGTGGCATCACACAGAGCTCCTCTATTTTCTTTGCAGAAGCACCCATAGGACTTCTAGTGTGTTAGTGGCATCAGAGCTCCTCTATTTTCTTTGCAGAAGCACCCATAGGACTTCTACACAGAGCTCCTATATTTTCTTCTCAGCAGCACCCACAGGACTTCTAGTGTTAGTGGCATCACACAGACCTCCTCTATTTTCTTTGCAGAAGCACCCACAGGACTTCTAGTGTGTTAGTGGCATCACACAGACTCTGCAGCACCCATAGGACTTCTAGTGTGTTAGTGGCTCACACAGAGCTCCTATATTTTCTTCTCAGCAGCACCCACAGGACTTCTAGTGTGTTAGTGGCATCACACAGACCTCCTCTATTTTCTTTGCAGAAGCACCCACAGGACTCTAGTGTGTTAGTGGCATCACACAGAGCTCCTTCTTTGCAGAAGCACCCATAGGACTCTAGTGTGTTAGTGGCATCACACAGAGCTCCTATATTTTCAGCAGCACCCACAGGACTTCCAGTGTGTGTTAGTGGCATCACACAGCTCCTCTATTTTCTTTGCAGAAGCACCCATAGGACTTCTGTGTGTTAGTGGCATCACACAGCAGCACCCACAGGACTTCTAGTGTGTTAGTGGCATCACACAGAGCTCCTCTATTTTCTTTGCAGAAGCACCCACAGGACTTCTAGTGTGTTAGTGGCATCACACAGAGCTCCTCTATTTTCTTTGCAGAAGCACCCATAGGACTTCTAGTGTGTTAGTGGCATCACACAGAGCTCCTATATTTTCTTCTCAGCAGCACCCATAGGACTTCTAGTGTGTTAGTGGCATCACACAGAGCTCCTCTATTTTCTTTGCAGAAGCACCCATAGGACTTCTAGTGTGTTAGTGGCATCACACAGAGCTCCTATATATTCTTCTCAGCAGCACCCACAGGACTACCGACTACAATGGCTGGAAGACCGCCAAGGGGAGGCAGAGCGTGCAGAGCCAAGAACACAGGGCAGGCAGGCTCTGTTTCTAGTGGACGTGGCCGTGGCCGTGGACGTGGTCGTGCATCGTCATCAGCACGTGGCCATGGGACACGCGCGTCTTTGTTTTCGGCAGCTGGACATGTGGAGCCGCATCATGCTGAAGGCTTGGTAGAATGGATGACCAAGCCCTCCTCATCCTCCTCATCCTCTCTCACCCAGGCTCAGGGTACTGGGAGAGCATCATCAGCCACCCCTTCCCTAGACCCACCATGTCCTCCTGAGGAGTCCCCCGAACTCTTTGAGCACAGTGTTGGGTACATGCTCCAGGAGGATGCCCAACGATTCGAAGGCTCGGATGATGATACCCAGCTTGAGGAATCTGGCAGTACTGTTCCACCAGCTGCAGCTTACTGCCAGGTTTGCTCTAGTGGTGAAGAGGGAGGGGATGATGAGGTCACTGACTCCACGTGGGTGCCTGAAGGGAGAGAGGATGAGGAGGAGGAGGACGAGGAGGAGGAGGAGGATGCGGCGTCACATGTCCAACGAGGCAGGATGCCCCCTGGAGGCCAGGTAGAGGCCAGCACAGCAACTGTACAACACCGCAGAGCTCCGCCTGTGCAGGGCGCTGCCTCTGCACGTTATCAGAAAAGTTCTTTGGTGTGGGCCTTTTTTGAGACGAGTGCATCAGATCGCACCACTGCTATTTGCAATATTTGTCTCAAGCGTATCTCGCGTGGCCAAAACATCAGCCGCTTGGGCACCACAAGCATGACCAGACATATGGCGACCTGCCATGCAGCTCGTTGGCAGGCACACATAAAAGACCCACACCAAAGAACTAAGCGGACCTCTCCTTGCTCCTCCTCAGCTGGGATCTCCATCCCCACTACACCTTCAGTCCTCTCTGAAAGCTGCTCTGAGAGGACTGAAGGTGTAGAATTAGGTGTGTCACAACCAAGTACTTGCAGTACACCGACGTCCGATTGCAGCAGGCAAATTTCCCTGCCCCAGCTGCTGGACCGTAGAAAGAAGTACACTCCCAGCCATTGACATGCCCAGCGGTTGAATGCTAGCCTGGCTAAATTGCTAGCACTTCAACTGCTGCCTTTTCAGTTGGTAGACTCGGCCCCCTTCCGTGAGTTTGTTCAATGTGCGGTTCCTCAGTGGCAGGTTCCCAAACGCCACTTTTTCTCACGGAAGGCGATTCCGTCTCTCTACCGGCATGTGTAGGGCAATGTCCATGCCTCGCTGGACAGGGCGGTCAGCGGTAAGGTGCATATTACCGCTGACTCATGGTCCAGCAGGCATGGACAGGGACGGTACCTTTCTTTCACGGCCCATTGGGTCACTCTATTGGCAGCTGGGAGGGATGCAGGACAAGGTGCAGTAGTGTTGGAGGTTGTTCCGCCACCACGCCTCCAAAACGCTACTACTGCTACTGGTTGTGACACACCTCTCTCTCCTCCACCCCCTCCTCTTCTTCTTCCTCCAGTGCTCTGTCCTTGGAACCAGCGGTGCTCCGTAGGCGTACAAGGGGCTACGCAAGTACGCAGGCAAAAAGATGCCATGCTGTGCTTGCGCTGGTGTGTTTGGGGGACAGGAGCCACACTGGGCCCGAGGTTCTGGCAGCTCTGCAGGGGCAGGCCGAGAGGTGGTTGACGCCACGTCAGCTTAAGCCAGGAATGGTCGTTTCTGACAATGGCACCAACCTCCTCTCCGCCCTGCGACAGGGGCAGCTCACCCATGTGCCCTGCATGGCTCACGTCCTCAACCTGGTGGTGCAGCGGTTCTTGGGCAGGTTCCCAGGCTTACAGGATGTCCTGAGGCAGGCCAGGAAAGTCTGTGTGCATTTCCGCCGATCTTATAATGCCAGTGCTCGGCTGACTGAGCTGCAAAAGGAGCTGAACCTGCCCAAGAACCGCCTAATATGTGACATGCCCACCAGGTGGAACTCAACGTTGGCCATGCTGCAGCGACTGCACACGCAGCAGAGGGCCATCAATGAGTACCTTTGCGACTATGGCACCAGGACAGGGTCAGGGGAGCTTGGTTTTTTTTCCCCACGTCAGTGGAGCATGATCAGGGATGCATGCACTGTCCTCTCACCATTTGAGGAGGCCACGAGGATGGTGAGCAGTGACAGTGCATGCATCAGTGACACTGTCCCTCTTGTCCACCTGTTGGAGCATACGCTGCGTGGGATAATGGACAGGGCACTTGAGGCAGAACAGAGGCAGGAAGAGGAGGACTTCCTTGCCTCTCAAGGCCCCCTTTATCCGGACAGTGTTCCTTCTGTCCCACCCATCACACAGGAAGAGGATGAGGAGGAGGAGGAGGAGGAGGAGGAGGAGGATTGTGTGAGCATGGAGGTGGAGCCTGGCACTCAGCATTAGCAGCAGCAGTCTTTTAGGGATGATGTACAGTCCCAACAAACCAGTGGACTTGTACGTGGCTGGGAGGAGGTGGCTGGCGATCATGTCATCCTCAGTGACCCAGAAGACTCCGGACCGAATGCCTCAGCTAACCTACGCTGCATGGCCTCCCTGATCCTGCAAAGCCTGCGGAAGGATCCTCGTGTTCTTCGGATCAAGGAGAGGGACCATTACTGGCTGGCCACTCTCCTTGATCCGCGGTACAAGGATAAGGTTGCGGACCTTATCTTGCCGTCGCAGAGGGAGCAGAGGATGAGACATCTCAGGGAGGCCTTGCAGAAAGGTCTGTGCAACGCGTTCCCAGAAACTGGGAGGCTACAAACTCCTGGTCCTGGGCGACGAGTTGCTGAGGCTTCGGTCAGTAGCAGAAGGAGCGGTGGGGAAGGTGGACGTCTGACCGATGCGTTCAGACAATTTTTTAGTCCGCAGCCCCAAGGTATGATCGGTTCCAGCAACCATCGCCAGCGTCTGATATACATGGTGCAGGAATACCTTGGGGCAAGGTCAGACTTGGACACCTTTCCCACCGAAAATCCTCTGGCTTACTGGGTCCTGAGGATGGATCACTGGCCAGAGCTTGCACAGTATGCAATTGAGCTACTGGCCTGTCCTGCCTCCAGCGTTCTTTCCGAACGCACATTCAGTGCTGCTGGAGGATTTGTCACCGATCATAGGGTGCGCCTGTCCACCGCCTCGGTTGATCGACTGACCTTCATCAAAATGAATCAGTCTTGGATCACCACCAGCTACCAGGCACCTGAGGCGGATATAACCGAATAATTTTTAATATCACATCCCTTCAAGACTGCCTATGCTGATGCTGAGTGACTGTCCTCTTATGTTCACTGACTATCCTCTTCCTCCTCCTCAATGATCCATGCCACCACACCAGTGCCTAAGGCACAATTTTTCAGCCCCTGTTTAACAGGGGCGTGTACATACAATTTTTATAAAAAAATGCTTCGCAACACGTGTGACTGCTGTGCTCCAAGTACAGTATCTGTGAGGGGTTGCAGTGTTGTGGCACCAGCACCAGTGCCTAAGGCACAATTTTTCAGCCCCTGTTTAACAGGGGCGTGTACTTAAATTTTTTTTTTAAAATGCTTCGCAACACGTGTGACTGCTGTGCTCCAAGTACAGTATCTGTGAGGGGTTGCAGTGTTGTGGCACCAGCACCAGTGCCTAAGGCACAATTTTTCAGCCCCTGTTTAACAGGGGCGGGTAATTACAATTTTTTAAAAAAATGCTTCGCAACACGTGTGACTGCTGTGCTCCAAGTACAGTATCTGTGAGGGGTTGCAGTGTTGTGGCACCAGCACCAGTGCCTAAGGCACAATTTTTCAGCCCCTGTTTAACAGGGGCGTGTACTTAAATTTTTTTTAAAAAATGCTTCGCAACACGTGTGACTGCTGTGCTCCAAGTACAGTATCTGTGAGGGGTTGCAGTGTTGTGGCACCAGCACCAGTGCCTAAGGCACAATTTTTCAGCCCCTGTTTAACAGGGGCGGGTAATTACAATTTTTTTAAAAAATGCTTCGCAACACGTGTGACTGCTGTGCTCCAAGTACAGTATCTGTGAGGGGTTGCAGTGTTGTGGCACCAGCACCAGTGCCTAAGGCACAATTTTTCAGCCCCTGTTTAACAGGGGCGGGTAATTACAAATCTTGATCTAATAGTTCACAGCAGGGCCCATTCCTGCGCCCACCAAGAGTAACTATGAGGGCCTACAGTCTTGTGGCAACACCGTCCACCGCCAAAGGCCCAATTTTTCTGCCCAGTTCATCAGGTGCTTGCAATTACAAATCTTGATCTAATAACACACAGCAGGGCCCATTCCTGCGCCCACCAAGAGTAACTGTGAGAGCTTACAGTCTTGTGGCAACACCGTCCACCACCACCGCCAAAGGCCCAATTTTTCTGCCCTGTTCATCAGGTGCTTGCAATTACAAATCTTGATCTAATAACTCACAGCAGGGCCCATTCTTGCGCCCACCAAGAGTAACTGTGAGAGCTTACAGTCTTGTGGCAACACCGTCCACCACCACCGCCAAAGGCCCAATTTTTCTGCCCTGTTCATCAGGTGCTTGCAATTACAAATCTTGATCTAATAACTCACAGTAGGGCCCATTCCTGCGCCCACCAAGAGTAACTGTGAGAGCTTACAGTCTTGTGGCAACACCGTCCACCACCACCACCACCCCCAATTTTTCTGCCCTGTTCAACAGGTGCATGCAATTACAAATCTTGATCTATTAACTCACAGCAGGGCCCATTCCTGTGCCCACCAGTCTTGTGGCTACACCAACATCTAATAGGGCAAATTTCTGCAGAGTATATACGCCAGGCCCCTACTTTCAAACATCCAACTTACAAACGACTCCTACTTGCAAATGGAAAGAGAAAACAGGAAGTGAGAGGAAATCTACCCCTAGGAAGGGAAATTCTATCCTGTTAGATTTAATTTGGGAAAAAGGTATCTCCTCTCTACTGATACTTTATCACCAATCCTTGTTTCAATTAAAACCCCACTTTTTCCAAAAACATTTGTCATTGGGACGGAAAGTGAGGTGACATGTTCTGAACAGATGTGCAAAGACAGCAAATGTTACAGGGGTGATAACCCCTCCCTATGTTCTCCAAAAAGCTTAAAAATAGATTTTTTTGGGATGGAGCTACACTTCATAATGTACCTGTTCAGATTCTACTTAAGAACAAACCTAAAGCCGCAAGTGGTTTTAAATGGCTTCTTTTTTTCCTTTAAAAATGTCATTTTGTGCAAGGACAGTTCTAAACACGGGAAACACATGCCACTTCACAGGCATACTTTAGACACCCCCCAGGTACCATATTTAAAGGAAAATTTCACTTTTTTTTTTTCACTTTATGCATCATTAAAATGACTGCTCCCGAAAAAACGTTAGTTTTTAAAAGTTCTTTTTGCATTGATATATGTCCCCTGGGGCAGGACCCGGGTCCCCAAACATGTTTTATGACATTAACATGCATATTGGCCGTTGTAATTAGCACTTTTGATTTCGAACGTTCGCGTCCATTATAACGTATAGGGTTCGAAAATTCGCGCGAACTTTCGGTCGGTTCGAAGGTTCTGGTGCGAACCGAACCCGGGGGTGTTCGGCTCATCCCTAGTCGGAATTTCCGACCGTGTGTACGGGGCATTAGACAATCTCGCCTTGTATCTTGTATCAGGTAAGCATTGAACTTTTTGCTCCTCCTACGAACTTCATGATCTGCAGCTGTCCTTATCCTCGCTACCATTTGTAACCGACCTATGGCTTGTTCTTCTACTACACTTCCACCTGATTCCAACCTGCAACCACTTGTTACTGACCCTAGGCTTGTTTACTGGTTACACTTCTGCTTGTTCTTACCTGCTATATCTGCTGCTGGACCTTGGCTTTTCCTCTCCTGGTGGGGTGATCCTGAGGACTGCGACCTGGCACTACCACACAGCAAAACCCATCTCCACCATCAGGAGCTCTGGTAAAGTCCTGTAAGTGCTTAGACCCCGAACCTCGGGTGAGCCCATGTCATCCACCAGGGTGACCCCTTTGTGTACCTATCCTACTAATCTGTGTGAACCTCTCTACTGCTTTGGCTACTGGTCTCTGGGCCTGATCCCTGACTGTGACATACATACTCCTTGTATACCAGCAGCTGTGGTGCATTAAATGCCTTGGCTGCTTATAATTTGCCTAGGGTTTGGACTAGGCTCTGAAAACACCTGAGCTCATCCCTGTCAGGGTATAGGAATGCTCATTCTGGTATCACAAATATTTAATCTGGCTATAAAAAGGCTATTTTGGGAGACAATCCTCTATGATTTCTCTATACTTCCTCTCCTGTGTCATAACTGAAATTAAAAGAAAATTGTCCTAAAATTAGGGTATTTGGCCTAGGGATGAGCCAAACACCCCCCCCCCCGGCTCGGTTCGCAGCAGAACATGCAAACAAATTTGTTCGAACACGTGAACACCGTTAAAGTCTATGGGACACGAACTTGAAAAATCAAAAGTGCTAATTTTAAGGGTTAATATGCAAGTTATTGTTATAAAAAGTGTTTGGGGACCCGGGTCCTGCCCTAGGGGACATGTATCAATACAAAAAAAAGTTTTAAAAATGGCAGTTTTTTTGGGGAGCAGTGATTTTAATAATGCTTAAAGTGAAACAATAAAAGTGAAATGTTCCTTTAAATTTCGTACCTGGGGGGTGTCTATAGTGTCTGTAAAGTGGCACATTTTTCCCGTGTTTAGAACAGTCCCTGCACAAAATGACATTTCTAAAGGAAAAAAAAGTAATTCAAAACTACTAGCAGCTATAATGAATTGTCAGGTCCGGCAATACAGATAAAATACAGATACAAGTCATTAAAAAAAATGGCATGGGATCCCCCCCAGTCCATTACCAGGCCCTTTGGGTCTGGTATGAATATTAAGGGGAACCCCGAACCAAAATGTAAAAAAAAATTGCGTGGGGGCCCCCCAAATTCCATACCAATTTTTTTTTTAATTGGTGTAGGGGTCCCCTTTAAAATCCATACCAGACCTGAAGGGTCTGGTATGGATTTTAAGGGGAACCCCGCGCCAAAATAAAAAAAATGGCGTGGGGGTCCCCCCAAAAATCCATACCAGACCCTTATCCGAGCACGTAACTTGACAAAGAGGGGGGGTGAGAGAGCGCCCCTCCCTCCTGGGGCCTGCGGGCGGGGGGCTTATCGGAATCTGAAAGCCCCTTTAACAAGGGGACCCCCGCCTGTTTGAAATGGTAACGGGTACATGTTCCCGTACCATTTCACAAAAAAAGTGTCAAAATGTAAAAAAAAAAGACACAACTTGAGACAAGTCCTTTATTAAAAAATAAAAATGTCCCACGAAATTCATGTATCTTCTTCTATGGCTCCGCCGACGGACTGAAAAAAAAAACGCCACTGATCGGCCTCCATGGGAGACACCTGCCATCTGATGCGTCCTTGCAGGTGACAGTTCTTATATAACTGAGGGTGGGGCCACATGGTGACGTAACTGGGTGACCCCGCCCCCTTCTGACGCACAGGGACGCACCCTGTTTACGTTTCCGGGTGGCCCACAGTGCCCTTCACCCCACCTCATGGGTGTACTCTCACCTTTTTAGCAGGACCTCACTATGCTACAGAAGGTTAATTGCACTTAAATTTGTTTAGGGGGACGCTGCCCCAATCGATATCCCACTCCTCAGTTCTTCAGCATCAGACAGACAAAATATAGGAAGCAAGAAAAGAATCCAATAGTGTAGATTGCTTATCCAGTTTATTTAAAAAAACAAAAATTCCACTCACATCACTTAAAATAACATCAGACATATCTCGTAGCTCTATCGGTACAGTAGTTTGGGTACAGTGTAGCATGACCGAGCAATTGTCATTTAAAAGGTGACAGCGCTGAAAGCTGAAAATTGTCTTGGGCAGGAAGGGGGTGTAAGTGCCTGGTATTGAAGTGGTTATGGTTCCTGAAGAAATGGGACAGCTGCGAAATGCGTAGGCCTTGTCTTAAGGATACACATTGCTGTAATGTGACGTACCATCTTGATGCATAATTTTTTATGATGTTAATGAATGTTATATTTTTAAATTATATTCAATAAATCTGTAAACTTTTACACATTATATATCATTGGTTGGGCATGACTTCTAGTGGTTATCAGTGGTATATTTAAAGTCCCAATGGTTTTTGAAATTTCCTATGCTATATATGTCGAGATGATACCCTGAGCTACCACATCTATGTACTTATTAATACTCCATTCCACATATTCCTGTCCTATTAGCACTTTAAGCATTAGCAAAGCTTCTCATATGATGAATAAATACTATTCAAAAAAAAAAAAAACGTATTACCATCTGTATCGGCCATAACCCTCGATGGGGCGGCCTTGACTTTTGTGCTTACCGGTTACCTCCGCTTGGCTTGTTGATGAATGTCCAGGGGTTCCCAGGGTTAGTACCCAACAACTTTGGATGCTGACACAATAAAAGTCCTTTTGAAGGTTTTTATTCTTGCAGTGGTAACATCCAACAAAACACAGTCTTAGATAGGAATAGAGGGCAAGGATGAAGAAACTCAGGCACCTTGAACTGCTGACATCTGCAAATGTCTTTTATCAAACCCAGAGAGTAGCCACTTGCAGCTGGGTACTTCAATGTCAGACAAACCTCTAGCCAGAAGTATGGCAGCTGACAATGTGGTCCGGAAACTTGTTAAAAGTCTCTGACACAGAATGAACTTGCAACCGAAGGTGAATAGGAACCCTTCTCACAGTACCTGAAACTTTCTCGCTCTCCTTGGCAGTACTGTGGAAGCGTGGATTCTTTAGTGTCCAAACAACTCAGCAACCAGGCTCCTCTTGAGATGCCAGCTTGTTGGCCCTCCTCCGAAAGAGTCCTCCCCCGTTCACCTATGCGAGCTATGGTGCCCCTTCAGTGATGAGAGCACACCGGGACGCCTTGAATCCTACTTCAGTTACTGGGCCTCGGGCTAACCGGCTCCGAGACTCGGGAACGGACGGATCCTTGCCCCAGACCATGCGGGTCCGTGGGGCTAGTCAAACTGACCATGTTGTTGGATGGCAAACGTTCCCAGGCCCGCTAACCCCCACCCCCCGGGGCTACCCCGTTCCAGAACCAGGAAACAGGCCGAACCCTGAACACATGACTTCAGCACCTTAATTACCATTCCCCAGACTACACAGCGGGGTCAGGTGCACCCACTGATTGGCTCCGGGGAAGACTGATACCTAAGATGTCCAAACAGGCCTGGTTCTAGGCCTGTCATGTGTACCTCACTGTACCCATGGCCAGGCAGAACCCTAGTACAGCCCAGCCAAACTGATGCCAAAGTTAACATGTACAATTAACCCTCATAACCCCATTACTGTTCTGAGGGAAAAAAAACGAAATTTCCACATATAGCGTACACTTGTGAAAGTGTCCCCGCTACACATCTTATTTTGGGAGGCAACCTTTGATTAATTTAAATGAACTGCCCTATGGCACAAATGTCTTCCTGACCTGATCTGTACTACCCAATGTTTTCAGGAGGCTTTCTTTCATTTGATAAAGGCCATGCATTTGCTGTGCATGTTCTTCACAGGCATCGTGTACTTCAGAGGACACTTTTTTATTTGTTAGGTTTTATCATTTTTTCCCTTTTTTTCTTTTTGGGACTTGGGATGTGTCTTTGCTGTATGAATACTAGAAATAAAATAATCTCTGAGCTTTTTCTATTTATTTTTTTATAAAATGGTGGACACATTTGTTCATTTTTAGTTATCATTATCAGTTGTGCTTCCACCTAATTGTCAGCTGATCTGCCAATTCACTTGCTACTGTTCTCTGAAACCACTAAGTGTTTGTATATATAGCTCTTTTTGTGTTCATCCCACAGAAAGAATAGCTTGTTTCATCTTAAAAGCTTTTTCTGCTGTGTCTCTGAGGCAGCTTTGGCAAACGATCCTCTCTTTCAATGCCTCCTTATAAAAAAAAAACCTACTAAGGCTTGACCTTTAAGCATTGTATTGGTTTTTCTTTCTAAGCACCACCAACTGGTAATTCACACATCTATTCATGCCATCCTTTCCTGGCTATTCTGCTGTCAGAGGTAATGTTACTGGGGCTTCTGGTCCCTGTGAATTATCTGAATTGCGGAAGCCCATTCTCTAGACATCTATGATTTAATTACTTTAATGAAAACGCTGCAGAGCACTGGGACATGGTAATAGTAACACTACCATTCCTGGATAATGTTTGACAGTGAGATATTCAGAAAAGGACACCACAAAGGTAAGTGTAAATTGACATTAAAGTTACCTGTTAGAGCACTTTAGATTTAAGATTCCAGGGGTTTTTATTCGAAAAGCATTTTGTGAACAATTATTCCTGATTTATGTTTATTTAGGCAGGCTTCATAACTGTGCATTGTTGTTTTACCACACACACTGCAATACATGCTACCTGCATGTACATGTATTTAGAATGGCATCCCAAAGCACACCTACAATAAGTGCCACCACACCATTGTAAGGCTATTTTCACACTGAAGTTCCTGTTATTAATGAAAACTCACAGTGACAGGTTCTCTGGAATTTACAATAGTTACAAAGTTACATAGTTAGTCTGGCTGAAAACAGACACATTAATCCAGTTCAACCCACAGAGGAAAAGAAAACCCCCACAAAACAGAACAAAAAAATATTCTCCTAGATCCCTGAAGAGACATTCAAATGTTCCCTGGATCAACGTTACCTATACATATTAGTATTAGTATCCAGTTATATTTTGTGCATTTAGGAAAGAATGTAGGCCAGATGTAAGGAGTGCCCCTTAAAGTTAATAGCTCTAGTAAAGTTCACTATATGGAACACTTATGTATTTGTTGATGTTGATCATATCCCCTCCTTAATCTCCTCTTCTCAAGAGAGAATACATTCAGTCTTTCCTCAGAGCTAAGCTCCTTCTCCTTCTCTGCACTTTCTCTATTTACCCAAAATCGTTTCTGTGAACTGATGCCCAAAACTTTATATCCTAGATGAGGTCTTACCAATGATTTGTACAGGGGCAAAATTATGTACTCTCTCTGCAGTCAATAGCTATTTTAATACAAGAAAGGATTTTGCTTGTTTTGTAATCTGCAGATTGACATTGCATGCAATTATTAAGCCTATGATCTATCAGAACACCCAGATCTTTCTCCACCATTGACTCCCCCAGTTGTACTCCTCCTAGTATATATGCTGCATGCATATTTTTAGCCCCTAAGTTCATAACTTTACATTTATCAACATTAAACCTCATTTGCCCCATGGTTACCCAATTAAACAATGCATTGAGGTCAGCTTGTAAGTTGGAGACATCCTGTAAGGTTGTTATTAGACATCTGCTTTCGCTATCGTCCAAATGCATTTTCGTCAGAATTTCTGGGATTTCATGTTCGTTTTTAACAAAACGATAACGAACACGCAGAATCCAAAATCCAAAAGATCCGAAATAAAAAAAAAGCTTTAGATTTGTATCCATTATATTTTCGTATCGTTGCGACAACAGTTCGATATAGATAGATAGAAGATGCGCATGACGGTGACAATAGCGATCTGTGTCTATCGAACCTGCGGTCAAATGTGCCTAACCTAACTCTATTAGTCCAAGATTATTCGACATATTCGAGAAAAAAGATTTGACATTATAGAGACAATAGTAAAAGAGCTGTTAGTGGTCGCTGCTGGAATGGGTGGGGGAAGTAAAATGATGATGGTGGTGAATTTTATTTGCTGATTGTAACCAAAGAGGTTAAAATAGCTTGACATGAAGATTCGACGAAGCAGCTAAAAACATACGATCGCAGTGAGCAGACATTTACAGTCAAATGCTCTGCCCATAGGCTATAGAAGAATTCTAGTGTTGTTTGACTAGTAATAATAATTAATAATTATAACTATTACTAGTCAAACAACATTAGAATTCTACTATAGCTTGTGAGTGGAGCATTAGACCGGAAATGTTACCTGTTTAGAGTTACAGAGGAGGTCTAGTGCTAGAATTATTGCTCTCACTCTAACTTTTGCGGTTATACCTTGCATGTGTGGTTTGAACGTTGTTTACATATGTGGGCGCCACCTATGAATGCGTTCGCGTGGAGCAGGGCGGGCACTTAACATTGTTTTATTGTTTATTTCACCTAGCTTCCCAGCCGAGGCGGCAGCATTTTTTCAAATGCAGAGGCCAGGCGTGACGTCATAACATCGCGCCTGGCCTCCGAAAGATCATAGAGACGTCTGGGGCCATCTGGCCTGCCAGACTCTCTATTTTCAACATCCAGCATGGACCAAATCCTTCTCCATTTTGCCGATCGTATGGGCGAGCCAGGAGAAGCACAGAGGGTGGCAGGGGAGGGGGGACATCCCCTTCTGCTGCCTGTAAGAATGATCAAGTGGCTGAACAACTGCTATGATTGTTCTTACAGTGAAGGGAATCGCTGGCTCTAAAAGAAGATATCTGAATGATGCATGTAGCTGCAGGCATCACGCAGATATCCCCACTCTAAGTCGACAACGTCATATGACGTTGTTGGGCGGGAAATGGTTAAAAAGTAAGGGCCCAAACACTGAACCTTGGGGCACACCACTGATAACCTTAGAGAATTCAGAATATTAATCATTACTAGGGATGTGCCTGGTGTTCGATTCAAACCCATGTTCGAATCGAACATCGGGCGTTCGCCCGTTCGGCGAGCCCAGAACTATTTGGGCCGCTCGCATCAAATTCGTGTGATGCGAGCGGCCCGCATGCATTGCGCCAGTCGCAGTGCAATGCTGGCTGATGATTGGCCAAGCATGCACTGTGACCCCGCATGCTTGGCCAATCACAGCGCAGGCAGCGAGGAGAGCCATAATTGGCTACAGGCAGGATGCCTCTAGCCAATTATAGCTCAGGGGCTTTAGTACACACCCTACGGTATAAGAGGCCACCGCGGCGGCGACCTCGCATATTGTGTTTCAGTGTCAGCGTGTCAGTGTGCTGCTGACTGCTGACAATAGGTGCTTTATTTCTGGGGATTTGTGTGTGCGTGCTGTTAGTACAGCATTGCAGTATCACATCTGGGGGGTGTCTATAGGTTGCCTGTGAAGGGGAGCAGGTTTCCTGTGCTTAGAACTGTCCCTGCAAAAAGTGTCATTTTTGCAGGGAAAAAAGCTATTTAAAAGCACTCGCGGCTAATGAATTGATGGCTCCCGTAACACAGAGAACTGTCATTCATTGATAAAAAAACAAAAAAAAAAGCGTGGGGTCCCCCCAAATTCAATAACCAGGCCCTTCAGGTCTGGGATGGATATTAAGGGGGACCCCAGCCAAAAAAAAAAAAAAAAATGGCGTAGGGTCCCCCTCAAAATCCATACCAGACCCTTGAGGTCTGGGATGGATTTTAAGGGGTACCCCAGCCAAAAAAAATGGCGTGGGGTCCCCCTCAAAATCCATACCAGACCCTTATCCGAGCACGCAACCTGGCAGGCCGCAGGAAAAGAGGGGGGACGAGAGCGGCCCCCCCTCCCGCCTGAACCGTACCAGGCCACATGCCCTCAACATTGGGAGGATGCTTTGGGGGTCTAAGACCCCCAAAGCAGCTTGTCCCCATGTTGATGAGGACAAGGGCCTCATCCCCACAACCGTGCCCGGTGGTTGTGGGGGTCTGCGGGCGGGGGGCTTATCGGAATCTGGAAGCCCCCTTTAACAAGGGGACCCCCAGATCCCGCCCCCCCCTGTGTGAAATGGTAAGGGGGTACAAAAGTACCCCTACCATTTCACCAAAATTGTCAAAAATTGTAAAAATGACAGGAGACGGTCTTTGACAATTCCTTTATTAAAATCTTCTTTCTTCTTTCTTCATCCTTCGGTTTCTTCATCTTCTCCTTCCGTCATCTTCTTCCATCTTCTTCTTCCATTTTTTTCTTCCTCCGATCCGCTTCTTCTTGCGCTGGTCTTCTCGTCCTTCTCGTCCGGCATCTTCTTCCATGGCGTCGGTGTCTCTTCTTGGGCCACTCCTCGCAATGGGAGGCTCCCGCTATGTGAGGCTTCGCTGCCTCTGACAGGTCTTTTATAATGGAGGGCACCTGGTGACCCCGCCCCCTCTGATGCACGGGGACATCATGGGGAATTCCCTATGGCTTTCCCCATGACGTCAGAGGGGGCGGGGTCACCAGGTGCCCTCCGTTATAAAAGACCTGTCAGACGGAGCAAAGCCTCACACAGCGGGAGCCTCCCATTGCGAGGAGCGGCCCGACAGAAGAACAAATGCCGACGCCATGGAAGAAGATGCCGGACGAGAAGGACGAGAAGACCAGCGCAAGAAGAAGTGGATCGGAGGAAGAAGAAAATAGAAGAAGATGGAAGAAGATGACGGAAGGAGAAGATGAAGAAACCGAAGGATGAAGAAAGAAGATTTTAATAAAGGAATTGTCAAAGACCGTCTCCTGTCATTTTTTAAAATTTTTGACACTTTTTTGGTGAAATGGTAGGGGTACTTTTGTACCCCCTTACCATTTCACACAGGGGGGGGCGGGATCTGGGGGTCCCCTTGTTAAAGGGGGCTTCCAAATTCCGATAAGCCCCCCGCCCGCAGACCCCCACAACCACCGGGCACGGTTGTGGGGATGAGGCCCTTGTCCTCATCAACATGGGGGCAAGGTGCTTTGTGGGTCTTAGACCCCCAAGGCATCCTCCCAATGTTGAGGGCATGTGGCCTGGTACAGTTCAGGCGGGAGGGGGGGCCGCTCTCGTCCCCCCTCTTCTCCTGCGGCCTGCCAGGTCGTGTGCTCGGATAAGGGTCTGGTATGGATTTTGAGGGGGACCCCACGCTATTTTTTTGTCTGGGGTTCCCCTTAAAATCCATCCCAGACCTCAAGGGTCTGGTATGGATTTTGAGGGGGACCCTACGCCATTTTTTTTTTTTTATTTTTGGCTGGGGTCCCCCTTAATATCCATCCCAGACCTGAAGGGCCTGGTTATTGAATTTAGGGGGAACCCCACGCTTTTTTTTTTTTAATCAATGACTTTTTTTTTATGAATGACTTTCAATGAATGACTGTTCTCTGTGTTACGGGAGCCGTCAATTAAAATTAGCTGCGAGTGATTTTAAATAGCTTTCTTTCCTGCAAAAATGACACTTTTTGCAGAGACAGTTCTAAGCACGGGAAACATGCGCTCCTTTACATGCATACTATAGATACCCCCCAGGTACGAAATTTAAAGGAATATTACACTTTTATTGTTTCAATTTAAGCATTATTAAAATCACTGCTCCTGAAAAAACGTCAGTTTTTAAAAGTTTTTTTTTGCATTGATACATGTCCCCTGGGGCAGGACCCAGGTCCCCAAACACTTTTTATGACAATAACATGCATATTAGCCTTTAAAATTAGCACTTTTGATTTTGAACGTTCGCATCCATTATAACTAATAGGGTTCTAAAGCTCGCACGGACTTTAGGTCCGTTCGCGGGTTCTGGTTCGAACCGAACGGGGGGGGTGTTCGGCTCATCCATAATCATTACCTACTAGTCATTGAATACAGTCTTTTTAGCCAGTTTTCTATCCATTTACAAACAGATTTTTCTAAGCCTGTAGATTTTACCTTACACATTAGTAGGGTTGAGCGAACTGTAAAGTTCGGGTCCGTACCGGACTTTTGGGTGTTCGGGACCCGAACCCGAACTATTGGCTGTAAGTTCGGGTTCGGGTCCGGTGTTCGGCGCTGTATTGGCGCCTTTTTAACAGCTGCAGGGCAGCCAATCGACGATCGTTTTACTAGTGTGCCCTTAGAAGCCATCACAGCCATGCCTACTAATGGCATGGCTGTGATTGGGCAGTGCAGCATGTGACCCAGCCTCTATATATAGTCCAGACACACAGCACACAGCGTCATTCTGCTATAGACAGGTTCCTGTGCTGCTGAGAGGATTTTAGGAGTTAGTGTGATTCAGTCAGTCAGGCAGTCAGCATTCCTTAACTTTGCTTCTAATTAGTTAGATCAGTGAGCGATCTACATAGCTAGAGTAGAGTGGGGAGTTTCTTTATTAAGCAAAAAAAAGGCAGAGAGAATTATTGAAGAGATTCCTAAATCAATTGTACCCTGGCTGGGGTGCAGTGCACAGTCTTTTAACAGTGCCATGAGGCCAGTGCCAGACAAAATATAAAAGTTTTACCTGCAAGCTCAGTGCACCATTAGGACCAACACTGCATATACTAAGAGATATACCATAGTCTGTGTGTATTCTGCTATTGGAAAAACATTGCATGAAAATAAAATTTAGCTTTTTTTTTTTTTCCCAATAGCATTTTCTGCGTGTTCATACATACACTCTGTAGACAGTATCCGTGTATTCTGATATTGCAAAAACATTGCAAAAAATTTAAATTTTGCTGTTTTTTTTCCCCAATAGCATTTTCTGCGTGTTAAAACATACACGCTGTAGACACTATCCGTGTATTCTGATATTGCAAAAACATTGCAAAAAAATTTAATTTTGCAGTGTTTTTTTTCCCCAATAGCATTTTCTGCATTTTCATAAACGCTTTACATACTGTCCGTGTATTCTGATATTGGAAAAACATTGCAAAAAATGTTTATTTTGCAGTGTTTTTTTTCTTCCCAATAGCATTTTCTGCGTTTTCATAAACGCTTTACATACTGTCCGTGTATTCTGATATTGGAAAAACATTGCAAAAAAAATTAATTTTGCTGTGTTTTTTTTCTTCCCAATAGCATTTTCTGCGTTTTCATAAACGCTTTACACACTGTCCGTGTATTCTGATATTGGAAAAACATTGCAAAAAAATTTAATTTTGGGGTGTTTTTTTTCCCCAATAGCATTTTCTGCGTTTTCATAAATGCTTTACATACTGTCCGTGTATTCTGATATTGGAAAAACATTGCAAAAAATAATAATTTTGCAGTGTTTTTTTTCTTCCCAATAGCATTTTCTGCGTTTTCATAAACGCTTTACATACTGTCCGTGTATTCTGATATTGGAAAAACATTGCAAAAAATTTTAATTTTGCTGTGTTTTTTTTTCTTCCCAATAGCATTTTCTGCGTATTCATAAACGCTTTACACACTGTCCGTGTATTCTGATATTGGAAAAACATTGCAAAAAAATTTAATTTTGGGGTGTTTTTTTTCCCCAATAGCATTTTCTGCGTTTTCATAAATGCTTTACATACTGTCCGTGTATTCTGATATTGGAAAAACATTGCAAAAAATAATAATTTTGCAGTGTTTTTTTTCTTCCCAATAGCATTTTCTGCGTTTTCATAAACGCTTTACATACTGTCCGTGTATTCTGATATTGGAAAAACATTGCAAAAAATTTTAATTTTGCAGTGTTTTTTTTTCTTCCCAATAGCATTTTCTGCGTTTTCATAAACGCTTTACATACTGTCCGTGTATTCTGATATGGAAAAACATTGCAAAAAAAAATAATTTTGCAGTGTTTTTTTTCTTCCCAATACCATTTTCTGCGTTTTCATAAACGACACTATCCGTTTATTCTGATATTGGAAAAACATTGCAAAAAAAAAAATAATTTTGTGTTTTTTTCTTCCCAATAGCATTTTCTGCGTTTTCATAAACGCTTTAGACACTGTACGTGTATTCTGCTATATACAAAAACACCCATTTAGGGCGAGATCATAAATTTTGAAAATATGAGGAGATCATCAAAAAGAGGACGTGGCCCGGGTCGTGGTGCTGCTGGTGGCGCTCCTGTTGCAGGGAGAGGACGTGGTCGATCTGTGCCAGCTACACGCACTAGTGAAACACCTTCCTCAGGTGCGAGTAGGCGACAGAGCCTGCAGCGGTATTTTGGCGCGCCTAATGAGGCTGTACGAATGTTGAGGCCAGGACAAGTACAGGCGATAGTAGATTGGGTTGCTGACAGTGCCTCCGGTTCCTTCACATTGTCTCCCACCCAGTCTCCTGATGAAAGTTCAGAGTTGGCACCTGCAGCCGATGTCCATCAGTCTTTCACCTCACCCCCTTGCAAATCAGCCAATCAGTCTGAGCCCCAAATCATGCAGCAGTCTCTTCTGCTTTTTGATGACTCTGTTAGCAGAGTTTCCCAGGGCCATCCACCTAGCCCTGCCCCAGAAGTGGAAGAGATTGTGTGCACCGATGCCCAACCACTTATGTTTCATCATGAGTACATGGGAGGACCATCGCAGCACGTCTCGGATGATGACGAAACACAGGTGCCAACTGCTGCTGCTTTCGCCATTGTGCAGACCGACAAGGAGGGCAGGGGTGAAGAGTGGGTGGAAGATGATGTGGAGGACGATGAGGTCCTTGACCCCACATGGAATCAACGTCATGCAGGTGACCAGTGTAGTTCGGAGGAAGAGGCGGTGGTCGCACAGAGCCACCAGCACAGCAGAAGAGGGAGCAGGGTGCAAAAGCGGAGCGTCCGTCCCCTAGACAGTACGTCTGCTACTGCCCAACGCAACAAGGGACCGAGCACACTAAAGTCAGGTCCAAGGAGTTCCCTAGCGTGGCAGTTCTTCAGACAATGTGCTGATGACAAGACACGAGTGTTTTGCACGCTGTGCAATCAGAGCTTGAAGCGAGGCATACACATTCTCAACCTGAGCACAACCTGCATGACCAGGCATCTAAGTGCAAAGCACGAGATGCAGTGGAGTAGACACCTCAAAAACCAAGAAAGGTCTCTGGCTCCTCCTGCTTCCTCTTCTGCTGCAGTCTCGGCCTCTTCATCCATCTCTGTAGTGACAGTGACACCTGCCAACCCGCAAACAGAGGATCTGCCAGCAACACTACCACCTGGGTCACCAACCATCTCCACAATGTCCCATGGAAGCGTTCAGCTCTCTATTTCCCAAACACTGGAGCGGAAGAGGAAGTACCCCCCTAGCCACCCGCGATCCCTGGCCCTGAATGCCAGCATTTCAAAATTCCTCGCCTTTGAAATGCTGTCATTCCGTCTGGTGGAGACGCAGAGTTTTAAAAGGCTGATGTCATTGGCTGTCCCACAGTACGTCGTGCCCAGCCGCCACTACTTTTCCAGACGAGCTATCCCTTTCCTGCACAACCAAGTGGGGGACAAAATCAGGTGTGCACTGCGCAACGCCATCTGTGGCAAGGTCCTCCTAACTACGGATGCGTGGACCAGTAAGCACGGTCAGGGACGTTATATATCTCCCTAACAGCACACTGGGTAAATGTAGTGGCGGCTGGGCCTGAGGCGGATAGCACTTTGGCGCATGTTCTTCCACCACCGAGGATTGCAGGGCACTTCAGTTTGCCTCCTGTTGCTAACTCCTCCTACTCCGCCTCCTCATCCTCTACCGCCTCCTTATCCGGTCAGCGTAACACCTTCACCACCAACTTCAGCACAGCCAGGGCTAAACGACAGCAGGCAGTTTTAAAACTTTCCTGTTTGGGGGAAAAACCCCACACCGCGCAGGAGTTGTGGATGGAACAACAGACCGATGAGTGGTTGGTGGCAGTGAGCCTCAAGCCCGGCCTGGTGGTGTGCAATAATGGGCGAAATCTCGTAGCAGCTCTGGGCCTTGCCGGTTTGACACACATCCCTTGCCTGGCGCATGTGCTGAACTTGGTGGTCCAGAGGTTCCTTAAGAATTACCCCGATATGCCAGAGCTGCTGCAGAAAGTGCGTTCTCATCCTGCTGCTGCTCGCCTGTCAGCGCTGCAGCGTAACTTCGGCCTTCCCGCTCACCGTCTCATATGTGACGTGCCCACAAGGTGGAACTCCACCTTGCACATGCTTGCCAGACTGTGCGAGCAGCAGCAGGCAATAGTGGAGTCTCAGCTGCAGCACGCACGCGTGAGTCGCTCTGCGGAACCGCACCACTTCACCGCCAATTACTGGGCCTCCATGCGAGACCTGTGTGCCTTGTTGCTCTGTTTCGAGTACTCCACCAACATGGCCAGTGCCGATGACGCCTTTCTCATCGTTACTATCCCAGTTCTATGCCTTCTTGAAAAAACTCTTCAGGCGATAATGGAAGAGGATGTGGCACAGGATGAGGAGGAGGAAGAGGGTTCATTTCCAAGGCTTTCAGGGCAGTCATTTACAAGTGGCTACGAGGGTGGGTTCCTGCACCAACAAGTGCCAGGTACACAATTGTCTGGCAGCAAGGGCACAGTTCTGGAGTATTACGAGGTGGAGGATGAGGAGGAGATGGAGGAGGAGGAACCATGTTCACAGCAGGGTGGCACCCAGACCAGCTCATGTCCATCACTGGTGCGTGGCTGGGGGGATACAGAGGACACAGACGATACACCTCCCACAGAGGACAGCTTTTCCTTGCCTCTGGGCAGTCTGGCACACATGAGCGATTACATGCTGCAGTGTCTCTGCAACGACCGCCGAGTTGCCCACATTTTAACTGGTGCTGATTATTGGGTGGCCACCCTGCTGGATCCCCGTTATAAGGACAACGTGCCGTCCTTAATTACCTCACTGGAGCGTGATCGTAAGATGCGCGAATACAAGCGCACGCTGGTAGACGCGCTGCTGGTGGCATTCCCACTTGGTGCGGTGGAAGCACAAGGCGAAGGCAGAGGAGGAGGAAGAGGTCGCCAACGCAGCCGGGGCACCGCCAGCACCTCGCAAGGCAGGGTTAGCATAGCCGGAATGTGGAAAAGCTTTGATAGCACGCCACAACAACCAGCACCACCAGCTGAGATGGAACGTCTTAGCAGGAGGCAGCATTTCACCAACATGGTGGAGCAGTATGTGTGCACACGCGTACACGTACTGCATGGCGGGTCTGCCCCCTTCAACTTCTGGGTCTCCAAATTGGGCACATGGCCTGAGCTTGCCCTTTACGCCTTGGAGGTGCTGGCCTGCCCTGCCGCCAGTGTATTATCTGAATGTGTATTTAGCACGGCAGGGGGCGTTATCACAGACAAGCGCAGCCGCCTGTCCAGAGCCAATGTGGACAAGCTCACGTTCATTAAAATGAACCAGGCATGGATCCCACAGGACTTGTCCGTACCTTGTGCAGAATAGACACATATACCGGTGTTCTGACGAAAACTGTCTTGCTATCGGATAGTGTCCGGCCACTTACTGCGCAGGTGCAGTGCTTGCGCAGTACGGAGGACAAGGAGATTCACAAAATCTCCAAAGATGAACGTCGCCTGCGCAGTGAGTGCAGGTTCAAGGCCGACCATCCAAGTGGACATACGGTAGCACATAGTAACAGGGCCCCACACGGGCTAGCTTGGCTAGGCTTCAACCTCGGATGATGTGGCTTGAACCTGGAGTCACTGCGCATCGTCTTCGGAGAGTTTCAAAATCCCGTTGTCCTACGTACTGAGCAAGCGCAGTACAGGGCGGACACTATGCGATGGGGGACAGAATTCGACACATCATTCACCACTAGCCTTACCCAGCCATTGTTGTATTTTTGAACCAGTGTTGGCTACCTCGTCCTCCTCCACCGCCGCTTCCACCTACACCGCCACATCCACCACCACCTCAACCTCCTACTCCATTTTAATTTTGTTCTCCTAGGTCAAGATTATAATTTTTTTTTTTTTTTAATTTCCAAGTATTTTATTTTCCCACTATCTTATCCATTAAATTGAATAATATTTTCCAGAATGTGCGTATTCCCACCATATGTGCGGCATCGTGCCGTTGAGTTTCTGAGGTTCTTAATGACTTCCTGTACCTCTTCTGCTGAGAAGGGGGCCTCCAGCATTTTTTTTTATTTTTTATTTTTTTTTATGTTATTTTAAGTTATTTCCCTATCCACATTTGTTTGCAGATCACTTGCCATGCTCTTAACAACATTTTGTTGCCATTTGCATCCCTCTCGCCCTTTCCATGACCTTTTTACAGCCATTTTAGTGTTCAAAAGTCTGGGTCCCATTGACTTCAATGGGGTTCGGAGTTCGGGGTCAAGTTCGGGTCAAGTTCGGTCCCGAACCCGGACTTTTTTCCGAAGTTCGGCCGAACCCACGGAACCCGAACATCCAGGTGTCCGCTCAACTCTACACATTAGCCATTTGTGGGGAACTGTGTCAAACGCTTTTGCAAAATTTAAGTATACCACATCTTTGTCTAATTTTTGATTACTTCCTCAAAAAGAGATCGGATTTATTTGACAACTTCTGTCTTTCATGAAACCATGCTGCCTATTAAATATTTTTCATAGCAAAACTCATCTGTGGTCGTTTATTAAACTTTCCAGTGTCTTCCAAACTATGGAAGTTAAACCAACAGGTCTGTAGTTACTTGGTAAAGACTTTGATCCTTTTTAAAATATAGGCACCACATTGGCCTTACGCCTAACCAATGCTCATATGGCAGTAATTAAAAAAATCCCTACAAATTGGAAACAATGGCTTTGAAATGACAGAGCTCAATTCTTATATGCTGGGAGAACACTCATCTGCTTTGTATGTGACACTTTCTCGCTGGCTTTGACAGCAAGGAATCACTTCCTCACTCTTAAATGGTGCAGAGTAAGTACCCATGCACACAGGGCTTTAGAAAAAAAAAATCTGCAAAGCCACTACCAACACCAGTAAAAAGCCGCTGTAAAAATTCACTTTTAGTAGCTTTTTGCATTGGCATTAATGCGTGTCTAGCCACGTTAGATTTTAGCAGCGTTTCTCTGCCTCTATTCAAAATAAATGGTTCCCTATGAGAGCCATCCTAACTGATCCGACTTTCAGTCCATTGATTTGATTAGAAGTCGCATCCAATTCGGATCATCATGATGCTTGTGGTGCGACTTGTGCTCTGAGGATATTGAAGGGAAACCCCATGCCAAAATTATAAAAAAAACTGCATGGGTTCCCCCAATATCCATACTAGGCCCTTTGAGTCTGGTATGGATCTTGAAAGTGAACCCCACACCAAAATGTAAAAAAAAAAACAGCATGGGGTCCCCTCTCAAGACCATACCAGACCCTTATCCGAGCATGCAGCCTAGCAGGTCAGGAAAAGTGAGGGATGAGTGAGCACCCCCTCCTGGACCATACCAGGCAACACGCCCTTAGCATGGGGGGTGAGTGCTTCCTCTGGTCTTCTTTCTCCGGTCCTCTCCCTCTGGTATTCTTCCATCGGTCTTCTTCCTCCAGTCTTTTTCCTCCAGTCTTCTCCACCGCTGCTGTTATCTCTGCCTCCGACCCGGTCCTCCTCCGAAGCTCTCTGCCGGTTCTTATATACCCATAGGGCGTGGTCCTCTGGTGACCTCACCATGAGACCCTGCCACTGTAATATGTTTAGGGCGTGTCCCCCTCCTTTCCTTACCTGCATGCTCAGATAAGGGTCTAGTATGGATTTTGAGGATTTTTTAATTTGGCATGGTGTTTCCTTTTAAGATCCATACCAGACTCAAAGGGCTTTTGAAGGGTAACCCCACTCCAAAATAAAAAAACAAAATGGTGTGGGCTTTCCCTTCAAGATCCTCAGAGCACAAGTCGCACCACAAGTCGGATCATGATGATTCGACTTGGATGGGACTTCTATTCAAATCAATGGACTGAAAGTCAGATCAATTAAGACGGCTCTCATAGGGAACCATTGATTTTGACATGGTAAAAAAATGCTTGACTTGGCTTAATGCTGTACCCAGCGTTAAGCCATGTTTAGCAGTGTTTAGCAGCATCAGACGCTTCTCCAGCTGTAACGCTGGTCTTTAGAACGCACTGGCCCTGGGTTTTTTTGCAGCTTGAGAAACGCCTATGACAGCTTCTAAAAGCTTGTGTGTGCATGGGGTCATAGAAAAACACGGAGAGGCATTTTTAAGCTGCAAAAAAAAATTCTGACGCTGGTAAAAGCATCTCTAAAAATGCCCTATGTGCATAGGGACTATAAGTTACCAGCAAGAAAACTACACTTCACCCACCCAATCTGGTGGGGAAGCAACACATGCAAGCATATGAATGTTTCACCACCCTGTTGTGTCCATATAACAACCCTGCCTCTGGCTAGTCCTATCCAGAGGGAGAATCTCAAATGTAACAGCAGTCTAATGCCCCGTACACACAGTCAGACTTTCCAATGGAAGATGTGCGATCGGATCGTGTTGTCGGAAAATCCGATCGTGTGTGGGCTCCATCTGACTTTTTCTGTCGGAAATTCCGACACACAAAGTTTGAGAGCTGGACCTAAAATTTTCCGACAACACGATCCGATCATTTAAATTCCGATTGTGTGTAGACAATTCCAACGGACAAAGTGCCACGCATGCTCAGAATAAATTAAGAGACGAAAGCTATTGGCTACTGGCCCATTTATAGTCCTGACGTACGTGTTGTACGTCACCTCGTTCAGAATGATCGGATTTTCAGACAACTTTGTTCGACCGTGTGTATGCAAGACAAGTTTGGCAGAAAATCCGTCGGAGAAAATCCGATGGATTTTGACGTTGGAATGTCCGACCATGTGTACAGGGCATTACAGCTAAGGTGCACTGCATTGTTAAAAATGTTGCAGGTACAGTTTTTTTTTAATGCGTGGAAGTGCATTCACAGCCCATTTTAAAATGAATGAGCTACTTGTTTGTTTATTTAGGCAAAAGGGTGAAGGGGATTTTAAGAGGTTCAAATACTTTATCGGCTGTCAAAGCATTCACTCATATTATTATTCTTAAATTATCTTACTTCCTTAAATTCCTACTTACCGCCACTTCTTTGTGGTCACATAAAGCCTCTATTTAAAGCCCATGTGACAGAGGGACAACACAGAAACACAATTTGGAGACAGGGATTGAGCATTGCCACCTTAGAGCGAGGACCCCCATGGATCACCAGGTGTTACTTGAAAGCTACAGGTGTAATAATATTGGAAATTACTTTTGGAATTCCATGAATATATTATACTTATTTGCAATTTTAGTGATTGGCTTTATTTTTACTTGAAATATAATATTTTGAGTGCATAAGCAATCAAATAATATATTCATATTATATCATAAATATAGCATTTTCTCACACAAATTGAACATTTTTCCTGGCCCAAATTCTCATGCCTGCAGTTGATTCGGCTCTTGCTATTTTTGTCTTTTTTTTATTAGAACAAGTCACAAGGTTTCTGAGATACATTACATTTTTCTGCCTGTACTTAAAAAAAATAAAAATAAACACTTTCCTTTCTTCTTTATTTTTTCTGTATGCATACAATAAATATATCTTATAGGGCAATACAAGCCTGTTGCATTTCTCACAGAATCTCATTTTCATTTATTTTCCTGCTTAAGTGAATCATTTTTTCCTCAATTTCTTTACACTAGATTGAGAAATCTGAGGCACCCCTTCACATTTTTATACTTATCTGTGTGGAAAGTTCTGTTAAATGTATTTAAAGAAAGAAAAATAACAATTGCATATATTTTTCTTTAAAACTGCTTGGGAGCCATTATGTATTGAATGGATATTTAGGCACTTTGCAATGTAATGCTGTTCCCTTTTAATGTTTTATACAGAGTAAGATTATAACAATATTAGAAAAAATATAATAATAATACTAGAACAAAATTATGATGAATGGAGTATACAAAATACCATTAATGAAGTTGGGAGGATGGATAGAAGAACCTTACTAGCCAAAAAAAATCTTAGTAATGAGAAGAAAGTGGCCTCTCCCTTTATTACAAATTATTTAACTCAATATTATCAGATCAAACCTATTATTGCCAGGGGAGGGGCAGGGGGCTTATCGGAATCTGTAAAGGGAGAAGAGGTCCCCTAAGGTGGGGTTTTTAGGCAGCAAAGTAAAAAGATTGAGTCAATATTATATGGAAAAAGAATTGTTTATTAATAGTACCAAAAGGCATAACATGATAGTTAAAAAATTAGCTCCAGTAGGAAATTAAAAACTAAACCAATTATATACTTGCAGACAGAAATTTCATGACGACAATGATGATAAAATGTTGACAATATGAAAAGTAAGCCTGACACGTTTCAACCCATATAACAATGGTCTTCTTCAGAGGGTCAGTCTGCTAAGAGAAATATATTATAGGTACACATGTCAAAATTATTTACGCACATTGGAAGAAAAATGAATACCATACAGTGCAGACATGTGGTATAGTTACCCAATAGTGTATATCCAACAAAGAAAAGGCTTCCTACATGAAGGTCCTTTAAAAGCTTTTCTCTCCCCAAGTGGTCCCAGAGTACTCCACAGCCACAATAATCAAACCTGGCAGTAATCCAGCGATATAGCTTACGAGAAGTCACACTGAAAATGACCCCCCCAACAGAACAGACGGTAGTCAGGCAGGGGTGGGTCACACCTGTGGTAGAAATCCAGGATAAATTAGACGACATGCCCACAATGTACGTGAACAGTCAAGCACAAATTCACATGGTAACAACACCCTATGGGAATCTGGAAGCCCTCTTTAACATGGGGCCCCCAGATCCCACCCTCCCCATGTAAATGTGTATGGGGTACATAATACCCCTACTCATTCACAAAAAAAAGTGTGTAGTGTAAAAAAAGACATTAGACAAGTCCTTTATGTAAAAAATTCAAATATAAACAAAAGTCCCCCGGTGGAGATCCATCATCAATCATGATGCCCGCCACCACCACTGACCCGGAAAAAAAAAAAGCCTGCTTGCGCCGAAGGCTCCCAGCGTCTGACAGTCTGTTGCCTGACAGTTCTTAAATAACTAAGGGGCGGGCCACCAATGACATCACCAGATGACCTCGCCCCCTTTGTGACATCATCGACCCAGAATGCCCGTTTCTTAACAACCATGTGCTTTACTGGTTGTTAAGGATGCCAGTGGCTGCCAGTTCCTTAAAAACACATGCCGGGATCACTACTTATTTATCGCATTATTTTTATTTATTTTTTGTGAATTGACTTACATTTCTGTCTTATGCAGTATTTACAGAGCATTTTTGCTTTATGCGGTAAATATTGCATAAAGCAGTAGTGGACTGACATTTTCAGTATCACATGTGGTATTTGGGAACACACATAAATGCCACATGCCATCTGGTTCAGTGAATGGAGCCCATTGTCCCTTTTTTAAATGTGAACCAAAAGTATGCAATGTGCGCTTCAGTGCTCAGTCTTGATATTGGAGCGTGCATGGAAAATATTACCACACCACAACTTTGTGTTTCTTTCCCAACTTAATAATTGCACGGTGGGACCTGGTTACCATAGATTCATACTGTGCTTTTAAACTTTAAGGGAATAAATGTAATTGCACCACCTGGTCTCCTCCACTGCACAGTGGGTCCTGTTAGCTCTCCTTCCCTTAACCACTTCCCAACCGGCGCACACAGATGTACATCAGCAGAATGGCATGGCCAGGCAAATGGGCGTACAGGTACGTCCCTTTAAATTTGCCACTGTGCCATTGCGTGCGCGCCACCGGCTGCGCACGGGCGCACCGGTCGGGACCTCCATGAGTCGGATCGTGGGTCCCTCGGACTCGATCGCCATGGGGATACCCGCGATCATCTCACGGGGAGGAAGAACTTCTGCCTAGTAACAGTGTCACTGATCTCTTCTCCCTGTGATCGGAGCAGAGATCAGTGATGTGTAACACACAGCCATGCCCCCCCCCCACAGTTAGAAACACACCCCTAGGACACACTTAACCCCTACACTGCTACCTAGTGGTTAACTCCTTCACTGCAAGTGTCATTTACACAGGAATCAGTGCATTTGAATAGCACTGATTGCTGTATAAATGACAATGGTCCCAAAAATGTGTCAAAAATGTCTGATGTGTCCGCCATAATGTCGCAGTCACCATAAAAATCGCAGATCGCTGCCATTACTAGTAAAAAAAAATATTAATAAAAATTACATAAAAGTATCCCCTATTTTGTAAAAGCTATAACTTTTGTGCAAACCAATCAATCGCTTATTGTGATTTTTTTTTACCAAAAATATGTAGAAGAATACGTATTTATTATAGCAAAAAGTAAAAAATAATGCATTTTTTTCATAATTGTCGCTCTTTTTTTCTTTATAGCGCAAAAAAATAAAAACTGCAGGGGTGATCAAATACCACCAAAAGAAATCTCTATTTGTGGGAAAAAAAGGACGTCAATTTTGTTTGGGTGCCACGTCGCACAACTGCACAATTATCAGTTAAAGCGTCGCAGTGCCGAATTGCAAAAAGTGGTCTGGTCTTTAGCCAGAAAAATGGTCAGGGGCTTATGTGGTTAAAAGGATGACTGCAATAACATCACTCCATCTCCGCCACTCCACAGGTAGGTACAGATATAATAAAAACGAATGGTTCTCCCCATTTAAAAAATGTATTAAAGGTAAACTTAAAAGATACACTCACATTAAAGGAGCACAAAACCTGTGAACACGGATAAAAACTCACCCAGAGCCCATCTTTATTTCCTTCAATGTTCTCAGCAGCTCTCACAGTATTTCCTGGTTGCAATGTGATGACGTCATCAAGCTCTGATATGTTTTGTCATTAAGACTTTGTCACAGGGCCCTTATTATTGTGACATGATGGCACTGTATATTTTTCACTAAGGTGATAATTTAGTTTCAAAACTAGTGAGCACTGCATGGATTGCTTCTCATCGTGAAATATTTTTGCTCACATGTTTATGAATATCCATAAGAGTCATCTTCAGGGATTTGTACTGTGAACACACAGGACATAGAATATTAAGTAGATCAGTAATTGTGAATTAATAACTAGTTAGTGTCTAAAAATATATATATATATTAGGTTGACCATGAACAGCAAGATAAAAAAAAACATTCCATGTATGCTGTGAGATAACATCTACCTCAGCCAGGGGTACCCTTGGTCACATCTAAATTTTCACCAGATGTGGGTGTTGGATACTGATCCTTCACTTGTTTATATAGCAAAGTGAAGCATCAAAGGAAAAGTGAACAATTATACTATGCATGGGTTAGGTAAGTAGGTTCTCTCCCATGTTCCTGAAGAAGTGGGTGTTCCGGCAAAATGCATGGAGGTCAATAATTCCCTGTCTGGAGAGCCCCAATGTAGAAAAATCTCTGTCTTTAAGTCAGGGTATGTTTGAGGCAGCTGCCTGTTATCACATATACTGTAATTGTTTGTATGTTGTACTTATCTGATGTGGGAGACTATTGGGACATCATTGTATTGGGCGGAATTTTTGAACACCCCTGTAATAGCAGGTAGTTTATTGTTTTGATTCATATTTATATTTTTATTTTGTTATGAAATGTTGTAATACACTTGTATTTTTAATTGTTATGTGACATCTGGGTACCTTTAAAATCCATTTCTAGTTAATTTTTTTGCACTTTGATTCAGGATGTGGTGCTGTAAAATATGCCACATATAATCATTTTTGAAGCATCACAAGAAACATGCACTCGCTACTGTCATTTTGGATGTTGGATGAAGATCATGGCAGGTCCTAGTGCTGATTCTGTTTATATGACAATAGACATCCCACTCTTAGGAAGATGTCTACCAGTCTACAGCCTTATTGATATCATATAATCTCCCAGTGTATGTGCAATTGTTCAGACTGCTGAAAATCACTTTCCAGTAGAAAGCCAGCTATCAACTGAAAGGATGTAAGCACTCTGTATACAAATCCCTGCTGCCACCCACAAAAGCACATAAGTCTTACATCAGTAAAAGCACAAGGGTTAATAACATGAGTACTGTTTGCATACCCCAATTTTGCAGTTTAATGCCCCGTACACACAGTCGGATTTTCCGACGGAAAATGTCCTATCGGACCATGTTTGTCGCAAATTCCGACCGCGTGTGGGCTCCATCTGACTTTTTCCGTCGGAATTTCCGACGGAAAAAGTTTGAGATCCTGCTCTCAAATTTTCCGACAACAAAGTCCTATCGGACTTTTTCCGATCGTGTGTAGCGAATTCCGACAGACAAAGTGCCACGCATGCTCAGATCACATTACAAGACCAAAGCTATTGGCTACTAGCCTCTACGTAGTCCCGTCGTACGCAAGGAACGTCACCACGTTCAGAATGATCGGATTTTCCAACAACTTTGTCCGACCGTGTGTATGCAACACCAGTGTCGGACAAAATCCGTCGGAAAAAATCTGACGGATTTTGTGGTTGGAGTTTCCGACCGTGTGTATGGGGCATTACAGTCAAAAAATAAGAGCAAATATGAATTTGAAATATCTTTCTATTGCACAACATACTAGAATGAGCCATGTGACTCCCTACTGGTCATGGTATATAACATGGATAAGATATATCATCAGCCCACCAACAGGCTTTTTTAAGCAAAATTTCCAGGCCACACAGGGATCTTTCATAAGGCATGTGATCATGCAATTTTGCCTGATGAATGGTGGTCCTGAAATGTTGCTAATATACAGTATGTGCTCATACAATGAAAGAAGCCTTTCATTTGGATAAAAGCTCAAAGGTGTGCAAAAGACATACCTTATCCGTAATCTGAGAGCAGGTGCAACAGTGCATATGCAGTCAATCAAGACAGGGAATATTGATCATCCTATCAAGATGAAAGACTTAGAATAAGAGATGAGTGAATCAAGAAATTTTCAATTTGCTGGACATTCGCTGACCAATTGAAAAAGATTGTAAACTCAGAGGAAAGCATTCAAATTCTGCTGAAGTCTATGGAAGCAAAATCTTGTCATTTTTTTCTGCCCTTTTTCAAGGCCAAATATTAAAAAGTGTCCTTGTACTAATCTTACTGACCCTATATAAATATGCCCGGGTGGCTAGGTAAAATTATCCCTCTGGATAATAAAACAAAATAAAAAAATACCAAGTGCTATGCCCCTCAAAATACATTTAATCTTATATACATCAAATTCAAATACCAATGACTGATGAAACAAATATTTGCGCCTCCAATTCATGTGTTGCTAGCCAGGAGCCATGAAACACATTCTTGTGTTGGAAAATTAGGAGGTATCAGTGTTGCAAGTAGTGCTTGAGGAAAACCCAGTACCCCTACTTTAACCTCCTGGGCGCTAAACACAAGGAAGTATGTAGTCTTATAGAGATACCAACTTTGCAGAAGTGTTTGGGATCCTGCTGTGCTTATTTGTATGACAATTGTCTTTTTTTAAAACCATTTTTACTGGTGTCTGGTAGGGTGGGCGAATTTGCCTTTAAATCAATAGTTTGTACATTTGCTTCAATAAAGTCTTTTATCACAAAATATACCATACTCAGAGCTCATATACAACAATTTGCTTTTCTTTTATACTTTGACCCTTACAGTTGTGGAGGTACCCCGTCTATTGAAGACGTATTGGTCAACACTGTTATTTTGACTTTATGGTCACACCCAGAGCTCCTCCTTGTATTCTTATGTTCAACCATTCTTACTACAACCATATGAGCTGCAGAGTTTAGTGTAGTCTATTAGCACTAGGGATGAGTCGAACACCCCCCCCCCCCCCCGTTCGGCTCGCACCAGAACCCGCGAACGGACCTAAGTCCGTGCGAGCTTTAGAACCCTATTAGTTATAATGGAGGCGAACGTTTGAAATCGAAAGTGCTAATTTTAAAGGCTAATATGCATGTTATTGTCATAAAAAGTGTTTGGGGACCTGGGTCCTGCCCCAGGGGACATGTATCAATGCAAATTTTTTTTTAAAAACGGCCGTTTTTTCAGGAGCAGTGATTGTAATAATGCTTAAATTGAAACAATAAAAGTGTAATATTCCTTTAAATTTCGTACCTGGAAAAAAGCTATTTAAAATCACTCGCGGCTAATGTGAATTGACGCTCCCGTAACACAGAGAACAGTCATTCATTAAAAGTCATTCATAAAAAAAAGTCATTGATAAAAAATAAAAAAAATTAAAAAAAAAAAGCGTGGGGGTCCCCCCAAATTCAATAACCAGGCCCTTCAGGTCTGGGATGGATATTAGGGGGGCCCCAGACAAAAAAATAAAAAAATGGCGTAGGGTCCCCCTCAAAATCCATACCAGACCCTTATCCGAGCACGCAACCTAGCAGGCCGCAGGAAAAAAGGGGGGGCGAGAGCGGCCCCCCTCCCGCCTGAACGTACCAGGCCACATGCCCTCAACATTGGGAGAATGCTTTGGGGGTCTGAGACCCCCAAAGCACCTTGTCCCCATGTTGATGAGGACAAGGGCCTCTTCCCCACAAACCTGACCGGTGGTTGTGGGGGTCTGCGGGCGGGGGGCTTATCGGAATCTGGAAGCCCCGTTTAACAAGGGGACCCCCAGATCCCGGCGCCCCCCTGTGTGAAATGGTAAGGGGGTACAAAAGTACCCCTACCATTTCACCAAAAAAGTGTCAAAAATTGAAAAAATGACAGGAGACGGTCTTTGACAATTCCTTTATTAAAATCTTCTTTCTTTTTTCTTCATCCTTCGGTTTCTTCATCTTCTCCTTCCGTCATCTTCTTCTATCTTCTTCTTCCATCTTCTTCTTCCTCCGATCCGCTTCTTCTTGTGCTGGTCTTCTCGTCCTTCTCGTCCGGCATTTTCTTCCATGGCGTCGGCGTCTGTTCTTCTGTCGGGCCGCTCCTCGCAATGGGAGGCTTCCGCTGTGTGAGGCTTCGTTCCGTCTGACAGGTCTTTTATAACGGAGGGCACCTGGTGACCCTGCCCCCTTTGACGTCATGGGGAAAGCCATAGGGAATTCCCCATGACGTCCCCTGTGCGTCAGAGGGGGCGGGGTCACCAGGTGCCCTCCGTTATAAAAGACCTGTCAGACGCAGCGAAGCCTCACACAGCGGGAGCCTCCCATTGCGAGGAGTGCCCCAAGAAGAGACACCACGACACCGACGCCATGGAAGAAGATGCCGGATGAGAAGGACGAGAAGACCAGCGCAAGAAGAAGCGGATCGGATGAAGAAGATGATGGAAGAAGAAGATGGAAGAAGATGCCGGAAGGAGAAGATGAAGAAACCGAAGGATGAAGAAAGGAAGACCATAAGAAAGAAGATTTTAATAAAGGAATTGTCAAAGACCGTCTCCTGTAATTTTTACAATTTTTTGACACTTTTTTGGTGAAATGGTAGGGTTACCATTTCACACAGGGGGGGGCGGGATCTGGGGGTCCCCTTGTTAAAGGGGGCTTCCAGATTCCGATAAGCCCCCCGCCCGCAGACCCCCACAACCACCAGCCAGGGTTGTGGGGAAGAGGCCCTTGTCCTCGTCAACATGGGGACAAGGTGCTTTGGGGGTCTCAGACCCCCAAAGCATCCTCCCAATGTTGAGGGCATGTGGCCTGGTACGGTTCAGGCGGGAGGGGGGGGAGGGGGGGTGCTCTCGTCCCCCCCTCTTTTCCTGCGGCCTGCCAGGTTGCGTGCTCGGATAAGGGTCTGGTATGGATTTTGAGGGGGACCTCACACCATTTTTTTTGGCTGGGGTTCCCCTTAAAATCCATCCCAGACCTCAAGGGTCTGGTATGGATTTTGAGGGGGACCCTACGCCATTTTTTTTTTGCTGGGGTCCACCTTAATATCCATCCCAGACCTGAAGGGCCTGGTTATTGAATTTGGGGGGACCCCCACGCTTTTTTTTTTTTTTTTTATCAATGAATGACAGTTCTCTGTGTTACGGAGCCATCAATTCATTAGCTGCGAGTGCTTTTAAATAGCTTTTTTCCTGCAAAAATTACACTTTTTGCAGGGACAGTTCTAAGCACAGGAAACCTGCCCCCCTTCACAGGCAACCTATAGACACCCCCCAGATGTGATACTGCAATGCTGTACTAACAGCACGCACACACAAATCCCCAGAAAGAAAGCACATATTCTCAGCAGTCAGCAGCACACTGACACGCTGACACTGAAACACAATATGCGAGACCACCGCCGTGGCGGCCTCTTATACCGTGGGGCGTGTACTAAAGCCCCTGAGCTATAATTGGCTACAGGCATCCTGCCTGTAGCCAATTATGGCTCTCCTCGCTGCCGGCGCTGTGATTGGCCAAGCATGCAGGGTCACAGTGCATGCTTGGCCAATCATCAGCCAGCAATGCACTGCGACTGGCGCAGTGCATTGCGGGCCGCTCGCATCACACGAATTTGATGCGAGCGGCCCAAATAGTTCTGGGCTCGCTGAACGGGCGAACGCCCGATGTTCGATTCGAACATGGGTTCGAATCGAACACCGGGCCCATCCCTAATTAGCACTAACAGTTAATTTCAGTTCATTATAAACAAAACAAAAAAACAAAAAAAATGGCAAAATTATATATATATATATATATATATATATATATATATATATATATATATATATATATATTCAAATTATCCCCCCTTCAGTCCATCATGAATGCTGCTGCCAGACTCATCCACCTTACAAACCGCTCAGTGTCTGCTACCCCTCTCTGCCAATTACTTCATTGGCTGCCACTCGCTCAACAAATGGAATTCAAAATACTAACAATAAGTTACAAAGCTATCCACAACTCTGCCCCCAGCTACATCACTAGCCTAGTCTCAAAATACCAACCTAATCGCCCTCTTCGTTCCTCCCAAGACCTCCTGCTCTCTAGCACCCTCATAACCTCCTCCCATTTTTGCCTTCAGGACTTCTCCCAAGCCTCACCCATCCTCTGGAATTCCCTACCCCAATCTGTCAGACTGTCTCCAAATTTATCCACATCCCTGAAAACTTTCATCTTCAGAGAAGCCTATCCTGCCTCCATCTAACAACTGCACTATTTTCTCCATTAGCTCATCCCCCACAGCTATTTCCCTTTTGTATAACCTGACCCTCCCTCCTAGATTGTAAGCTCTAACAAGCAGGGCTCTCTGATTCCCCCATGTATTGAATTGTATTGTAATTGTACTGTCTGCCCCAATGTTGTAAAGCGCTGCATAAACTGTCGGCGCTATATAAATCCTGTATAATTATATATACAGTAAACCCCCCTCCATCCCTGGGGTTATGTTCCGGACCCACCCGCGAAAAGTGAAAAACCGGGAAATAGAAAGACCCTATTTAAATACACCCTAGGCATGTTTTGTTAATTTTTTAATAGCATTTAAAGGTCTTTAAACACACTTTTATGCAATAGAAACACATTAAAGATAGAGAGAGAGATCAAGAGGATTTTTAAAACACAAAAATATTGTCTTAACAGTACAGTATACTGTACAGTACAGTAAAAAATAGAGTACATAACTGCGAAAATGGCGAAATATTACCACAATATCAAAATAACAGGTCCTAATTAAAATACCGCGATATACCGGGACCGCAATAACTGAACCGCAATATAGCGGGGGTTTACTGTATATATATATATATATATATATATATATATATATATATATATATATATATATATATATATATATATATATGCTATTATTTATATGTATATAAACCCTAACAATGCATTTCTCTTATTTGCTCACTTTTGGTCTGTTAACTATAACATTGGAAGTGTTCTGTAGTCCTAGGAAGCCCTAGCAAACATCCTGTCCTAGAGTGACATGGGATCACCAGAATAAAATACAAAAAACTTTAAGAATATCTTTCTTGGTATTTATAAATATTAGCATAATATTAGCATACAGTAAGAGATGTTAAAAAATAAAACAACTCAAAAGGGTTTGAAGTAAAAAAAATATAATAATAATACAAAAGCCATAATGATGGCTGATTTGGCAGATAGTAAATAGTTCCATAACCCCCAGGTTTGTAATAATCATCCTGTCTTTGAGGGGTTTACTTCAAAGTCTTTACTTAGAAATAGACCATAGGACATCATGCATGATCTGACAGTCCTTAGGAATCTACAGTAGTTTACTCCTAAACACTAGATTATTAGGGGGGCATCCCTGTGGCCTGTTGGAGTAGAAAATGCCCCTACATCAGTGGGAGTAGACAATTCTTCAGGCTTGGTGGTCAGTGGGAGGAAAAAAAATACAAAGTACCTGTGATTAGTAGGAAGAGGAATAGTGCCCCATTGTTGCTGTCGGGATAGAGGGGAATAGTGCCCCATTGTTGGTGTCAGGGGGGAATAGTGCCCATTGTTGGTGTCAGTTGCAGGTATTATGCCCCACTGTTGATGTCAGTGGAAGGATTGGTGCCTCATCGTTGGTGTCAGTCAGAGGAATAGTGCCTTGTATCAGTATGAGGAACCGTACCCCAAGGGTCAGAGAAAGACCAGCAAAGAGCCACATCCAGCTGCAGTTTGGAGACCACTGGTATAGACTAATAAAATCTTTATATTATTTGCATAACAGTAATCTGTATGTTTTTCTTGGTATTCTTACTTAAAAATGCAGTTTGCCAAGCATTTGTGGAGGCATTTCAGTCTATATCAGTTTAATATATTACGTTATTCCTAAACATAGCGTATTACATTTAAAGGATGGTGACATTGATGAATTACCTCTGTTAAATTTGGCCATGTAAATCTTTCTTTTTAAAGTTACCTGCAAAAAAAAAAAGTAAGCATGCCTAAACATGTTGCCATGGAATTGCTTTAGTGAAGCTAGACTTCATTTAATGTCAGTCATGATAAATAACTACAGCAATTTCATGATATGGAAAGTTGGACAACAACCTTTTTACTTCCCTGAACAGGGCTGATATAGATCGAATAACTCTAGAGATACTTGGACAGATTCCAAACATATGTACGTGCACTATCTGTTTCTACATTTAATTAATTTACTTTATCTTGTGCTTGCTTAACTGTGCAATATGTAATTATGTAATGATATAGACTGGTGTAAATGTCCTGCTGTTCACTGCAATATATTTATAGTCTTTTGTAACAGTACAGAATTTCAAAATTGATTCTTCCTCATTAAGATAACTTTTCATTACAGGTATAACTACCATAGCTACTGTAACTACTGTTTTTTTTTTTCTGATTTATCAGGTACTTGCTTGATGTTTCATATGCTAGTTATTAGTAGTGATGCACTTTTTTATTATCTCTTGCATAGCTGCATATGCCCTTTGCCATAGAATTGGAACTGCTCTTTAGTTATTGTGACATTTGTCTTCTGTATATCTAGAACCTAGATATACAGTATTTTAGATTTTAGTTTTTTTTGGGCAACGTCTTAGTGAATTTAACCTGTTTGCTGCCTGGCTTTGGCTCTGCCCCCTATTATACATATTTTATGAACAAACTAATTTTGCTGTTTACCACATGCATATTACAGAATTATGGGCAAAGCTTTGCCCAATCAGGGTGCAAAATGCATTGCAGGGTGTTAGGAGGTATAAACACCCGCTGACACACTGCAAATTTGGGTGCTGGACGAACTCATGCTCGGGCCAAACCGTTTGGCCAACACTAGTTGCCAGGCATCATGCATCGATGAAGATGTAGACCAACACTGCTGGCCAATGTAATTGACAATGGATTTACACCATTTACACCATGGGACTTTTTTTGTGTGGGACCCCCCTCCTTGTTGAAGTTTTGGGGGAAATCATGTTTCAAAACTGGCACTGGTTGTTAAGGTGCCTATATGAATGTATGGCCCCGAGCCTCTTAGCAACCAATGATATCATTAGTTGCCAAGAGACAGGCAGTCACTTGCATCCTAGCAACCAAAATGAATTATTTTCATAGCCAAGGATTTGCCTTTTCAATATTTAGTTTGCCTGACTGCCAAACTGCAAACATTGAAAGTTTGCATGTATCCTGCATTGCCATGAATACAAAACCTATCCCTAATAAAGGGGAGTAAAAAGCTAGTCCTAATTTTTGCAAATAGTTTAAATACATTTACCCTTCTTTTATAAAGATACAAAAAACCCAACCAAAAAATGAATCCTGGGAGTGGAAGAACCCACTTAGTGTCACACCCAGATAAAGGCGAAGTGCATCCAAAAAACATACATATAGAAAAACTTCACCAGGATAAAGCATCTAAAAGGCTACTGATAGTCATAAAAAAAAAAACATAGACGTAGTCCTATCCCTTTTACACCCACACTGACTATTGAGCAGCAGAGATCCACACAAGAGCCTCTAGATTATATATGCATGCATGAGACTTCTCTTTCACCATACTGTCCAATTTTTCCCCCTTTTTAGCCTGGCCAGGCATATACTGGGCATTTTTGCCCCCACTGAGTGCTATTTTGGAGGCTATCATCTGCTGGTGGAGGGGAGGATTGGGATTGTGAGGGGAGTGGAGGTGACAGGGCATACATTGGGATGCTTGAGTAGGGGGTGGGTCTTCTTGGTGGGAAGTGGCGCTCAGGTGGGATGGGGAATTGAGGTGAGCGGTGGGCTGGGGTTGGGGTTCCCCCTAACTGGGGTAGCTGACTCACTTGGTCATTGGCCTTTGTATTTTTGATGTCCAATAATTTTTTTTTTTTATAAAGTATGCAGCCCCCCCCCCCCTAATACTAACCTAAGCCCGGTCTCCATCCAGCATTGTGCACAAGAGCCGAGGCTCTCCCTGGTCTCTTGCTCCTCGTTGGCTGAGATGCAGCAACAGCAGCCATTGGCTTGCTTGCAGTGGGGGCACTCAACAGGAAGGAGGGGCCAGGAGCACCTGTGAGGGACCCAGGAAAAGGCAGATCAAGGCTGCTCTGGGCAAAACAATTGCACATAGCAGGTAATATAATGTTTTTTATTTTTAAACAAAAAAAGTTTGCTCCTCAGCTATCAAAGCACATCTTATCACACATTTGTGTGTTTCCCCAACTGTCCATGGGTAGGTGTCAGATGTTGGGTTCATGTGTAAGAAGGGTTTGATTTTCATAAAATTACTGAATTTTTTTAGGATTCTGAAGGAGGGATTTTTTTAAGGGTTCAGGTCCACACTTTGTGTGGTTATCCCCAAGTATTATGTTTAACAATAATGTTACGTGGTTATAGATTATAACCACATTGATCTTTACAGGCACTCTGTGTCGGTCAGCTTCTTTTACAAAGAAATATTCTATACTAAAACATGTTTGATCAGGAGTTGAAGGGAAAGTATAATCTATAGTTTTTGAATATAGAGTTTCCAATGTCAAGAAACCATTCTGAGAACAAAAGCTTTTTGAAGCATCAGAGCTAAGTTTAGGAAAGGTGGTGTGCATTGTGTGATGCATGTAGGACAGGGAACAGTTCTAAATTGAAGTTGCCTTCTGTGACAGACCTAGCCGGGACACGGGCTGTTGGAGGGGACTGAGTGCGAGCCTGTTGCCTTGTGATTATGGGCCCTGGCATTTGGGGGAACAGTGCTCTTTGAGCTGCAAGCCTGGGACCCCTGAGCTGGTGATACTTGGATTCAGGTCCATGCTGGCCCCCCAATACACATACAATCTGTATGTGTATTTGGCATTAGCAAGAGACGCTAATGTCATGACTCATGAACTCCAGCCACCTGTGTTATGTAATTGAGTATAGTCTGGCTTGTAAGTGTTTCACCTATTGTTGTATGTGCTAATTAACCCTGCAATTGAATGAAGGAGCCCAGTGTTGATTAGGATAATTAGCTCATGCTAATTAGGTTAGGCTTGAGTCATCTGTCAACTGTATATAAGTGTGACATGTCAAATAAAGAGAGATTCCTGATGTAGCCTACACTGGTGTTGTCTGGTGACTGGCTGAGCTAAGGGGTCTTGGATTGTGTGGTACCGGACGGAGGAAGCATTTACGGCGGACATATTGAGTACGAGGTCCGTCACAATTGGCTGGCAGCGGTGGGATCGTGCTTCCTTGTCGTGAACACATCCAAACCATCACCTGGATCCAAGGCCCGGATAGCAGAGGTACAGATACGTCATCATGGAAGAGGAATTCGGAAGGAGGTTGCGAGAGATGCGGATACAGCACAGAGGACCAGTATCGGTGCAGGTCCTGCTGGGATGGTATGATTCTGTTCGCCTACAACTCTGGAAAGAAGCGCTAGCCTGTGAGCAGCGACACCAGGGAAAAGTTCTCCCCTCCATCCATGTAAGGTACTGGTCGCAGTATGAAGTACGAATGTTGTTATTGGGGGAACAACCGAAGCAGGAGTGGACAGCTGAGTTAAGCAGGCTGATCCGGGCAGAAATGCGTTTGGACGAGAGCTACAGAGCCCTCCGGTGGTATGTAGCCCAAGTGTGCCCGTGGACAGCGGATGACAGGCCCACGGAAGGCTTTGATTATAATGGCCTGGGATTGTTGTACTGGAGGCTGTCCGAGGACCCCGACTTTGGGAGTGATCTGGAGTGGCGTTTGGAGGAAATAATGGAGCACAGAGAGCAAAGATTGAACATCTCGGAAGTGCTCTGGGCACAGGAAGATTTGAAGTTCCTGGCCGCTCAGGAATGGGAGCTGGAGATCGCCTACATACAGCTGCTAGACACTGCTCAGCAGCAGGGTGGGGCTCCCTTTGCCTGGGACTATGAGGAAATACCAGCAGACAGCTCTGAAATCCTGGCTGAAGAGTCGGCGATGTGGCATAGTAACAGAGTGCTTTGCCCACCTGCCCCCGCAGATATGGACGCGGAGGTCTTATGGCGGATGCAGGAAGTGCTGACAACAGGGCAGAGCTCTGCTAACCTCTGCCCAGCACCGATGGCATCTTCTAGGTTCCACGGACAGGGGGTGAACCTCTATCCCCAGCCATCAGTTGTAGAGACTGGGGATTTAATAGACTTTTCTGCTGAGGAAAAACAACCTCATGAGCCTCCATCAGAAGAGCTGGTATTAGGGCCAAACTTCACTGAGCTCTGCCCAGCACCAACGGCAGTATCCGTGGAGTTACAAGGAACTTCTCCAGCTGAAGCGCAGGTCACCGGACAGAGGGTCCAAGACCTCTGCCCCACACCGGTGGCAGTTATGGAGGCTCAGGGTGAGAAGGTGGCAATCACTTCCCAGCAGCAGATACAGGGGGAGAAGGGAGAGGAGGTGTTTGTCGTCCCTCCCCAACAGTTGGCCAGGGTGGAGAAAGCGATCTTTCCTCCCAGCAAAGATTTGTGCACCTGGGAGACAGTACCACAGACATGTCATCCCAGCAGCCAGATGAGGGAATGGAAAAGGAAGCAGCCGGCTCCCCTTCCCAATGGCAGCTACACAATTTGGGAGTGGAGGAAGCCAGCCTCCTGCCCCAACGGTTAACCAGAGCGGAGGGTGTGGAGTCCCCAGCAGAAGTGCTGGCAACAGGGCAGAGTGCTACCCACCTCTGTCCAGCACCAGCAACAGCTGGGGAGTTCCAGGGAGCTGGGGCAGTCGGCATCTCTCCCCAACAGTTAGCTGGAGGAGATGATGTAGGGAAGCTCCTACACCCACCTGAACTGCTGGCAACGGAACAGAGCGCTGCTGGCCTCTGCCCGCAACTAAAACAGGACAGACTCCCTGTAAAGGTGGATGGGAATGCAGTCTCCACCAGTATAACCCAGGGATGCTGGGCGGTCGGCCCAGATCCCCAACAGCAGGATGGAGTGAGCCCAGTCACCCTGTCTTCTCTCCAGCGGCTGAAAAGACTCCAGGGAGAAGGGCCAGTCCAGGCCTCTCCCCAGCGGCGGATATGTTCTATGAGAGAGGCAGAAGTTGGCTGGGTGAGTCGTGCTCTGTTTGGAACAATTTGTTTGGGGTACTGTGTGGGTACAGGCATTGGAGGACTGGAACCACTGACTAACTTCGGAGTCAACCCGTCTGGGGTCTCCTCCTGTGTTAGTCTCCTGCCGAAAGGGGAGAAATGTGACGGACCTAGCCGGGACACGGGCTGTTGGAGGGGACTGAGTGCGAGCCTGTTGCCTTGTGATTATGGGCCCTGGCATTTGGGGGAACAGTGCTCTTTGAGCTGCAAGCCTGGGACCCCTGAGCTGGTGATACTTGGATTCAGGTCCATGCTGGCCCCCCAATACACATACAATCTGTATGTGTATTTGGCATTAGCAAGAGACGCTAATGTCATGACTCATGAACTCCAGCCACCTGTGTTATGTAATTGAGTATAGTCTGGCTTGTAGAAGTGTTTCACCTATTGTTGTATGTGCTAATTAACCCTGCAATTGAATGAAGGAGCCCAGTGTTGATTAGGATAATTAGCTCATGCTAATTAGGTTAGGCTTGAGTCATCTGTCAACTGTATATAAGTGTGACATGTCAAATAAAGAGAGATTCCTGATGTAGCCTACACTGGTGTTGTCTGGTGACTGGCTGAGCTAAGGGGTCTTGGATTGTGTGGTACCGGACGGAGGAAGCATTTACGGCGGACATATTGAGTACGAGGTCCATCACACCTTCTATGATAATAAACAAGATATGGCTGGATGTACCCTGTGAGGAGCCTCCATCCCTATATTACTTACGAAAATCCAGAAATTTTCCTGTGGGACTTTGTATGAGGCACAATACAAACAATTATTTTTTATTGAATGTAATACCAAAAAGTCAGCAGGAAAATGGTGCCATTTTGCGAAGCAAATTGGCCCAACTATGCATATCCCTCCCATAGCTAAATACAGTACTTAAAGAACAGTTCATGGTTAATTCAGGGTAGAAGCAATCGCATAATAAGGGATATCGATAATTGAAAAGGTTAGGGATTTTACTGACTTGGAAGTAGGTTTCCTGTAAGAAAGCTACTTGGATAATTTACCTCTACAGGTCTCCCAGCACCTTAGGACTCATCTCTGGTATATTTAGACCTTTCACATTCCAGGTTCCAGGTTCAAGTTTGCTTACTGGACTAACCTTTAGAACAGAATGAGGAAGTTTCGACATCATGGTCAATAGGACCCTTTAGAGTGAATAATGGGACGGAGTGGAGGGTAGAGGAAAGGAGGCCATAGGGAAACAGGCACGGAGTGGGAGTCATTGGGGAGGTAAGGGAGAGTAAGGGGTATTTGATTTGGTATGCGTGGAGAGGAGAGTGAGAGGAAAGTGGAAATCAACCCTGACCAAGGAAGGGGGGAGTTAAGAAGGTAACCAAGTAGGGTAAAGGAAATAGGAGGGGATATGGATTGGAGGTAACTCTCTAATAGGAATCTCACTGTCCATAGCTGCCCAAAAGGAGACTGAGTGGGGGAAACAGAAGAGCATTACAGAGAACCACACTCCAGGCCTTAAATTGAAATAATTTTAGAGCCAAGAAACCTAAGTAAACAAACTTGTACTTTAACAAACAGGAACTTGAAAAAAAAATTGTCACATGACCACCTTTTAATGGTAGCATGGTGCCACCCATCCCTACCTTTTGGAAAGCAGCTCTCTCTCCTCTCCTTTGTATGGTCCACTGCAGGGAAGAGGAGAAGTACTAGACTAAGTGATATCAGGTGGTCCAGTAGGGGAAAACATGGCTAGCACTGGTGCATAAGTAAAGGATAGGGATGAGCCGAACACCCCCCTGTTCGGTTCGCACCAGAACCTGCGAACAGACCTAAAGCTTGTGTGAACTTTAGAACCCTATTAAAGTCTATTGGACTCGAACGTTCAAAATCAAAAGTGCTAATTTTAAAGGCTTATATGCAAGTTATTGTCATAAAAAGTGTTTGGGGACCCGGGTCCTGCCCCAGGGGACATGTATCAATGCAGTTTTTCAGGAGCAGTGATTTTAATAATGCTTAAAGTGAAACAATAAAAGTGTAATATTCCTTAAAATTTCGTACCTGGGGGGTGTCTATAGTATGTCTGTGAAGGGGCGCATGTTTCCCGTGCTTAGAACTGTCCCTGCACAAAGTGTAATTTTTGCAGGAAAAAAAGCTATTTAAAATCACTCGTGGCTAATGAATTGCCGGCTACTGTAATACAGAGAATAGTCATTGATTAAAAAAAAAAAAGGCGTGGGGGTTTTATCAATGACTTTCAATGAATGACTGTTCTCTGTGTTACGGGAGCCGGCAATTCATTAGCCGCGAGTGATTTTAAATAGCTTTTTTCCTGCAAAAATTACACTTTGTACAGGGACAGTTCTAAGCACTTGAAACCTGCGCCCCTTCACAGGCATACTTTACACACCCCCCAGGTATGAAATTTAAAGGAATATTACACTTTTATTATTTCACCTTAAGCATTATTAAAATCACTGCTCCAGAAAAAACGGCCGTCTTTAAAAAAAAAAATTGCATTGATACATGTCCCCTGGGGCAGGACCCAGGTCCCCCTCCTTTTTATGATAATAACTTGTATATAGACTTTTAAAATTAGCACTTGAGATTTCTCCCATAGACTTTTACAGGGTGCTCGCGGCTTTTCGAATTTGCCGGGAACACCCCAAATTGTTCGCTGTTCGCTGTTCACTGACCAAGACAGTAATTGCCCCCTGGTATTTTTCATAGGGGGCATTTAATTTAACAATTTAAACAATAGTCAAGGACAACACAAGTAAACACAAAATGCAGGTGTTTATTATTAAAGGGCAGGTGTGTGAAAAAGTGATTGCCCCCCCTTGTTAAAACATACTATAACTGTGGTTGTCCACACCTGAGTTCAATATCTCTAGCCACACCCAGGCCTGAGTAACTAATGTCCTTACTCCTTCATGCTGCAGCAGAGGAAGCTCCTGTACAGAGGATGTACTAGATTACTGTGCAAATCTGGAAAAATACAAACGAATACAATACAAATGAATCAAAAATTCAAGTAAAAATACACATTCTTGGTTTTAGACAGAATTTGCCTATGCTGAATAACAGCTTTGATTTTAAATAATTAGCTTAAAGTATATAATTAGTGCTATAGTAACAATTCTAAAAAGAAAAGCCAAGAGCAGACCAATTTGCACCTGTGCAGGGCATTTCATATGTATGATATAAAAATTTGTGGGGAGGCCCTACCGAAACACAGTGCTACCAATTTATGATGGGCTCAGACCTGAAGTCCCTCTCGGTTATTAGGAGGGGCACTACTGTGTGGGATGGGTTGAAATATCTTTAGTTGCAGAAATTTCTTAAGAAGTTTAGCTGTCCAGCTAATGCCCTGATTGGAAACAGAACACAAGACTGCTATCTACGCTATATAAATTACTGCTGGACTGTTCTTTAAGTACTATGCCCTATTATATTAGGGAATGGGAGAAGGAATTGGGTCACAGTTTTTCTGTCAGTAACATAGATAAAATCAGGGTGTTAGCCTATACCTCCTCAGTTAGCTCCAAGAGGCAGGAGTCCTGCTACAGTATAAACTTCTGTCATGATGGTCCTGGAAAAACTGTCAGGGTTATTGGCACTCTGTTGGAGAAGGTGCAGAAAGGTACATTCTTGCATTTGTGGTGGGAATGTCCCCTTATCAGAACGTTAATGGGTATGCGTTTTAAAGATGACCCCCCCTCTGATCCTTTTTCATGATACGCATCTGTCTGTGGGCTCATACAAATGTTCCTTAGTACCCCATCTCCTGAATCTGGGTAAGAGCTTTATACCCCTTTTTTGGAAGTTCATGATAGTTCTTACTATACAATATTGGTTACTGATGGTAGATAAAATACAGCATGCAGAAGAGTGGAGGTACCAGAGTACTGATAATTATAACGGGTTCTATAGTGTTTGGGCTCTGTGTATAGATTACACTACCCCTAATGTTGTGTACACTTCCCCAAGGCACTCACCCCCCATGTTGAGGGTACACGGCCTGGTATGGTTCAGGAGGGGTAGGGGTTCCCCTTTAAATCCATACCAGGCGACGGGGCTAGAAAGGTGTCAATTTCGCCGATGGAGGCGGCGACATTGACTTTCTTCGCTAGTCCCATCTACCTGGAGTCACGTTCAAAATTAACGGACTTTACTCCGTGTGTGGGCAAGTCCGTTCATTTTAAAAGTCTGGCGGACTAGCACACAGACGAGCGGATTGTCGTCCGGCGGATAATTTTGAGTCAAGACTTCTTTCTAAGTCCGCCGGACTTTTGGGAAGAAAAAGTCAGCCGGAGCCCACACGGCGGATTGTCCTGCGGATAGTACGCCGGATAGTCCGATCGTGTGTACGCGGCATTACTTGCACAATAATATGTCAACTACTGGTATAAGACATTGGTTATGCACATCTTTTGGTACTTTGGTCAACTATGGCTAGATTGTGAGGCACATTAGTTATTGGTTTGTTTGCCTGTCCTTTGGCTGTGTTTCTAGGAGAGTTTCTTGCCTGATTCTCCCCAGCCTTTTATTCCCTCTCCTGTTATCATCTATTCTTCCTTTATATTCTCTCCTTTATGCTCATTGCTGCTAGTCATTGTGAAACTTTGGAAGTGCCTTGGTATGGGCCCCTCTGTTGCCACGTACTTGGCGTGTAATTGGGAGTGATGTCTATACTGTATGGGATCAATTGTTTATGATTACCAGTATCATGATGGCTATCCCTTACTGTGTTTGTAATCTTTTGGAAACAATGGGCAGACATGTTTTTATTCTTATCTCTGCCCTGTTTGTTATTTGTGTTTTCTTTAGGAAAAAAAAATAATAATCTAAAATGCATGACCATATGTGGAGAGCTTTGGAATAGAAAACAAAAATGGGGAAACTATGTGAATTTTCATAAATCAGAGTTTTGATTGTTTATCATTTTCTTTAAAATACATGAGTATGAGTAAACAAGTACATTTTTCAAATAGCAACAGGCCCTGAAAATGATATATGTGTAGTATGTTTGTTATTGATTTGTAATCTTTGTTATCTGTCTTCTATTATTGTACAACAAGGTAAAAAATAGTGGTGAGTTGGTTCAGGTAAGCCATTATCATTAGATGACAGACAAATGTGGGAAAATTATCTAAGCAGTTTATTCTTATTTGTAAATGAACGTTACAGAAACTGCAGACTCCAGTTACCTCTTGTGAGTTTTAAAGTGCTACAGGAATGTTTACAGACACATCCAACAGCAGCCTTAGCCTGTGGCAGTCACTTGGGATTGGAAATTATATTCAACCCTGCCAACCAACTGTTCCCATAGGAATTCAGTAATATATTTACTGCATATAGCATATATAAATACCAAATATACAGTAACTTACCTATCCATATAACCAGCTCAATTGAAATAAGACCCCCTTCACACCTAATAGCGCCGGCAATCCGCCTTAAAACAGCTGCACCATTGTCTCCAGTGTGAAAACCCGAGGGCTTTCACACTGGAGCGGCGCACTGGCAGGACATCAGCAAAAGTCCTGCCAGCAGCTTCTTTGGAGCAGTGAAGGAGCGGTGTGATTACCGCTCCTCCACCTCTACTCCCCATTGAAATCAGTGGGGCAGTGCGGCCATACCGCCGGCAAAACGCCGCTATTGCGGCGCATTGCGGGCAGTTTTAACCCTTTCTCAGCTGCTAGCGGGGGGTAAAAGAGCCCCGCTAGTGGCCGAAATGCGCCGCAAATCCGACCGTAAAACACTGCTAAAAATAGCAGCGTTTTACCGCCGATGCTAAGGGACGGCTTGGTGTGAAAGCCTTCTAAAGCAACGTGTTTGTTTTTGATCTCACTGTTATGGTAGTTCTGTTCTTTAGTGTCTGAGAATGTGAAAGTTCTCAAGCATAGGTGGACTGGAATATCCTAAAAGTAGCAATGCTTCTCAGTACCACTTTAACTGCAGCCTGAAGATTTGTGCAGCTTTTTCTTTGGCACATGTGGAAATACACATGAACCTTTTTTGTTTACTGTCCCCTGCTGGAAGGTGCTTTTTACATTTTTGTACAATTTATGGTACAAATTGTATGCCTCAGACTGTTCCTCTTTCATGTGAGTCTCCCTTTAGGAGTTATTTTTATATCTACTTGTTGAGTGGTGACCTTAAAGCTGCTTGATACAGGATTCAGCCATGTCATTTAAATCCACACTCCACTCTCCCTACTGTTCTTCATTTTGGTCTTTCCTCTTCATTTCTCTCATCTTTTATTTGCTTCTTTATATACATTTAACCTATAAGGGGCTACCCTTCCTCACTTTGTCCACCTTTATGTCTTTATTACTTGTTTATCTCATGTCCATGAAGCAACTTATGGTTATTTTTTTTCATGTGTACATGACATTATGTCACTATAATATGGGTTTAAAAAGATGTCCTTGGCCTTATAACAATTTCTCTTTTACATGTCTGGAATTTGTTTACTCCTCTAATATCCATATATATACTTATTTTTGTACTACCTTTTTTACATAGGCTTCTCGATAAATATGCTATTTACTGTACTTTTCAAAAAATGTATAAAGAAATATTAAATATAAAATGTATGGCATAAAATATATCTACCTATTAGTTCACTTTATTATAGAGCAAAAATAACAGCACCATGATGTTTTATGCCACATGCAGATCATTGTTTTTTTCTACTGGTTTGTACTTATCATTTACAATGTCTTTTTGTTGTTTTGTCTTTAATTAAGGGTCCTTTATTTCACATTAACTTCCATGTAATAAACCAATACTTTTGAGCTCGTTGCACATCTCATCCCAAAAGCATTGGCATTAAAATTATGTTTTCCCCTTTTGTTGCTTTACTAGTCTTCACTCTACCTGAAAAACTTTCCACAAGAGTATGTAGTGTGTATGTGAAAATGCATGCCCATTTAGCAAAAAGAGCATTTATGAGATCAGGTACTGATGTTGGATGAGAAAACCTAGCCCACAATTATCATTTGAGTTCATGCCAAAGGTGTTCAAGGGGGTTGTGGTCAGGGCTCTGTGCAGGCCATGTGAGTTTCTTCACACCAAACTTTATGTTTATATGAAGAGGCCTTGTGCACAGGTGTGGAGCCATACTGGATCAGACAGAAGCCTTCCACAAACTGCTGACACAAGGTTGAAAATGCACAATTGTCTTACATGACTGTATGCATTTTGATTAACAGTACTACTTTACACTGTATGCGGTAGCACTAACAGTACCCTTACCTGACCTCAATAGTTTGGAGGGATGGGCACATACTTTTGGCCATAGAGTATATGTTTCTACATGCTGGTGCTTGCAGATTCAGATCTGTATCAGATTCAGTTGAAATCAACCAAATGGGATCAAGACCAGCTTATGCCTATGTGTATTTTTAACATACAACAATGCTCAAATTATCTTCATCCTTTCATAGTGTGCACTTAAACATTACATTCCTGTCATTTGATAGCTGCAGTTTTATGGGTTCTTGCAGATACATTTTGACAGATCCCCCAAAGATCCCAGTTGTGAGGTTAGAAAATGTGTGACTTGTGACTTGCCTTCTCTGTCCTTAAAACTGTAGAAAAGCACAGGCTTTGCAAGTCCCAGTTGTTGTTGTTCACATACACATGTGCATGAATTGGAAAACACATAAGAAAACAAACAGTATGTATTAGCTTTGGCTATTGGGAGCATGTTCTTTTTTTGGAAAATATTCTAATTTCAAACTGCAGACAAAATATTAATGCACAGCCCTGCTACTAAACTGGAAAAATGTACTACATAATAAACATACATAAAATATTTATTGTTTGCTATGGGTGTGCTATCTTCTTTATTTTCAAGTGGGTTTAAACCATTTCATAAAATACGCATGCAAAAAATGCACAGACAGACATGCACAAACAAAACAGTACTGAAGCAAAGACACTAAAAACAGGCTATTAAAATTCTCATCTAAGAATGTAATTTACTTTGAAATTTTCTGTTTCAGTGGTGATAATGCTTTTTCAATGTATCCCAGCACTTTATCACACAATGCAGACATCATGGAAAGATAGCACTTCAATGTTAGATGAGGAAGAATCATGAGTTTGGCAGCAATTGGGAAAACTCTCTGTCATAATGCAGACAAGCTGTGTGGCAGTCTGTCAACATGCTTCCCTAAGGATATGATTAAATGAAAAACTCAAACCCATTGTGACAACAGAAAGTTGACACATTGTACACTGACAATGAAAAATTATTCTTTTTATGATCTTTATTTTACATTTTGGTAACAGTGATTGTGGCAGTATCAACAACTGGCTGACAAATACAAAATTTTTGTAAGATTTCATATTAACTGCAGGTCTTCTTTTACTACAACATATACATACAACTACATACAACTACATACAACTTATGTCACCGTGTACTTTGAAATACTTATACATTATTATTTTTAATGTATTTGCTTAGAAATTAGCAATTTAGTATGGCTTGTTCATCTTGTAAACATTTAAACCACTTCCTTTAAAAATGTGTTACCATGTATGCAATCTTCTCTATGCACGTTTTGCAGTTATTTAAAAATAACTTAATTGTTTTAATATTCTTTAATCTTATGTAGACAGTCTGTGTTTTTGCTCTGAAAATGTTTGATCATGTTTCTTATTTTTCCATATACATTATAAGAATGTCAATTTTTTTTTCTTGAAGCATTATAAAGACGTTGAGATTCTTTTGTCTTTGCATCTTTTGTACATCCATGCACACTTATCGAAAAATATATGCTGTGCATTTATAAAAATAAAAGAGCCATGAAATTTCTTTGACATCTGACATCTAATTTAGTGCAAGAGAATGGTGAAATGGAAAAAATTTAATTTTCTATAACTATAGAAAATAGTCTTCCTAAAGATATATTGACCTTTGTGAAGACAAACGATTTCTTCATATTGACACTAAGCATAATGTGCACACATTTCCCCATCCCTATTCTGTTATCTTAAAAAAAACACTGGATGTGTGAAAGCGTGTGCTGTCCACATGGATAAAATAGGTTTCCAAGCTAAAACTCATTTCATTATTCTACACAAGACTTTGTATTGATCCTTCTCTATTTATTTGTAATTTGCTGCCAGTGATGGAGTTGGCCTCTAAATCTCAAGACAGCTAACATGCTGTTAGGAAGCAGCATTGCTATACAAAGCACAAGCTGGTAATGTTCCCATTGTAAGCTCTAATTTAGTCTGATTTGTGGCAAATTAAGGTATACAATGTGAGGTTATAGAGAGAAAAAAACTTGTCACTTGCCCATGATGAAAGGTATTTTCTATAAATGCTTATGCTTGGAATCTCACTAGCTAGGTAAAGGGTTTATATAGTGTTCTAGAATACAAATCTATGTAGTCACTTGAGACAGAAAGGCACATTTACATGCTGTTCAAATAATACAATCGTCTATTTAAAATAGGAATTTTTATTGGATAGTCTATCCTAGGAGACCCTCAAAACACCTGTAAGCAATCTAGAAGGATAAAAACTGTAGAGTAACACCAGCCAAGAAAATATACATTTCTATATTAATACAGTTGTAATGACTACTACATACATGTAAAATCTGTGTACCCTTACTATTGCATGTTTACTCTTGTTTACTCATGTTTACTCTACAGTATGTCAATCACCCTTTTTTAAAGGTGCTCATCATCTTTCATAACAGGTTTGACCATTTGTAATACTCTCCGTTTTGCTAAAAGCCCTAAACACTGTCATATGTGGTAGAACAGAAAATTATAGCTATTAAATGTAAGTTGTGTTCCTAGCAGTTTTACTGCTGCAATTGCATGAAGAGTAAGATGCTTCTTAAAGTGTATCTAAATGCAAAAAACAAAAATATGTTTATATTACATCTGACCACTCCTGTGGTGTCTGCACTAATTTCTTTTGTTAATAAAGATTTTATCTCCTTTATTTTCATCTTGGTACAAAGTTTGGAGTGCACAGTAAAAAATGTTCATTTGGAAGTTCATTTAAAAATTGTATTAAACCCAAACATTAGATACAGCTAACATGTTTCAAAGGAATGGACTCACTCCTCCCCAGGGCTAACATGTAATGAACAATAATGATATATTATATAATACCATCTAAGACATTTGGCAATCACATAAAACATGTAAAGAACAATAAAAATATGTAAACAAAAGTATGCTACCGTTTGACCTATGTAATAATCCTTATACATAAAATGAATTATTTGCTTGGGAAAATTAACTAATGATATATAAAATCTAGTCTTGAAAGATAAATTAATTGTGCTTCAAACACCTATGTATAGTATTATATGCTTGATAATTAATGACATATTATTTATTGTTTAGTGCTTCAATTATATTAACAACAAATAATAAAACAGTACTCTATGAGCTGTAAAGTCCATACAATTCAATAAACTTTTTGATATAAAAAAGAATGTAATAAAATAATAGGAGTCCATAAATCTATAAATTGTGCAAGCTTTTAGTGGATTCCCTCTAAGAATACATACCAGACCTTATCCGTAATTTCAACATGCTAACAAGCTAAAAAATAATTATAATTACATCTTAAAAAGGCAGTAAACTATTTTTACTGTGATTACTATACAGTGGTGTGAAAAAGTGTTTGCCCCCTTCCTCATTTCCTGTTCCTTTGCATGTTTGTCACACTTAAGTGTTTCGGAACATCAAACCAATTTAAACAATAGTCAAGGACAACACAAGTAAACACAAAATGCAATTTGTAAATGAAGGTGTTTATTATTAAAGGTGAAAAAAAATCCAAACCACCATGGCCCTGTGTGAAAAAGTGATTGCCCCCCTTGTTAAAACATACTATAACTGTGGTTGTCCACACCTGAGTTCAATTTCTCTAGCCACACCCAGGCCTGATTATTGCCACACCTGTTCACAATCAAGGCATCACTTAAATAGGAGCTGCTTGACACAGTAAGGTCCACCAGAAGATCCTTAAAAGCTACACATCATGCCGAGACCCAAAGAAATTCAGGAACAATTGAGAAAGAAAGTAATTGAGATCTATCAGTTTGAAAAGGCTTATAAAGCCATTTCCAAAGCTTTGGGAATCCAGCGAACCACAGTGAGAGTGTCATGAAGATCCTGCCAGAAACTCAAACCCGGGCCGTCCCGGCCCTCAGATTCCACTGCGCATGCGCATGTGCGCCCGGGCGCGTGCACGTGTACAACCGCGCACAGGGAGACGGGCGCGCGCCCTAGTTAACACCAGCCGGCCTATTTAAGCCTGACCTGTGCAGACGGTCTTTGCTGTCTGCTCTACAGCGTTGTGGTGTAATAAATCTGATCCTGTTATATCTGTTCCTCTGACCCGGCTTGCCATAGACTATCCAGCTTTCTGCCTGTACCCGACCCCGGCTTGTTTGACCATTCTCCTGCCTGACCCTCTGTACCTTGCTTCCAGTTGGATTCCATTACCTGGCTTCCTTGATGAACTCTGGTTCCCTGCAAGGTCTCTGTCCTGTCTGCAGTCTGATTCCTGTAAACGAACCTGATCATCTGTTTGTCTCCAGCCCATTCAGTGGTTCTGTTTCCTGCTTCCAGTTCCTGTCAGCTCTGCTATCCAGTTTACCTGTGAACCTGCTTGCCAAGCCGTTGTCCAGTTCTTGTCAGCTCTGCTATCCAGTTTACCTGTGAATCTGCTTGTCAAGCCGTTGTCCAGTTCCTGTCAGCTCTGCTATCCAGTTTACCTGTGAACCTGCTTGCCAAGCCGTTGTCCAGTTCCTGTCAGCTCTGCTATCCAGTTTACCTGTGAACCTGCTTGTCAAGCCGTTGTCCAGTTCCTGTCAGCTCTGCTATCCAGTTTACCTGTGAACCTGCTTGCCAAGCCGTTGTCCAGTTCCTGTCAGCTCTGCTATCCAGTTTACCTGTGAGCCTGCTTACCAAAGATCCTGCCAGCTCTGCTATCCGGTTTACCTGTGAGCCTGCGTTCCTGTCAGCTCTGCTATCCAGTTTACCTGTGAGCCTGCTTACCAAAGATCCTGCCAGCTCTGCTATCCGGTTTACCTGTGAGCCTGCGTTCCTGTCAGCTCTGCTATCCAGTTTACCTGTGAGCCTGCTTACCAAAGATCCTGCCAGCTCTGCTATCCGGTTTACCTGTGAGCCTGCTTACCAAAGATCCTGCCAGCTCTGCTATCCAGTTTACCTGTGAGCCTGCTTACCAAAGATCCTGCCAGCTCTGCTATCCAGTTTACCTGTGAGCCTGCTTGCCAAAGATCCTGCCAGCTCTGCTATCCAGTTTACCTGTGAGCCTGCTTGCCAAAGATCCTGCCAGCTCAGCTATCCAGTTTACCTGTGAGCCTGCTTGCCAAAGATCCTGCCAGCTCAGCTATCCAGTTTACCTGTGAGCCTGCTTGCCAAAGATCCTGCCAGCTCTGCTATCCGGTTTACCTGTGAGCCTGCTTACCAAAGATCCTGCCAGCTCTGCTATCCAGTTTACCTGTGAGCCTGCTTGCCAAAGATCCTGCCAGCTCTGCTATCCGGTTTACCTGTGAGCCTGCTTGCTGAAGATCCTGCCAGCTCTGCTAACCTGTTTCCTGCTCATCAGTCTGTATCCGGCCTTCCCTGCTATCCAGACTTCCACCGTGTCCGCCTGCTGACTTGACTACCCTACCGGTCTATAGATCGTGCCAGGCACCCGTGCTCCTCCTCACTTCTGGCTCCCCTGTCCCCACACCAGGGGATCAGAAGTGGGAGACGCAAGGGAGGCCTCTCCCTGCAATCTCGGGCTCGCACCACCAGGTACGTGACAGTAGCAGACAGCCATGTCTGAGCCCGAGCAGGGAGCCCCCGCCATGGAGGGGTTGTGCCAACACCTGGCGGGACTGACCGAGGCGGTGAGGAACCTCCAGCAAGGTTATACCCGACTGGAGGAACGGGTACTGGCCTTATCTGGACCCTCCAGTACCCAAGGAACTCCTCACCCGGCAATACCCCCGACGGGGCCTGCACCTGCCCAGACCATAGTGATGCTACCACCTGAGCCCAAGGTTCCTATTCCAGAGAAATTTTCAGTTGCCCGTGGTAGCTTCAGAACTTTCCGCAATTCCTGTGAACTCCATTTTGCCCTACAACCTAGGACCTTTTCTTTAGAGACCACCAAGGTGGGCTTTGTGGTAGCCCTACTGACTGGGGATCCCCAAATCTGGGCCCACCGTCTCGTGGAACAAAAGGATGCAGCATTGACCAATCTCTCCACCTTCTTTGACGCCATGGCGCAGTTGTATGAGGACCCCCAACTCTCAACCACTGCGGAAGCCGCCCTACGTTCTCTCCAACAAGGTCGGAGACCAGCAGAGGACTATGTGGCTGAGTTCAGGCGTTGGGGTGCCGATACTGACTGGAACGATGCTGCTCTCCGTCACCAATTCCGCATGGGCCTCTCAGACGCGCTCAAGGATGAGCTCGCCAGAGTTGGGGTACCGCAGACTCTGAACTCCCTCATAGACTTAAGTATTCAAATTGATCGGCGCCTACGGGAACGTAGGGCCGAACGAACCTTGGGGCCCCCAAGACCTACCTGGATGCTCCCCAGAGCCCCAAGCCACTTCCGCACTGCTCCCTCTGTCAAACCTGTCCATACCTCCTCGGCAGCAGAACCCATGCAACTAGGACTCCTGCGGCCTTCTCTCACCCCGGCAGAACGCCAGAGACGCCGTAGCAACAACCTGTATTGTGGAGAGCCTGGTCACTATGTCCGAAATTGCCCAGCTAAACTCCGTAAGTTCCCTACTATCCTTTCCAGCTATGTTGATCCTGTGACCGGGGTTTCGGCTCATCTTGCCCTTTCTGTCTCCTTCCAGCTCCCAGGAAGGACCCTGCGGACCACCGCCATCATTGACTCTGGGGCCTGTAGTTGCTTCATGGACTCTGTTTTTGCTGCCCGGTATCGGATTCCTCTCCGTCCAAGGGAACAGGGCCTATCCGTCCATCTGGCGGATGGGTCTACCATTAAGTCTGGCCCAGTGATCCAGGAGACTGCCCCATTGCACACAGTGATCTCTGAGTCACATCAGGAACTTTTACGTCTGGACATAATTTCTTCTCCCTTGTTTCCAGTCATTCTAGGAATCCCCTGGCTGCAAGCTCACAACCCGGTCATCAACTGGTCCACAGGAGAGGTGGCCTTTTCTTCCCCCTACTGCCAAAGGTCCTGCGGCTCCATGGTCCCCGCAGGACCCTCCGCTCTGCTCTGCCTAGAAACCGAGGCAGGTCTACGCCAGTCCATCCCCGAAGCCTACCACGCCTACCTGGACGTGTTCAGCAAACAAAGGGCAGATGTGTTGCCACCCCACAGGTCCTATGACTGTCCCATTGAACTCCTTCCCGGGGCCAAGATTCCCTTCGGCAGGGTTTTTCCTCTTACAGAGGTGGAGCAGGGGAAATTGAAGGACTACATTGACGATAACTTGAAAAAAGGGTTTATCCGCCCATCCACATCTCCTGCAGGTGCAGGAATATTTTTTGTGGAGAAAAAGGATCACTCTCTCAGACCCTGCGTGGACTATCGTGCCCTAAACGAGGTCACGGTTAAAAACCGCTACCCGCTTCCCCTGGTACCCAAACTATTTCAGAGGCTTGGCACAGCCTCCATCTTTTCCAAGCTGGACCTCAGAGGGGCATACAATTTAGTTCGCAAAAAGGATGGGGATGAATGGAAGACGGCATTTCGGTCTCGATTTGGGCACTTTGAGTACCTGGTGATGCCGTTCGGACTTTGTAACGCCCCCGCTACCTTCCAGTCTTTCATTAACGATGTGCTTCGGGACTTTCTTGATGTTTTTGCTGTTGTTTATCTTGATGACATACTAATTTTCTCTTCCTCCCTAGAGTTGCATCGTGGACATGTCAAAAGTGTTCTGGGCCGCCTCCGGCAACACGGCCTCTACGCCAAAGCCGAAAAATGCCTCTTTGAGGTAGAAAGCATACCCTTCCTGGGCTTGATCATCTCCAGTAGGGGCATCCGGATGGACCCCCAGAAGATCACAGCCATCCTGGACTGGCCTGTTCCCACAGATAAAAAAGGTATCGAGCGATTCATTGGCTTCGCCAATTTTTATCGCAAATTTATTAAGGGATTCTCGGCCTTAGTGGCACCCATCACTCAACTCACCAAACAAGGTACCCGTTTTCAATGGTCTTCTGAGGCCCAGGGGGCCTTCGAGGCCCTCAAAGGGCTCTTTACCTCAGCTCCTATCCTGAAGCATCCAGATCCTTCTCTACCCTTTGTTTTAGAAGTGGATGCCTCGGAAATAGCTGTAGGGGCAATCCTGTCCCAGAGACAGGGCATCAAGGCCCTGCTACACCCCGTGGCATTCTTCTCACGGAAACTATCCCCAGCCGAGAAGAACTACGATGTGGGAGATCGGGAATTACTGGCTATAAAGGCCGCCCTCGAGGAATGGCGCTACCTGCTAGAGGGGGCTACCCATCCAATCTTGATCTTCACGGATCACAAGAACCTAGAGTACTCGAAGACTGCCAAAAGGTTGAAACCTAGACAGGCCCGTTGGGCCTTATTTTTCTCTCGTTTTACTTTTCACGTGACCTATCGTCCGGGTTCCAAAAACGCGAAACCGGACGCTCTGTCTCGTATGTACCACAAATCCCAGGATGGTTCCCCTCCAGACACTATCCTTGCCCCTGGAAATTTCCTCCTGCTACAGGAAGACTTGCTGTCCCGGCTCAGGCGGGCCTCCAGTGGCTTCATACCCACTCCCGGTCCTGGGTTGCGGGCCAAGGATGGGCTATTGTGGCATGGGGATAAGATTTTCATTCCCGAGGGTCTGCGGGTAACCGTCCTGGAATTGTGCCATGATCATAGACTTGCCGGACACTCTGGTGTCACCAAAACCACTGAATTGGTACAACGTACCTTCTGGTGGCCTCAGCTAAGAGAAGACTGCAGGAAATTTGTGGAAACATGCACTGTGTGTATACGGAGCAAGAGTTACAGAACCAAAGCCTGGGGCCTACTCAAGCCATTGCCAGTCCCTGATCGTCCCTGGAAGATGCTGTCCATAGACTTCATCGTGGAACTACCCCCAGCAGAGGACCACACAACGATCTTCGTGATAGTTGATCGCCTGTCAAAGATGGCACACTTTGTTCCTATGAAGGGCACCCCTTCTGCCTCGGAAACCGCACAGGTGTTCATCCGAGAAGTCATCAGACTCCATGGGGTACCGGCCAACATAGTGTCCGACCGCGGGGTACAATTTACCTCTCGGTTCTGGAAATCGCTCTGCAAGGCCCTTAACATTGAACTATCGTTTTCATCCGCTTATCACCCTCAAACCAATGGGCAAACCGAAAGAACCAATCAGACCCTGGAGCAATATCTACGGTGCTTTTCTTCCTTCTCCCAGGACGATTGGATCTCCCTGTTACCTGTTGCCGCATTTGCATATAACAATGCTATCCACTCGGCCACCCAACAGACGCCCTTCTTCGCCAACTATGGCTTTCATCCTTCGTTCCTGCCCAATTCTCTTCCTGAATGTACTGTGCCCGCAGTTCAGAAAAAGATTGACTTCTTTGCTTCCAATAACCGACTCCTGCAGGACACCATGGCCCGGACCCAGGAACATAACAAAACGGTCTTTGACCGAAAGAGGCGTGGAGAATTGGTTTTGGCACCAGGTGACACAGTATGGCTCTCTACCCTGAATCTGAGGATGGCTTGTCCCTCGAAGAAACTGGGCCCTAAGTTTTTAGGTCCCTTCCCAGTCAAACGAAAAATTAATGAAGTAGCCTATGAGTTGGAACTCCCTGACTCTCTTAAGGTCCATCCGGTCTTTCATGTTTCCCTGCTGAAACCCTCCACTTCCAATCCCTTTCCCAACAGAAGGACTGTACCCCCGGATCCAGTCCTGATAGATGGCGAGGAAGAATATGAGGTGGAGGCCATACTAAATGTTAGAAGAAGGAGAAATCAGAATCAGTTCTTGATCAAATGGAAGGGATATGGTCCTGAAGAGAATTCCTGGGAGCCCGAGTGTAATATCCACGCTAAGAGTCTAGTTCAAGCCTTTAAGAGGGCACATCCTGAGAGATTTGCCCAGAGGGGCACCCGGAGGTTGCCCCTAGGAGGGGGGCAATGTCATGAAGATCCTGCCAGAAACTCAAACCCGGGCCGTCCCGGCCCTCAGATTCCACTGCGCATGCGCATGCGCATGCGCGCCCGGGCGCGTGCACGTGTACAACCGCGCACAGGGAGACGGGCGCGCGCCCTAGTTAATACCAGCCGGCCTATTTAAGCCTGACCTGTGCAGACGGTCTTTGCTGTCTGCTCTACAGCGTTGTGGTGTAATAAATCTGATCCTGTTATATCTGTTCCTCTGACCCGGCTTGCCATAGACTATCCAGCTTTCTGCCTGTACCCGACCCCGGCTTGTTTGACCATCCTCCTGCCTGACCCTCTGTACCTTGCTTCCAGTTGGATTCCATTACCTGGCTTCCTTGATGAACTCTGGTTCCCTGCAAGGTCTCTGTCCTGTCTGCAGTCTGATTCCTGTAAACGAACCTGATCATCTGTTTGTCTCCAGCCCATTCAGTGGTTCTGTTTCCTGCTTCCAGTTCCTGTCAGCTCTGCTATCCAGTTTACCTGTGAACCTGCTTGCCAAGCCGTTGTCCAGTTCCTGTCAGCTCTGCTATCCAGTTTACCTGTGAACCTGCTTGTCAAGCCGTTGTCCAGTTCCTGTCAGCTCTGCTATCCAGTTTACCTGTGAACCTGCTTGCCAAGCCGTTGTCCAGTTCCTGTCAGCTCTGCTATCCAGTTTACCTGTGAACCTGCTTGTCAAGCCGTTGTCCAGTTCCTGTCAGCTCTGCTATCCAGTTTACCTGTGAACCTGCTTGCCAAGCCGTTGTCCAGTTCCTGTCAGCTCTGCTATCCAGTTTACCTGTGAGCCTGCTTACCAAAGATCCTGCCAGCTCTGCTATCCGGTTTACCTGTGAGCCTGCGTTCCTGTCAGCTCTGCTATCCAGTTTACCTGTGAGCCTGCTTACCAAAGATCCTGCCAGCTCTGCTATCCGGTTTACCTGTGAGCCTGCTTACCAAAGATCCTGCCAGCTCTGCTATCCGGTTTACCTGTGAGCCTGCTTACCAAAGATCCTGCCAGCTCTGCTATCCAGTTTACCTGTGAGCCTGCTTGCCAAAGATCCTGCTGACTTGACTACCCTACCGGTCTGTAGATCCTGCCAGGCACCCGTGCTCGTCCTCACTTCTGGCTCCCCTGTCCCCACACCAGGGGATCAGAAGTGGGAGACGCAAGGGAGGCCTCTCCCTGCAATCTCGGGCTCGCACCACCAGGTACGTGACAGAGAGCCATTATCCACAAATGGCGAAGACATGGAACAGTGGTGAACCTTCCCAGGAGTGGCCGGCCGCCCAAAATTACCCCAAGAGCGCAGCGACGACTCATCCAAGAGGTCACAAAAGACCCCACAACAACGTCCAAGGAACTGCAGGCCTCACTTGCCTCAGTTAAGGTCAGCGTATATGCCTCCACCATCAGGAAAAGACTGGGCAAAAATGGCCTGCATGGTAGAGTTCCAAGGAGAAAACCACTGCTGAGCAAAAAGAACATCAAAGCTCGTCTCAATTTCTCCACAACACATCTTGATGATCCCCAAGACTTTTGGGACAACATTCTGTGGACCGATGAGACAAAAGTGGAACTCTTTGGAAGGTGTGTGTCCAAGTATATCTGGCGTAGAAGGAACACTGCATTTCAGAAAAAGAACATTATACCAACAGTAAAATATGGTGGTGGTAGTGTGATGGTCTGAGGCTGTTTTGCTGCTTCAGGAACTGGAAGACTTGCCGTGATAAAAGGAACTATGAATTCTGCTGTCTACCAAGAGATCCTGAAGGAGAATGTCCGACCATCTGTTCGTGTACTCAAGCTGAAACAAACTTGGGTTCTGCAGCAAGTCCACCACCGAATGGCTGAAGAAAAACAAAATGAAGACTTTGGAGTGGCCTAGCCAAACTCCTGACCTGAATCCTATTGAGATGTTGTGGTATGACCTTAAAAAGGCCGTTCATGCTCGAAAACCCTCTAATGTAACTGAATTAGGACAATTCTGCAAAGATGAGTGGGCCAAAATTCCTCCAGGACACTGTAAAAGCCTATTGCACGTTATCGCAAACGCTTGGTTGCAGTTGTTGCTGCTAAGGGTGGCCCAACCAGTTATTAGGTTTAGGGGGCAATCACTTTTTCACACAGGGCCATGATGGTTTGGATTTTTTTTCACCTTTAATAATAAACACCTTAATTTACAAATTGCATTTTGTGTTTACTTGTGTTGTCCTTGACTATTGTTTAAATTGGTTTGATGTTCCGAAACACTTAAGTGTGACAAACATGCAAAGGAACAGGAAATGAGGAAGGGGGCAAACACTTTTTCACACCACTGTATATTACTATAGGCTGAGGTAGAGATTATTTCTAATAAAAAAAGGGCTGTACTGGTCAGAAGGGGGATGGGAGAGGCAGAGAGAGGGGATGTGTTCGGTAATAGGAAACTCAGAAGGATATGGGACAAGCAGAGAGATGAGTTATGCAGGGTAAAAGAATGTCAAATGGAAGGCTGGAAAACTAGACAGTAGGAATTGATTGTGTGTGAAAGGAAATAAATGTCAGATCTTGTATTATCCACCACTGTGAAAAGACCAGTGAGCTCAACTCTGGAGAGTGAGTGGAAACTAACCTGAGTATCAGCATGAACTCATTTTAGAGAGGGTAGCCAACTGGATATAGAACTAATGTTGGTGAAGTTAAAACAAACAGATGTGGGGATGGGATTGGTCTCAGGGGACAGGCATTTCCTAAAGTACCTTAGTTAAAGAGGGAGAAATGTAAGTATGAGATGGATATATGGGTAATGAATTTAGAGGTATCATATAATGAGGGCATTACCTGTATTGGCCCTAATGCCACATACACAGGACCGTACTTTTCAACCGAACTTGTCAGACGGAACAAATCCGTCGGACAATTCGACCGTGTGTGGGCTTCATCGGACCTTCAGCGGACCTTTTCTGTCGAAAATCAGATAGACTTTATCTTTAGAACATGTTTTAAGTCTTTACGGTCAAAAAATCCGTTCGTCTGTATGCTAGTCCGACGGATAATAAACCGGGCAGCTATTGGCTACTGGCTATAAACTTTCTTATTCTAGTCCGGTCGTCATCACGGTCAAATCCGTCAGACTTTGGTGTGATTGTGTGTAGACAAGTCCGATTAGACGGAAGTCTGTCGAAAGTCCATCGAAAGTCCGTTGAAAAGTCTGACGAAATTCAGTCCATCGAAAAGTCCAGTCGTGTGTACACGGCATTAGAGTATATGGGCAGGAGTGTTGACCAGACTGTGTTAGAATAAATTTAAATCGGAAAGCGGGTGGTGATTAGGATAAAAATAACATAACTAAAGGACCTTCTTAAAGTGTATCAATCAAATAGCGGTCTAAATCAATTCTAGAATAAAAAAGGTTAAACATTTAAAGTTTATTTAATTGAAAGATACAAATGGGGAAGAATAAATGTAAAACTAACAAAGTATGGAATGATATACCTATGTTCATATTGTTCTTTAAATGGTATCCCCAAGTAAGGATAATTTGGCTCTATCTGATTTCCTTGCTCAATAAACATCTTAAACAAAATTCAAATCAAAACAACTATTTCTTACCAAAATGCTCCAAACTACATGATGAGTGATTCCTCCATTGTTATCAGAAAGGCAGCAGCCTAATACCTTAACCAGGTCTATACTTTTCTTACTGTCATCATGGGCTTATCTCCTCACTTTACTCCTCCTTTACACCAGAGAAAACTCTCATTCCTACTGGTCCATAAGCATTACAAATCTATCAGTTCTTTATTTTTATCTGGTGATTCCAACAGTACCACATCCCTGTTGTTAGGTAACACTACTTAACTTAATGAATCAGGACATCTGAAAATAGACAGGACTTATGGAGGTTCTGTGGTCCACAGAAATAACTGAGAACAATGAAACTGATAACAATGCAGGACATGCAGAAAGCATAGAAAGATATTATTATACAGATATTATTATAAAGATATTATACAGATATTATTATAAAGATATCAGCTGGCAAGATTTCTGTCAAGATTGTGAGTTTTTTTTTGTACTTATCAAATATATATAACAAATTCCCTTTATGGTATGTACTGTATAAATAACAGACCAACATTGACCAAATAAAAGACATTCATTATTAGGTTTAATACCTTAATATGCTATCTGTTTCTACATATGGCATTTTATCTACCTTTGACTTTTTATTTTAAGATCATATTAAGTACAACAATGAAGCACAACACTACAATCAAACAATTTGTTAGAAAAATAAGCAATTTAAAACACAAGATTTAGACTAGTAGGCAAGTTTCTAAACTTGTTGGAACAGCTTGTTCCAACCTAAATAAGTGTTAAATCACCTAATCTCCTTTCAACAGTATGACCCAAGATGAGAAAAGCACATAGATTACTTCTTTGATTTTAAATTAAATGGATTTCACCAGTAAATTGGATTTTATTATGCTTCGTAAGAACATATTTGATAAGGCAGTCTAGCTTGCCTACAGTACCTTTATTAATTGATGCAGATCAGAGGAGAAGCTTCATTTCATGCAACCTTTGAAATACCCATTTAAAATGTAAAATGTACTTTTGCATAGCATATTTGCTTCAAGAGGGCTGTCTACTGAAACCGAATAAAGGGGACCTGTTCTATGCAAGTATGGAAATATATGCCTAAAGCATTTTATTATCAGCCATAAAATCCAGCCTTCTCAGGTCAATCAATCATCTATGATAATTAACCTATGAAAATGGAAACCAATTTTGAATGATTCCAAGTGTCAGTACACTAAGTCATTATGCATCGTAGTCTCCAATTTTTAATCTTGTAACTATAATTTAAAAAACAACAATTCATCATAATGATGTAGATGCCTTATATCTGTCCATGATGCTGTTAGCATCTGCATTCCTTTTTGTTTTACTGATTGTCATATTCATGGCAAAATCTAACATAAAGTGTATATTAACAAATTTCAGGATACTGAACATGAAAGAAGAATTTTCCCTTTTGTAAATGCAGATTGATTATTTTAAAGATTTTAAGTGACAGTTGTCTATGATGGCATTTCCCTCACAAGTAAACACGTGAAAGGTTCTAATGAAAGGTTTCATATTCTGAGAGTTGGAAAGAAGATCATAAAGTATTTTGAAGTGTTAAACCATTTAGCGGTACAATGCATGTAGCTTTAGTGACAGCATCAAAGATTTGTGTTTTAGACTTCTGTTTAACCGCTTCCAGACCACCCACCACACATTTACTGTGGTGGGGTGGTGCGGCTGTGCAAAACAACGTACCTGTATGTTGTTCTTCCTTCCGGGTCTGGGGCGCGCACGCGCTCTGCCAGCAACCTGTTCCCGCTGTGATTGGACACAGCAGAAGCCAATCAGCGGGTCTGGCAAACACAATGTATGCCGGGACCCGCCGATCATTGACAGGAGAGGTAGACACACAGTCTGCCAATGTGAACAAGGCAGACCAACGTTCTGTCAGAGAGGAAGATGGAGGTCTTGTGTTTCTGCAAAGCAGATCTCTCTCTTCCTCCAGTTAAGCCATCCCCTGCACAGTTAGAAAGCACTCCCTAGGAGCACACTTAACCCTTTGATTGCCCCTGATTTTAACCCCTTCCCTGCCAGTGTCATTAGTACAGTGAGAGTGCATTTTTTTTAGCACTGATCACTGTATTAGTGTCACTGGTCCCCAAAAAGTACCACTTAGTGTCCGCAATGTCATAGTCCTGCTAAAAATCACTGATTTCCGCCATAGTATGTACTTGTATAATGATGGTCATACACTATGCAATCTGATTGTGTATTTAGTGAGAGGGGTGATAACTGATTGATTGCATTTCATTTAAAAAACATGCACCTGGGAATGGGTGGGTGGATGATGCAGGGTGTGTGCTAATGAGGTCAGCTGGTCAACTCCTTCCTGTGTCATGACCTCTAGTCTGATCACAAAGACAGACATTACAAATTGAAATGTCTGGAGACATGGATGAGCACAAGGAAAGTAAGTGACTGTAGATTTAATGGAAAGCTTTGATATTTTTGCAAACAAAGTATATGAATGCTATATTGGTGCATAGGGGAGCTGGAATTTAGAAAGAAAAAAAAAGTGTACAAATATGAACTTACCCTTCAAGCACATAAACAGCACACATTTTAAACTGAGAGATACCTGTCCTTACCTGCAGAAGCTTTCATTGCCTCCTCTTCACTCAGAGTGCCAGAGCTTTTCCCAATTAGGACAATGCAACATTTAAGCACAGAGGGGGCAGCTTTATTTGTTAAGGTGACAGAAATAAACAAAAACGTACCATATGCTATAAATGAGAAAGGAATATTTAGATTATTGACTTGCCCTAAAAACAGAAAAACAACAATTTTTACTGACATATAAATAAATTCCTGGCTTGTTACAGTACACAGAAATACATATTTTTTTTAAAGCTGGTCTTCACTGCCTCTGGGCACCACAAACCAAAGACACTATTTAGTTCATGTTTATTATTCATAACAAACTCCATCCATCCATGTATCCATGCTTTATTTTGTTGAGAAATCACATTGAAAAACAACCCCTTAACATTTCTGGCCATGGACATCTTGAGTAAGGGCAAATGACTAATATAGCATTTACTTTCTATAATCTGTCTGCCCTTAGCTCAGGCATGTATGCAGGAGTGGTTGATAAAATCCCTTCTCCACTCCTCCCCTTCTGAAGACTTCCTGGGATGTAACATCATTAGCCTCCACAAGAAAATAGGTAGTAACTGATCAAATGTAAGAAAAAAGAAATTACAAGTTAATATGATATACTTTCCTATCTATTTGCTAATGCTAGCAGCATGAGAATTAAAAAAAAAAAAACCTGACATATACATGGTCTCTTTCACAGGTCATAAATACCTACAAATATTAACACTAAATCAGAGCATGCATGGGATTAACATGGAAAAATATCTCCAGGCCTAGGTCTATATTAAATATACTGTATATTTTTTTATTAAACAAGACAATTTTTTTAGAATATATGATACTATTCAAACAAAAAGAACAGATCATGTGGCATTTAAAAAAAAAAAAAAAAAGATACAGTATACTTTTGCACAACATACCAGTCACAAGGCAATCACAAATGTACATTATATAGGTCACCAGAGAAACTCTTTCAACAAGGTGAGGTAAGGTATTTAATACAACAGGGAGCTGCAATGTGTATATTTATGAGGATGTAAGTTTGCACTGCAATCAAACAAAAAATGTACTTCTACTGTATACAGTGTACCGTATACGAAAGAAAAGTATTATTAGTCATTTGCTTAATATAAAAATATCATTATATTAGTACATAGATAATATCAAACTCATTATTAACAGCAGATACTGGGGTACATTTATTAACAGGCCTTGGAGTCGAGGGGCTACATATTTGCATGCATTAGCAGCGATAGAGCTGTGCCGAGAGCATGCACCCTGTGTGCTCCCGTCACAGTGACCGATGGCTCACAAAAAGCTCCCGATCACTTCTTACAATCGGTAGTTTTCCAATCAGCCGGTTGGCTGTCACATGCCCCACCCTGCCTCCCGGAATGGCAAATTTCTTAAAGAGCTGGTGGGAGCCGGCGCCAAGGGTTTAAAGGCAAATAGACTATTAACTTTTGCAGGAGAATTTTCATTTAGCTTAGTGAATGTGGTGAAGTTTCAATTTGCAAGAAAATACTCAATTATGTTCAAGGAAAAAAAAAAAGGATTTTTGCTTGACTGTGATTGGATGATGAAAGTAGTCAGCAGCGCATTCACTAAGCTAAGTAAATATTTCCTTACAGTGGGAAGTGAAAAATTCCCTTGCTAAGTGTATAGCAAGGAGTCTGCTATTCAAATAAATAATATTAAAATCAGGGCTATTTTTCTCAGAAAAAAAGCTGCAGGAACCCCTCCCTCCTAGGCCACGCCCCTACCCACCCTTAGAACCGCCCTTAAAACCACCCCCTAGAACTGGGAACAGGTATAATTTGGGGGGATATACAAGTAATTTGTATGGAATTTAATAAAAAAGCAATGCAGTAAAATTTACAAAAAATTTGAAATATCCAGTACTTACCAAAGTACGCTCACGGGCACTTCTAGATAATTTAAGCATTCTTTTCATATGTCTCTTCTCTGCTTCTCTCTTTGTTTCTCACATCAGTAGCAGCGTGACAACCACAAAGTAGCCATGAGTCCCCATATTTAGAGGGATCAAAACAACGTAGGACCATTAACACTGATAAACTGTAGTCCTGAAATGTTTTTTGTCAGAAGGGAAGCTCTGTTGGGAGTAACTATTACATTTATTTGTGAGAATCCTCTTTCACACTCACTCGATTAAATTGGGACTTTTTCTATGGCATTTATAAGAGGGCACAGGTCATCAGGAAAAACATTTTCAAGAAAATATTCTCTGAAAGCATGAATCATTTTGCTTTCATTTAACTGGAATCTAATGGACACATTTCTAATTTCCTCCTCTCCAAAACGAAGCTTTTGCTCAACATTGTCAGGCCACTGTTTGGAGTCAAGCACCCTGGGGCAGTTAGCAGGAACAGAATCATTTTCAGTGAGCAGTCTACTCTCTATTGCAGATTTTAATTCTTCATAAAAAGCATCAGGATCTATAGTAGGGTCATTCTTAGCGTCTTTTCTGTAAAGGAAGATTGGGGGACCTCACACTTTGTTTTTAAAGGCAGACTATGGGGACCCTCCAGGCACTATATTTAAAGAAATTTAAAGATATTTTAAATTTTTTTGTTTTTTGTTTTATTGTGTGTGTGTTAGGCCCATCACTACCCAGCAGTGTAGAATTTTTAAAGAAAACTGTATAGCACTGAGTAGGCTACATAGTAAAGATCTTAAAGTAAAGAGCTGAGAAAAGTAAGTTTATTGTTTTTTGGGGGTCCAATTAAAATTGGGCTTGCACTTTAAAAACACTCATGTTGATTAGTATAAGTTGCTAGCATGCAGTTTACAAATGTAGCAAAGAAATTAATGATACATTTTTTTGAGTAACCTCTCATAAGAAGATATAGAGTTGTACCTGATTGGATAATTGAAGTGACCCTTGGCTCAAATTATTAAGTAAAAATTCTAAATACACTCAGTGAAGCAGCCTCATAATGTTCAGTTCCCTTAAAGTGCTTAAAGAAAAATTGTTAATATTTTCAGTCCAGTTTCTTCAATGTTCATATCATTACAGCTATAGACAGCCTTTGGGGTCTATTTACTGAAGGAAAAGAGGAGATTCACTTTCTGAACAAATGCTTACTTGGCAACATCAATTAAGTGGTTATTGAAATCCACGTGTGAGGCAAAATTCAGTTTTTTTGTTCCTATTGCATGTTACGTTTAAATTAATTTAAACAAAGCTTCTATTTTCTTTTTTTTTATATTCTTTATTTTCAAATTTTCTCAAATGTTCCAACCATTTTATCTTTTACACTCATAACTAACACATTTGTATATATTTATTTTCTATTTAACCCCCATCTCGCTCACTCCTTCCCGTTTCCAACAGCACTCCCTTCCATCATCTTCAGGTATATCTCCGTTTTCCTGAACTCCACCCATTGTCGCCATTTCCTTTGATGTTTCCCCTCTAGGTCCTCTGTCTTATGAATCGACTCTTCTATAGTTCTTATCCACTCTACCTTCTCGATCCACTCTTTCATGGTGGGTGTCTCCTGAGATTTCCATAAACAAGGTATTAAAGCCTTTGCTGAATTTAATAAGTAAGGGATTAAGCTGCGTCCGTATTGTTCCCCCCCCTTCTCTGTGTCGTGGATCAGGAACACCCATGGTTGTTTTTTTAATCCTTTCTCCTGTTATGTTAAAAATTACTTCTATTATTTGCTCCCAATATTTTTGTATTTTGGGGCACTCCCACCACAAGTGTGAGAAGGTCCCCACTACAGAACAACCGCGCCAACAATTTGGGGATTTGTCTCCGCTGTAGGCATTTGCTCTTTGTGGGGTTACATACCACCTTGCTAAGAGCTTATAAGACATTTCCACTGTTTGCGTGTCTTTTGCCTCAGAGTAGGCTTCCATTTTCTAAGTTAACATCCTCATGTACTAAATAAAATCCATACATTTTACACTGCACTTCCTCAAAAATGAAAACCTTTCATTTAATTTCAAATTGATCAGGAAAAGTGCAACAACAATCACAACGATGGCAGGTAGTATACAATGCCAAGTAGCATTCAGTTATAAATATTGCTGTTTACTTTCATACTGCTTAGAGACAGAACCAGGAAAAAACCCAAGTCTACTTACCGACCAGCTCTCAGACAACCAAATGAACCTGTCTAACAGGTTGGTAATTAGGCTTGGGTTTTTTTCCTGGGCATTCCCCAGGCTTTGTTGTTACCTGTTTTAGCCTTCCAATGCCGCTTACTGCGATAGCCAACTATAGATGAGGGCGGTGGCAAGTTTTTTGTTATCACGTTGGTGTTTGTATTGGTCCAGCAACGCACCAACACCTTTGCAGCCATTGTGCTACTTGCTGGGTGTTTGGTGTGCTCCTGTACCTTTAAAAAGGGATGGGCTTTCCTTCAGTCCACCTGCCCTCATTTATCCATCAGAATGCATGTGCCTCCACTATGGGGACACTCATATTTTAGTGATAGAACCACAGATATCAGGGTGCGGTGATGAGGCTCTGCTGCTTACGCATGCGTTTGCAAATGCGCGGGGACTAAACCCCTGTTTTTAACGTATACTGTTAGACAGGTTAATTTGGTTGTCTGCTAGCTGGTTGGTAAGTAGGATTGGGTTTTTTCCTGGGCATTCCCCAGGCTTTGTTGTTAGAGACAGAACCAGCCTCCAGTACTCTTACTCCTATGCCCAAGCCTACCACCATTTTCTTTTACCGCATTCTTTCTTACTGAGTTTGAGAAATTCTAGGAAGTATTATTAAGTGTCTTGTTCTTTTCCCATAGGTCATCAAAGTAAAATCCATTTCATCATGCTACGGTAAGAATGCCTGTTTCACATGGGACACACGCCTCAGCTCAGTTTAAAGCAAGCATATGGCACTGTCAGTTTAGAAAAAAATGAATAACTAACTTCATACCTGCATTGGATTATCATAATAACATAATTCATTATTAGGAGAGCTTTAGTATAATAGTAGGTATGGGGGATGAAGCTTTTGATGAAACAATTAAAAATATGTTTGGTTTACTTAAAGAAATTCTACCACTTTGTCTAGTCATGGCACATTCAGAGATATATATTTTAAAATTCTAAAACTAGCATTTAACTTGTATTCTAGTTCTAAAAATAATATTATTTTCAGTGCTGATTTATATTTGTTACAAGTAAGCGTCTCATAGGTAGGAGGTTAGCCTTTGAGTGGTAAATAAATATTGCCTTTTAATATTCTGTGATTAAGGAGTTAGGGGATAATGCTTAATTTCCTGAAGTAACAAATTCTACAGTTTATTTTACTTGAACTCATTAATGTCAACATTTTCATTTTCAAGATTTCAATACATTATTAGCACTTTCCACATCTCCTAATACTCTATAGAATCTACATTTCACCCCCCAATCACAGTCTCAGTGTTCACATAAGAATCAGTTATCCAGCTTGGTACATGTTGTAAAGGATAGAATTATAATCTCCATTGATCATTCACTGGATTCACTGGATGTCCATAAAAGGATTTACTGAGTTTGACATTAAATGTTCCCCACACATTTACTTGTGTCTCCTTCTGCATACATCTGAATTTTCCATTCTTGATTAGGTTATTATAGGTAGGCGGAGCCCCTGAGGATGTGCGTGTGCACAAAATGCGTTGGGTGAGACATGTACATGCTGACGTCCTGTCCCAGAGTCCAAGGCTCCTGGAGTGAGTTTATTGTGTTTTTATATACTTTTCAAGTGGATTGCTTATTTTATGTACTATTGGTCAAATTTTAATAAAACACTACACTATATACTTTTTCTGTGTGGGCTCCATGATGTGAGCTTTATACGCAGAGAAAGGATCACTGGCACCTGAGCTGTTGGAGTCCGATGAACATTGGGTGATATATGGATTGGATGTGTATTTTCTTATACATTTCATCGATCTGGTGAGTGCATTGCAGAGGTGGTGGTGTGGTGCACTGTTGGTGACAGCGTGGATTATTTGTGCACTTGGGGACACTGTATATGCATTTATTAAGCATTTATTAAGGGGGAAGATTTATATTCATCCTTGCACCTAATTTTGTGACTTTGTTTGCACTATAAGCAATTTTTAAGGATTGTTGCAACTTAGTGAGGATTACACCTCATTACATGTATTGTTTATTTATGTTACATATTTTTGGTTTAATTTGATGATTATGAATTCCAGCGTTTCATTTATGCATGCTATTATATGTATGTAGAATTTCAGAGTGCTGCACTGTCAATTTATATCTGCATACAAGGTTGGTTGATTACCTTACTTTGTGCTAGCTGCTTTGTTTGCTTGTTTGGAGCGCTCACTCATATTACTACACACCTGTTAGGTTAATATATGAGCCTTTAAAACTTTAGGATCATGAAAAAAAATGAGGGTGAATGCTGGAAAATTATATTGAATCAAGGAAGTGTTGGATTGGACTGCAGTTTAAGAGTTATGGTTTAAAATACACATAAATGTCTAGAACTGAGCCTTCTTCTTCCTAATATTAAGCACATTTGTGAAGCAAACAAAGTGCTGTGTTGACTTGAACACAAGGATACATGTGACATCTATATTTATGGAATATTGTTTACATAGCTATGATATGTAACTATAAATGTAAATGATCATGAATGATTATGGTCATATTTTGTCAATGGCATCACCCAGGCACTCCTACCTCTTTCTTTACATTAAGCTTCACAGGCTTAATGTAATTTTGGAAATAATCCATAGGTAGTGCATTGTCTTCTGCAGTTGGTGGGCTTCATTCATCATAATTAAATTGGACCCATATTGTTGCTAGATGATGTGATTGATGATGAACGTGTGAATTGCAAAAAGAGTATATTCATGTTGGGCAAGGCCAATAATACAGTGCAAAACAAGCATAGGTTTGCAGAGGTAGAGGACAGAGTGCTGGATTGTGTAGACTTGTGAAGTCGATATAGAAGAAGGAGGATCCAGCCTTTGTTTTGCTTCAGTGGACACATACTCTATCCTAGCTGGCCACTGGTATGGAGAACAGGTAGAGCTGACAGGAAGAGGGAATAGTGGAGGTGTGCTCTGTCTGTGGAGCCAAGTGCTCTGTGACAGCATGTGAGCCTGTTATGAGAAGGGAAGAGGTGGTTTCTGAGGTGGACCAAGGTTTACAACGGTTGTACGTTTTGGAACTAAATGCACCTTTTTCAAGCAGTAAAATATTGTAAATGGGACACTAATATGCAGTATCTCACAAAAGTGAGTACACCCCTCACATTTTTGTAAATATTTTATTACCGTATATCTTTTCATGTGACAACACTGAATAAATTACACTTAACCACAATGTAAAGTAGTGAGTGTACAGCTTGTATAACAGTGTAAATTTGCTGCCCCCTCAAAATAACTCAATACACAACCATTAATGTCTAAACCGCTGGCAACAAAAGTGAGTACACCCCAAGTGAAAATGTCCAAATTGGGCCCAAACTGTCAATATGTTGTGTGACCACCAATATTTTCCAGCATTGCCTTAACCCTCTTGGGCATGGAGTTCACCAGAGCTTAACAGGTTGCCACTGAAGTCCTCTTCCACTCCTCCATGAGGACATCACAGAGCTGGTGGATGTTAGAGACCTTGTGCTCCTCCACCTTCCATTTCAGGATGCCCCACAGATGCTCAATAGGGTTTAGGTTTGGAGACATGCTTGGCCAGTCCATCGCCTTTACCCTCAGCTTCTTTAGCAAGGTAGTGGTCGGCTTGGAGGTGTGTTTGGGGTCATTGTCTATGAGCAAGCACTCTTGGTAGTGTGAAATGCATTAGCTATTTTCTTGCTTTGCTGTGACCCATTTTTGTGTGATTCCATATTTTACCAATAAAGGCTTTTGAATTTTTCTTGGAGTGCGGCCGTCCAGAGTCCTTAATTTGCATCTTCATTGGGGTCATTGTCATGTTGGAATACTGCCCTGTGGCCCAGTCTCTGAAGGGAGGGGATCATGCTCTGCTTCAGTATGTCACAGTACATGTTGGCATTCATGGTTCCCTCAATAAACTGTAGCTCCCCAGTGTTGGCAGCACTCATGCAGCCCCAGACAATTACACTCCCACCACTATGCTCAACTTTTCCGGTAAGCCTTATATATATCGATGGTGGATTATCTACTGACAAAGTGTCTGCACCACGCTTTTCAAGTCACCATGTCATCATATATATTTGTTTATGGACTTTGATGTTCACTCATGAATGTATATTTTCTTTTTTCTTTTTGCTTCACAGTATTATTTCACTATTTCAAATTAATGTTTGTTCACTATTTGTCTATGTGACTATATGGGGATTGTATGATCTTTCCATTATAGAACCTAGATTTACATTTGCTATCAGCACTTGATTCACTTGCATATGAGGTCATGGTACTGAGTATGTAGTTACATTAGCTTGTTGACCATTGTATTGACATCACACCAGCGCTGCACTTTCTTTTTTTTTTTTTTTTTTTTAATTCTAATTTTTATTTTCAAAAACATTTTTTAAACACAGACAAATACAATTTCGTTGCATGCGTAACACAAAGCATAACTTAGCTATATATCGTTTCATATTTATATCTGGTTATACATAAACACATATCAAAAAGAAAGAGAAAAAAAAAAAAAAAAAAAACCATGACGAGAAAAAGAGAAAAAAAGAGAAAAGAGAGAGAAAAAATTAATAAATAAATAAATAAGTAAATAAATTAAAAAAAATAAAAATAAAATCCTCTCTCCTCCCTCTCACCCCACCTCTCCCTCCACAAGTGCCCCACCATATTCTCTTGTAGATACAAAGCTAGACCACGATTGCCACTTTAATTCAAACCTCTCCTCTTTTCCCTGCGTAATTGCAATACTTTTTTCCATAGCATATATATCTGCTATCTTTTTAAACCACAAAGAGGTCGAGGGGGGTACTTTCTGCTTCCATAGAGCCGGAATACATGCCTTTGCCGCGCTCAACAGATGAGCAATGAACGAGTTTCGATATCTACGTTTTGACAAGTCTGAGTGGTGGAGCAAATATCTAGCTGGCTCTGATCACAAGTCATAGTCCGTTAGCTGTTTAATAGTATTTGCGCTGCACTTTCTTATACACATAGGGGGTTATTTACGAAAGGCAAATCCACTTTGCACTACAAGTGCACTGCAAGTGCACTTGAAAGTGCACTTGGAAGTGCAGTCACTGTAGATCCGAAGGGGGACATGCAAGGAAAATAAAAAACAGCATTTTAGCTTGCACATGATTGCATGATAAAACTCAGCAGAGCTTCCCCTCATTTCAGATCTACCCCTCAGATTTACAGCGACTGCACTTTCAAGTGCACTTTTAGTGCACTTTCAAGTGAACTTGCAGTGCAAAGTGGATTTGCCTTTTCGTAAATAACCCCCATAGACTTTTTACTTTGCAAATTGATGTTTTGCTGTGTCAGCTGCTAATACACCATTTAAAGAGACAGCAGGGTTCACCTTTTCCACATATTTACACTGGATGTTAAGATTTAACCTGTATCTAAATATGTTGTAGGTGTTTTACATGTCAAAGCATCACAGAACCTCAAGAAGTAGGTTTACCCCAAAAAAGCATCATATATATGACATATAATACAACCCTCCCCAATGGATTAACAAAATAAGGCAACAAGACATATCTGTGACTAAACAAACTGAGTGAAAAACGTTGTATACTTTTTAGCTTTTTTGTTTGTAATAATTGTAATAAAAATTACTATGATTTTATTGTAATTTGTAATGGTGATGTAATTGTACCTGGCATCTTTAAAGTCCCATCTCTTCATTCTGGTATTTGCTTGTAGCAATTATGGGAATGTTGGTACTGCATTGTAAAGCTAAAAAACAAACAGAATCTTGCGAATTACCATGTGAAAATCCAAATGATAATTAGAGATTATTAAAGGACAGCTGCTAGCATTGATCATGTCCCATATGCTCATGCCAAAAAGTTTTGTACCAATGTAATGCTGCACTATCCAAATGTAATCATACGGTAACCGTACTAAATCATAACTTTACTGGCTGCAGTTAAATATTGGTGGTTATAAAAAATCTAGTGAACATAATAATGCAATCTTATGCGATTATAAATTGCGATACTGAACAATAAAAATTGCAATCCTATGCGATCCTCCCAATGACAATCTGTGTAGCATACACACCTCTATATACACATATAGCATTCATATACAATAAAGAAATTTGCATCCCTGTGCGAAAATTGCAATGCCGCGATAATTGCACTGACAACCTGTAATTTACATAAATCTACATAAAGTGCATCAATATACAACAATCATCATAGAAATAAAGTGATCCGTGTTTAACCACTTTAAGACCGGGCCTCTTTTTTGGATGTGGTGTTTACAAGTTAAAAATGTTTTTTTTGCTAGAAAATTACTTAGAACCCCCAAACACTATACATTTTTTTCTAACACCCTAGAGAATAAAATGGCGGTAGTTGCAATACTTTCTGTCACACCGTATTTGCGCAGCTGTCTTACAAGCGCACTTTTAAAAAAAAATACACTTTTTAAAATTAAAAAATATGACAACAGTAAAGTTAGCCCTATTTTGTTTTATATTGTGAAAGATAATGTTATGCCGAGTAAATTGATACCCAACATGTCACTCTTCAAAATTGCGCCCACTCGTGGAATGGCGAAAAACTTTTATCCTTAAAAATCACCATAGGCAAAAAAAAAATTTCTAACGGTTGCATGTTTTGCGTTACAGAGGAGGTCTAGGGCTAGAATTATTGCTCTCACTCTACCGATCACGGCGATACCTCACATGTGTGGTTTGAACACCGTTTTCATATGCGGGTGCTACTCACATATGCGTTCGCTTCTGCACACGAGCTCGGCGGGAGGGGGCGTGTTTAAAAAATGTTTACCTTTTTTTTTTTTTTTTTTAAACTGTTTAAAAAAAAAAAAATGTGTCACTTTTATTCCTATACCTATTAGTCCTATTAAAAGGAATCTATACTTCCCTTGTAATAGAAAAAAGCATGACAGGACCTCTTAAATATGATATTTGGGGTCGAAAAGACCTCAGATCTCATATTTGGACTTAAATGCAAGAAAAATTTTTTTGGCCATTTAAAAAAAAATTACCTTTAAGAAGTATGGGCGGAAGTGACATTTTGACTTCGCTTCCACCCTGCTATGGTATGGATATGGGTGGGGGCCATCTTCCCCTCACTCATCTCCCTACCTAGCAAGGAAACAGACGCGATCACCTCCGCCGCTGCTGACGGCTCCGGTAAGCGGCGGGAGGGGGGCCCTCTCCTGCCACCGATAAAAGTGATCTTGCAGCGAATACACCAAAGAGACCACTTTTATCTTGTAGCCGACCGCCGGCCGAACACAGGGATACTGGGGTTATGGCAGCTAGCTGCTGCCATAACAACAATATCCGTCCCCAAATTAGGGACGTATATTGGCGTGCGGTGGTCGGCAAGTGGTTAAAGTGCTCTTGTGCCAAACTAATTCATGCATTAATCTGTGTCCATAAAATCGCAGCATAAAGTCCATTCATAACTACTCCATTCTTCTGGTGCTAATTGAAGATGCTAAAACAGGTGATATAACAGTAAAGTGCTCGTGTTCACTCTTGTGCTCCCCTTTGGTGTATGCGCTCACCTTAGAGCGTGTGACCTTGCAAAACACGCTTTTAAACCACCTCTGGGTTTAGATCCTTGGATGGTTGCTTGCAGCAATATTCATATGGAAAACAGGAAACTGGATAGTGTATTACCCTTTTAAAGTTTTATTTAAAATGACAATATTCCCTATATTAGGGTACTCACATTTAATAGGTGCTATGAGCGCACTACTCTGTATCAAGCCAAACAAATATAAAGGCGCTGTGCTGTGCTGATGTGTCTTTTCCCGCTCTGAGATCACTCCACTGTCTCACAATCCGTCCTAACTTCAAGGAGAATTCCCCCTGAGGAAGATATGACATTTCCCGGTATCGACGCATGTTGGGGAGGGGACAGGATGGTTTGTGAGACAGTGGAGTGATCTCAGAGTGGGAGAGGACACATCAGCCCTGCGCCTTTATATTTGTTTGGCTTGATACAGAGTGGTGTGCTTATAGCGCATTTTCCATGCATATATAGGCACTCAGTGTTTTTATTGTATTCATTTATTGCAATTTTATATAAGTTTTTATACATTGCATGACTTATGTGATCCTCCTACAAATTAGTTTTGTATCCTTAAGCCATTTGTATATTATTTAAGCGGCATAGCTATAGTAAATGTATTTTTTGTGCTGACATGATAGCATCTAGCTAGCAGCTAGATGATCTGTTTCCCATTGGTGCATCTCTCCGGGGGCTCCTACTCCGTCTCTCGCATCTGAGAGGCATTTCCTCTGTATGGAACGCAGCCGCAGTACGTGATGCGTTCCAGCAGAGTATTTCCCTGTTTTTGCGTCATCCTGGGGGATGATTCCTCTGTGATTTGCATCACCTGGTGACAAACTTAAAGGGGCATGCTTGTGTGGTAGAGCCACGCCTCTGATGATATCTACTCAGATGAAACATGTCAGGCTGGCTATAAGACACAAGCACGCTGAATGCCACGGCTGTTTTGCTTTATGAGGACCGTTCTTATTGACTGTACATGTAAGTTGCTACAATAAAACCTTTTTACATGTAAGACGGGCTTCACTATATGTTGCTTTATTTCCATTTGTTGATGATATCCCCTTGATTGGGTGAGACGCCCACTGACTGCTGTAAGTTTACTGCTTTGTTGCTGCCTGGGACAAGTGAATGGATCCAAGCTTTGAAGTTTATTCTAACTATCTACTTACTGGCGATTGACGAGTTAATCAATGCCTATAACTTGCTGATATCTGGTAAGCAAATTTGATTCTCACGTGGTGTGGTGTGCTTCCCTATACACTCTAAAAACTGGTGAAGGGATTATCGTTTTTTCCTCTTTCAATACTTCAAAGACTGTTGCTTTTTATTAGCGCCGCATGTGGACTTTTTTATGTTTTTATATTTGCTTATCAACAAATAGTGCTGGCTGCTTTCCTCTTCCAATATTAGTAAATTTTTCAGTAGCGCAGATACCCACCTGTTTTAATTGTATTATATATACTATACAGGCTGTACTATATACTCTGCACTGTATTATATATACTACATGGACTGCTCTATATACTCTGAACTGTATTATATATACTACACGGACTGAACTATATACTCTGAACTGTATTATACAGTGCCTTGCAAAAGTATTCACCCCCTTGGCATTTTTTGTGTTTTGTTGCCTCACAACCTAAAATTAACATGGATTGTTTGAGGATTTGCATCATTTAATTTACAGAACATGCCCACAACTTTGAAGATTTTTTTTTTATTGTGAAGCAAACAACAAATAGGACAAAATACCAGAAAAAGTCAATGTGCATAACTATTCACCCCCCTAAAGTCAATACTTTGTAGAGCCACATTTTGCGGCTATCACAGCTCCAAGTTGCTTTTTGCCCATTCCCCCCTGCAAAACTGCTCCAGCTCCTTCAGGTTGGATGGTCTGTGCTTGTGAACAGCAAACTTTAAGTCTGACCACAGATTTTCTATTGGATTGAGGTCTGACTAGGCCATTCCAACACATTTACATGTTTCCCCTTAAACCACTCAAGTGTTGCTTTAGCAGTGTGTTTGGGGCCATTGTGCTGCTGGAAGGTGAACCTCCATCCTAGCCTCAAATCGCACACAGAGTGGTACAGGTTTTGCTCAAGAATATCCCTGTATTTAGCACCATCCATCTTTCCCTCAACTCTGACCAGTTTTCCAGTCCCGACTGCTGAAAATTATCCCCACAGCATGATGCTGCCACCACCATGTTTCACTGTGGGGATGGTGTTCTGTAGGTGATGTGATGTGTTGGGTTTGTGCCAGACATAGCGTTTTCTTTAATGCCCAAAAAGTAAAATGTTAGTCTCATCAGACCAGAGCACCTTCCTCCATACATTTTGGGAGTTTCCCACATACCTGTTCACAAACTCAAAACGTGCCATTTTGTTTTTTGCTGAAAGTAATGTCTTTCTTCTGGCCACTCTGCCATAAAGCTCAACTCTATGGAGCGTATGGCTTATTGTCGTCCTATGTACAGATACTCCAGTCTCTGCTGGGGGAACTCTGCAGCTCCTCCAGGGTTACCTTAGGTCTCTGGGCTGCCTCTCTGATTAATGCCCTCCTTGGTCGGTCCGTGAGTTTAGGTGTGTGGCCGTCTCTTGGCAGGTTTGCTGTTGTGCCATGTTCTTTCCATTTGGTTATGATAGATTTTTATAGCACTGATCACTGTATAATTGTCAATGGTCCTATAAATGTGTTAAAAGGGTCCAATTTGTCTGCCGCGATATCAGTCTGGAAAAAAATCACAGATCGCCGCCATTACTAGTAAAAAAAAAAATCTATCCCCTATTTTGTAGACGCTATAACTTTTGCGTAAACCAATCAATATGCGCTCATTGCGATTTTTTTACCAAAAATGTGTAAAAGAATACATATCGGTCTAAACTGAGGAAAAAATTTGTTTTTCAAAAAAAAAATGTGGGATATTTATTATAGCAAAAAGTAAAAGATATTGTGTTTTTTTCAAAATTGACGCTTTTCTTTTGTTTATAGCGCAACAAATAAAAAACGCAGAGGTGATCAAATACCACCAAAAGAAAGCTATATTTGTGGCAAAAAAGGACATCAATTTTGTTTGGGTACAGCGTTGCACGACCATGCAATTATCAGTTAAAGCGACGCAGTGCTTTATCACAAAAAATGGCATGGTCATTGAGCAGCCAAATCTTCCTGGGCTGAAGTGGTTAAACCAATAAACAATTAATATCAGATAGTACTTGCTATACCATAAACTAATGATATTCAAACAAATGCAACATACTATGAATACCACTGGAGGTATGGTGATGATGCTATTAGTGCAAATATGAACAAGAAATTGCAATTTTATATAGATATGTGACATAGCGAAAAAACAGTCCTTCGTACAATCTTGAGTGCTCCGTGTCTCGTTTACAGGGTTCCCCCTGTGTGTTCCACCATGTGTGTTAGCGTATTCACACCGCACTCACCAGATGTTGGTGACTTCCTGGCCTTGTAGCAAGGAAAGTAGCAAAGCTTGTAGGTCATTATGGGGACCTGTCCCACATTTCCTGGTGTCTTGTTTCCACAAACTCTGTGTTCCTCCCTGTTGTAGTCCAGGGGGGTTCTCCCACATGGTTATATAGCAGATGAGAAATAAGTGGAAAGATAGCCTTCCACAGTGTAAAATTCTGGTTTGCGTTCCACTCATTCGGCCTGTAGTGATGCACAGGAGCATCATCTTGACCTGTTTCGTCATCAACAGGCGACGTTGTCAAAAGCCTTACTGAGTTGGAGTTTAGCTTCAGTTTGTTAGTGTATTTAAATCTGCTAGACCATCTAACACTCCCATCCTCCCAGACTGACAATGCTGCTGTCCAAAGGTGCTCATTGTGCTCATTCATCCAGAGTAGAGGCACTCTAATACAGAAATGTGTAACTGGCCAGATCATCAGGTGAATACACGGAGAAAAAGCCTAAAAAAGAAAACTAATTGGTAAACTGCAATATATTACATTTTGGGTTTTGGGTTTAATACCACTTTAAGGAATACGTGCAGCCACAGTATGGATGGCATGGTTATTGTTAAATTTGGAACATGGCTGGGAATGCTAAATGTTGCATGGTCAAGTATAACATAAATTGTATTACATTTTTACTTTTTATTTATTTATCACATATTATATAGTTATAAATATTTGCTGAACAAATTATTGTCTAGTTGAAATACATTGATGCACATTGGATTATGTACATTGTGATTCTTACTGCTTGATCATGTTTATAATTATAATTAATTTGAAAAAATATTTTATATACAACTTTGTAGGATTTGGTTGAGGACAGTACTTATTTCAACTGCATGGTCCAGGCTGAAACGAAGGAGTTTGACTAGTGGCTTTCTCAATAAAGGTCACACTGGGGGTTATTTACGAAAGGCAAATCCCCTTTGCACTACAAGTGCAAACTACAAGTGGAAAGTGCACTTTAAAGTGCAGTTGCTGTAAATCTGAGGGGTAGATCTGAAATAAGGGGAAGCTCTGCTGATTTTATCATCCAATCATGTGCAAGCTAAAATGCTGTTTTTTTTATTTTCCTTGCATGTCCCCCCTCGGATCTACAGCGACTGCACTTCAAAGTGTACTTTCAGTGCAATTTCAAGTGCACTTTGCACTTGTAGTTTGCGCTTGTAGTGCAAAGTGGATTTGCCTTTCATAAATAACCCCCACTGAGTTCCACATAACCTGCTCTTGGTCTCTGACCATATATATTTTCACCATCATTTTATGCAAGTATCTTGGATCTGTATAAATCATAGTTCCTCTTTCCTGTGGGAATAAATATCAATTTATACAGTTCTCTTTTGAAGTAGTGATGCACCAGCTAAGACCCAACTATTGAATGGGGGAGCTGAAAGGGCAGGACTTTATACAATTCCAGGTGACATTTCATTTGTACTGGGGATTTTGTCTACATTACAGCAGACGGTCTGCCACTGGGAAGTTGTGATCACATGAAATATCATAAAATGCTTCCTTCTTGCGTCTGACAGAAACGTCCTAAAAACAGTGGTAAAAAAGACCAGGTACTTTTATAGAGGTTGTTTATGTCATACATATTGTTTTGCTATTAATGTTCTATTTTATAAATATATTGATTTGCTATAAATATAGAAATTGAGATACTAAGAACAAAAATATTTCACAGTATCCAAGAAACAGCAGCTCTTCATTTATCATGAGTGAAAGGATAAACTGTAGATATTATACCTTGTGACCTTGCTTATACTTTACTCTTATGATGTAACACTGATGAAAAAGCTTTTATCATATGGAAGATTGATTTGACACATGAAGGTCAGGTCTCATATATGAAGGCAGAACCAGTAGATGGTAAATTCTTTTTAAAATTGCTTAACCTTTAAAACATTCCTAAATACAGCATTTTTAAAGAAATGTCGTAATCCATGTACAGTTTGTCCTTCTGAAATTAACCTTGATATACTAAGAGTTTTGGTTTATTAGGCTAAGAAGGAACAGGAAAAAAATGTATTCAAGTTGTTTTTTTTTTTGATCTTTGGTATTTAGCAGCTGACTAAAAGATATGTAAACAGGTTACTTCACATAAATGGCCTTTTCGCTACAAACCTTGGTAAACGCTTGTTGAAAAAATATGAGAACTTTACAAGTGCATTGCCTCCACTCTGCAAACACTGATTTTTATCTTGTGTCTTTAGAATATTTGGAAAAGTTCTATTAGGTATTTGTGTCAAATATGTTTCCCAATCATTAAACAGTTTTATTCTCAGGTAGTTAACATTTGGGAAGTTTTACAAATTGTGGCCTGGAGCAACCTGTGGTTACAGACAATTTGTAGAAAACTGAACTCGGTGAATAGATGGTCCATTTCATTTTATCTGATGCCTAATATCAAAGAGAGACTGAAACAAAAAGAGACAAAAAAAACTTTCTAGTCTTTCTTTTCAGAAAGTGCAACAAGATATCATACTGCAAAATATAAATAATTCTACTAACTACTGTTGGGTACATTTTACAAGCTGTGTAAAATGTTTTTGCACAATAATTGTATATTTTTTTTACAGTATATTGTATTATAAGCATAGTCTTTTTTTAGATAAACATGATTAGCTTAATGTTAGCAATTTTATCAGTATGATTTAGGGCCCATTCACACTTGTTTGTGTGAACAAGTTTGTATGACCATGCATGTCATGTAGAAATGCCAATCTTTCCTATGTGACTGATTTATGTCTAAGTGCTGGAGTTTAGTGTAAATAAGAAAGGGAAACTATATTGGCCCATTTTACACTTAGGCGTGTGAACCCAACCTTAATGTTTTAAATGTATAACCTGTAGTTTTATAGGTACATGGAACTCATACATACACAGGCTCCACATTCTGCTTCTTCTTTATTGTGCTTTAGGCCTTGTTTGCATAAGGTTCAGTTTGTATAAGAGCAGTGGGTACAACAAGCATTTGCAAAGCTTTTGGCAAGCTGTTAAAAGGTTTCAGTAGGTTTCAAATTTACTTAAAGCCTGTTGAAAGCCTACTGATGCCTGCTAGTAGCTTGTTTGAAGTGACAATCACCACCTCCTTTAAGATCCATGTTTAACCTCCCCCGTAAAAGCGGTTGAAGCTTGCATAAAGTTTTGCAAATAGTTTGCAAAAGCTTGCTTTATACACTTCTCTTTTACAGGCTGATGTCTACAGTATATGAACAAAGCCTAAAACACACAATCAGATTTTCCGATGGGAATTGTGTGATGACAGGCTGTTGGCAGAAAATCTGACTGTTTGTACGCTCCGTCAGACAATTGTTGGCCAACTTTCCATGCACAAATGTTGGATGGCAGGTTTATAAATGTTCCGTGGACAACGGTCTGTTGTTGGATTTTCCAAGCATGTGTACACAAGTCCGTCGGACAAAAGTCCAAAGTACAAAAACGCATGCTCAGAAGCAAGGATGAGCCAGAAGCAGTCGGTCTTGTAAACTAGTGTTCATAATGGAGAATTAACTTTCGTGACGTGGCAAATTATGAAATGTCGAAATGCAACGCACATTCTCTTCTTCTTGAATGCGATAATAATGAAGCTGCTTTGCTGGTGATACTGATGGAGTTCTGCCAAACGTATTTTAAAAGGCTTTTATTTTCTAGTGATATATTAAGAATAATAATATTATGCTTGTTTTTTTCTTTTGAGCAAGTTACCACAACACCATTATCCCATAGTTTTTTAAATCAAAGATACAACTATGTTGGTGTCCCTTGTTAATTTTCCATTGTATTTTTTTAAATGTAACTACCTACTCTCAAACTGTCATTTGAAGTAAAACATATAGCCAATTATTATTCTCCACAATTTTTGTTATTGTGCATTAAAAAAACAAAACAAAAAAACAAATACAATTAGACATGCTATCTGCCAATAGAACTTAACCAAAAAGTGCATTCTATGCATCAAAAAATATAGAAAATATACCAAATCAAATCATTATTCAACCAAAAAAATAAATAAAAGCCTCATGCATGTGTCCTGCTTCTTAATATATGGGGTCAACAATGCCAAGGGTTGGTGAAAGCAGGGGTCTGTCATCTGGAGTTAATTCCAAAAATCATCCGGATGTTTCTCCTGGAGCTCCTGTAGCAATGGCATATGACATAATTGGTCACGATTAATAAAGCAACCATTTTTTTTGTCCAAGAAATCCTCCTCCTCCTGTTCCTGGACTGGACTTGGGTCAAAGCAATAACTCCAAGGCCAATAATAAATAACACGTTATCTCCTCTGACTCCGCAACATGTCTGGTTGAAGAACGGCCATTCAGAAATGAACTGAAAAGCACAAAATAAAAAGCATGAAATGAAAAGTGCGAAATGAATAGCGCGAAATAAAAAGCACCAATCAACACTCACCAAACATCTACTAACTGAACTTCCTCTTTATCGGCTCGTAGTACGTCTATTACATCACTACATTCGTGTTTGTTGGCAGACAATTGTGTGCCATTTGTATGTAAGACAAGTTTTTGGCCAACGCCCTTCTGACAAAAGTCTGAGGCTTTGTCTGCGGAAAATCCAATTGTGTGTACGAGGCTTTACTGTTCCGTTTCACTGTGCAAGTTTGTTTTTCAGTCAGCTTCCTACGTTAATGATATCTTATCTCAACAGGTAAAGAGATAGACAGAGTAATTACATTTACTTGTATTTTCCATTTTTGCAGTCAAGTTTGAGAAAACCCCACTATTTGTTTATATTATATGTTCCAATTCACAAAGCATATCTAAAAATAATTATTACTGTTAAGGAATGGGGCTCATGTATACATACATGGGTTGGAGTGATGCTTTAACTGCTTTACATTTTATATTGAACTTATAGAATGCACACTGCTAAAATGCTTAATTAACAGAAACTGTGGAACTAGGCTTGCATAACAGGAAGTTACTTGTGGTTAAGACAGATTCAGGAACATTGTGCAGACACGGCGTGGGCTACGGTTATTTACAATCATGTTAGATCATCTTTTTAAAGGTTAATATAATATCTTTTAATATATATATATAAAAAATAGTTTATAAAAAAACCCCAATGATTAATGTCTCATATTTCCAGACAAAGTATGCAAATATATATTACGTGTATGTGACGTGTACATGTACTGTAAACCCTATATAACTGCTGAGATATTTTCAATACATTGTATTTCATGACCATCCATGTGCTTATGGTGTTTGATTTACCCGGTAAATCAAGGGAATCTCTTGGTGTCTGCTGAGGTCCAGCTCGAGCAAAGGAGAGGGGCGCACTTGACCACTTGACCACTGACCTTTCAGAATGGTGGCAGTGGTTGGATTTTGACTTCCGGTCAAGGTAAGGTTTACTATCACACAATTATTTTATTTTGTGAAAACCTTGCTTTGATAGGATTCAAAATTCGAACCTTAAAGTTGAGAATTATAGGCAAGTAGCTCGCAAGTTGATAAGTTGATGATTGATGATTGTATTGTAAGGTAATGATAACAGTCTCCGCTAGGTTGGCCAAGACTGGGGAAAAAGAGATAATTGGAAATAATTTCCGATTATCACATTGGACAAGACAACCAAGAGATTTCAATTTTTTAATGAATGGCCCAGGGCACTTTAGAGAATTAAGGACAGGACGCTGTCCAGATTGTAAAACTGGTTTATTGTTTGTGTATCATGGTCAGCATACATATCTTGTTTCTTCTGTTTCTGGTGGATATTATCACAAAGTCAGAAAAGGGTCTCTATTCAGAGAGGTCCACCCCGGGTGTGGACTTTGCGATTTAATATCCACAATAACTTTGTCTTCCAAGTGTTAAAGGTGTTAGAAGTACTATTGAATTGGTGACTTATTTGTTGTATGCTCAAAATCTTTGATTGTATGTTCTGTTTAAAAATAATTACGGGGAATCAATTGGAGAAGCTGGATGCTGTTGGTGAGTCAGAACAGCCGACCCCAATTGATTTTGTGTTGGGAAATTATGGGAAAAATTGTACTGATCCCTTTTGGACTAATATTCTGTCCCGTGCACACACTTTGCAAATATCTAGATTGACTATACATGGTCCTTGTAGTCAAGAGGACTGGGAAGAGGTTACTAAATTATATGGTCAACACAGACAGTACAATTACCCATCATTTCCCTATGATAAAGAATATATGTTGAATTGTTACAAGATTTGGTCAAAAGCTTTAAAGGAATATAAAAAGAAATTCCCCCAGACTATTTATAAAAATCCTATTTCCAGACCACCACCTAGTGCTCCTCCGACAACTCTCACACTGCCCCCACCACTAGTCCCTTATCCCGAGCCACCTCCCTATGTCATGGCCAAAATTGATGGGACTCTCACAGCTCCTGTGATGACCCCAAAACAACCAGACCCTAAACCAAAAAAAGAAATTATACCCCTCAGACGAATTAACCATAGGCGCCCTAATGGCCATTGCTAAGGACAAGGGCAATTACTGGCTAGAACAACAAGAAATAAATAGACAAGCTATACAAGAATATGAGCAGTCACTAGGTACAACACAAAGGGAGGTATATTCACACAAACTAGTGCAGATTAAGTACCAGCAGTTGAACAGACAACCATGTGCCCATTCATCCCTGTATCTAGCTACGCACATCGGTATGACAACACTTACACACAAAATGAACAGGGTTGCTTTAATTGTGGGGACCCCAACCACTGGAAATCAGATTGTCCTCAACGAAGGGGCTATCGCCCAAGACGAGAAATGCAATGGAGGGGAGGTCCTAATAGGGGATATAGAGGGAACAGCTGTTTCACACAAAGACAGAACGTGTCTCCCCAATACAGAACACCTGAAACTCCTGGTCCTCCTCCAGGTCATCAGAGGGAAACACGGGCAAACATTCAAATGAATTAGTCAGGACACACAAATGACAATTACATGTCACAAAATAATCCTTTCCACAATCAACAATAGGGTTGCCCAGAGCATGTTCCCACCTTGGTGATGCATTTTTTGTTGTTTAAATGTTGTTTAAATTCTTGTTTAAATGACCCCCGTTTTGTAACTGATGACTGCACCGAGAAATGCTCTATGCTCTATGGGAATTAACGGGACAGACCTTATCCACAAAAATCACACCTCCACTGGAGGTCTCTGACTTGGATGACAAATTACTAACCACATTACAGTTTGCCGTACTAGTAGACTGTCTATTATGTCTAATGGGACGAGACTTAATGTCAAAACTGGGACTACACATCAAATTTGACAGGGATGGGGGTATGACGGCCAAATCCCCCCATTGTAACCTTACAATGCCAAAAAGACGTGACCTTGTATTTTACTTCATGTCCATACCCGTCCACTTGGAGGGACATCCTATTTGGGCAAAATCAAAAACAGATGTGGGACACATTAAGTGTACTCCTTATGTCCCCACTTTCAAAATAGACACCTCTCCTTCCTTTCAAAAACAATATCCCTTGCCACTACAGAAAATTCAGGGAATACGGTACTGGATCTGTCAAATGCTTTCTTTAGCATAGATGTGCACAAGGATTTTCAACCCATATTTGTTTTTTCATGGGATGGGGGGGTCAACCAAGGGGTCAACTAACATGGACCCTTCTTCCACAGGGATATGTAGACAGTCCAGCTGCCTTCTCTATGGTTCTGAAAGCCACTCTAGATGATTGGGTCCCACCAAAAGGTTCAGTCCTACTGCAGTATGTGGATGACCTGCTGTTGTGCAGTGTGGATGGGGTGCAGTGTGCGGTAGACTCCGAGAGCCTGATGACTCACTTAGCTCTTAAGGGCCACTTGGCGTCTCGCAAAAAGATCCAGTGGTGTCAGAGAAAGGTGGAATACCTAGGATGTATTATCTCAGACGGGACCAGAATGGTATCCCCAAAGAGAGTCAAGACCCTCACTTGCCTAGGCCCCCCAAAGGACAAAGCAGCCCTCTTGTCCTTCCTTGGATCAATAGTATACTGCAGACAATGGATTCCTGACTGTTCCTACTATGACTCTATGACTCTACGCCCGGCTACCAGCCTCCAGGCACCAAAGACTGTCACATATACCAGTGAAATGACAATGACTTTTAAATCCCTTTTGCAAGCGTTGGCCAATGCCCCTGCATTAGGGTTACCAAATTATGACAAACCTTTTACACTCTACTGTGTGGTCAGAGGTCCTGCATTTGCTGCAATCCTTGCGCAAATTCATGGCACTCACTACCGCCCCGTTGCCTATATTTCAAAAAAATTACCAGTGCCAGTTCAAGGCATGCCTGCCTGTTTGCAGGCACTGGCAGCCTGCGCAATGACAGTAAAAGAAGCCCCTAAAGTTACTCTAGGCTCACCCACCACTCTGTATACAACACACAGTGTCCTGCATCTGTTGCAAAATATGTCCACCCAACATATGACTGTCCAAAGATCCAGTGGATATGAAATTATTCTAATGAATACTCACAATTTGACTGTAAAATCTTGTACAGAAGCCACACCAGCAATGAAACTGTTACACGCTCTGTTGAAACTCCCAGTCATTGAACAAACCGTACATGATTGTACACAGGAACTTCTGACTGTCACAGCACGCTGTGGTTACACTTCCTGATAGAGGTTTTGTTTCTATGATTCTATCTGCTACAAATAGAGCAGAACTCTATGCTGTAATAAGAGCATGTCAGCTTTTTAAAGACCAAAAGATCAATGTATACATTATGTGACAGCTTTACTCCAAGCTATTCACTTACTGGCTAAAATGAATGTCATAAAAGTCCGGGGACATGCTCATGGCAAAACTCACACAGCTAGGGGAAACAATTTATCAGACATCGCAGCAAAACAGGCGGCCGCATTGGCCGCATTGGATCTGTAGATTCGGGTTGCCCATCGCCATCTACTAAGATCGGGGTCCAGCCTTCACAGCCAAGCTCACCAAGGAGCTTACTAGGGTTTTAGGAATACAGTGGAAGTTACATATTCCCTATCACCCCCAGAGTGCAGGAGTAGTAGAGAGAATGAACAGGAATATTAAAGACAAAATAAAAAAAAAAAAAAAAGCCACCCAGGGCTCCATTTCCTACCAGGAGTACTTTTTCAAATAAGAACAACTCCCCACAGTAGGACAGGGATCTCCCCTTATGAGATACTAATGGGAAGACCAGCTCAGAAAAGGCCACCGGAAGAATCTAATTTATATTCTTTACAAGGAGAGTACGTGAAACACTTGGTAAGTAGCTTAACTGAAACCTATGACAAGGTTGCTGTCACTTTTCCTCCTCTTTCCACAGAACCAACACCCTGGAGATAAAGTTCTGGTAAAACAACTTGCTGCAAGGAAACAACCGGGACCCATCTACCAAGGCCCATTTGAAGTGTTGAAAGCCTCCAGGACAGCGATCCTCACCGAACAAGGACCACAATGGGTACACGCATCAAGGATAAAAGAAGCACCCGGACAGAAGGAAGTCCCGATTCACCCATCGAAAGAATGGACTCAGACCCCTCAGAGAAAGCCAACCACCTCACTCCACACCCTGCACACCCTGCCCAGAGGACATAGAGGCATTAGAAGCCTCGGACCTGATGACTTTCAACTTGTCCCTGAACAACTCCCCCCCTCCCCCCTCTCCGCCCAAGAGACCTACCAAGCAGAAATGTACCCCCCAGATTATTATTGTTTTTTTCTTTTTCTCATAACATGTAAGGTATTATATTGGATCACCTTTAGCTGCTGGATGACCTCAAACTGCGGTTTCCAGACTGCTTTGAGAAACCACACAGGTAACGAGAGTACTCATGTGCAGAAGAGAGCAACATTTATAGACACAGGCTACATACTAACGTGTTGTACACAGGTGATAGGGCAAATGTCTAAAACACAGGCACAGTCAATAACAGGGTACCACATTCAGTCAATATCTAGTAAGTAAGTTCAAAAAGGTCAAACTAGCTGAGCGAGGGATAAATCAGGTAATGACCAATAGTGGCCAGGGGGTGATCAGAGAATGTCTTTCACTCTGTGATCAATGGAGGGGTTGTTAAGGAATGGGGCTCATGTATACATACATGGGTTGGAGTGATGCTTTAACTGCTTTACATTTTATATTGAACTTATAGAATGCACACTGCTAAAATGCTTAATTAACAGAAACTGTGGAACTAGGCTTGCATAACAGGAAGTTACTTGTGGTTAAGACAGATTCAGGAACATTGTGCAGACACGGCGTAGGCTACGGTTATTTACAATCATGTTAGATCATCTTTTTAAAGGTTAATATAATATCTTTTAATATATATATATAAAAATAGTTTATAAAAAACCCCAATGATTAATGTCTCATATTTCCAGACAAAGTATGCAAATATATATTACGTGTATGTGACGTGTACATGTACTGTAAACCCTATATAACTGCTGAGATATTTTCAATACATTGTATTTCATGACCATCCATGTGCTTATGGTGTTTGATTTACCCGATTAATCAAGGGAATCTCTTGGTGTCTGCTGAGGTCCAGCTCGAGCAAAGGAGAGGGGCGCACTTGACCACTTGACCACTGACCTTTCAATTACCTTTCTAAGTGTTTGTTTGGAGCAGACCTCAGGTAGACTGCAAGTTAAGCCTGGTACACACAATGAGTTTTTTTCCATTCAACCCAGTGGGTCAACTCTGGTCTGAGCTGCTGTGCTAACAATCTGACTTTAGTACATCAATCTCCCCCACTAAGCTGTTGTGTTCTGACAGAGGGATGGCCCCCCACCAGAACACTCCAGTCAGCGCTCTCTACCATTGGCTGAGAGTGCTGATCGTGAGCCTTCCGGCTGCTGTCGACTGGTTTTTATTGAACCAGCCGATGTTGCCCAGCAATCAGCCCATGTGTATGGGGCTTTACACTGACTCAAGCATTTTAAATGAGAGATAAGATAGTTTCCCCTTATTAACATACAATGCAGAAGCACATCTTATACATCTTTAACCCTTTGTTAGGACAATGTTCAAATTTTGTCTACAATATATAATAAGAACTGAGAGCTTGAAACAGGCTGGGTTACTTATGGTAAACAATAACTCCCCAGCCTTCTCTACTTAGCAAACTTCAAGCAGTATTAAACTCAAAAACAAACATTTATTATATTGCAACTTACCAAGTCATATATGTGATGGCTACATTAGTTTTCTTTTTTAGGTTTTCTTTCTTTAATTTTCATCTGCTGATTTGGCCATTAAGTCTGTTGATGTCCTGCAGATGTAGCAATTACATCATTGAGACAAACCATGTACCATTGGCAGGGGGTGCTTTCAATGATCAGCTTATATGAATTTATGTAAAAGCTTTATCCCAAAAGGAAAAAAAAAATGTTTGCTGTAACTGCTTATAAAGTGTTAGCTGGGATTTGGCTTCAATTTCTTAGTGTATCTAAATCTGCTAGTGCATATAACACTTCCCTCCCCCCAGATTAACAACGCTTCTGTCCTAAGGTGCTCCTGTACTCTTTCATCCAGAGTGGAGGCACTCTAAAGCCCCATACACACGGTCGGATTTTTGCATGGATTCTGTCCGATCGGACAATGTTGTTGAAAAATCAGACCGTGTGTATGCACCATCGGACAGTGTACGTCGGATTGTCCGACGGACAAAGTCCTATCTCCTGCTGGATAGATTTGCCGACAACACGGTCCGATCACACCAAATCCGATCGTGTGTACGGTTGTCCGACCGGACAAAGTGCTACGCATGCTCAGATCACATTACAAGACCAAAGCTATTGGCTACTAGCCTCTACGTAGTCCCGTCGTAGGCAACAAACGTCACCACGTTCAGAATGATCAGATTTTCCGAAAACTTTGTCTTACCGTGTGTACGCAAAACCAACATCAGACAAAGTATGACGGACATGGTCCGACGGACCTGGTCCTCGGATAATCCGCGCGTGTGTATGGGGCTTAATACAGGAGGTGTGTTACTGGCCAGATCACCAGGTGAAAAAACCCTAAAAAAGAAAACGAATGCAGCCACCACATCTAAACGTTGGTAAGCTTCAATATATTACATTTTTGGTTTTAATATGACTTTCAGTTTTGGAGTTTTCAGAAAATAGTGAGTAAAATGGAAGCAGTAATATCTTTTTTTTGGCCTCTGTAAGTTTAGGCTAAGATATGAATTAAATAAGAAGTACCATCCTCCAAAGGAGCAATACGGAAACTACGAGATCGGTCCCCAACCGGTCACCCAAGGGAGAAAACAAGGACTATCTCGGACTCTGGACACCCTGTTTGGTATTTCCATCAAGAAGCTGCTTCCTAAGTCCTGGAACATGAGACCAATAGATTTGGCTACAGTAACCCCCAAGAACCAGACAACACCAGTCTTGGAGTACACCAGAAATAGAACTGTTTATTAGAACACAAATACAGTCTTATATACACTGGAGGAGGAGGTTCCCCCCTCCTGATCATATTACTCTGACAATACAACTGTAACCTGAAACATAAATTAACATGAGCTAATTAACTAGTCCTTTAACCAGACTAGGTGACTCAGAGGTTTGACCTTTCAGGTCAGCCTTGTCGTCTCCTAGCTCACTAACTACAAAACACATTATCATAAATATCAACACATAAATCCTTCACAAAATAGCAGAGTTAATAAGCACAAATAACAACTGGTGAAAGACCCTTAGAAGCCACACTACACTTATTTACAATAAACACATCATAGCAGACAACCCCAGACAGGTGGCTAGAATTGATGACATCAGCATGTGTTATGAGTCCCAGTGTGAAGCAGTCACTATTCCTAATATGGCATATAGGCCCTATACAGGGCCCTATACATGTGTTATGAGTCCCAGTGTGAAGCAGTCACTATTCCTAATATGGCATATAGGCCCTATACAGGGCCCTATACATGTGTTATGAGTCCCAGTGTGAAGCAGTCACTATTCCTAATATGGCATATAGGCCCTATACAGGGTTCCCAGAGTCTGTGTGTCTTGTGGAGACATGGACCTGAATCCAAAGTAACATTACTTCAAGGGTCCCCAGGCATACACCTCCCAAAGAGTATTGTTCCCTTAAAATCCAGGGTCCATAATCAGTAGGCAAGAGGCTAGCATTAAGTCCTCTCCAAAAGACTCTGTCCTGGGTGAATTTATCACGGGTACATTATAAAAATGCATAGTAACAATCCATGTGTATCACCAGGATTATGGTCCCCTACAAAGGGAGGATCACACTATGATGAATGTCCACGGATAACATCGTTCTCAACATGTTTCATGGCCTAAACACTGCTTCATCAGGAGAGTTTCTGCAATTTAATTAATAAAATATTAAACAGTAAACGTCATAATGTTACAAACATGGGAAATTTCTTTAACAATAAAGAGTAAAAAATCGGAATAGAGCAGTGTTGCTTACCTGCAGCCCAGGTCCAACCAGAGCAAAGGGCCGCCCTCCCATGTTCCCCCACAGCAGCTACGGGGATGTGCATAGATGGACGTATAACTACATTAAATTAGACATGTGCGATTCGTTTCGTACGAATTCGTAATTCGTACGAATTTTTCGAAATTCGTACGAATTTACGAATCCGTAGTACGAATTTTTTTTAATACGAATTCCGTACGGAATACGAAATTCCATTTACGAATTTCGTCCACGAATGATTCGAATGAATTCGAATGAATTCGAATGGATTCGAATGGATTCGAATGACAAAGTGTCATTTTTGCAGGAAAAATTCCGTTTACGAATTTCAGCTCCAAATTATTCGAATCCAACTACCAATATCAAATTTCAACTAATTCGAACGAAATTATTATAGCAGATATAACGAATGAATTTGAATGAATTTGAATGAATTTGAATGATTCGAATGACAAAGTGTAATTTTTGCAGAAAAAAAAGCTATTTAAAATCACTTGCGGCTATTGCCGGCAAATGAATTGCCGGCTCCATAACACAGAGAACAGTCATTCATTGATATAAAAAAAAAAAAAGCGTAGGGGTCCCCCAAATTCAATAACCAGGCCCTTCCATCTTCTTCCTCCGATTCGCTTCTTCTTGCTCCGGTCTTCTCGTCCTTCTCGTCCGGCATCGGCATCTCTTCTCGCAGGCCGCTCCTCGCAATGGGAGGCTCCCGCTCTGTGAGGCTTCGCTCCGGCTGACAGGTCTTTTATAACGGAGGGCACCTGGTAACCCCGCCCCCTATGACGCACGGGGACGTCATGTGGACTTCCCTATGGCTTTCCCCATGACGTCAGAGGGGGGGCGGGGTCACCAGGTGCCCTCCGTTATAAAAGACCTGTCAGCCGGAGCGAAGCCTCACAGAGCGGGAGCCTCCCAATGCGCGGAGCGGCCTGCGAGAAGAGACGCCGATGCCAGACGAGAAGGACGAGAAGACCGGAGCAAGAAGAAGCGAATCGGAGGAAGAAGAAGATGGAAGAAGATGGAAGAAGATGCCGGAAGGTGAAGATGAAGAAACCGAAGGATGAAGAAAGAAGAAAGAAGATTTTAATAAAGGAATTGTCAAAGACCGTCTCCTGTCATTTTTACCATTTTTGCCACTTTTTTGGTGAAATGGTAGGGGTACAAGTACCCCCTTACCATTTCACACCGGGGGGGGGCGGGATCTGGGGGTCCCCTTGTTAAAGGGGGCTTCCAGATTCCGATAAGCCCCCCGCCTGCAGACCCCCACAACCACTGGCCAGGGTTGTGGGGAAGAGGCCCTTGTCCTCATCAACATGGGGACAAGGTGCTTTGGGGGTCTTAGACCCCCAAAGCATCCTCCCAATGTTGAGGGCATGTGGCCTGGTACGGTTCAGGTGGGAGGGGGGCCGCTCTCGTCCCCCCCTCTTTTCCTGCGGCCTGCCAGGTTGCGTGCTTGGATAAGGGTCTGGTATGGATTTTGAGGGGGACCCCACGCCATTTTTTTTGGCTGGGGTTCCCCTTAAAATCCATCCCAGACCTCAAGGGTCTGGTATGGATTTTGAGGGGGACCCTACGCTATTTTTTTTTTGGCTGGGGTCCCCCTTAATATCCATCCCAGACCTGAAGGGCCTGGTTATACTGAATCTTGAATCATTCGAAGCATTCGTTGAAATTAGATATTTGTTAGTTGTTGTATTCGAATTGTTCTCTGTAATACGGGAACCGGCAATTAGCCGCGAGTGATTTTAAATAGCTTTTTTTTTCCTGCAAAAAATGACACATTGTACAGAGAGAGTTCTAAACACGGGAAACATGCCCCCCTTCATAGGCATACTATCGAGTATATAGTATATAGAAGGGGTCATGTTTCCAGTGCTTAGAACTGTCTCTGTACAATGTGTCATTTTTTGCAGGAAAAAAAAGCTATTTAAAATCACTCGCGGCTAATTGCCGATTCCCGTAATACAGAGAACAATTCGAATACAACTACTACCAAATATCTAATTTCAACTAATATGAAAGAAATTGTAATAGCGGATATAACGAATGCTTCGAATGATTCGAGATTCAGTATATCTAATATAGAGAACTGTCTCTGTACAATGTGTCATTTTTGCAGGAAAACAAAGCTATTTAAAATCACTTGCGGCTATTGCCGGCAAATGAATTGTCAGATCCGTAATACAGAGAACTGTCACTCATTGAAGTCATTGATAAAAAAAAGCGTAGGGGTCCCCCCAAATTCAATAACCAGGCCCTTCAGGTCTGGGGTGGATATTAAGGGGGACCCCAGCCAAAAAAAAATGGCGTAGGGTCCCCCTCAAAATCCATACCAGACCCTTGAGGTCTGGGATGGATTTTAAGGGGAACCCCAGCCAAAAAAAATGGCGTGGGGTCCCCCTCAAAATCCATACCAGACCCTTTATCCGAGCACGCAACCTGGCAGGCCGCAGGAAAAGAGGGGGGGACGAGAGCGGCCCCCCCTCCCGCCTGAACCGTACCAGGCCACATGCCCTCAACATTGGGAGGGTGCTTTGGGGTCCCCCCCAAAGCACCTTGTCCCCATTTTGATGAGGACAAGGGCCTCATCCCCACAACCCTGGCCGGTGGTTGTGGGGGTCTGCGGGCGGGGGGCTTATCGGAATCTGGAAGCCCCCTTTAACAAGGGGACCCCCAGATCCTGGCCCCCCCTGTGTGAAATGGTAAGGGGGTACAAAAGTACCCCTACCATTTCACCAAAAAAGTGGCAAAAATTGTAAAATTGACAGGAGACGGTCTTTGACAATTCCTTTATTAAAATCTTTTCTTCTTTCTTCATCCTTCGGTTTCTTCATCTTCACCTTCCGGCATCTTCTTCCATCTTCTTCCATCTTCTTCCTGCACCTGGTAACCCCGCCCCCTCTGCCCTCCGTTATAAAAGACCTGTCAGCCGGAGCGAAGCCTCACACAGCGGGAGCCTCCCATTGCGAGGAGCGGCCTGCGAGAAGAGACGCCGATGCCGGACGAGAAGGACGAGAAGACCGGAGCAAGAAGAAGCGAATCGAAGGAAGAAGAAGATGGAAGAAGATGGAAGAAGAAGATGGAAGAAGATGACGGAAGGAGAAGATGAAGAAACCGAAGGATGAAGAAAGAAGAAAGAAGATTTTAATAAAGGAATTGTCAAAGACCGTCTCCTGTCATTTTTACAATTTTTGACACTTTTTTGGTGAAATGGTAGGGGTACTTTTGTACCCCCTTACCATTTCACACAGGGGGGGCCGGGATCTGGGGGGTCCCCTTGTTAAAGGGGGCTTCCAGATTCCGATAAGCCCCCCGTCCGCAGACCCCCACAACCACCGGCCAGGGTTGTGGGGATGAGGCCCTTGTCCTCATCAACATGGGGACAAGGTGCTTTAGGGGTCTCAGACCCCCAAAGCATCCTCCCAATGTTGAGGGCATGTGGCCTGGTACGGTTCAGGCGGGAGGGGGGGCCGCTCTCGTCCCCCCTCTTTTCCTGCGGCCTGCCAGGTTGCGTGCTCGGATAAAGGGTCTGGTATGGATTTTGAGGGGGACCCTACGCCATTTTTTTTTTGGCCGGGGTTCCCCTTAATATCCATACCAGACTTGAAGGGCCTGGTTATTGAATTTGGGGGGACCCCCACGCTTTTTTTTTTTTTTATCAATGAATGACTGTTCTCGATATTTGTAGTTGGATTTACTAACGATTCGTAACTATTCGTAACGATTCGTAACGATTCGTAACTTGAAATTGAAATTCGATATTTGTAGTTGGATTCGAATTGTTCTCTGTGTTATGAGAACCGACAATTCATTAGCCGCTAACGATTCGTAACGATTCGTAACTTTACTAACGATTCGTAATTTTTTTTACGATTCGTACGAAATTCGGATTTCGTACGAATTTGAACGGAATTTCGTACACGAATTACGAATTTTTTTATATACGAAACGGGACGAAACGAAACAAATTTTTTGACAGTTCCCATGTCTACATTAAATTATAACATGTGGGTAAGTAATATCTAGCGTTCTACAAGCAATTGGAAGGGGAGAGAGAGGGGAGGGAAAGAGAGGGAGAGGAGAGAAAGAAAAAAAAGGGGGGAGGGGGGAGAAAGGAGGGAAGGGGAGGGGGAGAGAAAAAAGAAAATGGGGAGGGAAAAGGAGAAAGGAGGGAAAGGGGAAAAGGAAAAAAACTGTAGGAAAATGGAAAAGAAGGGGAGAAAAGGGGGAGGGAAAAAACTAAGAAATGGGGGAGGGAAGAGAGATTGGAAATATCAAAAAGGAGGGGAAGAAGTAGAGAATGAAAAAAGAGGGATAGGGAGGGGGGAAGGGGGAGGGGGAAAAAAAAGAGGGGCAAAAAGGAAAAAGGGGAGAAAATGTCCACTTTCCCCCTTCCCCCCTTTCTTTGCACCTTCCCCCTCCCCCTTTTTCCTTCTTTATCTCCTCTCCCTCTCTTTCCCTCCCTTTCCCTCCCCTCCCTCTCCCCTTACAATTGCTTGTAGAGCACTACCTATTACTTACCCACATGTTATCATTTAATGTAGATATACGTCCATCTTTGCATGTCCCCTGTACCTGCCAGGGGGGACCCCGGGGGCGCTTTTGCTCTGGTTGGACCTGGACAACACTGCTCTATTCCCCCTTTTTTTTTACTATTTATTATTAAAGAAATTTCCCATGTTTGTAACATTATGAAATTTATGGGGACCATAATGCTGATGATACACATAGATTGTTACTATGCATTTTTATATTGTACCCAAAAATGGGTTTTTAACTATGTATTAATAAAATTATTGATTTATCTATTAAAAGGTTTTTGTTTATGCTGTTGTTTTCTCCCTTGGGTGACTGGTTGGGGACAGACCTCCTAGTTTCCTTATTGCTTTTTTTTCTATGTAGTTATTCTAAAGAGAAAATGCAACATATATAAAGTAGGTGATATTTCAATCTAGCTACAAAAGTTAAAATACACTTTAAGACAGTGAGAGCTTCTGCTAGCAATTTATCTATTCACACACAACAAAATACATACAACAACATACTGTAACTTAAAACTATAAAAATACATGTTTTTTTTTATTTCATTTTCTTTTTTAACCACTTCAGAAAAACTCTATCAAGACACTATTCAGCTTGATGCTCATTCACTGTCTCCAACACAGTCTCATATCATTGTGGTATAAAACTTTCCTTTTTTTTTCTATTCTTCTAAACTTTATTTCATTTTTTTCCATGTGCAAATAGGCAAAAACTAAAAGATACAGTTAACATCTGTATCTTATTTGCAAAATACCTACTTCCCCTTCCTGTTTCTCCCTCCACCTCCCTACTCCCTGTCTGGTTTGCCATCACCCATCCCTCCTGTTTCAAGCTTTGCTGCCCTCCTTCATCGTCCTTTCTACATATTTCCCCAAAGAATTAAAATCTGTCCATCTTCCCCAGATACTGTTATATCTTTCTATCTGTCCTATGTCTCTACTACTTAAATATTCAATTTTACAGATGTAATCCACTTTTTCAAACCACTCCTTTATATCTGGTTTTCCTACAGATAACCATGTATTTGATATCAACCCTTTTGCAGCATTTAACAGAAATGGGGTCAATATACATGTTATAAAAATACATGTTAACAGCTTAAAAAAATAACACAGACTTTCATGATCAAATAATTTATATATTTGCTCACACAAAGCAGACATTTATGAAATGAAAACTTTATGTAGCAATGTATGCAGTATATTATTTTTAACTCAGGGACAGGGATTTTTTTAGGGGTTAAGATGAGTAAAACAAAACGTTCAGCATGGGGTGCAAACTGAGTGTCAGGTAAACATGCTGTTAGAAATGTTTATTTTTATTTCAACACAAATAATGCAATATATATATATACAAGCCCTGATGAGCATGTCAACATTCAAATAATTTAATTAAAGATAAAAAGCATAGATTCATACATACTAGGTTATATACAGTAGGTTTAAGTTGTACAACAGACATGTTTTGACTGTCAGGTAACTTTAAGTCAATATGCTTGTGGAGATAGGGTGCTATGCTAATCTCTGGTTTAGCCTTTATAGAAAGTTTTTAGAGGTTTCTCCAATCTTCCAGAAAGGTACTGAAACTCAAAAGAGGACTGTCCTTTCCAAGAACAGGTGTGGAGATTTCATGTTTGGTGATAAAACAAGTATGTATCAAATAGATGAACATTGATTGCTGTTTACCAAGCAATACTCATCTATTTGCAAACAGCAAAAAGTACACATCGAAAAGACAATGCATTAAATACTTCTTGCTCATTTCACAGTAGGACGAAACTTGCAGGGAAATCATGATGGTGGTATTGGTATATGTAAATGGACAAGCCACCCATCATTGCACCAGTTTTATTAGGGATATGAATTGCCAATTTTGAGTGTACTACCTTTTGTCACCTGTTAATGAAACATCCTAATAAAACCTTGTATTTCAGTTTGATTTTGTCACATAGATTGCTGGTCTATGGGCTTTATGTCTGGTTTTGTAAATAGCAGCAATATAATGAAATCACCAGAATTCTGCAAGAGTGCTGATGACATCATGAACATTGTGGAGATTTGGACAAGCAGTCCGCAACTGTTAATAGTTAGTATAGGAAGGTTATGTCTTTTTATGATAAAAAGATGTCCATTTGATTTAGATGTATTTATTAAAAAGGAGCATGGTAACTATCGCTACCAGTATAACTAGAATGTTTGTTGTCATTTAAAACACCAAGCATGTCTTTGCTAAATTTCATTAACATTATTTATGCTTGGTTCTTTCAGTGGGGATTGATGTATTTAAATACAAATGTAAAAGTAATTAAATTAGTTGTCCAGAATCAGCATGTTAGTTTCTGTTTAGAAATGGGAAAAAAAAGATTAAGTGTAATGGGAAATAGGAGAAATGTATCATTAAAGCAAAGTTGGGCTAGGGTAATGTATTTGGCAAAAACTTAAATTTGCCTTAATACTGGCAAGTAATAATACATTTTAATTAACCAATTTGAACACCCTTAAAACCTAAGGGATAGAAAAAGCCTTTGCTTAGTAGAAATTGCACAAATGTAACCAATTTGTGCTGATATCTCTAATACTAATACAGATAATATGAAAACATTTAAACATAATGCCTTTAGAGAATGCAATTTAATTAAGGTATCTAGAGAGATTTCCATTTATATAAGGTGAGATCCCTATATAAATAAATACATTATAGATTTAAAGGTCCTGGAAAGGGTCTTTAAAACTAGCAATGATTTTGCATTAGAAAAAAAAATCTATTTTGTATATTAATTAGAAAGGTTATTACTAATAAAGGTTAGTATTAGTGATTAGTTAATTGATTAGCCTGAACAGGCATTACATCTAGGCCAAAGTGGTTGACTGACAACAGAAATTCATAAATGTATCTATGTTATTATCCCTTCCATAAGTATATCCATATAGTATATTAAGAGGTGTGTGTGTGTGTGTTCCCCTGCCCTTGCATTTTTGTATGTCTCCCTTCTATTGCCTCCCCTTTGCAGCAAACAGTCATTCAGTTATTTATAATTATACACTAACCTTTATAGAAATGCACAGAATGCAGTGTTATTTTATGCTGGATGTATGTCAGACAGCGTTGCTCGTTGCTCCAAATCCTGCAGGAAAAAGGCTGTGACCAAAACAACATGTTCACCCTCTTCTTCCTCTTATCAGTATACTTCCCATACCCACAGTTCATTATAATAATTTCCATTACCAAATAAAGAAGGTTTCATATCATATAACAATACAATTTTTCATGGTATAACCAAATGCATTCCAACACTACAGTGTTCTGTTCTATATCATACGTCTATATCATATGTGAAGTGCTGTCACCTGTATTCATGCTAATAAGTTTGAAGAAAAGAAGATGCAAAGTCAACAAGAGTGTTTCCACCAGACCAGCTGGCCTTCCCCTTACCTTTTCCAAATAGGCAATGTGGTTACAGCATTAGGAACATCCCGGAGGTGTTATACTTAGGAAACCCACAAATGCAATTTTCTTTGCTCATATGCTAAATTCCATATATTTCTAAAACAAACTACAGAATCTAGGGCTGGATAATATCTTCAGTGTGGCCAAGAGGGTCTGCATTCACTGTAGGAATTTTTATTCTACCTAAAAGAGCAAGAGAACAAGAATCTGCAACTGTCCAAACTAGAGAAATGTCACCATTTGCATGCTCGGTCTTCTGTAAGAGCAACAAATAGAGGTTGATTATTAAAGAAAGTTAGGCTGTTCATTTTAAAAACAGAATTTTCAATTAGTGAAAGAAATTTAGTTCTGCTGACCATCATCCAATCATGTGCAAACAAGATTCCTTTTTTTTTCCTTGCGCATGACTAAATATTCTTTGCAAAGTGAATTTTCACCCCTTTCACTAAGCTTAAAGAAAATTCCCCCAACAAAGTTCAAATTCCCTTGAAAAGTGAACAGCCTATTTGCTTTGCTTTTAGTAATCAACCCTAAAAATTCCAGCTACTACATCATCTACCAGCAAATTTAACAGCATCTATGCAGCATGTGTAACTTTCAGCCTAAGCAACACAGCTGATTAAGTATGTGTGTCAACTACTAAAGCCCTGCAATGAGATAATCAAGTTCTTAGTTGCCTTTACAATTGTACAATTGTAAAATACCTTTATAACATTTTGATGAACACACCTCTGCTATTGCTGACATTTAGGGGTTTATTTAAAATATGTTGGATGACTGTGACAAGTCTAAACCTAGCCCTGATAAATTCTGACTGTATTTTCCTTAAAGTGATTGTAAAGTCTTGTTTTTTTTAGTTAAAAATAACAAACATGTTAAACTTACCTGCTCTGTGTAGTGGTTTTGTACAGAGCCGCCCAGATCTGTCTCTTCTTGGGTCCCTCTTTGGTTCTCCTGGCTCCTCCCTACTGTTGAGTGCCCCCACAGCAATCAGTTTGCTATGGGGGCACCTGAGCCGAGCCACAGCTCCCTGTGTCCATTCAGACATGGAGCCGTGAACTGGCCCCACCTCTTTTCTTTCCTCATTGACTGACTGACTTTGATTGACAGCAGCCAATGGCACCACGCTGCTGTCTTAGCCAATGAGGAGGGGAACCCCTAGCAACCAAGACACGCCTGCAACATTGCTGGATCTAGTTGGGCTCAGGTAAGTATTAGGGGGGCTAAGGGGGGCTGCTGCACACAGAAAACTTTTTATCCTAATGCATAGAATGCATTAAGATAAAAAAAATCTTCTGCCTTTACAACCACTTTAGTAGATCAATTTCCTATCAACATCAGCTCCATCTAGTGGCCATAATGTGACATTTTTCTGAAATACCTCAATCAGAAAAAACACTGCATTATGGCTACTAGATGGAGTGGACAGGTATTCAAAATCATTCTATTAAGAAGAATAAGGTCAGAATTTGTCAGGGCAGGGCTAATGCTTGTCAAATTTATCTAACTTTTCTTTTTACAAATAGACCCCTTAGTAATAATTGAAAAGCAACACGATTAATGTTTTCCAATGCATTTTTAATGACCTTTCAATTAATTAAAAGTTAAGCTCTTTTTCCAGGCAGTGTTTTCATTATTTTGCCCACTCCTGTATTTTACATCATAAATAGAACAAAGTAGAATAAAGATTTGTCTTCTTTTACTATCGAACATAGTCTACACAGCTGTGCCATATGAAAGTATATTGTTGGATGTTAGGGTCATACAAGGGCCAGCTAGTCTTGAATGTCTGCAGTTTATATTTTGATTGTGTGTCGGTAAATGGTATTAAAAGTCTTTGTCTGTCTCTCCTGTAAATGCCTTACTGAATATAGTAATTATTTCATGTGAATAGACAATTTGTACTTCTACTTAAATATAGTTGGATGTACTGGGAAGATTTATCAACTTTGTCTCACAGCAGTGCAAAACAGGAGCTGTGAGATTATGAAACCAATTTACTATAACATTTTTAATTATTTCTAATGTGCAGCATAAAACATGCTAATATAAAGAGGAACTCCAGGCAAACAGCTACATTCACAGCTGAAATACATATTGTATAGGTTTACTGCTTTATCTGGCAGAGGGTTTGTTACTCTTCTCAGACACATAAAGCCAGCCATAGATAGTTTGAAATTCAGCTGGTTAAGCAGAGGCCAGCTGAATTTCTTTTTTTTTACCATAATTTTTTTATTTTGAAGAATTATAAAAGGTACAAAGAAATAAAGCATAAGAATCATAGCTTCCAACATTGCATCAATAACAATAAGAGCAGCATAGTAATCAAAAAACAGCAGTGAAAAATAACAAAAAATACACACAGGGTTGTAAGTTACAATGGAATAATACACCATAGCTTGGATCTAGTGTAGTAAACAATAAAGGTGAGGATCCCTGAGAATTTAGAGTAAATGTTTTAGTTGTATTTGGGCTTTAGGTCCTAAAGAAGGAGGTGGAAACGGAAATTAAAGGTGAGATTAGTTTGAAGTTAGGAGACTGAAAAACTCCTGTTGTCTGTCAGCCATAAGGCCCATTGGTTATGACATTTAGAAGTTGTGAGATGGGCTTTAGCAAAGAAATATTCCAGCAGAAGATGGTTGTTGAAAATATGGTTGTGTGGTTTTCCATCATCTTGCAACAACTAGTCTGGCAGCACCGGACAAATTTCAATCTATCCATGAGCAGGCTGGTTGTACAGAAGTCGATCTCTCAATTATAAATGAAATGGACCAATTGGACATATTAGGTCAATGATGTCACCAGCATCCCCACCCCTTTGTTACATGCAGCTGTGTGGCGGGAAATTCCACAGCCACAGCTGATTGGGACAGTAACCTGCTGTCATGTGACAATTTTCCCTGGGTTAAGGCTGAACTGAGTTTGAACTTTAGCTCATCCTTATACTTGATGCTCAACTGGATCTGCCTGATTTCACTGTCTGTCAAGTTTTGCAAATGTTTGCAAATGACTCAGAATAGTCATTCAGAATATGAACCAGTAGACAGCAGCGGCACCCTGACAGATAGCTTTGACAACAGAGTAGTGGTCTATGCCAAAGTCAGGCATACCCGACCTGTTCTTCTTCTGTTGTTGAGGTGCAAGAACCACAGGGCTCTCGTATGGAGCAGAGAGACAGTACTAGTGCCGCTCATCCTTCTGGTGAACTGGCAAGCACCAGTGGCCTAGTACACCCTGGTTGTAGTCAAACCAGCACTGCAGTATTATGTGGTGACATGGCGAGTCCCATAAGTTCAGTTCAAGCTGGTGCTGTGACTAGCACAAGTAGTGTCCCACAGCCACCAAGAAGACAACCACAGGCCCGTCGAGCCCATAGTGCCCTTCCCGCTGCATTTGCCCATTCTAATTGGCAGCCCACCACTTCTGCAGTACCCGTACGTCTCTTATTCACTGGCCAACCAGGAATTCAGGTGGAAACAGTTGATTTTACGTCACTTGATTTTTTATTCACAGTTTTTCACGGAAGATCTATTGTGGACCAAAGCAATTTATATGCTGGTCAATTTGTATGCTGGTCAATTCATTGCCGCTAATCCCCAGTTGAACCTTGCTAGAGATTGGAAACCTATTACGGTTTCTGATTTTAAGACCTTTCTGGGCCTATCCCTCCTCATGGGCATAATTAAAAAGAGTGAGTTGCAGTCACATTGGTCCACTGACCCAATTCACCATATGCCCATGTTCTCTGTATCCATGACCAGGGCTAGATACGAGCAGATCTTGCAGTTTATGCACTTCAACGACAATAAACTCTGTCGTCCTCGGGGTGACCCTGGATATGATCGGCTCTACTCAGTTCAGCCCCTAGTAAACAACTTCAAGCAACAGTTTGCAGCCTTGTTTACTCCCGATCAAGTTGTCTGCGTTGATGAGTGCCTCATTAAGTTTTCTGGCCATTTGTCTTTCAAACAGTATCTTCCCAGAAAGCAAGATACGGGGTCAAGTTGTATAAGCTCTGTGACAGGGCAACAAGCTTTACATATAGTTTTATGGTTTACAAGGGAAAAGATAGTCACATGGGGCCCGAGAACTGCCCAGACAACATAGGGAGCACTGGTAAGATTGTGTGGGACTTGGTGTCACCCTTATGCGGAAAGGGGTACCACTTGTACGTGGACAATTATTACACAAGCGTGCCGCTTTTGATTGTGGAATTGGTGCATGTGGCACCATGCGATCTAATCGCCGGGGCTTACCCTAGCGGCTTGTAGAGTCCCGACTTAGACTGGGGGAGAGAGCCTGCTTGAGATGTAAGAATTTGCTGAGAGTAAAGTGGAGGGATTCGTGTTCTGTCCTCCCTTCATGCAGATACGACAGTCCAAATACCAACAGCGACTGGTGTTGTGGAAAAACCCCTCTGTGTCCAAGAATACAACCTTAATATGGGAGGGGTGGACCTCAATGGCCAGTTGATGGTGCCATACTTAGTTACCCATAGAGCCAGACGCTGGTACAAACAAGTGTCTGTCAAGTGTCTATATACCTATTTCAATTGGCTCTGCTGAATGCTTATGCGCTATATAAGGCATCAGGACGAACTGGATCCTTCCTTAAATTCCAGGAAGAGGTCTTCACAGCCCTTCTGTTTCCAGACGGTGCTGTGCCCCAACTTCCCCATGCAAATGCAGTGAGCCAGCTGCATGAGAGGCATTTTCCGTATGTCCTCCGTAGTACCCCTACCCAATGAACCCCCCAAAGAAGATGTCATGTCTGTAGGAAACATGGATACAAGCGTGACACCCGCTTTTATTGTCCCTCCTGTCCTGACCAACTTGTTCTCTGCATCAGTGAATGTTTCCAACGCTACCACACACTAGTGGAGTATTAGCAGAGGGTACAGCACTGTACAGTCCTAGGACACACTTTCACAGGGTCTCCAAAGATGCCATCGCATTTTTAGAGACCCTAATCTGGAACCTTAATGCCCCGTACACACGGTCGGATATTCCGATGGAAAAAGTCTGATTGGATTATGTTGTCGGAAAATCCGATCATGTGTGGGTTCTAGCGGGCTTTTTCCATCGGAATATCTGATGGAAAAAATTTGAGAGCAGGATCTAAAATTTTCCGACAACAAAATCCGATCTGACTTTTTCCGATCATGTGTAGAGAATTCTGACGCACAAAATAAAAAAGCCAAGAATAGTTGTCATTTTCTTGTTCTTCTCTCTCTATTCTCTCTAGCTATTGTTCTGCTCTGTTTTACTGTATTTTATGCTTAACTGCAATGTTTTATTGTTACTATGTTTTATCATGTTTGCTTTACAGGTATGTAATTCTTTTATACTTTACTGTTTACTGTGTTTTATTGTTAATCATTATTTTCTTTGTAGGTATGCCATTCAGCTGCAGCACTGATTTACCTATCTTGACAGCAACAGCGTTTGCTCTCACAATATGTATATCAGCGACTCTAGCACTGTAGGAGGTGATTTCACCACCACAGTTGAAAAAAAAGAGCATATGTGCTGAAGCATGGGGGCAGGGGTGGAGGGGCGATTTGCCTCTAACATTAGGGGCAGATTGCCCCCATGCTTCAGCATATATTTTTTACTCTTTTTTGGCACAGATTGCAATAAAAAAAAGTTGTTTTATTGAGTTAATGTTTTATTGTTCAAACCGTTGGTTTACAAGTGAATCCGCATATCCCTGTGAAACCACCACTGCGCTTTCGGATATAGATAAGGTGGATCCTACAGATGCCACTTAAAAATAATAATAATGCAATCAGGATTTAAACCCCTATTAGAAAATGTAGGATAAACTAGTTAATTATAAACTAATCATGTGAATAAATAATTTCACCCTGTGATAAGTGAAAACAATAATAATAAAATGAAAAAATTCAAGTTGGCACACTTTCAAATGCAATAAATGCACAAGTGATTAACACAATGTGACAAAACTGAATTTAGAAATGAACTTAAAATGACATTCTTGACAAAATAAATACAAAAAGTCCATATATTGTGTGAAAAAAAGTCCAATGAATGACAAATACTCCAGTGAAAATTATGTGTTTCTTGTAAGCTTCCACCACACCTCTGTGTCAGTGATTTCACTCCCCTCACAGAAACGCACTCACCAGCAGCTTTAGCCTCACATTCTCATGCTTGGCCAGAATCACCTTAACCCACTCAAATGGGGTTTAAAATCAGATTTCCAATATCCAATGATGAATAAAAGCACTCTGAATCAAGTGATTGCTCCACAGTTAATGTTTTATTGTTACCATTGTTTGCTTTTCAGATATGTCATTCAGCACTGATTTATTTATCTTGACAGCAACAGTGTTTGCTCTCACGATACGTAAATCAAAGACTTTAGTGCTGTAGGAGGTGATTTCACCACTACAGTTAAAAAAAAAAACGGTGCATGTATGCCCATCATTAGAAGTGGGTGGATGCAGGGCAGTATTCTATTGGTGGGCATACCGACTGATCAATCTCTTTTTTCGTTTATCCCACAGGCTGCATGAAAAAAAAAATTACAATATATGCCCAACAAGGACCAGCAAAGTATTGATATGTTGCTGGACTTTAAGTGGTTATACCAGAATGATGCCTGCAGGTTAAGGTATCAACTTTATTTCGTTCTTTTCAGCCAGCGGTTGGCTTTCATGTAAAAGCAATCCTAGTGGCTAAATAGCCGCAAGACTGCTTTTAGAAGCAGTGGGATGGAGCATCCTCCCTCCCACCGTCTTCTATGGTTTTCTCTGGCTCTCCTGTCCCACCTGAGAATGCAGCCGCTGATTCCGCCAGGTGACCATAGAGCTGACCGAAGACCAGAATGGCTACAATCATCTCCATGGCCTAAGAAACCGAAAGCTATGAGAATTTTGTAGCTTCGGTTTCGCTGGATATAAACAGCATCATTGGGAAATTGGGAAAGCATCTGATCACACCAATCTTGGTGTGGTCAGATGCTTTGAGGGCAGAGGAGAGATCTAGTTTTTTTTAAAAAGAGTACCTGTCACTACCTATTGCTATCATAGGGAATATTTACATTCCCTGAGATAATAATAAAAATGATAATAAAAAATAAAGGAACAGTGTAAAAATAAAATAAAAATGCAATCTAAAATAAAAAAAGCACTGCTCGTGGGCAAATTGAACGCAAGCGCTGGTCTCATGTCATATGTAAACAGCAATTGCAACATGAATGTGAGGTATCACCGTGAACGTCAGATCGAGGGCAGTAATTTTACCAGTAGACCTACTCTGTAACTCTAAAGTGGTAACCTGTAAAGGCGTTTAAAAGCTAATAAAAATGTATGTAGTTTGTCGCCGCTGCACGGTTGTGCGCAATTTTAAGGCATGTTGTGTTTGGTATCTACAGTATGTACTCGGCATAAAATCATATTTTATATTTTACCAAACATTTGGGCAATATAGTGTTTTAGTGCATAGGAATTCAAAAAAGTGTTTTTTTTACAAAAAAATTGCGTTTGAAAAATTGTTACTTAACCACTTGACCACTGGGCTCTTAAACCCCCTTAATAACCAGACCAATTTTCAGCTTTCGGTGCTCTTACACTTTGAATGACAATTACTCAGTCATACAACAATGTACCTATTTGAAATGTTTGTCCCTTTTTTCACACAAATAGAGCTTTCTTTTGGTGGTATTTAATCACCGCTGGGGTTTTTTTTGCGCTATTAAAGAAAAAGACCGAAAATTCTGTAAAAAAATGCATTTTTCTTGGATTTGGTTTTTGTGAAAGTTATAGAGTCCACAAGCTATGGTGCCAATCTCTGAAAATTGATCACACCTGAAGTACTGACGGCCTATCTCATTTCTTGAGACCCTAACAAGCCAAATACCCCCCAAATTACCCCTTTTTGGAAAGTAGACATTCCAAGGTATTTAGTAAGATGCATGGTGAGTTTTTTGAAGTTGTAATTTTTCCCACAATTCTTTGAAAATTCAATATTTTCTTTTCTTTTTTTTCACAAAATTGTTATATTAGCAGTTTATTTCTCACACACAGCATATGCATAGCACAAATTACACCCAAAACACATTCTACTACTCCTCCTGAGTATGGCGATACCACATATGTGAGACTTTTACACAGCGTGGCCACATACAGAGGCCCAACATGCAGGGAGTGCCATCAGGCATTCTTGGAGCATAAATTACACATATAATTTCTTGACTACCTCTTACACTTTTGAAGGCCCTGGAGAACCAGGACAATGGAAACGCCCCAAAAATGACCCCATTTTGGAAAGAAAACAACCCAATGTATAATCTATGAGGCATATCGAGTCTTTTGAACATGTCATTTTTTTCTACAAGTTTTTGGAAAATGTGTTAAGAAAATGAAACCACATTTTTTTTTTACACAACGTTTTCCATTTACACAATATTTCAAACACATAACATGTACATGGCAAAAATTACACCCCAAAATAGATTCTCCTACTCCTCCTGAGTACGGCAATACCACATGTGTGAGACATTTCCACAGCGTGGTCACATACAGAGGACCAACATGCAGGGAGCGCCGTCAGGTGTTCTAGGGACATAAGTTTCAAATCTAATTTGACTACCTATTACACTTTTGTAAGGCACTGTAGTGGCATGGATGAGCATGAATGGGAATAGATGAGCCGTGGATGGGGATGGCTGAGCATGAATGAGTATGGATGGGTATAGATGGGATGGCTGGGTACAGCTGAGTATGGCTGGGTATGACTGACTACGATTGAGTATGGCTGGGTATAGCTGAGTACGGCTGGGTATGGCTGGGTATGGCTAATTATGGATGGGGTGGATGGGATGGCTGAGCATGGATGGATGGTTGAGTATTGCTGAGGATGGATGGAGGAGTATGCCGAGTATGGATGAGGATGGATGGGTATGCAGAGTATGGATAGATGGGTATGCAGAGTATGGACGGGTATGCAGAGTATGGATGGGTATGCAGAGTATGGATGGGTATGCAGAGTATGGATGGGGATGCAGAGTATGGACAGGTATGCAGAGTATGGACGGGGATGCAGAGTATGGACGGGGATGCAGAGTATGGCTGGGTATGCAGAGTATGGCTGGGGTATGCAGAGTATGGCTAGGTATGCAGAGTATATTATTTGACGGCGCGATCACATGATCATGTGATGCACCGGGTCCTCTGGGGGGGGGGGGGGGCGCGAGAGCGGAATTCTGGGAGGACATTAATGTACGCCCTCCCAGAGTTAACAAACCACCCTTTAGCCATCATTCGGCTATGGGCCGGTTATTAACTGGTTAAATACTGAAAAAAAAATCACCCACCATTATAATCTGTAGGGCCTTTGCTTTAAAAAAATACATAATGTTTGGGGGTTCAAGTAATTTTCTGGCAAAAACAAATATATTTTTTCATCTAAACAAAAAGTGTCAGAATGGGCTTTGTCTTCAAGTGGTTAGAAGAGTGGGTGATGTGAGGCATAAGCTTCTAATGTTGTGCATAAAATACCAGGACAGTTCAAACCCCCCTCCCCAAATGACCCCATTTTGGAAAGAAGACACCCCAAGCTATTTGCTGAGAGGCATGTTGAGTCCATGGAATATTTTATATTTAGCCACAAGTTTCAGGAAAATTGCAATTTTCTTTTTTTTGTTACACAAAGTTGTCACTAAATGATATATTGCTCTCACATGACATGGGAATATGTGGAATTCTGCTGCTTCTCCTGAGCATGGGGATACCACATGTGTGGGACTTTTTAGGAGCCTAGCCGCGTCCCCGAAAACCAATCACCGCCTTCAGGATTTCTAAGGGTGTAAAATGGTGATTTTACTCCTCACTACCTATTACAGTTTCAGAGGCCCTGAAATGTAAAAATAACACCCCCCCCCCCCCAAATGACCCCCTGTGATAGGTAGTGAGGAGTGAAATCACCATTTTACGCCCTTAGAAAGCTTGAAGGGGGTGCTTGGTTTTTGGGGTCCTGTACATGGCTAGACTCCCAAAAAGTCTCACACATGTGGTATCCCTATACCCAGGAGAAGCAGCAGAATGTATTTTGGGGTGTAATTTCACATATGCCCATGGTATGTTTGAGCAATATATAATTTTGTGACAACTTTGGTAATTTTTTTTTTTTAAATTAGCAATTTGCCCGAAACTTGTGGCAAAATATAAAATATTCCATGGACTCAACATGCCTCTCAGCAAATAGCTTAGGGTGTCTACTTTCTAAAATGGGGTCATTTGGGGGTATTTGTGCTATCTTGGCATATCATGGCCTCCAAAACTTTTATAGGTAGTGAGGAGTGAAATCACCATTTTATGTCCTTAGAAAGCCTGAAGGAGGTGCTTGGTTTTCGGGGACCTGTACGTGGCTACTAGGCTCCCAAAAAGTCCCACACATGTGGTATCCCTGTTTTTTTGTCATTTTTCAATCACTTGTGACAAAAAATTTAATATTCAATGTGCTCAACATGCCTCTCAGCAAATTCCTTGGGGTGTCTATTTTTCAAAATGTGGTCATTTGGGGGAGGGGGGGTTGTACTGCCCTACCATTATAGCACCTCAAGAAATGAGATAGGCAGTCATAAACTAAAAGTTGTGTGAATTCCAGAAAATGTACCCTAGTTTGTAGACGCTATAACTTTTGTGCAAATAAATATACGCTTATTGATTTTTTTTTACCCTAAACATGTGGCTGAATGCCTTTGGGCTTAAATGTATGACTAAAATTTAGTTTATTGTATTTTTTTATATTTTTATAACAAAAAGTAGAAAATATAATTTTTCAAAGTTTTCGGTCTTTTTTTGTTTATAGCGCAAAAAATAAAAAATGCAGAGGTGATCAAATACCACCGAAAGAAAGCTCTATTAATGGAAAAAAAAGGACGCAAATTTTGTTTTGGTACATAAATTGCATGACCGCGTAATTACCAGTTAAAGAAGCACAGTGCCAAATTGTAAAAAGTGCTCTGGTCAGGAAGGGGGCAAATCCTTCCAGGGCTGAAGTGGTTAACTAATATTTTTTTTTAGGGCATAGCCCTCCTTTATTATTTTATTATATGTTAAAGAGAGAACAATTTACCATCTCAGATTACACAGTACACAGATTACACAAAACACAAATTCTATTCAAAGAGAAGACGATGACGATTATGAGCTCTTGAAATGTATATAATTTACCAATAAATTCAAATTCCCTATTAATAGTGCATGCTCAAAAGGAGCCTAATGTAAATTTCAAATTACTGCCATGAATACATTTTTAATGAAATAAATCTATTAAAATCATTTATTTTGTTGATCAGTAGTCTGAAACTAATTGGAAAAAGATAAATGCTGGTGATTAACCGTATTAGGTATTGCTTAGCTTGGCCAAAGGGGCCTAGCTAAATGTAACTATGAGGTACAAATCTGTATGATTTACTTAATAAATATCCCATGGTTATTGACCACCAATAACCACTAGCTACTAAATTAGATATAATACCCACGTTATGACTTATTTTTACTCTACAAAATATCATCTACATGCTTAAATTTAGTCATAGTTATTAGGAAGGACTGAACTATTTAAAACATGAAATCTATTCTAGATCAACTTTAACAATGTAGAAAACATAATTTGAGGCCCCTAACTGCATTGGTTGTTTTTATTATTTAACTCCTACTAATGTAACTACTCAGGACCCTTTATTATAATCATATTGTAGTTTCAGTGTTAAAATTAAGTATTAAGTAAGATCTCTAGAGATGATCAGAAATGGAGAATTGTCTGTTCAACATTTTTAGATTTTTTCAGATATGTTAATGTTGATCTGTCAGATCTGCACAGTGTCACACAATATAGGAATCCAGGAAAGCACAACCTATGAATTGTATGATTTTCTGTAGACTGGAAAACATTGTATACATATATTAACGATATTAAATATGTGCAAGTCATCAATTTGCCTGTAATCCATAAAACTAAGTTCCATCTACAGCTGAACTGAGTCCTATCGGACAATAAAAGGAAAATTTGTTTCAGTTCGGGTCACTGGTGTGACTCAATCATTTGTGGGCACATTTCAGCTTAAGCTTTGGAGCCTGTAAGTAACAGTTTTGTTTGACTGTAAATAAATCTATTTTGTTCACTTTTTTCCTGATAATAATAAATGAAGAAAGAAAATATGTACAAAATCACTACGCATTTCCACTAACGCTTACTCCTAGCTGTGAGAAAATGTTTTGTAAATTGTAACCTTCAATATGTAATTACTGCTGTGTATGCTTTAAAAGAAAATAGCATAAACATGTAACCTTATAATAAGGAGCTTTTTACCCTGATTGTAGTAAAACTCTCATTTCTAATAAGCCCTAACCATCTTCATTTTTTAAAAACATTATTATTTAAATTATTGGATCCCAAAATGATGGCTAATATATGAACTTGCTTTCTGAGAAATGTGGTGGTGGTGGAATTTCTGGCTTTTAGCCTTTGACTTGAAACAATTTTAAGTGGTCAGGTGGAAAACAATAAACCCATAAGGGGCATTCATTATTATTTCTAATGTTTGCAGACCTGTGGGTAAAGTTCTAATGAAGGCAATGGAAATACTGAAAGTAAAGAGAGAGATTTATGTGGTGTAAAAGGTATGTGACTTAGTTTATTATATATATAACTTATTTGTTGGCTGTCATAGTCCCAGAAACAGCCCACTGCACCTCCTCAGTTGCCTTGAGTGCCCAACTCTGTTTGGACACTTTTTGTATCCTTTGGTTAGTGTTCTTACACTGCCCCTAAGATACTTGCTCTGCTTAGGAGCCTACTCCCCCTCCCCTTTCTATTATTTCGTTTTTTATCAGTGTTTAAACATACTTCACAACTCCCACCTTATATTTACCCTGTTTAGTGTTTTTTTTATTTTCTTTCTTCCTTTTTTTCCCTACCTCTTCACCCTTAATTTCCCCTTGTTTTTATATAATTTAATCCTACTGATTGTTAACCAATAATCAAACTCTCTATCCTTACCTTTTTCTGAAATTATTACCTTAAACATTTTGATGCTCAATGTTCAGGGTCTCAACTCTCTTCCTAAACGTACCAAAGCTTTCCGATCATTTTCCAAACCCTCATCTCATGTGATCTGTTTACAAGAAAAACACTTCATGACACAATCCTCACCTAAATCTTTTGGTCGCAAATACCCACAGGTTTTCACTGCATCAGCATTGCTTTCCATCATACTATTCCATTTACTCCACTAAAAGAACTTAAAGACCCCAAAGGTCGATACCTTATACTCTCTGGTCTTCAGTTAGATGATGAAGTCACTATAGTTTTTTACTATGCTCCTAATAAAAATCCTTTATCTTTCCTCTCCTATTTGTTTTCAGTAGTGGAATCCCACAAACGCGGCACATTCATACTTGGTGGTGACTCAAATCTAATACTATACCCATTTCTTGACAAATCTCCAACTCCAACAACGGCACCTTGCCTCTCCTCCAAAGATACCTCAACCAATATTCTCTCCTAGATACATGGCCAGAACATAATCCTGCCAGAAGACAATTTACACATTATTCCCATCCCCATAAACAGTTTTCCAGAATAGATCATCTCTTTTTGAATATTAGTACCTCAGCACTCATACTTGATTCAATTATTGTGCCTTGAACCTGGTCAGATCATAATGCAGTAGTAACAACTCTCCAGGATCCAACCGCCACACTTGGTACATAATTGATAGTCTATTGACAAATCCCATATATCGACAAAAAATAGAAACTGCCATATAAGATTACCTTATAAAAAACAGTATCACTGATACAGACGCTACTTACTAGAAACGTTTTTTTCCACAATTTTATCACCACTTATGGTTGAGGCCTTCAACTCTCTGCTCACAGGACAATCTGTTCGTACTGAATCTCTCACAGCTTCCATCCCTATGATCCCTAAACCAAATACAGATGATACCTCATGGTAAAACTACATCTACATGCAATCCTTCAACGTTGGGGATTCATAACATGTTTCCTACGCTGAATCGATACTCTATATCAACAACCAAAAGCTTATATATCTTACTCAGGATATCGTTCCGACCCCTTTAATATCGAGAGAGGTACCAGACAGGGATGCCCATTACCCCCTCTCCTCTTTGCCCTAGCCATCGAACCCCTAGCACAACTCATTCAATCAAATCCAAATATCAAAGACCTGGAACTTGTAAGCCATCATCACAAACTATGCCTGTTTGCTGATGATGTTCTGATATTTCTTACTTTGCCCCTGTTATCAGCACCACCTTTCATGGACATCCTCTCCAAATTAGGAAAAATATCAGGCCTAACAATACATTTTCATAAATCTACAGCTTTAAACATTTCCTTATCCCCTACTTTTCAAACTCAACTACATGATTCTCTCCCATTTGTCTGGTCGACTACACATATTTCCTGTGATTGAAAATATGGTTGAGGTCGAGTAACCCATTATTTATTTAAATTATCGTACCAACATCCCTTTGATATTAAATGCTAAGAAAGATGAAGATATGGGATTGTATGGGTACCTCATAAAAGTGCTAGTTAAGTTAGATACTCTGATACACAGATTGAAATATTTAAACATATTTTATTAACAAAATAGAAAAATAGAATAAAAAATGAACAAACATGCACATATCCACAGTCTAAGGTATATACACCTACTCCTATAATAGACATAGATAATGCAGTATTCATTTGTGTGTGATCACATATTCAACAAGTTTCTACATGTTTCGCCTATAAAGGCTTCATCAGGAAAGTTGACATGATCACAAGGGGTTAAAACTTCAAAGGTAGTTTCATTCATGTATTGAACCTTGGGTGTATGAGAAAGAAAAAAGCATAAGACATAATAAAATTGGTTTGACATAATTAGAGAGACAATATGCAATATTAAACAGAATATATGAAGACACTGAAAAGTGACCAGGAGAAGAAAAAAAAACAAAAAAAAAAACACATATTTCCTATTTACGTATTAACTTTACAGCAAACCCAACTGATCTTTATGCTGTCAACTACCCACCTATGCTTACACAACTTACTAAACACCTAGCGAATTGGTCATCTGTACCATTGGCATGGGTGGGTAGAATAACAGTGTTCAAGATGTCTATCCTCCCTAAACTTTTATTTCTTTTTAGAGTGCTACCCATAACGATCACATCACATTTTCTACTTATATTTCAACGTAAAACCATTCAAATCATTTGGGGCAAACTCAAACCTTGTTTACCAAAAATTACCCAAATATCATGCCACAAAGGAAACTCCACTATGGGTATCATTGAAGTTAGTCGACTGTGATCCCTATCTAATGTAAATACCATGGTTAACTCCTACAACCTAGAAAAAAATCACAAATCCTATAACCAAACATAGCCATTTAGTTTGGGACAGATTGAAAACCAGATTTGGACTCCAATCCAAACATAATCCCCTCCTCTCCTTCCTACGTAACCCTTCCTTCTACCCAGACTGGTCCTCCCCAAATTCTTTTTTAGCATGGTCAAATGTAGGTTTGTTCAGAGTTCATCATTTCTTTAAATTCCAAAATAACATACCTTTTACAGACTTATGCGAAACACATTCTCTTCCATCCACAGAAACCTTTCGATACCTCCAAAAAAAAAAAAGGTTACCCCCTGATGCACAAACCCCAGACTTCATGGTCTTTGAAAATGCTTGCAAATCTGATCCCCACAGACGTGGACTTATTTCCCTCTCACTGTTTTCAAGGCTGTACTACCCCAGGTTCACATGTACATATCTGGTGAAAATGTCCAATAGTACGCTTTCGTACTAGAAATCTTCAAAATTCTTTCCACCATGTTCAACGCAACCTTAACACCAGATCCCTCAGTAGCACTTCTAAATAGTAAACCACAAATCATAACACACTTTTAAATTCAAATGACTACTTTTTATAACCACGGCAGCTAAACAAACTATAGCAAAAGTGTGGAAATAAATCTTTGCCTAGTGTCAGTCAAACAGAGAGTCACCCAATCCTTTATTCATGCAAAAACTGAAGCAATCCTGCTAGACAAAGTTTCTAAATTTAAATCTTTATGGAGCCCTTGGATTAAACATTAATTGCCTCCTGGTCTTGACTGCTCACTACTTCTTCCATGAGAGTATATGGTACCCGCCCCGCTACTATGAATACCTCCACCTGGCTCTCTAAACCATTGCCCCCCCCCTTGGCATTTCCATCCTTTTGGAGGATAATTAGTGTAGCGCTAAGTGGTATGTAAAAAATTGTGTAAAGGTGTAGCTGTACGTACAAAATGCCAATGTTGCTAAGAAGCAAGTGACATTGTCCGAATGGGACCAATCGAGACCACAAGCCTGATTGACTTACTATCATATGACATGTGTGTCCAACACCCTCTGTAAGAGTACCCATCTTTTATTTGTGTAAGGCCGACTGTTGATACTGTCCATCTTTTCCGGTTTCCATTGTTCCACACAGCCCTTATACCTGTGTGGTGTCATCCCACAGGAAGATTTACATCCACACATTTATACTTGTACCTCACGAGGACTGTTCCAGTGGAATAATTCACAGAACTTTATGGTTTTAGCACAGACTATTTTCAGTTTTAAACAATTAGTATTTTTGTGATATTTACCCCTTTATTATTTACCTTCTCACTTGCTTCTCAGCAACATTGGCATTTTGTATGTACAGCTACACCTTTACACAATTTTTTGCATACCACTTAGCGCTACACTAATTATCCTCCATTTTACTCAGCTTTGTTTGTTTGAGTGTTAGCTGCTGTGCCCCTTTTTTGTTTCCACATATTGTGTTAGCGCAGTGTTTTCCCCTCCATTCCACATTTCCATCCTTTTCCGTCCCATGCCCAATCCCCCCACTCAATTTATTCCTTTTTTCATCTACTTGATCTATTAACTGAATCAGAAGATGTTTTAAATTGCTGGGATTCTTGATTTATACACTAAATTAGGCCCAGCCAAAAGTAGGAACTTGGCCCTGGTATAACCCAATATATTCCCCCAGCTATTCTACAACACCTTAACTTTATAATTCTTTATAAGCTCATTCCCCTTTATTCTCTTCATTGACGATACAATCATATTATCTAACTTGATTGAATTTTACAATATTAACTATTGTCAAATAGCTGTAATGAAGCTATGATTATGACACTTAATGTTATATAATGTCATCTTACAACCCAATGTGTTGATTATTATTATTATTTATCTTCAATAGGACTAGCTTTTCTGAAAGTTTATGTCTAATCCTATTGTATTATTGTACATGCTCTGTTAATGAAATTTGTTGTAAAAAATAAAATTCAATAAAATATTTGAAAAGAAAATGTAAAGCAAGTACTAAACAATTTTCAGTAGCCCACACACACTACTAAAATTAGATTGATTATCTTAATGTGAGCTACTGCATAAGAGATTTTCAGAAGTATAATTGGGCGATCTATCTTAAACACGATCACACATTGTTGGAATTTAATCGCAATAATCGATCTGTTCTCCTTTAGAGTTGAATGGGAGCAAGAGTAATCTCTCAACCATTTCTCATTTAGGAAGTTCTCAGGAGATGTTTTGCACTCCAAATGAAGTACACTCACACAATATTGATCTCTTGCAAGATTGAAACTAATCTCCTTGCAACAGTTTTTGCTTTGTTTCAGACTCTGAGATTAAAAATCACCTATGTAGCCATAACCTAAGCCATAATGAATCATAATGATCCTTTCTAAGTTATATAATCAGACATTCTTAAATCCCTCCATTTTATCAGCAAATTACTCAATTTTATTATTTTCCCATAAGCAGGGAAACCATAAGCTGACTACAAATATGAAAGTTAAATAAAAACATATAAACATAAAAACATATAAAAAACTTACATACAAAAAATGATCAAAGCTGATTTCCTTGTTCCCCTGCAGCTCTCTCTGCTTCCTCCTGCTGATCCCCTACACTACTATTATATTGAAATGGAGATCAGTGGTAGGAGCCAGTGGGAGTCGTGGGGTGATCAGAGAGAGTTACACTGTCAGAAATCCCAGTTTCTCAGTAAAATTTAGAGGACCATTCCTCCAGAACAAAGCGGTTTATTTTGAAGATGGCCATATATTATACAATTTTCATATTACATTTCTTTTAGATTTACCTTCAACTCTGTAGTGCAAGGGCCTGCCTGATTGCAAACAAATTGAAAGTATTTAGGTTTGACCTCATATTATATGGTTTTGGTAAATCTGAAGGCAAATTGTACAAGAAAATGGTATACTGTATGGCCAGCATAAGTAATGCCTTTGTGCTTGAGACCCTAAAGGGAAGAAAAGCCTAATTTTAACTATTCTTACCTATTCTGTCAAACCTGTATAAAAAAGATATATATAATTACCTGTGTTTTTATTCCGCTCCAGTTTGGTCACATGATCTTGCACCTACAGCTCCCCTGTGTTAGTGAACAGTTTCTGCAGGGTAGAGGTAGGAACGCTGACAATGTTGAGCCGTGTCATGATGCTCAACATTCACAACCATTGTCAAGCGCTCCTATACACAGAACTACAGGTTCATGTGACTGGACCAGGGCAGACTGAAAATAGGTACACATATATTTTATATACAGGTTAGGCAGGATAGGTAGAAGGAGGGGGGAGGGAACTATTTTAAGAATAGGTATAGCTGCTGTCTGTAAACAAATATAATTGTGTCAACATTTTTTTATATCAGAGACAAAGTAATATAACAAAATCATATAATTTGGTTATCCCTGGTGAGCAATGGACACATTGAGGACATATTTATAAGAAAGTCAATATGACATTCAGCAAACATCATGTGCAGGTGAGTCTTTCAGGTGCATGTGTTTTAAATGACAATGACTGATTCTCCGCCAGAGCATTGTTGGTGAAAATCACATTCACTACTGTATAAGTAGACCACTTGGGGTTGATTTATTAAAGCACATATGATGTTCACATTGCAAGGGAAGTTGCATTTTGCAAGGGAATTAGCTTAGTGAATGTGATGAAGTTTCACTATACAAAGAGAACACAATCATGTGAAAGAAAGAAAAAAAAATGTTGCACCTGATTGGATGATATATATCAGCAGAGCTTCACCTCATTCACTAAGCTTTGGGGCTAATTCCCTTGCAAAGTGCAACTTCTCCTGTAAAGTTAACAACCTAGAGTATTTTCCTTTAGTAAATCACCCCAAATTAGTCTAGTTAGACAGTAATGAATGTGATTTTCACCAAAAAATTTCTAGTGGATAATCAGTCACTGTCATTTATAAGGCATGCACCTGTAAGACTATCCTGCAGAGAATGTTTGCCGAATGTCAGTTTGACTTCTTTATAAATATGTCCCCAAGGTGTCCATTGCTCACCAGAGATAACCAAGTGATTTTTCATAGCAGTTTATAGAAATCCACTCATCTGTTTCCCTGTCATAGAAAAGTAAATATGGTTAAGTAGAAAGCACATAAAAAAAAATAATATTTACAGACATAAAAAATATGAGTGATCTTGTATTGTAGTTTGTTGTGTTTTATGTCTGTGAAATATTAACAAACATATTCTACAACTGCATAGCATTGAAACAAGATTTTACGAATTTCAAAATTACTTTGCAAACAGCTTAGAACAAGTACAAATGCCACTGACCAAATACGTGTCTGTGTAGATGACAAGCATAATATTTCTAAATTGAATTAAGTGTCTTTCGTCATAAGTTTCAGTAAGTAACAGTAAAACCATCTTAATACTGTCTTTAAATCCCTTGCATTAACTAATTCAATCATTTAATTGGCTTTGTTAGGTAATTTTAAGAACATCTGCGAACTTGTGTTATAATCATTCTACTCTAACCACTAATTACCAGCAAAAAAGTATAGTTTAGCTTAATGACATGTTACCTTTTTAAAGTAAAACCTTTGAATAAATGACCTCAACAGCTTTTTAATATTTATAGGCAGAAAAGGCTATATCTACATGATTAAACTCTAAAATGCACTGCAGTGATGCAGTGAAAGAAGAAGAATGCTGCCACCTTTTGCACAGTCATCAGTGCGATGATTGCTAAATGCTAATGTGACAAATTAAGAAAGAAATTGTCCATGGAACATGCTTAGTCATCATAAAGTAACTGATATGTCCATAGTAACTGACAAAACTATAGCGTCCGTTCACTTAGATGTATGACTTATTTAGTTGTGTTTGCTAATTTTCTCAAAATACAAAAGATTTAGTTAGGAAACATACATTGATTGCACATGGGTAGAATCAGATTTTTTTTTAAATTTAAGGATATTTAAAAGTGGAAAGCCTATGTTTATCATAGCTTGGTATTTAATATCATAAATAATTATTTTATTTCAACAGACATCTCACAGAACCTGGAAACTAATGCAATATAGAAAAAAGTCTTAAAGTATAAAAAGTCTGTGAATTTACAGAAAGAAGTCTTATTTAAAGTAAAAAAAAGTCTGAATTTACAGTGATTATTATCAAATTATTATCAAATGTCCATAACTTTTTAATGATGACTCTCTTGCAATAATTTTTTTAATTAAGTTCCAAGCAAAACATTTATTTTTAGTTTTAGACAAAGTGGGGGGGGGAGTGTAATCTCTGGCAGGTTGCAATAGCAGTCTGTGTTCCCATTTGGGAGATTTCCCCTCACTCTCTGTTAGAAGTGATGGTACATTTGTCCTGTGGGAACACACAAGAACAAGACAATTTTTTTTTGTTCTTGGAACAAAACACATCTTTAAAGCTAGGAAGTCTTAAATCCTTAGTCAAATTAATATTTATGTTTATGTCTTCCTGTTCCAGTGACAACAACTCCTCTTATTTCTTATCCTGCTATCATAGGCTGTCACGGGAACTGTCAAACGTAAGGTGAAATCTCCATAACCAGATTACAGACAGCTATAAAAACCTATTAACAAAATTCGAAATAAATTGAAGTGCTAATGACTAAAGTGCTCAAATTTAAAGTGCAAACATGCTTAAATTAAGTGCACCAAAATGAATACACAATATTGTGTAATTAATCGCTCCTAAAAAATAAAAAAAACTCCAAAATGTAAAGTGCAATGGAGAGTATGCCTCCCCCTTAGCTCCAGCCTCACATACAGATTGCATCTCCAAAATAATCCAGCATATGTATGAACACTTAAAGTGCACAGATTTACATGCTGCTGAAGTACTGCATGTAAGAAGAAAATAATCCCTTAAGCAAAACAAAATACATGTATTTATTAACATCGGACTTCAAGAATATTATGCTGCCCACATACGTTGTGCAATTTGAGTTTTACATCACAATGGCAGCCATACAACAGAATTTATAGAAAAAGACCAGGCATGTCCAGGTTGGTGACTTTTGAAAGGCCGAGAATTGTGGTTGGCTTGGTAGGTATTTAAGAAAATTACACCACTACTACTACTACTGCGCGTGTACCTTATCAAGTTTAGGCCATCAAAACAATAGCAGCAGGCCTGTCAGAGGCACCCTTAGTGCTTGAGCAGTAAAAAAAAGTCCTGGATCAGCAAAGCAGTAAGCATCACTCTTTACTATATGGAAAAGACAGGAGCCCACTGCAGTAGAAGACCAGATTATTGCCAGAAATGTACTGTTCTGCATCTGCTGGTTTGAGGGAAGAAGTGGGGACTGCATTTACTCAGGCAGGTGTGCAGTTTGTGGAAATGTATTCATGACTCTGCCTATATTTTGCTTTTTAATTTTTTGGCTATCTGCTTGTTACATTAAACCCAATAAAAGAAACTTAGTAAACTACATACAGGTACAGGAAAAAATACAAGACATACAAAGGTTGATTTACTAAAGGCAAATAGATTGTGCACTTTGCAAAGTGCAGTTGCTCCAGAGCTTAGTAAATCAGGTAAGGTTTCACTTTGTGAAGAGTACCCATTCACGTGCAAGGATAAAAAAAAAACAGCATTTTTGCACTTGATCACTGTATAAGCCTTTTCTGAATTATTCCCTACAATAAGATTTTACTTCTATCTTTATCTCTGTTGCAGATTTCCCCTCACTTCCCATCCACTTAAACCATTGTCATTAGGATGGGAAGTGAGGATAAATCTCTCCAATGGAGCCCCAAATAGCAATAAAACCAGACAGGGATTCTGATTCCCCCACTTTAACCACTTGCCTACCAGGCACAAACACCCCCTTCCTGACCAAGCCATTTTTCAGCTTTTAGCGCTGTCGCTTTTTGAATAACATTTGCGCGGTCATGCAAGGATATACCCAAATAAATTTTTTATCATTTTTTCCCCACAAATAGAGCTTTATTTTGGTGGTATTTGATCACCTCTGCGGTTTTTATTTCTTGCGCTATAAACAAATTAAGAGGGACAAGTTTGAAAAAATGCAATATTTTTTACTTTTTATTATAATAAATATCCAATTATTTTTTTTTTTAAACATTTTTTTTCCTCAGTTTAGGCCGATACGTTTTCTTCTACATATTTTTGGTAAAAAAAAAAATCGCAATAAGCGTCTATTGATTGGTTTGCGCAAAAGTTATAGCGTCTACAAAATAGGGGATAGATTTATAGCATTTTTATTATAATTTTTTTTTTACTAGTAATGGCGGCGATCTGCGATTTTTATCATGACTGCGACATTGCGGCGGACATATTGGACACTTTTGACACATTTTTGGGACCATTCACATTTATACAGCGATCCGTGCTATAAAAATGCATTGATTACTGTATAAATGTGACTGGCAGGGAAGGGGTTAACACTAGGGGGCGCTGCAGGGGTTAATATGTTCCCTAGATTAGTGATTCTAACTGTGGGGGGAGGGGACTGACTGGGGGAGGGGACCGATCGGTGTCCCTATGTACAAGGGACACACCATCGGTTTCCTCTCCAGTGACAGGCCGTGGATCTGTGTGTTTACATACACAGATCCACGTCCTGCTCACTTACCGGGCAATCGCGGGTGCCTGGCGGACATCGCGGCCGCCGGGCACGAGCATCGGGTCCCCAGCTACGCGGCGGGCACGCGCGCGCGCCACAAGAGCTGCACCGCTCCGCCGTCATTTGACGGCGGGCGGTCAGCAACTGGTTAAATCTAGAAAAAAAATTTTTTGGCTTCATATACAGTACATTTGAAAAATTCACCAGAACCTGCGAACGGACTGAAAATTCACGCAAACTTTAGAACCCCATTAAAGTCTATGGGACTTGAACATTCAAAATTCAAAAAGTGCTAGTTTTAAAGGCTAATATGCAAGTTATTGTCCTATAAAGGGTTACAGGACCCGGGTCCTGCCCCAGGGGATATGTATCAATGCAAAAAGAAGATTTAAAAACTGAAGTTTTTTTGGGAGCACTGATTTTAATGACACTTAAAGTGAAAAAAAAAAGTGAAATATTCCTTTAAATATCGTGCCTGGGGGGTGTCTATAGTATTCCTGTGAAGTGGCATGTGTTTCCTGTGTTTAGAACAGTCCTTGCATAAAATTACATTTCTAACGGAAAAATTGTCATTTCAAACTGCTTGCGGTTTTAATGTAATGCCTGGCCCCGGCAATATGGATGAAAATCATTGAGAAAAATTACAACCCCCCCTGCCCATTACCAGCCCCTTTGGGTCTTGTATGGATATTAAGGGGAACCCCGTACCCAAGTTAAAAAAAGGAAAGGCGTGGGGCCCCCAGACCCTATATACTCTGAACAGCAGTATACAGGCGGTGCAAACAAGACAGGGACTGTGTAGGTTTGTTGTTAAGTATAATCTGTTTGTAATTTTGAACTGGTAATTTTTTAAAGTGTAGCTCCAGTCCAAAAATCAATTTTTAAGCTTTTTGGAAAACATAGGGAAGGGTTATCATCCCTGTAACATTTTTTTTGCTGTCTGTGCACCTCTTCAGAAGATTTCACCGGACTTTCTGTCCCAATGACAAATGTTTTTGAAAATTTGGGTTTTTTAGTAAAACAAGGATTGGGATAAAGCATCAGGGGAGACTGGAGAGGAGACACATTTTTCCCATATCAACTCTTACAGGAGAGAATTTCCCTTCCTGGGGTAGATTTCATCTCACTTTCATGTTGTCTCCTTCCGTTTGCAAGTAGGAGACGTTTGTAAGTTGGATGTTTGAAAGTAGGGGGCTGCCCTATATGCTCTGCAGAAATTTGGGTGACTGACTTGAGTGACTCTTTTTTTTTTATATCCAAAAAAGAACTTTATTTTTACGGAAAAACACATACAGTTCAAGTGTCAACAGTCATATACATCATTTACAATGAGATACCTTCTCCCCTCCATCCCGCCTTCCCGGCATATCGGTATACAAACATTATTATTTTCTCCTGTCCCCGGCTCGCCTCCTTTCTCCCCACCAACTGTCCCCCCCCCCCCCCCTCAATACCATGAGCACGTCTCTATAGCATAATTCAAATTATCAGTCAACTATGCAGTACATTCTCATCCTCCAGATTGTAACAATTCCTTAGCAATATACCCATAATTAGATTATACCTAAGAGCCTGTCCATAACCATATCATCCGGTGCCAAGCCCGGGGTATCTAACCACGGTCCCCAGAGCTTCTCAAATTTCTGCGTGCAGCCTCTATGCTGGTAGATAATCTTTTCCATTCGGAGAGTGTCTCCTATTTTGGAGGACCATTCTGTGTGAGCAGGTGGCAATTCAGACTTCCAATGCAACATTATCACCTTACGTGAGGTTCCCATTCCATTCCGTCCAACAGATTCAGGATGCAGCATCTGGGGTCACACGGGATTGACTCCTGGAACACTGCGTTCAGGGTGTCAATCACCCCCCTCCAATATACATGGAGCTTGGGGCACTGCCACAGCATATGTATCAAGTCTCCATGGTCTCTTTTGCGTCTAGTACAACTAGGGTCAGGCGATAAGCCCATTTTATGTAACCTAAGGGGCGTATAGTAAACTCTCAGTATAGTATACAATTGTGTAAGTCTCTGTGTCACATTCAGTGAGCAGATGGCCACTGACTGTAGTACTTCCTCCCACTGTTCACCATCCAGAGGCTCTACGTCTAGTTCCCATTTACTGTGAACAGTCAGAGGATGTTTCGCTAAGAATTTGTTCAGTAGTGTCATGTAACTCTGCGAAATGAAGCCCTTAGAGACTTCCGCTGCTTTGAGCTGGGAGAGGAGGGGCATGTCATCCATCCACCACTCAGAGACCCTTGATTGGGTCCTAAATGCATGTTTAAGTTGCAAGTAATAGAAGTGCATGTGTGCTGGCAGCTGAAATCTCTCTCTCAGGATATCGAAGGGCAAAAGGTTGCCATTACTAATTATCTGTGTCAGATAGAACACGCCACTCCTCTGCCATCTCCTCCCATGTTGTAACTTAGCAAGTTCCGGGTAAGACTCATTTGCCCATATAGGGCTATATTCACTAAAACCTGCCACCCCCTGAAGGTATTTGGTCTTATTCCACACTTTTTGTATGAGACTATACGTAGGGAAGCTTTTTTGTGGTTTGGCAAAGACCAATGCTTCAAGCACGGTAGGAATGGAGTTTCCCCCCACGGTGTAATGCATTATGTTCTCTGAGGCACTGGGGATTCGGTCTCCCTGATCTCCCTCTGGGGCCATGGTACCTATCAGGTGCTGCAGTTGGGATGCCAGATAGTACAGCCAGGGATTCGGCAGAGCTAGTCCACCATCCTCCTTGGAGCGTTGTAGGTGCTCTAGTTTTATTCTGGGGGGCGAGATTTCCATATTAATTCCCTAAATATAACATTAATTATTCTAAATGTCTTCAGTGGGATCATCACCGGGGAATTGTGTAACATGTATAGCAGTTGGGGCATGAGAGTCATTTTTATGAGATTTACTTTGCCAGCAACTGACATACACAGGGAGTTCCACGTCTTAACCCTATGGTGGAATCTAGTTAGCAGTAGAGCTATATTAAGTACACCTGAATCCCCAGGTACTTAAAGGAGAGAGCGAGAGGTATCTCACCCACCCGTCTGTCCTGCTGGGGTGGAGGTTCATCTATGGGCATAAGTGCTGACTTGGACCAATTAATCTTGTGTCCCGAGAACTCACCTCCATCGTATTACTGCGAGACTGCTCCGTGTCCCCCAGCAGGATCATAGTATCATCCGCATAGAGCATCACCTTCTCCTGCCTGTTGCCATAGCAGAAGCCAGTGATGCCCTGATGGTCCCTAATTCTAATAGCCAGTGGCTCTATTGCCAGGGCAAACAGCAGGGGGGACAAATGGCACCCCTGCTGCGTGCCCCGGCCCAGTTCAAATGGCAAGGAAAGCCTGCCAGCTTTCTGAATGGATGCCCTCGGGCAGTGGTACAGTAACCTCACCCAGGAGATATATCCGCCCCCGAAGCCAAAGCGCCTCAGAGTCTCCCAGATATACGGCCACTCCACACTATCAAACGCTTTCATAGCATCTAGTGACAAGAGATCCCTCTTGCCTACATTGTCAGCGGGTGATTGCATGTTAAGGAAAAGCCTCCTAAGGTTTATCGCTGTCGATTTGTTTGGCATAAAGCCCGCCTGATCTGCGTGGACAATTGACGTAACTACTGTATTCAGTCTGAGAGCCAACACCTTAGCGAGTATCTTTATGTCAGATTGAAGCAGGGAGATCAGCCTATACGAGGCCGGATCTACTGGATCCTTGTCCGGTTTTAAAATTAAAACAATATGGGCCTCAGACATGGATGTGGGCAGTGTACCTGTTTCTCTGGCTGCATTAAATACAGCCAGTAGTTTGGGAAGTAGTACCTCAGAGTAATGCTTATAGATTTCCATGGGGATCCCATCCCCTTCAGGGGCCTTACAGTTAGGGAAATCAGCTAGTGCATCCTCTAACTCCTCCAATGAAAGTGGGGCATCTAAGGCTGCCCTCTGCACTTCTGTAAGCGTAGGAAATAGTATTTCGTCTAAGTAGTTCGCCAGTTCCTCTGCACCGTAGTTCGAGGAAGGACGGTATAAGTTCTGATAGAACTCTGCCAATGTCTGAATTACCAAGTCGGAGGCATGAACCAGTTGACCCCCTGTTGACCTTATAGATCCTATTACCGGAGACCTCTGCTCAGAGTTAGCTATTCTAGCCAAGAGACACCCCGTCACTTCACCTTCCTCAAAGAAAGCAGTCTTAGAAAAGAACCGATTCTTTTCCGCCGATGAGGCCAGCAAATGGTCCTAGGCAGAACGTGCAGCCTGCCAAGCCCGAGAGAGAGTGCACCTGCTGCTCCAGAGCTTCCCTGAGTGACTCTGAGCGTTTCTTAACCTTCGTAACCTCCTTGCTGAGCAGTTTTTTCAGAAATACTTTAAATGCTTCCCATTCAAGGAGCACGGATGCTGAATCCGGCTGTGGAGTAAAAAATTGAGATACGCCCCCTTCCACCTCCTCTGGGGCGGTGAGTAATTGGAGCCAAAATCATTAAACTTCCATGGAGCTCTGGGGAGCGAGGACAGACGTGCAAAAGTTAATGCTACCACCATACATGAATGATCAGACACACATCTAGGTTTGTAAGATATATCCGCCACCGAGGGGAGCATGGCACAGTTTCCCACCGCCATGTCTATCCTAGACAGTGACCCATGGGACTTTGAAAAACATGAAAACTGTTTACTAGACAGATTCCGCTGCCATCAGACATCCACCCAGCCCACCTCCTGTAGCAATCTAACCAAGGAGGTCACTCTAATGCCGCGTACACACGAAGGGACAATCCCGCGGGATTATCCTCTGGACTGAAGTCCAGCGGATAATCCCCTCGTGTGTGGGCGCCGGCGGACTTTTTGGCGCCAAAGTACGGCGGACTAAAGTTTGAAGTTTTGTTTTCAAATTATCCGCTGGACTTGGAAGTCCAGCGGACAATCCCGCCGTTAGTGGGCAAGTCCGCGGGACTTTTGAAATGAAGGGACTTGCCGCTCATCGGCAAGTCCGTTCATTTAGCACGTGACTTCAGGTTACGTAGCTAGCGTAGGCAGTTACTGCCGCCGCGCTAGCTCCGTGACCTAGCATGGATTTAAAGGGACTCCCCACGCCGAAAAAACGGCGTGGGGGTTCCCCCCAAATCCATGTCAGACCCTCATCCGAGCACGCAGCCTGGCAGGCCAGGAAAGGGGTGGGGACGAACGAGCGCCCCCCCCCTCCTGAGCCGTACCAGGCCACGTGCCCTCAACATGGGGGGTGCCCTGGGGAAAGGGGGGCCGTGCGGCCCCCCCACCCCAAAGCACCTTGTCCCCATGTTGATGAGGACAAGGGCCTCTTCCCGACAACCCTGGCCGTTGGTTGTCGGGGTTTGCGGGCGGGGGCTTATCGGAATCTGGGAACCCCCTTTAATAAGGGGGCCCCCAGATCCCGGCCCCCCACCCTATGTGAATGAGTATGGGGTACGATGTACCCCTACCCATTCACCTAAGGTGTAAAATGTAAAGTAAAAAAAAAACACCCACACTTTTGAAAAAATAGTTTATTGCACTGCTCCGGGGGTCTTCTTCCGTCTTGGGGGTCTTCTCGCCGGACTCCCCCGCCATTTACCAAGCTCTTTTACCGAGCGGGGGAAGTCCGGCTACCTTCTTCGTCGTCGCCGCCGTCTGGGGGTCTCGATCCGCCTTCGGGGGTCTTCTTCCGTCTTGGGGGTCTTCTCGCCGGACTCCTCCGCTCTCTTCTGCTCTTTTACCTAGCTCTTTCACGAGGGGAGGAGTCCGGCTACCTTCTTCGTCGTCGCCGCCGTCGTCTGGGGGTCTCGATCCGCCTTCGGGGGTCTTCCGGGGGTCTCTTCTGTTCTTGCGGCGGTCGTCGTCTTCCGCGCCGCCGGCGCCTTCTCCTTCTTGTCCTTCTTCTTGTTCTTCTTCTTCTTCCGATGTTGACCCGACGCTCTCTCTGCCCGGAATGCCTGTGCCGCTCTGCGCTCGGACTTATATAGGGACATGGGGGACAGGGTCACATGCACATGTCACATGGTGACCCCGCCCCCTTGTGTTGTCACAGTCCCGGAGGATGCTGGGACTGTGACATCGCAAGGGGGCGGGGTCACCATGTGACATGAACATGTGACCCTGTCCCCCATGTCCCTATATAAGTCCGAGCGCAGAGCGGCACAGGCATTCCGGGCAGAGAGAGCATCGGGTCAACATCGGAAGAAGAAGAAGAACAAGAAGAAGGACAAGAAGGAGAAGGCGCCGGCGGCGCGGAAGACGACGACCGCCGCAAGAACAGAAGAGACCCCGGAAGACCCCCGAAGGCGGATCGAGACCCCCAGACGACGGCGGCGACGACGACGAAGGTAGCCGGACTCCTCCCCTCGTGAAAGAGCTAGGTAAAAGAGCAGAAGAGAGCGGAGGAGTCCGGCGAGAAGACCCCCAAGACGGAAGAAGACCCCCGGAGCAGTGCAATAAAATATTTTTTCAAAAGTGTGTGTGTTTTTGTACTTTACATTTTACACCTTAGGTGAATGGGTAGGGGTACATCGTACCCCATACTCATTCACATAGGGTGGGGGGCCGGTATCTGGGGGCCCCCTTATTAAAGGGGGCTCCCAGATTCCGATAAGCCCCCGCCCGCAGACCCCGACAACCAACGGCCAGGGTTGTCGGGAAGAGGCCCTTGTCCTCATCAACATGGGGACAAGGTGCTTTGGGGTGGGGGGCCGCACGGCCCCCCTTTCCCCAGGGCACCCCCCATGTTGAGGGCATGCGGCCTGGTACGGCTCAGGAGGGGGGGGCGCTCGTTCGTCCCCACCCCTTTCCTGGCCTGCCAGGCTGCGTGCTCGGATGAGGGTCTGACATGGATTTGGGGGGAACCCCCACGCCGTTTTTTCGGCGTGGGGAGTCCCTTTAAATCCATGCCAGCTTGCGGAGCTAGCGCGGCGGCATTTACTGCCTACGCTAGCTACGTAACCTGAAGTTACGTTCGAAATGAACGGACTGCTCCGTGTGTGGGCAAGTCCGTTCATTTTCAAAAGTCCCGCGGACTTTTGGCCGGCGGATTATCCGCTGGAGAAGTCCGTGCGTGTGTGGGCAAGTCCACACCCTCGGAAAGTCCAGCGGACCTAGCTGGAAAGTCCCGCGGGATTGTCCGCTGGACTAGGTCCGCCGGCAAAAGTCCGCACGTGTGTACGCGGCATTAGGGGATTGCATGATCCCGGTACTGGGTGTTTGTCCAGGGCTGCATTCAACCAGCTATTAAAGTCCCCCACTATCAGCAGCGGGATCTCCGGCCTCCCCCCCAGAAATTCCAGGAGAAGCCGAAGCACCCGGGCATCAAATGGAGGGGGAATGTATATACAAGCCAAAATATATTTCAATATTCCAATACGACAGTGTAGAAAAACAAAACGTCCCTCAGTGTCTACTTTTGAAGCATATTCCTGGAATCAAGGGATCTGTGCACCACTACACTCACCCCCCGGGAAAATGAGGTGTGGGTGGAGTGGTACGCCCAGCCTATCCATGGATACTTCAGGCACCCTCTCGTGGCACTCGTAAAGTGCGTCTCCTGCAAACATTTCACAGCAGGGAAAAACTTTTTAAATAAAAAATATTATTGTGCATTTGAGGGGGGAGTTCATGCCCCTAATGTTCCACGAAATTACAGCCGCAGTAGCCATCATGGGGGGGGGGGGGGGGGGTGGTATCACATCTGGGCCCTTGGTCCCCTCAGCTTGTGGCCAGATGCCAAAGGCAATTAAAGTGGGACAGTGAAAGTCTGTTGTGTCATCAGGGCGGGGGAGGGTCATCTCAAAACATGCACTTGAACTGCAAACAGGAGTATGCTGTAATCTGCATACCAGCCCAACTGGGAAGTGTACCAAAACTTTTGACTGTGCTTGGTGTACCCGAGACCTGTGGGTGTTTCTCAAGCTATGGAAGGATCTCGCGGTCTCAATCTTGGTACGCTTCGTTTCAAACTTCGCCAACATGGCCAACCTTCTCATACCTGTACTACCGGATGGTAGAGCAGTGTTTCGATCCTGCTGTATCCCGACAGGGAAACACTTTCCCCCTGGCGGCATACGAGAGGGTGATTGCATCTCAGAAAGTCACAGTTCTCTTCCTCGCTTTTTAACATGGTAACAGTGTTCCCCGGCAACTAGGAGAAAAAAATAGGTGAGCACTTGGGTGCCCATTGCTACTATCATAACAAGATTCATCCAACTAATCCTGCAATTTTTTGCTGTAACGTGGTAGTGCCACAATGCAGTGTTATTGGATTACGGATCAGGATACCCGTGCATGTTCAGTCACCTGCAGCTTCACCTCGACGGTGGCGCAGGGCTTGTTCATTATGGTCAAGCCAGGCCGTCGCTTCCCTTGCCGATTCAAAAAACTGTGCGTGACCATCAGTAGTCACCCTTAGTTTGGCTGGATACAGCATGGCGTATGCTAGTTGCAGGGCCCTCAGGCGTTTCTTCACCTCTCCAAATTTTGCTCTGACCTTCTGGACTTCAGCCGAGAAGTCTGGGTAAAATGACACTCGGACACCTTTGAATTTAACGTTCGCCTTTTCTCGTGCGCAACGCAGGATTGCCTCTCTGTCTCTGTAGTGTAACAGCTTGGCCAGCATGGATCTGGGGGGAGCCCCCTGTGGGGGGGGGGGCTGCCTGGTACTCTGTGGGCCCTTTCCACTGTGTAAAATGGGGAGAAAGAATCTCTGCCAAAGATCTCAACAAGCCAAGTTTCCACAAAGGTAGTGGGGTCTCTGCCCTCTGATTTCTCAGGCAAACCAACAATGCGCACATTGTTCCTGCATAGGCGATTTTCGGTGTCTTCAGCTCTGTTGTATGTATCTTGCCCCAACTGGTGTGCAGCCCTGGCCTCCAGCGCTAAGGGGGGTAATTTATCCTCAATGTTGCTTACGGGTTGATCGGGAGCCGTTCTCCCAGTGATTGCCCCAGGGAGGAATAGGAAAGCCGGCGGCACAGTGGTGTAGTGGTTAGCACTCTCACCTAGCAGTGAGAAGGGTCGCTGGTTCGAATCCCAACCACGACACTTCCTGCCTGGAGTTTGCATGTTCTCCTTGTGCCTGCGTGGGTTTCCTCCGGGTACTCCGGTTTCCTCCCACAATCCAAAGACATGCAGGTAGGTTAATTGGCTTCTGTCCAAAAAATTGGCCCTAGTATATGAATGGGGACCTTGGATTGTGGGCTCCTTGAGGGTAGGGACTGATGTGAGTGTGCAATGTACAGGGATGGGGACAATTGTAGACACTCACTCAGGTTGAACTGGATGGACTGATGTCTTTATTCAACCTTACTAACTATGAAACTATGAAACTATGAAGCACGCTGTTACCGGCGCTAACATTATACTTGTCTCCGCTCGACACAGCCCGCCTCCTCCTGACCCTTTCCAGTGATAGACAGAGTACTGGTCCAATGCTGCGATGCGTTCTGTCTATCACTGGCACAGGTCAGGAGGAGGCGGGGCTGTGTCGAGCAGAGCGGAGACAAGTATAATGTAAGCAATGGTAAAAGCATGCTATCCCGATTCCCGCGGCTCTCCTCTTCCTCCAGCCATGCATTCCCCTGCCCAGGCGAGGCTGAAAGGGGCACAGTGAGACTACAATGGTCACAGTAAGGCTGCAAAGGGGCACAGTGTGGCTGCAAAGGGGCTCAGTATGGCTACAAAGGGGCACAGTATGGCTGAAAAGGGGCACAGTATGGCTACAATGGGCACAGTGGGGCTGCAACAGGCACAGTGGGGCTGCAACGGGCACAGCTAGGATGCAACGGGCACAGTGAGGCTGCAATGGTGGGTACAGTGTGGCTGCAATGATGGGTACAATGTGGCTGCAATGGTGGGTACAGTGTGGCTGCAATGGTGGGCACAGTGTGGCTGCAATGGTGGGCACAGGTGAGGCTGCATTGATAAATTTGTTTTTTAATATTTTTTCATAAAACATTTAAGTGTCATTTCCTGAGAATTCATGAGGGCATGTCTAGGGGCGGAATTAGGGGAGGGGCAGGGTAGGTATTGAGTGGGGCACTGGTGGCGAGTAACCTTTGAGGCCTGGCTAGTAGCTCAGGACTTGAAATTTTGAGCCATGCTCTAGTTGGAGAGCAGGAATGAGCCCTGCTGCAAAGCATTGCATCAAAAATTGTAATTATACGCCCCTGTTAAACAGGGGCTGAAAAATTGGGCCTTTAGGCACAGGTGCTGGTGCCACAACACTGCAACCACTCACAAATATTGTAGTTGAGTGCAGCAATGAACCCTCCTGCAAAATATTGCATCAAAAATTGTAATTACATGCCCCTGTTAAACAGGGGCTGAAAAATTGGGCCTTAGCCACTGGTGGCGGCGCCCAGAACCAAAAATGTTCTTACAAGCTATCAGCATGATCATTAAGGAGGAAGAGGATAGTCACTCAGCATAACAGGATAGTCACTCAGCATCAGCATAGGCAGTCTTGAAGGGCATTTAAAAAAAAATTATTCTGTTACATCAGGTGCTTGGTAGCTGGTGGTGATCCAAGACTGATTCATTTTTATGAAGGTCAGTCGATCAACCGAGTTGGTGGACAGGCGCACCCTGTGATCAATTACAAAGCCTCCAGCAGCACTGAATGTGCGTTCCGAAAGAACGCTGGATGCAGGACAGTCCAGTATCTCAATTGCATACTGTGCAAGCTCTGGCCAGTGATCCATCCTCAAGACCCAGTAACCCAGAGGATTTTCGTGGGAAAGGTGTCCAAGTCTAACCTTGCCCCTAGGTATTCCTGGACCATGTAAATCAGACGCTGGCACAATATGCCCACTGTATTTGCAACAGCTGCCTACAGATAGGATGCGCAAAACAACAGCAATTGGGGTAGCTTCAGGCGTGTACACTGTGTAGATGGCACAATACGCCCACTTTATTTGCAACAGCTGCCTACGGATAGGATGCGCAGAACAACAGCAATTGGGGTAGCTTCAGGCGTGTACACTGTGCAGATGGCACAATACGCCCACTGTGTGACAGACCTAGCCGGGACACAGGCTTTTTGAGAGGACTAAATACGAGCCTCTTGCCAACTGATTATGGGCCCTGGATTTTAAGGGGCACAGGGTGAATGAGAACCCCACTATAATCTGTGCTAGTCAGATTCAATTGCAGGGTTAATTAGCACATACAACAATAGGTGAAATACTATTTAGAATCTGTGTCAAGATAGACTGGACTCATTTGCATTATACAAGACAACAGACAGGTGGCTGGAGTTGATGATATTAGCATCTAACATGTGTGAAGCTCGTGACAACAAGTCTGACCTGTAGTGAAATACTGATGGGCACAGAGTCACATTGGCTGCTCAAAGGGATTAGTTAATTAGCTCATGTTAATTTGTTACAGGTGTATTGTTAGAGTAAAATGAGCAGGAGGGGGGGGTCTCCTCTTCTACTGTATATAAATACTTGTCAGTTTGGTTCTAATAAAACAGTCCATGCTAGCACTAAGCAAGTCTTGTCTCGTTTAGTGCTTGGGAGCGGTTGGAATATCTGAGATCCATATTCAGACTGGGAAGAAGTGATATATGACGAAAGCACTCAAGAGGAGTGTGGGAGAGTTTCATCACACACTGTATTTGCAACAGCTGCCTACGGATAGGATGCGCAGAACAACAGCAATTGAGGTAGCTTCAGGTGTACACTGTGCAGATGGCACAATACGCCCACTGTATATGCAACAGCTGCCTACGGATAGGATGCGCATAACAGCAATTGGGGTAGCTTCAGGTGTACACTGTGCAGATGGCACAATACACCCACTGTATTTGCAACAGCTGCCTATGGATAGGATGCGCAGAACACCAGCAATTGGGGTAGCTTCAGGTGTAAACTGTGCAGGTGGCACTATACACCCACTGTATTTGCAACAGCTTTAAAATGAAATGAAATCACACTGTCTCTCTGTGTATCTATCTCCCCCTGAGCCTAAGGTACTAAACCCCCTGAGCCATAATTGGCCAAAGCCACCCTGGCTTTGGCCAATTACAGCTCGCTAGACAGACGGCGCTGTGATTGGCCAAGCATGCGGGGCATAGTGCACGCTTGGCCAATCATCAGCCAGAAATGCACTGCGATGTGAATTATGGACCGTGATGCACCACTTGAATTTGGTGCGAACGGACCATAATGTCCGGGATTCGCCGAACGGGCAAACAGACGATGTTCGAGTTGAACATGGGTTCGACTCGAACACGAAGCTCATCCCTACTCCTCACTAGGGTTGCACCGATACCAGCATTTTCACGAATATCGATACTCGCAAAAATGTTACGATACCTGAGACCGATACCGAAAGTGATGTCACCTTTTGGGCGAACAATGGCATCGCTAGGTGGGTGCAGGCTGCACCCATTCAATTCACTGCACGGCCTTCAGGGTTGTGGGGTGGAGACTGGAGAGGAGAAGCTGGAGAGGAGAAGCTGGAGAGGAGACCCTATGGCCGTGTGTAGGGCTGTCTGGGCATGAGGACTTAAAATTTGGAGAATGGGGTGGGTCGAACCAAGGAAATTCTAGCACTGGAGCATGGGACAATCAGATGGGCCACTCACTATTGGAAAACCAGGGCAACACATCATCAGCATCCTGCTGGGGCTGGGCCTCAAGCTCTGCAGGAAGTGAAGCATGGGAAAAAAGCATTGGAAGCAATCCTAAGGCTGGGGACAGTTCACATAGGTCTACTATCCCAGACAGCCAAGCGTTTTTTCAGTCCTTGCTTAATCAAACAGACTTAGATCCCTGAGTACTCTCCAACACAGGCTTGGGGGCAAACCCAGATAAAGCAGGATGCAGCATGGAAGACAACTCGGCCAGAAGGCAAAGCAGACAGTGGGAATGAAGGATGGGAAAACACATCACAAGCAAATAGCTCAGGGAGGTGGGGGGATGCTAGTGGTGGTCAATATAGTGCCCCTTGTGTCAGTGGGCTTCAGTGTAGTGTCAGTGGTCATGGACACTCGTGGTCCATATTGTGCCTTTGGTTTCAGTGGTGGTGAATGTAGAGCATATGGTGTCACTGGTGGTCAGTGTAGTGCACCTGGTGTCAGTGGGGGCCTGTGTAGCCTCATTGGTGTTGGTGGGGGTCTGTTTAGCCTCCTTGGTGTCAGTGGGGGTCTGTGTAGCAACTCTGGTGTCAGGGGGATCAGTGTAGCGTATCTGGTGTCAGTGGGGGTCTGTGTAGTATCCTTAATGAAGCAAATGAGTCCTTACATACACCATACATTCACATACTCCTACAAAACTGCATAACCAAGGAGTAACACCACTTTTTTCTATTACAGTTAAGAATTTGCATATTTATCTCCTATCTTGTAAGCATCTTCCTTGTGTTATTTGATAGAACTGTGCAAAGCTTTATTGTCTGACACAGTTTCCCCCTCTCCCAGATTGTTGCTATGTAGGGGGATGAAAGAAAGCTAAAATAAAGATGAATTTAGGTACTTACCAGATGTGTTTTAATGATTTTTTAATGAATGCATAACCTCATGAAATTGTGTTTTTATAGTGCTTGATATTCAGGTTTAATATCTGCAGTAGAAATGTTTAATGCAATGGGCAAAATACAGTCCTTTTAAAAAGTATTTACCCCCTTGGAAGTTTTTATATTTTATTGTAATAGTGATAAACAGAACTGCCAAACAGATCTCCACAAGGTGATTTCATTTAGCCACAATAAAAAATACAATGCAAATACACTCTGGTTGTAGCTTCATTATGAGAGTTTGGGATGTTGTTTGGCACTATCCATGGCAACCTTGTTTTATGTACTGTACAGTATATATTTCCTTAGCGTCCAATACATAGTATTTGATAAAGCCCTGCCTATTTGATGTATTCCTTCATGCCACTGGTGACCATCACACCTCCTTCGATTCCTTTGTGCTATAAATGACTGACGTTTGAATGGCATTTTTTTTAATGACCATGCCATTTTGGGGAGTGCTATTTTATATTATATGTGTGTTTTCCTTGTCCAATTTCATCCCCCACAGGGTCCCCGATAGGCCAGTTGAGCCTGACCCTCTTAGGTGGCATTGGTAGGGCTCTTTGGTGGTAGTTTATGATCTTTAGTGGCACTATTCTTCTTTTCACAGTTTTCACCACTTTTCACTGTTGTTTTTCATTGGCATACAGGGTTGAACACTCCCTTAAAACTAAAATGAAGTAGTATATGACAGGTATGCAGTATCAGTAATACCTAATTGCTGATGTGATGCAAAACTCTAATTATGTAAGCATTACATCTATATGATTATCACATGTTGGTTTATATATATGTTGTTTTAATACATTGTATTACGATAATGTTGTTTCTTTCATAGATGGATTCAACTTTTATGAATTGAAAAATTTAATATATGCCCTAGTCCTCAAGAAGCGGTGAAGCCATGAAATGTGTTGACCTAATAATGGGCACCAATCCATATGCGTTCTAATTGTATATTTCATGTATTTTATATGTTTTTTAGATAGTCGGTCTCTGTTATGAGATTGTTATACAATATGTGTATAATACGAATACAATCTTACAAAGTAAACAGTCTATTTGCCTTTAGTACAGTGCCTTGAAAAAGTATTCATACCCCTTGAAATTTTCTACATTTTTTCATGTTACAACCAAAAATGTAAATGTATTTCATTGGGATTTTATGTAATATTTCCTTCCACATCACAATTATGTGCCACTTTGTGTTGGTCTATTACATAAAATCGAAATGAAATACATTTACGTTTTTGTTTGTAACATGACAAAATGTGGAAAATTTCAAGGGGTATGGATTCTTTTTCAAGGCACTGTAAACCAACCACTAGGTTACTTTAAATGTGAGAATACATTTCTCCTGAAAACTTCAAAGACTGCTATGATTTCAAATGTAGAACTTTCCTTTACAAATATCTCAATGCACCACTATGAATAAATGATTATTTTGTCAGTGCTTGGTGATAAAATCTTGCTCTATAAGCAGTATATACAGTATATAAATAATATGCCGCTTATCTGGAAGACTTCAAATCTATAACTGATTAGGTCAATGCAAATTGCAAATAGAACTTCTTCTTCTTTGACACTTACTTGTTCAAATTCAGAGATTGTTTTTTTTTTTACCTTAATATCTGTAAGGTTGCTATAGGACAGGGATATGCAATTAGCGGACCTTCAGCTGTTGCAAAACTACAAGTCGCATCATGCCTCTGCCTCTGGGTGTCATGCTTGTGGCTGTCAAAGTCTTGCTATGCCTCATGGGACTTGTAGTTCTGCAACAGCTGGAAGTCCGTTAATTGCATATCACTGCTATAGGAGCTGTGAGTAGATTGGAGACATGCCTATACTGAAAGGAGAAACACCACAATATTATCCTCAGTGCTAGGAGTGCACTTCCGCCTTCTCTCATCTGTGGTTCACTTAACATAAATGTTGATGATTAAAAATGCCTAAACTATTACAGCCAATCAACAGTATGATGGTAGACTAATTTAAATAGCATGGTCATTCCGCCCAGTTGTTAGAACAACAATTCTAGGTTGCAGCAACCAGTCCTCACGATCTACTCTTTTCTCCCAAACCTAAAATGATTGTGGATATTCTTTATGTCTGTATTAACTGCTGATGGTTCAAATATTCAAAAAGTTGTAAGATCATGTTGGCCTCTTATTTCTAGTGATCAACAACTTGGTTTTGAAAATTCTCAAGCCGCTATTAGTTAAGGCCTCGATAACCGGCTATCTTGTTGTCCAGATATAAAGATCCCTTCCTCACCCCACTGGCACCTAGCTTACTCAACTGAAATTGCGTACAAAAAATACAGATGCCCCAGTTGTACCACACACTTTCTTTATCCCCAGACAGACAAATGTATGTACTATACATGTATAAATATATCTATTACACATCAGCTTACCTATAGCCTAGAATATGTGATTTACATTTTGCACTGTCCATGTGGCTTGTTATATTATTTGGAAAAAAGCCATGACTTCATTATGAGAACATCTTTGCAACCATAAAACTAATATTCACAAGGCTATTGCATCTGAAACTTTGGACTAACCCATCGCATGACATTATACAAAATTTCAACATCCACTTCCTAGTCATTACCGCATGCTCATTGACCATATCCACTCTGTCAAGAGCAGATGATCGACATAGGCTCCTGTTTAAAGAACAAATAAGCTCACTGAATTCATAAGTTACAAACTCAGGTCCCTAGAGGTCTGAATTAACAACATGTCCTCATGTCACAGATATTTGCATTCTCACAGGTAAATGTGCAAACACTGAAAGGGAGGTACAATTATATCCTAGTTTTATTTAGTGCTATATCTCTCTATGTACCCCCTCCTTTTAACTCACCTTACCTTCTTTTTGGGATACCCATCAATTGTACATATATTATCATTGCCCTGTGTTGCAATGTTTTTGAGGTTTGACCCCCTTTTAGAAGCCTTATATATATTATATTTTTCCTATTCTTTTATCATTATTTTAAAATGTTCCTTGTTCTTCTTGTGTTGCTGCATTTGCTGGTAACTTTAGTTATTTTACTTTGCTCTCACCGCTGTCTCCTGTTTATGATCAGGCTAGTTGTTTGGCTCTGTTACCAAGCACAGGATCTAACCAGGTCTTTAATATCAGTTCTGGCAATGTGGGTTGCTATGATCCATTTACAGTATTTCACAAAATTGAGTACACCCCTCACATTTTTGTAAATATTTTATAATATCTTTTCATGTGACAACACTGAAGAAATGACACTTTTCTACAATTGTAAAGTAGTGAGCGTACAGCTTGTATAACAGTGTAAAATTCCTGTCCCCTCAAAATACCTCAACACACAGCCAGGGTTGTTGCTAGCTCTACAATAGATCTGGGGCTAGAGCCCATAGCGAAGGAAAGAAAGTCATACGAGCGGGCATACACATATATAAAATATACATGTGTGTGTTTATGTATATATACAGTGGGGATGGAAAGTATTCAGACCCCCTTAAATTTTTCACTCTTTGTTATATTGCCGCCATTTGCTAAAATCATTTAAGTTCATTTTTTTCCTCATTATTGACAGAAAAACACAGAATTGTTGAGGTTTTTGCAGATTAAAAAAAAAAAAAGAAAAACTGAAATATCACATGGTCCTAAGTATTCAGACCCTTTGTATTAGTATTTAGTAGAAGCACCCTTTTGATCTAATACAGCCATGAGTCTAATACAGCCATGAGTCTGAGGCCATTCAAGAACAGTCATGGAGTTGTTCTGAAGCCACTCCTTCGTTATTGTGCTTAGGGTCATTGTCTTGTTAGAAGGTAAACCTTAGGCCCAGTCTGAGGTCCTGAGCACTCTGGAGAAGGTTTTCGTCCAGGATATCCCTGTACTTGGCCACATTCATCTTTCCCTCGATTGCAACCAGTCGTCCTGTCCCTGCAGCTGAAAAACACCCCCACAGCATGATGCTGCCACCACCATGCTTCACTGTTGGGACTGTATTGGACAGGTGATGAGCAGTGCCTGTTTTTCTCCACACATACCGCTTAGAATTAAGGCCAAAAAGTTCTATCTTGGTCTCATCAGACCAGAGAATCGTATTTCTCACAATCTTGGAGTCCTGCAGGTGTTTTTTTTAGTGCATGTGTCTTGCACTGAGGAGAGGCTTCCGTCGGGCCACTCTGCCATAAAGCCCGACTGGTGGAGGGCTGCAGTGATGGTTGACTTTCTACAACTTTCTCCCATCTCCTGATTGCATCTCTGGAGCTCAGCCACAGTGATATTTGGGTTCCTCTTTACCGCTCTTACCAAGGCTCTTCTCCCCCAATGTGCTCTTAGGAACCTTAAGTGCAGCAGAAATTTTTTTGTAACCTTGGCCAGATCTGTGCCTTGCCACAATTCTGTCTCAGAGCTCTTCAGGCAGTTCCTTTGACCTTATGACTCTCATTTGCTCTGACATGCACTGTGAGCTGTAAGGTCTTATATAGACAGGTGTGTGGCATTCCTAATCAAGTCCAATCAGTATAATCAAACACAGCTGGACTCAAATGGAGGTATAGAACCATCTCAATGATAATCAAAAGAAATGGACAGCACCTGAGTTGAATATATGAATGTCACAGCAAAGGGTCTGAATACTTAGGACCATGTGATATTTCAGTTTGTCTTTTTTAATAAATCTGCAAAAACTTCAACAATTCTGTGTTTTTTCTGTCAATATGGGGTGCTGTGTGTACATTAATGAGGAAAAAATGAACTTAAATGATTTTAGCAAATGGCTGCAATATAACAAAGAGTGAAAAATACATCAGGGTCCCCAGAGAGCCTCCCTCTTACATAAGGGTCCCCAGAGAGCCCCTTCCTTACATCAGGGTCCACAGGGAGTCCCCCATACATCAGGCTCCCCAGACAGCTTCCCTCTTACATCAGGGCCCCCAGAGAGCCCCTTCCTAACATCAGGGTCCCCAGGGAGTCCCCCATACATCAGGCTCCCCAGACAGCTTCCCTCTTACATCAGGGCCCCCAGAGAGCCCCTTCCTTACATCAGAGTCCCCAGAGAGCCTCCCCTTACATCAGGGTCCCCATAGAGCCCCTTATTTACATCAGGGCATTTCCGACCGTGTGTACGGGGCATAAGATTACTCCGCCTGAGCCCGAAAATCATTAAATAGTTCCAGTGGAGTAATCCTTGTGCTGCGGTTAATGGCAATTACATTGCCACGGCAGATTGTTATAGAAGTGGACATCGGGACAATGATTAAATTGTCGGAACTGCTGAATATAAATAAGAACTGCCTGATGTTCCTCCCCCGGCCACCAGCTGAGCAGATGGAGCCTGGTACCAAACCTGGGTAAGAGACTCAGGGCTATTGGCCCCAGATTCGGGACAATAGCCACAGTAGCCACACCCTAGCAATGCCACTGCACACAGCCATTAATGTCCAAACCACTGGCAACAAAAGTGAGTACACCCCTAAGTGAAAATGTCCAAATTGGGCCCAAAGTGTCAATATTTTGTGTGGAAAATGTGAGCGGGGTACTCTCATTTGTGAGATACTGTAGATGTGATCCCAGTCACCTATAATCCCCCAGCGTAGGGTAAATTACACTTTAATTTATGTGTGGTAAATATTTTAAAATACTGTGTATAGAATCTTGTATGTGACTTACTAACATTAAGTTAGAGGTGAATGATACTTACTTTACATTTTTTTTCTCATATGTAGATTAGAGCTGTGTTGTTCACTTCTGGTTCTATTAATAGTATCTTTCCCTTGTTTCTCCTTTCCTTTTTCTTCTTTTTTCCTTTTTATTTCCATCCTATTATCCCCATATATGAGATCATTTAACAGTATTGAAACTTCAGTCATACATTTTTTTTAGTATAGACTATATTTACTCTATACGTGAAGAAAACACAAGTTATTGTCTATTTACCTTGATCACTCTAATGCGGCGTACACACGAAGGGACAATCCCGCGGGATTATCCGCTGGACTGAAGTCCAGCGGATAATCCCCTCGTGTGTGGGCGCCGGCGGACTTTTTGGCGCCAAAGTCCGGCGGACTTTTTGGCGCCAAAGTTTTAAGTTTGGTTTTAAAATTATCCGCTGGACTTGGCAGTCCGGCGGACAATCCCGCCGTTAGTGGGCAAGTCCGCGGGACTTTTGAAATGAACGGACTTGCCGCTCATCGGCAAGTCCGTTCATTTAGCACGTGACTTCAGGTTACGTAGCTAGCGTAGGCAGTTACTGCCGCCGCGCTAGCTCCGTGACCTGGCATGGATTTAAAGGGAGTCCCCACGCCGAAAAAACGGCGTGGGGGTTCCCCCCAAATCCATGTCAGACCCTCATCCGAGCACGCAGCCTGGCAGGCCAGGAAAGGGGTGGGGACGAACGAGCGCCCCCCCCCCCCTCCTGAGCCGTACCAGGCCGCGTGCCCTCAACATGGGGGGTGCCCTGGGGAAAGGGGGGCCGTGCGGCCCCCCCACCCCAAAGCACCTTGTCCCCATGTTGATGAGGACAAGGGCCTCTTCCCGACAACCCTGGCCGTTGGTTGTCGGGGTCTGTGGGCGGGGGCTTATCGGAATCTGGGAACCCCCTTTAATAAGGGGGCCCCCAGATCCCAGCCCCCCACCCTATGTGAATGAGTATGGGGTACGATGTACCCCTACCCATTCACCTAAGGTGTAAAATGTAAAGTACAAAAACACACACACTTTTGAAAAAATATTTTATTGCACTTCTCCGGGGGTCTTCTTCCGTCTTGGGGGTCTTCTCGCCGGACTCCTCCGCTCTCTTCTGCTCTTTTACCTAGCTCTTTCACGAACGGAGGAGTCCGGCTACCTTCTTCGTCGTCGTGGGGGTCTCGATCCGCCTTCGGGGGTCTTCCGGGGGTCTCTTCTGTTCTTGCGGCGGTCGTCGTCTTCCGCGCCGCCGGCGCCTTCTTCTTCTTCTTCTTCTTCTTGTTCTTCTTCTTCCGATGTTGACCCGACGCTCTCTCTGCCCGGAATGCTTGTGCCGCGCTGCTTGGGACTTATATAGGGGCATGGGGACAGGGTCACATGCACATGTCACATGGTGACCCCGCCCCCTTGTGTTGTCACAGTCCCGGAGGATGCTGGGACTGTGACATCGCAAGGGGGCGGGGTCACCATGTGACATGAACATGTGACCCTGTCCCCCATGTCCCTATATAAGTCCCAGCGCAGAGCGGCACAGGCATTCCGGGCAGAGACAGCGACGGGTCAACATCGGAAGAAGAAGAAGAACAAGAAGGACAAGAAGAAGAAGGCGGCGCCGGCGGCGCGGAAGACGACGACCGCCGCAAGAACAGAAGAGACCCCCGAAAGACCCCCGAAGGCGGATCGAGACCCCCAGACGACGGCGGCGACGACGAAGAAGGTAGCCGGACTCCTCCGATCGTGAAAGAGCTAGGTAAAAGAGCAGAAGAGAGCGGAGGAGTCCGGCGAGAAGACCCCCAAGACGGAAGAAGACCCCCGGAGCAGTGCAATAAAATATTTTTTCAAAAGTGTGTGTGTTTTTGTACTTTACATTTTACACCTTAGGTGAATGGGTAGGGGTACATCGTACCCCATACTCATTCACATAGGGTGGGGGGCCGGTATCTGGGGGCCCCCTTATTAAAGGGGGCTCCCAGATTCCGATAAGCCCCCGCCCGCAGACCCCGACAACCAACGGCCAGGGTTGTCGGGAAGAGGCCCTTGTCCTCATCAACATGGGGACAAGGTGCTTTGGGGTGGGGGGGCCGCACGGCCCCCCTTTCCCCAGGGCACCTCCCATGTTGAGGGCACGCGGCCTGGTACGGCTCAGGAGGGGGGGCGCTCGTTCGTCCCCACCCCTTTCCTGGCCTGCCAGGCTGCATGCTCGGATGAGGGTCTGACTTGGATTTGGGGGGAACCCCCACGCCGTTTTTTCGGCGTGGGGATTCCCTTTAAATCCATGCCAGCTTACGGAGCTAGCGCGGCGGCATTTACTAGCTGAAGTTACGTTCAAAATGAACTGACTGCTCCGTGTGTGGGCAAGTCCGTTCATTTTCAAAAGTCCCGCAGACTTTTGGCCGGCGGATTATCCGCTGGAGAAGTCCGTGCGTGTGTGGGCAAGTCCACACACTCGGAAAGTCCAGCGGACCTAGCTGGAAAGTCCCGCGGGATTGTCCGCTGGACTAAGTCCGCCGGCAAAAGTCTGCACGTGTGTACGCGGCATTAGATTCGTCAAAACTCTATTCTGTAAATTAATAATTCATTATCTTGCCCCCATCATGCCCCCATTCGTCCACAGTTTGATCCCATTTGGGTTGGTCGGGTGGTCTGGAGGCATGACTCAATTGATGTACAGATAACTGAGGGAATTTTATTTTTGTCTCCATTTTAATTTTTTTTTCTTCTTAGGGTCTTATACTCTCTAATAATAGGATCGAGTTTGTTCTTGATTCTTTTTCAACTTCTTTTGCATATATTTAAGCTCTTTCTTGTATTATCTAAGTGAGATGGTATCATCAAATGTAAGACAATATTCCTTAATTTCCGAATCTTATATACATATCAATATAATGTTATATTCTTCTTTTTATTGTAAAATTCAATAAACATATTGAACAAGAATCTTGGATGTTTATTGTGGGTCATGAGATTCTTTTACCTATGTACTAGCTTGTGTTGCTCTGGGTAACCTACAAAGGTTTAGGAGTTCTGGGATGGTGTGTATGTATGTATACACTGTATATTTCATTCCTGATAGGAAATATAGATGTAAATTGGTGTAGAGTTTGAATGAAATTGTATTGCAATATGACGTAACTGACTTATGGTATACTGTAGTTGATATTACATGTTATCATTCTGACAGCTTTAACCGATTTAGGTGCAGTAGGTCTTTCAGATAGCTGCAGAAAATGTAAGAATATCCTGCTCTATCTCCAAATAAATAAGGGTCAAAAGGTGTAAATAAAAATAAAAGATAAGACAAAATGAATAGGAAGGAATACGGAACATAAATAAACGGGGTGGACACAGAATAAAGATTCTGTAACTAACTGAATGAACAATATAATTACATATATTTATTCACAAGAAAAAAAAACATATGTCATGCCTTGGCATGTTGCTTCCCATTTTTTCTCTGGACAGGTGGGAAGGCTCTTTACCAAGAATTAAGATTCCCCCATGGGGTGGGACTTTAATGGTTACATACAGACTAATCTTTATGCAGAGATCGCATATTGTGTCCAACACGTTTCAAAGTCAACTAACTTCTTCTTTAGGGACAACTCTGGTAAGAATCACAGCATATTAGCATACATATAAGATGCCGTCATCAGAGATATGCAAGGTATATATATTGTACTTACAAAGTGTTCTTAACAGATGGAAATATAAAGCAATCATATAAAAAAACACACATTTCTCATCTTTTTCAAAATTAGCATTTTTTTATAAAGAGTATAGACGCGAAAGAATGAATTGCCTTTAAGTCAAAGCATAGTAAAAGCTGGACAGAAGAATTATGCTGACTTAAGTGTGATCATTGTGTGTGTCTCTAAGCATGGAATCTAAGTCCGTTTTAAAAGGCCCGTGAGCAATGAGTAAACTGAAACAAATTGTTGCAAAATCTAACTAATTCAGTTCGACAGAAAATCTGATGAAAACTAGAAGTAATATTTCAATGAGAATATGCCAGGTTTTATTATAGAAAGATAAGGAATGTAAAACATCAGTTCTCAATTCTCTCAACAAGAACATATTCATGACAGTAAAATATTTTTTTTAATCATCTACTGGGTTTTATTTACTATAGCGCAAATTTGCGAATGCACAAATAAATGGTCGCAAAATGTCTAAAACCGTGTAAATTAACGTGAAAATTAATTCACTATAGCGCTCAGCAAAAAATAGTCACAAAATCGAATTTACTATAGGTTACAGACAACAGAAACCGTCTAAATCAGTAGTGGTGATCAAAAAATGGGAATTGCTCATGTAAATAATGTTTAGAGCATGAGATGATAGCCTAAATGGTTCTTAAACATGTGGTATATTGTTTAAAGATAATCTGCTTTTAACCACTTCCCGACCGCCCCCTGTATATTTACGTCGGCAGAATGGCACGTACAGGCAGAATCACGTACCTGTACGTGACATTCTTCCGGCGGTTGGGGGGTCCGATCGGACCCCCCTCCGCCGGCGGGGACGGTCGGGATCGCTTCAGGAGCGATCCGGGACGAGGGGACGGCCAGTGGTTTCTGGCCACCCCCTCGCGATCGCTCCTGGCCAATGAGAAACTTCCCCTTCCTGTCTATTGTATAGACAGGAAGGCGGAAGTGATGTCACGCTCGGTGCGCCGGTCTATGTGACCGGAGACGCCGAGCGGCGAACATGTACAGGTTAGTGCACAACACTACACTGACACCAGTACAGTTAGGCACATATTCCACCCCCCTGTCACCCCCTGATCACCCCCCAGATCACCCCCTCCCCCCCCCCAGTCACAGTGTCACTAATTGCAGTGATCATTTATTTACTGATCACTGCATTTAGTGTCAGTGTGACTGTAATAACTGTCAGGGCAGTTAGTTTTAGGTCCAAGGTAGCCCCCTACCCCCCCCTAATAAAGGTTTAACCCCTTGATTGCCCCCCAGGTAACCCTTTCACCCCCTTTTGCCAGTGTCACTAAGCGATCGTTTTTCTGATCGCTGTATTAGTGTCACTGCTGTCGCTAGGTAACCATTTTTTTTTTTTAGGTAACCGCCATGTTTATATAGGTTCATAAATAGGTTTATAGGTCAGGTACCCCCATATTACAACCTAAATAAAGGTTTTAAACCCCTGATTGCCCCTAGAGTTAACCCTTTCACCAGTGATCACTGTATAACTGTCACTGGTGACGCTGGTTAGCCAGTTAGTTATTTTGTTATTTAGGTTCCCCGTCAGGTTTTTATATAGCGTCAGGTACCCCCATATATTACCTAATAAAGGTTTTAACCCCCTGATTGCCCCTAGTTAACCCTTTCACCCCTTTTGCCAGTGTCACTAAGCGATCGTTTTTCTGATCGCTGCATTAGTGTCGCTAGGTAACCATTTTTTTTTTTTTTAGGTAACCGCCATGTTTATATAGGTTCATAAATAGGTTTATAGGTCAGGTACCCCCATATTACAACCTAAATAAAGGTTTTAACCCCCTGATTGCCCCTAGAGTTAACCCTTTCACCAGTGATCACTGTATAACTGTCACTGGTGACGCTGGTTAGCCAGTTAGTTATTTCGTTATTTAGGTTCCCCGTCAGGTTTTTATATAGCGTCAGGTACCCCCATATATTACCTAATAAAGGTTTAACCCCCTGATTGCCCCTAGTTAACCCTTTCACCCCCTTTTGCCAGTGTCACTAAGCGATCGTTTTTCTGATCGCTGCATTAGTGTCGCTAGGTAACCAGTTTTTTTTTGTATTACTGTTACGGGTGACGCTGGTTAGTTAGCTTGTTTTTTATACTGTCAGGGCACCCGCCATTTATTACCCAATAACGGTTTAACCCCCTGATCGCCCGGCGGGTGATATCAATTAGGTTTTAGGGTCAAATAAGGTCTGCGTCGCCCCAGGTTAGTGCCAGTACCGCAAACACCCACGCGCAAAGCATACACCTCCCTTAGTGGCACAGTATCTGAACAGATCGATATCTGATCTGATCAGATCTATACTAGCGTCCCAGCAGTTTAGGGTTCCAAAAAAAACCGCATTGTTAGCGGGATCAGCCCAGATACCTGCTAGCACCTGCGTTTTCCCCCTCCGCCCAGCCCAGCCCACCCAAGTGCAGTATCGATCGATCACTGTCACTTACAAAACACTAAGCACACATAACTGCAGCGTTCGCAGAGTCAGGCCTGATCCCTGCGATCGCTAACAGTTTTTTTGTGGTAGCGTTTTGATTCAGTCGCTTCAGTCAGGAGCTTTTTTACCTGTGAATCTCAAAAAAATAAAAAAAATAAAATAGTTGTCGTTTTATTGTTCTCTCTCTCACTCTATTCTCTCTCTATTGTTGCTCTTTTTTTTTACTCCATTCTATTCTGCAATGTTTTATTATGTTTTATCATGTTTTATCACGCTTGCTTTTCAGGTATGTAATTTTGTTTACTGTGTTTTAGTGTTGAGCATTTTTTTGTTTTCAGGTGCGCCATTCAGTTGCAACGCGGATTTATTTATCTTGACAGCAACAGCGTTTGCTCCCACGATACATAAAGCCGCGACTCCAACGCTGTAGGAGGTGATTTCACCACCACAGTTAAAAAAAAAGAGCATATATGCCGAAGCATGGGGCAGCAGGGGGGGGAGGAGCGATTGGCTCCTAATGCCACGTACATACGGTCGAAATTCCGACCGTGTGTACACGGCATAACTTTTGCGGGAGGATGCCCCCATGCATCGGCATATATAAATGGTGCATGTATGCCCATCATTAGAAGTGGGTGGATGAAGGGAGGTATTCTAATGGTGGGCATACCCACCAATCAATCTCTTTTTTTTCGTTCAGCCAAGAGGCTGCATGAAAAAAAAAAAAGATTACAATATATGTCCAGTATGTTGCTGGACTTTGAATGGTTATACCAGAATGATGCCTGCAGGTTTAGGTATCATCTTGGTATCATTCTTTTCAGCCAGTGATCGGCTTTCATGTAAAAGCAATTCTAGCGGGTAATTAGCCTCTAGACTGCTTTTACAAGCAGTGGGAGGGAATGTCCCCCCTCCCGGATATAAAACCGCGCCATTGGGAAATTGGGAAAGCATTTTATCACACCAATCTTGGTGTGGTCAGATGCTTTGAGGGCAGAGGAAAGATCTAGGGTCTAATAGACCCCAATTTTTTCAAAAAAAGAGTACCTGTCACTGCCTATTGCTATCATAGGGGATATTTACATTCCCTGAGATAACAATAAAAATCATAACAAAGAAAAAAAATGGAAGGAACAGTTTAAAAATAAAATAAAAAAGCTAAATAAATAAAAAAAAAAAAAAAAAAAAAAAAAAAAAAAAGCACCCCTGCCCCCCCTTCTCTTGCGCAAAGGCGTACACAAGCGTTGGTCTGGCGTCATATGTAAACAGCAATTGCACCATGCATGTGAGGTATCACCGCGAAGGTCAGATCGAGGGCAGTAATTTTAGCAGTAGACCTCCTCCGTGAATCTAATGTGGTATCATGTAAAGGCTTTTAAAGGCTTTTAAAAATGTATGTAGTTTGTCGCCACTGCGTGTTTGTGCGCAATTTTAAAGCATGTCGTGTTTGGTATCCATGTACTCGGCCTAAGATCATATTTTTTATTTCATCAAAAATTTGAGCAATATAGTGTGTTTTAGTGCATTAAAATAAAAAAAAGTGTATTTTTTCCACAAAAAATGCGTTTGAAAAATCGCTGCGCAAATACTGTGTGGAAAAAAAAAATGCAACACCCACCATTTTAATCTGTAGGGCCTTTGCTTTAACAATATATATAGTGTTTGGGGGTTCAACGTAATTTTCTTGCAAAAAAAAAAAAAATATGTTTTCATGTAAACAAAAAGTGTCAGAAAGGGCTTTGTCTACAAGTGGTTAGAAGAGTGGGTGACGTGTGACATAGGCTTCTAAATGTTGTGCATAAAATGCCAGGACAGTTCAAACCCCCCCCAAATGACCCCATTTTGGAAAGTAGACACCCCAAGCTATTTGATGAGAGCAATGTTGAGCCCATTAAATATTTTTTTTTTTTGTCCCAAGAGATTGAATAATGAAAAAAAAAAAAATATATATATATTTTTTTTACAAAAAGTTGTCACTAAATGATATATTGCTCAAACATGTCATGGGCATATGTGGAAATACACCCCAAAATACATTCTGTTGCTTCTCCTGAGTACGGGGATACCACATGTGTGGGACTTTTTGGGAGCCTAGCTGCGTACGGAACCCCAAAAACCAATCACCGCCTTCAGGCTTTCTAAGGGTGTATTTTTTTTTATTTCACTTCTCACTGCCAATCACAGTTTCGGAGGCCATGGAATGCCCAGATGGCATAAAACCCCCCAAAATGACCCCATTTTGGAAAGTAGACACCCCAAGCTATTTGATGAGAGGTATGGTGAGTATTTTGCAGATGTCGCTTTTTGTCACAAAGTTTTGAAAATTGAAAAAAAAAAAAAAAAATTTTTTTTTTTTCTTTACTTTCTTCATTTTCAAAAACAAATGAGAGCTGTAAAATACTCACCATGCCTCTCAACAAATAGCTTGGGGTGTCTACTTTCCAAAATGGGGTCATTTGGGGGGGTTTTGTGCTATTTTGGCATTTTATGGCCTTCGAAACGGTGATAGGTAGTGAGGAGTGAAATCAAAAATTTGCACCCTTAGAAATCCTGAAGGCGGTGCTTGGGTTTCGGGGCCCCGTATGCGGCTAGGCTCCCAAAAAGTCCCACACATGTGGTATCCCCATACTCAGGAGAAGCAGCAAAATGTATTTTGGGGTGCAATTCCACATATAACTATGGCATGTGTGAGCAATATATCATTTAGTGACAACTTTTTGAAAAAAAAAAAAAATCTTTTTTATTTTTGTCTTTATTCAATCACTTGGGACTAAAAAAAAAATATTCAATGGGCTCAACATGCCTCTCAGCAAATAGCTTGGGGTGTCTACTTTCCAAAATGGGGTCATTTGGGGGGGGTTTTGTACTTCTCTGCCATTTTAGCACCTCAAGAAATGAAATAGGCAGTCATAAATTAAAAGCGGTGTAAATTCCAGAAAATGTACTCTAGTTTGTAGACGCTATAACTTTTGCGCAAACCAATAAATATACGCTTATTGGCATTTTTTTTACTAAAGACATGTGGCTGAATACATTTTGGCCCAAATGTTTGACTAAAATTGAGTTTATTAGATTTTTTTTTTATAACAAAAAGTAGAAAATCTCTTTTTTTTTCAAAATTTTCGCTCTTTTTCCGTTTATATCTCAAAAAATAAAAATCACAGAGGCAATCAAATACCATCAAAAGAAAGCTCTATTTGTGGGAAGAAAAGGACGCAAATTTCGTTTGGTTACAAAATTGCATGACCGCGCAATTACCAGTTAAAGTAGTGCAGTGCGAAATTGAAAAAAGACCTCTGGTCCTTTGGCTGCCAAATGGTCCGGGGCTGAAGTGGTTAAACTGCTGAAAAAAAAGTTAGTATAAACTGAAATATTGAAAGTCTGAGAAGAGATAAATTCCCCCTCTCTCTACAACTATGTATCAGCACATGTGCACATGCTCAGACATGCAAAATAGTCATTTTTTACAGAGCGCTATAGTAAATTCGCAAATTTGCACATGGATAAAAAGCGTTTGCGAACATGAAAATGTGCATTATATAGCCAAATGCAAGTTTAAACCATTACTTATAATTGTACAATTGTTACGTCCACAAAAAAATACATTTTAATTTTGAGATGAACTGTTTATTTCTCTAAAATAAATTGTCCTCGCTAGGTTTTTATGTTGCTTCTTTTTCATATTTAATATTTTTTAAGAATGCTAGTTATGTGTAATGTTTTCATGTTTTGGTAAAATATATTTTTCTCAGTCTCTCTCACTTGTTGCTCTCCATCTCACAAAAATCTAATCCAAAACTCCCACAAACAATACCATTGCTGATGCAAATTTTAAAAGAGTCACAATTTTGTGTGTTGTTTAATATTTCCAAATGATCCAAATTTTCTCCCCAAAAATGTGATATGTGTACCAACAAAAGAAATCAAAATGGCATTCCCAAAATTCAGAGGGTAATATCACTATTCTACCCTCACACACCAAAAAACACTAAAATATCACAGAATAAACCAAGAAGCATAACTCCTGACTAATGTCATTCCACCACCTATAGGTATATGTCCAAAGAAATGCAGTATTTGTGTATTTATGTGTAGGAGGGTTCCACCACCATTGCAAATTGTGCCATATGTTTTCCATGGGCAATGCAAGCAAAAATCCCTAAAATTAGAGATGGTTCAGCATGCTGACAGTAATCAGCCATACCCAACCTTCAGATGGCATATGCTAGAAACAGATTGTTCAATGGTCCTCCAGCCTACCACAGTGCATCTGCATTGATTAACTTATTGTACCCTTGGGAAGTAGGACTGTTTGACACCACAGAGATTCAGCCACCAACCATATGGCAGCAAAGGGGCTAATGGGTTAGCACTTCTGCTTAGCAGTGCTAGGGTTGTTGGTTCAAATCCAAAACATGCCACTTCATGTAGAGAAGTTGTCTGTTCTCCCTATGTTTTTAAACATAACTCATGTCCATACACAAATTATGCATAGATGTAGTAGTTATGTGGAAGAGGGTTCCACCAACATTGCAAATCGTGCCATATGTTTTCCATGGGCAAGGATAATAATCAGCGTTAAGAATTCCCCACCAACACCAATTTCAGCCTCTTACCAAGCAAAAAGCCCCAAAATTAGAATTGGTTCAGCATGTTGACAGTAATCCTCCATACCCAGCCTTCAAAACAGATGGCACATCACAGAAACAGGTTGTTCATTGGTTCTCTGACCTTCCACAGGACATCTGCATTGATTAACTTATTGCACTGTTTGGACTGTTTGACACCACAGAGATGCAGCCTCTGTCCATGTGGCAGCACAGTGGCTAACTAGTTAGCACTTCTGCTTAGCAGCACTGGGGTTGATAGTTTGAATCCCAAATATGTTTCTCCCTGGCTAAAGGTTTGTATGTTCTTCCTCTGTTGTGGTTTTAAGTTTTTTTTTCCACCAGTGATTACATTTTTTGATGGGTTTCACATAATGGAAACCCAAGAAATGAATTATAAATCAAGTGAGTGTTGGTTTGCACCAAATCTATAGCTGTGTGTTTTGGGCCAGATATGGATATATAGGTCTGGTGTGATCCTGCACACATATTTTAATGTTGTATGCTGATGATGAATGATGAATGCTCTTTGTCAACAATTTGTGTGAAGCAGCCATCACAAAGTTGTCATGTCCTGTTTGTACCCTCACGTGCCCAACAACGTACAAGTTAAATTTTTTGAGTTTTGGTATCACTGATCATGGCCAGAGCCTTGGACAATTGTAATTTTTAGGTTTACATTGCACAAATATATATGCTGATGCATTCTTAAATTTGTAAAGAGTGTGTGTTTCTGATGAACAGGTGTGAGCACTTGAGGCATACATGAAAAGACAGGATCAATTACACTGGTGGGTGTGTCCTTTACAGAGTGGGTATAGGTGTGCCAGCAACCCCAGCTAGGTTATATAAAGGCCTGCAGTTGTGGCAGTTGTTTGGCCTGAGAAGAGGCCAGAATATTTTTTTTTTGCAGTGCTCATATTGGTTTATATCGGGGGGGGGGTGCATAATGCCCAAACCACACCCCACTAAAGCTGTGGTTTGATTGCTCTATGTGTTTGCTGGTATAGATTTGCATTAAGGCCCACAAAAGTGTGTTTTTGTGGGCATGGTTTCCAAATTGGGTCTTTATCCAGTCTAACCAGGTGTTTTATTGTTTGTGAGCCTCAGCAGACCTTTATCTTGTTCTAGTTACTTCTAAATCTCACGTTAGACTTACAACTGCTAATGTTAATCTAGTTTATTTAATGGTTTAGATGAAAAGGAAGCTTCCTGCTAATTCCAAACATATTTGTGTGTGAATTTTGTTTGTGTGCTGCCTTTTTGGATTTCATATTTATTTTGTCTGTTTTTGCTTATGATAATCCTGCAATTTAACTTTTTAGGGGTTTGGGGCGAGAAGTTCTGATCGCCAAAAGGGTTTTTGTATCCCTACTTTTCTAATGGGATTTCTAATGTATCAATTTTTTTGTGTCCTACCCTTGTAGATTGTAAGCTCTTTTGAGCAGGGCCCTTCTAACTATATTGTCAAATGCTGGAGCATCATTTCCATGCCTTTTTTTTTTTTTTTTTTTTGCCCAAGTACATTAATGTACCAAACGTTTATACTAATGTTGAAATAAAACGTTAATTCTTTTATGCTTTATGTTTGACTTTTGCAGACTATAAATACAAGTGCAAACTATTCATACCCCTTCAAATCTGTATTAAATCTAGTTGCATACAAACGTATTTGGTTGTGCAAACATGCAAGTAGAAAGTGTAATAGGGGAGGGGGAAGAAAAAAAAAATTCCCTGCTCCAATGCTGATTTTCAGGGCTCTATTAATTCTTTTGTGGACTAGGTAAACCATTATATATGTCAACTAAATTTGAATTCTCTCTAAGCACCAAATAAAAAAAAATCCATACCAGACCTCCGAGCATGCAGCCTGGCAGGTCAGGATGGGGGGGACGGGCGAGCGTCACCCCCCTCCTGAACCGTAGCAGGCCACATGCCCTCAACATGGTGGGGTGGGTGCTTTGGGGCAAGAGGGGCTCTGTGCCCCCTCTCCATAGCATCATGTTGATGGGGACAAGGGCCTCTTCCCGACAACCCTAGGCTGTTGTTGGGGTCTGTGGGCAGGGGGCTTATCGGAACCTGGAAGCCCCCTTTAACAAGTGGACCCCCAGATCCTGCCATCCCATATGAATGGGTAGGGGTACATCGTACCCCTACCCATTCACCAAAAAAATTTCAAAATGTAAGAACCACAAGAGACAGTTTTTGACAATTAGTTTGTTAAAAAAGAGAAAAAAAGTGTCCCGCGATGTACATCCACCATCCATCATGATGCCTGACGAACCCGAAAAATAGAAAAAATTAACAAAGCTCCGCCTCGATGGAAGGCCTCCTGCCGACTGCTGTCTTTTCACTAGACATGTGCACAATAGAAAAATTTGTTTAGTTTTGTTTTGTTTCTGTTCGTTTCCGTTGATTCGTAAAGATGCGTAATTTCGTAAGACGTGGGTTTTTGTATTCGGAATCGTTCGTATTTTCAGAAGAGTTATTTTTTCATTGATTCGTATTTCCGTAAATCTAATTTTCGTTGATTCGAAATTCGTATTTTTGTAGATTTAATTACATTTGTACTTTCGTGAGATTGACTGCCTCATTTATTCGTACTTTCGTAACATTGTTTTTGTAGATTCGTAATTGGAGCATAATTCATAATTTTACGTAATGTGTATGCTATTTATATGTTTAAGAAACAAAGAATTTCTCTCTCACAAGTCAGAACTTAACTCAAAAATCCATCAAAACAGTGCCTCCGACCCAACCACACCCTATCTGGACTCTGGATGGAATATTTCAGAATCAGAACTAACATTCGTTCTTTCGAATTCTCGATCAGCAGAATTTTCGTTATTTCGTATTTTCGTTGTTTTGATTTCCGTTTTCCGAATATTCATAATTTAGATTTTTCCTTCATTTTGATTTTCGTTATTTTGAATCTTTGTTCTGTATTTCTTTGTTTCTGTTTTCGTTTTTTGGATTTTCATTCTTTCGTAGTTTCGTTGTTTCTAATTTAATTATTTCGTATTTTCGTTGTTTTCCATATTCGTTCGTTTTGATAGTTCGTTTTTGTATTCGAATTTTTAGTAAACCATGTGTTCATACGTATGCTTACAAATTAACGAATATAATGAATTTTAACGGAAAACGAATTCGTAACTAAGCGATTTGCACATGTCTACTTTCACTTTGACAGCTGTTATATCAGCAAGGACAAGGCCACCCAGTCACCCAGTGATGTAATCAGGTGACCCTACCCTCTTCTGACATCATGTGCCATTATGTGACATCAGAAGGGGCGGGGTCATCCTGTTACGTCACCGGGTGACCCCGCTCTTGCCTATATAATAGCTGTCAAACCGAAGAGCTAGCAGTCGGCCGGAGGCCTCCGATCAAGCCGGAGCTTTTTTTTTCGATTTTTTAGGTCCGCCGGTGGATGTACATTGCGGGACACTTTTGTTTTTTTTGTTTTTTAATAAAAGAATTGTTATCTCTTGTGGTTTTTACATTTTGACACCTTTTTGGTGAAGGGGTAGGGGTACGATGTACCCGATACAAATTCACATGGGGGGCAGGATCTGGGAGCCCCCTTATTAAAGGGGGCTTCCAGATTCTGATAAGACCCCGCCCGCAGACCCCAACAACCACAGCCCAGGGTTGTTAGGAAGAGGTGCTTTGGTTGGGGCACAGAGCACCCCCTGCCCTAAAGCACCCACCCCCCCATGTTCAGGGCATGTGGCCTGTTACTGTTCAGGAGGGGGGGTGCTTGGCTTGGAGTTCCCCTTAAAATCCATAACAGACCCGAAGGTCACCTTGTTAAAGTCTTAATTGGCTTAATTGGGTGTAACTAAATGCAGAGTGACTATTACTTCCCGTTTTTTTTAGTAAATTAACCCCACTGTGTGAATGCAGTCACTACTTCAGCAATATTTACATTTATCTCTTTAAAAAAATTCTTCCACCTTTCCTCAATTTGTTCCTCATCCTCTGTGAGGTCACTATAGTTACTGCAACAAATATCCTCTTTTTGTTCTAAACCTTTTATCTTTTCTCCTACCCCATTATAAAATGTCCTTCCTATCACGGATATTCTTTTAGTAACAAGCCCCTTGTATGACAATTAGGGATGGGTGAATGACCACAATGCATTGCCGCACTGAACAGTGCAATGAAAGCCCTGATTTGCTGAAGCAGTGAAAGCTTCAGCCAACAGGGCACAGAGCACTGTCAGAGTCATGATTGGACACTGTCATCATGACTTTATTCAATCATGGCTTATTCCCGCCCCACAGTTTAAAAGTATTCTTTCAATGGCATCCATTTTCAGTGTGATTTTGGCGTAGAGAGAGATAGAACAGGGCTCTGTTCAGTGCTATTAGTTAGGTAGTGTGCTATACTGTGCTATTTTGCTTCAATTGTCAGTGTAGAATATTAGTTTAGTGTCAGTATAGGGATAGTGTGAGTGTAGTGAGAAGGACCATCATTCAGCTTTGCATTAATGCCTGCCGGTTTAACACCATAAAGTTTTGTGCGTTACTGCAAGTTTGACGCCATTTACTTTTGTGTGTGATACTGCCAGTTTAACGTCATATAGTTATGTGTGCATTACTGCCAGTTTAACGCCATATAGTTTTGTGCGTTACTGCCAGTTTAACGCCATAAAGTTTTGTGCGTTACTGCCAGTTTGATGCCATTTACTTCTGTGTGCGATACTGCCAGTTTAATGCCATATAGTTTTGTGTGTGTTACTGTCAGTTTAACGCCATATGGTTCTATGTGCGTTACTGCCAGTATAAAGCCATATAGTTTTGTGTGCGTTACTGCCAGTTTACTGCCATATTGTTCTGTGTGCATTACTGCCAGTTTAACGCCATATAGTTTTGTGAGTTACTGCCAGTTTAACGCCATAAAGTTTTGTGCTTTACTGCAAGTTTGATGCCATTTACTTCTATGTGCGTTACTGCCAGTTTAACGCCATATAGTTCTGTGTGTGTTATTGTCAGTTTAATGCCATATGGTTCTGTGTGTGTTACTGTCAGTTTAAAGCCATATATTTTTGTGTGCTTTACTGCCAGTTTAACGCCATATAGTTTTGTGTGTTACTGCAAGTTTAACACCATTTACTTATGCGTGCGTTACTGCAAGTTTAATGCAATATAGTTCCGTGCGTCACTGAACGTTTGGCACATTATATTGCAGTATATTACACTGTATCTATGGAGTGTGTCTGTGTAGTGTGAGTACTCAAATTAAAGTGAACCAAACACCACTTTACATTGATTAAAGTGCATCTACATACAGATTTCCACTTCTTCTGTACATTTGCTTATGAGCACCGCCCCCTCCCTCCCAATAATGTGTGGGAGGACAACAGGGAGAGGCAGACATTCTCTTGGCACTGTAAAGCCCCATACACACGCGCGGATTATCCGAGGACCAGGTCCGTCGGACCATGTCCGTCATACTTTGTCTGATGTTGGTTTTGCGTACACACGGTCAGACAAAGTTGTCGGAAAATCCGATCATTCTGAACGTGGTGACGTTTGTTGCCTACGACGGGACTACGTAGAGGCTAGTAGCCAATAGCTTTGGTCTTGGAATGTGATCTGAGCATGCGTAGCACTTTGTCCGGTCGGACAACCGTACACACGATCGGATTTGGTGTGATCGGACAATCCGACGTACACTGTCCGATGGTGCATACACACGGTCTGATTTTTCAACAACATTGTCTGATCGGACAGAATCCATGCAAAAATCCGACCGTGTGTATGGGGCTTAAGGGGGCCAGCAACAAATGTGTCCACAGGCAAAGGTGGGCATGGTGGGCAGTCCTCAGGCAGGGCATCATTTCCTCTGTCTAGTGAGCTTGCCCCTGCTATCCAGCCACAGCATGCAGAGGAGGTAGTGGACTGGCTTACTAAACCTTCCTCATCCTCCTCATCCTCTGTCACACAAGCAGAGACAAGTGTGCAGTCCCCTGCAGTTGCCAGAGTGGATAAACCTGCCTTCTTGTCCACACCTATTCCTGCCATAGCCCCAACATCAGCCATGGAGGAGTCAGCTGAGTTATTTGACCATAGCATCAGCCCCTTGCCCCTTGATGATGCCCAGCCATTTCTTTATTCAGATGTTGGTTATGAGGTTGAGGATGACAGGAACGTGAGCTTAGAGAGAGGGAGAACACTGGTAGACAAGTTGGCATTCATGTTCCCCCAGCCACAGCGTATTGCTAAGTTGTCTCCAGTGGTAATGATGATGATGATGATGATGTCACTTATGTGACTTGGGTGCCAGATAGAGCAGAGGAGGAAACTGAAGGTGAGGCGGCACAACCCCAAGGAGGCCAACATCAAGAAACAGTAGAGCAGCCATCCTATTCTATCAGCTATTATGCCCTGGCCCACTCGCCAAAGCTCAGCTGTCAGGGCCTTATTCAGTACATCTGCAGCAGATTGCACTGTTGCTATCTGCAAACTGTATCTCAAGCACATCAAACATGGCAAAAACATCAGCCATTTGGTTACCACATGCTTAATAAGGCATTTAACATCCAACCACTCAGCCCGTTGGCAATAGCACCTAAAAGCCACACAAAAGGGGCACAGATATGTCCCTCCTCCTCTTCCTCCTTACCCACTTCAGTCTGCCCCTGCTATACTGAGTCATTACCTCTCAGCAGCCTCCACTGACAGGGATAATAGTATAGCACAGGGTGTCCCAGGTCCTAGCAGCACATCTGCCAGCAGCACACCACCAGCTGTAGACTGTAGCCGGCAAATTTCTCTGCCCCATCTGCTGCGGTGGAAAAAAAATACAGTCCCTGCCACCCACATGCCCAGAGTCTAAATGCAAGCTTGTCAAAGCTATTGGCTTTTCAACTTCTGCCTACCAGGCTGGTGGATTCTGCCCCCTTCTGTGAATTCGCACAGTGTGCTGTACCAAAATGGCAGGTTCCCAGTCGCTACTACTTTTCACATAAGGCCGTTCCCTCTCTCTACCATCACATGGAAGGGAATGTTCTGGCATCCTTGGGCAAGGCAGTCAGCCATAAAATCCACCTTACTGCTGACATGTGGTCCAGCAAGCATGGGCAGGGATGATATATTTTGTTCACAGCACACTGGGTAATGCTTGCAACTCAAAAGGATGCAGGACAAGGCTCGGTGCTGCAGCTTGCTGTGCCCCCACGTCTCCATACAGCTGGTGGTGATGATGCCAGACCTGTGAGCTCTACCCCCTCCTCCTCCTCTGCCACCTCCATGCCCTCCTCTGCAGCATTGTCCTATGAACATCAGGTACCTCCTAAGCGTTCCAAGGGCTATTCCATGAGTAAGGCTAAAAGGTACCATGCAGTGCTTCAGCTGGTGTGTTTAGGAGACACGAACCACACCGGAGAAGAGATTCTTGCAGCTCTGCAGGGACAGGCCCAGAGGTGGTTCACACCATGCCAGCTGGAGCCAGGAATGGTGGTGTGCGATAATGGATCAAACCTCCTCTCCGCCCTTAGACAGGGAAAGCTGACTCATCTGCCATGCCTGGCACATGTCCTCAATTTGGTGGTGCAGCATTTCCTAAATACGTACCCAGGGTTGCAAGATGTGCTAAAGCTGAAGAGTCTGAAGCCATTTCAGGCAGTCATACACGGCCAGTGCTCGGTTAGCTTAAATTCAGCTGGAATTCCACCTACCCATAAACCGCCTGATTTGTGACATGCCCACCAGGTGGAACTCAACTTTGGCAATGCTGCAGTGGCTATACATTCAGCAGAGGGCCGTCAACGAGTACCTGTGCAAGCATGGCACAACAGACCGCCTCTGCTTTTTTTCCCCATGCCAATGGCTGATCATTAAGGATGCATGCATTGTATTGTCACCATTTGAGGAGGCCACAAGGATGGTGAGCCGTGACAGTGCATGCATCAATGACACAATCCCTGTTGTGTTCCTGCTAGAGCAGACTCTGCGTGGTATTATGGACAGGGCACTGGAGGCAGAGCAGCAGGAGGAAGAGGAGGACTTCCTTTCCTCTCAAGGCCCACTTTATTCAGACACCATCATTCCTATGTCACAGAACACACAGGAGGAGAGGGGAATGAGGAAAAGGAGGAGGATTATGGCACTTTCATAGGCTTCGAAGAAGAGGAAGACATGCATCAATCTGTAAGCGATGGCTTTCCAACCCCAGGACCCTTGGGAGTAGTACGTGGCTGAGAGGAGGAAGTTCCAGATGCTGTCATCTTGAGTGACCCCGAGGAGTCTACTTCTCTAGTCTCAGCAAATTTGAGGCACATGGGCAACCTCATGCTTCAAAGCCTGCAAAAGGACCCAAAAATACGTGGCATAAAGGAGAAGGATGATTACTGGTTGGCAACCCTCCTTGACCACCATTATAAGGGGAAGGTCTCAGAACTCATCCCGTCCCCACAGAGAATGTTAAAGAGGATTTTATTGAATTTAATGTTTTTCCTGACTCCAGTAGGTGACAGTGTCATGGAAAATGTAGTTTTAAGTCTTCTGTTGGTCAAGAGAGGAGAGTTTGAGAAGGCGTCCGCCAAAGTGAGGCATTTCAGAATTTTTTTAGTCCTCGCCGCCCGGGGCTGTTCCACATTCCCATCGGCAGCGTCAGCATCACATGGTAGACGATTACCTCTGGGCCAAAACAGAGATGGAGAGCTTTCCAGCAGATGATCCACTGACTTACTGGGTCATGAGAATAGACCACTGGCCAGAACTTACCCAGTATGCTTTTGAGTTGTTGGGCTGCCCTGCATCCAGTGTGCTTTCAGAATGGGCATTCAGTGCTGCAGGAGGTTTCGTTACTGATCATAGAACACGTCTGGCCACAGACTCCATGGACCGTTTGACTTTTATAAAAAATGAATCAGTCCTGGATTGCCAGCTATGAAGCCCCTAATGCCAAAGTTGCTGATTAAGTCTTTTTGGGAAGTTCAATCATTTCATCTGGAAGAATGTTTTTGGTATAGGTTTCATGGGCACAATTAACCGCTTCCCGACCGGTGCACGACGATGTATGTCGACAGAATGTCATGGACAGGCATAAGGGCGTACAGGTACGTCTCCCTTAAGATGCTCGCGCCAGTCGGGACCCCCGTGAGGCCGGTCGCGGGTCCCGCGGACTCGATCGCCGTGGGGATAACCGCGATTGTCTCAAAGGAAGGCTGAATGGGGAGATGCGGAAATAAACAGCATCTCCCCGTTCTGCCTAGCAACTAGTGACGCCGATCTCTGCTCCCTGTGATTGGAGCAGAGATCAGCATTCACTAGCTGACAGCCACGCCCCCCCCACAGTTAGAAACATGACTCTAGGAACATGTAACACCTACACTGCCACCTAGTGGTTAACCCCTTCACTGCCAGTGTCATTTACACAAGAATCAATGCATTTAAATAGCATTGATTGCTGTATAAATGACAATGGTCCCAAAAATGTGTAAAAAATGTCCAATGTGTCCGCCATAATGTCGCAGTCACAATAACAATTGCTGATCGCTGCCATTACTAGTAAAAAAAAAAATATTAATAAAAATGCTATAAAACTATCCCCTATTTTGAAAACGCTATAACTTCTGCGCAAACCAATCAATAATCGCTTATTGCGATTTTTTTTACCAAAAATATGTAGAGGAATACGTATAGGCCTAAACTGAGAAAAAAAATGTTTTTTTTATATATTTTTGGGGGATATTTATTATAGCAAAAAGTAAAAAAGAATGCGTTTTTTTCAAAATTGTCGCTCTTTTTTTGTTTATAGCGCAAAAAATAAAAAACGCAGGGGCGATAAAATACCACCAAAATAAAGCTCTATTTGTGGGAAAAAAAGGACATCAATTTTGTTTGGGAGCCACGTCGCATGACCGCGCAGTTAAAGCGACGCTGTGCCGAATCGCAAAAAGGGGCCTGGTCCTTTGGCTGCAAATTGGTCCGGTCTGAAAGTGGTTAACACCCAAAGACCAATTTTTCAGCACCTGTTTGACAGGTGCATATCAGTGCAATTTTTTTTGCATTCATCAGGTGCACCTCTACAGGGTTACGGTGGGAAGGTGCCGACACCCAAAGACCAATTTTTATGCACCCGTTACTTATATCCAAAGTCAAAGTGGCACCAGAATGTATCCCAAAAATCTCTAATCTTGTTCCCAGTGCACTACATTGTGGCCTCATCATACACACAGCTGTTGCTGAGCAAAATAAAGGCAGCTTGCAGGGAAGTTTTAATTTGTTTTGGCTTTATGAATTAAATTATTGCTGCAGCAGATTCTAGACTTGGTACAGATCTGCCACTTTGCCGCTAGACTAAGGGGACCCCCCAGGCACTATATTGGAAGGAATTTTTCATTTTTATGCTTTCACTGCTTTTTATGCTCATTTCTGAGCCTCTTTCTGAGATTTGTTGTTTTTTTTGCTAGAAAATTACTTAGAACCCATTATATATTTTTTCTAACACCTTAGAGAATAAAATGGCGGAGGTTGCAATACTTTCTGTCACACCGTATTTGTGCAGCGGTCTTACAAGCGCAATTTAAAAAAAAAATACACTTTAATTAATTAAAAAATAAGACAACAGTAAAGTTAGCCCAATTTTTTTTTTATATTGTGAAAGATATGTTGAGTAAATTGCACCAGAAACTGACCGGAAACTGACTGGAACTGACTGCATTGGTGTGAACTAGAGCCATTGGAATACATGGAAAACACTATGCATGCATTTTTAGTGCAGAAAAAAAAATGCACAGTACTGCATCTGGTGTGAACTGGCCCATACTCCTGATGTTTACCCCAAATGTTGTAGATGGGGTGACAGGTACATAGAATTGAGCACTTCTGGGATAATAAAAAGCTTGAAGGGGATTTATGACCATGAACATCCACAATTTAACAGTGAAGGAAAGGGGTACAGGACAAAATCTGGTGCCAAATGCGGTAAGTTGCTGTTGGGCTGTGGCAATGTTTTAATGCATAGATGTTGGAGTATGCTCTAAAGAAGCTATTAGCATGTTTTAGAACATTGATTGCCACAATGTAAGGCATTCATCATTGGCTATCTATTTGGGTGTACAGCCATATTGTACCCAAGGGTTAAATACAATAGGAAAATCAGTATACGTGGCATCAAGATAGATTTCACTATCAGTAGAGAACTGAAACCACGGGGTAATATCTCTACTATTTATTATTGTTATACAGGATTTATATAGCGCCAACAGTTTGCCCAGTGCTTTACAACATGAGGGCAGACAGTACAGTTACAATACAATTCAATACAGGAGGAATCAGAAGGCCCTGCTCATTAGAGCTTACAATCTAGGAGGGAGGGTCAAGTGAAACAAAAGGTAATAACTGTGGGGATGAGCTAATGGAGAAAATTAAAATACAATTGTTACTTGTGGGTAGGATATGCTTTTCTGAAGAGGAGGGTTTTCAGAGATCGTTTAAAAGATAATAGAGTAGGAGATAATCGGACAGATTGGGGTAAGGAGTTCCATAGGACTGGAGAGGCTCTGGAAATGTCTTGGAGGCAAGCATGGGAGGAGGTGAAGAAGGAGTTAGAGAGCAGGAGGTCTTGAGAGGAATGAAGAGAATGATTAGGTTGGTATTTTGAGACTAGGCTAGTGATGTAGCTGGGGGCTTGTAGGTTGTTGTTAGTATTTTGAATTTAATTTGTAGGGTGAGCGGAAGCCAGTGGAGGTTTTGACAGAGAGGAGTAGCAGACACAGAGAGATTGGTAAGGTGGATGAGTCTGGCATCAGCATTCATGATGGATTGAAGGAGGATAGACTATCTAGTGGTAAGCCAATGAGAAGAGAGTTGCAGTAGTTGAGACGAGAGATGACCAGGGAGTTAATTAAGAGCTTTGTCGTGTCATTGGTTAGAAAGGGGTGTATTTTGGAGATTTTGCGGAGGTTGAGGCGATAAGATTTGGACAGTGATTGGAAGTGGGGCTTAAAGGAGAGTTTAGAGTCCAGGACTACACCTAGGACCTTGGCATGTGGGGATGGGCTTATAGTTGTGCCATTGATTTTGACAGAGAGATCAGGAGAAGGGGCATGTGGGGGAGGAAAAATTATAAATTCAGTTTTGGATAGATTGAGTTTGAGTAAGTGGTGTGACATCCAGACTGATATATCTGTTAGTAAACTATTGATACGTGAGAAGATAGTGGGAGTGAGCTGAGGGGGGGTAGAGAAATAGATTTTGGTTTCATCGGGGTAGAGATGGTATTGGAAGCCATAGAAGGCTATCAGCTGACCCAGGGGGTAGCTGTAGATTGAAAATAGGAGAGGTCCAAGAACAGAACCTTGGGGGACCCCAACAGAGAAAGGAAGAGGAGAGGATGAAGTAGAATTGTAAGTAACACTAAAGATGCAGTTGGCTAAGTAGGAAGAGAACCAGTGAAGAGTACAGTCATGGAGACCAAATGCATGGAGTTTTTTGAGGAAAAGAGGGTGGTCAACCATATCAAAGGCAGCAGACAGGTCCAGTAGTAGGAGCACAGAATAATGTCTATTGGTTTTGGCCATTAGTAGACCGTTTGTTGTTTTTTGGAGAGCAGTTTCTGTGGAGTGGTGAGGACGAAATCCAGACTGAAGTGGTTTAAGAAGGCTATTCTCAGCAAGGTGGTCGCTCAGTCGGTTGTAGACCAGACATTCAAGGAGTTTGGATAAAAAGGAGAGCAATGAGATGGGATGTAGGTTGTTAACTCCCCCAACTCTCTAAAACATGCACTAGTCAGCCTCATATTTAAAAAGCCCTCACTGGACCCAACCAATCTTAACAACCTACACCCCATCCCCTTGCTCTCCTTTTTATCCAAACTCCTTGAATGTCTGGTCTACAACCGACTGAGCGACCACCTTGCTGAGAATAGCCTTCTTTGTGGTTGAGGGGTGCATTATTAATATATGGACTATGTATGGTATATGTATTCCAGATTATCAATTCTGTAAACCTAATATATTGTTGCATTTCCTGTATTTGCTTGTACCGATTGGAATTATAGCTGTCTGTAAACCAGAGTTTGCATTTTTATATATATATATGTATTTTTTCTAGTTGTCATTTCTTTGATCTAGAAAAATAAAATACCAATGATTTCATATATGGTCTTCATCTTTGCCTAAAAACCCCACGGGGAAACCATACATATATTTTTTCTGAGAATAGCCTTCTTAAACCACTTCAGTCTGGATTTCGTTGTTATAAAGTTGTTATTGAGAGTGATAAAATAGGTCTGCTTGGCAGGGAGAAGGCTGGAATAGTATTTTTGGAGGGCAGATTTATATTGGTTGAAATCTTTCTGAGATTTAGTTTTACGCCACAGGCACTAGACTTCTAGTGTCATCTGTTTGCCAAGGTTGAAGGGGTCGGGCCTGATTCTGTGTTTAGTAAAGGAGGCCAGTGTGTCCAGTGAGGCTATAAGTGAAGCGTTGTAGACAGAAGTGGGTAGGTCAGTGCAGGATAGGGGTGAGATTTTGTCATAGAGGTGGTCGGTAGCAGAGTAGAGAAGAGAAGGGTTGAGATGGCCTAGGTTTCTATGGGTAACTGTTAGGTGGTTGGAGAGAGAGGAGGTGGAGGAAAGGAAGAGAGTGAAACTAATAAGGTAGTGATCAGAGAGAGGGAATGGATAGTTGGAGAGATTGCATTCATATAAATTATTTAAATTTGTCATATGTAACAAAAAATATAACAAATAACTCTGAAGGCAGCATCATAAATGAAACAGCACAATACATCAATACATAGTGTATGTACATAATAAAGTAGTTAAGATAAATTCACACTAGAGTGAAAATGGACTGAAGGTAGTTTCAGGGAAGATTTGGGTTGATTACTAAATCTTGCACTCTCCAGTTTTAGTAACAGTTATGCATGGTAGCCAATCAGCTTCTAACTTTAGCTTGATCACTTAAGTTTTGACAAAAAAAGGTAGCTGCTTGGTTTCTATGGAGAGCTACACCAGATTTTGCACTCCAGTTTTAGTAAATCAACCCCTCTATGTCTTTCATCACGACAACAAAAAATCAACAGCTGAAAAAACCTAGATTCCATGATAAATAAAGACAGAAATGTGTCCCTGGAATTAAGAACAAAAGTATTTTGCTGAAAACAGTAATATGATCATGTATTTTGCCACAGAAATGTAAAAATTAGATATAGGGAATTAATTATCAAAGCCTTTCTTTCTTATTTAGTGGAGATCTGAGTACTAAGAAAAACAGAGTTTGATAGACTAAAAGGTAGAAAAGAAGGGTTTAAAAGGAAATCTATACTGAGAGGAATATGTGAGCTGCCATTGCTGATCTCCTTGTTTTTAAATGTTAGCTGATGGATGTCTCTAGCTTCAATCAATACTGAACTGGAACATGAGAATTAGGAAAGTCATTGTGAAGTCAGATCTGCTGACATACATACTGGTTTTAGGTCACAGAGTTAAAGAACTGAAGCAACTGACTGCACATGATAGTCAGAAAACGAATATGTTCAGAGATCTTCAATGACAGTTAGGGATGGGCTCAAGGTTTGGTTCGAACTTTGGCTGTTTGAATGCTGACAACAGCCAAATTTCATATGAAGCAGAGGTATTTCTAAAACGCATATAAATGACATCTTCCTTCTTGTCAAGAGTTGTTAATGAAGCGGTGGGTGTTGGCACATGCCATGTCCTTAGCAACCAGTGTTGGCACCAGGCCCAAAATGTTTACTGGCCAGGAATCCTTGACCATGTAAACAAAAGGGGCAGAAATAACACTGACTTCATCAACCAAATATAGCCACATGACATCTAGTAGGAGATCCCACTCCTTTGTTTACATTTAGTGACAAGGCCCGGGAGTGGATTGTGTCAGCGGTAGGCAGAATTTTGTTCCTGGTATAAGGAGGTTTTCCAGGGCTGTCCTCCCTGGCAATGTACTCCCCATGTCAAGGGCATGTGACCTGGTATAGTTAAAAAAAAGGGTGCACACTCCCCCCTTTCGTGGCCAGCCAGGCTGCATGTTTAGTTAAGGGTCTTCTGGATTTTAGGAGATCCTCACACTTTTTTTTCTTTGTAAATGTCAATTTTACTGTAGTAGGTTGTATACATTGTACAGATGTGCCATTTCAAAGGCAGATTAAGGGCTCCCTCCCGGTAGGCAGGTTAAGGGCATCCCCCAGGTATGTTATTTAACCGCTTCCCGACCGCCTCACGCAGATATACTGCGGCAGAATGGCACGGGCAGGCAAAATCCCATATATAAACATGATTTTGCAATTGCCTGCCTGTGGGTCGCGCGCGCGCCGCCAGCGGCGCGCTTGCGACCCGGTTGGGAGCTCCGTGACCCCGGCCGCGGGACCAGTGGACCCGATCGCCGCTGGTGTCCCGCGATCGGGTCACAGAGCTGAAGAACGGGGATAGGTTTGTGTAAACAAACCTCTCCCCACGCTTCCTACACTGCCTGTCATTGATCGGCTGTTCCCGGTCATCGGGAAAGCCGATCAATGACGTCGTACGTCAGCCCCGCCCCCTAATGTAAAAAAACACACACGTCACAGCCCATAACCCCTCCCCTCCCCCTAGTGGTTAACTCTTTCACTACAACTGTTATTTATACAGGAATCAATGCATTTAAATAGCATTGATTGCTGTATAAATGACAATGGTCCCAAAAATGTGTCAAAAATGTCGGATGTGTCCGCCATAATGTCGCAGTCACAATAAAAATTGCTGATCACCGCCATTACTAGTAAAAAAAAAAATATTAATAAAAATGCTATAAAACTATCCCCTATTTTGTAATTGCTATAACTTTTGCGAAAACCAATCAATAATCGCTAATTGCGATTTTTTTTACCAAAAATATGTAGAAGAATACGTATCGGCCTAAACTGAGGAAAAAAAATGTTTTTTATATATATTTTTTGGGGGTATTTATTATAGCAAAAAGCAAAAAAAATATTGCATTGTTTTCAAAATTGTCGCTCTATTTTTGTTTATAGCGCACAAAATAAAAACCGCAGGGGCGATCAAATACCACCAAAAGAAAGCTCTATTTGTGGGAAAAAAAGGACGCCAATTTTGTTTGGGAGCCATGTCGCATGACCGCGCAATTGTCAGTTAAATCGACGCAGTGCCGAATCGCAAAAAGGGGCCTGGTCCTTTGGCTGCAAATTGGTCCGGGGCTGAAGTGGTTAAAGGAATTATATATTTTTAATGTTGCCATTTAAGCATTAGAAAAATGTGTTCTCCCTGATAAACTGATTCATTTTATAAATTTTTTTTGTTTTGAAACATGTTCCCCACAGCCCAATAACATTTGTTTGACTATTCTTTGCCTATTAGCCTAGAAAATGGCTAATACTGCTTTTCAACTTAAGGCTCCTATTGGCCTGAATTGGGCTCAGATTTGGCAATTGATATGTAGCAATTTTGCAGAATCTGTTTGAACCGAACCAGGTACGTTAGACTCATCAGAGTGGTTCTAAAGGCTGGACATTTTTAACGTTAATACATTCTCTGCATTATGGTAAAAAATTTCCCTTTACTTGTATTGCCCCCTCACCTCCCTATGCAGTACATACCTGAGCCCGATCTTGATCCAGTGCTGTCCCTCTCTGCTGAAAGAGGCAGCAGGAGCAATTGACTTTTGCTGCTGTCAATAAAATCCTATGAGCAGAGAGCAGCAGATGGGGCTGAGTTGCACTGCACGTGCCGATAGGCACACACAGCCCAGCTTGGGTGAGAGACTGTAGGTGCACCCTCATAAGAAGCAGCTTCCTATGGTGGTGCACCCAGAAGAGGAGGATCCCAAAGTGCCAGGGGGGACCTGAGAATAGGAGGTAGGTAATTATAAATTGTTTATTATTTTAATTTAAACAAATAAGCTTTACAAATGCTTTAATGTAGTAAAGATTTCCTTTGAGGTTTATTTTTAGATAAAGAGAGAATATAAAATGAGGACAAATGAAGACTTATAAACATCTTTAACTATAGTATCAGGTGTAAGGGGGGATAGGGGGATAACATGCAGGCCCTTTAAGGGCTATATTACCACAGGTAGGGGAATAGGAGAAAAAAAAGGTACAAAGAGATTTATGAGCAAGATTTTACGAGACATATTTACACGTATTTGCTTACAGGCAGTCAGTTGGAAACTTGTCATGAGGGGAACTCAATTTCACTTTCGGTATTTCACTTTTTTGTAAATCATACTTCATAGAAGTTTTGATAATACTTCAGGAGTAAAGGTAAGGGCACACAAGGGCTCCTCTTACCAGTTATTTCTTTCAACTGAAAATTACAGCTTCAAAATGCCTTGCTGAGGTAATGAACTCTCCATATGAGTGTGGAAGTCAAGGGAAATGCTCTGAACGGTGTCAGACATTCAGTGAATGTTGGGAGAAAATCATTTTATTTTGCATTAAAGGCATGACATTGGATGAAAAACAAAAAAATGATCTCATGTGATACCAACATATCTGTCTGAACTAATCTGGTATGTTTTGACTCTTTTTTGTTTTTTTTCAGGGAACTCTTGTGTGAGAGAGTTAAAGACCAGGGAAATTCTCTTTGTGATCCTAGCACTAGACTTTTAAAACAGATACAAAAGAGACACAAAATAATGTAGCTACTGGTGAATGCATAGCAAGAAACCCTGTAAGAAAATACAAACATATATCAATAATCCACTACTACAGTCACAATCTCAACCTTTTGGGTGCAATTGTATGTAACTGTGCAATCCATTTAAATTCCCTTCAACTTAATCAGAGATCCCTATTCCCTATTCCCCCCTCTATTTGATCAAGGGATATGGTCAATCACCATAAAGTTCAGCTGCTGAGTGGTCACATGGGGGTTAATCCACTAAGAGGTAAATAACTAGCAATAAAATGTGGTAAAATAGCGCTTGCGGTAAATCAGTTTTAAAAGTGCAATTCACTAAGAATTTAAATAACGAATGTGGTATTTGTTCGATTGAACAGTATTTACCACATTTTTTCATGCAGTAATTTACCGCATTGAGCGGGTTGCTAAGAAGCGGGCTGGGAAGCTGGCCAATGTGTCCTTATCAATGGATGACTCATCAGCCCCCCCTGCCCCAAGGCATCCCCCCCATGTTGAGGGCATGTGGAGCTCGCTCGTCCCCCTACATTTCCTGACCTGCTGGGCTGCATGCTCAGATAAGGATCTGGTATTGATTCTGTAGGGAACCGCACACAGTTTTTTTCTAATTTTGGCAAGAGGTTCCCCTTAAAATCCACACGAGACCCAAAGGACCTGGTATGCATTGGGGGGACCCCACACTGCTTTTTTTTCATAATTTTTAATTGCCAGCTATTTTTCTTTTCATTCAGCTGTCAGCAGGGAACCCGCTGACAGCTGATGAGTCATTTGTTGTTAAGGACTCAGCGGCTGGCTTCCGGAACCCGCTCCTTAGCAACCAGCTATTGGGGGGATCCCCAGGCTGTTTCTGACAAATGCCACATGTAATACCACCAGAAAAACCCTTGTGATAAATATATATATATTTTTTATGCTGTTCTGTTTGTGAATTGGACTTAAGAGCTTACCGCATGTTTTTTTGATGATATTTACTGGCACATTTTTCATTTTGTGGTAAATATTGCATAATCGTTATTTAGATTTTTGTAAATTGGACTTTATTTACAGCATGTAATAATTTATGCAAATGAGTCACTTGACCATGTTATTGCATGAGGAAAACATTAGTGAATTGACCCCATTATCTTAAATTTCTAGCCACCGGAAATTGGCACTGTAAGGATCATATTGAGTACTTATGTTGCGACAACCTGCCCTTAACTTTCTGGGTGGTCTCCCCTACATAATAAAATCCACAGGATATGTGTCAATGTATGTCACATACATACTACAACTAAAATATTCCCTGATAATAATGTTCCTTCCTGTATGTGGATGTGTAAAGGATAACTGTGCACATAATAGGCAAATTAAATTACTGTTTTGTTTATTTCCTAAAAATTGTTTTCTCAATGGAATTCTACTCTAGTTACCATATCTCCAATAGTTCTTACCACATCTGGTAGGGGTAATTGTTGGAACTCCTCAATATTAGGAAAATTATCTCTAAATAGTTTCCAGTTAGTTATTTTTTTTTTTAATTGGGCTATGTGATATTGTGACACAAATTTTATTATTTTCACTTTATGTTTAAAATCTATCCACCCTCATTATAGAAACCACAGTCTTCAATCTTCCTCCTTTCATGATCTAAATGTTGCACAGGACAACCTCTTACTGCCAATCTGTTTTGCATTTCCCACAGCCTCTCTTTGTTCATGAGCAAGATGTAGTAATGATAAGAAAAATTGAATCTGGGCCTCAGTATTTGAATCACAGGACTGTGGTAATATCTCAAATCAATTTTCTGTTTGTTTAATTTCTTTGAAGCTCCAACCACAAACACTCCACCTCATCCCTAGCCCCATTAACAATGTCATCTCACATATTCACTAGCAAACTCCTCTTGACATAATGTACAAGCACATCTCTCTCCTACTTCTACTGTACCCAGGCCCTCCTATACAGGGAGTACCCCTGGACAGTCACAAGCCAGTCATGTGAGTCATTAAACCAGGTGTCTGATATCTCCACAATATAAAACTCATCCTCACGTAGCAGAAGTTTTGAATTGTTTTAGTAATTTTATTAACCAGACTTCTAGCATTTGTGTACATGCATTTTAATGTTGTACTACCACATATTATTTCATCCTTGCTCAATCTTTACAGTTACAGTATGATTCATTCAGCCTATGAGTACTGGTCCTAAACAGTTGCTCTATCATCTGATCTGAGGCCCACTCCCACCTAACTTTGCCCACATCTGCACACTCTGATCCATGTTCACTGCATGGTATACCTCTCACTGATCCCTCCCTCCCACATCCTAGATTAAAAGTACAACATTGATCAAAACAGAGTACAAGCCAAAATAATATGTGTTAATATACATAGTTGACAATAGGACGTGCATCAGAATAGTCACCTACTTGAACAAATACTGGTCTTATGTAGTAGGGGGATAACAAGGAAAAAGATACTGAAATAAGTGCATCAGTCGAAACGTAGATCACGTGTTCCATTTATCATTAAGTTGTTGCACCATGTACCATGGATAGAGTTATGAATAATCTCGATAAGCATTAATGAATCCATTATTTTGTAAACTTGAGCTATGGTGATTGATTTTAAATGGGTGATAGCCCATTGAACCGCACTGAAAAAGGTATGCACAAGTTTTTAACAATGGTAAGAAATTGAAGGGATGGGGGAAAACAATAAACATATAGAAAAAATTTGCATAATGGGTTAAACAGTCAACTGGGTAACTAAAGTTGTAACCTGCTGCCACTAGACATGTGGCCCACTCCCCCCTAAAATTTGAAAGAACGAAAATCTTAAATTCGAAAATTCTAAATTCCAAAATCCGAAAATCCAAAATAATAACTAACTAATAATAACTATTGATAAAAGATTGGTGGGTATTAGCGCTAAAAACAGTATGATAAAAAAATGAATATAGCAAAGGAGTAGCAGCCAGCACAGTTTGTTGATCATCAAACTCAGTAAATATAGTCCAATATGCAGTGCTTAGTAGTATTATAGTTCATTCTTTGCAGAAAAACGGTAAATATTATGCGATAATAAGAAGGAAAAACTTCCACCACTTCCAGACTGTGTAGAAAGAAGCACACGTCACCCAAGTGAGTCAGATATGCTTACCAGAAGTCAGATATAGGTGAGCATCAAACAATCCACTTTCCAACTCAAAGTATGGATAGAAGCCGAGAAACGACCAAGCATCACGGGTGTCACTCTCCAACAATATGGTCTCAAAGTGGGTCCGGGGTAAGACAGCCAGATAAACTTCAAGTCACTGTAATCGAGTAATTTTCACATGTCATGAAAAGCAAGGAGCAAAGCAAAAGCACATAGTGAAGCCCGTACAGGTAAAATAAAGATTTTTTATTGTAGTACACTTACATTAATGAAGTCATAATACGGCATTGGGTAAATACAAATTTCCAGGTTCAGTAGCATGCTTGCATCAGCCAGCCTGACATGTTTCATCCAAGTTGGATATCATCAGAGGCATAGCTATGTGATGCAAGCATGCTCTATAAATAATGAACCCAGTGGAGAAGTCAGGTGCTGCATCACTTCACATGACGCAGCAACTGTCTGCAAGGTATGTCAATAGTGGATAAGTACACCTGCACATCAAAATGTCATTCAGAGAACAAGGTTACCATTAAATCAGAGTGGAGCACATAATAATTGCACATCAAAATGATTTTAAACATTGATCCAAAATTAATCTGGGGGTGGCTATTTGTAATTATCACTCAGTGCTTAAATAGATTAAGAACAAGCCAGAAATTAGAGCTGTCCAGGGACTGCCTCCGGAGGGAGGATAAAAAACCGGAAGGCGATCCCTAGACTGTCATTGTGAACAGCATTGATGACCACTTCCGGAAAGAGGAACAGAAAACCGGAAGTGGTCAGTGGAGCGCATCGTCGAGCGATGCGCTCCATGAGACGTATGCGCACTACGCATTGTGGGAGCAGGGACGGCGCGTGGAACGCACCGCCGTGCGCCGCGCTCCACAGCAAGTCAGCGGTCCGGAAATGCTGTGAATAGCGGCCGGTGGAACGCACCGCCGTGCGCCACGCTCCACAGGAGGCCCCGCAGGCCGGAAGTGGATAACCCCAACACAACACAGTATTCGGATGGGGAAATCACTAACTATACACAGGACCTGAGGCAAAGTAAAAAAAACTGACATTAACCAGAGTGAACTAATACAAATATCAGGCTACGAATAGTGGGCCTAATTCATTCACAGGAGTGAGTCACACATTAATGGAATGGTATAGACAATTTGATTAACTCTCAAAGACACTTCATTTTGAATTTGGGATGTACTGAAGAATGATAAAGGCCAGTGCTTCCCGACCGTCCGCAGGTCATCTTTAAAGGGGTACCCCCACTCAAATTACAGGTGGCACCAAATATTCTGGATGCACCAAACAGAGTGTCTTTTTTCCAGAAATCAAAAGGTTTCCATCCATGCCGTAACTGCAGGGTTTGTCGCCATAATATCATTAAGGATCGTAAAATCTGCCAGTTTAAGTCCAATGTAACTGGCAAAACTTATGATATAAATACATTCATTACTTGCACCTCACTGAATGTAGTTTACCTCTTGACCTGTCCATGCGGCCTGCAATACGTGGGTCGCACTATACGTGCTTTGAACGTTCGAGTTAATGAACACATAGGTAATATTTATAGGGGATTTCCAAAACATAGTGTCTCGCGACACTATCTTGAATGCCATAAAAAAGACCCCCGTGGCACCAGTTTTATCGCCATAGATATATTTAATCCCCACTGGCGGGGCAGTTACTCCAAAAGAGAAATCTCCAGATTAGAAACTCGGTGGATTTTTGATTTAAAATGTCACACTCTGCTTGGAATGAACATCGACTGGGATGTGAACTGTTTTATTAATAACAGTTAGTACTTATATTCCACCTCATTTTTACATGCATTTTTTTATATTTCTCATTTTTTACAGTTTTTATATATATATTTTTAAAGAGATATATTTATATATAATTGTATTATTATTTTTAATGGTCCTTTTTACCATCACAACTCCTAAACGATTTATAATATTTTACTATATATTAAATCGTGCATTTCCTCCATGTATTTAATTTTACTAAGATGCCTCCTTTTTATATATATATTTTTTAGGGTGCTTATTTTTCATTAATATGCACTACATACCATTCCATTATATTATTCCATGATGATATCCGACTTGGATGAAACATGTCAGGCTGGCTGATACAAGCATGCTACTGAACGTGGAAAATCTTATTTACCCAATGCCGTATTATGACTTCATTAATGTAAGTGTACTACAATAAAAAATCTTTATTTTACCTGTACGGGCTTCACTATGTGCTTTTGCTTTGCTCCTTGCTTTGCATGACATGTAAAAATTACTAGATTACGGTGACCTGAAGTTTATCTGGCTGTCTTACCCCAGACCCACTTTGAGACCATATTGTTGGAGAGTGACACCCGTGATGCTTGGTCGTTTCTCGGCTTCTATCCATACTTTGAGTTGGAAAGTGGATTGTTTGATGCTCACCTATATCTGACTTCTGGTAAGCATATCTGACTCATTTGGGTGACGTGTGCTTCTTTCTACACAGTCTGGAAGTGGTTTTTGGATAATTCCTAACTTATTTGATTTGATTTGATTTGATATTGGATTTGTATTGCACCGAATGCGCTCCATTAGGACTTATGATAAATTTGTATTTGTTACGTTCACTAACAGACAAATTTGAAAGGAAATTACAATACCTATAATTTAATAGTTAGCTATTATTGGTTAGTTAGTTATTATTTCAGATTTTTGATTTTCTGATTTTTTGAATTTTTGGATTTTCGTTCTTATTTTTGGATTTTTGTTCTTTCAAATTTTCGTTCTTATTTTAGGATTTTCGAATTTTCGAATTCTCGGATTTTCGTTTTTATTTTTGATCTTATTTTTGAATTTACAGATTTTCCAATTTGTGAATTTTCACATTTTCAAATTTTCAAATTGCAGATTGTTATGAATTTTTTGAAATAACGAATACCGCATTTAAATGAATGGAATGTAACAAATTAAAATGTTTCCAAAGTTACAAATTTATGAAAGACTTTAGGGAAAAGTGTGTGAAATTTTTGAGGGGCATATACCATCTCATATGAAATGTTATCGCTGTTTGGTTTCTGTAAAAGATAGGTGAAAAGGGAGAATCACTTAAATAGGATGTCAGAGGAGAAATGGGAGAAGCTAGGTTGTACTTCTTGTGGTACTAGTAGGTCTGATTGACTGACACAAAATCCTTACAATGCACCAATTTAGTCTAAAATCAGGGAAGAAGACTCAAACCTAACTATAGAGTGTCAGGTAGGAGTGTACCATTGAGTCAATTGGCCAAATCCAGCAGCTAGGTATTAATGCCAGAGGGAGATCCAGGCCACCTGAATGATGAGCCAGAGGAATTTATTTATGTTTGATTGAAGGTGATCTATGGTATATTTTGGGACATACATAGGTAAAGCCTAAAGAAAAAAAGTAGGAAAGATATATATCTTGACTAGAGTTGAGCGGACACCTGGATGTTCGGGTTCGGCGGGTTCGGCGGAACTTCGGAAAAAAGTCCGGGTTCAGGACCGAACTTGACCTGAACTTGACCCCGAACTCCAAACCCCATTGAATTCAATGGGGACCCAAACTTTGAAGACTAAAATGGCTGTAAAAAAGTAATGGAAAGGGCTACAGGGCTGCAAATGGCAACAAAATGTTGTTAAGAGCATAGCAAGTGCTCTGCAAACAATGTGGATAGGAAAATAACTTAAAATAACATGAAAAAATAAAAAATAAAAATAATATGCTGGAGGCCCCCTTCTCAGCAGAAGAGGTACAGGAAGTCATTAAGAACCTCAGAAACTCAACGGCACGATGCCGCACATATGGTGGGAATGCCCCAGAATACGCCCTTTCTGGAAAAAAAATATTCAATTTAATGGATAAGATAGTGGGAAAATAAAATACTTGGAAATTAAGAAAATAAAAAAATTATAATTTTGACCTAGGAGGACGAGGTCCATATGGAGTAGGAGGTTGAGGTGGCGGTGGATGTGGCGGTGTAGGTGGAAGCGGCGGTGGAGGAGGACAAGGTAGCCAACACTGGTTCAAAAATACAACAATGGCTGGGTAAGGCTGGTGGTGATGTGTTGAATTCTGTCCCCCGTCGCATACTGTCCGCCCTGTACTGCGCTTGCTCAGTATGTAGGACAAGGGGATTTTGAAACTCTCCAAAGATGATACGCGGTGAGTCCAGGTTCAAGCCACATCATCCGAGGTTGAAGCCGAGCCAAGCGAGGCCGTGTCCGAAGTGTGGCGAGCTAAGCGAGCCCGGGATGGGCCAAGCGAGCCCGGGATGGTCCCTGTTACTATGTGCTACCGTATGTTCACTTGGATGGTGGGGCTTGAACCTGCACTAACGGCGCAGGTGCCGTTCATCTTATTTTGTGAATCTCCTTGTCCTCCGTACTGCGCAAGCGCTGCGCCTGCACAGTAAGTGGCCGGACACTATCAGATGGCCAGACAGTTTTTGTCAGAACACCAGTATACATGTGTATTCTGCACAAGGTACGGACAAGTCCTGTGGGATCCATGCCTGGTTCATTTTAATGAACGTGAGCTTGTCCACATTGGCTCTGGACAGGCGGCTGCGCCTGTCTGTGATAACGCCCCCTGCCGTGCTAAATACACGTTCAGATAACTCACACTCCTGCAAACATGCAGAAAACACTGTAAAATAATTTTTTTTTGCAATCTTTTTGCAATAGCAGAATACACCCAGAGTATGTACAGCGTGTATATCAAAAACTGCAAAACTGCCGAAAATGCTATGAAAAAAAAAATTTCACTCAGATTTTTTTTTTAGAATAGCACAATAGAAGAAAAATAGGTCGATTGAATATGTCACACACTCCTGCAAACATGCAGAAAACACTGCAAAATTTTATTTTTTTTGCAATGTTTTTGCAATAGCAGAATACAGAGTATGGTGTACCTCACAGTAACATATGCAGTCCTGGTGCACTGAGCTTGCAGATAAAAGTTTCTTAAGTTTTAAAAGGTCTTAGAATTGATTTCTGAATCTGGATAATTCTCTCTTCCTCAAAGCAGACACAGGAACCTTGCCTTACCCTCTATAGCTATATAGATCGCTGACTAATTAGAAGATATTTCATGAATGTGGACTGACTCCTATCATGTAATTCTCTCCCTCACAGCAACAGCAGCCAGGAACCTGTCTAAAGCAGAGTGCCGTGCTGTGCTGTGTGCCTCTAGCTTATTTATAGGCTGGGTCACATGCTGCAATTTTTAGATTAGTTATGCATGTGCGTGCCATCTTGTAGCAAAAGGTATATACCCCCTGCCCCCCCCCCCCCCAAAAAAAATAGAACAGGTCCCAGAGTTGGGACCAGGCTCCAGGATATAGAAAATATTTTTTTAAGTTCACAACATGATGTTAGTTTGGCCTTGGAGAGGCCAAAATTAGGTTCTGAGGCCCTTACCAAAAGAATTTTCACCTACCAAATTGCGGCAGAGTTTAATTTTTATTCTCCTGCCATTGCTAAGTTGGTAAATGGTGGGAAAAAAATATAATTCTAAAAATCATAATATTGGATAGAGAGAGAACATATAGAATCATAACACACAATAACAAGGGTGTGTTTTTTTAACCACTTGTCGACCAGCGCCGCAGTTGTACTGCGGCAGAATGGCACGGCTGGGCAAAACAACCTAATGTAACGTTCCTTCGCCCTGTGGCCACTAGGGGCGCACGCACATGCCCCCTGCTCACCCATGGAGCCGATGCGAGTGCCCAGTGGTTGCAATCACCGCCGGGCTCCCACAATCGCTCGCGCATATGGAGAACCCGGGATCTGTGTGTGTAAACACACAGTTTCCGGTTCTCTGAGGGGAGAAATGACAGATCTATCTCTTCCTCTACACAGTCCACTCCCCCTTCAGTTAGAACACACTAGGGAACACAGTTAACCCCTTGATCGCCTCCTAGTGTTTACCCCTTATCTGTCAGTGACATTTTTACAGTAATCAATGCATTTTTATAGCACTGATTGCTGTAAAAATTCCAATGGTCCCAAAAATGTGTCAAAATTGTCAAACGTGTCCGCCATAATGTCGGAGTCATGATAAAAATCGCATATAGCTGCCATTACTAGTAAAAAAATAATAATAATAAAAATGCCATAAAACTATTCCCTATTATGTAGAAGCTATAACTTTTGCGCAAGCAAATCAATATACGCTTATTGCAATTTTTTTACCAAAAATATGTAGAAGACATATCAGCCTAAACTGAGGGAAAAAATTGCTTTTTTTATATATATTTTTGGGGGATATTTAGTATAGCAAAAAGTAAAAAATATTGATTTTTTTTTTAAATTTTCATTCTTTTTTTGTTTATAACGCAAAAAATAAAAACTGCAGAGGTGTTCAAATACCACCAAAAGAAAGCAAATTTTTTGGGAAAAAAGGACGTAAATTTTGTTTGGGTGTAATGTCGCACGACCGCGCAATTATCAGTTAACCACTAACCAGCCCCGGAAGAATTTACCCCCTTCCTGACCAGAGCACTTTTTGTGATTCGGCACTACGTCGCTTTAACTAACAATTGCGCAGTCGTGCGATGTGGTTCCCAAACAAAATTGACGTCCTTTTTTTCCCACAAATAGAGCTTTCTTTTGGTGGTATTTTATCACCCCTGCGGTTTTTATTTTTTGCGCTATAAACAACAAAAGAGTGACAATTTTGAAAAACCTGCATTGTTTTTTACTTTTTGCTATAATAAATATCCCCCAAAAAATATATAAAAAAAAAATTTTTTTCCTCAGTTTAGGCCAATACGTATTCTTCTACATATTTTTAGTAAAAAAATTGCAATAAGCGATTATTGTTTGGTTTGCGCAAAAGTTATAGCGTTTACAAAATAGGGGATAGTTTCATGGCATTTTTATTAATCATTTTTTTTTATCGTGAATGCGACATTATGGCGGACACATCGGACATTTTTGACACGTTTTTGGAACAATTGTAATTTATACAGCAATCAGTGCTATACAAATGCACTGATTCCTGTGTAAATGACACTGGCAGTGAAGGGGTTAACCACTAGGTGGCAGTGTAGGGGTTAAGTGTGTCCTAGGGCGTGTTTCTAACTGTGGGGAACGTGGCTGTGTGTGACACGTCACTGATCTCTGCTCCGATCACAGGGAGCAGAGATCAGTGACACTGTCACTAGGCAGAACGGGGAGATGCTTGTTTACATTAGCATCTCCCCATTCTTCCTCCCATGAGGCGATCACGGGTATCCCCGCAGCGATCAAGTACGCGGAACCCGCGACTCAACTCACGGAGCTTGCCGTGGGCGTGCGACGCCTCTTAAAGGACCATGTACAGGTACGTGATTCAGCCCTTCTTCCGGCGTATATCGGCGTGAGGCAGTCGGCAATCGGTTAAAGCGTCACAGTGCCGAATCGCAAAAAGTGCTCTGGTCAGGAAGGGGGTAAAATCTTCCGGGGGCTGAAGCGGTTAAAAGTACTGCCAATCCATTGGGGTTGTAGCTAAAAATCATGGTACACTCTCCATTGTTATTGAAGGGGGGGGGTGCCCCAGATAGGAGAAGAATAAGGAGTTGAAATCAATATCCAATAACTCCAACTTCACTAGTAGCTCCTTGGCTTTTGTCACTGTAGAAGCTCTATAGAGTAGAGCCATTGTGAGGAATGTTATGGAAAACTAGCAGAAGCCTGAAAGCAGGAACTTCTATTATCTTACAGCCTCTGTCCAGGGAAGCTGAAGAGACATATGGGAACATTTTATTGGTATAGCCAACCAAAGCAAGGTTTTGTGGTATTTCTAGGGTACAAAGTGCTATGGAGTCTGTTGTATGTAAATTTGTATTGTTTTTACTTCCAGTGAGTAGCTTGTGTAATATCAGTCACAGACTCAGGTATAATTTGTATTCTTAGATTATCCTATTCCTGTTATCAAGGTCCTCAACCTGTGAGTGGACATGGAGAAATGTTGATGACAGGGATTCATATTCTCTGCGTACATCATTAAATGCCAGACTGAGCTCTTCATTCTTAATTTTTTTGTTTATTTTAGGTAGTTATATAGCGCCATCAAATTATAGCATTTTATATATACATTGTACATTCACATCAGTCCCTACCCTCAAGGAGTTTACAACCTTAGGTCCCTAACACACATTCATACATACTAGGGCCAATTTAGACAGGATCCGATTAACCTACCAGCATGTCTTTAGAGTGTTGGAGAAAACCGGAGTACCTGGAGGAAACCCACGCAGGAACAGGGAGAACATGCAAACTCCAGGCAGATGGTGTTGTGGTTGGGATTCAAACCAGCGACCCTTTTTGCTGCTACACCACTGTGCTGCCCCATAATTAATTTCAAGTTTATCTGTCTCACTCCCTTCGCCCTTGCTCCTGTGTAAGTGTAGTAGTAGTCTTTTGTAGCTCTATTAGAACCCTTAGCTGAACTTCAATCATACATAGTCTCTAGTTCCTTTCCGTGGTGGCTGGCGCTGGAGGATTTCAGGGGGCGCAGGTGGCCACTCCAGGTCCGCACTCACCCTACAGGCAGAGCCCTCCAGCGGTCATGGTTCCTCTGATGCCCGACACCATGGCTTCTGTGCTGACCCTGTCTTCTCTCTGGGTTTTGGGTCTTCGGCCTTCTGTCCTGATTGGCTGGGGAAGGAAGCCGGAAGCCGAGTGTCCAGGGCACAGTGCTCTGCACCCTGGGGACAACATGAAGCAGGCCAATCGGGCTCTGGTCCCATGCTTGTGAGGGGGTGACAAACCCAGTATAGACCTGTTGGTCTGGCACCCCACACAGTGCACGGCCACACATGATGTTTAATTGTGCAGGCTAGGGGGGCAGATTGTGTGGGCAGGGGGGGCGACACCCCTGCGCCCCTTGTGGGCCGGCTGCCACTGGTCCCTTTTCTAAGTCATGTTTTGTAAGCTGTGCGGGATACTCAATGTTATCTGCAGCCGCACAAGGAATTGGTGATGAAGAGCATAGCTATGACTTGAGTTGAGAAGACTCATGGTGCCATTTTGGGACAATGTGAAGGGTATCCGAACTCTAAGCAGATAGGCCATCAATGTTTTTTTTTAGAGCCATTGCCCCATTTTTTCTTGCATGTACAGAAGCTTCATAATGAGGTTGATCATATATAGTGATATAAAGAAGGATTGTTAGCACCAGCGGAGAGGTCAGCTCCACACAGAGATATGTAGCTACAAGCTCATGCACCCCTCCAAATATTGATATTCTTTAATGACTGTTTCTTTTAAAGTCTTGGAAAAGTACAGAGATAAAATATGCATATTAGTTTGAAGAAATTGTTTTATTGGTGCTACTGAAGAAACAAGCTTTGGTCTTGATGTGTCCTGTGATGTTAAAATAAATAGCAGTTCAGTGCTTTTATCTGCTAATTTAAAGTCACAGAAATAAAATATGAAAGCATAAATGTTTCTTTCTACTGAAATAATTCAGCCAAAACTGTAAATAATACTTTAAGAATAGGAGGTAAGGTCTTTAAATCATAAAGAAGTATGTGAGAATTAGTTTGAAATAATTGGATGGTATAATAGGATCATAAATCTCAAGATCTATTGTTTTATAATAAATTTTACCCTAAAAAAAAAAAAAGTTTAATGAGGAAAAGACAATAATTCAACATAGTTTTAATTATACATAATTTATGTTACACAAAATATATTTCTTTACGTTAAAGTAATTAGAAGAAAAGATAGTTTTAACCTGGAAACAAACAGATTCCAAAATCTGGTCTGGATGTGAGATTTGTGCTAGATATAGAAGGAAAATAGTTTACTTTTCTTGCTACAAATAAAAACGATATTGTTAACAAACGGATAACACCACACAAAAGTTAAGGAGCTACAATATCTTAAAACAAAAGCATGATACAAAATTGCATGTGTTATATCTTCCAGCCCTTGATAACATTAGACAGTAGACTAACTTCAACACACCTTTCTATTTTCCATCAAAGTGTCATTGGTGCTGCTCTGCTGCTCCTCAAACTAATGAGGAATGATTATGTCTGTAAGTGATATCAGAGGAAAAAGAGCCATAACCACTTGACAACTCAAATCTGTAGATTAACATTTTCAGTCCCAGTTCCCTGTGTTTAGAGAACATTGAAACATGTTGCAGCTGTAAACTAGACGCATGCACCTGTGTGTGTTGCTAGATTATAGACTGCACTGTAAGAGCCGGTTCAAACCAGGGCGACTCAGGATCTGACTTCAGGTCGCCCCAAGACGCCCCAAGTCGCCCCAAGTTGCCTTCAAGTCGCGCTGTAATGTTACCCTATGGAGCCCTCTTTATGCACACTACAGAAGTCGCTCCGACTTCAAAAAAGGTTCCCGTACTACTTGAAAACGACTTCTAGGTGACTTGTATCCATTGAGTTCAATGGAAGTTGCCTGCAAGTCGGATCCCTGTTCATTTTGACCATCTCCTTCAGGCAAGTTCACAGGAAGTATAAAGGAATTTAACCCAGTTAGCCCTGATGTTGCCTCGAAGTTGCCTTGAAATTGCCTCGAAGTTGCCTTGCTGTTGCCACGGAGTAGCCTTGCCGTTGCCTCGAAGTTGCCTGGAAGTTGCCTCGAAGTTGCCTGGCAAAGTCGTGCCGACTTTGTGGTTGCTGTAGTGTGAACCGGCACTCACTGTCAACTGCAAGTCTCAGATTACTGCTCAGAAAAGGATCAGAATGTCAGGGCCACTAAATAATAAGATAGAGAAGTGTCCCCATGGAGTTGTCACCCCTTACACCATTAGTTTTATAAATACATTTTACTCTTAACCTCCCTGGCGGTAATCCCGAGTCTGGCTCAGGGTGGCACTTCAGTACCATAAGCGGTAACCCAGAGCCAGACTCGGGATCGCATTGCAGGATACAGGGGAAGTTACTTACCTTGTCCCCTGGATCCTGCGATGTCTCCCCGCTGTGTGTGTGAGCTCCTCCGCTCGATTCACACAGTGCCGAGTACCGCTGAGCTCTGTTCCCTGCAAGGTTACGACGCACGGGAGCGGAGATCGGCGCCAAATTCAAAAAAGTTAAAACACACAATACACATACAGTACTGTAATCTTACAGATTACAGTACTGTATAAAAAAAATTACACATCCCCTTTGTCCCTAGTGGTCTGTCCAGTGCCCTGCATGTAGTTTTATATAATAAATACATTTTTTTCTGCCTGGAAACTGGAGATTGTCCATAACAACCAAAAAGTGTCCCTTTATGTCAAAAGTGGTTTTAGACCAGCTAGAAAGGGGTAGGGAAAAAAGAAATAATGGGAAGGAGAAAAGGGGGGGGAGGGGGGGAACGTAAAAGGAGCCAAGGAAGGAGGAAGGAGAAAAGATAAGGGGGGGGGGGGGGGTGGAAGTGGAAGAGGGGGAGGAAAAAAAAAAGGGGGGAGGGGAGGGAAAAGGTTATTGGGAGAGGGAGGGGCAGAAAGGTGGGAGGGAAGGGGGGAAAAAGGGTAAACTTGGGGGGGGGGACCGTGGTGGACGGGAGAAGCAGTGAGAGAAAAACATACATAGAAGTGGCTGCAGGCCATGAAGACTAACCACCAGACACCAGGAATACCCGTAATGATAAAATAAATCACCAATTAAGGGTGTCAAGCACTTCCGTCACCAGTGACTTATAACAGGGTGGTCCATAATATTACTCACCAATTGGGTATTAGAGCCAAATATGGTGCCGGGGCTCTGAGACAAGCTGACAGGCTGCACTACTTATCATATTCACTGCTACTCTCTATTTCATTATAGACGGGCCTATATCTGGACTAAGTCCCCTGGCCCAGCAAGTGTTTGGTCCCCATGTTTATGAGGACCCTTTATCTTTGCATTATATGGTAGTGCAGCCTGTCAGCTTGTCCCAGAGCCCCGGCACCATATTTGGCTCTAATACCCAATTGGTGAGTAATATTATGGACCACCCTTTTATAAGTCACTGGTGAAGGAAGTGCTTGACACCCTTAATTGGTGATTTATTTTATCATTACGGGTATTCCTGGTGTCTGGTGGTTAGTCTTCATGGCCTGCAGCCACTTCTATGTATGTTTTTCTCTCACTGCTTCTCCCGTCCACCACGGTTCCCCCCAAGTTTACCCTTTTTCCCCCCTTCCCTCCCACCTTTCTGCCCCTCCCTCTCCCAATAACCGTTCCCCCCCTTTTTTCCTTCCCCTCTTCTACTTCCACCCCCCCCCTTATCTTTTCTCCTTCCCCTCCTTCCTTGGCTCCTTTTACGTTCCCCCCTTTTCCCCCCCCTTTTTCTCCTTCCCATTATTTCTTTTTTCCCTTCCCCCTCCCCTCCCCCCCCCCCCTCTCCCACTTTCATTTCCCTCCTTCCCTGCCTCCCCCCCCTCTGCTCTCTTGTTCCCTTCCCCTCTTCCACCCATCTTCCACCCCTCTCACCCCGTTTGTCTCTTCAACTTCTCCCTTCCACCTCTCTACCACTTTTCATCCACTTCTCTTGTCTATACTTCTACACAATATCACCACCTAGACACCTATTTCTACCCTGTACCATATCAGGTGATACGGATTTAATTAAAATTACTGAAATCTGTATTTATATCTACATAAATAGAGCTGTCCTACACAATCCCCCACATCTGCCGCAGGGGGAATTTATGTGGGTTCCATGCATCCCTGACTCCACTTGTATTGGTGAGCCAGTCTCCTTATTCTCTTTACTAATTGTACAAACCTGTATTATCTTAATAGCTGTGGCTGATTGGCTACGATGCACAGCTGCATCAGATTCTAAGTGCTCCCATTTTAGTAAATCTCCCCCAATGCCTTTCTCTCTGTTCATTAGTTGTCAGAAAAAGAAGTATAATGTTACTGTTTACAATTGACTGTTAAATCACAGTGAAAGAAAATGATTAAACATTGTTTTGAAAACAGTTTTGAGTAAAATAACTAAAATGTTTTTCACATTTTGTCCTTTTTTTGGCTTATAATAAAAGCTGTAATTTAGACATCACTGGGTGGCGGGACATTGTGTTGGAGGTGAATAGGGATGGGCGAACGGTTCGGCCCGAGCATAAGTGTGGGCCAAACTTTGGTTGTTTGGATGTTCGGTGAACAACAAATATTATGCGATGTTCGGGCCAAATTCGAAAGCTGCGCAACCCCATTAAAGTCTATGGGACACTAACATGAAAAAACAAAAGTGCTAATTTTAAAGGCTTATATGCAAGTTATTGTCATAAAAAGTGTTTGGGGGCCCGGGTCCTGCCCCAGGGGACATGTATCAATGCAAAAGAAAGTTGTAAAAACATTTGTTAGTTTTCTTTTTAAAAAAAATTGTCGCAGGGTTCCCCTTAATATCCATAACAGACCTGAAGGGCCTGATATGGATTTTGGAGGGACCCCCACGCAACTTTTTAAAAAAACTTTGGGTTCGGGGGTTCCTCTTAATATTCATACCAGACCTAAAGGGCCTGGTAAGGGACTGGGGAGGGAACCCATGCCATTTTTTTCAATGAGTTTTATCTATATTACCCGACAATTCATTATAGCCGTGATCAGTTTTAAATTACTTTTTTTCCTTTATTAATGTAAGTTTGCTGTGGTACTGTTCTAAACACGGGAAAATGCACCACTTTACATGCATACTATAGACACCCCCCAGGCACGATATTTAAAGGAATATAACATTTTTATTGTTTCACTTTAAGCATTATTAAAATCACTGCTCCTGAAAAAAATTGTTGTTTTTTTTTTCATTGATACATGTGCCCTGGGGCAGGAACCGGGTCCCCAAACACTTTTTATGACAATAACTTGCATATAAGCCTTTAAAATTAGCACTTTTGATTTTTCATGTTCGTGTCCCATAAACTTTAACGATGTTCGTGTGTTCATCCAAATTTTTTGCCTGTTCGCATGTTCTGGTGCGAACCGTGGGCGGGGGGGGGGGGGGGTTGTTCGGCTCATTTTTAGATGTGAAACATTGACAGGCCATAGGGAAATCATCAGGGGGTGAGTTATTGTGATTAACACTAGATTTACATATATTTTATTTTATATTTTTATTAAGAGACTATCACACAGTGTGTTTATTTACATGTGACCTTTTTTTGTAATGAGTAATAAAGGGGTACCCTCTGCTCATTTACCTTTGGTGTAGGCAGAAATCTGAAGGCCTTCCAAATTTAAAGGGGGTTTCCAGATTACTAAAGTTTTCCATTCCCACAAACCCCTATATTATCCTTGGTAACAGATATGGGGAAGAGGCCTTTGTCCCCTTAAGGACAAGGTGCCTTATAAAAGGAGAAGTTTTGCCATAGTACTCTTCCAATATTGACAAGCATGTTGCCTGGGATGGTACAGGAAGGAGGGATGCATGCTTGCTGTCCTCTTTTTCTTGGCCCCCTCAAGCTGCAGGCCTGTATAAGGATCTACAAAAGTCTATCAGCAACACCAGGAAGCTAAAACTAGGAGTCTTAGTCCAGGATCGGCAACAGATCTACCATCTAAACTAGTGGACCATCTAGAAACCAGAGCACGCATGGTCCCTATGTTAATAAAGTCCTTTATTGGAAAATAATGTAGTTCTAATGTCAATCATGTCATCCAAGGATGTAGATGAGGATGAGTGCTGCCTGACAATGTTGACCTGCCATCATGATGACCCATGAATGGAAGCTGCTCCACTGTTATGCCCCATACACACGGTCGGATTTTCCGATGGAAAAAGTCTGATCGGATTATGTTGTCGGAAAATCCGACCATGTGTGGGCTCTAGCAGGCTTTTTCCATCGGAATTTCTGACGGAAAAAATTTGAGAGCAGGATCTCAAATTTTCCTGACCTTTTCTGACTTTTTCCGATCGTGTGTCGAGAATTCCGACGGACAAAGTGCCACGCATGCTCAGATCAAATTACGAGACCAAAGCTATTGGCTACTAGCCTCTACGTAGTTCCGTCGTATGCAACGAATGTCACCACGTTTGGAATGATCGGATTTTCCGACAACTTTGTCCGAACGTGTGTATGCAACACCAGTTTCGGACAAAATCCATCGGAAAAAATCCGACAGATTTTGTGGTCGGAATTTACGACCCTGTGTACGGGTTTACTCTTACTCTTCATTACCATCTTTGGTCAAGGCTACACCCAGAATATGTACAGGCATGTTTACATACAGAAGTTAGCCAGGAATCTGTAATGTCATCTAGCGTTGGAAGTGTTACCTCCACTATATAACATTCTGGAGGTTAGGGCAGACAAGCTGTCCAGATATGGCCAGTTTGCATGGTCATTCACTGAACTGTAAACAGGCTGATACATGGTTTTGACTCAAACCTGAAACTCATCCCTACTTATCACAATGACATCTAAGGACAAATATTGTGTGTTGCATACAATACTCTGAGCCTCCAAAAAGTCCTACTGTAGATACCTGTCTGGCTGACATTTTGCATGTATCATGTCACCATTGGAGTACGGGAGAATCGGCCACCAGGAGCTGATGGGTGAGTGTTTCATTTTATTCCAAATTCGTAAATAGCATAAAAATTATACATCAAACTATGTGTGGCAAAGGCCAAACACAATACTTAAACATGGTTTAAAAGATTCTGGTGCATGGAGATTTGACTACCAGTACCTCATGACCAAATTGCAGCCTAATGTCACTTACATTTCTGTAAAGGCAAAATCACTGTTTTTGTGGGGAAATAAAGTTCAACAAAATCACCCACACTTCCCTAAATTACTAGGTCCAGGTATAGATTAAAATATATTTTTATGATATTATTTCTCTCAAGGTTTATCTTAATCGTCATATTTAACCTACATTTTTCATGTGTTTGATAAACTATCATCATTATGCACCACTTTTATTTTCAACGCATAGTATAGGCTGATACCAGCAATTTTTTTTTATTTCAGCCATCGCAGTCCCTATAATACGAGTGTAGCTTGATACATTTTTCATTACCCTCTGCGTTCTGCAGTGCACTCATGAGGGAGTTCTGACATGGGAGTAACCTATGAACATTGGTGATAGCCCACAGCACGCCTCGGGTCAGCAAAATCTAAAAGCACAAACACTTATGCTGGTCACAGATGAGCAGATTTCCCACTGGAAATGGTGGTTGCTGAAACATCTGACAATCCTTCCTCACAATATCAGGCTGTCAAGACCCATTATGATCTTTTCTTAAACCTTGTTGATGATATTGCGCACTAAACATAGGAAAAGGTTTACTCCCTTTTTTTCACAGAATAGGTCAGGATTGTTGATGCTGAGCTATTTAGAGATTCAAGCTGAAAACTCTGTGTGTGATAACTAGAATTTCCAGCTTGCAAAAGAAGCAGTTATTGTTCTGTTGTGAACTCCAAAGGAGACCACTGATCACACATGGTCACTTGATGAGCAGCTTTAAAATTCTTTATATGTTTATTAATTGAAAATCTGCAAATTATGTATTTCTTATGATGAATTTAAATGTCAAACTGTGACTGTATTGAAAATGTATAAATTATTATATTTACTTTCTGGAGTTGTGGGTATATTTCTTAGTATGAATCACAGTTTTATGTAATTCCATCAATCTCACACACCTAATCTCACATTTAATCTATGCAATAGGACTCTAATTTAGTAGTGTACAAGCTACAATTGACTGTGAAGGTTCTTATTTTTCTCCGTAATGGTAAAGCTAGCAGCAGTTAATCAAGTTCAGTTGGCTTTGTTGGGTAACTTTGAAGATGTGTTAATGCAGCTTAATCAATTGAAATGTGTGCCATAAAAATATTCCAGCATTTACAGTACAGTGCCTTGAAAAGGTTTTCATACCCCTTGAAATTTTCCACATTTTGTCATGTTACAACCAAAAACGTAAATGTATTTTGATGGGATTTTATGTGATTGACCAACACAAAGTGGCATATAATTGTGAAGTGGAAGGAAAATAATAATAAATGGTTTTCACATTTTTTTACGAATAAATATGTGAAAAGTGTGGCGTGCATTTGTATTCAGCCCCCCTGAGTCAATACTTTGTAGAACCACCTTTCCCTGCAATTACAGCTGCAAGTCTTTTTGGGGATGTCTCTACCAGCTTTGCACATCTAGAGAGTGACATTTTTGCCCATTCTTCTTTGCAAAATATGGTATAGTATGTATCTCTGCGCTTGCCTGGTGAATAAATAGGGCTAATGGAGAACTGCGGCAAAGCACTGATAGGAACTATCGGATCCCAAGGAATTAAGGTAAGGTAAAGAGGTAGTGCTGCGCTGTATAATAAAGCTGTAGAGACTAAGGTATATTAAATAGGTATGCACACAAGTAAGTGCTGATTATGCAGAAGATAGAGGATGGTGTGAATTTTTGTGCATAAATCACATAAAATCGCATAAACGTGACATAGCTTAAAATTGCATAAAGTTGCATGAAATCGCATAAAACATCATATTCAAAAGATAAATCCGTGAAAGGTGTGAATTTTTGTGCATAAATCACATAAAATCGCATAGACGTGACATAGCTTAAAATTGCATAAAATTGCATGAAATCGCATAAAACATCATATTCAAAGAATAAATCCGTGAGAGGTGTGCAGAGGTGTATCAAGTGAGAATGATGTGGGTAAAACACATAAAATCATATAAAAATGACATCTCTTGTAATTGCATAGTCACTGTCACGTGACTTCTTCTGCTGTTGAAGCAAATAAAAGGACACTTCTGGCATCTAGTAACCACCTCTGAAGAAGTCACGTGACAGTGACGAATGCGCAAAGGGACACTAGATACCGGAAGCGAGGTACGAGCTCGATGCTCGTTTATCCCATGCAATTTTGAGCAACATAAACACACATACACCTGAACTAGAGCGTACACCCCAGTAAAAGAGACGCCCAAACACCTGGATTTAAAGGGAGCCGCCCGCCATAGGACACAGAAGCCCCATTAAGAACCAGCTAACACATATACACGCTGTTACCTTACAGCGGTAAGGTAAGGGGACATCCATTACTATATTCCATGCTATGCTTACCTTTCACACATCCTTATCCACCTAGTTGGTTTTATGCACCGATGCAATTTTTATTGCGACTATTTTATGTGTCATATCTTTTAACTACTTGTACTTGATTGCAGCACTTTATGCACGCCCATCACAGATTCACCTTATTTTAAATGTGACACTTGACGCAACTTAATGCGATTTTTATGCGTTTCTATGCAATTATAAGAGATGTGATTTTTATACGATTTTATGTGTTTTACCCACATCATTCTCACTTGATACACCTCTGCACACCTCTCACGGATTTATTCTTTGAATATGATGTGTTATGCGATTTCATGCGATTTTATGCAATTTTAAGCTATGTCACGTCTATGCGATTTTATGTGATTTATGCACAAAAATTCACACCTTTCACGGATTTATCTTTTGAATATGATGTTTTATGCGATTTCATGCAACTTTATGCAATTTTAAGCTATGTCACGTTTATGCGATTTTATGTGACTTCTTTGCAAAATAGCTCAAGCTCTGTCAGATTGGATGGAACAGCAATTTTCAAGTCTTGTCACAGATTCTCAATTGGATTTAGGTCTGGACTTGGCCATTCTAACACATTACTATATGCTTTGATCTAAACCAGTCCATTGTAACTCTGGCTGTATGTTTAGGGTCGTTGTCCTGCTGGAAGGGGAACCTCCGCCCCAGTCTCAAGTCTTTTGCAGACTCTAACAGGTTTTCCTCTAAGATTGCCCTGTATTTGGCTCCATCCATCTTCTCATCAACTCCGACCAGCTTCCCTGTCCTTGCTGAATCAAAGCATCCCCACAACAGGATGCTGCCACCACCATGTTTCATGTATGGTGTGTTCAGGATGATGTGCAATGTTAGTTTTTCACCACACATAGTGTTTTGCTCTTAGGACAAAAAGTTAAATTTCGGTCTCATCTGACCAGAGCACCTTCTTCCACATGTTTGCTGTCTCCCCCACATGGCTTCTCCCAAACTGCAAACGGGACTTCTTATGACTTCTTATTCTTTCCTTCAACAATGGCTTTCTTCTTGACACTCTTCCATAAAGTCCAGATTTGTGGAGTCCACAAATTATAATTGAAAAACACCACTCAAGCTAATGTGGATCGAGCTTGACTTCTTTTTCTAAAGAATGTTTTAAATATAAATTATAAAAAACTGTATAAAAAATTCTATGATCAGGTATATATTTTATTTATTTATTTTATTTATTTATTACAGGATTTATATAGCGCCAACAGTTTACGCAGCGCTTTACAATATAAAAATATAACCCAGAGACTAATTATATCTCCAGAAAGACAGGGAATGTGGATCACAGGTGTTTTGAATCAGGATTTTTCAATTAACACTTGAACTTTGTACTCCTCACCCAGCTTTCCGCCACACAGGCTTGACACCATCTGAACCAAATAGGTTTATCTTGGTCTCATCAGACCACACAACATGGTTCCAGTAACCCATGTCCTTAGTCTGTTTGTCTTCAGCAAACTGTTTTTGCAGGCTTTCTTGTGCATCATCTTTAGAAGAGGCTTCCTCCTGGGACAACAGCCATGCAGACCAATTTGATGTAGTGTGCGGCATATGGTCTGAGCACTGACAGGCTGACCCCCCTGACCCCCGACCCCTTCAACCTCTGCAGCAATGCTGACAGCACTCATATGTCTATTTCCCAAAGACAACCTCTGGATTTGACACTGAGCATGTGCATTGAACTTCTTTGGTCGACCACAGCGAGGCCTGTTCAGAGTGGAACCTGTCCTGTTAACGAGTCGCATGACACCGGGGAGGGAAAATGGCTAATTGGGCCCAATTTGGACATTTTCATTTAAGGGTGTACTGTTATACAAGCTGTACACTCACTACTTTACATTGTAGCAAAGTATAATTTCTTCAGTGTTGTCACATGAAAAGATATACCGTATATACTCAAGTATAGGTTGACCTGAATATAAGCCGAGGCACCTAATTTAACCACAAAAAACTGGGAAAACGTATTGACTCATGTAATAGCCTAGGGTTGGAAATGCAGCAGCTACTGGGTAAACAATGCCCATCTGCAGCCTCACTGTGCCCATCTGCAGCCCCACTGTGCCCGTCTGTATCATCAGTGCCCATCTGCAGCCCCACTGTGTCCAACTGTAGCCTTGTTGTGCCCATCTGCAGCCTCACTGTGCCCATCTGCAGCCTCACTGTGCCCATCTGCAGCCTCATTGAGCCCATCTGCAGCCTCACTGTGACCATCTGCAGCTCTACCTTTGATAACTAAAACAGCGGGTGTCTCCTGCTGTGTCATGCAGTCTGTTCGGCGGCCATCCATTGTAACAAAGTCTCGTCCATAATAGATGGAACACTGATACAGTTTCCCAGCATTGTATCAGTGTTCCATCTATCACGGAGGAGGCGGGGCTTTGTTACAATGGATGGCCGCCGAACAGACTGCATGACACAGTGAGAGACACCCGCTGTTTTAGTTATAGGTACAGCTAGTTTAGTTTAAGGTACAGCTGCAGATGGGCACAGTGAGGCTGCAGATGGGCACAATGAGGCTGCACCCTTACTTGAGACTCTCACTCGAGTAGGCTGGCTGGAATATTTTGATATGTTATGTGAAATGTGTGTTTTTTACATGTTTTTGCAATAAAGTCGAATATTTTTTAAACTAATAGGAGTATTTCATGTTCACATATCCCCACATTCTCTGTCTTTCTGGAGATATAATTCGTCTCTGGGTTATATACCTGAACATAGAATTTTTGGTACAGTTTTTCATAATTTATTTTTAAAACATTCTTTAGAGAAAGGGGTTGAGCTTGACCCACATTATCTTGAGTGGTGTTTTTCTTTGGCTTCTAGTGGAGTGGCTCCCCCACCTAACTAGGGATTATTCTCTGAACCTTTTAGGACTCTGTATAGTGTTGTTTTTTTTGTGTACAACTAATAACTGTCCTGTGGGCAGATTCTCCCACCTCTCTGCAGCTCCACCAGAGTTACCATGGGCCTGTTGGCTGGTTCTCTAATTAATGCTCTCCTTGCCCAGCCTGTCAGTTTAGGTGGACGGCCATGTCTTGGTAGGTTTGCATTTGTGCCATGCTCTTTACATTTTTGGATGATGGATTGAACAGTGCTCCATGAGATGTTCAAAGCTTTATAACCTAACTGTGATTTAAACTTCTCCACAACTTTATGCCCGACCTTTATGGTGTGTTCCTTGGCCTCCATGTTCACTAAGGTTCTCTAAAAAAACTCTGAGGGCTTCAGAGAACAGCTGTAATTAAACTGAGATTAAATTACATGCAGGTGGACTCTATTTACTAATTAGGTGACTTCTGAAGGCTATTGGTTTCACTAGAATTTAGTTAGGGATATCAGAGTGAAGGGGGCTGAATACAAATGCACACCACACTTTTCAGATATTTATTTGTAAAAAATTTGGAAAACCATTTATCATTTTCCTTCCACTTCACAATTATGTGCCACTTTGTGTTAGTCTATTACATAAAATCCCAATAAAATACATTTATCTTTTTGGTTGTAACATGACAAAATGTTGAAACTTTCAAGGGGGATGAATACTTTTTCAAGGCGCTGTATACCCACATGGGTATCTGGGTTACGTAATTGGAAAAGGAGGGTTCCACAAACTTTTACACCTCCCATAATTTGTTGTAAAATCAACATTTGTCTTTACTTTATTTTAATAATCGATGGGGATTAGATTATGTTGACTGAGTTACCCATGTTGCTATGCTATGGTATGTTCCTGACACTCATTCGAGCTGAAAAAGCTGCTTGAAACAGCAAAATGTCTTCAACATTGTGGAACAAATGTAAACAACTACTACTAGCTACGAAGCTATGATTGTATAGGAATCAGGCCTTGTGCTCACCATTCTCTCCTTGTATGCAGCAATGGTGTTTCTGTGCATAAAGTTGCTAGTCAGATATGGACATCAGAGAAGTGGAACAAATCATTAAATTATATCCTGTTTGTCCTCTTCTTGTTCTGATACAGAACCTTTGTTACTGCTTACAGAATAAAGCTTCCTTTAACCAATATTCTTCTCCGTTTTACTTGTCCCCTCTATTTCTGCACTGCCCCTTTTTCCTTTTATAACAAAATCCTACTAATAAATATGTTAAATATTTGCAATTCATAAGTCATGGATATTTGGAAACAAGTGTATCCCTTCTACTATGTATAGCATACTAGCTGGTTTAATCAGTACGCTAATACAACCGCAAAGATAAAAGTCTATGCTATTCTGCCTAAATGACACACTGCTATAAATTTTAGATGTGATCATAAAATATATTTTATGAACACATTGCTGTTGTAATATGATGATTCCAAACAGTGCCCTGGGGAAAAGAGCACTAGTATGTGTTGATTTTACATTGTTGTGGCCACAAAACACCTGCTCCCATTAAGTTGCTGTGAGAATACTATATTTATACAGAATTCTATACCTCAATCTATATCTATACAGGCTTGTTTTATTTTCTCAGATGTAGAAAAATGTATGAATAAAAATCTAATATTGGAAAATTCATAAAGTAAGTCATAAAATCTATAGATTAACCAAAATATTTGTATATTGTGGTCTTCTGTTACAGGCAGAATGATCCTTATTAACGGGACAAAATATTTGGTGTGCTTCAGCACCACAACCCAGACTTAATTACTGTATACAAACATTAGAGAGAATCCAAAGAGGACTTTTAATAATTGTGTATTATAAATTGTATTATTACCACTGCTAAATGTGACATCTTCCTCCTGATTGTTAGGGAGTTGGCACCTGCTGGTGTCTTACCAGCCAGTGACTGACAGGTGAATGTAAACAAATAGGGATAGTGTTAAAAAAAAAAAACGGTGGGAGGCCCCAAAATGTATACCAGGCCCTTTAGGCCCCCCTGGAAAAGCACCTTGTTCCCATGTTGATGACATAACCTTGGCCTGGTGATTATAGGGGTGTGCGGGCAGAGGGCCCCCAGCTATCATCCCCCATGTGAACAAGTAAGGGGTACATAGTACCTCTACTTATTCACAAAAAAAGAACCATCCTTTTCTTGCTTTCTTGCATGATGTTCATGGCCACCCAGACAACAGACTCAAAAAAAATTGTATGAATTTTGGGGGGGGGGGGCATAACACCATTTTTTTTCTTAACTACCCCATATATTTTTTTTGTGGGGTGCCCCTTAAAATCTATACCAGACCTAAAGGGGCCTGGTATTAATTTAGGGGGGACTTTGTGCTGCTTTATTTTTTTTTCTATAAGATCTTTATTGGAAGTAAAAGAGAACAAGCAAAATGGGGTGTAATACAGAGAAACTTAGTACAGTTGAAATTTCAATAGACAGGTTACTGTAACATCTTTGTTTTTAGGCTGATGACATCAGTGTTTCATCTAACAGTGGGGCATTAAGATAGAACCCTATTTCTGTTGTGACAAGAGCATGTCGGTTTCTCTATGTTCTGAGTACTTTTTGAGCAATTGGGGTTAGTCATGGAGTATGGTGTGTCTGTTACTATGTAAGGAGTGGCTTAATCTATCTAAGTTGGAGTGTCAAGGATGTGAATCCATTCATATGAAATAAAATAAAAATCAATGCCTGATGTTGCGCTCTAGGTGTTGACTAAATTGATATAACATAGAACATATGTAAAATAAAATCCTCAGTAACAATTATAGAATGCCAAGGGGCAGCTAGTATATAGTGCAAGTGCTACAAGTAATAATAGACGGAAGTAGCGAGGAGACAATGCTGGAAGTGGCAGCAGAGCAGTGTCTCTCTTATTTTTCTCATACCTACCGCTGAGGCATTTAAAGGAAAAACTTCTACTGGCCTGTGGCAGGAATTTGGATTACCTTGGTCATCTTTGTATTTTATCACACCGTTACCTTACAGCGGTAAGGTAAGAGACCACCTTGCACAGAGGTGTAATTTACACTGAAGAATCTTATCACCAAGTCACCTATAATCTGCTGTGGATTTGCACCAACTGTTATTTGGCACAGCATGTCACTATTTTAGTTCAATGTTACATGGACTTTTTTTTATATTATTGAGCATTACTTTGTATGATGAATTACCTATGTGTTTTTCTATTATTGTAATATTAGTTTACACAAAGTTCCTTCTATTATTATTTTTAGCATTTGCACTTTATACTAGCTGCCCCTTGGCATTCTATGAATATTACTGAGGATTTTTTTTTACATATGTTCTATGTTATATCTATTTAGTCCATATCTATAAAGCACAATATCACACATTGATTTTCTTTTATTGAATTTTTGGGGTTTTGGTTGACCCATTTGTTGTTTGCTGCAACTAGGATTATATCATTGCTATCTTGGGCAGCGTGGGAATATTCCTTCTTTTAATCCATTCGTGTGGAGGGTTCTAAATCGAGGTCAGAGCATGAGTTTCTGTACAACTAAAGTGATATTCAGGGGTTTGAAGGGGGGGGGGGGGCTTGAGTGAAAGACTGGGGAGGGGGGGGGGGGTAATTACAGTAGGGATTATGGAAGGGGTAAGGGATGAAGGGAGTGGGTTTTTATGGGAAGGATAAAAGGATGAGGGGAATGGAGGGGGTGGTTGTCCATCTCTCTGTCCTTCTATTGGGAAAGGTGAGGGGATTGGTTGTTGTTGTGGGTTTTTGTCTAGTGGAATAAGATTACTGTGTTATTAGAGATGTTTAATAGGGATTGTCAATTATGTATCTGGTTATGGGCTTGTTTAGACATGGGTGATAGAATAGTGTCAGATGGGTGGGAAGGTGACAGTGATTCAGTCTTGGTAGTCTGTTATTGTCTGAAAATGGGTGTCATGGGCAATGCTAATGAGGCACTCCATTTCTGCTATCTTATCAATTCTCTTTAGCCATTCTTTAGCCATTCTTTGATTGATGGGGTATGTGGGTTGCCCCAGTGAATCAGTATGCATTGTTTTGTGGCATTTACCATGTGCATGGCAAAGGACTTGAAATAGTTGCTGTTTGACAAGGGGGTAAAGTGTAGGAGGAATTATGCCGGGGAAAAATCAAGCGTGTATGTAATCACCTTCTCGATAATTCGGTGTACTCCTGCCCAGAAGGTTTGAATGGTGGGGCAACTCCACCATATGTGTAGGAGGGTTCCTCTTTCCTGTTGGCATCTCCAGAAAGTATCTGGGATATCTGGGTTGAATTTGTGGATCAGTGGGGGGGTGCGGTATCATCGGGTTTGGACTTGTATCCGTTTTCTTGTGTGAAAACATTTATGGATCCCTGAATATTCAGGTAGATTTGTTCCCAATCTTTCGGTGACAGGGGCTGGGAGAGGTAATTTTCCTATGCTGTACATGCCAGGCCTGTATTGGAGGGGACATCCGTGAATAAGAGGGAGTGTAATGTCCAAATTAAGTGGCGTTGGGGGGATTGCTTTATACATAAGGATTCAAAGGGTGAGAGGGGTCTGGGGCCTTTAAATTTTCTGTCTAGGGAGCGTATGTAGTGCGAGAGTAGCGTGTGATTCCAGGGGGAGATAAACGTACCTTCTTCCTTTGTTGGGAGATTTTCACGTGGTAGAAATTTACCTTGAGAGAAGAACTGGTGTATCAGGACATTTTTGTGTGGCCAACTATCATTTCTACCGAGGTACGAACCTTTCAGGAAGAGAAATCTACCATCTTCGTCAATTAGTGTGTCAGTGAGTTGGAAAGGGCAATGTTTTGCTAGGAGTATTGAGACACCTCTGATTTGGATGCACGATTGCTTGCATGATAAGCAGTAGGGTAGTATCGGGACTGTAGTTTTGGTATAGAGTCGGCACGCAAGTGCGTTTCCTGCAAGAATATTATGTCAGCTTTATTCTGTTGCATCGTAAGGAGGAGCTGGGATCGTTTTTCTGGTATATTAAGTCCCCTTGCATTTAGAGAAATGATTTTGGCAAGGAGATTGTCACCAATAGGGGAAGGGGAGGCCATGTCTAGGGAGGTTGTGGTGGGAGTTAAGGATGATCAGTGCTGTCCCTCTAGTTTCAAGAGTGTTTAGGCCTTGAGAGTGGTGGTACGGAGGGGTATAGGGATGGAGCTGGGGTTAGGGCTTGGGGGTTGCTAAAGTGGGGTGGGGGTGAGGGGTGTAGAGGGGGTCAGTTAAGGGGGAGGAGGAAATCAAGGCTTATTGGGGAGAGGTGTAGGGGAAGGTGGTCCGGCGACAGGTGAGAGCTGGCTCGCCTGTCCGGATGTGTGAAGAACCGCAGATGCAGACTAGACAGAAGTGATCAGTGGTATGCTGTCGGATCGGTTATGGAGATTGTGTTGAGTGAGGCTACCATTGTGTGGTAGGTGCAACGCAGGATTCCCGTTGCATCAGAGGGGGGCGGGGTCACCCGTACACATCACTGGGAAACCCCGGAGTTTTCCCTTGTCAGAGGGGGACGGGGTCACGTGACAGGTGGCCCTGCCCTCAGATACATTGGCTGGGTGCCTCCGGTGGAGGCAGGATCCTGTGCGTGTTCCACGCTGGAGACGCTGGAGATCATCCATCGCTGAAGATCATTCATCGCTGAAGATCGAGAATTGGATTACATCACTGGAGAAGGAGCATGGATTTATTGGATTACATTGCTGGAATCTCTTTTTTATTTTTTTATTTTTAATAAAGGACTTGTCCCAAGCCATCTCACGTGTGTTTTTTTTTTAACATTTTGACACTTTCTTTTTGTGAAATAGTAGGGGTACAATGTGCCCCTTATCAATTCACACAGAGGGGGCCGGGATCTGGGTGTCCCCTTTGTTAAAGGGGGCTTCCAGATTCCGATAAGCCCCCACCCGCAGACCCCCACTACCACTGTGCAAGGGTTGTGGGGATTAGGCCCTTGTCCACATCAACATGGGGACATCCTCCCCATGTTGAAGGCATGTGGCCTGGTACCGTTCAGGGGGGGGCGTTCTCTCATCCCCCCTCTTTTCCTGCGCCCTGCCAGGTTGCATGCTCGGATAAGGGTCTTGTGTGGATTTTTGGGGGAACCCCACACCAGTTTTTTTTTTTTAAAGTTGATGTACTACACTAATAATAGGCCTCAGTATTAATCTACAATTCCTTTTGTTTGTTTTTCCTTTGTTTTTTTCAGCATTCTTTGTTGTGTAGTACTCTAGAATTGTTGCAGTCTATTAACTCCAGAGCCGTTAGCATTCTGACATGAGATAATAGGCAAAAGATTTAGAAAGATGATATATAATTGGCCACACTTTTTCCAAGACTAATCATAAAGCAAAACAAATATGATAGCTGTTATAAAGTGTTAAAAGAGCGTAACTTTATAACTAAAATTATACAATTGTATTCATAAAGTCACAATATTTGTGAGATAAAATTGTTGTTTAAAAGGATGAAGCAAAGTTAAAGCACCACAAACTACTGTACATATGATGTCACCTTTTTTCACATTAATTGCAAATGTATCACATCTTTAATCTATTTTTGACAGGTGAAAATTAACATCTGATTGAGATAAATTACACTGCATAATACACGTGAAATGTTTATTTTGGTACAGTGTGAAAGATAGCGGTTAAGGTATAGTATGGAATGGCACATTAAAAGTAATAAAGTAAATTGAAAAAAAATGTAAAGATGTTTTCCACCTTCAAACAATAAACCTATCCATCTGCTCCCCTTCTTAATGTTGGTCAGCTGTTTGTAGTATGCTACTTATTGTATTGAAGGAAATAAGTCCACCAAAGTACATCCAGTAAATAATTGTTAAAATCTTCCACCACACCGACGTGCCTTATGAGCCCTCTCCCAGTGAGACCGCACTCACCAGATGGTGTTGCCTCACACTCTCGAGGGCTTCCTTTGAAGATTATTTTTGATTTTTTCAGCACAATTATATATGGACTCTTTTTTGTGTTTTTAGCATAATGTCATTTCACGTGGTGTTATTCATTTGAATCATTAATTTATTATGGTTTTCACACAGTGTATGGTATTCACATACTCTAGCACTTTTTTGTTTTAGTGCTGCTGGATTATACTTCTACACACTTATTTGTCACTACACGTGTGATTATAATCTATTTTGTTATTTATACATATTTTTTAGAGTGGCGGCTGGTAGTTTTCACTAGTTTAATTGGGCATAGGGGTGTGGTACACAGACACACTCACCTATCCACTCATTGTTGGAGGGATTGGCGCGGTGAGGTTTGATATTTTTAGGAGCGACAAATAGAGAATATCAACCAACCAGATATACTTATTGTATTGTTAAAGCTTCTTGGCTTTATTCAGCACATTGTAGTTGAGATTTAGAAAGTTTGAAAATGAAAAGGTTTCTGGGCCAAGCTGCATGCCACAATCTTTTTCCTGTAAGCCACACCCCTTTGCCCCCCTGCAGCAAAGGGAAGGCATTCCAAACATGTGAATGAAGAGATAGCACTTTATAGTACAACTCAAGTTATACTTGAAAAGTAATCATTAGGAAATATAACTATTCTAAAGCAGTACTATATTTCAATTTGTCAGGTCTTAATGAAGGTCTATAATCCAAGAGAGCGGTACAAAACTCTTAAACAACTCAAGCATTTAACTGTATCCTAAGATACTTTTATAGCATTAGACTGTTTAGCTACATAGATTTTACGTGTCATTTAATGATATTGGGGTCAATTATAATCTGTATCGTTGTGTTTCTGCCACCCTGAGTTCTTTGATAAATGATCCTTATGGTCTAAAGAACAATATGAATCCTACTGTGAAATGTTGCACCAGTTTCTTTAACTCACAAAGTACAGAAAACAGTAATTCATATTTTACTGCAATGCTAAAGCAGCTGGGAACATATTTTTTAATAAATTACTTTTTATGCTACAACTCAGGCATTAAACTGCCACATTTGTGATTAATGAAATTGCATTGCAGGAAAAAATAGAGCAGGGTAAAGAATGTGAAATGACATTTTCAGCTTTCAAAGTAGCTGTTTTCTAGAATGATAGAAGAAATAAAAATTGGTTAATGGAAAATAAAAGGTTAACTTGATTCACAATGGTAATTACATTTTATCTTGGTACACTTTTTTTTTATTCCTGTAATTATAAATTGTGAAAAAATGAATTTACATCAATGATTGCACTTTAAGGCTTTGGCCTTGTTATGACACCCACTTGACAGATTCTGACAAAGCTGTGTTCCTGTAGACTGAATTGCTAACAGCTCATGCAAATAACACTTTAATTTACTTCATCTGCTCAATTACATAGTTTCATTTCATAAAAGAGGAGGAAAGGTTAAGTGATTAAGCACAACCCAAACATAGGCAGGATGGGTTTATAAGAGCTGGAATGTTATCAGCAGATATTAGTATCTCCTTACATTTCCAGACACTTATGTAAAGGTAATTTCACTCTGAAGAAAAGATCCTTTAAAAAAACATATTTCTCTTATAAGTGAAGTGTTTTGTTTTTACATGTGCAAGGGTTTCTGCAATGTGCCCAGTATGGGCAAATGTGGTTTTATTCAAGAAATGACAGATATACAGTATCTCACAAAAGTGAGTACACCCCTCTCATATTTGTGTAAATATTTTATTATATTTTTTCATGTGACAACACTGAAGAAATTACACTTTGCTACAATGTAAAGTAGTGAGTGTACAGCTTGTATAACAGTGTAAATTTGATGTCCCCTCAAAATAACGCAACACACAGCCATTAATGTCTAAACCGCTGGCAATAAAAGTGAGTACACCCCTAAGTGAAAATGTCCAAATTGGGCCCAAAGTATCAATATTTTTTGTGGATACCATTATTTTTCCGCACTGCCTTATTCCTTTTGGGCATGGAGTTCACCAGAGCTTCACAGGTTGCCACTGGAGTCCTCTTCCACTCCTCCATGATGACATCATGGAGCTGGTGGATGTTAGAGACCTTGCGCTCCTCCATCTTCCGTTTGAGGATGCCCCACAGATGCTCAATAAGGTTTAATTCTTTAGACATATTTGGCCAGTCCATCACCTTTACCCTCTGCTTCTTTAGCAAGGCAGTGGTCATTAGACATGTGCACACTGAAATATTTTGTTTCTGAATTTCGTTTTCGTCCGAAAAATCTATTTATTTAGTTAGTCCCGAAATTTGTTTTTATTTATTTAGTTTTTCGTTAAAAATTTAATTCGTCCGAAAATCCAAATGAATTAAGGTCGAATCTGTCATTGAAGACTTATGGTGTATGTCGAATGTTCAAAGAAGATTCGACGGAGCAGCTAAACTGTATGACTCTGTATAGCTTAGCTGCAATTCCACACAATTCCAGCAGCAATCTTTCCTCTCTACGTCGAATCTTTCCTTTCTGCGTCGAATCTTTCCTTTCTACGTCGAATCTTTCCTTTCTACGTCGAATCTTTTCTCTCTATGTAGAATAATCTTGGACTAATAGAGTTAAGGTTAGGCACATTCGACCACAGGTTCAATGGACACAGATTGTTATTGTCAGCGTCGAATCTCCTATCTATATCGAACTGTTGTCACAACCAAAATAAAGCATTTGTTTATGTCGGATCTTTCGTTTTTCGGATTCTGCACTTTCGTTATCGTTTGTTAAAACGATAACGAAAATACCTGAAATTCGGACGAAAATGTATTCGGACGAAAACGAATGCACATGTCTAGTGGTCATCGTGGAGGTGTGTTTGTGGTCGTTATCATGTTGGAATACTGCCCTGCGGCCCAGTCTCCGAAGGGAGGGGATCATGCTCTGCTTCAGTAGGTCACACTACATGTTGGCATTCTTGGTTCCCTCAAAGAACTGTAGCTCCCCAGTGCCAGCACTCATGCAGCCCCAGATCATGACACTCCCCCCACCATGCTTGACTGTAGGCAAGACACACTTGTCTTTGTACTCCTCACTTGGTTGCAGCTAAACACGCTTCACACCATCTGAACCAAATCTTGGTCTCATCAGACCACAGGACATGGTTCTAGCAATCCATGTCCTTAGTCTGCTTGTCTTCAGCAAACAGTTTGGGGGCTTTCTTGTGCATCACCTTTAGAAGAAGCTTCCTTCTGGGTTGACAGCCATGCAGACCAATTTGATGCAGTGTGCAGTGTATGGTCTGAGCACTGACAGGCTGACCCCCCACCCCTTGAAGCTCTGCAGCAATGCTAGCAGCACTCATACGTCTATTTCCCAAAGACAACCTCTGAATATGATGCTGGGCACATGCACTCAACTTCTAAGGTCGACCATGGTGAGGCCTGTTCTGAGTGGAACCTGTCCTGTTAAACCACTGTATGGTCTTGGCTACCGTGCTGCAGCTCAGTTTCAGGGTCTTGGCAAACTTCTTATAGCCTAGGCCATCTTTATGTAGAGCAACAATTCTTTTTTTCAGATCCTCAGAGGGTTCTTTGCCATGAGGTGCCATGTTAAACTTCCAGTGGCCAGTATGAGAGAGTGAGAGCGATAACACCAAATTTAACACACCTGCTCCACATTCACACCTGAGACCTTGTAACACTAATGAGTCACATGACACTGGGGAGGGAAAATGGCTAATTGGACCCAATTTGGAAATTTTCACTTAGGGGTGTACTCACTTTTGTTGCCAGCGATTTAGATATTAAAGCGGAGTTCCACACAAAAATGGAACTTTCACTTTTCGGAATCCTCCCCCCTCCGGTGTCACATTTGGCACCTTTCAGGGGGGAGGGGATGCAGATACCTTCGGATTGCGCAGCGCGACTCGCGCATGCGCAGTATGGAACCAGGAGGTGAAGCTGCAAGGCTTCACTTCCTGATTCCCTTACCAAAGATGGCGGCGGCAGCACCCAAGAACCGAGGGACGGTTCGGCCTCGGGTGCAGACATCGTGGGCGCCCTGGACAGGTAAGTGTCCTTATTTTAAAAGTCAGCAGCTACAGTATTTGTAGCTGTTGACTTTTAAAAAAAAATGTGGGCGGACCTCCGCTTTAATGGCTGTGTGTTCAGTTATTTTGAGGGGAAAGCAAGTTTACACTGTTATACAAGCTGTACACTCACTACTTTACATTGTAGGATAGTGTCATTTCTTCAGTGTTGTCACATGAAAAAATATATAATAAAATATTTACAAAAATGTGAGGGGGTGTACTCACTTTTTTGAGATACTGTATACAATTTGTTGTTAGTCTGTCTGCAAATGTATACTTCAGCTTTTATAGATCCTAAAGAAGCAATCTCTAGACAGTGGTAAAGGAGCCAACTTTTTAGAAACTTTTTGAAGACACAGCTGCTGTCAGTCTGGTCAGCTAATGTTTGCTGTGTTATTTAGCAGGAGTCTGACCACAGGTTTCCTAAAATAAAATAAATACATGAATCAAACCCAATTACTGAAATATTATCTTTATCATATTAATGCCATTTCAAAAGCAATTTTTAATCGTAATTTTCATTCTTATTTTTTAATCTGCAGCTTTTCTTAACTTAATTTCTGGTAATCCTGGAATGAAGGTCCTTGTTCAGGCACTGCCTAAAGTGATAATGTGCTGCCATTGTCCTTTGCTTGGTTCTATACACGGTACAGATGCGCCACTTTACAGGCAGACTAAGGGGACCGCCCAAGCACTATGTTTAACCACTTGCCGACCGCCCCCTGTATATATACGTCGGCAGAATGGCACGTACAGGCAGAACCACGTACCTGTACGTGCCATTCTTCCGGCGGGTGGGGGGTCCGATCGGACCCCCCCGGCCGGCGGGGACGGTCGGGATCGCTTCAGGAGCGATCCGGGATGAGGGGACGGCCAGTGGTTTCTGGCCACCCCCTCGCGATCGCTCCTGGCGAATCAGATGCTTCCTCTGTCTGTGTCACTCAAAACACAGGCAGAGGAAGTGATGTCACGCTCGGTGCGCCGGTCTATGTGACCGGAACGCCGAGCTGTGAACGTCTAAAGGTTAGTGCACCAACAGTACACTGACACCAGTACACATAGGCACACAAAACACCCCCCTGTCACCCCCAGATCACCCCCCAGATCACCCCCTCCCCCCCCAGTCACAGTGTCACTAATTGCAGTGATCATTTTTTTACTGATCACTGCATGTGTCAGTGTGACTGTAATAACTGTATAACTGTCACTGGTGACGCTGGTTAGCCAGTTAGTTATTTCGTTATTTAGGTTCCCCGTCAGTTTTTATATAGCGTCAGGTACCCCCATATATTACCTAATAAAGGTTTTAACCCCCTGATTGCCCCTAGTTAACCCTTTCACCCCCTTTTGCCAGTGTCACTAAGCGATCGTTTTTCTGATCGCTGCATTAGTGTCGCTAGGTAACCATTTTTTTTTTTAGGTAACCGCCATGTTTATATAGGTTCATAAATAGGTTTATAGGTCAGGTACCCCCATATTACAACCTAAATAAAGGTTTTAACCCCCTGATTGCCCCTAGAGTTAACCCTTTCACCAGTGATCACTGTATAACTGTCACTGGTGACGCTGGTTAGCCAGTTAGTTATTTCGTTATTTAGGTTCCCCGTCAGGTTTTTATATAGCGTCAGGTACCCCCATATATTACCTAATAAAGGTTTTAAACCCCCTGATTGCCCCTAGTTAACCCTTTCACCCCCTTTTGCCAGTGTCACTAAGCGATCGTTTTTCTGATCGCTGCATTAGTGTCGCTAGGTAACCAGTTTTTTTTTGTATTACTGTTACGGGTGACGCTGGTTAGTTAGCTTGTTTTTTATACTGTCAGGGCACCCGCCATTTATTACCCAATAACGGTTTAAACCCCCTGATCGCCCGGCGGGTGATATCAATTAGGTTTTAGGGTCAAATAAGGTCTGCGTCGCCCCAGGTTAGTGCCAGTACCGCAAACACCCACGCGCAAAGCATACACCTCCCTTAGTGGTACAGTATCTGAACAGATCAATATCTGATCTGATCAGATCTATACTAGCGTCCCAGCAGTTTAGGGTTCCAAAAAAAAAAAAACGCATTGTTAGCGGGATCAGCCCAGATACCTGCTAGCACCTGCGTTTTCCACCTCCGCCCAGCCCAGCCCACCCAAGTGCAGTATCGATCGATCACTGTCACTTACAAAACACTAAGCACACATAACTGCAGCGTTCGCAGAGTCAGGCCTGATCCCTGCGATCGCTAACATTTTTTTTGTGGTAGCGTTTTGATTCAGTCGCTTCAGTCAGGAGCTTTTTTACCTGTGAATCTCAAAAAAATAAAAAAAATAAAAATAGTTGTCGTTTTATTGTTCTCTCTCTCACTCTATTCTCTCTCTATTGTTGCTCTTTTTTTACTCCATTCTATTCTGCAATGTTTTATTATGTTTTATCATGCTTGCTTTTCAGGTATGTAATTTTGTTTACTGTGTTTTAGTGTTAAGCATTTTTTTTTGTTTTCAGGTGCGCCATTCAGTTGCAACGCGGATTTATTTATCTTGACAGCAACAGCGTTTGCTCCCACGATACATAAAGCCGCGACTCCAACGCTGTAGGAGGTGATTTCACCACCACAGTTAAAAAAAAGAGCATATATGCCGAAGCATGGGGGCAGCAGGGGGGGGAGAGGAGCGATTGGCTCCTAATGCCACGTACATACGGTCGAAATTCCGACCGTGTGTACACAGCATAACTTTTGCGGGAGGATGCCCCCATGCATCGGCATATATAAATGGTGCATGTATGCCCATCATTAGAAGTGGGGTGGATGAAGGGAGGTATTCTAATGGTGGGCATACCCACCAATCAATCTCTTTTTTTCGTTCAGCCAAGAGGCTGCATGAAAAAAAAAAGATTACAATATATGTCCAGTATGTTGCTGGACTTTGAATGGTTATACCAGAATGATGCCTGCAGGTTTAGGTATCATCTTGGTATCATTCTTTTCAGCCAGTGATCGGCTTTCATGTAAAAGCAATTCTAGCGGGTAATTAGCCTCTAGACTGCTTTTACAAGCAGTGGGAGGGAATGTCCCCCCTCCCGGATATAAACCGCGCCATTGGGAAATTGGAAAGCATTTTATCACACCAATCTTGGTGTGGTCAGATGCTTTGAGGGCAGAGGAAAGATCTAGGGTCTAATAGACCCCAATTTTTTCAAAAAAAGAGTACCTGTCACTGCCTATTGCTATCATAGGGGATATTTACATTCCCTGAGATAACAATAAAAATCATAACAAAGAAAAAAAATGGAAGGAACAGTTTAAAAATAAAATAAAAAAGCTAAATAAATAAAAAAAAAACCAAAAAAAAAAAAAAAAAAGCACCCCTGCCCCCCCTTCTCTTGCGCAAAGGCGTACACAAGCGTTGGTCTGGCGGCATATGTAAACAGCAATTGCACCATGCATGTGAGGTATCACCGCGAAGGTCAGATCGAGGGCAGTAATTTTAGCAGTAGACCTCCTCCGTGAATCTAATGTGGTATCATGTAAAGGCTTTTAAAGGCTTTTAAAAATGTATGTAGTTTGTCGCCACTGCGTGTTTGTGCGCAATTTTAAAGCATGTCGTGTTTGGTATCCATGTACTCGGCCTAAGATCATATTTTTTATTTCATCAAAAATTTGAGCAATATAGTGTGTTTTAGTGCATTAAAATAAAAAAAAGTGTATTTTTTCCACAAAAAATGCGTTTGAAAAATCGCTGCGCAAATACTGTGTGGAAAAAAAAAAATGCAACACCCACCATTTTAATCTGTAGGGCCTTTGCTTTAACATTATATATAGTGTTTGGGGGTTCAACGTAATTTTCTTGCAAAAAAAAAATATGTTTTCATGTAAACAAAAAGTGTTAGAAAGGGCTTTGTCTACAAGTGGTTAGAAGAGTGGGTGACGTGTGACATAGGCTTCTAAATGTTGTGCATAAAATGCCAGGACAGTTCAAACCCCCCCAAATGACCCCATTTTGGAAAGTAGACACCCCAAGCTATTTGATGAGAGCAATGTTGAGCCCATTAAATATTTTTTTTTTTTGTCCCAAGAGATTGAATAATGAAAAAAAAAATATATATATATTTTTTTTTACAAAAAGTTGTCACTAAATGATATATTGCTCAAACATGTCATGGGCATATGTGGAAATACACCCCAAAATACATTCTGTTGCTTCTCCTGAGTACGGGGATACCACATGTGTGGGACTTTTTGGGAGCCTAGCTGCGTACGGAACCCCAAAAACCAATCACCGCCTTCAGGCTTTCTAAGGGTGTAATTTTTTTATTTCACTTCTCACTGCCAATCACAGTTTCGGAGGCCATGGAATGCCCAGATGGCATAAAACCCCCCAAAATGACCCCATTTTGGAAAGTAGACACCCCAAGCTATTTGCTGAGAGGTATGGTGAGTATTTTGCAGATCTCGCTTTTTGTCACAAAGTTTAGAAAATTGAAAAAAAGAAAAAAAAAATTTTTTTTCTTTACTTTCTTCATTTTCAAAAACAAATGAGAGCTGTAAAATACTCACCATGCCTCTCAACAAATAGCTTGGGGTGTCTACTTTCCAAAATGGGGTCATTTGGGGGGGTTTTGTGCTATTTTGGCATTTTATGGCCTTCGAAACGGTAGTGAGGAGTGAAATCAAAAATTTGCACCCTTAGAAATCCTGAAGGCGGTGCTTGGGTTTCGGGGCCCCGTACGCGGCTAGGCTCCCAAAAAGTCCCACACATGTGGTATCCCCATACTCAGGAGAAGCAGCAAAATGTATTTTGGGGTGCAATTCCACATATAACTATGGCATGTGTGAGCAATATATCATTTAGTGACAACTTTTTGAAAAAAAAAAAAAATCTTTTTTATTTTTGTCTTTATTCAATCACTTGGGACTAAAAAAAAAAATATTCAATGGGCTCAACATGCCTCTCAGCAAATAGCTTGGGGTGTCTACTTTCCAAAATGGGGTCATTGGGGGGGTTTTGTACTTCTCTGCCATTTTAGCACCTCAAGAAATGAAATAGGCAGTCATAAATTAAAAGCGGTGTAAATTCCAGAAAATGTACTCTAGTTTGTAGACGCTATAACTTTTGCGCAAACCAATAAATATACGCTTATTGGCATTTTTTTTTTACTAAAGACATGTGGCTGAATACATTTTGGCCCAAATGTTTGACTAAAATTGAGTTTATTAGATTTTTTTTTATAACAAAAAGTAGAAAATCTCTTTTTTTTTCAAAATTTTCGCTCTTTTTCCGTTTATATCGCAAAAAATAAAAATCACAGAGGCAATCAAATACCATCAAAAGAAAGCTCTATTTGTGGGAAGAAAAGGACGCAAATTTCGTTTGGTTACAAAATTGCATGACCGCGCAATTACCAGTTAAAGTAGTGCAGTGCGAAATTGAAAAAAGACCTCTGGTCCTTTGGCTGCCAAATGGTCCGGGGCTGAAGTGGTTAAAGGATTTTTTTTTTTTATTGTTTCACTTTAAGCATCATTAAATCACTGATCATTTAAAAATGATATTTTTTAAAAACATTTTTGTTGCATTGATACATGTCCTCCAGGGAAGTACCCAGACCCCTATACCCTTTGTATGCCCAATAACTTTTTTTTTTAACTTTATATTTTTATTGATTACTTTTACATCATTTACAAAACAGTCATTACTTTCAATCATCTAAACTTTAAAACAAAGGGATCAACAAGGGGGATCATTACTGTAGCAAGACCATATAATGAAAAGAACAAGAAAAAAAGAAGAAAAACACGGAAGTAAGAGCCCCCTAATTAATTACACGTGTCTCTGTGATTTATACATTGTCCTCTTTCATCTCTACTCCACCATTCCCACAACACACACATGTCAATTCCCTCCCAAGCACCCACCACTATTCTCTCTCTCCACATCACTCTCAACTGCATTCACTCCTTGTTTCACATCCTTTAATTTATCAGCCCTTTCCCTTTATACATTGATATTTCCAACTCTCTTTTTCTCGGTCCACCATTTCCAGATCTTATCAAATTTCTTACAAGCTCCTTGTCTAATATATGACGTCCTATACTTAAGAATCACTACATTCATATTTTGTTCCCATTCCCCACTGGATGGAGGGGTGGAAGATTGCCACTTCTGGGCTATAAGTTTTCTAGCCTGAAAGAGGCATCTTAGAATTGCTAGACTGGTGTCTCTTGGCTTACCCTCTCCCTCTGTCCACCCCAATACGCATAGCATAGGATCCATAACAATGGATACATCAAACACCTGACTTATTGTTTCCATCACCTCCCTCCAGTACCAGAATAACTTGGGACATCTCCAAAACATGTGGATCAGGTCCCCCTCTGTCCTTCCACATCTTGGGCATTTAGCATCCTGTCTTCGCCCAAACATAATCAGTTTTTGCGGAGTGTAATATTCTCTGTATAGTAGGAATAAGTGTGACATCCTCTGGGGTGGAGAGATAGAAACCCACATTGCCAATTTGAGAATCCTTTCCCATTGTGTTTCCGATATATATTACCCACAACTCTTTCCCATTTCTGCCTATACGGCCGTTCCTTTATTTCCTCCCGACTTCCCTTATGTAAACTTGGGTAGATTTTAGATATTAGGCCTTTTGATGCCTTGACTCTAAAGATTTGTTCTAGTGTCGGTATAGTACACCATTCTATTATACTCCCTCTAAACTGCACTGTCATCGCATGTCTTACCTGTAAGAATCTAAAGAAAGATCTCTTTGGAATTGTGAAATCTTCCCTTAACTCCTGGAAAGATTTAAACTTTCCATTTTGAAAAAGCTGGTGAATGTACTTTATACCACATCTTTCCCATTCCCTAATTGGCCCCATTTTCTGCACCTCTGTCAGCTTATTATTTACCCATAGGGGGAGTATTCTGTGAATCCTCTATATCCCAACATTCCCTTTGCCACTCCCATACTCTTGTCATTAGATCCATAGTGGGCAATCCCCTTAGATGAGTCCCTGCCTCCAGAGCCTCCACCACCAAATTATGCAAGAAACTCTGTAAAAGAGTCCCATTCTCTCGTCTTCCCCCCTCCACTTGGCAGCCACTCATATGTTGGAGCTGTGCTGCTAAGAAGTAGCTAAAGGGATGTGGGAGCGCAACTCCTCCTTCCTTATTTGAAAGTTGTAAGGTATTTAAACTACTGCGTGCTGACCACCCTCTCCATACTAATTCCCTAAATATTATGTCAATCTTATAGAACCATTTTTTATAAATCCATACTGGAGAGTTGGGCAGGACATATAAAAGTTGTGGTAAAAATATCATTTTGATTAAGTTACAATGACCTGCCACAGATAAGGGAAGTTTTTTCCAAATTTAAATTTTACCCTTAAATTTAGTTAATAGTGGAACCAAATCGTCTGCTATATATTGTTTAGGATCTTTGGAGATAGTTATGCCCAGATATTTTATATGACTCCGTATTTGTAGCCGTACAGCCTCACGAGGCAGAGGGCCATCCAAAGGATCAACTGGAAACAGAGTAAATTTTTCCCAGTTTATCCTAAGGCCAAAAAAATGACCGAAAATGCCCAATAACTTACATATAAGCCTTCAAAATGCCCGCCGAAAGCATGAGTGGGGATCATTATTGCCACTTTAACATATGAATCTACTATTTGAAAGACAGCTGAGTGAAATATGCTCACAAAAAAAATGTCTAAAGCCCCATACACACGCGCGGATTATCCGAGGACCAGGTCTGTCAGACCATGTCCGTCATACTTTGTCTGATGTTGGTTTTGCGTACACACGGTCGGACAAAGTTGTCGGAAAATCTGATCATTCTGAACGTGGTGACGTTTGTTGCCTAAGACGGGACTACGTAGAGGCTAGTAGCCAATAGCTTTGGTCTTGTAATGTGATCTGAGCATGCATAGCACTTTGTCCGGTTGGAATTCGCTACACACGATCGGATTTTTTTTAACTATATATCTTTATTTAAGTTTTTACAGTTTACAAATTATACACAATCTCAAACACTTTTACCAGGGTCAGGTTGAGCATATATCATTTAAAATCGATTGAGATCTACCTCATTCACATCACCTTACATTCCCCCTCTACCCCATGCATCCATCCTCTTACTCTCCCTTGGTATCTGTTTATCCACTAAGTGATCGGACTTTGTTGTCAAAAAATCTATCCAGCAGGAGATAGGACTTTGTCCATCAGACAATCTGATGGAAACTGTCCGATGGTGCCTACACACGGTCTGATTTTCCGACAACATTGTCCGATAGGACAGAATCCATCGGAAAATCCTACCGTGTGTATGGGGCTTAAGGAGACAAATAGCAGGTGCCATTGATTCTAGCAGCTATAAGCATTTACAAAAGACTAAAAAAAAGGAAGCAAGACAATTGAAAGGAAAATCAAGTGAAGGAACAAAGGTAAATGTGTGCTAACAAGAAAGCATATTCCTGGATGAATCTAGAGGGGTCATCTACATTGTACACATGTGCAGTTCCTAGATGTTTTGAAGGATTCTCTGTGGCCCTTTGTGTGTCCTGTGTGCATCTTGTCTCTTTCCTGCCTTTCACAGCAGCCATTCAGTAGAGTTTGTGTCATCAGGCACAATCCCTTATATTAAAGTGCAGCAGTGTACAGCGGTTCCAAATTTCTATGTAATAGGCAGCTTGGAGACACATTACTACTGAATTACATTTGGAAACTGCTGTTCAACCTCGGTGTGTTTTTATTCTATGTTTCTTAAAGTTACCATACGTATTCTGCACATACTTTGCATATAAGTAATCAAACAAATATTATTCTTTAACTCTGTGGATAAAATGCTAATTTTATTGAAATTTGAAAGCCATACATTTGCCAGAGAGAAAAGAGCATAAACAGAGGAAAGAACAAACACCATAGCAAACTAGACTGGGTTTAAGTTAAAAAAACAAAAGCAAAATATTTTCATGACACTTGGGCAAGAATAAAATAAGTCTAAGGCAATATAAATATGCAAAGACAAAACATAGCACAGGTATATTGGCAAGTACTCATCCCTTATAAATGTGCCCCCCCCCCCCCCCCCCCCCCCCCCAGGCACAGATGTGTAGGATGGAGCACAAAATGTCCCCATCGGTAAGCCCTGTACCTGAAGGTAGTGGTAGTCACCAAATTAAAATGCATTGTGCGTGAGCGTGTGAGAATAAAATCCACTAATTTTAGAACAAATAAAATAAAATTACACTGTTCTTGGCTTTTTTATTTTAAAAATGTTTCAACTGTGGTTAATCCTCTTGCATGAGGAATACTGCTATACAAGGCCTCAACATTAACTGCAAGAGCTTTCAGGTAATTTTAAATCTTCAATTACTTGGAATAGATAAATTGTGTCCTTGAGACAGGAGGGAGGGAGGGAGCCTCATAACATAGGGTGTAAGGTGGGTATCAATTATTCTACTTGTGTTTTCAACCAAACTTCCTAATCTTCCTAATCCAAAGGGCATTTGGGATTCTTGTGGATCTTGGGTAGTGCACAAAATGTTGGTGTTCGAGGCCAATTAATATGGAGAAATTCCCAAGTGGGTTTAGAAATACAAATTTTGTCTTAATTCATCAGCAATAATGTTGCAATACTCCTGTTCAAATTTGATCATAGTGAAGCCAGAGACCTTTTTATACCTTTGAGTTCTAGGTGTATCCCCTTCTTTGCTTAAGTGAAAAGTTGCTTTTGTTGCCTTTATTGCTTCTGACATTCCTCTCTCCACCATCATGTTACTGAGCCCAACACAACTAGATTGTAGTGTCAACAGGGCTAGATTAACTGTTTTGTCCAATGTAAAAGATTGTAACTCTTCTGTCTGAAACCTTTTTGGTCACCACAAGTGCGAATGATACCCTTCAAAAATGCTATTTAATTCATTTTTATTATTCAAAGCAAACTCCCTTATCTATCCATGTCTGCATGCTTTTTGTTGTTGAGAAATTACTTTGGAAAAGACCTTCCTAGCATTTCTGGCTGTGGCTATCTTGAGTAAGGGCATTTGATTCATGTAGCATTTACTTCCTCAAATCTATCTGGTCTTAGCTCAATCATGTAGGCAGGAGTGTGTGCTTAGCCGAGAACCCCCCCCCTCCCCTCTTCCCCTCCTGAAGACTCCTAGGGTGCATGACATCATTTGCCTAGGCAAAAAACAGGAAGTAACTGAAGAAATATGATATACCATCTTCTCTATTTACTAATGCTAGCAGCATAAGGATTAAAAATAGTCACTGTTGATTAAGAGTGTGAACTTCCAATTTAAAGGAGAAGTCCAGCCAAAGCTTGTTTGGCTGGGCTTCTATTGATCACATGAGTGCAATTTGTTTTGCACTCCTGTGACCCATTTTCAGCAGAGAGCAGGCTAAAGTTCGCTCTCTGCTGACGTCACGGATTTCAGTCCAGGCACCGCATCATTACGACAATAAAATCTGGTGCCTGGACTGACACCTGTCTCAGCCTCTCAGCGAGCCACTGAGAGCCTGAGATGGCCTGCTAAGCCCCCTCCACAGCCCAGCGCTCCAATGAGCATGGAGGGAGATGAGCAGAGAGCTGTGACTGACAGTCTGCAGCTCTCTGCTCACAGAGCTCTGAAAACTGAGTGATCGGCGGTGTTCGATCGCTCGGTTTTCAGTGTAAAGGCGCCGGGGGACAGATGCACCACCTAGGTAAGTATAATTGGGGAAAAAAAACAAAAACAAAACATACTACTCTTTTAAGTCTAAGTTATTTTCAAGTACACTTTAAGCTCCACCTCTTTATCTTGGAATGCTCCATGAGACATTAGTGCTGCACTCAATGCATAGGAATTTTACATTTCTATTTGTATTTATTCCTTTTTATATTCTCTAGTTATCAGGGGCATTATACTATGTGAGCTATTCATTAAAATTAATTCCCACTGAGAGCTAAATTCCTCTGAAGTGTTTTTCATGTTTGAAAAGATCTGTACTCTCAGTACATGTGGACTGAGTTTTCCATCCATACATTTCTCTAAATATTTAATTTGCAATCTGTAATACATTTCTTTAATAATAACTTCTGCATGGTGTGAATGGAATTGTTAAGGAGACAGAGATAGCTATGTTTTAGAGGACCCCAGGTAAGTATAAAACAGAGGGGTGCCTCTCCTCACCCCCTACATGGAAGCACTAAATGGAGGAAATCCATCAATTGTTCATAGGCATGAATATTATACTTTGGATGCATAGATATACTAATATGGACACCTAACTATATGACTATATATACAGTATTTGATGGTCTTGCTATGGGCTTTCTATATATACATACAATTGATGATTGATACTATCATCATTATATACTTTGGGTGCATAGTTATACTAATATTGAAACGTGGCTATATATATTTGATGGTCTTGCTATGCACTTTCTATATATTCATAGAATTGACTACTGATTCAGGTTTGCCTGAATCATGCCCTATGGCCTATGATCTAGTCAACTGTTTAGCTAAAAAAGTGCTAGCGTATAACAGATGTACATTTATGAACCATTTGGAGTCTATAGAACTTGATTTGATTAATTATATTAGGTTGATAGTGAGGATAGCTACTGTATAGGACAAATGTTATACTCAATGCTATGATGATTCATTTAAAGCGGTTGTATAGTAATTTTTGTAACTTTTAAATATTATTTACTTTGTAAATAATATCTCCTAAACCTGTACGGTTTAGGAGATATTCCCCTCGCAATGAGCTGCTGACTTCAGCGGCGCATGCGCACCGGGGATTCTCGGCTGAAAGTCCGGTGTTCTGACAAGAAGTGTCGGCTGTGTACTGCGCAGCGCATGCGCAGTACGGAGCAGAAGGATTTTTGGAAAATATCTGAAGATGAACGGCGCCTGCGCCGTGAGTCGATGTGTAAGCCCCACCATCCAAGTGGACATAGGGCTACACAAACTTAGAGGGCCCCTCATGGGCTCGCTTCGCTCGCCACACTTCGGGCACGGCCTCGCTGCACTCGGCTCTTTTATATTCTGACTCTATGTCCACTTGGATGGTGGGGCCTGAAAGTGGACTCACGGCGCAGGCGCCGTTCATCTTCATCAATTTTCGGAATCTGGTAGTGCTGTGTACTGCGCATGCGCAGTACACAGCGGACACTTTCTGATGGGGGACAGAAAGTGATAGTACACCGGCAGACGCCAGACCCTTCTGGGAAGAAAACTCCCGCGCGCATGAGCGGGAGTGATGGCATTGCGGCTCCGGCCACTCACAGCCCCGGGGGCCGCAATACCCGGAAGACACGCCAAGGGATCATATCAGCTCCCTCAGCGTGGACCTCGTTCTAAGGTAAGTATTTCATAATGAGCTAGTATGCGGTGCATACTAGCTCATTATGCCTTTTCCTTTACAGGTGTAAAAAAAAAAAAGTCAGTGGGTTTACTCCCGATTTAAGAATTGTCATATAGGAAATGTTACTGATTGGGGTGATACTTGTCTGTGTTTCCTCCTTCCCTCCTATGACCTAGCTCTGGGTGCCATCCTGTTTTCTGCATATAAATGTTTATGTATGCAGATTGCTGTTTACATGAGGTATGTGGTAGGACACTACTGTATGGATATGGACACTTGTCCTCTACTGAGTATATATGGTTATTTTATTTTTATGTTGCAGACACCTACCTCTATATATCTTCTATGGAATCAGGTCTGGTGACCTGAGAAATGCATTGAGATTTTCTACTTTCAGCTTTAAAGGTTATCATTTGTGCCACGTTTATCACTGTGTAAGCTGTAATGGTGGAATGTAGAGGTCTTCTGTGTTAGTATACTGTATATACACTTATGTCTGATGGAACAGCAAAGTACATTTTTATTGAGGATGTTTTTATAGCATTGAAGCAATAAAAATATAGCTTTTAAATATCTGAGTAAGTAATTAAAGTGATTGTAAAGTGATTCTATAGTCTATTTTTTTTTAGCTAAAAATAACAAACATGTTTTACTTACCTATCAAAAATATGGAAATGTGTCACCGGCGCAAAAAAAATATAATAGTGAAATATTAATGATAACATTTGATCTGCTGCAGTTAAAATGTCCTATACCATAGGTTTAGGAAAAAATGTATTCAAATAGTGTAACTACGCTATTTCAAACAAGTGCTAGTGCAATATTACCACTGATACAGTGTTTATACCTTATATGCCAACCTTACCAATAGATCTACATGCTATAAGTGCAACGTGACAATAAAGTGCCAAATATCATAAAGTGCAAACTGTCACAACTTAAACCATAAGTACATACTGTAAGTATATAACCAAAGGCAAAACTTTTTCTAGGCTCTGGTGAGTGCCCATTTTAGAAGGTGGTGGTGGCACATGAAGTGGTGAAAAGCTTCATACTTTTACCTACGCTTTGCCCAGCACTGTCAAATGGGCATAGGGAGAGAGTGCTCAGCTCTGTGTAAGCTCTGACTAGAGTGACCCTATGCTGTAATGCTAGGTTAAACAGTTTTTTTTAATTCTTGCAGTAAGTTCAAGGAAACAATAAGAGCAACTTTAATCAAAAGTAGTTTTCTTTACATTTTAAATAGAGTGGGCAAAACTGGCACCTCTGTCACCTTTTATTGTTGTTTGTATTACTAGCTTGGGGGATTTTAACAGACCTTTTGTTATAATTAGGGATGGGCCGAACATACCCCTGTGTGGTTCGCACCAGAACTTCTGAACACCACAAAAGTTCTGACCCGAATAACGAACACCATTAAAGTCAATGGTACCCGAACGTCAAAAATCATTGCCCATTTTGAAGGTTTATATGCAAGTAATTGGGCATACAATGGTTATAGGGGTCCGGGTCCTGCCCTGGGGGACATGTATCAATAAAAAAAAAAGTTTGTAAAAAACGTAATTTTTAAATGACCAGTGATTTTTTAGATTTTTAAAGTGAAAGTATAAAAATAATTGGGGCAGATGGGGCAGAGAAATTTGCCAGCTACAGTCTTCAGCTAGTGGTGTGCTACTGGCAGATGTGCTACTAGGACCTGGGACACCCTGTGCTATATCATCACATCACATCACATCATCCCTGTCAGTGGAGGCTGTGGAGAGGTAATGACTTAGTATAGCAGGGGCAGACAGAAGTGGGTAAGGAGGAGAAGGAGGGCCGGATTTGTGCCCCTTTTGTGTGACTTTTAGGTGCTCTTTTAGGAGTGTTTGGTCGTTAAATGCCTTGTTAGGCATGTGGTACCCAAATGGTTGGTGTTGCCACGTTTCATGTGCCTGAGACACAGTTTGCAGATAGCAACAGTGCGATCTGCTGCAGAAAAAGGCCCAGACAGCTGAGCTTTGGGGAGTGGGCCAGGAGATAACAGCTGCAGAATGTGATGGAATAGGGTGGCTGCTCTCTACTCTTTCTTGATGTTGGCCTCCTTGGGGTTGTGCTGCCTCACCTTCAGTTTCCTTCTCTGCTCTATCTGGCACCCAAGTCACATCAGTGTCCTCATCATCATCATCATCACCTCCATCTCCTCCATCTTCATCATTACCACTGGAGACAACTTGGCAATACACTGCGGCTTGGGGAACATGAATGCCAATTTGTCTGCCAGTGTTCCTCCCTCTCTCTAGGCTCATGTTCCTGTCAACTTCAACCTCAGAACCAACATCTGAATCCAGTAATGGCTGGGCATCATCAAGGATCAAGTGGCTGACGCTGTGGTCAAAAAACTCAGCTGACTCCTCAATGGCTGATGTTGGGGCTATGGCAGGAATAGATGTGGACAAGGAGGCAGGTTTATCTACTCTGGTAACTTCAGGGAACTGCACACTTGTCTCTGCTTGCGTGACAGATGATGATGAGGATGAGGAAGGTTTAGTAAGCCAGTCCACCACCTCCTCTGCATGCTGTGGCTGGATAGCACATTCAAACTCACTAAACAGAGGAATGATGCCCTGCCTGAGGACTGATCCCCCCATCCACCTTTGCCTGTGTACACATTTATTGCTGGCCCCCTTACAGTGTCAAGGGAACATTTGCCTCTCCTTGTTGTACTCCCAGACATTATTGGGATGGAGGGGGTGGTGCTTATAAGAAAATGTAAAGAAGAAGTTGAAATCTGTACGTAGATGCACTTTAATCAATATAAAGAGGTGTTTGGTGCACTTTAATTTGAGTACTACAGCTACACAGACACACTCCACAGATACACTAAAATATACTGCAATATAATGCGCCAAACGTACAGTGACACACAGAATTATATGGTGTTAAACTGTCAGTAACGCACACAAAACTATATGGCGTTAAACTGGCAGTAACGCACACAAAACAATATGGTGTTAAACTGGCAGTAAACTAGTTTTAAACTGGCAGTAATGCACACAGAAGTAAATGGTGTTAAACTGGCAGTAACGCACAAATGTACAGTGGTGTGAAAAAGTGTTTGCCCCCTTCCTCATTTCCTGTTCCTTTGCATGTTTGTCACACTTAAGTGTTTCGGAACATCAAACCAATTTAAACAATAGTCAAGGACAACACAAGTAAACACAAAATGCAATTTGTAAATGAAGGTGTTTATTATTAAAGGTGAAAAAAAATCCAAACCATCATGGCCCTGTGTGAAAAAGTGATTGCCCCCCTTGTTAAAACATACTATAACTGTGGTTGTCCACACCTGAGTTCAATTTCTCTAGCCACACCCAGGCCTGATTATTGCCACACCTGTTCACAATCAAGGCATCACTTAAATAGGAGCTGCTTGACACAGTAAGGTCCACCAGAAGATCCTTAAAAGCTACACATCATGCCGAGACCCAAAGAAATTCAGGAACAATTGAGAAAGAAAGTAATTGAGATCTATCAGTCTGGAAAGGGTTTATAAAGCCATTTCCAAAGCTTTGGGAATCCAGCGAACCACAGTGAGAGCCATTATCCACAAATGGCGAAGACATGGAACAGTGGTGAACCTTCCCAGGAGTGGCCGGCCGCCCAAAATTACCCCAAGAGCGCAGCGACGACTCATCCAAGAGGTCACAAAAGACCCCACAACAACGTCCAAGGAACTGCAGGCCTCACTTGCCTCAGTTAAGGTCAGCGTTCATGCCTCCACCATCAGGAAAAGACTGGGCAAAAATGGCCTGCATGGCAGAGTTCCAAGGAGAAAACCACTGCTGAGCAAAAAGAACATCAAAGCTCGTCTCAATTTCTCCACAACACATCTTGATGATCCCCAAGACTTTTGGGACAACATTCTGTGGACCGATGAGACAAAAGTGGAACTCTTTGGAAGGTGTGTGTCCAAGTATATCTGGCGTAGAAGGAACACTGCATTCCAGAAAAAGAACATTATACCAACAGTAAAATATGGTGGTGGTAGTGTGATGGTCTGGGGCTGTTTTGCTGCTTCAGGACCTGGAAGACTTGCCGTGATAAAAGGAACTATGAATTCTGCTGTCTACCAAGAGATCCTGAAGGAGAATGTCCGACCATCTGTTCGTGTACTCAAGCTGAAACGAACTTGGGTTCTGCAGCAGGACAATGATCCTAAACACACCAGCAAGTCCACCACCGAATGGCTGAAGAAAAACAAAATGAAGACTTTGGAGTGGCCTAGCCAAAGTCCTGACCTGAATCCTATTGAGATGTTGTGGTATGACCTTAAAAAGGCCGTTCATGCTCGAAAACCCTCTAATGTAACTGAATTAGGACAATTCTGCAAAGATGAGTGGGCCAAAATTCCTCCAGGATGCTGTAAAAGCCTCATTGCACGTTATCGCAAGCGCTTGGTTGCAGTTGTTGCTGCTAAGGGTGGCCCAACCAGTTATTAGGTTTAGGGGGCAATCACTTTTTCACACAGGGCCATGATGGTTTGGATTTTTTTTCACCTTTAATAATAAACACCTTCATTTACAAATTGCATTTTGTGTTTACTTGTGTTGTCCTTGACTATTGTTTAAATTGGTTTGATGTTCCGAAACACTTAAGTGTGACAAACATGCAAAGGAACAGGAAATGAGGAAGGGGGCAAACACTTTTTCACACCACTGTATATGACGTTAAACTGGCATTAACGCAAACAAAATGATATGGCGTTAAACTGGCAGTAACGCACAGAAGTATATAGCGTTAAACTGGCAGTAACACACGCAAAACGATATGGCGCTAAACTGGCAGTAACGCACACAGAAGTAAATGGCGTTAAACTGGCAGTAACGCAATCAAATAGATGGTGTTCAACTACACTGAACATCTGAACTGTCCCTACTCTAGCTATACACTAATGTCAATATTACTAACACAGTCTCACTACACTACACTGAAATTATATGAGCTGTCCCTACTCCACACTAATGTACGTATGAATGACATGGTCTCACTACACTACAGTGAAACTATCTGAGCTGTCCCTACTCTAGCTGCACACTATGCAAAGCTGAATGATGGTCCTCCTCACTACACTCACACTATCCCTAGACTGACACTAAACTAATATTCTATACTGACAATTGAAGCAAAATAGCACAGTATAGCACACTAACTGATAGCACTGAGCAGAGCCCTGTTATATCTCTCTCCACACTGAAATCACAGTGAAAATGGCTGCCATTGAAAGAATACTTTTATACCGTTGGCCGGGAATGAGCCATGATTGGATAAAGTCATGATGACAGTGTCCAATCATGACTCTGACGGTGCTCTGTGCCCTGATTGGCTGAAGCTTCCACTGCTTCAGCCAATCAGAGCTTGCAATGCACTGTTCAGCACCGCAATGCATTGTGGTCAGTTCGGGGGGGGGGGCAAATGGTCAAACTACCAGCTTGTTCCCCTGTACATCGGACGTCCGAACAGCTAAAGTTCGGCACTCTGTAAGAGCAATTGCTCTAGAGCTTATTAAATGAGCAGAAGCTCTGCTGATTTCCATCATCCAATCATGTGCAAGCAAAAAAGCTGTTTTTTTTTATTTTCCTTGCAAGTGATTGGGTATTCTTTGCGTGAAGCTTTGCCTCATTTACTAAGCTCTGGAACAACTGCCCTTGCAGAGTGCAACTGTACTTTGCAAAGTGCACAGTCTATTTGCCTTTAGAAAATTAACCCCATTTACTGGACACATGTCACACACATTCATGCTGGCTGGACAAATTTACACCATATTTTCTGTAAAAGATTAATTTCTTTGATTGTCATTTCCATCTAGTAGCAAAAATGCAATAGTTTTCTGAACTACCTCAATGAGAAAATGTACAGTATTTTTGCCACTAGATGTAGTTTATGATAGAAATTAATGGTGCCCTATTGTCTTAACAGCCTATAAAGAAAACCCAAATAGTTATATGTTACCCACAGCGATCTCACTCTGGGCCCAACAGGTCCTCTGATTTTTCATTAACATTAGCATAACACTTTTGCCGAAGGGCTAGAACTATTAAGAGGAAGATTGACTTCTTCAACTATTAGTATGAACAATATGCATTAGTTTTCCAAAACTGTTCACACTATAATGCCTTTACCTTAAAGGCCTAGTCAAGCATTATGCCTAAAGTAATGAATGTAGACTGGACATAAGAAGGATCTTTTATTTTTTTTTAAATCACATGCTATCCAACAAGTCTTCTGTGTATGGGTACTTTAGAGCTGTAATCCAGATTTTAAGAGATGTAGCTTGCTTGCCGGAATATCTGATGATCCTTGAAGATGCTGTACGGTGAGGAACTTTGCTTAGTGCATCTAAAATTTCACAGAAACAATTTTAGCTGTGACTGCTATTCCATCATTTACAGTTGCCTGGGCTTTAGTATTTGATGTTTAAAATAGCCTCATTAAATGTTAAAAGGTTGAGTAGTCCATTTAGAAGGTCACTTATGTGGAAAGAAGCTGGGATGTTAGGCTGTTACATCATGGTGTCTTATTTGTGCAAAAGGTGCATCTTTTTCTCCAAGCCTCTTTTGCTGTAATCATTTTCTAGATTAAAAAATTTGCTTCAGGCTTAAATGAAAAGAATATTATGACTAATATTATAAGCTTTTTCTGTGTGTTTAAGTTAAACTTTAATCAGAAATAAAAATATATATTGTTCTATGTATTCATTCATAAAATAAATCATCATATGTACTGTATATGTATATTTAAAAAAAGGGTATAGAGTAGGGATGGGCGAACGGTTTGGCCCGAGCATGAGTTTGGGCCGAACTTTGGCTGTTCGGACGTTCTCTGAACAACCGAATTATAGGGTCGAATGACCACAATGCACTGCACACAGAGTACTGTCAGAGCCATGATTGGATGCTGTCATGATGAATATATCCAATCATGGCCCTCTGCTCTTAATCCTGCCCCACACTATAAAAGTAATCTTTCCATAGCTGCAATTTGTAGTGTGATAGCGATGTGGAGAGAAATAGAACATGTTATTAGACAGTTAGTGTGCTATAGTGTGCTATTCTGATTCTATTGTCAGCGCAGAATATCAGTTTAGTGTGCATCTAGGGACAGTTCAGTGTGAGTGTAGTGCAACCATTCATCTTTACATTAGTGTGAATGTAGGGATAGTTCAGCCAGTGTGAGTGTAGTGACCGTTTAACAAAGTATATTTTATTGCGTTAATGCAAGTGTAATGCCATATAATTCTGTGTGTTACTGCAAGTTTAACAGCGCATAGTTCTGTGTGTTACTGCAAGTTTAACGCCATATATTTCACTGCATTACTGCAAGCTTAACGCCATATAGTTCTGTGCGTTACTGCAAGTTTAACGCCGTATATTTCATTGCGTTAATGCAAGTTTAATGCCATATAGTTCTGTGTGTTACTGCAAGTTTAACGCTGTATATTTTATTGCATTACTGTAAGTTTAACACCATATAGTTCTGTACATTACTGCAAGTTTAATGCTGCATATTTCATTGCGTTACTGCAAGTTTAAGGCTGTATATTTCATTGCGTTACTGCAAGTTTAATTTCGTATAGTTCTGTGCGCTACTGCAAGTTTAACACTCTATATTTCATTGTGTTACTGCAAGTTTAACACCATATATTTAATTGCGTTACTGCAAGTTTCACGCCATATAGTTCTGTGCATTACTGTACGTTTGATGCAGTATATTGCAGTATATTATAATGTATCCATGGAGTGTGTCTGTGTAGTGAATACTCAAATTAATGTACACCAAACACCAATTTCCATTGATTAAAGTGCATCCACGTACACATTTACACATCTTTATTACATTTTGTTAATAAGCATTCCCACTCCCCCCATCATGTCTGGGAGAACAGCAAGGAGAGGCAGACATTCACATGGCACTGTAAGGGGACCAGCAGCGTATGTGTCCACAGGCAAAGGTGGACATGGTCAATCTTCAGGCAGGGCATAATTTCCTCTGTTTAGTCATGTTGCCCGTGCTATCCAGCCACAGCATGCAGAGGAGGTGATGGACTGGCTTACTAAACCATCCTCATCCTTCTCATTCTCCGTCACCCAAGCAGAGACTAGTGTGCAGTCTCCTGCAGCTGCCAAAGTGGCAAACCCTGCCTCCTTGTCCACAGCTATTCCTGTCATAGCCCCATCATCAGGCATGGAGCAGTCAGCAGAGTTATTTGAACACAGCATCAGCCACTTGATCCATGACGATGCACAGCCATTACTTGCATCAGATGTTGCTTCGGAGGTTGAGGAAGGCAGGAACATGAGCCTACAGAGAGGGGAGAACACTGGGACACAAATTGGCATTCATGTTCCCCCAGCCACAGCGTATTGCCAAGTTGTCTCCAGTGGTAATGAGGATGGAGGAGATGATGATGATGAGGTCACTGACTCGACTTGGGTGCCGGATAGAGCAGAAGACTAAAGTGAGGGTGAGGCACAACCCCAACGAGGCAGCCATCATGGAAGAGTAGAGAGCAGCCACCCTATTCCATCATATTGTGGAGCTGTTATCTCCTGGCCCAATGCCCACAGCTCAGCTATCTGGGCCTTTTTTAGTACATGTGCAGCCGATCGCACTGTTGCTATTTACAAACTTTGTCTCAAGTACATCAAGCGTGGCAAAAACACCAACCATTTGTATACCACATGCTTGATGAGGCAATTAACCTCCCACCATTTAGCCCGTTGGCAAGAACACCTAAAAGCCACACAAAAGGGGCACAAATCTGTCCCTCCTCCTTACTCACCTCAGTCTGTCCCTGCTATACCTCATGACCCCTCAGCAGCCTCCACTGACAGGGATGATGGTATAGCGCAGGGTGTCCCAGGTCCTTGCAGCACATCTGCCAGCAGCACACCACCAGCTGTAGACTATAGCTGGCAAATTTCTCTACCCCATTTGCTGGGGAAAAAAATACAGTCCCTGCTACCCACATGCCCAGCATTAAAATGTAAGCTTGTCAAAGCTGCTGGCTCTACAGCTTCTGCCTTTCAGCCTGGTGGATTCTGCCCCTTCTGTGAATTCGCAGAATGTGCTGTACCACAATGGCAGGTTCCCAGTCGCTACTACTTTTCACGTAAGGCCGTTCCATCTCTGACAGGGATGATGGTATAGCACAGGGTGTCCCAGGTCCTAGCAGCACATCTGCCAGCAGCACACCACCAGCTGTATACAATAGCCGGCAAATTTATCTGCCCCATGTGCTGCAGCGGAAAAAAAATACAGTCCCTGCCACCCACATGCCCAGCATCTAAATGCAAGCTTGTCAAAGCTGCTGGCTCTACAACTTCTGCCTTTCCGCCTTGTGGATTATACCCCTTTCCGTGAATTTGCAGAATGTGCTGTACCTCAATGGTTCCCAGTCGCTATTTCTTTTCACGTAAGGCCATTCCAGCTCTCTACCATCATGTGGAAGGCAATGTTGTGGCATCGTTGGGCAAAGCAGTCAGCCGCAAAGTCCACGTTGCTGCTGATACATGGTCCAGCAAGCATGGGTAGGGACGATATATTTCGTTCTCAGCACACTGGGTAACTCTGCTTGCAACTCGGAAGGATGCAGGTCAGGGCTCAGTGATGCAGCTTGTTGTGCCCCCATGTCTCCATGCAGCTGGTGATGAGTACGTATGGGCCCGGTGCTCGATGCGAACCCACGTTCGCATCGAGCACCAGGCGTTCGCTCGATCGGCGAGCCCAGAACTATTTGGGCCGTTCGCATCACATTCGTGTGATGCGAGCGGCCCCGCAATGCATTGCGGCCGGCGCGGCCGGCGCAGTGCATTGCTGGCTGATGATTGGCCAAGCATGCACTGTGACCCCGCATGCTTGGCCAATCACAGCGCCGGAAACTTGGAGAGCCATAATTGGCTACAGGCAGGACGCCTGTAGCCAATTAAAGCTCAGGGGCTTTAGTACACGCCCCACCATTTAAAAGGCCGCCACGCCGTCGGCGACGGTCACATGAGTTCCGGCTTTAGGAGAGATCAGGCTGATTCTGTCTGTGTCTTTACTAGATTCATTCATATAGAAAGATTTGCTCTACTTTGCTAAACCATTGGCTATTTATTTGCTAAACCATTGCTACCTGTCATTGATCGTCCGTTGCTGCTGGTTAGTGTGTTATTAGCTGCTGCTGGGGATTAGTCTGGTGCGTGTTTTACTGTTAGTACAGTATTTCAGTAGTACCAACCGCAGTGCTGTTAGCACAGCATTGCACCCCAAAAGCACCCATAGGACTTCTAGTGTGTTAGTGGCAGCAAACAGAGCTCCTATATTTTCTTCTCAGCAGCACCCACAGGACTTCTAGTGTGTTAGTGGCATCACACAGAGCTCCCATATTTTCTTCCCAGAAGCACCCATAGGACTTCTAGTGTGTTAGTGGCATCACACAGAGCTCCCATATTTTCTTCCCAGAAGCAACCATAGGACTTCTAGTGTGTTAGTGGCATCACACAGAGCTCCCATATTTTCTTCCCAGAAGCACCCATAGGACTTCTAGTGTGTTAGTGGCATCACACAGAGCTCCCATATTTTCTTCCCAGAAGCACCCACAGGACTTCTAGTGTGTTAGTGGCATCACACAGGGCTCCCATATATTCTTCCCAGAAGCACCCACAGGACTTCTAGTGTGTTAGTGGCATCACACAGAGCTCCCATATTTTCTTCCCAGAAGCACCCACAGGACTTCTAGTGTGTTAGTGGCATCACACAGAGCTCCCATATTTTCTTCCCAGAAGCACCCATAGGACTTCTAGTGTGTTAGTGGCATCACACAGAGCTCCTATATTTTCTTCCCAGAAGCACCCATAGGACTTCAATTGTGTGTTAGTGGCATCACACAGAGCTCCTATATTTTCTTCCCAGAAGCACCCATAGGACTTCTACTGTGTTAGTGGCATCACACAGAGTTCCTATATTTTCTTCTCAGCAGCACCCACAGGACTTCTAGTGTGTTAGTGGCATCACACAGAGTTCCTATATTTTCTTCCCAGAAGCACCCATAGGACTTCTACTGTGTTAGTGGCATCACACAGAGTTCCTATATTTTCTTCCCAGAAGCACCCATAGGACTTCTAGTGTGTTAGTGGCATCACGCAGAGTTCCTATATTTTCTTCCCAGAAGCACCCATAGGACTTCTAGTGTGTTAGTGGCATCACACAGAGTTCCTACATTTTCTTCCCAGAAGCACCCATAGGACTTCTACTGTGTTAGTGGCATCACACAGAGTTCCTATATTTTCTTCCCAGAAGCACCCATAGGACTTCTACTGTGTTAGTGGCATCACACAGAGTTCCTATATTTTCTTCCCAGAAGCACCCATAGGACTTCTACTGTGTTAGTGGCATCACACAGAGTTCCTATATTTTCTTCCCAGAAGCACCCATAGGACTTCTAGTGTGTTAGTGGCATCACACAGAGCTCCCATATTTTCTTCCCAGAAGCACCCATAGGACTTCTAGTGTGTTAGTGGCATCACACAGAGCTCCCATATTTTCTTCCCAGAAGCACCCATAGGACTTCTAGTGTGTTAGTGGCATCACACAGAGCTCCCATATTTTCTCCCCAGAAGCACCCACAGGACTTCTAGTGTGTTAGTGGCATCACACAGAGCTCCCATATTTTCTTCCCAGAAGCACCCATAGGACTTCTAGTGTGTTAGTGGCATCACACAGAGCTCCTATATTTTCTTCCCAGAAGCACCCATAGGACTTCTACTGTGTTAGTGGCATCACACAGAGTTCCTAAATTTTCTTCCCAGAAGCACCCATAGGACTTCTACTGTGTTAGTGGCATCACACAGAGTTCCTATATTTTCTTCTCAGCAGCACCCACAGGACTTCTAGTGTGTTAGTGGCATCACACAGAGTTCCTATATTTTCTTCCCAGAAGCACCCATAGGACTTCTACTGTGTTAGTGGCATCACACAGAGCTCCTATATTTTCTTCGCAGAAGCACCCATAGGACTTCTAGTGTGTTAGTGGCATCACACAGAGCTCCTATATTTTCTTCCCAGAAGCACCCACAGGACTTCTAGTGTGTTAGTGGCATCATACAGAGCTCCTATATTTTATTCTCAGCAGCAACCACAGGACTTCTAGTGTGTTAGTGGCATCACACAGAGCTCCCATATTTTCTTCCCAGAAGCACCCATAGGACTTCTAGTGTGTTAGTGGCATCACACAGAGCTCCTATATTTTCTTCCCAGAAGCACCCATAGGACTTCAATTGTGTGTTAGTGGCATCACACAGAGCTCCTATATTTTCTTCGCAGAAGCACCCATAGGACTTCTAGTGTGTTAGTGGCATCACACAGAGCTCCTATATTTTCTTCTCAGCAGCACCCATAGGACTTCTAGTGTGTTAGTGGCAGCAAACAGAGCTCCTACATTTTCTTGTCAGCAGCACACATAGTACCTATAGTGTGTTAGTGTCAGCACCCATAGGACCTACAGTGTGTTGTGAGCACACATAGGAGCTCTATTTTTTATACTATATACACTACCGACTACAATGCCTGGAAGACCGCCAAGGGGAGGCAGAGCGTGCAGAGGCAAGAACACAGGGCAGGCAGGCTCTGTTTCTAGAGACAACAGTGCTGGCCGTGGCCGTGGTCGTGCATCGTCATCAGCACGTGGCCATGGGACACGCTCGTCTTTATTTTCGGCAGCTGGACATGTGGAGCCGCATCATGCTGAAGGCTTGGTAGAATGGATGACCAAGCCCTCCTCATCCTCCTCATCCTCTCTCACCCAGGCTCAGGGTACTGGCAGAGCAGCTGCCAACGCGTACTCAATGGCATCATCAGCCACCCCTTCCCTAGACCCACCATGTCCTCCTGAGGAGTCCCCCGAACTCTTTGAGCACAGTGTTGGGTACATGCTCCAAGAGGATGCCCAACGATTCGAAGGATCGGATGATGATACCCAGCTTGCGGAAGTCAGTAGTGTGCGCGCAGAGAGAGGGGATGCTGAAGGACAGCAATCTGGCAGTACTGTTCCACCAGCTGCAGCTTACTGCCAGGTTTGCTCTAGTGGTGAAGAGGGAGGGGATGATGAGGTCACTGGCTCCACGTGAGTGCCTCAAGGGAGAGAGGATGAGGAGGACGACGAGGAGGAGGAGGATGCGGCGTCACATGTCCAACGAGGCAGGATGCCCCCTGGAAGCCAGCTAGAGGCCAGCACAGCATCTGTACCACACCGCAGAGCTCCGCCTGTGCAGGGCGCTGCCTCTGCACGTTATCAGAAAAGTTCTTTGGTGTGGGCCTTTTTTGAGACGAGTGCATCAGATCGCACCACTGCTATTTGCAATATTTGTCTCAAGCGTATCTCGCATGGCCAAAACATCAGCCGCTTGGGCACCACAAGAATGAGCAGACATATGTCGACCTGCCATGCAGCTCGTTGGCAAACACACATAAAAGACCCACACCAAAGAACAAAGCGGACCTCTCCTTGCTCCTCATCAGCTGGGATCTCCATCCCCACTACTCTGAAAGCTGCTCTGAGAGGACTGAAGGTGTAGAATTAGGTGTGTCACAACCAAGTACTTGCAGTACACCGACGTCCGATTGTAGCAGGCAAATTTCCCTGCCCCAGCTGCTGGACCGTCGAAAGAAGTACACTCCCAGCCATCCACATGCTCAGCGGTTGAATGCTAGCTTGGCTAAATTGCTAGCACTTCAACTGCTGCCTTTTCAGTTTGTAGACTCAGCCCCCTTCCGTGAGTTTGTTCAATGTGCGGTTCCTCAGTCGCAGGTTCCCAAACACCACTTTTTCTCACGGAAGGCGATTCCGTCTCTCTACCGGCATGTGGAAGGCAATGTCCATGCCTCGCTGGACAGGGCGGTCAGCGGTAAGGTGCATATTACCGCTGACTCATGGTCCAGCAGGCATGGACAGGGACGTTACCTTTCTTTCACGGCCCATTGGGTCACTCTATTGGCAGCTGGGAGGGATGCAGGACAAGGTGCAGTAGTGTTGGAGGTTGTTCCGCCACCACGCCACCAAAATGCTACTACTGCTACTGGTTGTGACACACCTCTCTCCTCCACCCCCTCCTCTTCTTCTTCCTCCAGTGCTCTGTCCTCGGAACCAGCGGTGCTCCGTAGGCGTACAAGGGGCTACGCAAGTACGCAGGCAAAAAGATGCCATGCCGTGCTTGCGCTGGTGTGTTTGGGGGACAGGAGCCACACTGGGCCAGAGGTTCTGGCAGCTCTGCAGGGGCAGGCCGAGAGGTGGTTGACGCCACGCCAGCTTAAGCCAGGAATGGTCGTTTCTGACAATGGCACCAACCTCCTCTCCGCCCTGCGACAGGGGCAGCTCACCCATGTGCCCTGTATGGCTCACGTCCTCAACCTGGTGGTGCAGCGGTTCTTGGGCAGGTTCCCAGGCTTACAGGATGTCCTGAGGCAGGCCAGGAAAGTCTGTGTGCATTTCCGCCGATCTTATAATGCCAGTGCTCGGCTGACTGAGCTGCAAAAGGAGCTGAACCTGCCCAAGAACCGCCTAATATGTGACATGCCCACCAGGTGGAACTCAACGTTGGCCATGCTGCAGTGACTGCACACGCAGCAGAGGGCCATCAATGAGTACCTTTGCGACTACGGCACCAGGACAGGGTCAGGGGAGCTTGGCTTTTTTTCCCCACGTCAGTGGAGCATGATCAGGGATGCATGCACTGTCCTCTCACCATTTGAGGAGGCCACGAGGATGGTGAGCAGTGACAGTGCATGCATCAGTGACACTGTACCTCTTGTCCACCTGTTGGAGCATACGCTGCGTGGGATAATGGACAGGGCACTTGAGGCAGAACAGAGGCAGGAAGAGGAGGACTTCCTTGCCTCTCAAGGCCCCCTTTATCCGGACAGTGTTCCTTCTGTCCCACCCATCACACAGGAAGAGGATGAGGAGGAGGAGGAGGAGGAGGAGGATTGTGTGAGCATGGAGGTGGAGCCTGGCACTCAGCATCAGCAGCAGCAGTCTTTTAGGGATGATGTACAGTCCCAACAAACCAGTGGACTTGTACGTGGCTGGGAGGAGGTGGCTGGCGATCATGTCATCCTCAGTGACCCAGAAGACTGCGGACCGAATGCCTCAGCTAACCTACGCTGCATGGCCTCCCTGATCCTGCAAAGCCTGCGGAAGGATCCTCGTGTTCTTCGGATGAAGGAGAGGGACCATTACTGGCCTACCACTCTCCTTGATCCACGGTACAAGGGTAAGGTTGCGGACCTTATCTTGCCGTCGCAGAGGGAGCAGAGGATGAGACATCTCAGGGAGGCCTTGCAGAAAGGTCTGTGCAACGCGTTCCCAGAAACTGGGAGGTTACAAACTCCTGGTCCTGGACGACGAGTTGCTGAGGCTTCGGTCAGTAGCAGAAGGAGCGGTGGGGAAGGTGGACGTCTGACCGATGCGTTCAAACAATTTTTTAGTCCGCAGCCCCAAGGTATGATCGGTTCCAGCAACCATCGCCAGCGTCTGATATACATGGTGCAGGAATACCTTGGGGCAAGGTCAGACTTGGACACCTTTCCCACCGAAAATCCTCTGGCTTACTGGGTCCTGAGGATGGATCACTGGCCAGAGCTTGCACAGTATGCAATTGAGCTACTGGCCTGTCCTGCCTCCAGCGTTCTTTCCGAACGCACATTCAGTGCTGCTGGAGGATTTGTCACCGATGATAGGGTGCGCCTGTCCACCGACTCGGTTGATCGACTGACCTTCATCAAAATGAATCAGTCTTGGATCACCACCAGCTACCAGGCACCTGAAGCGGATATAAAGGAATAATTTATAATGTCACATCCCTTCAAGACTGCCTATGCTGATGCTGAGTGACTGTCCTGTTATGTTCACTGACTATCCTCTTCCTCCTCCTCAATGATCCATGCCACCACACCAGTGCCTAAGGCACAATTTTTCAGCCCCTGTATAACAGGGGCGTGTACTTACAATTTTTTAAAAAAATGTTTCGCAACACGTGTGACTGCTGTGCTCCAAGTACAGTATCTGTGAGGGGTTGCAGTGTTGTGGCACCAGCACCAGTGCCTAAGGCACAATTTTTCAGCCCCTGTTGGGGCGTGTAATTACAATTTTTAGGCAATGCTTTGCAACAGGTCTCATTGCTGTGCTAAGAGTACAGTATCTGTGAGGGGTTGCAGTGTTGTGGCACCAGCACCAATGCCTAAGGCACAATTTTTCAGCCCCTGTTTAACAGGGGCGTGTAATTACAATTTAAAAAAAAAAATGCTTCGCAACACGTGTGACTGCTGTGCTCCAAGTACAGTATCTGTGAGGGGTTGCAGTGTTGTGGCACCAGCACCAGTGCCTAAGGCAACATTTTTCAGCCCCTGTTGGGGCGTGTAATTACAATTTTTAGGCAATGCTTTGCGACAGGTCTCATTGCTGTGCTAAGAGTACAGTATCTGTGAGGGGTTGCAGTGTTGTGGCACCAGCACCAGTGCCTAAGGCACAATTTTTCAGCCCCTGTTTAACAGGGGCGTGTAATTACAATTTTTTTAAAAAATGCTTCGCAACACGTGTGACTGCTGTGCTCCAAGTACAGTATCTGTGAGGGGTTGCAGTGTTGTGGCACCAGCACCAGTGCCTAAGGCACAATTTTTCAGCCCCTGTTGGGGCGTGTAATTACAATTTTTAGGCAATGCTTTGCAACAGGTCTCATTGCTGTGCTAAGAGTACAGTATCTGTGAGGGGTTGCAGTGTTGTGGCACCAGCACCAATGCCTAAGGCACAATTTTTCAGCCCCTGTTTAACAGGGGCATATAATTACAAATCTTGATCTAATAGTTCACAGCAGGGCCCATTCCTGCGCCCACCAAGAGTAACTATGAGGGCCTACAGTCTTGTGGCAACACCGTCCACCACCACCGCCAAAGGCCCAATTTTTCTGCCCTGTTCAACAGGTGCATGCAATTACAAATCTTGATCTAATAACTCACAGCAGGGCCCATTCCTGCGCCCACCAAGAGTAACTGTGAGGGCTTACAGTCTTGTGGCAACACCGTCCACCACCACCATCACCACCACCAAAGGCCCAAATTTTCTGCCCTGTTCAACAGGTGCATGCAATTACAAATCTTGATCTAATAACTCACAGCAGGGCCCATTCCTGCGCCCACCAAGAGTAACTGTGAGGGCTTACAGTCTTGTGGCAACACCGTCCACCACCACCACCACCACCACCACCAAAGGCCCAATTTTTCTGCCCTGTTCAACAGGTGCATGCAATTACAAATCTTGATCTAATAACTCACAGCAGGGCCCATTCCTGCGCCCACCAAGAGTAACTGTGAGGGCTTACAGTCTTGTGGCAACACCGTCTACCATCACCACCACCACCAAAGGCCCAATTTTTCTGCCCGGTTCAACAGGTGCATGCAAGTACAAATCTTGATCTATTAACTCACAGCAGGGCCCATTCCTGTGCCCACCAGTCTTGTGGCTACACCAACATCTAATAGGGCAAATTTCTGCAGAGTATATACGGCAGGCCCCTACTTTCAAACATCCAACTTACAAACGACTCCTACTTGCAAATGGAAAGAGAAAACAGGAAGTGAGAGGAAATCTACCCCTAGGAAGGGAAATTCTATCATGTTAGATTTAATTTGGGAAAAAGGTATCTCCTCTCTACTGATGCTTTATCACCAATCCTTGTTTCAATTAAAACCCCACTTTTCCAAAAACATTTGTCATTGGGACGGAAAGTGAGGTGACATGTTCTGAACAGATGTGCAAAGACAGCAAATGTTACAGGGGTGATAACCCCTCCCTATGTTCTCCAAAAAGCTTAAAAATAGATTTTTTTGGGATGGAGCTACACTTCATAATGTACCTGTTCAGATTCTACTTAAGAACAAACCTACAGTCCGTGTCTTGTTTGCACCACCTATATACTGCTGTTCAGAGTATATAGGGTTGTAGGTATAGGGTTTTATTTTGGGTGCGGGGTCCCCCTTAATATGCATACAAGACCCAAAGGGGCTGGGGTGGGGGGGGGGGGTGATGGGGTAGCCATGCCATTTTTCTCAAGGATTTTCAGCCATATGGCGGCCAGGACAAGACATGACATTAAAGCCGCAAGTGGTTTTAAATGGCTTCTTTTTTTCCTTTACAAATGTCATTTTGTGCAAGGACAGTTCTAAACACGGGAAACACATGCCACTTCACAGGCATACTTTAGACACCCCCCAGGTACCATATTTAAAGGAAAATTTCACTTATTTTTTTTTCACTTTATGCATCATTAAAATGACTGCTCCCGAAAAAACGTTAGTTTTTAAAAGTTCTTTTTGCATTGATATATGTCCCCTGGGGCAGGACCCGGGTCCCCAAACCTGTTTTATGACATTAACATGCATATTGGCCGTTGTAATTAGCACTTTTGATTTCGAACATTCGCGTCCATTATAACGTGTAGGGTTCGAAAATTTGCGCAAACTTTCGGTCGGTTCGAAGGTTCTGGTGCGAACCGAACCCGGGGGTGTTCGGCTCATCCCTAGTGATGAGGCCAGATTTGTCAGCTCTACCCCTCCTCCTCCTCCATTCCCTCCTCTGGTGAATTGTCCTATGAACCTCAAGTACCCCTAAGCGTTCAAAGGGCTATTTAATGAGTCAGGCTAAAAGGTGCCATGCAGTGCTTCAGCTGGTGTGTCTAGGAGACAGGAATCACACCGGAGCAGAGATTCTTCTGCAGGCACAGGCCCAGAGGAGGTTCACACCGTGCCAGCTGGATCCAGGAATGGGGGTGTGTGATAATGGAATAAACCTCCTGTCTGCCCTTAGTCAGGGAAAGTTGACACATGTGCCAACATGTCCTCACCTCAGGCGCGCGCACGTGCGCGACGGGCACGAGCACGTGCACGACGAGCGCGGGTGCGCGCACGACGCACGTGTACGCATTAGCGCTGTTTGGCGCCAGTGGCCTTATTTAAAGGAGTCAGCTGCACTTGTACGGCGCTGTTTGACTGCAGCTCTGTATCTGAGTGCCCTGCTATCTGCCTGTTTGATTGTGAATACCGACCCAGCTCTCATCTGACCTTGCTGACCTTCTCTAACCCTGATCCCGGCCTGCCTGACTCTGCTTTTGGACTTGCTCTGAACCTTTGCCTGCCTGTGACCTTGCCTCTGCCTGCTGTATCTGCCTGATTGTCTTATCTGCTGTGACCCGGCTTGTCTGACATCCCTCTGCTTGTTCCAAGTGTACCGTGCTCCATCCAGGTCCTGCTGCTGCTGTATCTACTGACCCCTGATTGCTGATCCACCTGCTCTACCTTCTCCTGCAGTTACAGCTTTCCTGAGGATCATCCCTCCATTCAGCACAGGCCGCTGCTGCACCCAGACACCCCTACCCTCTGTGCTCATGGGGCCACTGTCTCTATTCCAGTGGGCCCTGAACCAGAGCCGTAAGAGAGGTCTTCTCCCACCAAGTCAGGCTCACCACCAGGTACCTAACAGAGACTCCCAAATCAGGCCACAGACTGATCCAGACATGGAGGTAAGCGGACCCCACTGTGCCTCCACAAGCCAGATCATTCAGGGTGGGGATCCCATCACAGACTTCCCCACAGCAGATAGACCAGTGTTGGACACAATGTTGAAAGACATGTTGCTGTCCCTGCGTTCCTCCCTACAGCCAGACATGTTCAGGGGGATAAATGTATGTCAGAGAGAAGTGCAAACACTACGCCACAGAGTGAACCAGGTTGAGCACAAGATGGAGGAATTTACCTCCTCATACAATATGATGGTGGAGGCCCATACAGCACAAAGGAAAGATATAACATGGATAAAAGACAAAATGGCTGACCTCGAGGAGAGATCCAGAAGGAACAACCTCAAGCTGCAGGGTATACCAGAATCTGTTCCCCCTACTCAGCTCTTGCAATATGCACAGACCCTATTTTCCACACTGGTGCCAGAAGCAACAGCACAAGATCTCCTAGTTTTTTTTTTTTTTTTTTTTTATAATTAAGTCTTTATTAATAATTTTATTTATACCATTTACATTTTGCTGATTACATTTCATTAGTCTGTCCCATCATTTATTACCCCCGTGGTCTGGAGATTGGCCCTTCCGGCGGCCCCCGTCCCCGGAGGGATGTGCTGGCAGAGAGAGAGGAGAAAAAAAAAAAAAAAGGACTGAAAAAGTTCAAGTTCTTTAATTCAGGTGTTGTAATACCTCTCCCCTAAGTGTTGGGAGTTGGTTTTTTCCTACGTGTCCTTAGTGTCATCCCCTCTGCCGAATAAAGGTGTCTAAAATTATTCCTTATGAAAGTGTGTGTGTCCTGCAGTCTTCCCCTACCGATTCTAAGTCTCCCATCATCCCCCTCAACCTTCCCCTCCTCCCACCCTCTGTGTAAGGGCTCCATCCTTGTGCTTTCTTACTCAAATGTGTATTTCTTGAATTTGTTGTGAAAATAAAAAATAAAAAAAAAATAAATAAAATAAATAAAATAAGAAATAAAAATAAGATAAATATCTTGATGAGTACATATATACATATATATACACATACATATATATATATATATATATATATACACATACATACACATACACACATACATACACATATATACATACACATACACACACGTATACACATACATACATACATACACACACACGCATATATATACATACACATATACACACATATACATATACATGCACCTACATACACATACGCCTGCACATACAAGCACATATATACACACACCTACGTGTATCCCTGTGTGTTTATTTAATTAGGGGGAGGGGACTCATTCCTCCCTAAGTGTTTTTTATAAAAAAAGTGCATGTCCCGATTTCCACCGTCCGTGTTCCTATCTCAAGTTTCCCTTCTCAGCCTCCCCCCATTACTTCTCCCCTCCTCCCACCCCTCCTTCCCCTGCACACCACTCCATCTAGGTGTTATTTTATTTTCTCCTTATACCCCTTCCTTATGTCTACCTTATCATGTGTGATTTGTCTTATATTTGTGAGATAATAAAAAAAAAAAAAAAAAAAAGAAGGAGGAAAACCTTTAAAAGGTTTTAATCTGCTCCACAACCCAATGGTCCATGGCCGCCGATAGCGCCCCTCTCCCCCCACAACAAGCATCCATCAAGTTTGTATTCAGCTTTACCTTGTACATTACTAATTTTTAAAAACACATCGCAAATAAGACAAGCTTATACTTTCCCCGAATAGGTTACCCAGGCTGTGGTCTCCTCCCCGTCTTTTTACTTCAGTCCCCTTCGTTTTTCCTAGCTTGTATTTCAATTTCTATTACCTTGGCCTGTTCTTCCCATCCCTCCCAGATTGCGTCATATTTCTCTTGTTCATTTCTTGTTTTATATACCCATCTTTCTGCCTCTTGCATTTTATCCACCTCTCTTTTCCAGTCCTCCAGTGTTGGGACCTTGATCTGTTTCCAATTTCTTGGTATTAGTTTCTTGGCTGCGTTCAGTAAATGCTGTATCATATTTTCTTTATATACTGCCTTGGTGTTCATAGCCCCATGGAACAGGTAGTTTTCTGGTTTCATCTCATTCCCTCCTTTTTCCATTTTCCTGATCCATGGGGCTATTTCACACCAATATTTCTTTATCTCAGGGCAGGTCCGCCATATATGGAGGTGAGTTCCCTTCTCTCCGCATCCTCTCCAACAGGAGCTCTCTGCGGTTGGGTATATTTGTGCCAATCGGGCAGGGGTTCTATGCCATCTGGTTAAAAATTTATATGACATTTCCTGTGTGGCTAGTAGACAGAATTCATAGGGTCCCTAAACCATCCTTCCTCCCCGCTGACACTCCCAGAGATGTACTATTGAGAGTACATTATTACCACATAAAAGATCAAATACTGCAAGCATCACGCAAACCAGAAAATATGCCACTATCAGATTGCTCCCTGACCTTTCCAGACACACCTTACAACGTCGCCGCAACCTGATGACAATTACCAAAGCACTGAGGAACCATAAAATCCTCCATAAATGGAAGTACCCAGCAACACTCTCTATTACCCACAATGGGGCTACCGTCTCTGTGTCAAATATGGAGGAAGGGCTCACTGATCTACGGAAATGGGATATACTCCCTGACCAGACCTCTCATCACTCACCTCCAGCAGGGCTGCTTCCCATACAAAATGAATGGCGAATTGTATCTCACAAACGCTCTAATAAGAAAAATGCCGCAGGAAGCTCAAACATGTAAACCAAAATCACACATGTCTATCTCCGGGGATGAGAATCACAGTTTGATTCTCCGCTACACCCCTATACCACCAGTAGCAGCTACGTCTGCACAAGGATCAATTACTGGATCCAATTCTTATGCTACCCCTGTTGACTTTTCTTGTTTCTTTTTGTTCCTTTTATTGTTTATTTGATATACACAGTTCCATCCGAAGCAACCTCAAGGCTTCCAATGAAGAATATAAACCAAAGATGTACTCCTCACATGGCACGGCAGATGTAAAAGATAAATCCTGCAGATGCAGTAAGTACCTACACCACTCACCCATACGAAATACCACACATCCCCTACAATGACGATCACATGTCTATCACTTAACGCCTGGAGTCAAAATCACCCAGCAAAACGATTCTTCCTATGGAAAGAAGCTAGTAAACAAAAGGCGGATATTCTCTGCGTTCAAGAAACGCATTTCCAACTTAATAATACGCCACACTGTTCGCACAAGGACTATCTGTTCATTTATATGGCTTGCACACCGAACCACAAAAAGGGAGGTGTCCTACTAGCCATTCAAAATTCTCTCTCCTTCCAACCCAAAGATGTATTTCTTGACGAAGGAGGCAGGTACATCATTACTACAGGAGACATCAACTCCAAACCATACACAATAGTCACTCTATATGCCCTGAACTCGCACCAAATCCGATTCATTAAGAAGGTTCTCCACAAAGCAAACTCAATGAGATACGGCAACCTCCTGATCTGCGGAGATTTTAACGTGACATCAGACCCGTCACTGGACATCTCGTCACTCTCCTCCCTGCCGGAGGAGTACCACGATTTTAGGGGGCCTGACCTAGTACAAATTTTAAGATAAAAGTAATGATGCCAATGATTATGAAAGTGACATAGGTTACAAGAAGACTATTAGTGCTTATTGATGCCAATAAAATATTTGCAGAACATAACTGAAAATAAATAAACCCCATAAATCTCCATGGATAATAAATTGGAGATGGGGGAAGTAAGTTCTATTCAGACACAAAATAAGCAATGAATAAAGCATCCCAAGGTACATGGGGCTCAGGGTTGCACATTAGAGGCAAGACTAGTAACCATAAAAGTATCAAGCATACAGATATGTGTCAGGGTTTACCTTGAAAAGCAGAGAGTACTATCCGTCCTGGTTGTAATGCCGCTGGCGTGCAAATGCACACCTTTTAAAGCCCCCAACCCGGAAGTGTATGCGGGCGTCAAGTGATGTCCAGCACAGCTGATGTTGTTGATGCTGCGCACGCATGGAGGGGAGGTGCGCAGTCTCACGCTGGATGCGTAGCCAACCGGGCACACACTATTGCGCTCGGATGTAAACATCCGGCGGAGAGATTGCGGGTCCGATCCACTTAATGTGCGCATGTCAGTCAAATGACTGCACGCGCACACAACCCTGGAAAGATGACAGCACCAGCATCATCACAGGGATAGTGAGGGCCCGCCCGCTTATGAAACCGGAGCCACCCTCACCTAGGGGAACGCGTGTCCGCCACTGGGGGGAGAATAAACTCCTCATGTCTCCAGCACTGGGGCCCTAAGGGGGATACAGGCCGGTCTCCATGAAATGGAATAATGTATTATTATTAAAATATTTACAAAGAAAGTTACAAAATCGGGTCATGTGACAGGCCATGGATAGTACTGAATACTACTCTATTATTGTCCTCCCTCCAGCTGAACCCTTTTTCGGCTCCCTGTGTCAGCCCCCAGGGGGTCACCTATTTCTTTTAGGTGTCTCAATTGCCGTCCAGCACGTTCAAGGGTTTCTATTTGGGTGAGTCAGACAGGTCTCTCTACCAATACTCCAAAATCTGTTGTATTATTGAATTATTGCTGTTTATGATGAATTAAAATTCAACTTTTTTATAGATGTATTGGTGACACCTCCTGAGGAAGCGGCACAAAGCCGCAAAACTAGTCGAGGAATATGTCAACACCCACACCAATGTATCCCCACCTATCTATGGGGTTCTGTATCAATCTGTAAACCCTATGTTGTTTATAAGATTTGCTCAACAATTTTGTTTTGCTGTCTTTATTTGTCTATTTTTGAATTATATGTCTAAATAAATGTTATACTTTTATAAACCTTGTCGGTATAATTGGGTACCGGAATAGTCCCCTCTTCCCCCCACTAGTTGATGCTATAGGGCACTATTGGAGTAGTCCATTTAAACCGATGGATTCTCCAATGAATATTTTAAAACATTTAAAAACATACTTTCACACATGGCAACAGTCTATAACCACTTCAGCCCCGGACCATTTGGCTGGCCAAAGACCAGAGGACTTTTTACAATTTGGCACTGCGCTGCTTTAACTGGTAATTGCGCGGTCATGCAATGTTGTACCCAAACAAAATTTGCGTCCTTTTTTTCCCATAAATAGAGATTTCTTTTGATGGTATTTGATTGCCTCTGCGATTGTTATTTTTTGCAATATAAACGTGAATTTTTTTTAATTTTCTACTTTTTGTTATAAGAAAAATCCAATAAACTTAATTTTACTTATACATTTAGGACAAAATGTATACAGTCACATGTCTTTGGTGAAAAAAAATAACCAATAACCGTATATTTATTGGTTTGTGCAAAAGTTATAGTGTCTACAAACTATGGTAAATTAACAATTTACAATTTACGCAGCTTTTAGTTTATGACTGCCTATCCCATTACTTGAGGTGCTAAAATGGCAGGGCAGTACAACCCCAAAATGACACCGTTTTGGAAATAAGACACCCTAAGGAAATTGCTAAGAGGCATGTTGAGCCCATTGAATATTTTTTTTTTGTCCCAAGTGATTGAATAATGACAAAAAAATATTTTTTTTACAAAAAGTTGTCACTAAATGATATATTGCTCACACATGCCATTGTTATATGTGGAATTGCATCCCAAATTACATTTTGCTGCTTCTCCTGAGTACGGGGATACCACATGTGTTGGACTTTTTGGGAGTCTAGCCGCGTACGAGGCCCCAAAAACCAATCTCCGCCTTCGGGATTTCTAAGGGCGTAAATTTTTGATTTCACTCCTCACTACCTATCACAGTTTTGAAGGCCATAAAATGCCAAAATGGCACAAACCCCCCCCCCCAAATGACCCCATTTTGTAAAGTAGACACCCCAAGATATTTGCTGAGAGGCATGTTGCGTCCATGGAATATTTTATATTTTGCCACAAGTTGCGGGAAAATTACAAACTTTTTTTTTTTTTTTGCACAAAGTTGTCACTAAATGATATATTGCTCACACATGCCATAGGCATATGTGGAATTAGACCCAAAAATACATTCTGCTGCTTCTCCTGAGTATGGGGAGATCACATGTGTGGGACTTTTTGGGAGCCTAGCCGCGTAAGGGGGCCCGAAAACCAAGCACCACCTTCAGGATTTCTAAGGGCGTAAATTTTTAATTTCACTCCTCACTACCTATCACAGTTTTGAAGGCCATAAAATGCCAAGATAGCACATCCCCCCCACCCCAAATGACCCCATTTTGGAAATTAGACACCCCAAGCTATTTGCTGAGAGGCATGGTGAGTATTTTTCAGCTCTCATTTGTTTTTGAAAAAAATTAAGAAACAAAATATTTTTTTTTTTTTTTTTTTCAAATTTCAAAACTTTGTGACAAAAGCGAGATCTGCAAAATACTCATGATACCTCTCAGAAAATAGCTTGGGGTGTCTACTTTCCAAAATTGGGACATTTGGTGGGGGGGTTGTGCCTATGGCCTAGTCACTTAAGCAATGTATTTTGTCTGCTGCATAGTATTTTTGGCCCACAAACACCCCCTAAAATATGCACAAATGTTTGGTGTGTGGTTTACTTCATGTAGAGCCCCTTTTTTTTATTGTTTTTGGTGGGGGGGGGGGGTTTGAAATGTTAGTTTAGCTTTCCTGGGGGCTGCCAATAGTGTTAAGTACAGAGGGTCTGGCCAAACTAGCACACATTATTGATCCATTTGCCAAACAATGAAGTGCAGAGGGTTACCTGTCCAACACCCCCCCCCACCCCAAAAGCCTAGTTATTGCCAATGGCCCATCAGAAGTGTGGGGATTGATGGGGGGTGAGTAATCTGTGAAGGGGACCCTCTACTTTTCTCTGCAAATACTTTCCAGCCTCCAATTTTTATACAATGCTCTTGTTCCAAGATGTTGATTGTCTAATCTGCTTGCAATGTTTATGTGCAAAGTGACTAATTATTTTTTCTTGTTTCACTCCACAGTTCCCTTCCCCGCCACAGGAATGGCAGACTGTGGCCTCCCACTTTGCCAGCCGTTGGGACTTTCCTAACTGCGGAGGGGCAATTGATGGGAAACACGTCCACATCGTCCCACCGCCCAACTCGGGTCCCACTATTATATAATATAAAGGGTTTAATAGTGTAGTGATGTTGGCGGTGGTGTCGGCAACATATGAATTTATGTATGTGGACGTGGGGATGAACGGCCGGATCTCGGATGGTGGTGCCATTGCGCACACGGAGTTTTACTGGCGTCTCCAAAGTGGCAGTCTGTGCTTGCCACCTCCAGAGGAGAATGCAGAAGGACTCCCCTTCGTCTTTGTCGCAGATGAAGCAAGCGTTTGCGTTGACTTCCCCATCTGATGAGGCCGTTCCCGATGAGGACCCTCACCCAGACCAGAGGGTCTTCAACTACAGGCTGTCCAGAGCCAGAAGAGTTTGTGGAGAACACTTTTGGCATCCTGGCCAGCCGCTTCCGCCTGTTCTTGACGGCAATTAACTTGGTGGAATACAAACTGAACCACATAGTTCTTGCCTGTTGCATATTGCACAACTTCTCAAAAGACATAACAGGAACTATGTGGTGCCCGTTGGCCCAGATGTGGAGGGCCCTCCAAATGCGGACCTCACAGCCCTTCAAGTGGCACGTCCAGCCTTGCCCCCTCTAAATGCCCGCGCGGTCCGCGAGCAATATATGGAAACTTTGTGGGTAGGGGGGGCACCTGACGATGTGTGAGAGGCATTTTTTAATAAATCTGATATTTCAACCAACCTATGATTTCTTGTCTTTTCACTATTCTTTTTAGCTTATTTTACCTTGAAATTTTTTCCCTTTGCCTTCGTAGACATGATCTTGGCCTTGCGGACATTGGGGTTGAGGTAAGGCCCATACTTCCCATCATAGTCGCTCCTCTTTAATATGTCCACCATCTCCAACATTTCTCCAAATGACATATTGGAGGCCTTGAATTTCAGGCCCTGGGATCGGGACGTTTGTGCCTCCGGACTTTCCTCGTCCTCCTTCTCGTTGGTGGGATATTTGGGGCGCACCTGCTGTGTCCCCGCCATGTGCTCTCCCCACTGCGCCGTAAAGAGAAGGGGTGGGGAATAGACGAGAAAGATCGTCAGGGGCGGGGGGAGTTTGACGCATGCGCACTGTATATAAAACGTCACACGCCTGTGTCGTAGCCACGATCTGGGAGACGAGGGGAGAGAAAGCTCACGCACGAGACGATCGCTAGAAACGAAGGTACAATTTGACGTTGGTACATAACTAGCCTAGACTGATTAGAACTTGAGGCTTCTTTATGGAGAAGATTAGGAGAGTTTAGGCTGACATTATTTATATTGTTTTGTGTGGTGTTGTGTCTTGCAGAGGTGATGGAGGCCTTCTACGACGTGAGTTTTCTCCCCCTCTTCATTGATAAATACAGGGAATTTCCCCTTTTATGGCTACCAAAGCACCGTGACTACAGCAACAGACCAAAGAGGTACGCAGCCATGCTGAAACTTGTGGCATTTGTAAAGCCAACCCTGCCCATGGCAACCGTGGCAAACTTAAAAGTGAAGATTAACAACATGAAGAGTACCTATTTCCGGGAGCGCAATAAGGTCCGGAAGTCCCTAGCATCTGGAGCTGCAGCAGCTGATGTCTATGTCCCCACGCTGTGGTACTATGAGAGGCTCCACTTTCTCAAAGACCAGGCTACTGTCAGGAAGTCACTCTCGACTCTTCCTTGCACGCGTCCTTCCACGCACGCCACCCCTGATGAGGCTTCCGAGGACCAACCTGGGCCTTCCAGTATGGAATATGTGCAGGTGCCCAGCTTGTTCCAGGTATAGTAGTTTTGTAACCATTTTGGGGAATAATGAATGATGTTCAGTTAATTCAGGATCCCCAATTGCTTAGTTCCTAACGTGATTGACATATCAACAGACAGTGGTGTTGGAGACATTTTTGGGAAGAATCTAAACTGCTGGGCTGAGAATTGTATGGTTTTCTATTTGTAAACATTTTGCAACAGTCACTAGATGAGAATTGTGTGTGTTTGATGAACAAATAACTGAAACTATGTCCCTTTTTCAGACACAGGAAGACCTCAGCCAGGAGGTGGCTGTGGAAGGTGGCAGTCAGGAGGAGGCAGGGGTTAGTGGCAGCCAACAGGGGGGTAGGCGTAGGAGCCTGACTGTCTCCCAAGTCCCTCCCCTCCGCCTTCCCTACAGAAGGGCGAAAAGCATGGGGGAGGTGGGAGAGTTAGCGCTCCAGCTGATCAAAGACGCTTCAGCCTCCCTATATGCCACACCCACCTACGAGGAGGCCTTTGCCTCCTTGGTTGGCAGTAAAATGACGGGTATGGAGGCGGGGCAACGCAGCATGTGTGAGGATGTCATCCTCAAAATACTAAATGAGGGGATGGCTGGGGAGATGACCCCACTCACACATGTTTGCGAGAGTGACCTTGCTCCGCCTCCTCCTCCTCCTTCTGCCACCCCACCAGCACCAGCACCACGGCGTGGAAGGAAGAGTACAAGGAAGACAAGAGAGTGATGACCTTGATTCAGTCTGGTCTGAGAGAAGATGGAGCCTCTCGTAGGACCAGAGCCTGGGGACCTAGATGGCATCTGCTGCAGTGTCCGGATGTTTTGGACTTCAGGACCAGATTGCGCTCCCTTATTATTTAGATAGGTACTCCTCAGGCCCCCAATTTTCTAAGCGTGAAAAATGATGGTTGCCGTGGGTGTCCAAGGCTTTGCAAATTCCCCAAGTTTCACCATGGCTGCGTTCCTCTTTGGTTTGTTGCTGAGACCTAAATAAATGTTTTTTGGATTGGAAATAATCATTGACTATTGTGTTTTACTTTTCTACAATGACAGTTTTTCTTTGAGTAGGCAGGTACATTTCACTAATCCTAAAGTAGAATTAACAAGGGGCACCAACAACCAACAAACTCCTAGTAAATTTAAGCAAGAAATACAAATGTTAATAATGTGGTTTTGCTAAGTTGAGACACACAACCCCCCTCCAAAAAAAAAAACTCCTTCAAATATGTATTCCCAAAAAAATAAAAATAAAAGACAAATCATGCTAAAAATATAACAAAGATTCTTTTACGATCTGAGTAAAAATAAACATGTAGTGTATAAATGCTGAAAAGTAATAAAGAACTAAGTTTGTGAAAAGTGCGGGTGAATAGGAGCAGCTAAAACATGTCATTCTTGTTGCATTGTAAAGAAAAAGAGAATGCGCTGCATTAAAGACATTTTAACATTGCAGCGTGACGAATGTGCTGTGTCGATTAGAAAGCCTGAAGGCGGTGCTTGGTTTTCGGGGTCCCGTACGTGGCTAGGCTCCCAAAAAGTCTCACACATGTGGTATCCCCGTACTCAGGAGAAGCAACAGAATGTATTTTGGGGTGTAATTTCCCATATGCCCATGGCATGTTTGAGCAATATATAATTTTGTTTCAACTTTGTGCAAAAAAAAAAAAAATGATTTTTCCCGCAACATGTGTCAAAATATAAAATATTCCATGGACTCCACATGCCTCTCAGCAAATAGCTTGGGGTGTCTACTTTCCAAAATGGGGTCATTTGGGAGGGTTTGAACTGTCCTGGCATTTTATGCACAACATTTAGAAGTTTATGTCACACATCACCCACTCGTCTAACCACTTGAAGACAAAGCCCTTTCTGACACTTTTTGTTTACATGAAAAAATATTATTTTTTTGCAAGAAAATTACTTTGAACCTCCAAACCTTATATGTTTTTTTTTTTAAGCAAAGGCCCTACAGATTAAAATGGTGGGTGTTTCATTTTTTTTCACACAGTATTTGAGCAGCGATTTTTCAAATGCATTTTTGGGAAAAAAACACACTTTTTTAAATTTTAATTCACTAAAACACACTATATTGCCCAAATGTTTGATGAAATAAAAAAGATGATCTTAGGCCGAGTACATGGATACCAAACACGACATGCTTTAAAATTGCGCACAAACGTGCAGCGGCGACAAACTACACACATTTTTAAAAGCCTTTAAACACCTTTACAGGTTTACGGATTTACGGAGGAGGTCTACTGCTAAAATGACTGCCCTCGATCTGACCTTTGCGGTGATACCTCACATGCATGGTGCAATTGCCTTTGCGCAAGAGCAGTGGGGGACAGGGGTGCTTTTTTTTTTTTTTTTAAACCGTTGCTTTTATTTATATATTTTTTGTATCATTTTTATTATTATCTCAGGTAATGTAAATATCCCCTATGATAGCAATAGGTAGTGACAGGTACTCTTTTTTGAAAAAATTGGGGTCTATTAGACCCTAGATCTCTCCTCTGCCCTCAAAGCATCTGACCACACCAAGATCGGTGTGATAAAATGCTTTCCTAATTTCCTAATGGCGCTGTTTATATCCGGCATAGCTTCCGATTTCTTAGGCCATAGAAATGATTGGAGCCATTCTAGTCTCTGATCAGCTCTATGGTCAGCTGGCGGAATCACTGGCTCCATTCTCAGGTTCCCTGTTGGAACAGGAGAGCCAGAGAAAACAATGAAAGACAGTGGGAGGGGGGACATTCCCTCCCACTGCTTGTAAAAGCAGTCTAGAGGCTAATTAGTTGCTAGGATTGCTTTTACATGAAAGCCGACCGCTGGCTGAAAAGAATGATACCAAGATGATACCTAAACCCGCAGGCATAATTCTGGTATAACCACTCAAAATCCAGCAACATACCAGTATGTTGCTGGTCCTTGTTGTGCATATATTGTAATCTTTTTTTTCATGCAGCCTGTGGGCTGAACGAAAGAAAGAGATTGGTCAGTGGGTATGCCCACCATTAGAATACCTCCCTTCATCCACCCACTTCTAATGATGGGCATACATGCACCATTTTGTTTTTAACTGTGGTGGTGAAATCACCTCCTACAGCGCTGGAGTCACGGCTTTATGTATCATGGGAGCAAACACTGTTGCTGTCAAGACAAATGAATCCGCACTGCAGCCGAATGGCGTACCTGCTAAGCAAATGATGGTTAACAATAAAACAAAGTATATAAAAAAAATGGAATTTGAATACTCCGCCCCAATTCAAATATCCACCACTGCGCCAAAGAGTGATACACTAACTAAACTAAAGCTGCTACTTAAAAAATATATATCAAAATGTTTGTATTCAAAATAAGGTACTTGTACACTTAGGTTGAATGGTAGCGCTTAATGATAATCTCCACTAATCTAGAGCAGTAGCTTGTGTTAGCAAAATACCATGTGATTATAAAATTATATATAGGACATATTGCAGTCGTGTATACAAATATTTCAAACTTTCACCACGTGGTAAGTGAATATACTTAAAACAGTGAAACAATATATATATATATATACAAACTATATAAAAATCAAAAAATCAAAAAATGAGTGTCACAGAGTTCTTATCGTGTCAAAGAGAAAATGTGCAAAATTTAAACAAAATCCTTTGAAGTAGCAAATAATTTTCTCAAAAGTGCTTAACCAGTCTTCTTAATCTTCCACCACACCACTGTGTTCAATGTGTCCTCTCCCATAAGAATCTCACTCATCAGATCCTGATGCCTACACTTTCGTAACAAGCAAACACACTTATAAGATCTTAAACAGTAGTCCAGTGATTCCTCCACACTATCCAATATGTGATGCAGTGTTTTTCCACATGTAAACCAAAAAAGTGCTCCAAAAGTGTAATCCAATAAAACCACTTTATTAAAACAACACAACACAAAAAGCTTCAACCAGTTTACTCACATTCTTTAAAATCAAAACCAGCAAAAGTGAATTAGTATTCTCCACAGCAAGCTCCACTTCAAAGTATCACAATTAGGGATGAGCCCGGTGTTCGATTCGAACCCATTTTCGAATCGAACATCGGGCGTTCGCCCGCTCGGCGAGCCCAGAACTATTTGGGGCACTCGCATCAAATTCGTGTGATGCGAGCAGCCCGCAATGCACTGCGCCAAGCATGCACTGTGACCCGCATGCTTGGCCAATCAAAGAGCCAGCGGCGAGGAGAGCAATAATTGGCCACAGGCAGGATGCCTGTGGCCAATTATAGCTCAGGGGGTTTAGTACACGCCTCACAGTATAAAAGGTCGCCGCGCCGGAGGCCTCCTATATTGTGTTGTGTTCCAGCGTGTCAGTGTTATGTGCTGCTGACTGATGACATTATGTGCTGTGATTCTGGGGATTAGTGTGTGCGTGCTGTTAATACAGCATTGCAGTATCACATCTGGGGGGTGTCTATAGTATGCCTGTGAAGGGGCGCATGTTTCCTGTGCTTAGAACTGTCCCTGCACAAAGTGTAATTTTTGCAGGAAAAAAGCTATTTAAAACCACTCGCGGCTAATGAATTGACGGCTCCCATAATACAGAGAACAGTCATTCATTGAAAGCCATTGATAAAAAAAAGTCATTGATAAAAAAAAAATTAAAAAAAAGCGTGGGGGTCCCCCCAAATTCAATAACCAGGCCCTTCAGGTCTGCTATGGATATTAAGGGGGACCCCAGCCAAAAAAAAAAATGGCGTGGGGTCCCCCTCAAAATCCATACCAGACCCTTATCCGAGCATGCAACCTGGCAGGCCGCAGGAAAAGAGGGGGGACGAGAGCGGCCCCCCTCCCTACTGAATCGTACCAGGCCACATGCCCTCAACATTGGGAGGTTGCTTTGGGGGTCTGAGACCCCCCAAAGCACCTTGTCCCCATGTATGATGAGGACAAGGGCCTCTTCCCCACAACCCTGGCCATTGGTTGTGGGGGTCTGCGGGCGGGGGGCTTATCGGAATATGGAAGCCCCCTTTAACAAGGGGACCCCCAGATCCCAGCCCCCCCCCTGTGTGAAATGGTAAGGGGGTACAAAAGTACCCCTACCATTTCACCAAAAAAGTGTCAAAAATTGTAAAAATGACAGGAGACGGTCTTTGACAATCCCTTTATTAAAATCTTCTTTCTTCTGGTCTTCCTTCTTCCTTTCTTCATCCTTCGGCTTCTTCATCTTCTCCTTTCGGCATCTTCTTCCATCTTCTTCTTCCATCATCTTCTTCCTCCGATCCGCTTCTTCTTGCTCTGGTCTTCTCGTCCGGCATCTTCTTCGACGGCGTCCGGGTCTCTTCTTGGGCCGCTCCGCGCAATGGGAGGCTCCCGCTGTGTGAGGCTTCGCTGCGTCTGACAGGTCTTTTATAACGGAGGGCAGGGCCACCTGGTAACCCCCCCCTCTGACACACGGGGACGTCATGGGGAATTCCCTATGGCTTTCCCCATGATGTCAGAGGGGGCGGGGTCACCAGGTGGCCCCGCCCTCCGTTATAAAAGACCTGTCAGACGCAGCGAAGCCTCACACAGCAGGAGCCTCCCATTGCGCGGAGCGGCCCAAGAAGAGACCCGGACGCCGTGGAAGAAGATGCTGGACGAGAAGACCAGAGCAAGAAGAAGCGGATCGGAGGAAGAAGATGATGGAAGAAGAAGATGGAATAAGATGCCGGAAGGAGAAGATGAAGAAACCGACAAATTGCAATAGGCTAGCGTCTCGATGGTGTAGGGGAAGATACCGGATCTTGGAGCCCCCACAGCGGCAGAAAGCCTGAGCCCAGTCGCAAGTTCGCAAGTTTGACTGCTGCGACCCTGGTAGTTACACCACTGATGCATTCCATCATGCATCCCAAAACCAAGAGGATTATTCCTCATTTCAGGACAGTGTGCAGAGTCATGCAAATCATTGCTTTCCCCCCTTCTGGCCAGATGCATGTCCAAAGCTGCTGGTGGAATAGTGCAAATGCAGCCCAATATCATAGAGTAATTTATTCCAAACTGCGTACAGCTGCTTCAGGCTATTTGTCCATCATCAGTGCAGTGTAGGGAAACCAGGGCTTCTATAGAGTAGGGCTTGGGACCCAGCGAGACAAAAAAAAAACATACATGTTATGGTGATATGGGATTTTAACCATCAAAAAACCCTCACACTAATTGGTGCATGTGATGTGAACAAAAGCCCAGTGACACAGGCCCCCTTTTTGTGGCTTTTGTGGAAGTGTGGAAATTTGCCTGACAGGTTCTGTAACCCTACAGCATGTGTAGCAGTAGTCAGTATAAATGTAGAACGGCCTTAGCACTGTCCTTGTCCTATGTGGCCTAGTGAGCAAGCCTCTGCATGAAGGACCAAGCTTTGGTGTTTAACAGGGGTGCCTGAATCAACAAACTGGAAGAATGCAATTAAGCTAGGTTCACACTGACTTGAATGCATGAAATCATGTGAGTTCAGCTGAATTCACACGATTTCTTTCCCACATGTCAGTCCCGACGTCGGGGGAAATTTTGGAGACATCTGTACAGAAGCTAATCTTGGGAATCGGTTTGGCGTTGCAGCATCATACAGATTCGGACGCTGCCATTTCCAGCAATGGCCGCAGATTTGGCATGCAATTTTGACAAATCGCATGTCAAATCGCATCAATGTGAATCAGGGCTTAAAGTCCTTTGGTAGGTAAGAAGTCTTCTAGTTTAATTTTGTATTTGCCCAGAGGTTATATTCAAAATGGATAGGATTAAATAAGAATATCATTTATTATGCTATATTTATTAATACTTACTGTAATATACAGATATAATGCTTGCTAATGAACTTTTTCTTGCAGGCTGATCTTAGTCTAATTGTAGTAGAAGGAGTGCATTATATTAAGAAAGAAAGTAAACTGGACATATAGAAAGAAAGTTTCGTAGCATCAACAGTTACTATATTGGTAAATGAAACAAGATCTCGGTCAAATGAATTAATCCCCTGTTGTTAACAATACTCTGTTGTTAATTTTATTTTGTGCTGCCAGTAGATATTCCTTTTTATTTCAAATTATCTGTAGATTTGTTATTTCCACTATTACCTGACTGCCCCCATTTTCCATTAGCTGAAAAGCAAAAGTTCTTTCTGTAAATGTACCCATTTATACTAAAGAAAAGACATGTGGGAGTTTAGAGATTGGCAATAATTTTAAATTGAGAGTCACTGCACAGAAAATCCATGCTGAGTCGAAAAATACATTGTGGGCTTTATGTGAAAGTCAGGGGTAATGGCTCTACTGCTGTCAGATATCAAGAAGTTTTCTCAAATAATGCTGCGTTTAGTCATTGTGAGGGTGGGCATTGTATCATGGGTGGTAAGCACGCCCTTTTGATTGACTTGTATATGAATGTGCTGTGATGAAATGTAAAACAAACTCTTGGCCACAATGGCAGCCATAAGCTTGTTTTTTTTTTCCATCAAGAAATTTGTATTTGAGAATAACAAATTCCTTCAGATAATCCATAGTTGCTTTTAAATTAAGAGAAATAACAAGTACAGAACAAAATAGAATGATTTACAGTGCAGAACATAAGTGTGCGCAGCCTATTGCATTAGGGTGTGCACCCATGTTTAAACACACGTGTGTGTGTCTACATATATTTGGCCCCCAACACATTGATCTACTTGCCAGCAAAGGGAAAGAGAAGTGCGTAAGCACTTCTCTTTTGGGAGAGCTAGTAAGATGTAGATCTTTCCTATCTTCCCGGCGGCACACAGATAATGATAATGCTAATGCACATGGGGTGATTAGGGTGTACCCAGGCACACTCGGCACACACTGTGCGCATGCCTATGGTGTAGAATAATGTTAAAATACAGTCCTTGATCCACTTACAGTACAGAAATATCATATGAAAACAGCCAACATAGCTTTGAAGTTTTGTAATATACAGTGTAAACATTTGAAATTGGTGTTATACTTATAAATAAGAGGTATATACAATAAAAGATTGTATGAATGAATGAATATCAGGAGGTACTGTTCATCTATCCACACTGAGGTCTGTAATCTTCAAAGAGTCAAGTGTAGAGTCATTAAACCATTCATGCCATATCTATTTAAAATTGAGAGCCACCTCTATGTATGTTAAGCTTTCTTAGTGTACAATGAAGTACACCGAGTCTATCTAAAAGCATGCTTTAGGGGGTGGGTGAGAAAGCCTTTGTTGTGCTATTGTTTTCCTGTACAATGTTCTAGTTGCTGATGTTCCTGGTGAGGGTCATCAAAGAAATTCCCAGGATATCCATCTTTGGCTCAGGAGATCAATGCGCACACACACCCTTTGATTTCCAGTAGCAATAATCCTAGGATTCCTACACTTGAAACTACAGGTATGTGCAAGGGTACACTAATACCGCGTACACACGAGCGGAATTTCCGTCCGAAAAATCTTGGATGTTTTTTCCGATGGAATTCCGCTCAAGCTTGTCTTGCATACACACGGTCACACAAAAGATCTCTGAACTTTCGACCGTCAAGAATGCGGTGACGTACAACACTATGACGAGCCGAGAATATGAAGTTCAATGCTTCCGAGCATGCGTCACATTTTTTCCGAGTATGCACGATTTTTTGCGCATCCGGATTGCATACAGACGATCCCATTTTCGGATAGGAACTTTTCCCGACTGAAAAATAGAGAACCTGCTCTCAATCTTTTGCTGGCTGGAATTCCGCCAGCAAAAGACCGATGGAGCATACACACGGTTGCATTTTCTGCCAAAAAGCTTTCATCTGAGTATTGCTGGCGGCATTTCCAATCGTGTGTACGCGGCATAAGCCTATACAATGCAATGACAATCTTCCAGCAGCTGTATCTATTCCTGACTGTTCACACAGGCAATGATTACCTGCTCCACCGATGCTTTTTGTGTGCATCCAGCCAAAATTACCACAGGTAGTCACTGGCTGTGTGAACAGTCACGAGTAACTGTGGCTTCCATCAGCCTGTCATTACACTGTATGGGCCAAGCGGCCAAAGCCATTTGCACAGACCTGTCATTCCAAATGCAGAAATCTGAGGATTCTTGTTGATGAAAATTACTGGGTATGCTAATCACCCATGTGAATAGACCTTAAGGCCCCTTTCACACTGAGGCATTTTTCAGGGGATACAGCACAAAAAAATAGCGCCTGTATAGCACCTGAAAAAAGCGGGTCCTTTCACTCCAGTGTGAAAGCCGGAGGGCTTTCACACTGAAGCGGTGCGCTAGCAGGACGGTAAAAAAAGTCCTGATAGCAGCATCTTTGGAGCGGTAAAGGAGCGATGTATTCACCACTCCTAAACCACTCCTACTTATTGAAATCAATGGGGCAGCACTGCTATAGCGCCGCTTTGTGGGCGGTTTTAACCCTTTTTCGGCCGCTAGCGGGGGTTAAAACCGCCCCGCTAGCGACCGAATATCGCCGCTAAAACGTCAGTAAATCAGCGCTAAATATAGCGCTGCTTTACCACCGACGCCGCTCCCGCCCCAGTGTGAAAGGGGCCTAATTGTTTTAATAATCTGACACTCAGTTGGCAGCTAGCCCAGAGGAATATCTCTAATGGGTAAAAATAGCTGCTTCTGAAGTGAAGGCAGAACTAGAGTGCAGGGCAACAAATAGATAATGGACCCCTATGTTATCTGCACGTGGCAGAGGATGTGAGCCCTTAAAATGGCCAAAGTGAAGAGTCCAAGCACACACGCCAGATCTTCACCAGACCACCCCATAAGTAGTGATGGACTTTCTTGGTGGGAGTGCCAAGTTTCAGCCCTGAGACACACTTGTTGCGATGGCATCAGACCAGGAATAGAACTAAACTGTAACAAAAAAAGAAAATGGATAGTGGACCCTCTGTGGAATTTGCATGTTGGAGAGGTTGTGAGCTCTTAAATTTGCTGGGCCATATTGGGGGCAAGACTATTTTCCCCACCAAACTTTTCCATCCATATTTACAGGGAATTTGCTATTGAAATCATAGCTTTCATTTTACTATGCTCAATTGTTAGGATATGCTTTATTTTGATAGGTAGCCACCAATGAGGCTCCATGTTGTTTATGCTTTGACTTGCATGTAGTTGTTTTAATTTTTTCAGATATTACCTCTCAACATGTGCTCAGCGACTACTTTACTAGTCTGTTTCTACTTCAAAATTAAATAAAGCATAATTTGAAAAATAAAATGGCCAGGGCCCAGACTCTAAGCACACACACCAGATCTTCACCAGAGCACCCTGCACGGAGTTATGAACTTTACTGATGAAGTTACCAGGTTGCAGTTCTCAAACACTGGGATTGATTTACTAGAACTGGAGAATTCAGAATATGGTGCAGCTTTGCATGGTAGCTAATCATCTTCTAACTTCAGCTTGTTCAATTAAGCTTTGGTAATAAAACCTGAAAGCTGGTTGGTCCCTATGCACAGCTGCACCAGATTTTGCACTCTCCAGTTTTAGTAACTGATGGTGAGCTGCAGGTGAGCTGGTGGGCTGGGTGAAAAGTTTTCTGCAGGCTGAGGTCAATTTGCATGAGTGAAAACAGTTGCAGCAGGTGAAGGAGCAGTTTTTGGCAGCATGAACAGTATTACTTATCCAGCTACATGGACAGTCCTCAGTGTTTGTTTTTTACTTTATTCAGTCTCTTGCTGCCTTTGTAGTAGAAGTGATCGCCTAGTAATTTCTCCTTCACTTTCATCAAAGATTTTTTGATAGTAATAGTGGAAAATAAAAAATAAAAAAATTAAACACTAATAAAAAAGAAAAAAAAAAACGACCTCTTTTCCTCACACACATAAACACAGATAGGATGCATGTGCACAGTACATAAACATTGATTAGTATGGAAATGTTAGGTATCCCTAAACATGCAGAGTGAAAGAAATAACAGTAATTACAGGTCTATCATTTATAGCTTTAAAATGATCCGTTGTAAAGGTTTACAAAGCACTGCTTAGCGACCATTTTGGGTATCTTGGTTTTTCCACACATAATTTTGAAGCTTGACATTTGGTATTTATTTATTTAACCACTTCAGCCCCTGAAAGATTTAACACCTTAATGACCAGGCCATTTTGTGATACGGCACTGCATCGCTTTAACTGACAATTGTGCAGGCGTACAACATTTTACCCAAACAAAATTGATGTCCTTTTCTTCTCACAAATAGAGCTTTCTTTTAGTGGTATTTGATTACCTCTGCAGTTTTTATTTTTTGCGCTATAAACAAAAAAAAGACGACAATTTTGAAAAAAATTATTACTTTCTGCTATAATACACATCCCAAATAAAAAATCTAATTTATTTAACGACTTCAGCCCCGGACCAATTGTCAGCTTAAGGACCAGAGGTCTTTTTTCAATTTCGCACTGCACTGCTTTAACTGGTAATTGCATGGTCATGCAATGTTGTAACCAAACAAAATTTGCGTCCTTTTCTTCCCACAAATAGAGCTTTCTTTTGATGGTATTTGATTGCCTCTGCGATTTTTATTTTTTGCGATATAAATGGAAAAAGACCGAAAATGTTGAAAAAAAAAGATATTTTCTACTTTTTGTTATAAAAAAAATCTAATAAACTCAATTTTAGTCAAACATTTGGGCCAAAATGTATTCAGCCACATGTCTTTAGTAAAAAAAATGCCAAAAAGCGTATATTTATTGGTTTGCGCAAAAGTTATAGCGTCTACAAACTAGAGTACATTTTCTGGAATTTACACCGCTTTTAATTTATGACTGCCTATCTCATTTCTTGAGGTGCTAAAATGGCAGGGAAGTACAAAACCCCCTCAAATGACCCCATTTTGGAAAGTAGACACCCCAAGCTATTTGCTGAGAGGCATGTTGAGCCCATTGAATATTTTTTTTTTTAGTCCCAAGTGATTGAATAAAGACAAAAAAAAAAAAAATTTTCAAAAAGTTGTCACTAAATTATATATTGCTCACACATGCCATGGTTATATGTGGAATTGCACCCCAAAATACATTTTTCTGCTTCTCCTGAGCATGGGGATACCACATGTGTGGGACTTTTTGGGAGCCTAGCCGCGTACGGGGCCCCGAAAACCAAGCACCGCCTTCAGGATTTCTAAGGGTGCAAATTTTTGATTTCACTCCTCACTACCTATCACAGTTTCGAAGGCCATAAAATGCCAAAATAGCACAAAACCCCCCCAAATGACCCCATTTTGGAAAGTAGACACCCCAAGCTATTTGTTGAGAGGCATGGTGAGTATTTTACAGCTCTCATTTGTTTTTGAAAATGAAGAAAGTAAAGAAAAAAAAATTTTTTTTTTCTTTTTTCAAATTTCAAAACTTTGTGACAAAAAGCGAGATCTGCAAAATACTCACCATACCTCTCAGCAAATAGCTTGGGGTGTCTACTTTCCAAAATGGGGTCATTTGGGGGGGTTTTTGTGCCTTCTGGGCATTCCATGGCCTCTGAAACTGTGATTGGCAGTGAGGAGTGAAATAAAAAAATTACACCCTTAGAAAGCCTGAAGGCGGTGCTTGGTTTTTGGGGTCCCGTACGCAGCTAGGCTCCCAAAAAGTCCCACACATGTGGTATCCCCGTACTCAGGAGAAGCAACAGAATGTATTTTGGGGTGTATTTCCACATATGCCCATGACATGTTTGAGCAATATATCATTTAGTGACAACATTTTGTAAAAAAAAAATATATATATTTTTTTTCATTATTCAATCTCTTGGGACAAAAAAAAAATATTTAATGGGCTCAACATTGCTCTCAGCAAATAGCTTGGGGTGTCTACTTTCCAAAATGGGGTCATTTGGGGGGGGGGGGGGGTTAAACTGTCCTGGCATTTTATGCACAACATTTAGAAGCTTATGTCACACATCACCCACTCTTCTAACCACTTGAAGACAAAGCCCTTTCTGACACTTTTTGTTTACATGAAAACATATTTTTTTTTTGCAAGAAAATTACGTTGAACCCCCAAACACTATATATATTGTTAAAGCAAAGGCCCTACAGATTAAAATGGTGGGTGTTGCATTTTTTTTTTCCACACAGTATTTGCGCAGCGATTTTTAAAACGCATTTTTTGTGGAAAAAATACACTTTTTTTAATTTTAATGCACTAAAACACACTATATTGCTCAAATTTTTGATGAAATAAAAAATATGATCTTAGGCCGAGTACATGGATACCAAACACGACATGCTTTAAAATTGCGCACAAACACGCAGTGGCGACAAACTACATACATTTTTAAAAGCCTTTAAAATCGTTTACAGGTTACCACATTAGATTCACGGAGGAGGTCTACTGCTAAAATTACTGCCCTCGATCTGACCTTCGCGGTGATACCTCACATGCATGGTGCAATTGCTGTTTACATATGACGCCAGACCAACGCTTGTGTTCGCCTTTGTGCAAGAGAAGGGGGGCAGGGTTGCTTTTTTTTTTTTTTTTTTTATTTAGCTTTTTTATTTTATTTTTAAACTGTTCCTTCCATTTTTTTTCTTTGTTATCATTTTTTTTTATCTCAGGGAATGTAAATATCCCCTATGATAGCAATAGGCAGTGACAGGTACTCTTTTTTTGAAAAAATTGGGGTCTATTAGACCCTAGATCTTTCCTCTGCCCTCAAAGCATCTGACCACACCAAGATCAGTGTGATAAAACGCTTTCCCAATTTCCCAATGGCGCGGTTTATATCCGGGAGGGGGGACATTCCCTCCCACTGTAATTGTATTGTAAAAGCAGTCTAGAGGCTAATTACCCGCTAGAATTGCTTTTACATGAAAGCCGATCACTGGCTGAAAAGAATGATACCAAGATAATACCTAAACCTGCAGGCATCATTCTGGTATAACCATTCAAAGTCCAGCAACATACTGGACATATATTGTAATCTTTTTTTTTCATGCAGCCTCTTGGCTGAACGAAAAAAAGAGATTGATTGGTGGGTATGCCCACCATTAGAATACCTCCCTTCATCCACCCACTTCTAATGATGATTATATATGCCGAAATATGGGGGCATCCTCCCGCAAAAGTTATGCCATGTACACGCGGTCGGACTTTTCCACGGGGCAAGCCTCCGTCGGAATTTCGACCGTATGTACGCGGCATTAGGAGCCAATCGCTCCTCCGCCCCTGCTGCCCCCATGCTTCGGCATATATGCTCTTTTTTTTAACTGTGGTGGTGAAATCACCTCCTACAGCGTTGGAGTCGCGGCTTTATGTATCGTGGGAGCAAACGCTGTTGCTGTCAAGATAAGTAAATCCGCTCTGCAACTGAATGGCGCACCTGAAAACAAAAAAATGGTTAACAATAAAACACAGTAAACAAAATTACATACCTGAAAAGCAAGCATGATAAAACATAATAAAACATTGCAGAATAGAATGGAGTAAAAAAAGAGCAACAATAGAGAGAGAATAGAGAGAGAGAGAGAGAGAGAACAATAAAACGACAACTATTTTAGTTTTTTTTTATTTTATATATTTTTTTGAGATTCACAGGTAAAAAAGCTCCTGACTGTTAGCGACTGAATCAAAACGCTACCACAAATTTTTTTTTAGCAATCGCAGGGATCAGGCCTGACTCTGCGAACGCTGCAGTTATGTGTGCTTAGTGTTTTGTAAGTGACAGTGATCGATCGATACTGCACTTGGGTGGGCTGGGCTGGGCTGGGCGGAGGGGGAAAACGCAGGTGCTAGCAGGTATCTGGGCTGATCCCGCTAATAATGCGTTTTTTGGAACCCTAAACTGCTGGGACGTTAGTATAGATCTGATCAGATCAGATATTGATCTGTTCAGATACTGTACCACTAAGGGAGGTGTATGCTTTGCGCGTGGGTTTTTGCGGTACTGGCACTAACCTGGGGCGACGCAGACCTTATTTGACCCTAAAACCTAATTGATATCAACCGCCGGGCGATCAGGGGGTTAAACCATTATTGGGTAATAAATGGCGCGTGCCCTAACAGTATAAAAAACAAACAAACTAACCAGCGTCACCCGTAACACTTATACGGTGATCACTGGTAAAAGGGTTAACTAGGGGCAATCAGGGGGTTAAAACCTTTATTAGGTAATATATGGGGGTACCTGACGCTATATAAAAACCTGACGGGTAACCTAAATAACTAAATAACTAACTGGCTAACCAGCGTCACCAGTGACACTTATACGGTGATCACTGGTGAAAGGGTTAACTCTAGGGGCAATCAGGGGGTTAAAACCTTTATTTAGGTTGTAATATGGGGGTACCTAACCTATAAACCTATTTAAGAACCTATATAAACCTGGCGGTTAACCTAAAAAAAAACTGGCTACCTAGCGGCACCAGTGACACTAATGCAGCGATCAGAAAAACGATCGCTTAGTGGCACTGGCAAAAGGGGGTGAAAGGGTTAACTAGGGGCAATCAGGGGGTTAAAACCTTTATTAGGTAATATATGGGGGTACCTGACGCTATATAAAAACCTGACGGGGAACCTAAATAACTAATAACTAACTGGCTAACCAGCGTCACCAGTGACACTTATACGGTGATCACTGGTGAAAGAGTTAACTCTAGGGGCAATCAGGGGTATAAAACCTTTATTTAGGTTGTAATATGGGGGTACCTGACCTATAAACCTATTTATGAACCTATATAAACCTGGCGGTTAACCTAAGAAAAAACTGGCTACCTAGTGGCACCAGTGACACTAATGCAGCGATCAGAAAAACGATCGCTTAGTGACACTGGCAAAAGGGGGTGAAAGGGTTAACTAGAGGGCAATCAAGGGGTTAAACCTTTATTAGGGGGGGGTAGGGGGCTACCTTGGACCTAAAACAAACTGCCCTGACAGTTATTACAGTCACACTGACACTAAATGCAGTGATCAGTAAATAAATGATCACTGCAATTAGTGACACTGTGACTGGGGGGGCAGGGGGTGATCTGGGGGTGACAGGGGGGTTAATTGTGTGCCTATGTGTACTGGTGTCAGTGTACTGTTGGTGCACTAACCTGTGTGTGTTCACTCCTCGGCGTCCCGGTCAGATAGACCGACACGCCGAGCGTGACATCACTTCCGCCTGCCTGTCTATACAATAGACAGGCAGGGAAAGCTTTTCATTCACCAGGAGCGATCGCGAGGGGGTGGGCAGAAACCACTGTCCGTCCCCTCATCCCGGATCGCTCCTGAAGCGATGCCGACAGTCCCCGCCGGCGGAGGGGGGTCCGATCGGACCCCCCAGCTGCCGGAAGAATGTCACGTACAGGTACGGGATTTTGCCTGTACGTGCCATTCTGCACACGTATATATACATGGGGCGGTCGGCAAGTGGTTAATAGTTAAAGCCAATATGTATTCTGCTAAATTTTTGGTAAAAAAATCCCAATAAGTGTACCGTATATACTCGAGTATAAGCCGGTTTTTTCAGCACATTTTTTTTTTGGGCCCCCCTCGGCAAAAAAAAAATTCCGACCCGACTTTGGGGCCCCGTATCTCGGGGCCACTTGGGTCTAGGAAACCCAGTGGACCTAGCACTATAACATATCCAAATATGCAAAAAAAAAAGTAAAATGTAATTCTCTGCTGCAGAAAAGTGCTTGACATTTTCTGACCCGAATTTGGGGCCCCATATCTCGGGGACACTTGGTGCTAGGAACCCCAAATCAACTGTGTCCATCTGCATGGGCACAGTGAGGCTGCAAATGGGCATCGTTGACCCTCTTTTCCACTTACAGTAGCTGCGCATTTCTCACCCTAGGCTTATACTCGAGTCAATAAGTTTTCCCAGTTGTTTGTGGTAAAATTAGGTGCCTCGGCTTATATTCGGGTCGGCCTATACTCGAGTATATACGGTATATTGATTGGTTTGTGCAAAAGTTATAGCGTCTACAAATAGGGGATAGATTTAGGGACTTTTATTTATTTTTTTATTGTTTTACTGGTAATGGTAGTGATGTGTGATTGCGGCGGACAAATCTGACCCTAAGTGACACTTTTTGGGGACTAGTGACACCAATACATTGATCAGTGCTAAAAAAAATGCACTGATCAATGTATAAATGACACTGGCAGGGAAGGGGTTAACACTAGGGGGCAAGGGGGTAACTGTGTTCCCTGGGTGTGTTCTAACTGTGTAGGGCCTGGTCTCACTGGGACAACACAAAGATCGCTGTTCCTGATCACTAGGAACAGCAGGTCTCCATGTTGTCCCCTGTCAGAATGGGGATCCACCTTATTCTGATAGACAGATCTCCGCTCTGCCTCTCTGTTCCGCAATTGCGGGTGGCCGGTGGACATTGAGTCTGCCGGACCCACACACACACGCGCGCCCACACTATCACATGCATGGACCGATGTACAGGTACGTTGGTTTGTGCAGCCCAGCCACCTTGCTGCAGTATATCTATATAGTCTTATCTTTTATATATTACAGAGAATTTTGGAGAATTAGGTTTGTGTGATTTGATTTTGGGAGCACCTTCTGACTTTATTTTCATTTAGGTTTACATGATTTAATTTTTGTACTGACACATTCTCCCCCCCTCCATTTTTATTTTTTGTGGGGTGAGATATGCCTTGTCTCAATGCAGTCTTGAATAAGAGAGAAGCTTATTTGTGGATATGGTGATATATTGGGCTCGTCCATTAGTGGTTATTTGTGTCCACATGGATGAGTGTACCCATATCGCATATCTGAGTGATAGATAATTTTATAGGGCAGAAGATAGCCCATATCTTCAGTAAGACAGTATTTACTAGCATACCTTCTCTTTTTCTGTTCATCTTAATTTTATATGTGGCCAATAGATGGGAGGAGAGACAGATCTACTAGACAGATCTACCCCATCTCTTGATACCAGGTGGTGTTGGTGCGTAGACCTTTAATTTACATATCCTCTAAGGCTCGATTCACATCTATGCATGTTGCTTTTGAGCATTTTTGCAGTGCTTTTTGCGGTGCTTTTTTGATCACGCGGTTTTACCGCGATTTTGTCGCGTTTTGCGTTTTTATTTTATTTTTTACACTGTGGTTGCTTAGCAACCAGCTATATGTGATATACAGTTGGATGCCAACTGTGTGAACCCCGCGACACCACAAAAAATATATATAAAGTTATCAAATAAAATATCTATTATTAAAGCTGCTCCCTAGAAAAGGAATATAATTCCCCAGTGATATGTGATAGGTAGTGTAGGGGCGCTAATTATCTCTATAAATGAAATAATATTTGATATCCCTAATATTTACTGTACAAGGGATCTATATTATTTGCTACGTGAAAAAATACTTATATATAATATATCATGTTCAGCAATTCAGTGATAAATATAATGTCACTGTAGTCATTCAACAATAAAGTGATACCATACATAAAAAATAAATGTAAATACAAATAATTTTAGATTCAGTGAGACCTTAGTTAGGTGTACCCTTGATTTACACCATACGTGCACCTTGGTGAACTCCAATCACCCAAACCAATGTTTCTCAACAAATGATTGCTGCAACAATGTTTTTTCATTCACAAAAAAAACACATAATAGATGTAAAAAATATATAAGGGAAAAAAATATATATAACAAGTCCCATTCAACAGTGATTTGAAACTTGACTGGGATGATTCAGCAGTCCATCAACATGAAATCATTGCAAGCATGTGACGCTTTTTTGTCAGTATGCTGTTAACCTCCACCGTTTAAACTTGCATGCGACACCCAAATGTGCTGATAAATATTCTGCTTACCAGATCCCTTTGACCACTTTATTTAAAAAGTAAGTCAAATATCGCTTTTACAGGATTTTACAGGATTTACAGGATTGTGCCTGTTCACATAGGCGTTGATATGTACATTAGGTTTGTCTCCTCCTCTCAGACTCACACGGAATATATGAAAGAGCAAGAGAAACTCTATAGTGTAATATTGCTTTAAAAACAGAATAGCCAAATGGCTCCTTACATGGTTCGGTGCCCGACCCGGCACTGGGGCTGCTCGCTTAAATTGGAAGCTATTCATTTTCGCTGACACTCGTGAGTTGCCTGTGCAGCTTCGGCGTGCATTTCAGCGGGTTCGTCCAGCAAACCACAAGGACCGAATATGGCGTGACCAGGTACCGCCTCGACGTACGTTTCGTTCGTCCAGCGTCTTCAGGGGGCATACCTGGTCACTTGGTCAGACGCTTTTTAACCACTGATTTAACCAATGGGTTGCTATGTGCACACGCAACCCCAATGCCGCTCTAGCTTACATATTGGTCGTCTTAGTACATAATTTACTTATGTTTCTATACATATACCATTAAAAACATACAATATATATCTACTATTTTTAAGAGAACATTATAGGACCTGTTTCTAGTTGCTCCACTTAAAACTTTTATATAGATGCGCTAATATGCCAGGAACATAGCATTTCTTAATTCATATGTAATCTATTCATGTTTTACCTAAACTAAAAATTTATCAGAGATTTCGGTTCGAGAGATCTTCCCTTAGTATTTAGCTAGTATGGCTTGTCTAAGGGGATGTATAGATTATCCAGCACAAATAAGGAAAAGAAAAGAAAAAAGTTAAGACAAATCTTTCAACTTTAGTTCCATTAGATTTGGTCCTGCAAATATGTCATACTCTTACAAGCAGTTTTGTGGCTACCATCCTTATTATTTTTTTGATATTATTCATGTTTGGCCCACTCTATGTAATTTCATGTGCATGGTTCTATCTGTTCTCACATCCCACGTGATCATGAGTGTGTGTCCACATGGCACCCCATCTGCCATGGGGACACACACCCGAGAGCAGGTTGGGTTAATATGTGATTGGGAGACAATATTTGTAATCTGTTGTTTATGGGAAAAGACAAAAAAAACAAGGAATTGGTGTTGGATATAAAATTTCCTTCTAGTCATTTGACAGGAAGCAATTGAGATCCAACTCTATATTCATTCCCAGTGGTTGCATACTTTTTACATTGTAAATCCACTTAGTTTCGTTTTTTGATATTTCTCTTTTCATGTGTGTTCCCCGCCAGTGTCTGGTGATTTTGTCTATACCATAGAATCTACACAACGTAGGATCACTATTATGGTGGGACTTAAAGTGTTTAGACACACTATGATTTGGAAAGCATTTGGTGATGTTAGTTAAGTGTTCATTTATTCTTACTTTTAGCTGTCTGGTTGTCCGGCCTACGTACTGCATGGGACATGGGCATTCCAATATATATGTTACATGATCAGAGTTGCAGGTATTAAGGGGTTTAATTTTAAAATCGCCATTGGTTACTACTAATTTGAATTGGGTAAGTTTCTTAGATGTTCTGGATTTTCTGGTAATATTGCATGCCCTACATCTGGTGCAAAAGTGAAAACCAGATCCGTCCAGGAAGGTAATCAGCCTCCTGGGGGGATCTGGTACATTCCTAGCTATTTTATTTCTTAGGCCCGGGGCCTGTCTATATATGAATCTTGTTTTTTTTGGGATGGTTGATGCTAAATCTTTATCTTTTTGTAGTATGGGCCAGTTCTTTTTGAAAATACCTTCTAGTTGTTTATAATTTCTATTAAACCCGGTTATGAAGGCTATCCCTCCTTCATACTCGGGTTTGGGTTTACTGACCAGCAAAGATTGTCTGTCCATTATGGACACTTGTTCTAAAGCCCTCTCTAGTGTTTTTGGGGCATATCCCTTTTCAATTAATTTCTTAGCTAAAAGATCAGCTTGTTGGTGATAGTCGTTTTGGGTACCGCCCCTATCCATTGAGGGTAGTGACAGCTATGTGTAGGCACATAGCCGTTTCTGTCGGTAGCTTTGAAATATGTTTTTGTTTGGTAGACTCCTTTGTTCATGGTAATGGTAACCAGCTATATACAGTGTAAAAAAATGTAAATAAAAAATAAAAAACGCAAATCGCGGCAAAATCGTGGTAAAACGCGGTACTTGCGTTTTGGATGCAGGTCTATTGACTTCTATTACATGCAAAACGCTGCATTTTGCATGAAAAAGTCCCCGACCCTTTTCAAAAACGCAGAGGCACAAAAATGCATTGATGCAAACATGTTCCATAGGAACCCATGTTAAAAAAATGTCATGTATTTATGCAAAATGCATCAAAAAACGCATTAGTGTGAATCAAGCCTTATACAGCCTGGAGCCTTTATATTGAATATAGGAGGAAATTATAACCCTCATATTGCCTATACGTATATATTCAAGAGACGTTTTCACTATTTAAACGTAGTAGATGTTAATATTACCACATAGAGATGGAACGTTGATTTTTATATATAATGGCATTGACCTCATCCTATAGGTATACCTGATATGGTCATTTACATACTTTTTATGATTTTAAATAAAGGATATGTTTTAGTTAACTGGCCTTTTGGTGCATAAGGAAGCGCACCCTTCTCTAGTTCTAGTCTAATTTTGCCACAGTTGAGTGTTATCAATAGGGATGAGCCGAACACCCCCCCCCCCCCCCCCCCCCCCCCCCCCCGGTTCGGTTCGCAGCAGAACATGCGAACAGGCAAAAAATGTGTTCGAACTTTCGAACACCGTTAGTCTATGGGACACGAATGTGAAAAATCAAAAGTGCTAATTGTAAGGGTTAATATGCAAGTTATTTTCATAAAAAGTGTTTGGGGACCTGGGTCCTGCCCAGGGGACATGTATCAATGCAAAAAAAAGTTTTAAAAATGGCAGTTTTTTCGGGAGCAGTGATTTAAATAATGCTTACAGTGAAACAATAAAAGTGAAATATTCCTTTAAATTTCGTACCTGGGGAGGGGTCTATAGTATACCTGTAAATTGGTAAATTTTTCCCATGTTTAGAACAGTCCCTGCACAAAAGGACATTTCTAAAGGAATAAAACTAATTAAAAAAAAACGAATTGCTCTCGGCAATACAGATAAAAGTCATTGAAAAAAAAGGCATGGGGGTCCCCCCAAAAATCCATACCATAGATTTTAAGGGGAACCCCACACCAAAATAAAAAAAATGGCGTGGGGGTCCCCCCAAAAATCCATACCAAACCCTTATCCGAGCACGCAACCTGGCAGGCCGCAGGAAAAGAGAGGGGATGAGAGAGCACCCCCCTCCTAAACCGTACCAGGCCACATGCCCTCAACATGGGGAGGGTGCTTTGGGGTAGCCCCCCAAAGCACCTTGTCCCCATGTTGATGAGGACAAGGGCCTCATCCCCATAACCCTTGCCCAGTGGTTGTGGGGGTCTGCGGGTGGGGGGCTTATTGGAATCTGGAAGCCCCCTTTAACAAGGGGACCCCAGATCCTGCCCCCTGTTTGAAATGGTAACGGGTACATTGTACCCCTACCATTTCACAAAAAAGTGTCAAAATGTTAAAAAAAAAAAACACAAGAAACATCTTGGGACAAGTCCTTTATTAAAAAAATAAAAATGTCCCACGAAGTCCATTCCTTTTCTTCTATCGCTCCGCCGTTGGACCGAAACAACAAAACAAAAACCTGCACGCTCCCACCGATCCACCTCCATGGGAGGCACCCGCCGTAAGGACCGTCCTCTCCGGTGACAGTTCTTTTATAACTAAGGGCGGAGCCACACAGTGACGTACCCGGGTGAACTTGCCCCCTCTAACACACGGTGACTTGACAATGGCTTCCCCGTGGCATCAGAGGGGGCGGTACACCAGTTTACGTACCCGGTGACCCCGCCTCCCTCTGACACACAGGGACTTCCCAATGGCTTCCCTGTGGCGTCAGAGGGGGGCGGGGCCACTATGTGAAGATTGTTAGCTTCAGCTCTTTATAACTATTCTATCTACCTGTCCCTTTCTTAGCTAAAGTGTATGAGGATACTCTCAATAAATGCCCCTTATATTGGGACTTTCTTTTTACTCCTGGTTTATCTCAAAATGGTAGTGGGAAGAGAGCATAAGAAAGTGAAAAAGAGATTCTACATACTAAAGACACAATGGTGTTGATTTACTAAAACTGGAGAGTACAAAATCTAGTGCAGCAATGCATAGAAACAGAGGCGTAGCTTGAAGCTTGTGGGCCCCGATGCAAAAGTTGACATGGCCCCCCCCACTACTTCCAACATGCGTGCAGATACATCCACCGCACGCCAAGATACTCAAAGTGGCTCAAGAGTTTTGAGTTCCCAGAGTTCTTCTTTACATCAGGGGACAGGAATCACCGCTGAGGAATCAGAGGACAGGGACCCCTGGCAGGCCCTTTCCCATCCCAGCACTGTATACAGCTCCCCCCACACTACACAGGGCTGAAATCACATTCCTTTACACACAGTCTGTCACTGGTCGGAATGGCAGTGTAGTTGCAGTAGGCAGATACACCCTGTGCAGATCATGGCTAACTGGCTGTGTTGTAAAGGAATGTGATTTCAGCCCTGTGGAGGAGGAACAGTATAGAGTGCTGTAATGGGAAAGGAGCTCAGCAGCCGGGCATAGCATGCAGGGTGGAGGGGGTGGTCAGGGGGCTTCGGGGCGGGGAACTTAGATCTGGGAGGGCAAAGCCATGTGACACAAAATCTGGAGCCTGCAGCCCTTCAGCCCCCCCCCCAGGAGGTGTTAAGGGATTTGTTTTAGCAATTTCTGAAGGTTTCTCTGTTAGTGTTGGCAGGTGTTGAGGAAAGGTCAAGGAAAGGTGTGTGTCTTTTACCCGGTTGTCAGGGAAGTGGGATAAGTAGACATCCCCAGGTGGGGGTACAGAGAATCCCAGCTGGTGACTAGGAGACACTGAACAGTGTCAGACCTCACCGGTGACATCGGTCCCATCGTGGCTACAGGACGGCACTCTCCTCCTCTTTCCCCGCTGAGCTCGGCTACGATACCATGTTGCCAGCACACAGCACAGACACTTCCCCATCCTGGGCTGTTCTCCCATCATGCTCCTCTCCATTCAGGAAATGGCTCACAGCTTCTCCCCAGCCAATGGAAACAGAGGGGTGTGAACTGTGGAAGGCAAAATAGAAGCCCAGTACTAGAGCGTGGCTGTGGGGCCCTAGGGCAAATTGGAGCTGCATTTTGTGGAGGATATGATAATATAACAGGGAGGCTGCAGGGGCCCAATGGGGCTAGGGCGGGGGGTTGCGATTGTGACCCCTGCAACCGCTTATGCTACGCCCATGCATAGAAACCAATCAGCTTCCAGGTTTTTTTGTCAATGCTTATTTGAACAAGCTGAAGTTAGAAGCTGATTGGCTACCATGCACAGCTGCGCCAGATTTGGCACTCTCCAGTTTTAGTAAATCAACCGCGTCTGTTTGAATTCTACAATTGAATGGTGATCATCCAGCAAGAGGGAGCCATTTACTTGGCTCTTGGCGATAGGGGGCTTACCAAGGATACATTTATCAAAAACATAGCAAGAGCTTACCAGCTGGAAGGATTCATGCATTAACAACATCTATCCACCACCTGGGGAAAATGGACTGGAACTCCAATTTATTTCCATTAAGAGCCAATAGATTATCTGGTATAAAGGCTGATGATGTCTGTTATTGACATAATGTGTCAGGAAATGCTTTGAGCATTGACATCATTACACCTCACATGCAGTTTTCTGGTAATATTTTTGCATTATTTTAGTGCTATTTTATTTGGATTGCTTTTAATGAAAATTTTTTAAATGATCTACAATATTGGAGCCTTTCTATTTATATGTTTTGGGTATAGCTAAGAATCATTCTCAGCACATGATCTGAGTAGTCCATCCCTCTGGTAATCCTCTTTGTCCACATTTCATAACTCAAAAGTACCATTAGAAATTTTTGATCAGGCAGTGACATTAAGCAGAATTTCTACTTGCCTTCTAATGACATCACAACTGGCAGCGGAATTTAGACCAACAGATAATGACTGGACTCCTAAATCAGCACTTCAGAGACTGTGAGGGAAAACTCCACTATGACAGACTGTCACAAAGATACAGGAGTGATGGATGATTATGGTTTGCAATTTTTGCAAATTTCAAATAATTTGTCATCTATTTCAGCACTAATGTCTGAACAATTTTAGAATAGCCATTCTGACATTGTATAATACTTACAAATGTATAAAACCTATAAACTCTGTAAAAGTACATTTTAATCACAGTCAAACCTCAGCGCTCACTAAGTCTCACATCCGATGGTGTGGCAATATTACAAGCGATGTTGCTCTCCTTGAGTAGGGAAACTCCAAAAAACTACAATGAAAAGAAAGGAGGGTGCAAACACCTAGTGCATTACCTTAAACACTATATCAGTTTATTAAAATGACAAAAACATACTCACAAACAAGAGAAGAAATATTAGAGCTCTGAGGAAGGGGGCTTGTCTCCCAAAACGCGTCAGCTTCAGAGTTGAGCGGACACCTGGATGTTCGGGTTCGGCCAAACTTCAGAAAAAAGTCCGGGTTCGGGACCGAACTTGACCCGAACTTGACCCCGAACTCCGAACCCCATTGAAGTCAATGGGACCCAGACTTTTGAACACTAAAATGGCTGTAAAAAGGTCATGGAAAGGGCTAGAGGGCTGCAAATGGCAACAACATGTTGTTAAGAGCATGGCAAGTGATCTGCAAACAAATGTGGATAGGGAAATAACTTAAAATAACATAAAAAAAAAATACTGGAGGCCCCCTTCTCAGCAGAAGAGGTACAGGAAGTCATTAAGAACCTCAGAAACTCAACGGCATGATGCCGCACATATTATCAATTTAATGGATAAGATAGTGGGAAAATAAAATACTTGGAAATTAAAAAAGATGAAAAAATTATAATCTTGACCTAGGAGGACGAAATTCAAATGGAGTAGGAGGTTGAGGTGGCGGTGGATGTGGCGGTGTAGGTGGAAGCGGCTGTGGAGGAGGACTAGGTAGCCAACACTGGTTCAAAAATACAACAATGGCTGGGTAAGGCTAGTGGTGAATGATGTGTCGAATTCTGTCCCCTGTCGCATAGTGTCCGCCCTGTACTGCGCCTGCTCAGTACGTAGGACAAGGGGATTTTGAAACTCTCCGAAGACGATGCACGGTGACTCCAGGTTCAAGCCACATCATCCGAGGTTGAAGCCTAGCCAAGCGAGCCCGTGAGGGACCCTGTTTTTTTTTTTTTTTTTAACTTCTTTATTTAAAGATGTGACACAGATATAAACCATAAGATAACTTCACATTACATATAAACATTGCACATAGACTGTGGTAAGCGTGACAAGTACATTAACTAAACAAAATAAATGCTCGTAAGTGAAGGGAGCCATTCAATCTGACCCGTTCTACTAGGAGGACGTGCGTCTAGAGCTCCGGCCGTCAGGAGCCCCACTACCCCCAGCTACCTAACAAGTTCCTATCCCGAATCCCCGAGCAGTTGGAACGGGGATTGGGGTTGGATACAGTACCCCCCGGACCCCACTGCGGACCCCACGGGGCCCGCCCAACGAATCGGCCCCGACCCTCCTCCGCGCCGGCCGCAGCTGATAATCGGGCATCAGCCTTAGGATAGCCCCCGGCTCCGGCCTAGTCCCGGCCGAGCGGGCCATCCGCCTCCCCGATCACATCTCCACTCCCCTATAGGGTCAACGCGGCCCCCCCCCCTCTCCAACCACTCTACTGCCCTCATACCTCAGCAGGAGACAGTCCAGGAGCCAGAACTGGGACAGGTTGCGGCTCGGGCCAAGTCCGGCGGCCATCTTGGTACACCCAGACCACAGCACTCCACCTGCTGGGACCGAATAGGGCGGCCATCTTGGTACACCCAGACCGGCCAAATCTATTTTTAAACACTGGTTTTTAACTACAAGCGATTGTACAACCGTATAATTGCTTGTTTTAATTGTCTTAATCAATTTTTAATCAAGTTTTTAATCAAACTTTTTAACCAAGTTTTAACAAGCTTTTAATTACAGCATACGCCAGACCAGCTAGTTTTTAACCACTAGTTTTTAACAGCATTCACCAGCAATATCAGCATCGCTATAAAGCCGCCTTTTCCTCCCCAGGAGATCAACATCAGGATCCACCCTATCGCCATCATTGGATCACCCGGTAAGGTAAATATTCTGGTAAGTAACGCAGGGACCACCACTTAGCAGTTGATCCAGGGGCCAACATCCGACCGCCCCTCGGGGGGTCAGGAAGGAATTTTTTTCCTCTGCTACAGCAATTGGCCGCGCCAGTAGGGGTTTTTCGCCTTCCTCTGGATCAACGGGAGGGAGGGTTTAGGTCTACAGGGTTTTCCCACAGATCCGCAACATCTTCAACTAGCCTGCGCAAGACCGTTATCGCCTCAACAACAGCATCAGCGTTTTTGCAACGTATCATCTCGTCCACAGCAGGGAAATTTTTTGGAGCACCTCAACATGTGCAATTTCAAATACTCAGCAGAGTCCCTATGCAGACTAAGAAATTTGACCGCAACTCTACCGACCGACATTCAAAAAATATTACAAAAAGAACGACTACTAAGAATCGATCCACAAGCAACGATCAAACACAAGAAGACTACAACTCAACCGCAACAGTTAGCATGCGCTTTGATTAACACCAGATCGGCAGTCAAGCACAGGCACGAAATCCATGACTTCATCACACAAAACAACATAGATTGCCTCTTCATCACGGAAAGCTGGCTAACACCCGACTGCAACACCATCCTAACAGAATTAGTGCCAGAAAACTACAGGATCCTAACCGAGCATCGGAAAGGAAAAAAAGGAGGAGGCCTAGCAGTGATCTTCAAAGCTCATCTAGCGCTCGTCAAACCTACGGTACAGAACAAAGCAACGTTTATGGAGACACTTACTCTACAGATGCAACCCACACCACAAGAAACCATCCACATGCTGCTATGCTACAGACCACCAGGACCAAAGACAAATCTACCGATATCACTCACGGAATTCATCTCGGCACACACCCTGAAAAACAACAAGATTCTGGTACTCGGAGATTTCAACCTCTGGGCGAACTCCACCGAAGACCCCATCGCCACCACCTGCATCAATCAACTGGAAGACCTAGGGCTTCAACAACTAGTAAAGGCTCCCACACATGGGTCGGGTCACATCCTGGACCTCATCTTCAAGCAAAATACGGACATCAGCATTCAAGACAACATAGCGCTACCATGGTCAGACCACCACGCTATCAAATTTGAGATCGCCACCAACATCTCCCTTCAAAAACCAAACCCAGCAGCAACAACACACTGGATTAGATCGCAGAAGAAACTACATTCGGAAATCTTCAAAACCACACTAACACACAAAATGGGTACACTAAATCAAAACCACTCAACAGAACGAATACTCAGCTTCATAAACAAGGCACTTCTACAAACAGCAGACGCAGTCGCCCCGAAACATCGAGTACCCATCCGCAAGAAAAATTCTGGTTGGTTTAATGGCACGCTTTCTCTACTGAAACGGGAACACAGAAGAGCAGAAAGAGCCTGGAGAAGAAACACCACAAAGGAAAATCACACAAACTACAGAATACTCACCAAGAGATATCATAAAGCAATTTTCACAGCAAAAAAAGAACATGTCTCAAACACCCTCTCAAAAGCCTTAAACCGACCACGGGAACTTTTCAAACTAGTCGCCCAGACTATGAACCCCACCTGCCTTGAGCCCCTAGGAAACGAAACTCAAGAATACTGCAACAAATTATCCGATTTTTTCATCAACAAAATAGACAACATTCAGAAAATAATTCAACAAAAAAAAACAACAACCAGCTCTACTCAACTCAACCCAGGTAAGGAATTTTACATCCACAGCGCACAAGCACCACATTTTTCACTTACCCCGATCACAACGGATGAAACCAAAAATGTCATCAAGAGCCTCCGAGACAGCACCTCGCCAAACGACATCATCCCCACAAAACTCTTGAAAGAATGCTCCGACATTCTGGCCCCCGCTATCACACACCTAGTAAATCAGTCGTTCAAAGAAGGATTGGTTCCGAATTCCCTCAAGCAAGGCATCATCAAACCATTACTAAAGAAACCCAACCTCGACCCCAAGGATCCGAACAATCGCAGACCGGTAACAAGCCTGAACACCATTTCCAAGATCATGGAGAAAGCAGTAGTACAACAGCTTCAACTTCATCTGGACGCACACAAGCTCCTGGACCCACTACAATCGGGCTTCCGCCCAGGCCATGGCACAGAAACGGCACTTCTGAAAATATGGGATGACGCCCTAGAAGCAGCGGATGATGGAGAATCGTGTCTTCTGGTATTGCTGGATCTCAGTGCGGCGTTCGACACAGTGGACCACAACATGTTTCTCAGCCGCCTCAAGGAAGTGGCAGGAGTTACAGATGGAGATCTGCCATGGTTCGCTTCCTTCTTAGGAAACCGGTCACAAACAGTGAAACTAGGAGCCTTCACTTCGGAAACCCGGGCAATCACTTATGGAGTCCCTCAAGGATCACCATTGTCACCAGTACTGTTCAACATTTACATCCGACCACTCTTCAAAATTATTAGCAAATTGGATCTGTGCTTCCACTCATACGCGGACGACACTCAACTGTACTTCCGGATCACCGGACAAAAAGACCAATACCAGGAACTAGGAAAATGTCCCACATTGATAGATGACTGGATGACCACTAGCTCCCTCAAACTAAATGGATCAAAAACAGAATTACTGCTCCTCGACGCAAACTCAAGGAAAAAGACGAAGACCCCTTGGACACCACCAACCATCTTGGGACAGACCATCCTTCCAAGCAACAAAGCCAAAAGCCTCGGAGTAATCTTTGATTCAGAGATGACAATGGAGGCACAAATAGGATCCGTAATCAGCGGATCCCACCATCTCCTCCGCATGCTACGCAGACTCATCCCCTTCATCCCGGAAAAGGAAAAAGCGGTAGTAGTAGGAACGATCATCAATTCACGGCTCGACTACGCAAACTCACTCTACATAGGATTACCGGATTACCAGATTGCGCGCCTTCAAATTGTCCAAAACACAGCAGCAAGATTAATCACCGGAAAGAAACCCTGGGAATCCATCTCCCCATCCCTAAGGATGCTCCATTGGCTCAAGGTAAAAGACAGGATCACATTCAAGACCCTCTGCCTCACCCACAAATGTACACAAGGAAATGCGCCTCAATACCTTTGTGAGAAAATAGAAAAATACATACCGAATCGCAGCCTTCGATCAACAAACCAAAATCGCCTTCTCATCCCCAAAGCCCGCTACAAATTGAAGGGAGAACGAAGATTCGCAGTACAGGGACCCCGGCTATGGAATGCTCTACCAAACAACATCCGCATGGAAGAAAACCATCAGGCCTTCAGGAAAAAACTCAAGACCCACCTCTTCTAAACATGGCATCCCAACAAGAGCAGTCAAGCGCCTCGAGGCGATTCAGTTCGCAGTTGCAGCGCTATACAAATCATTCATTCATTCATTCATTCATTCATTCATTCATTCATTCAATTGAAGTTTAATACAGGGAAAGTATAAGCTTCTGTGCCCATCACTTTTTGTTTTTTAATTGAAGAGGAGAGATGGAGATGAGAGAGAAAGAAAATAAAGAGGGGATGAGTGAGGGAGAGAGAGAGAGCAAGAAGGTAGAGAGAAAAAAAGGGGGGGGCAAACGGGGGCAGGGGACACCCCCCGGGAGTCGTGATTGATAGTGCAGAGCAGGCGGCGGGGATCCTAAACGGTGGATCCTAGTGTGTATTGGTGGAACTCGTCAGAGAAGCGAAAGAGATCCCAATAGAACCATCTGGACTTATGTTCCTCTGACTTGTCTCGCAAGGCAGAGGTCAGATCTTCCATTTGCCCAATGTCCTTCACTCTCGCGAACCATTGGGCCACTGTTGGTGCAGACTGCTGCTTCCAAAGGGGTGGGATGCTGGCCCGTGCAGCATTAAGGAGATGTTTGAGAAGAGATTTGTGATAACGTTTCCTTGATAGGGGGGTAAGGTTGAGGAGGACCGCAGCTGGGTTATCATGTAGGGAGATGTCTGTGAATTTCTGTATAAGCTTGAGCACCGGCTGCCAAAAAGTTTGGAGCACAGGGCATTCCCAGAAAATATGTAAGAGGGTGCCACAGTGTAGGCCGCAGCGCCAACAGCGGTCAGTTTGCTGAGGGAATATCTTAGCCAGCACGGAGGGGGTTCTGTACCAGCGCGTTACTATTTTGTACGTGGTCT